>CM061556.1:246476276-247951901 GCA_030864225.1 Capsicum baccatum var. pendulum
TCGCTTTGCCCACCTTATTGTTTCCTCTCCATAATTCCTTTCCCTACTCCCATTTTTTTTTAAAAAGAATCATGGATCCACCAGAAGCTAAAAATAATTAAGTTGTTTGGATTTTATAAAATAGAAAAAAATGGACTAGGTTATTTCTTTTTCATTTTAAATCTATTCAATAAGACTAAGGTAGGTGGATAGTTGAATGATAGATGTTAAAGTTGAGCCGAGATATTTATTCTTTTTGAAGTTTGTATTTTTTTGTTTGGGTAGTTCTTAAATGGTTAATATTGAGATGCTGTGAGTGAATTACTTCTACACAACTGATCCTAAAGAAAATCAAGAATCTAATACTGTTTTGTTGATGGATTCAGCTTCAGATAACTCATTTAACGGAAGATTCCCACGCCCGGAGGTGCTGAATTTGGGAAGTACTACAGCCTACATGCCTTGAATGATACCTGTATTGGTAAGTACCGCTACAGCCAGTGCTGAATAAAACTTGAGCGCAACAAAGCTCACCCCAAGAGCGTGCAGTATTTTGATACACTACGTTGATCACTATAATTAAAATGCTTGACAGGAGCTTTTTATCAATCACCCAATCCAACTGTTTGTAAAGACAAGTAGTACTGAACATGATTGCTGTTGATGTGTCTATACTGATGATGCCTCATGATAGAATCATAAATTGTTTAATGGAATTCAAAAATTTGAAGCTACGATATGAAATAAGTTTTTTAAGTATTCAAGACTTTGATGAGAGACTGAGCATTGTTATAATTCTAAAAATTGTTTCCTTTTTTAGTTTTTCTTATTTCTTAATGTCCTTTATATTTTTCTATAAGTGTTGAGATCATTGATAATTATTCAAAGAGCAATTCATTAATATCTCCAGTGACCCTTATATTGTATCTTTCACAAAATCTTCATATTGATTATTCGCAAACAAAATTCATATGCGCCATGTTGAGTTCGTGCTGAGCACGGGCGCTTCAACATCTAGTATACTTATATACTTTTAATTTTTTAATTATTATACATATTATAATAATCAAATAATTAAAATAAAAATAATGTTAATCACTAAATCAAGGGAGAAGCCCTAACCTATATTCACGCTTCTCTCTCAACGAAGTCCTAACCTATATTCACTTCAGTGACGAACAACGGCAATCAACGGCGAATGGCGGCGACCAACGACAAACAAAGTGATGGAGGTATTAATTTCTTTGTTACCATCTGCCTGTGATGGCCCGCCGCTTGTTGGCCGCTGGTTCTGTTGCTTGTTGCGTCTTTTCTTAGCTGGTTCTGTTGTTAAATCAAGAGGGGGTGACGATTTTTTTTTTTGTGTCTTAGAAACTAAATCAAAATGTGTGATTATGTGGCAACATTTTTAGACTCTGTGATTCCCCTGCCCCATCCCATCCAATTTATTGATGCAAAATTATCTGTGATAGTGTTGGTAATTCAATCTTAAGATTAAAACATTATTATTTGATTTACTGAAAGTGTACTCACAAATTAAGAGTTGTTATCTTCAAAAAAACCTTTTCTCACAACTTTCACTCTAAATTACTAACGAAAATTCAAAAACAACTCTAATATTCATGTTCAAACACAACTTCAATTTGAAAAGCTCACGGTGATTAATAATGCAGAAGCACCATTGCTTAGCCTTTAATGAAGTTGGTTGTTGAATTTGTGGACGATTTAATTATTTCTTTTACTTGTTCTAAACCTAGCATTTGACTCATGACTATCTATCTGTATATAAACACAGAAGCAAAACCAACACGTTTCATCACACAAAAAAATAAGAATTATCATTAAAAATTAAACTTTAAATTAAAATTAAAAAAAATACTAAAACTTTCGCACAATAAATGAAAATACAATGAAATTTCTATTTACAATTCAGTAAACTTCTACCCACACTTGAAAGTTCCTTTTAAAACTGAAAGTGGTTGTAACTCCCATATTTATCCTTATTAGTTACGACAAACTTTATATCCAATCCAACTCCTCTATATATTCTTTTATCAATATCCAAAAGTTTAACTTTATTCTCTTCTCATTCTGTTTTCATCATGCACTGCAAATTATAATAAATTTTGTAGAGTTTGAAATTTTCATACTAGGTCCAATATGTTGCTAATCATCACTACGGTATGAGTATCTATTAGAAGAATGCTCGATTTTTTTATATCAAAACATTTCTTTGTTATAGATTAATTTATCCGAGATCTAAGACATTATTTTGACATTATATTCCCTTCTTATGATCACACATATCTTAACATTTTAGAAATTAAATTTGATTATTGCAGGTCACACATATTCCTTACGTAAAGACTGTTTTAAGTTTATTTGTATTCACACATCAATTGATTTCACATTTTATTGCAAGACAGGTTGTTTTATAGTGTAATTTAATTATATTGGTATTTTTGTTTCACTAGTGGCTAAATGCAGAATGTTTGATGTTCTTGGTGGAATTTTTCATTTATATTTTGGTACTGATCCATATAAAATATAACAATATGAAGTAATATTGATAAGATACACTTTAAATTATAACATCAATACTATTATCTTCTTATGAATAAATATTCTAAAAAATAATAAATAAAAAATTTTCAACTTCTCAAAGTGAAAACTTTGCTTATTAAAAAGTAAGGGTGTCAAACGGGCCGATTTTAACCGGCCCGAACCGACCCACTAAAGGAAATCAGACCGATTTGACCCGACTCGATAAGCTCAAGGGCTTTAAGGACCCGGGTCCCGGTCCGGTTGGATTTTGAATTTGGGCCCGGTTAACCCGGATCGGACTCAACCCGGTTAGGGCCCGTCGGTTAACCGGCTTGGCCCGGCCCGGATAAGTCCGAATAAGCCCATTTAATTTTTTTTTTTTTAAGATTTTGGATAATTGGGCCAAACTAGCAGTTGGCCCAACAGCTATAACGGCTAGTTTGGGCCCAAATATAAAAAAAAGTTTTTTTTTTATTTAAAATCATTTTTTAATCCCCCCAAAAAAAAACTCTATAAATACTCTACACTTTCAAATCATTTTCCACACAATTTTTCATCCTTTCAAGTCTCAAATCTCATTCTCTCTCAAATCCCATTTCTCAATTCTCAAATATTCTATATATTTAAATTCTAAAGTGCTCACTTTAATTTTTTTAATTTTGCGATTTCTAAGTACGAGTGGAAGTTTCTAAAGTCGCAACCTTCGGATACTTCCAAAATTTGGTATTTTCGTTTCATCTCTTACTTTTAATTTATAATTAGTGTATTATTTGTTGAATATTTATTTTTATTACTTTTTGTGTATTTTGAATATTTTTTAGTTTGATTTATACTATGGATAAATTAAGAAACCTCAGTAAAAGTGTCAAAATTTTTTGTCCCGGAAGTGGTAGTGGTAGCAAAAAGCAAATTACTAGCAGTAGAGGTACTTCAAGTACTAGATATACCCGTGTGCCTTCGCCTCCGGTACCACTTAGTCAACCTTTTGAGGAAGAAATAGGTGTAGGTGCTCACAATATGGATTATTTAGAAGTTCAGAAAAATTACGATATAGAAGAAGAAAATGAAGTAGATGCGGTTGATTTAGATGAAGATGATGAAAATATTGGTGAGACACTAGAAGTAGAAAATGCTAACGTTAGATCCGAATTGGTTAATCTCCCTCCCCGTCCTCCCCATGCCCCAAGACCTCGTAAACAAACTAGTGTTGTATGGAAATATTTTGAACGTATATCAGATACTGAGGTGCAATGCAATATTTGTCAAAAAATATATAATCATAAAAGAGGAGGCAAGCAAGGGGGTACGGGTACGTTAATGAGACATTTAGCTGAAGACCACGAAAGAGAGTTAAAAATTGCACAAGGTAGTGAGGCTGTTGGTGGGCCCACACAAACTAGAATGGACCCAACAACTGATCACGTAACGAAGAAGTATAATAAATTGAGGGACCGGGAAGAAATAACAAAAATGGTAGCTGTAGGTTGTTTGCCTTTTAGTTTTCCTTCTTCTGATGTTTTTATTCATTATATTCAAGCAATTTATAATCCTATGTTTAATGGTATTCAAGTACTTGTCGGTCAGATATTTTTAGACTTCATTCACAATATTGTTTTTATTTATCTACATTGTTAAAAAAATATTCAATGTAGAATATCCCTAACTTTTGATCTTGGTCGTGCTGTAAATATAAATGATTATTTAACTGTTACTTGTCACTGCATGGATAGTAATTTTGTGATGCAAAAACGTATTCTTGCTTTTTTATATGATGAAGATCGTAAACATACTGGACAATTTATTGCTGACTCGATACATAAAGTTGCATCATTTTATAGTATCGAAAATAAAATCTTATGTATTACTTTTGATAATGCTTCTAACAACAAGACTGCTATAACAAAGTTGAAATCTAAGCTATCACCACCGTTACCTGAATTTTTCATATTAAGTGTGCATGTCATATATATAATTTAATTGTAAAAGATGGTCTTGAGTTTTTTGAGATTTATATTGAAAAAATCGGTCTTGCTGTTGGTTTTATACAAGGAAATAGTCGTAGATCGAGAATTAAAGAATTTAAAGTTAAATGTTAAGAAAATGGACTTGCACCGATATTGATGCCTGAGGAAATTGATATTAGATGGAATTCTACGTATGATTTTTTAAAAACTTGTTATAAATATAGAGTTCCTATTACATTAGCTTTTAACCAATATTGTGGTTCGTTTGCTGATTCTGCCGATTGCATGCTACTTGATTCTGATTGGGTTGTACTTAATGATCTTGTTAAGTTTTTGAAAAAATTTTATGTAGCTACGGTTGAATTTTTCGGTGCTTATTATCCTACTATTTGTAATATTTTGGGATATATAACCGATATTTCTGGTTTGCTCAAAGAATATAAAAATAAAGAAAGTTATGAAAATGTTATTGGTGCCATGTTTACTAAATTTAAAAAATATTTTTCTGATTCCCCCTATTTTCTTGGTTGGTGCTATGCTAAATCCGTGCATTAAATACCATACTATGTTCCACTTTAGTACTCTTATTTATCGTAACTTAGAAATAAATACTAACAATGATTCTGAACAAGTACAACCTAATTTGTGGACGGCTACGTCTGATGCGAATGCTTACATAGATAAATTATATAACCACTATGCTGATTTAGTTGATTTAGCTGTACCGACACATATCAGTCCAACTGCCGCTCCTCATCCTCCTGAGGTGCCATCATTTTCTAAAAGGCCAGCACATTGTGGTTTTCCTGATTCCTTTTATGATTTACCCTGTTGGAACAATATTGACGAGGGAGCTTACACATCAACTTATCGAGAAGAGCTTAAGTATTATCTTCGGTCTCCGCCAGAGGAGCGCAGACGACGGATCAACACGTTGGATTGGTGGAGGAATAATGAATCACAATATCCTATGCTTTCAAGATTAGTTAGAGATATCTTGAACGTTCCAATGTCAACCGTTGCATCAGAGAGCGCCTTTAGACAGGGACGACAGCAACTTGGAGACAACCGTCACTCATTGGGAAGCAATGCAATGAATGTTCTATTTTGCCTCAGAGATTGGATTAAAACAGAAATAAGGAATCAAGGAATGGAACCGGAGTCGAATGACGAGCAGAAACTTGAAGAAATTATGACTTCGCGGGAGAACTCAGCAGAATCAAGTCCAATGCATGGGTTTGCCCCCATTGAATTTGACTATCCTATGCAAGTTCCTGTTAATATTAACATGGATGAGTTGGAAATAATGATGCATAGTTTGTAGATTTTTTATTCATGTAAATTATAAATTTTGGATCATTTTGCAATCAATAAAATTCAACATTCATTAATTAACTATCAAGTATTATTAATTTATTATATTAAGTAGTATATGTTTTGTATATTATTATATATATCTTCTATACACATGTATATTTAACGTATATATTTAATGTAACCAAGTGTATATGTTTACAAATTAGCATATAACTATATATATATACATATTGTAGTATATATAAATGTATACTGTAGAATAATATATATTTTAAGTAGTACATATATATTGAATGGTGTGTATATATCTTCTATACACGTAAATATTTAACGTATACATGTGTATATGTTTTATAAATTAGTATAATATAACTATCTATATATTGTAATACATCTATATTGTAGTATATAATTTATTTAATTTTAAAGTAGTACATATATATTGAATGGTGTGTATATATCTTCTATAGACGTGTATATTTAACGTATACATGTGTATATGTTTTATAAATTAGTATGTATATATCTATATATCTATCTATATATATATATATATATACTTTATTTAAAGTATTACATATATATTGAATGGTGTGTATATATGTGTATATATTATATCTTCTATAGACTTATATCTTTAACATATACAAGTGTATATATTTTATAAATTAGTATATAAGTATATATATATATATATATATATATATATATATATATTGTAGTACATACTTTATTTAAAGTAGTACATATATATTGAATGGTGCGTATATATGTGTATATTTCTTCTATAGACGTATATCTTGAACGTATATAAGTGTATATGTTCTATAAATTAGTATGTAATTATATATATATATATACATATTTTTGTATATATATATGTATATTGTAATATATATTTTATTTTAAGCAGTACATCTATATTGAATGGTGCGTATATATGTGTATATATCTTCTGTAAGCGTATATATTTAACGTATAAATGTGTATATGTTTTATAAATTAGTATATAACTATATATATATATATATATATATTGTAGTGTATATATATATATATTGTACTATTGTAGATTTGTAGTATATGTTTTATTTAAAGTAGTAAGTATAGTCATATATAATTATATATTGAATGATACGTATATATGTGTAATTGTTTATATATATATTTTAAAAAATATATGTTGTATAATTGTAGTGTATATAGTGTATATTGAAGTGTATATAATTGTAGTGTATGTAGTGTATATTGGATTTTTCATTTTTTTAAACGAGTTTGACCGGTTTTTAACCAGGTTTGACTTGGTTTAGGTGGGTTTAACCGGATTGGATTAAGTGGGCCGGTTTAGGGTTGGTTTCAACATTTTTACTGTTGAACCCGGAACTGGCCCAACCCACCTAACCCAACCCGGATCGGAACCGGCCCACAACCCGGTTAAACTAAATGGGCCGATTTCGATTTGGCCCGACCCATCCTACTTGACACCTTTAATTAAAAGTGAATATATAGATTGATTGTCGGGGAAAAAAATGAAGATTGTTATTTTTATAAAATAATGCATATATGTAGGCTATCTATAATTCAAGGATTTTTAGATATCTCTTCTGTTTAATTTTTGTATTATCTTCTATCTATATCTAATTAGAAAAGCAAAATTCTCATAGTATGCAATTGTGCTTTATACTTTTTGTTTTTTTTCAATATAGTGTTGATGAATTTTATATGTGATTATTTTTCAAAATTTCATAATTTTTTTTGGTTTTCATTTGTGTAGACAATGAAATTTTATTAAATTTAAATTCGAAAAAAATTTAGATTAAATTAAAATCAAAATATATTAGTCCTAAATAAATACTGCTGATTAATATAATTGAATTAATTATTTAAGTCCAACATATATGAGTTTAATTAATGTCCAATTTTTATTGGGCTAGCCCATTAATTTGGGTTATAAATGATGAGCCCATGTTACAAATATTGTCCGTCTTGTGTCTAGGGAATATTTCATCAAGTTTGTAATATCAAAATCAGTCCTTAGTGACTGACTTGCAAGATAGAACCTTCAATTTCAACAGTTTGAGATTGTATATGTTCCCTAAAAGACCATAAAGGGACAAACATTGTCTGACTTCTTGGTAAACCACCCGATACCTGATGATTGGGAACTGAGCGATGAACTTCCTGATAAAGATGCAATGATTATTGAATCCAGACCCCCATGAAAGATGTACTTTGATGGTGCCGCATATCGAGATGGAGCTAGTGTCGATGTGGTGTTCGTCACTCCACAAGAAAAAGTTATCCCATACTCTTTTACCCTAAGAAACCATTTCTCTAATAACGTTGCTGAATATCAGACGTTAATACTTGGACTTAATATGACAGTTGACATGAAACAACTACAATTACAAATCCTTGGTGACTCCCAATTGGTGATTAAGCATCTTTTGGGAAGCTACGAAGTCAGGAAGCCTGATCTACGCCCATATCATGATTATGCGCAGAAGTTAATGGGGTGTCTTGGAGAAGTAACCCTCCAGCATGTACCAAGGAAAAAAAATAGGAAAGCTAATGTCCTAACTGTTTTATCTTCAACCCTAACTCTTCCAAATCAGAAATGAGTTACTATCTGCAAAGAATGGGTAGTACCACCGTCGAATAAGGATGGGGATATAGAAAATAAAGTTAAATACCTCGTTGTCATGTCTGAATCTGCAAAGAAAGATTAGCGACAACCTATCATTGACTATTTATGTTATGGGATACTTTTAGAAGATCTGAGAAGAAAGACTGACATCCGTCGTCATGTACTTCGCTTCCTTTACTATAAGGACACACTATACAGAATATCATATGAAGGAGTACTCTTACGGTGTTTGGGAGAGGAAGAAGCAATTCAAGATTTACAAGAAGTGCACTCGAGGGTTTGTGGATTACATCAGTCTGGACCGAAGCTCTATTTTCACATTAAAAGGATAGGATATTATTGGCTAACGATGGTGAAAGATTTCTTGGACTATGCTAGAAGATGCAAAGATTGTCAACCTCCTGAAGTACTACACACAACTGTAGCATCTTGGCCATTCAATGCTTGAGGGATAGATGTTGTTGGTCCACTACAAAAATCTTCTAGTGGATATTTATACATCTTGGTCACAACAGATTACTTCTCAAAATGGGCCGAAGCTGTTGCTCTCAAAGAAGTAAAGAAGGAGAATGTTGCGAATTTCATTCGAGTGAATATCATCTATCCCTTTGAAATCCCTCAATATATAATAATCAACATTGGCAAGCCATTTGATAACAAGCTAATGAATAAGATTTGTGATCTCTTTGGCTATAAGCAGAGCAAGTCTTCTATGCACCATGCTGCCGCCAACGGTTTAGCCGAAGCATTTAATAAGACTTTATGCAATCTATTAAAGAAAGTAGTCTCGAAGTCTAAGAGAGACTTTCATGAATGAATGGAAGAAACTTTATGGGTATATAGAACGACTTACTGCACACCGACGCAAGCAACCCTATCATCACTTGCTTTTGGAGTTGAAGCAGTCCTGCCACTTGAGCGTCAAATACCCTTTTTGAGACTGGATATTCAAGAAGGGCTCACCGATAAAAAAAATGCTAATTTGTATCTTATATCTTGATTAAAAGGGGTTGGAGGCTAAAAAATCTAGAATATTATCAAGCCCGGCTACCTCGTTCTTTCAACAAAAGAGTTCGCTTAAGGTGCTTCCAAGTTGGAGATCAAGTCCTTGCAGTAAGGAGGCCCATTATCGCTTCTCATAATTCTAGGGGTAAATTCACCCCAAAGTGGGATGGACGATATGTCATACAAGAAGTATATTCAAATGGTGCTTACAAGCTTGTCGATGCAGATGGCATAAGGATTGGCCCCATCAACGTCAAGTTCTTGAAGAAGTACTATCCTTGAAGGGAGAAGACACTCCTTAAGGAACGAATATAAACTGGATGTCTACTCCTGGCCCGCAAGATTATAAACTGTATACGACTTTAAAAAAATGTCCGCTAGATTGATAACCTCGAAAGAGTCTGCCTAGGAAAAAGTTAGGATGCAAAAAAAAAAAAAACTCACCCAGAACTATGTTGTGACTTGATCCTCTTCATTGGGTAAGTAGGCGCTTGGAATTTCATTCTGAGTTCAGTTACATGAGTGTCCAAAAAAATACATGTCCCTGCTTGATCCATTATATGAAATTTAAGCCTGCATACATCTCAATTAAGTTTTTGAATTATGTCAAATACTTGTGGCTCAATGGGGGAAACCTGTCAAAAGGAAAGAAAGCTCTTTAATAGGATATGGAATATCCAAAGCCTACAGTTTGAGGCGTAGATCTACCAAGCATGCAATTATCAAGTTTGCCAGTTAAAAGCTTTAATTCTTAAGGCTTTCAAATTTAAGTTTCAAGTCCAACTCGGTTGTGAGACGAAGACGTGAAGCCAATGAGCAATAAGTTTTGGAAAAAAAGAAAACCCAAAGTTTAATATTACAACATCAATGCATCAAAACAAGCAAGAAATTCTTGGAGTTGAAATTTAAAGGAAATATTAAAATAAATGTGCAATATAAAGAAAAAGGGTTTTCATTATAAGTAATAGATCCGACAACTCAATAAAAAGGGTAAAAGAAAGCAACAAGAAGGCTTGAAGGAAGACATCTCCTCAGGCTAATCTACGTATAGCTTATAATTGACTAAATCTTGTAAAGCAACCTCTAAGACTTGCTTCTTATTCTCCACAACCTTTGAGGCATTTTCCATTGTAAGAGAGACGTCAGAACACTTGGAAAACTCTTCTTCAACAGCTAAAACATTAAATTCCATCTCTGCAGCTTCTTGCTTGGTAGCATCTCTGCGAGCTTTCAACTTTTTTACCTTCTTTCTTGCCTTTTCAAGAGATTTGCAGGCGACAAAAAATTCTTCATATTTATCATCCCTCTCCCTCAATACCAGCTCAAGATGCCCTTTGCTTTCAAATATGGCTCTGACTCTTTAATTATTGTGGTCTTTTCAATAAGGGTGGGTCGTGCTTGGTCGTAGGAGGTCGCAAGATTTTAACGCCCCGAGTCTATACCTCGGATGCTAAAAAGTGCTTATGACCTTGAAGGACCATCAGCTAACCCATGACTAATATCTATTGTGAGCATAGAAAAATAATACTGTAATAAATGCGGAAAATAGGCTGAAATGCCATAAGGTTCAAGATTTGAAGTACTGATAAAGAAAATCAACTAAAATAATAATCTGCAAAACTGAATACTATCTGAAAGTCTAGTCTAAAAAGCCTCTAACTGAACTATTTTAAAGTGGAGTTGATGGGACAATCCCCAACTAACTCCGACTACTGATTTACTGAAGCTACTGAAAATACTGAAATAAAAGCATATCCTCAATAGATAAAGACTCACTACTAAATCTGATACTGCTGGATGAATCTGAATCTGTTTATGTGCAGTCAATAACTTGAGCATCAAACCTATGATATAAGACATCATAGCGAAAGAGAAAGTATGCGTCAGTACGTGGATGTAATATCTCATATTTCCGTAGTTTAATTTAACTCTCAGTACATGAGTTATCCTATATAAATTTTATTCTAAATACTTAGTATTTTTAGTTTTGATCTTACCAATACATAGGAAATTCAGTCAGCTTTCCAACGATATGAAATTCTCCCAAATTTGATACCCAGGTGAAGAGTTATAGCATTTTTTGTAAAAAAGTGTGTCAAATTGGCAATCAGCATATCGCGGAGGCATGCCAAATGGGAATTGTCAAAAACCAGTGAGCCAATGCTATAAGTCTGCATTATAGTGAACTTCCAGGTCTATCTAATGTGGCAACGCCATACCACCGCATCGCGCCACAAGTCATTTTCACAATTGTCAATTTACAATGGCGCTCCGCGATTGTACCGCATCGCACCACAAGCCAAATTCCCAGTCATCTTTTTTAAAAAAATTCCAGTGGAATTCCAGTAGCATGGTGTGATGGTGGCGCGTTGTGCCAAGGTCCCAGATCGGGTTTTTTCAAGTGAAGATTTTTAAATCCTTTTCAGGGGTAATTGGGTATTTTTCCATGACCCAAGTCAGCCTTTAACAAGTAATTTACCCCTAATCGACCTAGTTATACCATTATTCACTCATTCTTTCCCAAATTAAGTCATTCTCTCTTAAAAAGGGCAAAACCCCAGCTTCAAAAATCAAGAACAAAGCTCAAGAACTTATCAATTTAGGTATGTTAGTTGTTCATCTATGGGTCCCTTTAACCCATAAAGTCCAAGAATTTATTTTTTTTAAAACTACATGATTATTAATTCATGATTTACATTCTTAAATTAGATTGTATTTATGTTCATGACATTGATTGAGTTTCAATCCGTGATTGGTTGTAGATTCGATAAAGTTGAAATAACATGTATGTTGAATTGTGTAATTCCCATGCTATAACCCATAAATTTGCAAGTTTGGGAATTGTAGTTGCAATGTTTATATGTTATCCATGATTATGTGCATTAAGTTGTGCTCCCCCAGTGTTTGATAGAATGTCCATGTAAATCAAATGGTGAAATCATGACATGCTAGTATATGTACAAGCATATGCCCTACAAGTATTTGATAAAATATCTCTATGAATGAATTATGGATAAGTGTACATCGTTATGTCATTCAAGATCATGCTATGCTTTAATTTTCATGCTATTGAGTCTTGGGGGTATTCAATACCCAAAAATCTAGTTGTTTACCTAGAGCTTCAGTAGTTTTAGAATAGTCTTAGTAGTGTCACGATTAGTAGTACTCTTGGTCAGTTACCGAACTCAGTAAACTCAGTCAGTTATAGAACTCAGTAAAACTCAATATCATTCCAGTTCAGTACCATATAATTAGTTCAGTGTAGATTCAGTTGGGAGTAGGATTCAGCACCGAGTGAGCCCAAGGATAGGGACTTACCTACCAGTTGAGCGTATGATCCTTAGAAGTAGTCCTTGCATTCCAAAACTATATATCCAGCGTAGGTTGAGACATCAACCTGCCAGTTGAGGGTTGATAAGGTGTCTTAACCTGCCAGTTAAGGGTTCCACCATTCTTATTAGAGTACCTACCAGATGAGGGTAACTCTTCAGCTTGTCTTTACCCATGGAACGATACTGACACCCTTACAGCTGAGGTTACAGGTTGGACCCCAAATCTATTTAGAAAAGGGCATGTCGGTTAGATGATTACTTTCCATAATTTTAGTTTCAGTCTTCAAAATAGAACTCAGTTCAGTTCTACAGAATCAGGACTGTCAGGCACAGTCAATCAGTATCAGTAACTCAGTTATCAGTATTCTTAGATATCAGTTACTCAGTTATCAAAACTCAATACTTAGCTTCAGAAAATCTCAGTTATAACATACACGTATATGCACAGTATTGCATACTCAGAATTTAGAACTATTTTAGTTATCCATGTACTCTTATTTAGTTACTCTGTATTATTCAGTCAGTTATTGTTCATGCATATGAACCCTTACATTCAGCCTTAACTCATCTAGCATAACAATTATTCCATGTACTAACGTATACTTTCTCTTTGCTATGATGTCTCATATCATAGGTTTAGACGCTCAGGTTTCTAACCGCGCATATTCAGGTTCAGATTCAACCAGTAGTATCAGATTTAGTAGTGAGTCCTCATCTATCGAGGATATGCTTTTATTTCAGTATTTTAGTAGCTTCAATAGTTAGAGTTAGTTGGGAGATTGTCCCATCAACTCCACATTCAGACAGATCAGTTAGAGGCTTATTAGACTAGACTTTCAAACAATATTCAATTTTGCAGATTATTATTATAGTTGATATTATTTATTAGTATTTTAGATTTTGAACCTTATGGCATTTTAGCCTATTTTTTGTATTATTACAGTATTATTATTCAGTGCTCATAGCAGGTACCAGCTCATGGGTTAGCTTGTGGTCCCTCAGCATCGTAAGTATCGTGTAGCATCCGGGGTACAAAATTGGGGCATTATAAACTTGGTATCAGAGCCTAAGGCTCAACAGAGTCCTAGGGAGTATGAAAGCTGCATCAAGTAGAGTTTTGTGCACGGGTGTGTAGTATGCCACACTTATGGACCGGAGGCTATGAGATGTTTTTAGGAAAAGTTTCCCTTCTTTCAGTAGTTATGTCGTACAAGTGAGTGTGAGCTCGAGTTAAACTCTCAGTCAAATTCTTTTCTTTATTTTGTTTGCATAACATGCCTCCCAAAAAGAACGAAAGAAGAACAAGAAATCAGGCAGCACCTCAGCCCGTTCAGGCAGATCCCCTAGACGAGCATATCTCCTATGCTGAATTTAGAGTGCATTCACTACTCTAGCCAATTCAATAGCAACTCAGAATGAATGGCCAGCTATTATTCAGACCATCCCAGTGGCCAATATTGCTGCAGTAAAGATTTGGGACTTCACCAGAATGAATCCTCCCCTATTCTTAGGATCTAAGTCATAAAGAGGTCAACAAGAGTTCCTCAATTAGGTTCAAAAAGTCACAGATATTATGAGAGTGAATTATAGTGAGAGTGCTGAGTTAGCCACCTATCAGCTACAAGATGTAGATCATACATGGTTTAAATAGTGGAAGGTAGACAAGGGTACAGATGCAGAACCCATAGAGTGGGAAGAGTTTGCTACTGCTTTTCTAGATAGATTCTTTCCCTTAGAGCTGAGAGAAGCCAAAGTGTTAGAGTTCATCAATCACAAGCAAGGTAGTATGAGCGTGAAAGTGTATTCCCTCAAGTTTACTCAGTTAGCCAGGTATGCTCCCCATGTAGTGCAGATAATAGGTCCAGAATGAGCAAGTTCGTGTCTGGGATGTCAGAGAGTGTTGTAAAGAAGTGAAGAATAGCGATGCTAATTAAGAAGATGGACATATCTAAGCTTATGGTCCATGCTTAGTAGATAGAAGAGGCTAAGAATAGGGAGAAATAGGGAGAATAAAAGGGCTAGAATAGGTAGCTTCAATTTCGCTCAGCCTAAGTCAGAAGGTGGTAAACGTTCTCAGTTTTGTTCAAAAACTTTGGTTCCAGCTCCGTATTCAGCCAGTGCTCTAATACTTAATTTCAGAAATGGTAACAAAGATAGGGTGCTAGGCTCTAAATTTCAGGGTAGTCTCAATAGTGCTTGAACAAATTTTCTTTGTAAAAAATGTAGCAGGAATCATCAAGGTGTCTACAGAGATGACAGTGATATTTGTTTTGGGTATGGCAAGCCAGGCTATAGAATCAGAGATTGTCAACAGTCATGTTCTCAGGGTCAGTAGAATCTTCTTTCAACTCAGTCTGATCTCCCGAATCAGTAGGGTGCCACTTTCAGTGTCACCAGTGGGCAACAACCAAACTGACTTTATGCACTTCGGTCCAAACAAAATTAGGAAAGTTCTCCTGATATGGTCACTAGTACGTTATAGATCTTCCATTTATATGCTTATGCCTTATTAGACTAGGAGCTTCTCTGTCTTTTGTAACTCCTTACATAGCAATCAAATTTAAAGTCATGCTAGAAATCTTAGCTAAACCATTCTCAGTTTCTACCCCATTAGGTCAATCTATCATAGCCTGGCAGGTATACAGGAACTTTCCGATTATGATATCTTAGAAAGTCACTTCAGCACACTTAGTAGAGTTAGAGATGGCGGATTTCAATGTTATTATCAGCATGGATTGGCTCTATTCATGCTATGCCTCAGTTGATTGTAGAAATAAAATAGTTCATTTTTAGTTTCCAAATGAACCAATCCTTGAATGGAGAGGTAGTACTACAACGCTTAAGGGTCAATTGATTTCATATCTAAGAGCGAGAAAAATAATATCCAAGGGATGTGCCTATCATCTTATGCGAGTCAAAGGCTCTAGTTCAGAGACTCGCAGTATTGAGTCAGTTCTAGTAGTAAATGAATTCTCAGACGTGTTTCCCAAAGATCTTCCTATAGTCCCTCCCAAAAGGGAAATCAACTTCAGAATAGACCTTCTTCTAGACACTCAGTCCATATCTATTTTGCCATACAGAATAACACCAGCTAAACTTAGAGAGTTAAAAGAACAGTTAAAGGACCTTTTAGATAAGGGGTTCATCAGACCTAAAATTTCCCCATGGGGTACACCAGTTTTATTCATACATAAGAAAGACGGTTCACTTGGAATGTGTATAGACTACTGTCAGTTGAATAAAGTCACAGTCAAGAACAAATACCCACTTCCTAAAATTGATGACTTGTTTAACCAACTTCAGGGTGCCAGTTACTTTTCTAAGATATTCCTCAGATCAGGCTATCATCGGCTCAGAGTCGGGTATAGTGACATTCCAAAAATAGCTTTTTGAACTCGGTATGGTCACTTTGAGTTTTTGGTCATGTCCTTTGGTCTTACAATGCCTCAACAACCTTCATGGACTTAATGAATCAAGTGTTGAAGGAGTACTTGGACATGTTCTCCATAGTCTTCATTGATGACATCCTTTTCTATTCCTGTAGCAAGAATGATTACGCAGATCACCTTAGAATCGTACTTTAGACTCTCACAGCTCATCAATTGTTTGTCAACTTCAGTAAGTAAAAATTTTGGCTAAGGTCAATAGCATTACTTTGTCATATTATTTTCGGTGATAGAATTAGAGTTGATCCTCAAAATACTGAAGCAGTGAGAAATCACCTAGACCCATCTCTCTGACAAATATCCAAAGTTTCTTCAGCTTAGATGGCTATTACCAGTTTATTAAAGGTTTTTAATCTATTTCATCCCCCATGTCCAGATTATCTCAGAAGAAAGTCAAGTTTTAATGGTCAGATTCTTGTGAGAAGAGTTTCAGGACTTGAAGATTCGACTCACCTCAAACCCAGCTTTAACTCTACTAGATAGTTCAGATGGGTTTGTTATGTATTGTGATGTATCTAGAGTAGTTTTGGGTTGTGTCCTCATGTAGAGAGGTAAGATCATAGCCTATTCCTCTAGACAGCTTAAGCCCCATGAGAAGAATTACTCAGTTTGTGATCTTGAGTTAGCAACTGTAGTGTTTGCCTTAAAAATTTGGAGGCACTATTTATATGGGGTGCATGTTGATGTGTTCATAGATCACAAGGGCTTGCAGTATGTCTTTTCCCAAAAAGATTTGAATTTGCATTAGAGAAGGTGGTTAGAATTGTTGAAAAATTATGACATGAGTGTTCTGTATTATTTCGGTAAGGCTAATGTAGTGGGTGATGCTCTTATAGATTATCTATGGGCAGTATTTCTCATGTTGAGAATGGTAAGAAGAAGTTAGTTCAAGAAGTTCATCAGCTTTCCCGACTAGGTGTCTACTTAGTTAATTCCATAGAGAGTAGTGTGTGGGTACAGAATATTTTAGAATCATCCCTGGTTTCCGAAGTAAAAGAAAATCAAGACAAAGATACCAGTCTAGTTAAGTTAAAAGAGTCAATTAGAGATAAGAAAGTAGAGGTTTTCTCCCAAGGGAGAGATGGTGCGTTGCGTTGCCAGGGTCGATTATGTATGCCAAGTGTAGATGACTTGAGGCAATAAATTCTTACAGAAGCTCATGGTGCGCGTTACTCTATTCATCCAGGGGCTACTAAGATGTACCATAATTTGCGGGAGATCTATTGGTGAAGTGTGATAAAAAGAGATATAGCAGAGTTTGTAGCTATGTGCTCTACGTTCCAGCAGGTTAAGATTGAGCACTAGAAACCTAGTGGGTCCATGCAGGAGTTCAGTATTCCCACACAGAAATAAAAGAAGTAAACAGACTTTGTGACGGGTTTTCCTTGTACTCTTCATCAACATGATTCGATTTGGGTTATCGTATACAGGATGACCAAGTCCGCGCATTTATTTCTTGTTTATACCTCTTATTTAGTCGAGGACTATGCCAAACTGTATATCATATTGTTGGTCAGGTTACACAGAGTTACAATGTCTATCATATCAAATAGAGGTACCTAGTTTACCTCTCACTTCTGGAAAGCATTCCAAAAGGTTCTTGGTACCTAAGTTCACCTCAGTACAACCTTCCACCGTCAGATCGATGGTCAAGCAGAAAGGACCATTCAGACTCTAAAAGATATGTTGAGAGCATACATTATTGATTTTCACGGTAATTGGGATGACCAATTGCCTTTTAATGAATTCTCATATAATAACAAGTACCATTCCAGTATTCAAACGGCTCTGTTTGAGGCTCTTTAAGGTAGGAGATATAGATCTCCAATTGGTTGGTTCGAGGTAGATGAGGCCGTAGTTGTAGGGCTTGACTTAGTATTTTATGCCTTAGAAAAGGTCCAAATGATCAGACAAAGGCTTAGGGAAGCCCAAAGTCGATAAAAATCATATGCAAATGTGAGGAGAAAAGATCTCGAGTTTGAGATCGGTGATTTTGTGTGCTTGAAAATCTCTCCCATAAAGGAAATGAAGAGGTTCGACAAGATGGCAAAGCTCAGTCCTCGATATGTATGTCCTTACAGAATTCTCAGTATTTCAAGTTTGTGTCTAGCAACTCAATCTCGTAAGCAACCTTTTCGAAATGGCTGAGAATTTTGTAAGGACCTACATATAGGGACTAAGCTTTCCCTTCTTGCCGAACCTTTTCAATCCCTTCATGGAAGAGATTTTCAAGTACACAAAATCATCGATCTTAAACTCGAGATCCTTTCTCCCCACATCTGCATATAATTTCTATTGGCTTTAGGCTGCCCTAAGCCTTGCTTTGATCAACTGGACCTTCTGTAAGGCATAAAATACTAAGTCAGGCCACACTACTGTGGCCTCACCTACTTTGAACCAACCAATTGGAGATCTACATCTCCTACCATAAAGAGCCTCAAATGGAGCTATCTGAATACTGAAATGATAGTTGTTATTATATGCGAACTCAATCAAAGGAAAATGGTCATCCCAACTACCTTTGAAATCAACAACATATGCTCTTAATATATCTTCTCAAGTTTGAATGGTACTTTCTGATTGACCATCGATCTGAGGGTGGAAGGTTGTACTGAGGTAGACTTGGGTACCAAGATCCTTTTGGAATGCCTTCAAGAAGTAAGAGGTAAAGTGGGTACCTTTATCTGAGATAATAGCCACTAGAACTCCGTCTAATCTGACCAACTCTCTGATATAGAGTTTGCATAGTCCTCAGCTGAATAAGAGGTATAAACTGGCAAGAAATGAGTTGATTTGGTCATCTTGTCTATGATAACCCAAATCGAATTATGCTGACAACAAGTACGAGGCAAACCCATCACAAAGTCCATGTTCACTTCTTCCCATTTCTATGTGGGAATACTAAACTCCTGCATGGAACCACTAGGCTTTTGATGCTTAATCTTAACCTGCTGACATGTAGAGTACTTAGCTACAAACTCTATGATATCCCTCTTCATCCTACTCCACCAATAGACCTCCCATAAATCGCAATACATCTTAGTGGCCCCTGGATGAATAGAGTAACGCGTGCTGTGCACTTCTTCAAGAATTCATTTCCTCAAGTCATCTACACCTGACACATATAACTGACCCTGGAAACGAAGCACACCATCCTCTCCTTGGGAGAAAACCTCTACTTTCTGATCTCTGACTGACTCTTTCAACTTAACTAGACTGGGATCTGTCCTGCTTTTCCTTTACTTTGGAAACCACGGATGATTCTTAACTATTTCACACTGATACACTACCCTCTGCGGAATCGACTAAGTGGACACCTAGTCGGGTAAGCTGATGAACTTCCTAAACTACTTCTTCTTACCATTTTCAACATGAGCAACACTACCCATAGACAATTTACTGAGAGCTTCAGCCACTACATTGGCCTTTCCCGGATGATACAGAACACTCATGTTATAATATTTTAACAATTCTAACCACCTTCTCTGACGCAAATTCAAATCTTTCTGGGAAAAAACATACTGCAAGCTCTTGTGATCTGTGAACAAATAAGTATGCACCCCTTGCAGATAGTGCCTCTAAATCTTTAAGGCAAACACTACAGCTGCTAAATTAAGATCATGACTCGGGCAATTCTTCTCATGGAGCTTAAGTTGTTTAGAGGCATAGTCTATGAACTTACCTCTCTGTATGAGTACACAACCCAAACCTACTCCGGATGTATCATAGTATACAAACCCTAAAAACTGGGGTAAGTCGCGTCTTCAACTCCTAAAAACTCTTTTTCCAGGAATCTGACCATTAAAACTTGAATTTCTTCTGAGTTAATATGGATATGGGGGATGCAATATACAAAAACCCTTTAGCAAACCATTAGTAATAGCTAGCCAAGCCCAAGAAACTCTTGATATCTAATAGAGATATGGGGCTAGGCCAGTTTTTCACCGCCTCGGTTTTTTGAGGATCAACTCGAATGCCATCACCAGAAATAATATGAACAAGGAATGCTAATGACCTTAGCCAAAATTTTTACTTACTAAATTTGACAAACAACTGATGAGCTCTGAGAGTCTGAAGTATGATTCTGAGGTGATCTACGTGATCATTCTTACTACGAGAATAGATATAGATCTCATCAATAAAGACTATGATGAACATGTCCAAGTAATGCTTGAACACGCTATTCATTAAGTCCATGAAGGCTGCTGGGCATTTGTAAGACCAAAGTACATGAACAGAAACTCAAAGTGGCCATACCAAGTTTGGATAGCTATTTTTGGAATGTCACATTCCCTGACTCTGAGCTGATGATAGCTTGATTTGAGGTCTATCTTAGAAAATTAACTGGCTCCCTAAAGTTGGCCAAATAAGTCATTAATTCTGGAAAGTGGGTATTTGTTCTTGACTGTGACTTTTTTTAGTTGATGATAGTCTATACACATTCTGAGAGATCATCTTTCTTACGCACAAATAGAACTGGTGCACCCTATGTGGAAACACTACGTCTGTTGAATCCCTTATTTAGAAGATCCTTTAACTGTTCTTTTAAATGGGGCTGAGTTCAGCTGGAGCCATTCTATATGGTAGAATAGAGATGGGCTGAGTATCTGAAAGAAGGTCTATTCTGAGTCGAATTCACTTTTGGGAGGAACTCCAGGAAGATCTTCGAAAAACACATCTGAGAATTCATTTACTACTGGAACTAACTCAAGACTAGGAGTATCTGAACTAAAGTCTTTGACTCGTACAAAATGATAGACATATCCTTTGGATATCATTTTTCTTGCTCTAAGGTATTAAATCAACTGATCCTTAAGTGCTGTAGTACTACCCCTCTATTTAAGGACTGGTTCATCTGGAAACTAAAAATGAACAATTCTATTTCTAAAGTCAATTGATTCATAGCATGAATGAAGCCAATCCATGCTGAGAATGATGTTGAAATCCGTCATATCTAATTCTACTAAGTTAGCTAAAGTGACTTTCTGAGATATCATAACCAGACAGTTCCTGTATACCCACTGGACTATAATAGACTAACCCACTGGGGTAAAGACTGAGAAAGGTTTTGTTAAGATTTCTAGCTTAACTTTGAAGTCGACTTCTTTGTAAGGAGTTACTAAAGGCAGAGAAGCTCCTAGATCTAATAACGTAGAAACATGTAAATAGAAGATCTATAACTTACCAGTGACCACATTAAGAGAAAATTCCTAATTTTGTTGGGACTGAAGTACATAGAGCCTATTTGGGTGCTGCCTACTAGTAGCATTAGAAGCAGCACCCTATTGATTTGGGCGATCGAACTGAGCTAAAGGACGGTTATACTGACCCTGAGAACCTTATTGAGGACAATCTCTAATTTTGTGGCCTACCTAGCCACACCTGAAATAAACATCACTGTTAACTCTGTCGATACCCTAATGGTTTCTGCTATATTTATGACAAAGAAGATTTGTTCGAGAACTTTTAACACTACCCTAAGATTTAGATCTTGGTACCCTATCTTTGTTGCCATTTCTGAACTAAGGTACTGGAGCACTAGACGAGGATGAAGCTAGAAATAAATATTTTGGACAAAATTGAGAACAATTATCACCTTCTGACTTAGGCTGAGTGAAATTGAAGATACCTATTCTGGCTCTCTTATCCCTCTCTCTCCTTATTCATAACCTCTTCTATTTGCTGAGCATCGAACATGATCTTGGATATATCTATCTCACTAATTAACATTGTAGTTCTGCACTCCTTAACCACACTTTCTGATACTTTAGACATGAACTTTCTCATTCTGAACCTATTATCTACTATGAAATAGGGAGCATACCTGGTAACAGAATAAACTTAAGGGAATACTCTTTCATACTTATATTACCTTACCTGAGATTGATGAACTCTAACACCTTGGCTTCTCTCATCTCTAAGGGAAGGAACCTATCTATAAAAGTAGTAGCAAACTCTTCCCACTTTATGGGTTCTGCATTTGTACCCCTGTTTACCTTCCACTTCTTAAACCACATATGATCTATATCTTACAACTAATAGGTGGCTAACTCATCACTCTAACTGAAAGTCACTCCCATGATATCTGTAACTTTTTGAACCTAATTGAGGAACACCTGTGGATCATCTTCTAGCG
This sequence comes from Capsicum baccatum var. pendulum, assembly GCA_030864225.1. NCBI lineage: Eukaryota > Viridiplantae > Streptophyta > Magnoliopsida > Solanales > Solanaceae > Capsicum > Capsicum baccatum. The sequence continues at coordinate 246,498,647 of CM061556.1, forward strand.
TAGATCCTAAGAATAGGGAAGAATTCATTTGGGTGAAGTCCCAAATCCTAGCTGCAGCAGTATTGGCCACTGGGTAGGCCTAAACAATAGTTTTCCATTCATTTTAAGATGATACTAAATTGTCTAGAGTAGTGAATGCAGATCTGAATTCTGAATGAGAGACGTGCTCGTCAAAGGGATCTACCTGAATAGGCTGAGGTGCTGATTGATTTCTGGTTCTTCTTTCATTAGTATTTTTGGGAGGCATGTTTTGTAAATGAAAGGAATAAATAAATTAGACTGAGAGTTTAAATTGAGCTCATGCTCACTCGCACGACATGAATACCGAAAGAAGGAAAACTTATCCTAAAGCATCCCATAGCCTCTTGTCCATAAGTCTGGCATGCTACACACCCATACACAATACTCTATTTGATGTGGCTTTCAGACTCCCTAGGACTCTGTTGAACCTTAGGCTCTGATACTAAGTTTGTAATGCCCCGAGTCTTTACCTCGGATGCTACATGGTGCTTATGACCCCGAAGGATCACAAGCTAACCCATGAATGATATCTGTTGTGAGCACTGAATAATAATATTTTAGTAAATGCGGAAAATGGGTTGAAATGCCATAAGGTTTAAGATCTGAAGTACATATAAAGAAAATCAACTGTAATAATAATCTGCAAAATTGAATATTGTCTAAAAGTCTAGTCTAAAAAGCCTCTAATTGAACAGTCTGAAAGTAGAGTTGATAGAACAAGCCCCCAACTAACTCTGACCACTGAAATATTAAAGCTACTAAAAATACTAAAATAAAAGCATATCCTCGATAGATGTGGACACACTACTAATTCTGATACTGCTGGCTGAATCTAAATCTATCTATGGATGGTTGGGAACCTGAGCGTTCAAACCTATGATATAAGACATCATAGCATATAAGAAAGTATGGTCAGTATGTGGAATGTATTGGTGTGCTAGATGAGGTAAGGCTGAATGTAAGGGTTAATATGCATGAACAGTAGTTGACAGAATGATATAGAATAATTGAATATGAGAGTACATGGATAACTCAACTACTATAAATACTGAGTATGCCATGTTGTGCATAGACGTGTATATTGTATCTGATTTTTTACTGGAGCTGAGTATTAAGTTCTGATAACTAAGTAACTGATATCTGAGATTACTGATAACCAAGTTATTGATACTGATTGACTATGTATGATAGTCCTAATTCTATAGAACTGAACTGAGTTCTATTCTGAAGATTGAAATTGAAACTATGGAAAGTAATCATCTAACTGATATGCCTCTTTCTGAATAGATTTGGGGTCCAACCTATAACCCCAGCTAGAAGGGTGTTGTACCATGCCACAGGTAAAGATATGCCAAAGAGTTATCCTCATCTGGAAGGTACTCTAATGAGAACGGTGGTACCCTCAACTTGCAGGTTAAAACACCTCATCAATTCTCAACTGGCAGGTTGATATCTCAACCTATGCTGGATGCGTAGTTCTGGAACGTAAGGACTACTTCTAAGGATCGCACCCTCTATTGGCAGGTGGGCCCCCATTCTTAGGTTTACTCGATGCTTAATCCTACTCCCATCTGAATGACACTGACTGTTATACTGAACTGAACTGGTCTGATACTGAGTTTCACTGAGTTCTGTAACTGACTAAGATTACTACTGATCGTGACACTACTAAGACTATTCTGGAACTACTGTATCTCTAGGTTAACAACAAGATTTTTGCGTATTGAATACCCCCAGGACTCGATAGCATAAAAAGTAAAGCATAGCATGATCTTTAAAACATAACAATGTACATTTGTCCGCAATTCATTCATAGAGACATTTAATCAAACACTTGTAGGGCATAATCTTGTATATATACTAGCATGTCCTGATTTCACCATTTGAGGCACATGGACATTCTATCAAACACTTAAGGAGCACAACTTAATGCACATAATCATGGATAACGTATAAACATTTCAACTACAATGCCCAAACTTGCAAATTCATGGGTTATAACATAGGAATTACATAATTCAACATGCATGCTATTTTAGTTTCATGGAATCTACAAATAAATCATGGATTGAAACTCAATTAATGTCATGAACATGAATACAATCCAATTCAAGCATATAAATCATGAATTAATAATTTTGTAATTTTATAAATATATTCTTGGACTCAATGGGTGAAAGGGACCCATAGATGAACACCTAGCATACCTGGGTATTTTAATTCTTGGAGTTTTTGGAGGAATTCTTGAGTTTTGTTCTTGATTTTTGAAGATAGGGTTTTGCCCTTTCTGAGATATGACGACTTAATTTGGGGAAGAATAAGTGAATAATGGCATAACTAGATTAATTAGGGGTAACTTACGTGTTAAAGGCTGACTTAGGTCATGAAAAGATACCTAATTACCCCTGTAAAGGACTTTAAAATATTCACTGGAAAAAACCCGATCTGGGCCCTTGGCGTGATGTGCCACCATCACGCCATGCTACTGGAATTCCACTGAAAATTATTTAAAAAGGATGACTGGGAATTTGGCCTATGGCGCAACACGGTACAATTGTAGAGCACCACTGGAAATTGACAATTATGAAAATGATTGGTGGCACGAGCGGTGGTATCGTTGCCACAATGGATGAGACCTAGAAGTTTACCATGATATGGGCTTATCATGTTGTCTCATTGGTTTTTAACAATTTCCATTTGGCATGCCTCCGCGACGTGCTGATTGCCAATTCGGCACACTGTTTTACGAAAAATGCTATAAATCTTTACCCGAGTATCGGATTTGGGTTAATTTAATATCGTTGGAAAGCTGAGTAAATTTTTCACGTAATGGTAAGCTCTAAACTGAAAAATACTGAATATTTTAAATTTTTTATGAAGAATAACTCATGTTTTGAGAGTTAAATTAAGTTAGGGAAATACGGGGCATTACAAAGCCCAAAGAAATACCCCAATAAATTGTGCAAAGGGGAAATATCCACCCCATTCTACTCATGTCATTGAGTATGACTTCGACATTAACTTGGATAAAAAAAGCACAATTTAGAGTAAGGCCTACAAATTTGGTACGGATACTAGCCCAAGCCTTCATGATAAATTCCTTTTTAAGCTCTGAAATACCCTTCTTGCTATTAAAAATAGACATGGTTATCGCTGGTTGCCGGGAAAAGTTTGAATCTACATCTGATTTAACTTTATCGCAAGGGTTAGAGGTGACCTCTTTGGATGGAAAAAGTAACTCTCTTGAGTCTGGACCTACTACAGACTTGCTGCTATCTTGTTTCTTACTTTGGTGATGATCTTCCAAAACTTGAACATTGTCTTATGCACACACAAAGAAAAACATCATATGATGGGTATATAAAGGCAAGTCATATACTTTGAAATAGTAGAGAGTTAAGACGCTACCGTGACGATGGCTGATGGAGTCTTTGATAAACTAGCGAGAATCTCCACATCAGAGCTAAAGTCACCTTGCTTCGCCAAGGATGGTTTTACCTTCTTCCAACAATGATCTCCATAACTACTATTGCTCTCGTCTTGAGATGGTCGTTTATTGAAAGTCGATTAAATTAGGTCAGGTGGCTCCTCTTACTGAGTTTCTCCATGTGGAGTTCCCTTGACTTTGTATGGAATGACTACCTTAGATTTCAAAACAGGAGGCTTAAAAATAATTGGGACCTCCTCACCATATTCTTGAGAAGTATTGATAATAGAACCTACGAAGTTTACCAAAGATTGCATGTTAACTTTAAGAAAGTTCCCATGAACTTTGTCCCACCAAGATTTATATAGCATGGATAAATATCTTCGCATATTGGGTGTGGATTTAGGAAAAGTCTCTTTCGACATAGAACCATGTAATTCACAAATTTGATGAAATTTAAGGCCTTCATCTAGTGAAGCACTGCGAATATAATCTTTTAAGATTCCAGGAAGGCCTTGATAAAACCCAAACTGACAGCTAAACCGGTGTGGACTCTATGGCTCAAGTATGAATGAACCTCCAAATCTAAAAGAGAGTAAGTTAAAACGGAGGCTCATGAAGTAGCTTACCTCTGACTCTTCATCCTTATCATCATCCACAAAATAACAAGGAGTGGACTTGCTTGGCATAATGGAAGCCCAAGTAATACTATCTCTTTGATGGATGAACTTTCTGGAAAGCTCTCCATCAAAGTAACTTGCCCTGACTTCACCGGAATATGCCATCATCAATGGAATAGAAGGTCCATTAGAAAGTGGAAAATATGTCTTAAAATAGTAAGCAAGCGAACCATACACATAATGGATAGGAAAGGATACTCTAAGCTGCTTAAGTTATGCAGATTTATAGACTTTGTTGAGACCATTATAAATGCTCAATAGGACTGGAACGATAAGACTGAAAGTTTGATTATCTTCCATCATTGCTGCAACTCTAAAAGCTCCTAGACGAATGAAAGATCCATCCCTAGAGAGAAATATAAAGGTGCACAACCAACATGACAGGAACGTTGCCAAATATATGTCTGTCCTATGTTTATATTTCACTCTAAGTTTAGAAAATGTAGCATTATCTGCACTTGACCACTTCGCTGCTTTTAGAATAGTCCCAGTTGGGTTATGGGTTAACTTCAAGCGATAAGTTTTTTTCTCCTTCCTCAGTAGAGCTGACTTGTATCTTAATATCCTTTTGCACCAAAACTTTATCCATTTTCTTAGAGGAACTCTTGGATTATAATCCTCTCCTTGTTAAAGATGTTAGAAAGCTACAGATAAGAATTCACAAGAACGAGGGATAAATCTCTCATTATTTTTTATAAGCACATGTAAGCTCATTCACTTCAGGCACTACTTATTCATAAGGAAGATCTCCGATGGGCATACCTCCAATTTTTTATAAGTCCCAAAGGGATACCGATGGCTCTCCAGCTGAAGTAAGCAATGTATTAGTAGTTGGACACCTAATTTTCGCCCTCCACGACTAAATTTAATCCTGAGTTTCTTCAGTTTTTAATAAACCAAAATAATTATTTCATCCAAATAATCAAAAAAAAACTTAAAATATTTTTCGTACGTGATTTTGTCATTTTAAGTAGCGATTATATAATATCGTGTTCAGTTATACGAGATTATATAATTTGTTACTTAAATATTTATTTTACAAAATATCAGATTTAATTAAGGCTTATAGATAGAATACCACTAGCTCAGACTCATCATAAAAGAAAGAACCCAAAGAATCAATCCTCTTAATTTAAATATAATTTATTCTCAAAAATAATTTATTTGGATAAATATGAATTCATTTTATTAAATCAAGAAGCTCGGGATTAAAAAAAAAGGTATTAATTCTTATTGAATTTTAATTTAATTTAGCCAATCTATTAGATTTGACCATAATTGAAAATTGGTCATAATTGCAATGCAATTCGTCAATTAATTTTTAATTTGGTCAAAATAAATAAATATGGCTAAATTTTAAATTTCAATTGGGTTATATTTTAAATAACCCCAAAATTCTCAAGAACTCTCATAACTTTTACCCAATTCCCACCAAAAAATAAATTCAAATTGTACTATTCCTCCCAACTTTGTTCTTTTCCAATTTTGAAATTCAAAGATTGTACTACATTGTACTATTTCCCCCCACATTATCTTCCACCTCACCTTACCTTTAATTTTTACATTCCAAAAACTCCCCTAAATGCTTTTTCTCCCACATTGGTAGATGACAAGAAATAAATCTCTATCCTTTCCTATAAATACTTTTCTCCCACATTAGTGGAAAAGGAAAAAAAAATACTCCATTCTCTCTTATAAATACTACCACTACTTTAGTAGAGAGAGAAGGGAGAAGGAAGAAAAAAAAAGGCTAGAAAGGGGAAAAAATCCTTTTGAGCAAAACTAGTTATTTTTATTTAGTAAAAATTTTTGTTTCATAAAGTTGATCGAATAATCAAAATTTTTGAGTTGCCAGCGACATTTTTCGGTGGTGGTTGATTCCAATGAAGCTCGTAGTCTCGTTTTGCTGCCCCCCAAAAGGTAAACACATCTTCTTTTTTCTTTTTTTTTATTATTTTAGTTTTTATTATCATTTTTCTCATCTTTTTTCTTCTTCGTAGTTCGTAGATATAATTTTATTTGTTGGGATTGTATGTTATAGATGGACTTGAAGGCCCTAGGACGTTGTGGTATCGATATTCTAATTATCTTAATGTTCATGATATAAAAATGAGCTAGCAATAGTTGTATGTGCCTTTTTTTGACTTTATTCTTTGATTATTTTAGATAAAGTTTCAATCTTTGCTTAAAAGATGTATTTATGCTTTTTTTAAACTCATTGTTGTTGGATACATTTGATTTTAGTATGTAAAGTTATTTTCTTTATGTTTAGAAGAATAGTTAGTGTTGAATGTTTTGCCTTTTCACCTTATTCTTTGATTATTTGAATAAAGTTTAGATCTTTACTTGAAAAACGATACCCATGTCTTGTTTAAACTTATTGTTGGTAGACATATTTGTTTTTAGTATGTAAAGTTATTTCCTTTATGTTGAAAAGAATAGATAATATTGATTGTTTCTCTTCTTTTTTTTTTTTACTTTATTCTTTGATTATTTTGGATAAAGTTTAGATCTTTACTTGAAAAACAATACTCATGTCTTATTTAAACTTATTGTTGGTAGATATATTTTTTTTAGCATGTAAAGTTGTTTATTTTATGTTGAAAGGATAGTTATTATTATTTATTGCGCTTTAATAAAAATAGTAATTAGTTAAGTCAAGAATTTATCATTTGCTTACTAATTATTTTAATGGATTTCAAAACCCTCATATAAGATATGAAGTGCTAGATTTATTTTTCATCCAAGATGTTTATTCTTCTTTGTTCGCATGTTGTCTTTTCAAAATGATAAGAAAGTTCGAACTTTTGCGGCTAAATAAAATTATTTGGATATTTTTGACTCATGCATAGTATGATCGTGAAACTTTTGCTTTGCATTTTTTATTTGTTGACTCTCATTCTTATGCAAGTGTGCTTATTCTTGTCATTCAATAATTGGTTCTTGATAGTTTCTTTTATTTTGAAATATGTCACTTTTATGCCTTGAACATATATTAATTTCTTTATCTTTTCTTTGTACGCAAAAAATATCTCGAGTTCAAATGGACTCCTTTCCTCCTGCATTTCGTAATGGGTAAATGAGGCTCACCCCTTCGAGTCAAGTTTGAAGTTTAAACCCAAGGTCCACTACATGGAGTGCGGGTTCTAGAAGATAGACAAAGAAGGAAAATGGGTCAAAACCCATTAACGAGGTGACTAAAAGACTTGAAAAGTCTCAATTTTTATTATTGTCTTATTTTTATTTATTCATTTAGTCATTTATTTATTCATTCATTTCGGCCTCAAAGCCAAAGTTGTATTTAATACAGGTGAAGCAAAACTCGAGCCAAAGGCTCGAAAAATAGTTTACGATAGGTGAAATGGGTTGGAAGCCCAACCAGACTAGGACAGGTCTCGTTGATTTGGGTCTAATGGCATAAATCCTTTACTTTCTCCTCCCTTCCCCTTTTATGTGTTTATTTGTTTATTAGTTTTGTTTAGACTTAGTTAAAATCCCTACTAAGTCCCCTAAATCTATTTTACACAAGTCTTTTTTTAAAAAAAAAATCAAATCACTATTTCAACAAATTAATCTTTTCGAAGTTAATCAAAAGACGATTTTTAAACAGTCCAGATAACCGCATGTTAGCGGATGTTTTAGGTGTCTAATGCCTTCCTAAAACGTTAATAGGAACCGCTTATCTAGAATCTCTAACTTAAAACAATTTTCCTGTTTTGAATCGTTTGAAGTAACTCTCTAAAGGTTTCTTAATTCTTTTTCAAAATTAAGTGGCGACTCTCTTCAAAAGTCAAAATTTCCCCAAAACAGAAATGGCGACTCTGCTGGGGATCTAACTAGGTTTCAACCAAATGTTTTATTTCGTCTTTGATTAACTGTTTATGTGTTTATGTGATTCGATTATGTAAAGTTTAATTATCGCATCTCATGACATTTCCTTCATCTTATAAACTGTTTTGGGGTTTCGTGGATGTCCCGGCCCTTGCTGTTCAATTCCAAAATGTGTTGAAAATATGAATAGCTTATCAGCACGTGAGTCATCTGACGCTGTTCATATTTACAAACTCAAGTTGTCCGCTTGAGAACCAATGTCCAAGACTACTCTAGACACCAAGGATAGAACGAAACCAAAACCCTATTTCAGGCATGATCCTAGGACGACCAAATACCCGAGCGGGGTACTGGGCCCATTAGAAAACCTGCCCTGTGTCTCTTAACCCCGAGTCAATTATAGACGAACTATATTTATGTGTTGAAGAAAATGTATGCCTGTCTAATTCAATCCATTATCCTTTGGGGGTTGGGAAAAAGCTTGATTTGCTTACTTTTGAAAAAAGAATTGAAGCAAGATAAGCAAAAAATTGATCTATTTGGGAGGTTGCATCTAAGGCATAGTTTGAACGTCAATGGATGTCACCAATAAAGAAGTGGACGAATCTAAGAAGGTGAAGGTTGATAGAAGAAGCACTCGGGAATTAGTATTTTCTATCCCCTGTGTGGGAACGTGTCTTCTTTCATGTTATTTACCTTTTCCTAAAGATTGTATCCCTATTTTGTTATCGTTTGTAAGCATTTATGCCCTTTTCGTTTCTATATAAGTTGGAGGTTAATGGATTGACTTCGAGGAATCATATATTTTCTTCAAAAATTGTTAGGCCTGAACCCTTGGCTCAAAACGGTCACCCCAGCTAGGATACGCGTTATTATAACATTTTTATGCAATATAACTGTTTCATGTGCTTATGTGCGTATATTTGAATCAAAGGCAAGTTTATCCACTATGTCTATGGACGAACTTGGCTATGACTCAAACAACTCTATGTGGTTATTTCATGTCAAATATTTTGCATTATTTATCATATACGAAAACTAACACATCTGCCTTTGAGTTGTTTTACTTTAAAGATAACAGAAATTACTCCATGTTGATAAACTGGCAGAACATCCCTACTTCACCCGATCGAAAACACAGAAAATCCCATCCTCGAGCCATCATCCAAAAATGACAGGAAATGACGAAGAAAGATTACTGGCTATCCAGGATAATTTCATTGCGGAACAGAATGAGATGATTGCGGAACTTGCAAGAAAATTAGAATTGCTTCAGGAAGAAATAAATCGCACTTGAGAATTGACTAACTTGGCCATCACCTTCAATGCCCCTGCTCCGGAGGGACACGGGACTCCACTCCAAATCCCTCCCTTTAGTACCCCTATTCTCAGGGACCAACCAACTAACGTATCATCCGGCTCCGCTCCTCCATTTGTCCAAAACACTAATCGTGAAAATAATCCAGACGCCTACCATCCACAAAGTCCATCCGCAACCCCACAGAACCCGTCTTCGAATCCATTCCCAAATCCTCAAAACACATTCTCAAATCAACAAAACGCATTCCCAAATCTGCAAGATTTACTCCCAAATCCACAAAATACGGCAAACCTACCTTCGAATCCACCAAATTCATTTCCAAATCTTCAAAATCCCTCTCATATTCCGCCAAACTACTTATAAGGCCCACATAACCTTCCCAATTTCCAAAACATTCTCCACACTTACCAACCAAATTCCCTCCATCTGCAAAATCAATTCTTTCTTCCAAATCCCCCTCAAGCCATCAAATCCCTTGATATTTATGAACCCCTTCCTAACCTCGAGATGGAACATTATGAGGAGAAGGAGAAAGAATAGAGGGCCCAGCATGAAAGGAATTTACTAGCCATGCAAGAAGAGATCATAAGGATCAAAGAGTCTCACGGGGCAAAGGACCAAGACGGTTTGGGGTATGACGATTTGTGTGTTCACCCAGGAGTAGACCTACCAGAAGGATACAAGGTCCCTAAGTTTGAGATGTTTGATGGTACAGGAAATCCAATGGCCCATCTAAGAAGGTACTGCGAGCAACTAGTAGGGATAGGAAAAAACGAGGTGTTATTAATGCGCTTATTCAGTAGAAGTTTGAATGGTGAAGCCTTGGAGTGGTTCATGTCTCAGGAGTCGAAAAGGTGGACTGGTTGGAGGATATTGACCAAGAGTTTCCTTGACCGGTTCTCATTCAACATTGAAATAGTCCCTGATCGGTATTCACTAGATCGGATTAAACAAAAGAGCGTTGAGAGTTTTTGAGATTATGCTTTTCGTTGGAGAAAAGAAGCTGCCAAAGTGCATTTCCTATGTCCAAGGAGGAAATGGTATCTGTGTTCTCTCGCGCTCAAGAAGGAGAGTATTATATCAGGATGGTGTCCGTTGTCAGAGCGACCTTTGCATATTTGGTGAAAATAGGAGAATCATTAGAGGAAGGTATTCAGATAGGAAAAATTGCCAAAACCCCGACATCATCTGGAACTGCCATATTTTCTAAGAAGAAGAAGGAAGAGGTAGGTGGGGTTTCTGCCAATTCTTTTACAAAATTGAAACAACGGTTCAATTCTAGAAATATTTTATCTTCCCCGCCATCACCTAACCTTTCGCACGCATTCTACGTCCACCCCCAATACCAAAATCCACTCCCAAACATCCCACCATCATACCAAGCTCCACAGCCAAATATCTTTCCCTAATACCCAGTTCCACCTCCAAATTATCAGTCTCATTTCCAAACTACTCCCCCAAATAGCCGAACAAATTTCCAAACACCTCCAAATTACCACCAAGTACCCCCTCCTACAAACCTAAGCCTGTATAACCCCAGCGTCTAAACCACGAAAAGAAACCTCCCCAAAACTTCACCCCACTAGATGAAAGTCGCACCCAATTATTTAAAAGATTAGAGAATGCTGGTCATTTGCAACCAGTACAGCCAAAGCCTGTCAATCCTAGCTGCTGGTTTTATCACCCTAATCAAAATTGTGCCTATCATTTAGGGGAAGCAAGGCATAGTTCCGAGGACTATCTTATCTTGAAACACAGAATCCAAGATCTGATTGATCAAAAGGTCATCACACTCCAGCCACCTACTCCAAATGTTAGCAATAATCCACTACCCAACCATGGGGCATCTACAGTTAACATGATTGAAATAGAAGGCGAATGGGCATCTGACAAGACCATTACTTAGGTGAACTCCGAAAAGCGCAAAAGGGTGGAAGAGGTAGGAAAGATAGAGAAAGCTGTAGCTGCCTTAAATATCAGCGAGAAAGCCCCATTTATAGTGATGATTGCACCGACTCAAGTGTACGCTCCCCCTCCAAAGAAGGAATTTATTGTGCAAACCACCGCTGTCCAGGGGATGACGCGATCAGGACGATGTTACATTCCTGAGGAATTGACCAACAAGAAAGATTCACAGAAAAGGCCAATCACTGAAGAAAAGGCTGAGGAATTTTGGAGGCATATGCAACCAAAGGATTACTCAATTGTCAAACACTTGGAGAAAACACTGGCCCAAATCTCTGTCTTAGCACTATATTGAGCTCGCAACACCACCGATAGGCTCTGTCGAAGGTCTTGGAGGAAGCGTATGTTCCTGCAGGAACGAGCATTGAGAATTTGGCTGCAATGATAGGGAACATTATGGGTAACTATCGCATATCATTCAGTGACGAAGAGTTGCCGTTTGAAGGAACAATGCACAACAAAGCCATGCATGTCACCGTCATTTATCAAGATTATGCAATTAATCAGGTATTAATAGATGATGAATCTAGTGTGAATATTTGTCCCCTCTCCACGCTGGTCCAAATGGGCTATGATCATGGGAAAATTAGTCAAAGCCACGTAAATATGAGAGCATTCGATGGAGGGCAGAGAGATACCATAGGGGAGATTGATTTGCATATCCAAATAGGGCCTGCTGAGTTTACGACTAAGTTTTATGTTATGGATATCCATCCTAGCTACAACCTGATTTTGGGAAGACCATGGATACACGGGGCAAAGGCAATTTCATCACCCCTTCATCCATTATTGAAGTTCATTTGAAAAGATCATGAAGTAGTCATCCAAGGAGAAGGAAGTCGAGCGGACCGTCCTAATGGTTATGTGCCGGTGATTCAAGATGTTCCAAAAGGTACCAGTTTCTATAAAGTGGAAATTGTAAATGATGCGGAAAGATATTCGACACCCAAAATATCAATGCCTTCTGTCTACAAAATGATTGCAACTGTGATGTTAAGAAATGGGTTTAAAACTGGTCGAGGCTTGGGCAAGAATTGGCAAGGAATTATCGAGCCTATATTGATCCCAGAGAGAAGCTCTAAGCACGAGTTAGGGTATCAGCCTACCAAAAGAGATAGGGTTGAGGATGATCTAGAAAAGAGTCTGTTTAGGACCTTGCCACTCCTGTTCCAATCATTTCCCATACGAGAGATGTCAGATGATGATGGTCTTGGGGATGGGATAGGATATTTGTTTGAAGGATGCAATGCCATACCAGAAGATCTCCCAGAGTCCAGCGGGGTGAAGCAGATTGATTGGACTTCCACTCCACTCATAACCCATCGCCCTTCGTAGTAGATGAAAGGGTAATTACTGATAGTTTTGAAATCGGTGATGATCCGGAGGAGGCCCCACGATCCACCTTTTATATCTCAAAACTTTCTTTTCGTATTTTACTACTTTCAAAAAGGCATGGACTTGTATTTGCGCAAGTCATGAGCCATGGTTTTGTAATTATCTCTCAAATTTCAATGAAAAGGACTTCATTTATTTAGAAAATTCTATTATTTCTAAAACACTCCTAGTTATCTATTTTGTTATTATCTTGTTATCATCTAACTTGGTTTGTTTGTCCCTTATAGTAACAGCAACTTAAAATCTGCCAATGTCATGTCATGTCAAAGTTTAAACAAACAAAATGAAGGGAATGATGATGATTGAAAGTATGGTGATGAGGAACAATTAGTTGAAGATATGGAGGAGTTTGAGAATCGGGAAAAACCCAACCTGGAGAAAACTGAAACAGTCAACCTCAGAGATCATGATGAAATCAAATAAACAAGCGTCAGTTTCCACCTGGCGGAAGCACAAAAGAGAGAGCTCATTCACCTGTTATGGGAATATATTGACGTGTTTGCTTGGTCCTATGAGGACATTCCCGGATTGAGCACCAGTATTGTGTCGCATAAGTTATCGATAAATCCGGAGTTTGATCCAATCAAGAAAAAAATATGAAAATTCAAGATAGATTTAAGTCTAAATATCAAGGAAGAAGTGATAAAACAAATTCAGTCTAAGGTTGTGGAGGTCACAAAATATCCAAAGTGGTTGGCCAACATCGTCCCTGTGCCGAAGAAGGACGACAAGATTCAAATTTATGTTGACTATAGAGACTTGAATAGAGTCAGTCCTAAAGATAATTTTTCATTACCCAACATCCATATCCTCATCGATATTTGTGCAAAGTATGAAATGCAGTCATTCATTGATTGTTTAGCCGGGTATCATCAGATATTGATGGATGAGGAAGATGCAGAAAAAATGGCTTTTATTATGCCCTGGGGTGTTTATCATTACAGGGTAATGCCGTTTGGTCTCAAGAACACAGGTGTGACATATATGAGGGCCATGACAACGATTTTCCATGATATGATTCATAAGGAGATTGAAGTGTACATGGATGATGTAATTGTCAAATCCCGCGAGAGTTCGAATCATCTAACTCATCTGGGGAAATTCTTCAATAGATTAAGAAGGTACAGTTTGAAGTTAAATCCTGCTAAGTGTGCTTATGGTGTGCCATCAGGGAAGTTGCTGGGATTCATAGTCAGCAGAAGGGGGATCGAGCTAGACCCATCCAAAATCAAGATAATTCAAGACTTTCCACCGCCGAGGACCAAGAAAGAAGTTCTAAGTTTCCTGGGTCGTCTGAATTACATTAGCAGATTCATTGCTCAACCAACAATCATATGCAAGCCAATTCTCAAGATGTTGAAGAAAAATGCACTGACTGAGTGGACAGAAGAATATCAGAGAGATTTTGATCGCATCAAGAAATACTTGTCTGCACCACCGATTTTGGTCCCACCGAGAGAAGGAATTCCATTATTGCTTTACATGTCAGTCTCAGAAAATGCTTTCGGATGCGTCCTCGGGCAACCTGATGAGATCGGCAGGAAAGAGAAAGACATTTACTACTTGAGTAAAAAGTTCATACCATATGAATCCCATTACACTCTTATAGAAAGGACATGTTGTGCTTTGACTTGGACGACACAAAAGTTGAGGCATTATCTGTCGTCCTACACAACTTACCTCATCTCGAGAATGGATCCTTTGAAGTATATATTCCAGAAGGCCATGCCTACAGGAAAGCTAGCCAAGTGGAAAATGTTGTTGAGTGAGTTTGACATTGTGTATGTAACCCAAAAAGCAATCAAGGGGCAAGCCTTAGCAGATCATTTGGCTGAAAACCCAGTTGATGAGGAATACGAGCCACTTCAGACATACTTTACAGACAAGGAAGTTTTGTTCGTAGTAGAAGATATCATGGAAATCTACCCCGGATGGAAGCTATTTTTTGATGGGGCAGTCAACTTCAAAGGTTCAGGAATTGGAGCAGTTTTGGTGTCAGAAATGGGCCAGCATTATCCGGTAACTGCTAAGTTACGTTTTCCATGCACCAACAACATAGCTGAATATGAAGTTTGTATCTTGGGTCTCAAATTGGCACTTGATATGGGTGTTCGTGAATTGCTAGCCATCGGAGATTCAGATTTGCTCATTCACCAGGTACGGGGAGAATGGGCAGTAAAAAACTCCAAGATTACTCCTTATATGGAGCTGGTGCAAGAATTATGCAGAAGATTCAAGGATGTTGATTTCAGACATATCCCACGGACACAAAACGAGTTTGCTGATGCTTTGGCCACGATATCTTCCATGATTCAGTACCCGGATCAGAGTTACATCGATCCATTGGAAATAAGCCTGAAGGAGCAACCCGCGCATTGCATACACGTGGAAGAGGAGCCTGATGGAAGGCCTTGGTACTATGACATTAAGAGGTATTTGGAATCTGGAATATATCCTGAAGAGGCTAGTAATAACCAAAAGAAGAAAATCCGGTGTTTGGCAAAGAATTACTTTCCAAGTGGAGAAATTCTTTTTAGGAGGACTCCTGATTTGGGATTCCTAAGATGCGTCGATGCGGCGGAAGCCAATAAGTTGATAAACGAGGTACACACTGGAGTTTGTGATCCCCATATGAATGGGTTTGTCCTTTCCAAAAAGATCCTGAGAACCGGTTACTTCTGAATGACTACGGAAAATGATTGTAGTAAGTTTGTGCAGAGATGTCCAAAATGTTAAATACACGGAGATCTGATTCGAATGCCTCCACACGAGCTTCACGCAATGAATTCTCCTTGGCCTTTCGTAGCTTGGGGCATGGATGTTATCAGACCAATAGAGTCATCGGCATCGAATGGACATAGATTTATTTTAGTCGCCATCAATTATTTCACTAAGTGGGTTGAAGCTGCTTCATACAGAGCTGTCACTAAGAAAGTGGTTGTAGATTTTTTTTAGGAATAACTTGATTTGCTGATTCGGAGTGCCGGAATCGATTATTACTGATAATGGGGCAAACCTAAACAGTCACTTGATGAAAGAAATTTGTGATCAGTTCAAGATTGTGCATCGCAACTAGATAGCATACCATCCTCAAATAAATGGAGCCGTAGAAGCTGCTAACAAGAATATCAAGAAGATCTTGTGAAAGATGGTCGAAAATGATAGATCATGGCATGAGATGTTACCTTAAACCTTGCAAAGGTATCGAACAATGGTTCGAACCTCCACAGGAGCAACTCCTTATTTACTACTTTACGGGAATAAAGCTGTGATACCCGCTGAGGTTGAAATACCTTCCCTAAGGATTATTCAGGAAGCTGGACTGAGTAACGAAGATTGTGTCCATGCTCACTATGAACAATTCATGTTAATTGATGAAAAGAGAATGACCGTTGTATGCCATGGTCAGCTATATCAACACAGGATGGTTCATGCCTTTAACAAGACAGTAAGAACTCGAGCATTTGAAGTGGGGCAACTGGTTCTCAAATGAATATTCCCTCACCAAGAGGAGTACAAGGGCAAGTTCGCTCCAAACTGGCAAGGGCCATACATAGTTCGCAAGGTGCTATCTGGAGGAGCTCTGATTTTTTCTGAGATGGATGGCACAGAGTGGAACAAACCAATCAATTCTGATGCGGTAAAGAGATATTATATTTGAATGACATTCTAGTTTTTGTGTTTTCTTAGTTTGTTTGAAATCACATTTGTAATAATGTTGTTTGCTAGTGTGTCACTTCCTAGAATCCTTTCTCTTTATGCACGAACTACATTTGACCTGAATTCCCAAGAAAGGGATACGTAGGCAGCCTATGTCGGCTTCGGTCAACCCCTTAGGATAATTTATCGTTTCTCCCTATGTATGAACTACGTGATGACCTGAATTCCCAATAAAAAGGATATGTAGGCGGCCTATGTCGGCTTCGGTCAACCCATTCATTTCTTTTGTATATCCCTAGCGTAGCCTGAACTATGTTTGACCTGATTCCTACTTCAACGGGATACGTGGGCACCCCAACGGCTTGGTCATGTAACCCTAGGAAATGGAAACTGGGATAGAATTTTTGAGAAGAAATCTCAAAAATTCATAAGAGAAGATCGACATCCAACAAAGAGAATGAATATCAGCAAAGACTTCAGATCCACTCAGATTGGTATTATCTCAAACAAGTTTAAACTGGGGCAGAAATTTTGAGGAAGACCTCAAAATTTCCACCAAATGCTGGGACATATTCCAAATTCCCCAGCACCAGAGGTTAAAGTTTGGAAACCACCAACTGTAACAAAGTCTGGGTAGACTCAATTTTTGGCTATGATAGAACTACTTGAAGAAACCCTCCAACAATAATCATGAGTTTTGGAAACCATCCATCGGATATAGTCAGAACCGCGAGGAAGCCGTTCATTGAGCTAGTACATGACATGACTGGCAGAAATTTCCTAAAATTTTATAGAAGTTTTCAAAATTATTTTCAAAATTTAAGACTATTTTCAAAAATCTTACGACTCACTTACTTTGTACTTGCCTAGACATCATTTGGGATAGAATGTCAGGGTGGAAGTCTCAATATGGTGGAATGCCCAAGAGATGGCAAAGAGCAAATCAAGGATCGAAGAAGGTAAACATGGAGTAATTTCATTCAACTAATCATTTTTCTGTGGATGCAGGGATCAATACACAAAATGAGAGTCTCTTTCAAAAATCCCCGAGCAAATTGGGAGCCACAACAGATCATTAATGCCCAAGAACGGTATTTTAGGGCAGCCCCAAAAATAGGTTTAGTGCCCATTTATTGAGGACCTTTTGATTTGTCCATCTCATTTCTTGAGATCATAGGCGATAAACAAAAGAACTTTGTCTTCTTTACACGTATCGTATTTAGAAGTTTCCTAAAAATAGTTGCTAGTAAAAGCGACTTTGTGTCTACTAATCGTCTACCTTGAGTACAGGTACATATAGAAAGCAGGACACTAACAAATGAAGCCAGGTAAAAATATTTTATCACTACCACAATGGCCATTGCATATCATTGCCGCAAAGGCCATCACATATCATTGTCGTAGAGGCCATTACATATCTATTGACGTGCTAGACACAACGCTGGCATTGAGGATATCATCAGCATTCAATATCTATTGATGCGCTAGACACAACGATGGCGTTAAGAATATCATCAGCATTCAATATTTGTTGACGTGCTAGACACAATGCTGGCATAGAGGATATCATTATCATTCAATATCTGATGACACACTAGACACAACACTGGCATAGAGGATATCATCAGCATTCAATATCTGTCGACACACTAGACACAACGCTGGTGTAGAGGGTATCATCAGCATCCAATATATCTAACAACACGCTAGACACAACGCTGGCGTAGAGGATATCATCAGCATTCAATATCTGTCGACGCACTAGACACAATGCTAGCGTTGAGGATATAATCAACATTTAATAACTGTTGATGCACTAGATACAATGCTGGCATCGAGGATATCATTATCATTCAATATCTGATGACACGCTAGACACAACACTGGCGTAGAAGATATCATCAGCATTCAATATCTATCGACACGCTAGACACAACGCTGGCGTAGAGGGTATCATCAACATCCAATATATCTGACGACATGCTAGACACAATGCTGGCATAGAGGATATCATCAGCATTCAATATCTTTCGACATGCTACACACAACGCTGGCGTAGAGGGTGTCATCAGCATCTAATATATCTATCGATATGCTAGACACAACGCTGGCATTGAGGATATCATCATCATTTAATATCTGTTGATGCGCTAGACATAATGTTGGCATCAAGGATATCATCAGTATTCAATATATCTGTCGACACGCTTCACACAATGCTGGCGTCGAGGATATCATTAGTATTCAATATATCTGTTGACACGCAAGACATAACGCTGGCGTCGAGGATATCATCATCTTTTCATAAATCAGCATCTGAATACATTAAGAGCATACGATTTGGTGGGACGCCTTCAGGTCGTTATCTAAGGATGAATGATATATAAGATTTCCTAGCAATTGACAATTTGAAGGTCATCTATAAGTCATATTATTTGAAATAGGATAGTGTTCAAGATAACCTATGAGTTGATAGCCTGTAGGCCATCCATAAGCCACAATAACATCCTAACCGGATAGTGTGCAAGATCGCCCAAAAATTGATAGTTCAAAGGTTATCTGTAAGTCGCAAATAAATCCTTACCGGAGGATATGCAAGATTGTCAAATTGATACGTCCAAGGGTTCTCTATAAGCCGCGTCATATCCAAGATCGATTATGTGCAGGATTACTCAAAGACGATCAATTTGAGGGATTATCTATAAGTCATATTATATCCAAGGTTGGATGATGTGCAGGAACACCTGAAAGCTAGCGATTGGAGGGATATCTGTAAGTCATCTCTTATCCAAAGTCAGATCATGTGCAGGATTACCTAAAAGCTAGAAATTCAAAGGATATTTGTAAGTCACCTCATAACTAACATCAAATAATGCCCAAGATCATCTAAAGATTGACAATTTAGGGAAAATTTATAAATCGATCATCGGATACAACCGGAGAGGTTATCATGCCACATACAATAAGTGATATAGGTACAATAAAGGATGACTTTGCTTTTCAGGCCACAACTCATGTGGAGATATGGTAAAAGACTACATACCTCTTTCGTGAATTATGTTTAGTACTAACACTTTTTGCTTGAAGCATTTTTGAGAGAATCTGAGAGGATGAAAATCTCAAATAAAAACCACAGGTGCGGATGACTTCAGGTAGGACGCAACACAACGTGGAACTCTTTCTTAGCAGGAAAATGGGACATAGTCTAAAGAGGGACGCCAAACTCTTTGGACGAGGGCTAAAAGATGATCACCACCACCATCCAGCCACACCCCTGTTATAAGGCATGTGGGTATTTTAGGATATTCTGGTTTCAGCTTCACCTTCGGGATATTTTTAAACTCATGTCGAGGGTAACCTTCTCTTTTTTTCAAATTCGGGTGGCAACACACTTAGAGTTTTGGAAATTATGTCCAGGTAAGTTCTTGACTATAGATGTAAAGGATTCCACATTCATGGTTAAGAGGTTGCAATCCTCTTTTCTACAACTCAATCAACTTGTCACTCATTCCGAGTCAAAGATGGTCTGAAATAAAAGACTATCTTTTCTACCGATTGAGTCGAACTACAAGCAGTCTGATTCCCTGAAATCTTGGGGATATGTAGGCTGGGATCTATGTAGAAAACTTGACTGCATTCTAACATCCCCCCAATCCCTTTATTCCCCAGTTTCTCAGTTTTATCAAACACTCTAAAACTAAGATAACTTGTAAATTTTTTGAAAATCGTGCTTTAAATCAAGCTATATGAACTACAAGTGGCCTGAATTCTCATGTAACTTGAGATATGTAGGAAACCTAATACCGAGGTCTGGCCATGACTCTATGAAACTCGTGCGAAAACCAACCTCTTTTAGATTCGAATCTATAGTCGGACAAAAATTAGGAACGTCAATCTTCCTTTACCCAGGGTTACTTACATCCACCCTACCCAAAGGGAGGGGGCAGCTATTGACACCTAATTTTTGCCCTCCACGACTAAATTTAATCCTAAGTTTCTTCAGTTTTTAATAAATCAAAATAATTATTTCATCCAAATAAAAAAAATAAAAATATTTTTCGTACGTGATTTTATCATTTCAAGTAGCGATCATATACTATCGTGTTCAGTTATATGAGATTATATAATTTATTACTTAAATATTTATTTTACAAAATATCAGATTTAATTAAGGCTTATCTTGAAAATAAATTCAAATGATTAAAATCTTAATTTAAATATAATTTATTCTCAAAAATAATTTATTTGGATAAATATGCATTCATTTTATTAAATCAAGAAGCCCGGGATTAAAAAAAAAGGTATTAATTCTTATTGAATTTTAATTTAATTTAGCCAATCTATTAGATTTGACCATAATTGAAAATTGGTCATAATTGCAATGCAATTCGTTAATTAATTTTTAATTTGGTCAAAATAAATAAATATGGCTAAAGTTTAAATTTCAATTGGGGTTATATTTTAAATAACCCCAAAATTCTCAAGAACTCTCATAACTTTTACCCAATTCCCACAAAAAAATAAATTCAAATTGTACTATTCCCCCCAACTTTGTCCTTTTTCAATTTTGAAATTCAAAGATTGTACTACATTGTACTATTTCCCCCCACCTTATCTTCCACCTAACCTTATCTTTAATTTTTACATTCCAAAAACCCCCCTAAATGTTTTTTCTCCCACATTGGTAGATGATAAGAAATAAATCTCTATCCTTTCCTATAAATACTTTTCTCCCACATTGGTGGAAAAGGGAAAAAATACTTCATTCTCTCTTATAAATACTACCACTACTTTGGTAGAGAGAGGAGGGAGAAGGAAGATAAAAAAAAGGCTAGAAAGGGGAAAAAATCCTTTTGAGCAAAAATAGTTATTTTTATTTAGTAAAAATTTTTGTTTCATAAAGTTGATCGGATAATCAAAATTTTTGAGTTGCCAGCGATATTTTTCGGTGGTGGTTGATTCCAACGAAGCTCGTAGTCTCGTTTTGCTGCCCCCCAAAAGGTAAACACACCTTCTTTTTTCCTTTTTTTTATTATTTTAGTTTTTATTATCGTTTTTCTCTTCATCTTTTTTCTTCTTCGTAGTTCATAGATATAATTTTATTTGTTGGGATTGTATGTTATAGATGGCCTTGAAGGCCCTAGGACGTTGTGGTATCGATATTCTAATTATTTTCATGTTCATAATATAAAAATGAGCTAGCAATAGTTGTATGTGCCTTTTTTTGACTTTATTCTTTGATTATTTTAGATAAAGTTTCAATCTTTGCTTAAAAGATATATTTATGCTTTTTTTAAACTCATTGTTGTTGGATATATTTGGTTTTAGTATGTAAAGTTATTTTCTTTATGTTTAGAAGAATAGTTAATGTTGAATGTTTTGCCTTTTCACCTTATTCTTTGATTATTTGAATAAAGTTTAGATCTTTACTCTAAAAACGATACCCATGTCTTGTTTAAACTTATTGTTGGTAGATATATTTTTTTTAGCATGTAAAGTTATTTCCTTTATGTTGAAAAGAATAGATAATATTGATTGTTTCTCTTTTTTTTACTTTATTCTATTGATTATTTTGGATAAAATTTAGATCTTTACTTGAAAAACAATACCCATGTCTTGTTTAAACTTATTGTTGGTAGATATGTTTTTTTTTAGCATGTAAAGTTGTTTATTTTATGTTGGAAGAATAGTTATTATTATTTGTTGCGCCTTAATAAAAATAGTAATTAGTTAAGTCAAGAATTTGTCATTTGCTTACTAATTATTTTAATGGATTTCAAAACCCTCATATAAGATATGAAGTGCTAGCTTTATTTTTCATCCAAGATGTTTATTCTTCTTTGTTCGCATGTTGTCTTTTCAAAATGATAAGAAAGTTCGAACTTTTGCGGTTAAATAAAATTATTTGGATATTTTTGACTCATGATAGTATGATTGTGAAACTTTTGCTTTGCATTTTTTATTTGTTAACTCTCATTCTTGTGCAAGTGTGCTTATTCTTGTCATTCAAAAATTGGTTCTTGATAGCTTCTTTTACTTTGAAATATGTCACTTTTATGCCTTGAACATATATTAATTTCTTTATCTTTTCTTTGTATGCAAAAAATATCTCGAGTCCAAATGGACTCCTCTCCTCCTGCATTTCGTAATGGGTAAATGAGGCTCACCCCTTCAAGTCAAGTTCAAAGTTTAAACCCAAGGTCCACTACATGGCATGAGGGTGCTAGAAGATAGACAAAGAAGGAAAATGGGTCAAAACCCATTGATGAGGTCACTAAAAGACTTGAAAAGTCTCAATTTTTATTATTGTCTTCTTTTTATTTATTTATTTAGTCATTTATTTATTCATTCATTTCGGCCTCGAAGCCAAAGTTGTATTTAATACAGGTGAAGTAAAACTCGAGCCAAAGGCTCGAAAAATAGTTTACGACAGGTGAATGGGTTGGAAGCCCAACTAGACTAGGACAGGTCTCGTTGATTTGGGCCTAATGGCCTAAATCCTTTACTTTCTCCTCCCTTCCCCTTTTATGTGTTTATTTGTTTATTAGTTTTGTTTAGACTTAGTTAAAATCCCTACTAAGTCGCCTAAATCTATTTTACATAAGTCTTTTTTTTTTTTTGAAAAAATCAAATCACTATTTCAACAAATTAATCTTTTCGAAGTTAATCAAAAGACGATTTTCAAACAGTCCAAATAATTGCAAGTTAGCGGACGTTTTAGGTGCCTAACACCTTCCTAAAACGTTAATAGGAATCGCTTATCTAGAATCTCTAACTTAAAACGAATTTTCTGTTTTGAATCGTTTGAAGTAACTCTCTAAAGGTTTCTTAATTCCTTTTCAAAATTATGTGGCGACTCTCTTCAAAAGTTAAAATTTCCGCAAAATAGCATCAATGTCATGTTCTGAAGTCCAATCTGACATATGGAGAGAATTTTACAAGGGTCGCCATAGATCTACATACCTGCCTACTATTGGAGTTTCAGTCAATAACCTAGTTAAAACCGTACCATCATCGGGCTCAATTATGAGATACTTGCTTTTAGAGGATGAAGATGTGTAGTCTCTAAAGTGAACCATCTCTGTAAACTGCATAAATAAAAGAATCTTAGTCAAATACAAAGTCAAGATTCGAAAAAAATACCTGCAAAGAAAAAACCAAAGAATAAAAAGGTATTTCATGTTTTGGCTCTGGTAAAATATAGTCATGTATATTTGAAGCCGAATTCGTCAGGTCTTAAGGTGACAGAGGGGAATTTAAACTCTCGCACCTTAAGTGGACCACTGTAAAGGGCTCATACTTAGAGAAAACCATTTCATAAATGCATCGATGAAAGGGCCCATACTTAGAGAAGATCATTGCATAAATCATCAATGAAAGGGCCCATACTTAAAGAAAATCATTGCATCTTGAAGCAAATTATTCGGACTTAAGGTGAAGGAGGTGAAGTTAAACTCTCGCATCTTAAGCCGATGTCCACCATCTTTACGTAAAATTGTTTAGACTTAAGGTGATGGAAGTGAAGTTAAACTCTGGCACCTTAAGCCGATGTTCACCGTCTTCAAGTAAAATTGTTCGGACTTAAGGTGATGAAGGAGAAGTTAAACTCTCTCACCTTAAGCCGATGTCCACCGTCTTCAAGTAAAATTTTTTAGACTTAAGGTGATGAAGGCGAAGTTAAACTCTCGCACCTTAAGCCAATGTCTACCGTCTTTAAGTAAAATTGTTCGGACTTAAGGTGATGGAGGCGAATTTAAACTCTCGCACCTTAAGTTGATGTCCACCATCGTCAAGTAACATTGTTCGGTCTTAAGGTGATGCAGACGAAGTTAAACTCTCGCACTTTAAGTCGATAGCCGCCATCTTCAACTGATTATTACATATTACTATTTGTTTCAATCCTACTAAAAAGGGACAAGAAAGAAAACAAAAAAAGGATGAAGGAATTTACCTTATCGCCTTCTCACTGTAATCAGTCATCTTTGTCAATGGTAAAAAAAAATATTCATAAAGACTTGTCCTTATATAGATGAGTGAAGGCGGAAGAAGAAAGACCAAATTGATGTGCGATGGGACTAGAGAAGGCGGCGGAGCCAGCCAATTCTAATATGGAGTTGGATAGTATCCATTCTATACCAAGGTAATTATTTTCCTTGTCCAATAAAATGATAGGGCATATTTTTTTCAAAATAAGAAAGAATGAAAATTATATCCATAAGTTGCAAATGGACGGCCAATCCCATTTATGGGTTATATACTGAATGACAAGTTTGTAATTTAGTTTCAAGACTTGAAATATGTAAATTTCAAACTTGATATGGATGGAAAAAAATTATAGCAACTCTACGACGTACTAGATGAAATAATCGGCCATTGACCATTGTTATTTTTGAATGGATTTTATTGTCATATTAAATTTTTTAGTTCAAGTCTAGTCTCAAAAAATTAAATGTCTCAACAAGTCTTGAACTAAGGGGTATTGTGTAGACAATGAAATTTTATTAAATTTAAATCTGTAAGAAATTTGGATTAAATTAAAGTCAAAATATATTAGTCCTAAATAAATAATGTGGATTAATATGATTGGATTAATTATTTAAGTTCAAACATAGATGGATTTAATTAATGTCCAATTTTTATCGGGCTAGCCCGTTAATTTGGGCTACAAATGATGAGTTCATATTACTAAGCCCAAGATATGGTCATATTTCAAGAAGCCCAAATAAGCATCACATGTCAAATGATGTGGCATGCCAAGTCAAGGGAATGAGCCAATAGGACCATACTACATATCAAAATAATGCAGCAGACCCAATAAAATCAAAACCCATAAAGGATGTCATTTCACTCAAATCTGATTGGTCAAAAGAAGTCCATCTTCATCATGACTCTTCTCTTTCCACAACTATAAATAGGGTTCTCATAATTCAGAAAAAGAGCCCCGAAACTCTAACAAGAAGCAAGAGAAAGCTCGTGGATCAAACGGTACAATTTCTCTTTAAATCAAGTTCATCAAGATTCAAGATCAAAACCGCAATATTCAAGATTAAGCACAAAAACCCTTTGATTCAAGCACAAGTCAAGATCAAGTCCCTCAAATCAACAAATCAAGTTTAAATTCAAGATCAAGCTTTAAGCCCTTGAATTTATAGTTGAAAAGGCGAATCAGAGGATTCATACAGATTGTAACACTCACATATTGCAATCAATAAATTGATTATTGCAATATATTTTCTTGTCTCGGTTATATATTTTTGGCCTCGAAATTTTATTGTCCAACATCATTAAATTTGTGTCGGCTAACATAAAATTTCATATCTATATTAAATAAATATATGTTTCATCTAATGTGTTTTACATGAAAAAAGTTTCTATAAGAGTATGATGTTCTAGAATTGTTTGACTCGAATTATGTGTATTACATGTTTCTAGGTTAATTGAAAACAATTGCCGTTATTAATTTTTCTTTTGTAGCAATTTTTTAATCTAATAGTGATAATGACATGTGTATAATTTTCTTACGATAGTATCTTCACAAAGAAATAAAAATGCCTGAAAACAAAGTGAAGATGTGCCACTGACTTGAAAATATTATAGATAATAAAAATATGCATAATAACGTATCGTATTAAATATTCCATATCACATTAACTAAATAAATGTAAATATATAGTTTGATATGCATATTTGACTCTCTTACTTAAGAATTTGTATTACGAAAACCTTAAAGCTTTAATCTTAAAATAAATTAAGCAGAATATTGACTTCAAAGTTTATAAAAGATAGGACGTATTTAAAAAAAATAGCGGATATAATTTTAATCTTAGTTTAACTTCTGTTCTTGAATTAAAGTATCAAATTAAAGTATCACAAAAATAACTGAAAAAAGATGCATCTCAAAAAACTTATTTCTGTTATGATATATATCAATTATAGTGAATGTCTATCAAGATCTATCAAGATTTATTTGATGTCTATCAGAATTTGATGTATTTGTCTTTTAGTGTGAAACTAGGGCAAATTCCCCCTATAAATAGAAGGGTTTCCTTCATTGTAAATCATCCCTCTGTCTATTCTCTCTACTCTTCTTCTTTATTCTTTCTTGGTTTATAACACGTTATCAGCACGAGACTCTACCATCTCAAATTTGAAGGCTAAGGCTAAGGTATTATTTTTTTTATTTCTTCCTTTTTCCATATGACTAACAATCTTACGAAGTGTGAGTTCGTTGCCCTTCAAAGTTCGGGAAAGAACTATATTTCATGGGTGTTGGATGCTGAAATCCACCTAGATGCTATGGGTCATGGAGACGCCATAATGAATGAAAATACAACATCTAGTCAAAATCATGCTAAGGCTATGATTTTCTTGCGTCATCATCTTGACGAAGTTTTGAAAATTGAGTACCTTACTACGAAGGATCCACTAGTATTGTGGAATAGCCTAAAAGAAAGGTTTGACCACTTAAATATGGACATCCTCCCGAAAGCACGATATGAGTGAATGCGTCTAAGGTTTCAAGACTACAAGTCTGTTCATGAATACAATTCTGTCATGTTCAAAATTTCTTCTCAATTGAAACTTTGTGGAGAGACGGTCAATGATAATGATATGATAGAAAAGACGCTCTCCACTTTTCATGCCTCGAATGTACTCTTACAACAACAATATCGAGAAAAAGGTTTCAAGAAGTAGACTGAACTGAGTTCTCATCTTCTCGTGGCTGAAAAAAATATTGATTTGTTGATGAAAAATCACGAGAACCGACCAACTGGATCTACACCATTCCCTGAGATGAATGATGTGCACGCTCATCATGCTAGGCGTGGAAATGGTTGCGGCCCTGGTCGTGGACGTGGTCGTGGTTATGATGATCAAGAAAGAAACCCTGTTCCGGGTGTTAATAATTTATCAAACAAAAGGAGAAAAGATGAGAAACGTGAAGCAGTTACTTATTTTTGATGTAGCGTAAAAGGACATTATTCACGTGATTGTCGTGCTTGCAAGCACTTGGTTGATCTTTATCAAGCATCACTAAAGAAGAAAGAGAGAAAACCCGAGGCTAACTTTCTCTTTGAAAATAATGTTGACATCATATGTTTGGATGTAGCAGACTTTTTCGAGCACCCTGAAGGAAAGATTAATCACTTGATTGGTGATGGTTCCGTAAACATGAAAGAATGAATGATTTTTAATTTTGTTTTATTTTTATTGATAATAGTTAGTGAATAAAGAATCATGTAAAAGTAGTTGTTTGCATGAGTATTAGTTTTTGATTAATATTGATTAGTTTAATTATATTATTATAGTTTATTATTGATTGAATTGAATTTTAATTTTATCATTATTTATTAAGAAAAAAAGACGATAGTACAGAGGTTTAATTTTCACATAAAAACAATACATGGAGTGCTTGCTTTGCATTCATTACAATGCAAAATTATCATTCTTTACAATGTTGTGCAAACAATATGATTAAGATTGCATTCTGTATTGTATTCTTTATATTAACATTCTTTAATATAATAATATTCTCATATGATTATGTAATATAATAATATTTTTATATTCGCATTTCGTAATACGATTACCATTGCATCTCGAACTAATTGGATATATTTCTTTTTAATTACTTAGTTAAAGTGTGATTAATATTTTTTTTTATATTATAAGTTTTCAGTTTGTACAAAGATTTAATATATATTTTATTTGGTGCATGTTATTTTATTTAAAGATATGGATAATTTTCAAGAAGATATTTGTTTGATTGATTCTGGCACTACGCATACGAAATTCAAAGACAAGAAATATTTCTCTCATCTAAACATGCACAAGATTAATGTTACTACAATTTATGCTAGTGCTGATTTGATTGAAGGCTTCAGAAAAGCCATTATAATCTTGCCCAAGGGAACTAAACTCATCATAAATAATGCTATGTTCTCTCCCAAGTCTCGGAGAAACTTGATGAGTTTTAAAGATATTCATGAAAATGGTTATCATATCAAGACATTTGATGAGATGAATCTTGAATATCTTGGTATCACCAAGAATGTCTCTGGGCAGACATGTGTTGTTGAAAAGTTTTCTGCTTTATCTTCTGGCCTGTATTGGACAAAGATTTATGCAATTGAGGCACATTTCATAGTAAACCAGAAGTTTATTGATTCCAATACTTTCGTACTTTGGCATGATCGTCTGGGACATCCAAGATCAATAATGATGAGACGAATAATAGAAAATTCAAATGGGCATCCATTAAAGAACTTGAAGGTTCTTTCGAATGGTAAATTTTCATGTAATGCTTGTTATCAAGGCAAGTTGATTGTGATACCATCGCCAACAAAAGTTGGGATTGAGTCCCCCGCGTTCTTGGAACACATACACGGGGATATTTGTGGACATATTCACATGGTCCTAATAGATGCTTCTTCTAGATGGTCTCATGTGTGCCTTTTGTCATCTTGTAACTTGGCATTTGTAAAATTGTTGGCACAAATAATACGATTACGGGCACAATTTCCTGATAATAAAATCAAGTCTATTTGCCTTGATAATGCTGCAGAATTTTCATCCCAAGCATTTAATGACTATTGCTTATCGATTGGGATAAGAGTGCAACATCTTGTACCCCATGGTCACACTCAAAATGGCCTTGCTGAGTCATTAATTAAACTTCTGCAGTTGATAGCAAGACCATTACTAATGAAAACTAAGTTACCCACTTTTATTTGGGGTCATGCAATTTTACATGCTGCAACACTTATTCGTCTTAGACTGACAAATTATCATAAATTTTCTCCGTTGCAATTGGTTCTGGGTCAAGAGCCTAATATATCTCATCTGAGAATTTTTGGGTGCGGTGTTTATGTACCGATAGCACCACCAAACCGCACCAAGATGGACCCCCAAAGAAGATTAGGAATTTATGTTGGGTTTGAATCACCCTCCATTACTTTCTATCTTGAACCATTATCAGGAGATATGTTCACTACTCAATTTGCAGATTGTCGGTTTGATGAGATACTTTTTCCAAAATTAGGGGGAGCAGATAGTGACATCAAAAGAGAAGTTTTGTGAAAAAATTCATCACTATCTCATCTTGATTCATGTTCTTCTATTTGTGGGCAAGAAGTACAAAAGATTATTCATCGACAAAAAATTGCAAATCAAATGTCGGACGCATTTACAGATTTGAAAAGGATCACTAAATCACATATTTCTGTAGATAATGTCCCAATTCGAATTGATTTCCCTAAAGGACCATCCACTAGTGTCATAGCTAATGAATCTAAAGCACGCTTGAAGCGTGGCAGGCCATTAGGTTCTAAGGATCGAAATCCTAGAAAAAGAAAAACAAATGGTAAAGATGACACTATGAAAGATCCATATACGAAAGTTCAAGATTTGAGCAATGTTGATATCCCTGAAGGAATCAATGAGCCTGAGACTCAAGAAAATGAGGAACTATCTATAAATTCAAGTGATGCTAAAACTAATCTGAATCGATCTGAAATAGTAGTGGATCATGTCTTTGCATATAATGTTGCAGTGAAAATTATGCAAGATAGTGAGGATCTTGAACCTCGATCTATCAGAGAATGTCGACAAAGAAATGACTGATCATAATGGCAACACGCAATTCAATCTGAATTGAATTCGCTTGCCAAACGTCAAGTTTTTGAACCCATAACTTAAACACCTAATGGTATTAAGCCTGTTGTCTATAAATGGGTCTTTGTGCGAAAAAGAAATGAAAAAATGAAATACAAAGATATAAAGCACGCCTTGTTGCACAAGAATTTTCACAATGGCCTGGTGTCGATTATGATGAGACCTATTCACCAGTTATGGATGCAATAACATTACGTTATCTTATTAGTTTCACTATCCATAAGTGAATTGAAATGCATTTGATGGATGTGGTAACAACCTATCTATATGGTTCACTTGATAATGAGATATACATGGAAATTCTCGAAGGATTTAAAATGCCGAAAGCATATAGTTCAAAGCCTCGAAAAATGTATTCCATTAGATTGCAAAGATCATTGTATGGTTTGAAGCAATCTGGACGCATGTGGTATAACCGTCTTAGTGAATATTTATCTAAAGAAGGTTATACGAATGATAAAATTTGCCCATGTGTTTTCATAAAGAAAACAAAATTGGAGTTTGTTATACTTGATGTCTATGTCGATGACATAAACCGTATTAGAACGCTAATAGAGCTTCAAAAGGCAATTAATTACCTAAAGAAAGAGTTTGAGATGAAAGATCTCGGAAAGACAAAGTTATGCCTTGATTTGCAAATTGAGCATTTGACAAACGGTATCTTTGTCCATCAATCTGCCAACACAGAAAAGGTGTTGAAACGATTTTATATGGATGGAGCACATCCATTAAGTACTCTGATGGTTGTTTGATCACTTGATGTGAATAAGGATCCATTTCGACCTCAAGAAAAGAATGAGGAACTCCTTGGTCCTGAAATACCATATCTTATTGCAATTAGTGCACTAATGTATCTTGCAAATACTACAAGGCCTGATATTGCCTTTTCAGTAAATTTGCTAGCAAGTATTTCTGTTCCTACTAGGAGACATTGGAATGGGATTAAACACATATTACGGTACCTAAATGGGACTACCGATATGGGCTTATTTTATTCTAAAGATTGCAATTTTGATCTTGTTGGTTATGCTGATGCTGGATACTTATCCGACCCGCATAAGGCTCGATCTCAAACAGGCTATGTATTCATATGTGGGGGGGACTTCCATAGCTTGGAGATCAACAAAGCAGTCTATCGTAGCCACTTCATCGAATCACGATGAGATTATAGCTATTCATGAAGCAAGCCGAGAGTGTGTATGGTTGAGGTCCATAATACATCTCATTCGAAAAAAAATGTGGCTTGAAATGTGACAAAGTACCCACAATTTATATGAAGATAATGCAGCATGCAAGCACAACTGAAAGGTGGATTCATAAAAGTAGATAGAACGAAGCACATTTCGCCAAAGCTCTTCTATACACATTAGCTCCAAAAGAATGGTGATATTGATGTACAACAGATTCATTCAAGTGACAATGTGGCTGATTTATTCACAAAGTCTCTTCCAGCTGCAACTTTCAAGAAGATGGTGCACAAGATCGGAATGCAAAGGTTCAAGGATTTTCTTATTAGGGGGAGCTAATACGCGTTGTACTCTTTTTCCCTTACGAGGTTTTGTCCCACTGAGTTTTTCTTGTAAGGTTTTTAATGAGGCAGCCTATATGCGTATTGTTAGACATTCAAGGGGGAGTGTTATGATATATATCAATTATAGTGAATGTCTATCAAGATCTATCAAGATCTATTTGATGTCTATCAGGATTTGATGGATTTGTCTTTTAGTGTGAAACTAGGGCAAATTCCCCTTATAAATAGAAGGGTTTCCTTCATTGTAAATCATCCTTCAATAGAAGAAATAACAATTACTTTCTCTATTCTCTCTACTCTTCTTCTTTATTTTTTCTTGTTTTATAACAATTTCATAATTGTAGGTTTTCATAACAACTTTCTATCTGTGATTTTCTACTGATCGTGATTTTAGGAGTTTTTACATTTAAAGTTACTTTTTGTACGGACTTATGATAATGTTGCTAAAATTTAGGGATACCACATTTGTAAATTAAAAACACATGTTCTCAAATTAGTTTTAAGGCCTATTTTTGTGAAATTTTGTTTTCAGAAAATACTTTTTAAGAGACAGTTGCATTTACAAATTATACTGTGCCAAAATATAGGACTTAGAAAGTTATAAAATTTAAAATACACATTTTAAAACACACGTTAGTTTCAGACATTTTTTTTTTTTTTGGGTGAAATCATATTTCCATAAAATACTATTAGGTTTACAAGTGTCAACATAAAAAAGTGCACATTAAAAAGTAAAAAATAAAAAATAAAAAGAAATAAAAAAATTCCTGATATGCATATTAACTTTCCATTGAAGCCTCAACTAATTCAAATTAAGAATCGAACTCTAGACCGATTAAGGATGGAGTAGTTCACTACTAAACCACAACCCATGTTGGTCACACATATATTATTGATTACATTTTAATTATTACTTTTCATTGTACACGATAATTAAGTAATCATAAATAAGATGATTAATTTTACTAATTTGTCCTTTATTTATATTTTTAAAGAATATTAATAGTAGGGATAAAATGAGAAAATGTTACTAATTTTGTCCCGATTTATTAAATGAACAAGTAATTTGTCACGTGTATTTATAATATGGCCGTCAACTAAAATGAGCCGCAAGGAGTATAAAAGTGCATAAAGCTATTTTAACTTAAAAACACTTAAAAGGAGTCAATTCAAATATCCTCACAGAATCAGACATTCTCGATTTCAACGACACCAGTCATTAACTCAATAATATGTGTGTAGTCATTATTTGTTATTTTGAATTTCTTAATGATTGAATTGATTCAGATTATAGATGTTTTGCATGATTTATATAGGTGTGAATTTTACATATTCAAAAAGTAGTAGTTTCATGAAGTCGATTAAGTTCCTAAAATCGCAATGATGTTTGCAATTCTATGTACGTAGGTGCAAGTGAAAGTAAATAAAATTAGTACAAGATACTTCAATTGTAAAATCTAATTCATGGAATGAGTGACTAAAAATAATTTTATATCTAAATTCTTACACTAGCGAAGCTAAAATCAACAAATAAATAAGATACATGGTAATTCCAGTATGTATGATTATACATTTGTTAAAGTTCGCATTTTGAATCTATTGATATTTTAATTATGTTATACTTAATAGTTTTACAACTTGTGAGGTTTTAATGTCTATAAAAAACGCATATAACTGAAAAAGTTCAAACTATAGGTCCAAACAAAATACAACTTCATCTCAGATAATTTCATATCATGATTTGAAATTGTTATTTCATATCGTATGGTCAAACAGGCCCTAAAAAATGAACGACAATAGTGTTAATTAATGCTATTGAAAATACGGTGAACGTAAAAAAATTGAAAAAAATTTCTTCCATAAATTTGATAACACGGTCTTAGAAATAGAGAACGACATCATTATGGAAGAGGAAGATGTGAAAGTTTAAGAGCAAAAATTGAAACGAGTAAACCTACAATATCTATTAGAATAGTTATATTATTTAATATCAAATCTTCAAAAAGATATATGCAACTTAGAGTACTCATATCTTCTTATTCAACAATTTACAGAAATTCTTTTTCTTATTATTTAAAAAATGATTTGAATTTCATAAATGACAGAATAATCAAAAAAATTGTAGTATGATCAAATAATAAGATGTACCTTTTATGATTTAATTTTTCTAAAAATTTTGTGCATCACGCAGATAAGTATACTAGTATATGCTTGTAAAATCGTCATATAGTGTGCCTAGGAAATTCTAAAAGTTGTTGCTGAATACTTCTATCTCCTATGAAATGCTTTTTGTCATTATAATTAGTTTTTTTGTATCCAATTTCTATAATTCCAAAAAAGGACTAGTTTAGGCTATATATATTGTCAGTCTCCCTCTTCCTTGTACATCATTGGTCAACTTGAGAACATTGAGTAGAAAGCTTTAAAGTTTTATCTCTTCAAGTGTTCATATCTTTTTTGTCATTATGATGTGAAGTAGCAAGTAATTTGATGTTGTTTTTTGTCAGAATCCGTATTCGTAAAAAAAGTTGCTTTGTTATTTTTTGATGATCGGTTGTCTCTATGTATTCAACTTAGGCCAAGCCAAGGGCGGACCTACGTATCTTTAGGGAGTGCTTCGGCACCCAGTAAATTCGATACGGAATAGGTACAATTACATAGAAAATATATAAAAATAGGTATAAAATATATAAAAGCATCCACTAAAATAAAAGTTGGTTGGGTGCATTGATATTTAAACCTGTTGAAGTGATTTTTTTAATTTTTTAAGCACCCAAAATTCTTAAATCCTGGGTTTGCCACTGGGCCAAGGAAAGGTAAATTGATTTCTCTCCATTTTTTTATAGTGAAGTCTTTAAATGTAGTGTTATGGTGGGATTGTTTGCTATAGAAGGCTTTGAAATCCATAGATTTTGTGATGATTAGATGGTGTGAGAGAGACATGTGATACCTCTACTTATTTATTTTATTAAATCTATTGAATTGTTTGGCTTATTGTATATTAAATGAAAGTTTAGTAATTTTATTTTGAATTGTGATGTTGCTAATATGAAATATGAATTAGTTACTTGTAAGTGATTAAGTATAGTGTTTTGAAATATGAATAAGTTACTTTAAAATGTGAATTGAAATTAAAATGGTTTAAGTGTAGTCACTTGAAATGTGAACTTGTATTTTGAAATTAGTTAAGTGTAATCACTTAAAAATGTGAATTAGGGATTTAAAAATTATTTAGTCTTGTCACTTAAAAATGGATTCATGACTTGAAAATAGTTTAGTGTTGTCACTTGAAATGTGAATTAGAGACATAATAATGGTTAAGTATAGTCAGTTGAAATATGAATTTGTGACTTGAAAATGATCAGGTGTAGTGTTTTGAAATGTGTACTAGTGACTTCAAAATAATCAAATATAGTCCCTTGAGAAGTGGATTAGTGACTTGAAAATGGATTAGTCTTGTCACTTAAATTGTGGATTCATGACTTGAAAATGGTTTAGTGTTGTGACTTGTAATGTGAATTAGAGACTTGATAATGGTTAGTATAGTCACTTGGAATATGAATTTGTGACTTGAAAATGATCAAGTGTAGTATTTTGAAGTGTGTACTAGTGGCTTCAAAATGATCCAGTGTAATCACTTGAGAAGTTGAATAGTAACTTGAAAATGGTTTAGTGTAGCTACTTGAAAAATGAACTTGTGTTTTATAATTAGTAAAGTGTAATCACTAGAAAATGTGAATTGATGACTTGGAAAAGGTCAAGTGTTGTCACTTGAAATATGAATTCATGACTTAAAAATGGTTTACTATTGTCACTTGAAATGTGAATTAGAGACATGAAAATGGTTAAGTGTAGTCACTTGAAATATGAATTTGTGACTTGAAAATGATCAAGTGTAGTGTTTTGAAATGTGTTCTAGTAGCTTCAAAATGATCAAGTGTAGTCACTTGAGAAGTGAATTAGTGACTTGAAAATGGTTTAGTGTAGTTACTTGAAAGGTGAACTTGTGTTTTAAAATTAGTAAAGTGTAATCACTTGAAAATGTGAATTCGTAACTTGAAAATGGTTTAGAGTTATCACTTGAAATGTGAATTCCCAACTTGAAAATGGTTTACAATTGTCACTTGAAATTTGAATTAGAGAATGAAAATGGTTAAGTGTAGTCACTTGAAATATGAATTTGTGACTTGAAAATGATCAACTGTAGTGTTTTGAAGTGTGTACAAGTGGCTTCAAAATGATCATGTGTAGTCACTTGAGAAGTTGATTAGTAACTTGAAAATTATTAGTGTAGTTACTTGAAAAGTGAATTAATGACTTGAAAATGATTTACTGTTGTCACTTGAAATGTGAATTAGAGGCATGAAAATGATTAAGTGTAGTCACTTGAAATATGAATTTGTGACTTGAAAATGATCAAGCATAGTGTTTTACAATGTGTACTAGTGGCTTCAGAATGATCAAGTATAGTCACTTGAGAAGTGGATTAGTGACTTGAAAATGGTTTAGTGTAGTTACTTAAAAAGTGAAATTGTGTATTGTAATTAGTAAAGTGTAATCACTTGAAAATAATCAAGTGTTGTCACTTAAAATGTGAATTCATGACGTGAAAATGGTTTCATGTTGTCACTTGAAATGTGAATTAGAGACGTGAAAATGGTTCAGTGTAGTCACTTAAAATATAAATTTGTGACTTGAAAATGATCAAGTGTAGTAACTTGAGAAGTGAATTAGTGACTTGAAAATTGTTTATTATAGTTACTTGAATATGAACTTGTGTTTTAAAATTAATAAAATGTAATCACTTGAAATGTGAATTCATAATTTTATGTACAGATTATTAAACAAGGTTAAACGTTAAACACCTCGAAAAATGATTTTATGTTTGTGACTTATTTACGTTCTTTAGGTCCATAGAGGGTCATTTGCACTTTTCTCATATTATAATGAGATGGTATTTAATTTTATTTTTCAGTATAAATAACTTTTTCATATGGTATAAATTTATATTTTAAAATTATAATATTTTATGATTTATATTTTGTATTCTAAAGAACTTATATTTTGTTAGACATTTTAGTGTAAAAATTAAACATTAATATTTCTCCATTTTATTTTATATGTCATCTTTTACTTTTTAGTCTCTTTAAAAAAGAATATCATCTTATTATAATTAAATATAATTTAATTTTAAATTCTACTTTTAGACTTAATAAAATGTTTTGCCATCACACAAGTATCTAAGGAATTGTATTAGATCACAATTTTTTTCTTAAACAAGTCAAACGGTGTCATAAAATGAGACAGACGAATACAAAAGCCAAATATCAATTCATTATTAGGCCGGAATGGGTCACGACCCGCCCCATTGATATTGCATAGAATAAATCTGACACTATGATTATTGATGAATAAATTAAATAGGAATTAGCCGAATGAAAAATAAGGATTTAAATACATAATGTATCCTAAGCCAAATTAATTTGGAGTTAATGGAGGAGGACAAATCAATTGATCAACCATTATAATTTTTAGTGTTTTTTGTTTTTCAGTTGTAATTACATACGATGGCTCTTCCAAGTTCACTATTAATTTTCCCCTTCCAACTGTTGATGGGTTGTTGAAAATACTTTGTTTGATTTGCAGGAATTGAAGGAGTTGATTGAAATGAAATTTCGGGATTGGTATCTCAAAATTGTTGTTGTTTCCGCCATGATTGAAGGTTCCATGGAGTTCTTCGTGATTAAGACTGGCTTTTGTATGCATTTCTCTCTCCTCTACTACAAGCTTCATTATGTTCTCATGTATGATTATCTTGCCCATAGTTGATTTATGAAAAATAAAGAAATATTAAATCTTTATTCCATTAAAAAGGATGAAAAATGAGAGAGATTTGATCTTTGAATTTCCCAATGCCACTCATTTTCGAAATATTTAGATTTTTAATCATGAAGGAAGCCTTGGTCTGACACTTTCCCAACCCCGTGCATAGCAGGAGTTTTAGTGCATCGGGCAGCCTTTTAAAAAATAAAATCTTGAGAACATGAGATTAGAATTAAATGGAGCCGAATTCACTTGGCTAGAGATAGATAATTATATAGCCAACCCTACTAATTTGTGATTTGAGGTTCAGTTATTGATTGATATCATAATTTATACTAACAGGGATTCATGGCAATCACCCCTTACGTCCTAGAGTCACTCTCATTGAACTTTAGATCTTACTTACAGTAAAAACCTAATTTTGCTATTTTCTCCCTTCTTTGTGTCCTTGCTAATGATAACAGATTAATCTTTAATATATCCGCCTTTTGGAGGTTTGCTTAATTTTTGCCAGTTTTTCTCCATGAAAAAAGTGTGTTGCTTATCTTATAACAATTTGTATCATATGATAAGGTAACTATTTTAGAAGCAGAAAAGAGAGCCTATGAGAATTCTCTCGAAATCAAGGCTGTCAGAGACGCTCTTAATCCATGGAGACATCAGGATGCAGAAGCAAGAAAGAATGCTTAGCTCTGTCACTTCTGTTAGAGAATTATAAGGTAATTACTAGGTGCTAAAATCCGCAGAGAAGGTTCTTTCTAATTTTTGTGACTGAATTCTAAGGCATGTCCTGATTGTTATACAATAAGATGAATGCAGTGTATAGGCCTAATTCAAAAAAGAAGACAACAGAATGATTTAGTCAAACACCACCATGTTTGATTGGTCTCACAACCAAAATAACAGATTTCCTTGATATATTAATTGGTTTTTGCATCTTCTTAAATGTTGAAAATTTACTAAAAGTAACCACATATGGTAAGTTCAAGTTGTTGTAGTCAAAAGGTAGGGAACTGTTTACCAGTTAGGGATGAAACTTATCTATTAGAATGAAGAGAAGTGACGAGAAGTTCTATATATTGCTTACCTTTGACCTATGAAGATTATTTCACACTGTGGGACTATTGTCAATGTTATATTCATGAAATTGTGTCTTTACAGGCAACTCAGGAATTTGCTTTGAAGGAAAACATCCCTGGCAGATGTTTCTTTGAGCTTGCTCCTATTCGTATTTCTCACGGGTGTTGCTAGCATGTCACTGCTGATTATTTCACAAGCATGGTGGTCACTTTATTTAACAAGTGATGGAAAAGTTCTATGAAGGCAATAGAGCATTTATCAAAATGTAGATCTTGTGGAACCAAACTTGTTTATTTTGCTTTCTCTAGACGTTTTGTGCTTTGCTTTTTTGGATCTACATGTGTATGCGAAATAATCAGTTGCACCTTTGGAGAAGTGGACTAGGTAGTTGTTTGATTATATGTATTTATTCGACGAATATTTATGTTTTTTTGTTCTTCTTTTGTGTGTGAGAGGGGGAAGTGAAGAGGATGGCGTGCAAGTGGAGTGGAGGATTGGTTTATTTCATTGTTTCCTCTCATATTTTCTTAAA
This sequence comes from Capsicum baccatum var. pendulum, assembly GCA_030864225.1. NCBI lineage: Eukaryota > Viridiplantae > Streptophyta > Magnoliopsida > Solanales > Solanaceae > Capsicum > Capsicum baccatum. The sequence continues at coordinate 246,537,587 of CM061556.1, forward strand.
TTATTGAACCATGGAAGATTGATCGTGGTCTTCTTCATTTTATGTCAGAGCTCAAGAATATGGTAAGGAATGGCTGCCTCATGATCCAAGATTTATTAGCTATTCACTACGAACATCAACCTTAGTAAATGAAGATTGCATCTAAAGTGATATTAAAGCTGGAGAACTTAACCTCTCCCTTTGAATACTTTGGACTAATGAAATGGTGCACCTTATTTAGTTTAATTAATTTTATGAACTTTGTACAGAGTGAAGTGTTGGCCACTTAAGAATTTCCACATCCAAAAGTTGACAGTGACGGAGATGAGGATGTTGAGATGGATGTGTGGACTTCTAGTAGATATAGAGTTAGAAATGAGGTTATTCGTGAGAAGGTGAGAGTGATTTCAGTAGAAGACAAGATGCAAAAAGTGAGGTTGTGATGGTTTGGGTAAGTGATTGGGAGGGGCACGAATGCTCCAGTATGAAGTTACGAGAGACTTCCTATGGATGGTTTTAGGCATGGTAGAGGAAGATCGAAGAAATATTAGAGGGGATGTGGAATAATATGAAGTGGGATGTGACCAATTTTGTGACGAAGTGCATGGTGTGTCAATAAGTCAAGGTTGAACACTTGAGACCCAAAGGGTTATATCAAGAAATTGAGTTGCCTGTGTGATAGTGAGAAGTGATTAACATGAATTTCGTTATTGGTCTTTCTCAATCGCGAAATCAGTTCTATTCAATTTGGGTCATTGTGGATAGGAAGACTAAGTCTGCTTACTTTCTACCGATGAGGACTAATTTTTTGGAAGAGAATTATGCCAAGTTGTTTCTTGGAGATATCGTGAAGTTGCATGGTTTTCCAATTTCTATTATTTTTAATTGTGGTACTTAGTTCTAATCTCACTATTGGCATTCATTTCAAAGAGGCTGGGAACAAATGTGGGCCTAAGTACTACTTTCCACCTGTAGTTGGATGGGCAAGCAGAAAGGACTATTCAGACACTGGAGGATATGCTTAGAGCATGTTTGATTGACTATGGTGGTATTTGGGATGTCATTTACCTCTTATAGAGTATGCGTATAATAATATCTACCACTCTAGTATTGAGATAGCTCCGTTTGAGGCCTTGTATGGTAGGATGTATTGTTCTAATATTGGGTGGTATAAAGTTGGTGAAAATAAGTTGTTTGGTCCCAACTTAGTTTACTATAACGCCCCAATTTTTCAATAACCGGAATGCCACACGGTGCTCATAATCCCGAAGGACCATAAACTAACCCTTTTCTGGTACCTACTGCAATAACTGTATAAAAATATTGAATAATGCGGAAAACTAGCAGAAACTTTCCATAAGGTACAAATACTAAAATATAACTGAATAAAGTCTATCAACATCAAAACTAAAACAACTGTCTATATAACTAGTCTAAGAAACTCTGTAGTCTGAAAGCCTCTAAACTTTCTGAATAAGGAGTTCATGGGACATGTCCCCAACTAACTCCAAATACTGAAATACTGAAAATAGTAATAAAATGAAACAAGAACCATCCTCGAATGATGAGGAATCACTACTAGGTCTACTGATTCGATCTACTAGGGGTTCTCTGGAACTCATGCTTCTGAACCTATGGAGTAAAGTAAAATACCATAGCGCAAATGCGTCAGTACGATTGAATGTACTAGTATGCAAAATGAGGTAAGGCTAAATTAAAGAGATTATGCATGATCAATACTGACTAAATAATCTGAATATGTTGAATAAGGACGTGTGCATGAATGCATAAACCATAACTGAAATCATAGAAATACTGAATACTGACTTCTAAACACTGCTTTACTGACATCTGAGATTACTAACAATGGGATACTGAATAACTAAATATACTAAGGATAATAACTGAGTACCGAGGTTGATATCAGTCCTATATAGCGGGTGATCTCTGATCTTAATGATAATAAGAATACTTAACTGAGTCTGTTTATACTAATACTAATTGACTAAAGCTAAGATCAAACCCTATCTAGCAGGTAGTCTCTGAATCCATTGGTAATAACACTTGATTAAATGAACCTGATATCAAGCCTATCTAGCGACGGACCTTTGAATTTGCAAGTAATAATACTTGACGGCATGTATCTAACAGCCTTGACGTCTATAATACTAAACTAAGTTCTTTCTTAAAGACTGAGACTGATGCTGAAACTGTGGGAAGTAATCATCTAACCGACATGCCCCTTCTAACTAAGTTGTGGTATAATCTGTAACCCCATTTGAAAGGGTGTCAGTACCGTGCCACGGGTAAAGACAACTTTACGTGAACCTCATCTATCAGGTACTCTTAACGAGATCGGTGGAGCACTCATCTAACAGGTCAAGCCACCTCATCAACCCTCATTTAAGTGGTTTGATATCTCAATCTACACTGGCTACGTAGTTTTGGAGCACAAGAATTGCTTCTAAGAATCATACCCTCTACTAGTAGGTGAGTTCCCATCCTTGAGCTCACTCGTTGCTGAATCCTACTCCCATCTGAAAGACCCTGAACTGATTCTTCTTCTTAGATTGTACTAGACAGAACTGGATCTTGTACTGATCATACTGATTAACTAAGCTAAGATGAGTTCACTTGATTCCAAAAACTGACAGAATATTACTGGAGTTCGTTATCTGACTGAATGCTACTAAGTTCTTAATTAAATACTTGATTTCTACTGAGGCCTGAACTGAATACTTGAATACTGCTAAGATCTGAGCTGAGTACTAAACTGAAGATGGAATGCTGATAATACTGAAATTACAGGGACTTCCTAAGTTCTGTAACTGATTGATTTATAAAAATCGTAGCACGACTGAAATAATCTTGAAACTAACTCGGCTCTAGAAAAATAGCTAAATTTTGGGTATAAATACCCTTAGGACTCGATAACATAAAAGTAAAACATAACCATACTTAAATAATCATGAACATGGACTTTCATTCACCATTATAATCATTAAATCATCTCTTCAAGCACTTGAAAATCATAAACATGTAGTAGTATAGGGAGACATGCTATTGACTCATACACCATTCAACAAGGTCTTGCATCAAACACTTAACATGCATTAAAGGGCACATAATTGGGGGATTTCATGCTAACATGTCATAATTCATTCACTAAGGCTTTTTAACAAACACTTGGCATGCATGGGCTTATACATAATTGGGGATTTCTTGTCAACATGCTATCATGACCCTAATTCTTTCACATAAGAATTTTATCAAACATATGGGGAGCATGCTTTGGTTATCCAACAATTTCTACATCTAATTATCATAAATACATCAATCAACATGCAACTTCAAGGGGCTTTCTCATGAATATCATATAATTATCACATACTAGGATCAAAGCTTAGAACTTTATATCTAAATCATGAATTAAAACTCCACAACACCTAATCATGCACTTCAATCCACATAAATAATGAAATTTCATCAAAACATAAACTTTATAATCTTAAAAAGAGTTCTTGAACTTCTTGGGTGGAAGGAACCCAAGAATCAACATCCACATACCTTACTATATGATCCTTGAAAGATTAGCGGTGGAACTTTGATGATTTGGGTCTTCAATTAAAAACTCTAATACTTGTTCTTGAGATGTTTTGAGGGAAGAGAGTATGTTTTGGTTATTTTGGGGCTAAATTTAGCGTTATTGGGGTTAAATAGGGTGGGAAAATAACCTAAATGCCCCTCTAAATATGGTTCTTAAACTGAGACTTGACTCACCGATGCTACGACCGACGCCGCGCGTCGGTTTATCAACACTATAACCGACGTCGCACGTCGGTTCATCAACACTATAGCCGACGCCGTGCGTCGATTTTGCGTCAGCTCACTGAAAATTGCACTGGGAGCTGGAAAAAATATTAACCAATGCGATGGATGAGGCGGCGCGCCAAGATCATTTTGGTCCACTATTTTGGGATTCCAAACATGGACTAAAAGAGGTCCAAAAATTCTAAAACTTGTACGAGGACACCTACTAACATACCTAATAATGAATTAACTGAAAATTTGATATTTAAAGGTTGGAAAGGTCACTAAATAATTCATCAAAGTTTGAAGGCTTATGAAATGATGAAAGTTCCAACACTTAGTCAAATTTTTGAAGTGTTAAGGCTTTCTTTGCATGCTTTAACGGCTCTAACGACTATGAAATTTTATGGGGTCTTACATTGTCCCCCCTTAGGGACATTCATCCTCGAATATGACTGACTAAGCTTAGATTTATGATAGACTGAACTTACTAAGGAGACGAGAACATCTGAAAATATCTATACGACAGGAAATACTGATATTCTGAGTTCTTATACTAAACATGTATATATGATGCATGGGATACACGATTGAGCTACTAATAAGCTGAATTCTCATAATGGTTATGCATATCTGATGCATGAATAACTGACTTATAAATGCATGACTGAAATTACTGATAAGCCGCGCTTCTTCTACTTAACATATATGTCTAATGCATGAATACTTGAATGAACTGACCTTTAAATGCTTGACTGAATGATAACTGGTACTAACTTTGTGAGAAATATCTGAACATACAGCTGAATGGGTTAAAGACATGAAGTCATCAGGGAGTTATGGGGTATCTCCCCCTTGGGATACTATGTCCCTCTAAGAATGCTTATTTTACTGATATACTGGGGCGATGCATAGGGCATCTACGGACTGGATCATAACTGAACCTCGGGAGTCTGAAACTAATGCATGATGCATGAACTGAGTTATACTCGCAACTACAAGGAGGTTCTACCTTGGAATAGTTATATTTTTTGAGATTTCAGATAACATGAATAGATGAAAAGATGAGGAAAAAAATTGTACAAATCTGACTGCTTGACTTCTAAACTGACTTGCTGGCTTTACTAACTAACTCATACTAAGAACTTATGCTTAATTGGAGTACTTTTTCTATACTTTCTCAACTACACTCTCCACTTTAGCTTCAAGTCATCACCGTAAGTCTATGAACACTTTAATAAACTCTAAACTGAACCACAATCAATCTACTCTAGAGTCTGGGGTACAATAATGTACATAAATGATAACTCATCTTGAAATACTGCACCTGAAAGTATAAAATTCATTGTTAATACTATCACTTGGGGTACAACTATTAACTTCCTTTAGTTCTTGCAATCATCGTCACATACTTACACTCTTCTCTATACGTGTTTGTCTCATTAAATGCATCATCTACTTCTACTTCTTCATAGACTACTAAGATCACATCTTCTAACTCACATACACACTTTCATACTTAGTTTCAAATCAATAAACTTAAGTTCTTACATGCACTATTCAAGCCTACTCAAATTTTTGAGATATATCTAGCCTCTTACTCATCAACATAACATCCAAGCCTTCTTCATAACTGAAGCCTCGTATAACAAAGCATGCAACAACCCCTTTTTAACATGAAACATTTACACTTTCCCATCTAAGCAACTATACATCACTAAGGAGGGTTAACTGAAAGGTTAGGAGAAGCCTTAGGATCTAACTAAGCATAAACATAAAGATGAAAGACTCATAACGTACGGAGATACTAAGAAAAAGCATAGGATGACGTACGAATAGAATTTATGATTGTAGAATTGGCATGTAATGCATGAGTAGATATCGTGATAACTGAAGTGCAAAAATTTACACTGATATGAACATGGGTTGGGAATCATCCTCCCCTACTGTTGTTCTACACATACACTGAAATTACTGCTGGAATTTGAAAGCTTGAATTGGTTACTTGTTGTACCATCTCCCACTTGGCTTAAAGCCATCATTCTAAAAATGTGAACCACTTTAGATAAACTCAAAACCAAACTGAAGCCACATTACTCTAGGGTCTGAGATACAATAATACTCATAAACACTGAACTCATCCTAAAGGACTACTCTTGATAACGTAATGTCCACTGTTTGTACATTCTTTTGATGCACAGTTCTTAGTTTTCTATAGCCCCACAATCGTCATATAGAAACATCAATACCGACTACTTAGAATTTTTAACTCTCCTATCTACCACCTCAATCCTCAAAGATTCAAACTTAGATTTATCACTTAACATGGGTATCTCTAAACACTCAATGAACCATACCATTACAAATCAACAACCTTAAATTCTTCTCTTGCATACATCATTTCAAGCCTATTGATTCACCTTTCATACCACTAGCCCCATGAATGCAATATCTACTAAATTTGGGTAATGTTATCCCTATTATGCTACTGCTAAACTTCTGGATTCATACTTCTAACTCTAGGTCATATGTTATCATAGGATGCTGAGGAGGGATCTAGAAGCATATCTGACTTTGGCTAAATACACAATTTTCATGAATCATAAATAAAATATTTCATACTTTGGAACATCAGGGGATTGATAGGATACTGTCAAGCCTACATGTAATCCCATAACTATCTTAGAAAATCTTTAGCTATAAAGATTTAAGCTTGATTGTTTCCATTACCTTGAAAACAAGGCAAGACTGGCATAAATAGAGAAAGATGAGAATCTATATAACTTTTTTATAGGACCTTTCTATAGCATGATCTGAGAATGAAAGAAGGGAAACTTCTCCTAAAACATCTTATAGCCTCTTGTACATAAATATAGCGCGCAACACACCCATGCATAAGCCTCTATTAGATGCGACTTTCATACTTTCTAGGACACTATTGAACCTTAGGCTCTGATACCAAGTTTGTAACGCCTCGATTTTTCTATAACCGGAATGCCACACGGTGCTCATAATCTAGAAGGACTACGAGCTAACCCTTATCTAGTACCTACTGCAATAATTGTATAAAAATATTGAATAATGCAGAAAACTGGCAGAAACTTGCCATAAGGTACAAATACTAAAATATAACTTAATAAAGTCTATCAACATCAAAACTAAAATAACTGTCTGTACAACTAGTCTGAAAAACTCTGTAGTCTGAAAACCTCTAAACTATCTGAATAAGGAGTTGATGGGACATGTCCCCAACTAACTCCGATTACTAAAATACTGAAACTAGTAATAAAATGAAATAAGAACCACCCTCTAATGATGAGGACTCACTACTAGGTCTACTGCTACTGACTGGATCTGACCTATTAGAGGTGCTCTGGAACTCATACTTCAGAACCTATGGCAGAATGTAAAACACCATAGCACAAATGCATCAGTACGATTGAATATAATGGTATGCAAGATGAGGTAAGGCTAAATACAAGGGATTATGCATGACCAATACTAACTAAATAATCTTAGTATGCTGAATGAGGACGCATGCATGAATGCATAAACCATAACTGAAATCAAAGAAATACTGAATACTGACTTCTAAATACTGATTCACTGATATCTGAGATTACTAACAATGGGATACTGAATAACTAAATATACTAAGGATAATAACTGAGTACCAAGGTTGAGATCAGTCCTATCTAGCGAGTGATCTCTGAACTTAATGATAATAAGAATACTTAACTGAGTCTGTTTATACTAATACTGATTGACTGAAGCTGAGATCAAACCCTATCTAGCAGGTGGTCTCTGAATCCATTGGTAATAACACTTCATTAAATGAACCTGATATCAAGCCTATCTAGAGGCAGACCTCTGAATTTGAAAGTAATAATACTTGATGGCATGTATCTAATAGCCTTGACTTCTATAATACTAAACTGAGTTCTTTCTTGAAGACTGAGACTGAAGTTGAAACTGTAGGAAGTAATCATCTAACCGACATTCCCCTTTAGTTAAGTTGGGGTCCAATCTGTAACCCTATTTAGAAGGGTGTCAGTACCATACCACGGGTAAAGACAAATTTACGTGACCCTCATCTATCAGGTACTCTTAATGAGAATGGTGGAGCCCTCATCTAATAGGTAAAACCAGATGATCAACCCTCATCTAAGTGGTTTGATGTCTCAACCTACGCTGGCTATGCAATTTTGGAGCGCAAGAATTTCTTCTAAGAATCATACCCTCTACTAGTAGGTAAATTCCCATCCTTGAGATCACTCGATGCTAAATCCTTCTCCCATCTAAAAGACACTGAACTGATTCTTTTTCTTAGATTGTACTAGATTGAACTGGATCTTGTACTGATCATACTGATTAACTGAGCTAAGCTGAGCTCACTTAATTCTGAAGACTGGCAGAATATTACTGGAGTTCATTATCTGAATGAATGCTACTAAGTTCTGAATTGAATACTTGATTTCTATTGAGGCCTGAACTGAATACTTGAATACTACTAAGATCTAAGTTGAGTACTGAACTGAAGATGGAATGCTTATAATACTAGAATTAATGGGACTTCCTAATTTCTGTAACTGACTGATTTCTAAGAATCGTAGCACGACTGAGATAATCTTGAGACTAACTCGGCTCTAGAAAAATAGCTAAATTTCGGGTATAAATATCCTCAGGACTCGATAAAATAAAAGTAAAACATAACCATACTTAAATAATCATGACCATGGACTTTCATTCACCATTATAATTATTAAAGCATTTCTTCAAGCACTTGGAAATCATAAACATGTAATAGTATAGGGAGACATGCTATTGGCTCATACACCATTCAACAAGGTCTTGCATCAAACACTTAACATGCATTAAAGGGCACATAATTAGGGAATTTCATGCTAACATGTCATAATTCATTCACTAAGGCTTTTTAACAAACACTTGGCATGCATGGGCTTATACATAATTGGGGATTTCTTGTCAACATACTATCATGACCCTAATTCTTTCACATAAGAATTTTATCAAACATATGGGGAGCATGCTTTGGTTATCCAACAAGTTCTACATCTAATTATCATAAATACATCAATCAACATACAACTTCAAGGGGTTTTCTCATAAATATCATATAATTACATACTAGGATCAAAGCTTAGAACTTTATATCTAAATCATGAATTAAAACTCCACAACACCTAATCATGTACTTCAATCCACATAAATCATGAAATTTCATCAAAACATAAACTTTATAATCTTAAAAAGAGTTCTTGAACTTCTTGGGTGGAAGGAACCCAAGAATCAACATCTGCATACCTTACTATATGATCCTTGAAAGATTAACGGTGGAACCTTTATGATTTGGATCTTGAATTAAGAACCCCAATACTTGTTCTTAAGAGATTTTAAGAGAAGAGAGTATGTTTTGGTTATTTTGGGGATGAATTTGGTGTTATTGGGGTTAAATAGGGGTGGAAAAATGACCTAAATGTCCCTCTGAATACGGTTCTTAAAGACTAAAAACTAACTCACTGACGCTACGGTCGATGCCACATACTAGTTCATCGACGCTATAGCCAATGTTGTGCATCGGTTCATTGGCACTATATCCGACGTTGTACGTTGAGTTTGTGTCAGTTCACTGGAAATTGCACTTGGAGCTGAAAAAAATATTAACCAATGCGATGGGTGATGTGGTGCACCAAGATCGCGTTGGTCCACTGTTTTGGGATTACAAACATGGTCTAAATGAGGTCTAAAAATTTTGAAACTTGTTCGAGGACACCTACTGATATACCTGATCATAAATCAACTGAAAAATCAATATTTAAAGGTCAGAAAGGTCATAAAATAATTCATCAAAGTTTGAAGAATTATGAAATGATGAAAGTTCCAACACTTAGTCAAATTTTCTAAGTGTTAAGCCTTTCTTTGCATGCTTTAACGGATTTAACGACTAGGAAATTTTATGGGGTATTACATTTACCAAGCCATGGAGAAGGTGAAAGTGATTCGATATAGGATTAAGACCACCCAAAGTAGCCAAAAGTTCTATGCAAATGTGTGGCATAAAGAGTTGAAGTTTGCGGTGGATGATTGGGTGTTCTTGAAGGTTTCTCCCATGAAGAGAGTGATGTGGTTTGGTAAGTAAGGGAAGTTCAGTCCCCTTTATATTGGTCCGTACTTAGTTTTAAAGAAAGTTGGTAGTGTTGCGTATGAGTTGGAGTTGCCTTCTAGTTTGAGCTCTATTCATCCGATATTTCATGTCTCAATGTTGAGAAAGTTCGTGGGTTATCCTTGTATTGTTTTCCCTTTAGAGGGGTTAGGTATTTTAGATTACTTGTCTTATGAGAAAGTCCTGGTTGAAATTTTTGATTGGCATGTTCGTAGATTGCGAAGGAAGGACGTGGCTTCTATAAAGGTTCTTTGGAGAACTACAAGGTTGAAGGGGCCACTTGGGAATCTAAAGAGTACATGAAGTCCAAGTATTCATTCTTTTTCCTCATTCCGATTATTCTTGCTTAAGGTATATGTATTCTTAACATCTTTATTTTCTAATTTTGTTAAAGGAAATTGCGATTCCTTGACATTTTTGTTTTCTGACTTTGTTAAAGGGAAGTATGGTGGTTAGTAGTGGTAAATCATGCTTACAATTGCCTTGACTCATCATTCGAGAAGGAATGATACAAGTGGGGGAGAATTGAAACACCTTGAATTTTGGCCCTTGCAAAATTCTTGAGCTTTGAGATCACTACCTTGGTTGTGGTACAAGTCATGAGGTATGGTTACGGGTCGTATAGACCCCGGTTGTAACCAAAATAGAAATTTAGTGGTTAAGTTCTGCTCGGAGTATGAGTGACTCACTAAGAGCTGAAAGGATATGTTACGAGTAGTAGGTTCAAATCGTAGGGTGTCTAGTGTTCAACCCATTTGGGTTCTATTTTGGATACGGCTAGACCCTATGAGTCATAAGGTCTTGATACGATTCCTAGTCCTCAGTCGTAAGGTGAACAGTGTATAAGGGTCCTAATTACTATCTTGGTTACGATTCGTGATCACGAGTCATACAGTGTGGTTACAAGTCAAAGGGTTGACTCGCAATCAAAGACGGACCTTTTTTAATTTTTAAATTGAGGGCATTCTAGACATTTCTCCTCTTGCCAAACTTAAAACCCACATCCTACTAACTTTAATTAGGGTATCTTTTTCCCTCATAAATACATCAAATAACCTCTCAAACACTCCCAAATCCTCAAGGTCAAGAACACTTAGGGTTTTCAACAAGCTAATCAATTGGGGCTTTCAAGTATGATTTCTCTCCGTACTTCTTGGTGATTAAGGTATGTTACTCTTCCATCATTGTTATTTTATTAAAATCTTATATTTTAAGGTATAGCTTTTATGGTATTATTATGATTTTGAAATAAGGGTTGAGGTTTTTTGTGAGGTATTTTGAAAGCTTATTGTTGAACAATGTTTTTCCATAGTTTGATTTTGATTATTCATGCTTTAAATATACTTTTGAAAATGTGGCTGCATAGGTATGGTGAGTGAACTTGGAAATTGTTATTTCTTAAACTTGTGACTCTCGAAGTGGTTATGACCTCAACCGTATATTGTGAAAATGGCTTTTAGTTATGAGAAATGTGGGAATTTGAACTGTTGAATTATGGTGTTGAATTGAACCCTATGAAATTGTGTTTTCACAAACTATTGCTTTAATAAACAAAAGGAGATCGAGATATTCCTCCAAATTAATTTTATGAACCAAATGCGGGTGTGGTGTTCCCCCAGGTTAAACATGATTGTAATGGCATGGAGTTAAAGTTACAAGTGAAGGGTATGCTGATACCCGTGTGTCCCTTAACGGTTGATTCATTAATCAATAATTGGGATTATGTGTAACTTATTTTAAATTGGGCTTAATGGAGGTTACGTAGTGATGTCGTGAAGGTGTGGGTCTTGGATGACTTGTACTGGAAACTCGTATTTTTGGACATGAGGTTTGGTCTTGATGACCTGTGTGCATGAGTCATACTTGATATATTTTAGGACAACAAATTGCTTGGACAACTTAGTTTTCCCTTGGATTTTCTTTGGTACGTGCGGCTAACACACACCGTGTACCTTTCAGTAGGGGAAGCTAAACCCATATAATCCGTGAGTGCCTATTATGACGGTTGAGATATATAGTCAAGGATAAAAGTTTTACTTCATGATTAAACTTGTTTCCTATCCCGTCATGAGATATATATATGTAATTGCATATGGTTATGTGCATTGGTTTGACTTGGTTTTGAATTGATGGCATTACATTATCTTTATCCCTGAGTACATGCTAGTGTTCACCCCATTAACCATCTCTGAACGCTGCATTCCCATGCTATGTAGGTACCGGAGCAACTTCTACTTTTCCTACGCAGAGTTAGATGGATCAGCTCGGTTCTTTAGTCTTTAGTGGTGAAGTAGTGAGCTTCCATTCCTCAGGAAAACTTAGTCATTTCATCGATTTCTTTCCATAATTTTGAATAGAAGAGTTCACATTAACATTATCATTGTGATTGCCACTATCAATATCGGGTACATATCTCGACGTTTTATTGGTACTCATTTGGTAGAGGCTTTGTTTGAACTAATGTGGATATGGATAGTATGGTATGGTTTGGTTTGTTGGTTTGGTTATAGACATATCCTAAACTTGATAAATTTTGATTTTCTTATCTTGTTATATGTTCGCAATTCATCCAACATGGGGTGTATGGTGGTTGGTTGCATTGGTATTGGGGGTGGTATTTGGTCCTTGTTGGACTTGAGATACTCGACACGGCCAGGCCCTAGTTCGGGTCGTGTCACCTATTGTGTTCCAATAAAAGCTATAAAGACAGTAAATAATGAATGCAATAGTTTTACGTAAAAAATACTCAGCTCACAAAAGGTGTAAAAAATCACGATACGAACCTCTACAAGATTTAACCCCAACTTCACTAAGTATAATGAGTCTCTCAACAAAAGATTATAAACTCTTTAACCTAAGGAATTATAAACTCTAATTCCTAATGTTCAACAATCTCCCTAGATGTTGAAACTCACTTCAAGTTTCCCCACTTGAAAATCAGATTACACAACTCTAGCAACCCTAGGAGCTAACTCCAATTCCTAAAAACGCACAAACTTCTCAAGGTTTATGTTTTCAAGTCTTTGAGTTATCCCAACTCGAAGACTAAATTCCTAAACCATTTTATAACATAATGACATTAAGAAAGCATAAAAATTACAACTCAATAAACTTCCTAAAACATATTAACTAGAATAGAAGACTGTTACACACATGGATGAAACAGGTTCTTCAATCTAGTTCCTCAATCTGGTTCGCTGTATTAGGTTGCACTTCAAAAGCTAGGTAGAACTCTCTCAAATATTGTTCTTACTTATTTGTTCGTGTTCTCCCTTTTTTCCTCTTAGTATTTGTGCAAAAATTTTGTTTTGAAAATTCTTGAATATTTATACCTTCAATTGATCTTCAGAACCAAGTAGATTTTCAACTCCACAAGGACTCTCATTCTTCTTGGACTCTCTTCTTGAGTGTTTTAGTCAAACACTAACTCTTCTTTTCAGCACATGTTGATCTTCTAATGTTTATCTGAAGTAAAAAATTTCTTTCCTTTATTTTGCTCATATGATTTATCCACAGAAAGCCCTATTGCAAGTTGAACTCTTTTGAAGCAGTTTTTCATGAACCAAATACGCTTAGTTGTTCCATATCCTCTTGTCAATCATCAAAACTTCACAAGTCTTAACATAAATAAAATAAAAATAGAACTCCCCAATTAAACAAAAAAGTCAAAGAAGTTTGTTAGAAGTTGGAATCCTTAATTTGAATCAATAGATAAGATCAACTTAATAAATTATGATCTTAAGTATTTGTTATGAAACTGATTTCCTAATTATGCTAGATGTTGAACAACTTAAAATTTCATAAATAATGTAGATGTATCATTTGGACTATTATTATTTCAATTAATTATTGGCTAAGAGAATGAACGTGATCAAACAACCACATTAGACTGTTATTTCATCTTTAATCAAACAAGCTACATTTAAAGATTGACTATTAATTATTAGAGATTCTTTAATTCTAGTGTTATTGTTTAAAATATTTTGCGTCAAAAGGAAAAATTTCAATGAGTTTCAAAGTTAAGGTTCTCTCAATGGTTAAAACTGTGATAGAATTGATCAATAAAATTTATTTAAAAAAAAATTAAATAATCATCCAATCAAGCACTTAAATAAGAATATTCATCGAATATATATATATATATATATATAAATATATATATATATATATATATATATATATAAATTATACAATTGTGTATATATAATTATGCCAATATGAGCAAGTCAAGCATCTTTATGGAAGGTATTACTGAGGCAGTTAAGGATCAAATTCTTAAAAAAATAGGCTTTATTGAAAGCAAATTTCCTATAAGATATCTTGGATTGCCTTTGTCATCAAAGAAATGGAGCAAATTGGTGTGTCAACAGCTAGAGGATAAAATCACTTGGGCCTTTATGCCAAAAATACTCTTTATCCAAACTATTTTGTCAAATACCCACAAGTTTTAAATCGCTTGCCAAATATCCACTTAATTCCACCTCACCACCAACTTTTCCAACTTAACAATTTCAGCTCCAACTTTTATAATAATTCACTTTAACCCAATACTTCCAACTTAATAAATTCACCCACAAGTTTCTAATAATACACTTCAACCCACTCCATCATCCACCACTATAAATATAAAAATAATATCTAGGTTTCCAAAAATATTAAAAATAATAATTCCAAAAGCTAAAAATAGAAAGTGGTTATTTTTCCCACCAAAAAGTTCCGATTCCGGCCACTTTTCTGGCGTTATTTTTCGATGATCAGCTGTAAATTAGTCCACAAACATCATAAGCTTGTCCATTGCATCCATTGTTACCCCATTTGTTTCCTATCTTCTCAAACACACTTTCCACTATTATTAAAAAGCTTTAAATCACTCACATTACTCAAAACCACTTTAGAAAGTGCATTACAGTAGCTCAGGTGACTCCAAGCTCATTTCTTTATTCCATAAACCCAATAATCATTGATTACAAGCAATATTTACAATTTCAAGTATTTGTACAGAAATCTGCGCAGTCATCAACCCGTCCTCGCCAGTCATCGACCGTGCATACAACACGACATAGACCATAAGCATAATCTACCATCAACCGAAGCTTAATTCTAGGATGTCTATTGTAGAATTTGTTCTGGTTTCTATTGATTTCATGGGAGAATGGGTGAAGACTTTGAAATGTTGAAAATGGAGATTATTTACCAAGTTGAAAATTCCCATTCCTGTTCACCGCAACAGTTCGTACGATGAATTTGTTGTAAGCATAATGCAGAGCGGGGATCTAGATTGCGCACTGAGCGACGTGGTGATTAGTTATGTAATGCATTCGAGGGAAAAGGTGAATCCTACGATCATAAATAGCGATGTACGTATGATGATGTACATAATGGATGCCGATGCAGATAGCTTTAGGCCAATTTTGAGGATAAATGTGGTTGAGAGGTCCTTTGAAGGACCGCTGAATTCACCAACACCCCCACCGCAGCGCCTGACGTCGATGATGATTTGATTGACAACGATTTGAATGATTACGAGAACGATGTTGATGATACAATTAATATGGAAGATTATTCTATGCATATGGAAGACTTTTCATCAAACTCACAAGATGATGAAGATGATCGTGAAACAGAATCACAAGCAGGACACTCCTTCACCAACGGAACCAATTTTTATTGTGGTCAAACATTCGCCAATAAAAAAGAGCTGAAAATGCAACTAGACGCAGCAGCGGTGAGGCAGTCTTTTGATTATTATATGGAGAAGAGCTGCATGAAATTGATGAAAGCGTAATGCTTATCTTGTGGTTGTGGCTGGTTGTTGCGGGGAAAAAACATACGACACTTCAAACAGATTTTGCATAGACAAGTAAGTCGGGATGCACACGTGTGGCATTGAAAATGCCACCCACAGGCACAAAAAAGTCTTATCCGAATTGATTGCTTCAGTATGCGTAAATCAATTTCAGGATGGTAAGGGTCCAAGCATAAGATAAATTCAAATAATTGTATTTAAGGAGTTGTGTTGCAACGCAAGCTATTTGATGTGTTGGAAAGGAAGTGTAATTGCGAAGAATATCATTCGCGGGACACCGGAGCACGGATATGCTTGCTTGCCGGCTTTTTCCCACATGGTGGAGTTATTGAATCCTTGGTCTTCTTACTCTATTATGGTAAACCGGATGGATGGATCGTTCGTTTACTATTTCTTAGCATTCGGAGCTTGCATACAAGGATATGCCCACATGAGAAAGGTAATTTCCGTCGATGGCACACATTTGTATGGCAAGTACGGGAGCGTTCTGCTGAGCGTCGTTGCACAGGACACCAAAAATCATATATTTCGATTGCCTTTTGTGTCGTCGATAAAGAGAACGATGTTTCTTGGACCTTTTTCTTCCAGAAGCTGAAGTCTATCATAGAAGATGAACCAGATACATGTGTCATCTCCGACAGGAACATTAGCATCGCCAATGCCTTCTCCCGTATATACAGTCGTGCACATCACAAACTTTGCATGAGACACCTCGCTAAAAAGCTTTGCGTAAATCAACACTGCGGAGAACATCTTTATCTATTCTACTCCGCGGCAAAGGCTTATTCCTTTGATGAGTTTAGCGATAATTTTATGGAATTGAAGAGTAAATGCCCCTAGGTAGCTCATATCCTTGAAAATGTTCTTGGTTTTGAAAAATGGAGTAGAGCACACTTTTCGGGCAATAGGTACGACGTGATGACCACAAACATCGCCAAGTCGCTTAACTCAATTTTGATGGATGAACGGGAGTACCCCGTGTCGTACATTTTTAATTCAATAAGTAAAAAATTTGGCAAAAAGTTTAGGGAGCGGTATGCATTTGTCGGTGGTAAAGAGAACATATTTGTGCCTTCTGCGAAAAGGATCCTAAGGGATAATAAGAGTGCAAGCGA
The DNA here is from genome assembly GCA_030864225.1 of Capsicum baccatum var. pendulum. Lineage (NCBI taxonomy): Eukaryota > Viridiplantae > Streptophyta > Magnoliopsida > Solanales > Solanaceae > Capsicum > Capsicum baccatum. The sequence goes on from CM061556.1 coordinate 246,554,481, forward strand.
TTTCTTGTATGTGGATAATCCAAATGGGGTTCTCGATGAGTATACAACGTTTGGCAATGGCATTACTGCCAAGGTCAATCTCTTGGAGAGGAGTTGTTCTTGCGGAAATTTGACTTGGTGAAAATATCGTGCCAACACGCGATGACAGCTTTGCGAGAAAATTACGGTGATGGCGAAGATTATGGTAACTCCACCTACGAATACTCTTCACCAATTTATAAAGATGAAAGTTACCTCCTTGCATACTCGAAAGCAATTAACGTGGTCCCTTTGGAGGCTGAATGGACTGTGCCACAGGAATTGGTAGACACCAAAATTTCTCCACCCCCGTACGATCCCAAACTCAGAAGGAAGAAAGTCAAACGCACTAAGGGCGTCGGTGAGATATTTAAGTCCAAAAGGAGGAATAGGTGTTCAATATGCAAGAAATCCGGACACAAAAGAACCACGTGTAGAATGGGCATCAAATCATAAATAGGCTTTTTTTAGCTTCAGTTGTAAAGCTACTGTTTTGGGGGATGAATGTGCATTTCTATAGATTTTAATGTTCAGTTGTTATCGACCTAAAGCTTTGTCTACAATAGACTATCTATAGTCTATGGTATATATAATATATGGTCTATAAAATATTATGTATTGATTATATTATTGTTGATCTAACACGTTATATTGGTAATTTTCCCAGCTTATCTCTCCAATCAATGCAATGAATCATTATTTCCCTTGTTTTCCGTTCCCATTTATTAAAAAGTTGCACAAAACGTCTCTTTACGAGGAAAAATAGTTGGTATACGCATATGAAACATTTTCTCTTGTCAGACACATCGACCTACCATTGGGTGGATATATGAACGGACGCAATCTACAGGTCTATAAGTATAGGCCCTCTTTCTACGCAACCCTTCAGTTTTCCCTAAATCGAAAATATCAGAAATCGTCTCTTCTTCTTCTTCTTCACCCAAATCAAAAAAATGCCTCCAAGAAGGATACCCCTGCACCCCATCAGACGTGTTCCTCCGAGGAACTACGACCTCCTCCTCCTACTAAGGAATGATTTGGACCGGTTTTTCTATGGGCTGGGTCAAGACCGCATCTACCTGGAGCGGGAGCTCCGTCAAATTGCTCGTTTCTTGAGAGCAATTTTGAAAAGGCTCAGAATGGAAGGCCCTAACTACATCACCCCCCCCACCCAACCACCATCCCCATAATTTAGTTTAAATATTTTATTTTAGTATATGTTTTTAAGTTTTTTTGATTTGTTCATTGCTGAAGAAGCTTTCTTTGTAGGATCTTGTTAGAAGAAAACTTCTTCCATTTTCTCCTTTTTGATGTAAATTTTATTATGTAATGCAATGAACAATTTTAATACAACTATGTTTCAGTTTCTTTTAACATTGTGTGTTTTCCATCTTTGTTCTGATCCCTTGTTTTAAAACTCGAATCAAATATGTCTGCCTTTTCAAGTTACAGTATTATGGTTTGACTAATTTCCTGAAGAGTAAAATCTAATGTTTATATTTTATATAAAGTATTTCGCCGACTGTACATATTAGTCGATCGTAGACTACCTGAATCGATGGATCATCGGGTAAATTAAAACAAATAATAACATATTTTCAAAAAATAATTTAATTTTAAAAGATTTAAATAGATTATCACATGTTATGTGACTGGTGGAAGAAAATAATTAAATTAAAAATAATTTAAATAGATAATCACACGTTTTGGGAATTATGAAAGACAATTATTAAATTAAAAAATTTAAATAAATAATAGTAACATGTATTTTGGGCTGGTAAAAGAAATTAATTAAATATAATATGATTTAAATGGATAGTCACATGTTTTGTGGCTAGTGGAAGAAAATAATTTAATTAAAAAGGATTTAAATAGATGATGTTGGACTGGTGGTGACACTTAATAGACCGTCATATATCATGCACTATGTTCTCCATCGATCAGTATGGTATATCGTAGACTTTCACGTTTATTATCGCATCGAAGGATATCATTATTATGCGTAGACCATGGTGATCTATGTACACAATTGTAGACCATCACTTGGATGTAGTTAAAAAATAATTAAATAAATTATAAATAAATGTGGTGTGAATTTATACACATGTTAAGGAGTGTAAACAAGTCACATAATCATATTAGAGCCTAGACAAATTAGGGAGGGTGAATTAAGAAGTGTGTGGATGAGTAGTAGTTGAATGCTCAATATCGTAAGAGTAATGCTTGTCAAAGCACAAGTATGTATTGAGGATGATAAATGTTTTACCACTATCAATTGCACACACTCTTTTGATTTAGGGGTGGTGATGAAAGAAATATGTGGAATGTGTAGGCATCAAATACAATACATATCCTATATACATACTTATGCTTTGTTTAAACATTACTCTTACGATATTGAGCATTCAACCACTACCTATCCACACACTTCTTAATTCACCCTCCCTAATTTCTCTAAACTCTAATATGATTATGTGATTTGTTTACACTCTTTCACATATGTAGAAATCCACACCACATTTATTTATAATTTATTTAATCATTTTTTAACTACATCCAAGTGATAGTCTATAACCTTGTACATAGATCATCGTGGTCTACGCCTAATTATGATATCAGTCGATGTGATAATAAATTTGTAAGTCTACGATAGACTATACTGATTGATGGATGACATAGTTCATTGACGGTCTATTAAGTGTCATCACCAGTCCAAGATCATCTATTTAAATCATTTTTAATGTAATTATTTTCTTCCACCGGCCCCAAAACATGTGATTATCCATTTAAATCATATTATATTTAATTATTTTCTTCCACCAGCCCCAAAACATGTTACTATTATCTATTTAATTTTTTTTAATTTAATTATTCATTTTTTAACTACCTCCACGTGATGGTCTATAGATGTGTACATAGATCATGGTAGTCTACGCATAATCAGGATATCAGTTGATGCACTAATAAAGGTGTAAGTCTATGGTAAATCATACAAATCGATGGCTGACATAGGTCATGATCTACGACAGTCTATTTAGTGTCACCACCAGTTCAAAAGAGAAATATTACTTTTCTAACGGTAAAAAATGGCTACTTTTGTAAGCCATCAGTGTGAACACTTTGTTTTTACTTCATATATAAGGTGTACATCCCTTCTTATTTTATTTCATCAACTTTATTTTGTTTTTAAAAATTCTAGAATGTCACAAGCATCTCAATCATCCAATTCTAAGAATACTCTAATTTGTCATTGTGGGAATGCGGCTGTCTTGAGGACGTCACGCACGGATTCAAATCCAGGTCGTAAATTTTATAATTGTGAAATTGCAAAGGTGAGGTGTGCGTGTTTTTTTTTTAAAGTTAAGTTAATGGTTATGTAATTATTTTTTTCCTAGGATAATGGCGCATGCTCGTTTTTTAAATGGTTTGATGAGCTATCACCTCCATCCAGTCCATCAACGTTTATTTCGGGACTCGAGACATCAAATTTTCAAGGCTTGGCAAAATTTAATCGACTACAAAGGCTCCAACAATGCAAAGAAAATAAAGATTTTCTCATTACGTTGTTTAAAGAAGCCGAAGAACAGAGGGATCACTTTAAACTATTGCTACATGACACCCAAATAGAAAGGGATCAACTAAAAAAAAAATTAATTTTGGCCGAAGAAAGAGAAAATGTCCTAAAAATGATGTTATGTGCTATAATGCTAGTATTCGTTCTTTGGAAAAGTGTAACATGGATGTAGTGATATTGAATAAATAATAATAGTTCTACTTTTGTATAATGTCAAATACTATTTTTGATAGAACCATAGTCGATTAAACAACACGTCAACTTAAATTCGACCAGCAGGGTAATGATAGACTATGCATACGGTTTATGAAATATTAAGTATGCATTCTATGATATCAAACATACAATGTACCAACTATGACCACACCCTGCATATTCAAATTCCATGCCACAAATCAGTTTGATACTAACAGATGCAGCTCAGAATCATAACAAGTTTCATAAAATAAAAGAATAATTGTCATATCCTACCACCAGATCCTTCAAACTTCATATTTGTGAAATCAAAAACAAATTGTCATATCCTAACAACTCATCATTTAACAACAAATTAAACATCTTAGCATTTAAATATCTCTTTCCCTAAGTTCCTCATCAACACAAGTGTTACTGTTGATTTCATCAACAATGTCCATGACCACATCTATTTGGACAGCTTCAACTTTTTTTTTCTCAACAATTGCAGCTGCTTCTTTATTCTCACCTTCTTCTCCTTCTTTTTCAGCATGTGCATCAGCTGCTGTTTCTTCAGTTTCCTTTTCTTCCACACCTTCTTTTCTTACTTCACTTGCAGTAGTTGTTTCTTCCTCAGCTTCAGTAGCTGTTTCTTCCTCAGCTTCTTCTTTTCGTTCACCTACTGCTTCTTGCTCAACTTCTTCTTTGTCAACTTTGTTAGCTTCTTCTTCAATAGTTTTTCCCCTTTCCGCGCCTCCTTGTTCATCTGCTACCGCTTCTTCTTCTTCTGCTGCTACTGCTACTTTTCCACCTTCTTCTTGGCTCTTATCTTCTTCACCATCCTTCTTTTCTTCTTCTTTTTCCTCTTCTGCCACAACAACGGCCAACTCATCCATTTTGCTCTTTTTTTCTCCTTCTTCATCCCTCTCCGATTCATGCACATGCACTATTTCATAATATTACAAAGTGTTACTGATATTTAAAGCTGAATATTCATTAACAACATCAATTAATGAATGAAGTTACCTCGCTCATGTTGTCACTCATCATTTTCTTTTTTCTTCATTCTTTTCTCTTTGATATAGACAGCAATATCCAACACCGCTTCCTCAAGCGTAGCCACACGCTTATGAAGATCCCCGGGGGATGAGGTTCCCTCTGTATCTTTGGAGGTGCTCAAAGAATCATCATTACCAACGTGTACTCCAACGGGGTTACCATCCAAATCTTCATCATCATCACTATCCTCATTTGAAGTGAGGACAGTCACCCCTTCTAACTCTTTCTTCAATCCATCGAGGACGTTATTCTTCACCTCGTCCATATATGGATCAAACTTAATCATGCAATCCATCTTCTTCTCACGAACAGTAGGGATGATGTTCGGATGCACGTTCTACCAAATACCAATTAACAATTACATAACATTCGATAAAATGGTACTATTATTGCATTATAGAAAATAAGTTCATACCTCGGTAACTTTTCCTTTATACTTGAATGGGTCGCCTTCGATTATCTTGTAGCTTTTTAAAGTGTGCCATCTGAGGATGCGTGGGATAGGTAAGGGCTCATCCATTGATTTTCCAGCAAATTATCCAAGATGAGGAAAGGCCTCATAGATCCAAATCTATAAGCAGTACAACAGTGAAAAAAATAACTATGAGTCTATGAAATAGTATAAATAAAATGATAATCTACGATAAACTCACTAAAGGGTTTATGGTAGATACCATGAATGCCCAGAGAAATCTGAATAGAGCATAGGATGCCTTCTGTTTCTTATCAAATACTTCCTTATGCTTCTTCAGGTCACTTTTCTTCTTCAGATAGTCCATGGTCAGTTGAAATGTCTCTTTCCCCCACGGATACTTCTCGAAGAAAATCAAAGAGTCGACCATTCGAATCAGTTTTGTGTCGACAACCTTCGTCGAATATTTCGCAAGCAACATGGTGTGCAAGAACCACCGTAGACAACACTTGAACTTATGGTCCTCGTTCAGCTTATTCCCTCTGATCAAGTGTAATAAGTTGGCCGCCGTGATGTTTTTGTTTTTTGTCACCTTAAAACAAAAACTGTCCCCCTTTGTTAACAGCTTCTTCATTTTTGATTCACTGAGGTATGATGAGCAGTTCAGCCACGTGATCAAACAAAATTCTTTCAAGCCAAAATAGGCAGGCTTGTTGTTAACGTAGAACCATATCTCATGACGTATCTTATCGTTCTTAAAGCATCGCAACAGCAAATAATGGACCAACTGCCCATTGAACTTGAGATGTTCCGGCAGGTTTCTCAGGTGTCCAAAACAGGACTGCTTGAATCTTTTCTTCAATTCTTGGTCGACATGAATTTGCTTAAATTCTCGATAAGCAACCATTCTTGATCTGACCAATATCTTTGCCGGGAAAGATCCGACCTCGTCAATTATCGTTCGAAGGTCATACCGCTCTACGGAAATGCACCTTGAAAGATATGGCACGGATAACGAATCATTATCCCCATCATCACTATTACTCCCACTTATCTCGCACTCTTCACTGTCACCACTGACACTCTGCTTGCCAACATCTTCACTAGAATCGACGTAGTCGCTTATCTCTTTTAACTCCGAATTTGATTCGGACACCGACTCTTCAATTTTTTTTTTACACTTTTTCAATTGCCGCAGCTCTTTTTTTTCTACTACTACCAGTGGTATCGTCTTTCTGTTTAGGAATAATATTTTTCTACCCATTTTCAACATAGTCTATAACTAAAGAACAAATCTCCCGTTTTCAGTTCATAGACCACACGTCTATCAACAGAAATAACTCAATGATCAAATGAAACCTCCCCCCCCCCCAAAAAAAAAAAATTAACAAACACCCTACCATTAAACAGTTCACTACACAAATATACAATAATTGAACCAAAATCGAACATGCAAAATATAAAAACACAACAATTGCTAAAAATTAAACTAGTGCACCTAATCAAACTAATTAGCTATTAATATTTCAATTTTCACTATTTCAGTAATCATGTTTTAAAAGAATTTCATACGTCTGAAAATTGAAATATATCTAAGGCATTCTCATTTCATAGAACACGGGTCTACGAATAGACCGCGGGTTTACGGACAGAAACAAGATGCTGTTCAAATTAAAATGCCAAAATAACTCTTCAAACAACAATTATACCTCCATTCAACACTTCGTTGCAAAAAAAAACACGATTAAATCAAAACACCAAATTCGAAAAAAAAATCCTACATCACTACCAATCGATTAGCAGAAAGAAAAACCATTTAAATGGATCTAGAAATGATCAAAACTCGATTTTAACTAACCTTGCGAAGCGACCATGCCTCCTTTGCAGCTGCAGACGAAGAACGTACGAAAATGGCATTTTTGGGAGAAGTTGTTTGAAAGCGGGAGTTGGGAATTGAAGAGGAGAGAAAGAGAGGTTTTTTTTTTATATTGGAATAAATGGAGGGAGTTAGGTGTATTATATTAAATTTGTAAAGTTGTATAAATGATGAATTGGTCCCTTGGACCATGTGTGGGCCCCACTTTTTCCACTTTTTACACACTAAACCTAAAATATAAATCAACAAAAAATTAAGTAGGTATTTGACAAAATAGTTTTGCAAAAGTTCTTCTTTGCCAAATATTCCCAAATCACTTCTAGAATTACTAAGACCTATACTAAACAGTTGTCTTATGCAGGTAGGATTCAAGTGATTAACTCAGTCTTTTGTGCAATATTCAACTTCTGGGGAGCAGTTTTCATCCTTCCTCAAAGCATGCTGAAGGAAGTGGATCAGAAGTGTAGGGAATACTTATGGGGGCCTACAACTGGTGGAAGAAAAGTATCACTTACAGCATGGGAAGAAATATGTCATACAAGGAAATTGGTGGTTTGAATGTGAAAATTTGTACATTATTGAATATAGCATCTGTTGGTAAACTACTATGACAATTGATAGTTAACAAGGAATCAATTTGGGTGAAGTGGGTACACGAGTTGTATATGAAGGAGCATGAAGATATCTGAATACATAAAGTACCTTCTGACTGCAGTTGATACTAGAGGAAAATTCATTCTCTCAAAGCTAAAATGCAGACATGGTATGTTAATGACAAATATCAATTGCAAGGGAAAGAGATTCACTCAGTTACTCAAAGTTACTTATAGGTGCTAGAACCACAAATAAGTCTTCCAATCGTTAAACTCATCTGGACTGGACTATAGTGACGCAACCAAAACAAAAAAGTGATTGTTTTGCTTGCAACTAAAAACAGGCTACTCACTAAAGCTAGAGTGCAGAAATTGAACACTTCCATCGCTGATGATCATTGTTGTTTGTGTGATAGTCAATTGCAGAAGACAACAAATCATTTATTTAGCATTGTGATTGGTTTAAAGAGGATAAATAAAGAATAGAACAATGGACAGGCATCATAATTCAGGGTGGGGAAGTAAGGAGAGTCTTACTCGCAGCTATAAACAGCGAAGATGTGATAAGTTTATAAAGGAGATGTTAGCTACTATTTGGGGAGTTGTTACTATACTACATGAAAAGCACGAAATTTTAAGTAGTTCAAAGGAATATTAATCAAACCAGCAGAAGCAGTGCTACAGATTAAGAGTGATTTTCTTATTAGATTAGAATTATCTGTGGGTTCAAAGAAAGTTCATAATAATAGAAACTTTTTGTATAGTTTACGGAATAAGTTGTTGCTGGTTTTGTTGTTGGGTGAGGCCTGATCCTGCTAGCACCCTCCCTGGGAGGTGGTTAGGTGGTCTGGTGCTTTTACTTTGTAACTCTTTTGTTAGTTCATGATAATAATATTTTACAATTGTTATCAAAAAATTATACCTGTATACAGGTTAGATAAAATTAAAAAAACTTCCAACAAGAGTCATGATCATGAAGTGATAAACACTTCTTCATTCTTAATTAGAGTTGTCCAACGGTCTCAAATTCAGATCGTGTTATGTTGGGTGCGAAATAGCCATTGCATGGTCCGCCTATTTTCTTTAAATTTGGTCGTAGAAAATACACGTCTCAGACTTAAGCTATTATTCAATTGTACATAAAATCATTTAATGATTTTCTTTTGATAAAGGTAATATTAATACTATTAAATGATTTCTCCTTTCTATGATTGGCCCACATGAAGAAAAAAAATCTCAATATATCAAAAGTCAAAGAAGCTTCTTTTCAATCACTACCTAAACTGTCTAAATTAAGAATGTCAAGAAAACCCTACAAGAGTGAGACCAAGTCTTTAATATTACAATTTTTAACCAAAAAAAAAAAAATAGACTTCAATACACGAATTATTTTACTATTATATATAAGAGACAATTTAAGGACTTTGGTAGTGCTCACAAAAATTTTCAACTTAATTTTAAATATTTCAATTAATTACTTTTATGTCATAATTTTATTTTTATAATAATTTAATTAATTTCTTAATTCTATAATATTGTGACATTTGGTTGATATTGATGAAGTAGTTTGTCTTCTTTCTTGCTATATGGACCTTTGTACTTAGTGCATGTGTCATAGTATGAGAAGCTATTATTAAGTTTTTTCTTGTAATTTCAATTATCTAATTAACTATTTAAAAAAAAAACAATTGGGAGTAGAGCAAGGAAAATTAGAGAGGATATTACAAAGCAAAAAATTAAATATTTACCAACAAAGTGAAGTTTAGGTAGCTAATCAATTGAACCATTTAAATTCTCATATTGTTTAACTAATCAATAAATCATTTTTAAGGATCTTTCATTATGATGTTTTGTTTCTCATACTTATATATTATTTATCAAGTCACTTACAAAATTTAAACGTCAAATATCCTTTAATTATTTTATTTATTAAATTACTTGTACTTCATGCTTTATGAAGTACAAGATCACAAAGCTTTAATCTTTCTCTTTGCTACTCAGAAGATCAAAATGCTTTAATTTGACTATCTTTTATAACTTTTAATCAAAATTAATTATTTAATTTATTTTTGTACATGAAAATAGCCGTAACAAAATTAATATGTTATATGAACTTTTATTTAAAATAGTTTAAGAAAAAAAAATATTTTGATTGTAGAGAACTTCTTTTTGTTGCATGAATAATTCATCACTTTTTTTCTTATTTCTTAGTATTAATCTTTAATAATTTATTTTTCATAAGAAAGAGTTTTGTACAAATATCATGGAGATGAAGAGGAGGGGGGAAAGGGGGGTTAAAATTTGTTATTGTATGAGGTTATATTTTATTTCTATCGATTCGAGTATGGTTCTGATGTATTTTTTTAATTATCTTTTATTAATTGAAAAAAATTGTGAACAATTTAATTTACTTCTTTTGAAAATATCAAACATATTTATATACTGAAAATTAAAATTACTGATAAAGTTAAAAAAATTAAGGTAATGATATGAATTAAGATCAAATTATTTTTCTGGTCAAATGAGAATCAATGTTTTTAAGCATCAACTGTAGAGAGAGAATTAATTGATTCTTGTTGTTCATTGTGGTGAGTTTAATTCTTTCTTTTTTTTTAATTTAGTATAAAATTACGCTTAAAGCATCATATTTAACTAGCATGGATTCTTGTTACGTGAAATTATAAATAAAATTATATATTTTTCATCACACACAAGAAAATTTGAGTAAAATAATTGATCCACTTGATGATTTTCGTCTTCATCTTCCTGATTGCAAAGATGAACTTAAATTGAGAAATTAGAAAGGAAATTAATTATATGCTCATAAATTAGTTTACTAATATTTTTCAATTTTTATGATCTTTGGAAGTTATAACTATTACATATATATATATATATATATATATATATATATATATATATATATATATATATATATATATATATATATTAAATCATGTTATTCATAAAATATCAAAATTACTTGTGTTTGAGCCCGAACTTAGCATGGGTCTTATAAAATTAAACTATATATAAGGGAGAACATCTCATAGTCCTCACATGACTGTATTTTGTCTATTTTTTCCTTAGTTGAATTTTAATGATCTTTCAAAGATCTCATCCATTTTAGTAAATTTGAACAATTACATGGGCATTTAAAATGATATACAAATAATGATGAATAAAAAAGTGATAGTGACACTATAAAATATCGATTTATCCAACTAAATTTAATATTAATTCAAAATTTTATTGTCGTCTTTTATGTGGGATAATAGTAGTTTAATAAAAAAAAAAACTTTTTTGTAATCCTCACAAGAAATTTGTGAAGCTTTAATGAACTTGTAAGGACTCATTGAAGAAACATCTACAAAAAGTATTTTATTGAGTTTGAGTTTTAATTATTTAATTTATCATAAATCATACAATAGCTTGTAGCATCAAATATTTTTATATTAATTAAAAATTATATTATTTTTTTTAAAAATGAATTATCCAATGTAAAGTTTAATTGAGAAAAAATAATGAAATTAATTATACATAAGGCAAAAATCGATTTAGATCGTTAAAGGCTTTCATTCAAAAACTTTCTATAAAATAAAAAAAGAGAAAATCTTTCGTGTGTGCATTTGTTTGAAAATTAAAAGAAAGACTAAATTATACCATAATAAAAAATGTTATTTTTAACTTATAAAACCTTTTACTCCCTTCGTTTTAATTTATTTGTTTGGTTTTGACTTAACACAAAGTTAAAAAAAATAACGAATATTTTTGAATGTTATGATCTTAAACTAAAAATATACAGAAAGGACCAAAATATTTGTTGATCTTCTTGTCTTAAATTTGCCACATGAAAAGTTGAAATTAACCCAAGAAAGAAATGAGATATTTTATTAAAACGAACTAAAAAAATAGGACAAAAATTAAAACAGATATATAATTTAACATTTTAAAAATATCAAAAAATGATCAAACTAGATCATTAACTAATATAATGGTGCAAAATAGATAAAAATAAAAAATAGCAAGTTTAAAGAAAATACAAATATAGATATTAATGGGAAAAGGACACCACGTAGCACTTTTGAAAAATAATGGCCCATGTTTCACTTTTTGGACAAAACTAACACCCCAGATGTTTTAAATTTCATTTATTAGCCCTTCATTAAATAAGGCACAAGTAAAGGAAAAAGGCTTACAGTTGTTCTTTTCTCGAAAAAAAAAAGATTTAACTAATACGTACAGTTATCTTTTTCGACTATTCTTTCCGATTAGGATTTTGTTCCGACGTTTGTAGTGATGAAATTCAAGAAAAAGTTTAATATTGATATGAAATTAGCTGGTAAAGGTATAAGATATGATCCTAATTTTGTTGTTAGTGATGATGATTTTGAAGATTTAACCAATCGTAATGTTCAATTGAAGGATTTGAAGAATGTTCATGCTACTCCTAGTCGAATTACTAGGTCTCAAGGTAAATTAGTAGATGATTCATCAATGGCGAAATAAAAAAAATCATCTAAAGAAAGCCACATACAGATGTGAGTGATGAATCAGATCTTGTTGTTCTTTGCAAAAAAAACAAAAAAAAAGCAGTCATTCAAAAAATAATGAAGATAATTGTAAGTCATCTAAAGGAAAGGAGAAGATAAGTGTAAATGATGAAGGAGATACTCTTGTTCTTCGTAAAAAAAATAAGAAAAAGGAGTCATTCAAAAAATAATGAAGATGATGGTAAGTCGTCTAAAGGAAAGGAAAAAATAAGTGTGAATGATGAAGGAGACACTCTTGTTCCTCCCAAAAAATTGAAAAAAAATGAATCGATCAAATGACGAAGAAAATGAAGCTCAATCATCCAAACAGAAAAGTAGAAAAGTTTTTGTTCCTTGGAAGAGAAAAATACCCAAATTAACTGATTTTGAGGTACATTGTGTGTGCTTTCTATGTATTGATTATGTCTGATAGAATTTCAATTTTTATGTAGAATTTGTGTATGTTTAAAATATGTGTGTTATTGTTGTGTATAATATGTGTCAGTTTTGTATATGAAATATATAGGGTAGTGATATTTATGAAATTTAGTGTACAGTGGTTGTTAACTATTTATGTATCAACATTGTTTAAGAAATGTGTATACTTTGAATATTTATATTGTTACTGTGTAAAATTAGCAATAGTGTAGTAATGAATATTGTATGATTAATATCTATAGCTTTTTGAAATATTTATACCTAAAAGTACACTTACTTATTGCAGGTTTGGGATTTGTTTCTTGGTCCATCTGATCATTACAAGTGTCAGCTCAGCGTGCACACAAACTATGGTATTGTGACTGCCTTGAAATCTAAGTTGGACAAGAAGCAACTTGATTTGTTTAAGAATACTTGCTTTGGATATTTCTTATCTTTACCAAATATTTTTCCTCAAAATCAACTTATCCATGAAATGTTACTTAAGGAACTTGTTTATGAGAGAGATGATGAAATATGGATTAAAGTTAATAACACTAGGTTACGGTTCGGCTTACAAGAGTTTGCTATAATTAGCGGCTTAAAATGTACGGAAAATTACAATAATGAGTTTGTTGTTACTGAAAAAAGTAAGCTGATGGAGTTGTATTCTCCAAGAAAGTCCAAGGTCACAAAGTTTGATTTAGAAGAGTATTTCATAGAAAAAAATTTGCAATGTGATGAAAATGATTTACAAATTTCTATTTTGTTCTTCATTTATTTCTTTTTTTTTATCATGTATAGTGATGTTATAACTAAGAATAATTTCTTATTGGTTGAATCTAGGAACTATAAAATATTTTCTTGGGGAAAATTATGTTTTTGTCTGACGTTGGAGTCAATGAAGTCTTAAGATTTATCAGCGAAAAACTATGTATCGTTGTGTTGGTTTCCCTAGCATTTCAGTGTTGGTTTTATAAATATTGTTCTTATGCCAATGGCCATCTTGCCGATCGAGTGAATGACGGTGTGTCATGTATACTTAATTGGTTTGTAAAGCATAGACCAATATATAAGGAGGTCAGGTCTGCATTTTTTGATATTAGGCAAGAGAAGGTATATCATTATGTTAAAATGTAATTTATATATGTTTTGTTAAATTTTTATATGCTTCTTAAATGTCGAGTGTTGTTTTGTATGTGAGGGTAGTGTTGCGTAGCATTACGCCGACAGTTCTTGAAAAAATAATCCTTCAATTACCTAATTTCAAACCTGTGGATGCGGTTGTGAACCCTGTTGATTTACCTAGTACCAGTAAGCAAGAATGTAGTTAGTCGAGCTCAGATAATGAATTGACACTTTTGAGAAGTGATGTTAAAATGGTATGTCAAAGGTTTTTATTAATATTTGTACGTTTTTATTAATTAATATTTTGACTTTTTTCTTTTATGTTTAGTTAACGAAAACGGTTTCCTCGATGGAGAAGTTTATGAAATCATCATTTGCATTAATTTTTTGAGCTTTATATATAAAGAATGAACCTAAGGTATTCTTTTCCTGATTTTTTCCTGTTTTTTTAACAAAAGTTATATTCACTATTGTACTTATTTTACAAAGTTTTTGTACAGCTTGCTTCATCAATTGGGGATAACGATGTGACAACTCAAATGAAAAAGATGATGAGACACCTAATGTTGGTGGTATAGGTGACGATCAAGTTGATGGTCCACCTAATGTGGGACAACAAAATGTTGTTACATCGGAAGTGGATCATATAAGTGATAATTTGATGAATAATGTAGGAAAAAAACAGATTGTGTGGGTGGTGAAGTATTTGGTCATTTGGTGGATGACATTAGAGAGAAAGTTAATTTTGTAGGTGATTGTGTAATTGATCATGTTGATGTTGATTCTGCGGCGGAACTTTTAAGGATGGTGCTTGGAAGAATTTTCTAAATTTTGATTTTTTGAAGTTCACACAAAGCTTAGGTGAAAATAAGGCTATAAGGAAGGGTAGAAATAGTCAGGTTGATAGTGATTGATCTAATTTTACTGATTCTGAAGTGTCTAAATTTACTCAACCTTTTCATGATCAAAAAATACAAAAAGAAGGTGATGTGGCAGTGCTTAGCCAGAATCAGCTTGATTGGTCAGAAATTCTAGACATTGAAATTTCTAAGTTCACTCAACCCGATAAGAGTGTTGCAACAATTGATGCAACTAATTTAATATGTTATAATGTTAGAAAGGTTGATGCAGATGCAAGTGATAATGTTAAAGGGATTGAGGAAAACATGGCGGTTGCATCTGTTATGTTGGATGAAACACCGGCTATTCCTCACTGATTACGTAAGCCAACGGTAGTATGTGAATCATCATTTTTATCAAAATTTGATTCTGGTTGTGGCAAAGTTGAAGGCTAATCATCTAAGCATGCAGAGAATGCTCAGCCAAGTAACCGTGTCTTATCTATAAAACATCCTTTTGTGAAGAGTATTACGGAGCGAATTAATGATATGAAAGTGACATTACAGTTTAACAGATTTGTCGCCAAATCGTTGCGTGTTAAACAGATGTAAGTTTCTGTTTGTAGTTTCTTTTTTTTTTTTACTTTATTTTGTCATAATTACAATTTTTGTAACACTTTTTTACAGGCCTGTTTATTAAGATTATGTCAATGCTCTCCCAAAATATTTTGACTATGAAATTGATACCGTTAAAATAAAAGAGTGGTTCTTCACATTGGCATATCCAGGAGTACCCTTAACCGATTCAGTAAGTAATGTGTTAGTTAAGTAGGTTATATATCTTTCATTTTTGTACTTGATAGTAATAAGCTAATTGGAATACGAAATTTTTGTGTATGATGCACGTTATATAAGTTCTATGCAGTACTTTATGTGCAGTTTATATGCAGTGTATATACAAGTCCTATGCAGTAATTACACAGTAGGTACACAGTTTAAATGCAGTAGTTGATATGCAGTATATATACAGGTCCTATATAGTAGTTACACAGTATGTACACAATTTGTATGCAGTAGTTGATATGATGCATGTTATATAAGTAGTTTGTATTTATCATATTTTAATTAGTGTTTTGTATTCATTTTTAGCATTTTAATGTGGTTTTCTTGTTCGTATTTCAGCATATTGATTTTATCTTTTACTATTTGCGAAAGAAGTCAAAATACAGGCCTGTTTCTGATTCAGTTAAATTTGCAATCACCGATTGTTGGTTTAACTGCTTGATTCAGACATTGTATAAGCGGTTTGTGGAGAACAATAGAGATGTAACACTTATCACTCAAGAACACCAAATCATTGAGTACATGCATGAATTTTTTATGAGATGCAACGTCCCGTGGAATAACGTTGACAATATCTTTTTCCCAATTAATCTTGCTGAGGAGTTTCACTGGATTTTGGTGAGGCTGTGTTTTAAAGATCAGTGCATATATGTGTATGATTAAATGCATGATACAAGGCATGTCGTTCGTGTTTAGAAATCAATTGTAGCGTATTCAGAGCTAATTCCACACTTTCTTTCTTGTATTGGATTTTGGAAAAGTAGGAGTGATGGACTTTCGGTGGCTAATTCTTTTGATATTCGTATTGTTGATGGACTTCCAACTCAAGCTAACACGTAATATATTGAATGCACATTCAATTGTTCATTTTTAAATACTTTTTTGTTAATTATACTGATGATGTATTATGTTTGCAGGGACTGTGGTGTATTTGTTGCTGCCTTTGCTGAGTATTTGCTTGATGGTCTTGAAATTTCTAATCATCCAGATGATATTGATGTTATTCGAATTCGGTATGGTGTGTTGTTGTGGGATTATGAAAAGAAGAAATAAAGGCAATGTGTAGTTAGTTAAGATGAATCTACTAGTCGATTGTTGAAGAAAAATGATGGTGTGCAGAAAATTTAGTTAGAAATGTCTTTGAAGCGTAGATGTGAAATATGTTTTTAGTATTGAAATGCTTAGTGTTTTTTTGTTTTGTGTGATACACTGGAGATTCTTATTGTGAAATGTTATGCTAAATACTATATGTTTTGGGAATTGATACAATTCTGTACAATTGATTCTGAAATTTTAGTTTATGTTAATCACCTTTTATATGTAGTATATATGCAATATTTATTCTGTCCCTATACAGTTGTTACACAGTTTAAGAGCACTATTTCTACAATTTCATGCATTTATCCCAACCAGATATAGAACTTATATATTGTTGTAATAAAGTAGTTATATAGTTTGTAAAATTAGTTATATTCAAAATATATTGTTATGCATTCGCTAATTATTTCAAAAGACAATTACTAGTACTTATATATATTCAAACTGTATATAGGTATTATACATGATTGACACAGATGATATGCAATTTTTTTAGGCATTGTAGCAGAAAAATTACACTCCCCCAGCTCAGAGGAGTTGATTAGTGCACCTCACCAAAAAATGTGGCTAAATGAAATACCATAATGCACAGATTTCTATAAGAGTAGAAAAAAATTGAAATTGAAAGCAATATTCTATAAACTGAAAGTGTTGCATTTGAAGTAAAATAATATTGTTGCTATTACATTGCTATGAAAAGAATAGTCTTTTTTCAAGGAAAAAAATGAAAAGGATAAAAGTGTTCTTGCAGCAGCATCCTATTAGATTCTTATTGGAGCATTTTCACATGTTCTTCGATTGTGTCCTATTTTTCACACCGCCCACATGAAATTTGTTGCTTAAAGTAGTCCATAATTCCCTTTCCTCGACTGTTTTTTTGTCTACCTGATTTTCGTTTTCAGATTAGTGGAAGTACTATATTAGCTGATATCTCTGGTGGAATGTGCCAAACTATTTCATCAGGAAGTGGTATAACTGAAAGTTCATATGCTTTCAAGAAGTTTTCTCATGTGTAATATGGAGCACAGTAGCTTTGTAAGTCCATATGCGTGTAAGTTAGCATCGCCATAGCATGTGGACAAGGTATGCTATCTACTTGAAATTGTAGGCAGGAGCATTTTTTTCACGCATGCAAATAATGTTTCGTTTTCCAGTTTCATCAATGACTACATAAGAATAGTGAGCAGAACCCATCACCTGCAATGTACAAATATATTAGTAAATAGTATGCACATTAGAATATGTAAGTGTCTGTGAACTAGAAATAAGAAGTAATATCTTCATTTTATCTGATAGAAAGAGATTTTCCCTCATTATTATATTGTATTTTTTTTCAGTTCTGTAAATGTTGCTTCTAAATATTGTCTATGTTCATTATTCTATCTCATGACTAGATCCATCATAAATTGTAGAAATTTTTTAATTGGCAGGTCTCTTGCATCTCTATTTGCTGAATTTAGGGACTCTACTATGTTTGAAGTCATGAACATCGACCAGTTAACATGGGAATGAGATATGGAGCATTTTTCATAGCCTATATCAAACAGATACTCCTTCACCCTATTATCGATTTTATTTATGTCTTTCATAAGCCAATCAAAGTCTGCCTTTATGTATGTTCTGTACATTGTAAAGAAGATCCCTTTTAATTACTTTTTATTCTTCTTAAACCTACCCTTGATGTTGTTCCATAGATGGTAGATGCATATACAGTGAGCCACATTTGGATATATAAGTGCAGCAGCTTTTAATATGTTATCATGCCAATCAGATACTATGCACATGCCTTATCTTTCACCAAAAGCAGTGTTAAACATGCGAAAAAACCATTCCCATGAAGTGTCATTTTCAGAATCAACAACAGCATATGCTAGTGGCAAAATATGTCCTGATTAAACAAGTGGGAAAGTGTATATCAGTGTATGCCAGCATATACATAATTTTATCTAAAAAAAATTCATAAAACTCACCTGTTGCATCTAGCACACTAGCAGACAACATTGTCTCCTTGTATGCAAATTTCAGAAAAGTTCATCAACAAGAATGGTAAGCATACAATATCTCCAACCCCTAATTGATGTGCTCAACGCGACAAAAGCATATAAAAAGTGATTGTCCTCCATTTTGTGTAGCTTTGTGAATGATCCTAGATTTATTGTATTTACCACGTATAGGTAGGCTGGCAATTTAGTATAAGATTCACGCAAGGAACCTCGGACCAGTTCAGGCACTTTTTCTTTGGTTCTATATGTTTTTTTATAGTTCATCCTAATTCCGTACAAGTTTCTCATTTCTTCCATGATCTCTGCTGGAGTGTATGTTGACTTTATATTTAGAAAGTTGTTCTTCACCATTTTAGCGATGGTTAATGAAGTAGCATGCCGTTGTGAAAATATTCTGTCCGCAATTGGACAAGTGTGGTCATCGATAAATTTTGTCACCATGAAAACTTCTGAATTTTGTTGACTTGAAGATCTAAAAGTCCAATTGCATCTCTGATTGATACACTTAAGATAGTACCTAGATAAATTTATATACAATAATGGTACATTTATATAATATGGGTATACAGTAGGTACACAGTTCATATGCAATACTTTATATACATTATATATACAGGTCCTATACAATAGTTACACAGTAGGTACACAGGTCATATGCAGTTTATATACAGGTCCTATACAGTAGTTACAATATTATATGTAGTATTTATGTAAATTTATACCTATATTCCGACAAAATATAAAACTTACACTTTGTTGACACAGGTCATATAAAGTAGTTATATAGTTTAATATCCAATGTATATGCAGGTGCTATATAGAAATTACACAGTTCATATGCAGTACTTTATATGCAGTATATATACAGGTCCTATACAATAGTTACACAGTAGGTACACAGGTCATATGCAATTTATATACAGGTCCTATACAATAGTTACAATATTATATGCAATATTTATGCAAATTTATACTTGTATTCTAACAAAATATAAAACTTGCACATTATTGACACAGGTTATATAAAGTAGTTATATAGTTTATACTTTGATGATGATGATCTTTTCACCTTAAATTAGAATTTCTCACGGATTGCATAATGTTTCATCACACTTGATATTGTATTTTTATCCCAGTGCAGCTGCCCTTGTTCAACATCTCTATGAAGTGGATCCTTTATTATCAATTCAGGTTGTTCTTCCACAGAAAAATTATCTTCAATTGTATAATCAAAAATAGGTATCGAATGAACTTGAATAGCAGTCGGAGATGTTTCGATCAAATTTTCAATTGAGGATTCTCCATTTTCAAATATTTTTGGTAGTGTTACGCACAATGGAAATTCATTTATATCCAAAAAAAAATTCTTCAACTCCATATAAAGTCTAACACTCATATCCTTGTAAATAGTCATAGATTCACTCTTTACAATGTATTTTATAGTCATTAAATCAGAATTTCGCTCTAGATTCAACTGCTTATATAGTTCATCAATAAAATATTCGTACCTGCAATTCGAATTCAAAAGTATTTCATTGATTGTAAACTTTTCAAACTGTACATCACTTAACCATTCTCCTCTGTATTGTAGCATAATTGGAACTAAAACTGAACTTGAAGCCATAATTTCATATCAATTGAGCTAATTGTGAATGAAAAAAAAATTATGAAGCTAATTGACGAAGGATTTTTATATATTTATATACAATTTATGAAGGTATTTTAAGGTAATATGTTGTATCTGAAAGAGTAATTATGAGGTTTTAATGGAAAGAAATCCTGAGGTAAAATTGGGGAAGGAAAGTGTGAGTTTTAATTGAAAAGGAAAGACATATATTAGGCAAATTTTGCGGCATTTTAGTAGTGATTAGAAGATGGTTAGAACATGAAATTATTTTAATGGCTATTAAGTGAGAATTAAAAACAGAGGCTATTTTTGTGGAATAACTTTTATGCGAAGAGATATTTTTGTCCTTCTCCTGATATTAATTTAGTTTGGGTCCGGGCTTAGCTCGGACTAAACGACACTAGTGATATCAATAAACCAATTGACAAGGCAAGGACCATAATTTTCGACATAATGTAAAAAAAATTTAAAAGTATAATAACTATTAAACCTTGAACCCTCAATGCTCTCTACGTTTTTATTTTACTAAAAATGAGTTGTTCTAAATTATTTGAACTATATGTAAAATATAAATAAATTTAACTAATAAAAAAATTAATAATTATCATATGTAAAAACAAGAAAAAGTAGAAGTGATGGGACATTTGTGGAAAAAGAAATTGTGGGTGGGGGACCACTGCTATAAAAAAGTTAAGAACGTAACTTTTTGTTACGTTGAACAACTCTTTTTTTAGTACCTTTTTAATTGATTTGATAATTCATTGTATTTTTTTCCTCGGTTATTGTGTAACACGTAAGAAATTCTTACGTTTTATATTTTTTTTTTATAAAACGTAAGAATTTCTTACGTTTTACAAAAAAAATGTAAAACGTAAAAAATTCTTACGTTTTGTAAAAGTCAACTTCATTAGTTGACCGTTAAGAAAAAAGTAGAAAACGTAATAAATTATTACATCTAGCCTATTTTGATAACTTTTTAAATAGGTGGCCTATTTTGGTCATTTTTTTAATTCTGCGGCTCATTTTGGTTTCGAGTTCGATAAATGTTAAAAAATAATTTAAAATACTAAAGCTCAAATATTTTTAGGAGAACTCAAACATTTGTTCCCTTGTCTAAGGTCTTGTATTAAAAATTTGTCTTCAATTTTAATTAAATTAATTTAGTTATTATTAATAATTGCTTAATTTGAATAAACAAATGACTAACCTGTTATAAACATCTATTGCAATATATGACTAACTTGTTGCACCAAATAGATAATCTGTTGGAAAATAATTAAAATACTAGGGAACTCAAAGATTTTTAGGAGAACACAAATGTTTGTCCTATTGTCGTAGAGACGTCTTTAATTTTAGCTAAATCAATTTAGTTATTACTAATAATTGCTTAATTTGAATCAACAGATGACTAGCATTTTGCATCAGATGATTCATCTGTTGGAAATTATCAAACAGATAGAAAATCTATTGTAATAGATGGGTCAACTATTAGAAAGCAATTAAAATATTAGGGAACTTAAACATTTTTAGCAAAACTCAAATGTTTGTCCCCTTGATCCTTTTGCATTTGATGTATAGTATATTATTTTTGTCTTCTTTACCTGTTTCATGAATTTTTTCATGTGTTTTACTTATTCGTTGTGCCCTTGTTGAATTTTTTTTTAAAAAGTTTTGGTCAAATTTTGTTTGTATATCATTTGGACATTACTTTATAGTTTATTTTGTAAGTAAAATTATAATTTTTGTTAAATTTCTTATTTGGTGTATCTGTTACTGCTATAATGGATAGAACCTGCAATATGAATCCAACATATGAATCACCTATTACAACAAGTGAGTAATCAGTTGCAATATATGACTAATCTATTGCAACAGATGATCCATATGTTGGATTCATATTACAACACTATAAAACGAATCCAACAGATGTCTAATTTGTTGCAACAGATTACTCGTTTATTGCAACAGATTAGTCATATATGTTGCAACAAATTACTTATTCGTTGCAACAAATTAGTCATATATGTTGCAACAGATTAGTCATATATGTTGCAACAGATTACTCATTTGTTGCAACAAATTAGTCATATATTGCAACAGATTAGTCATACATGTTGCAACAGATTAGTCATATATGTTGCAACATATTACTAATCTGTGCAACATATTAGTGATATATGTTGCAACAGATTACTAATCTGCGCAACATATTAGCCATATATGTTACAACAGATTACTAATCTGTGCAACAGATTAGTCATATATGTTACAACAAATACTCATCTGTTGAATTCACGTTACATATTTTATCCATTATTAAAAAACAACAGTAGCAGATACATCCAGATGAGAAATTCAACTAAAAAATAACAAACATTAAAAGAAATAACAAAAAACATAAAAAAATAACAAACACCAACAAATCAAGTTCCTCATTTTCTTCATAACTTAAAATCCTTAATTTTTTTACTTGTGAAAATCGAAAAGAAATGATGAAGAACTTAAAGTTGTTGTCGCCGGAGAATATTGTCACGTCGACTGACGGTTGAAAGTCAAAAAGGAACGGGCAAGAACTCAAAACTATTTGTTGCTAGAGGTTGAAGTTGCACAAGATTGAAGGGTTGGAAGAAGTTAGAGAGAGAAACTATCGAGAGAAAGAGAAAGAAAGAAGAGAGAGAGATTGATTTGCAGAGGGAGGAAAGTTTTGTGGGTGTGGGTTAATTTATATTTTTGAAAAGATTAAAAAGTTTAGAAAATATTAATCAAGTCCACAATTAACCTAATCAAGTTTTTTAATTATGTTTGACTCTTTAAATTGGTCAATGTCACCAATCCTTCATTCAAGACTTAAAAGACACCTTTCCTTCAATTTTCTCATCTATCTATCTATAATCTATATCTATAATCTATAATCTATAATCTATAATCTATAATCTATAATCTATAATCTATAATCTATAATCTATAATCTATAATCTATAATCTATAATCTATAATCTATAATCTATAATATATTAAAAGTGTGAAGTCCCTTATAAAAGTGATTTGAACTTTTTGTCCTTCATTAAAACTCTCTGTAATAGACAATATCGTCTTTTCACAATTATTTTAATATTTAAGAGTTAAAAAATTAATTAAATATATTTATGATAAAACCTTTAATTGTTTGAATTCATTTAAATTTAGTCCTTAAACCGTCCCTTGTTTGAATTATCCACCATAAAACTACTTAATATACCAAATTTGTAAGGAAAAAAGATAGCAACATCACATTAAGATTTCCTTTAAGTTAAAATTGTAATTAATTAGCTATTTAATAAAGTTTTAAGACAAACAAAGTCACGTTATAATTATAAGACAATAAATTCACGTTAGCAAAGTCATATAACTATTAAATAAAATTATAACTGTATTTTAATTTATTTTATTACTACTCAAGGCAAATCAATTAAAATTTTGGTAATCAAACCTTTCATTAAAAGTATTTTCTTTATACAAAATTGTCTTTTCACTATTTTTTTTCTAATATTTAAAAGTTAAAAATTAATTAAATATATTTATGATAAAAAATTTTCTTGTTTAAATTCATTTAAATTTAATCCTTAAACCTTTCCGTATTTGAAATATATACCATAAAAGGACTTTTACATTAACTACATCTTTATTAAATTCAATTTAATTACTTAAAATGTTAGTATTACAAATTTTGTAGCTTTTTTTTCGAGTAATAAATATTTTTCTTGTGATGCAAATCATCTATGTTTATAATTTATATCTATATCTATAATTTATAATATATTAAAAGTGTAAAGACCCTTATAAAAATGACTTAAATTTTTTCCTTCATTAAAATACCTTACAATAAACAAAATCGTCTAACCTTTAATTAAATTATAGTTACCAATAAAATTTTTATTATTTACCTAAATCTTTTTGGTGTAAAATTCCTTTGTTAGCGTAATTAACATGTCCAATTTGTTATGATAGAAAGTACCGTAATTAGTTTTGGGTACAATTAACATCACTTTGAGTAAGCCGTATATAAAATCAAAGTGCACTAGGAGTCTTAAAAATTTTCCAAGTTTAGAGGAGTCCTTTTGTTTTTCCTTTCATAGTTGGAGATATTTTAATACAAATTATATACATGTTCAAATTTATTTATTTATTTTTATTTGGGAATCTTTTGTTTGTCTATTTTAAAACTTCTATAAAAAGAGTTATAATTTCAAATTCTTTTCATTAGTTTAGTCGTAGCTTTTTCAAGTTTTCTAGGTCATTCTTTCACACAATGGAGTTCGAGGTAAGGTTAACGTACACAACTATCCTATATCTATGAAATTGCACTAAATATGTTATCATTGTTATTGGATGTTTTTTTCTATCTTTTATGACCGTGTTCACGAAAAAGTTTGAATAATTTTATATTAGATTTTACGTGTTCTTATTTTATCTTAATTAAGTCGTATTTTTCCATTCATTATCTTCAATCCTTATGTATTTTTTTATTTCTTTTAGTTAATAATTTTAAAGATTATATATGAGTTATACACAGACAATAGATTCTTCTTTTTTTTTTTTTATAATTTCTCATGTTTCATTTCAATTGAAAAATTCTGATTGAAAAATTGGATGAAATAAGTATATTATGGCTGAACGAAATTTGCCATCACGATTCTCAATCTTTTATTCGTCCATTTAGACTGCTAAACTTCTTAAGGTTTAAGGTTTGATTTGCTTTGAAATTGTAAGTCTATTAATTAAAGACACACGTACACTAAACTAGTCTATATAACTACGTCACTTACTTATATAGTGTAGTTATATGGATGAAAGTTTTATAACTTTGGCCTTAAACTTTGACAGTGCACAAATATGACCTTTAACTATTCAAAACTGCACAAATATGACCTATAATCCTACGTTGCAAAACCCGTGTTCAACACGCAAAACTGGGCGCGGCCAGCTTAAAATCTAAGGGCATAATACATAATATGACCTTAAACGTTGACAGTGCACAAATATGACCTTTAACTATTCAAAACTACACAAATATGACCTTTAAATGACTCTTCACTATTATTTTTTCATTATTTTCGGCTCAAAGATGAAAATGACATCTAATTTATTTTGTCATTGCGAAAAAAGAGTAATATTGAAGATTTATTAATTAGGTGGGTCAACCTCATATGAAAAAATCGAGCAGGTATGTATATATATTATAAAGCAGAGGATGAATTTAAGTTATATAATATATTTAAATATTATTTATTTAAATATTAAATTAAAGATGAAACTATACTAATAATAAAAAAATTATAGTTTTAATAAAACGTTATTAGATTAATGTTATTAAGGATAGTAGTAGTAGTAGTATATTAAATTAACTTTATCAAGTTAACGTAATTAAAATGTCATTAAATTAACGTTATTAAAACATTATTAAATTAACGAGGGACAGACCTACGTGGTTGCCATGGGGTTCACCCGAACCCCCTTGGTAAAAAAATTACGTTGTATATATATAAGATAGAAAATGTATATTTATGTACGTATATTAATGTTGAACCACATGAAAAAAGGCACTTAGATAGCCTAGTGGTGTTATTTGCTCTTCGTGGGCGCTTCCTTCAGCCTACTGTGCGGGTTCGATCCCTGCTAGTGGCTGTTTTTTTTAATTAAAAAAAAGTTAGGTGCTTGTAGCATCTTGAGGGAGTTTTTTTTTTTAACAACTTAAATTTAGTAGAACTTTGGCTTATAAAAATAGTTGTGGTACGAAAGAAAAGAAAACGGAATGGAATATTTATATACTTAGTATTTGTATGTAATATAAGTGTGCAATTATGGGGCCACCCTTTTTAAATAATTTCCCTAATTATTAGTAAACAAAAGGGTCAAATATTTCCCTTGTTCACTGGAAACTGTTTCCAGGAAACTGAAAGTAAGGTTACCCCCCTTTTGTTTTCTTTCTTGTATTATCAATTAAGAAATCAAAACCAAGCCTTAAGAGAAAATATTAGGCGACAGCTGGGGTATTGATACTCGACTTCTTCTCCTTTTATTGGTATTCAAGAATTCACTAAAAGAAGAAAGGGAGGGAAGGATTCTTACGATAATTATGAAGTAATCCTTGCGGGTTGACTTTAATAACCTGAAGTTAGAGTTGAATTTTAGAAAGTAAATTCTCTACACCTTTCTTGAATTTGGCTATACATAAGTATCTTGGAGATGTTTAATTTGTATCTTTGCCCTACTACTTGAAGTGGGTTCATGAAAGAAAAAGGCGAGAAATGGAGAATTTTGGTTAAAGAGGAGCTTTTGGGAATTTCAATCAATTGTGTAGTTTTACCCTTGAATTGTATAAGTTGAAAGAATTAGAATTTACTCTGGATTCTTGATAAGAAATTCAATTAATTTCGGCATAAGTGAAGATTATCGAAATAAGTTACTAAATGCTCCTACGGATTACTTACAGACATATGTGTTATCCTTGTAGCTAGTGAATTGCTCAGATAGCAGGAACTAGTGGTTGGTAAGATAAAGGCTGCACACTCGTTGGTTGAATCACTTGAGGCTCGAATTACTATCATAGTTAATAAAGCAATAAGGTATGTAAAGCTAAACCCTTCCCTCGCCGCTAAGGCACCAACCTATGTCATGTGCTCTTTTCCATTTGATGTTAGTATAATTCTCATGAAAAACGAAAGTGGAGTCTCTATATTGCCTTACATACCATTCCCTCATTCTACCATCAAGTTTATAAGTATCTATCCTTCCTTCTTTAGGTTAAATTTTCATGATACTTTCTTATTATCATAAGTTTCTATACTTGAAGCCTTCAAGCCACAATATATATGTGGATAACACACGTTAGAAGTAAAAGTAAATAGTAATGGCATAGTTGCATTTGTATATGCTATCTAGACAATCAATATCGTAACTCATATGCCATAGGCCTTCAAGACATTATTTGATATATAGTAACGACGGGAGGGTACGTAGGGTTGGCTTGGCATATTACTCGACGTGATTCTGTGCACGGGATCGAGACCAGACCACTATAGCAAGCCCAATCATTGGGCGTACCCTTCTTTGTGGCATTATTTGTTTTTTGAAGTCAGTTGGAACGTCGTGTATTGGTTTTCCCTGACTCGAGCCAACATATGGCATATATGGCCTGTGGGTAGACTCTCATAGTGAGCCCCTGGGCTGGGCGTACCTTAATACAGACTGCAATTACAGTTACACATGTGAGATCATAGCAATGAGTAGGTAAGAAACATATGCTTTATACTTGCTTCAGATTGCCTTCGGAAAGCCATCTTGTGATCATTTGTACGACTTATACGGTAAGTGCATCACCTAGGCAAAGTATAAGTCCTATATTATAACGAAAGCTTGTGTTAAATATTATATAAGATGCTAATAAGGTTGGTACATAAGTTATTAGTTCATATCGTATATGTGTTATTTGTTGGCTCATATGTTTTTCATATTACCATTTGACTCATATGAGCTTCTGTGTTTGTCCAACTGCTATTCTGTCTGCTTTCATACTAGTACATGTTGTTTATGTACTAACGTTTTGGGCCAACTATGTTTTATTAATGCAGGCTCCAATCCTCCTAATTGCAGACGTCCACGTTAGGCTCTATTGCCGTTTTCAGGTGATATTTTGGTGTGATCCAACTCTCTCTAGAGCCAGTCTATGCCTAGCATTTTTAATTATATGTACAGGTCTCTGGTTGGGCATGACGGGTCGGATGCCAACTAGTCACTTGTAGTATAGAGTATTAAACTGACTAGAGGCTTAATGGACATCGTGTGGTATTGTATAGTTTTGTTAATATAACTCCCTCGTGTATATATGCGACTCTTATTGAATACCTTGCTTGTTATTATTCCATAACCTCACATACATCATAGAGTGCTTGTAGAATGTGTGTATATGGTTTTTGTTCGTCCTTAATTTGGGGTGTGACAAACTTGGTATCAGAGTGCTTAGGTTTAGGTGACCAAAGAGTCTATGAAGCCGTGTCTAGTAGGGCCTTAGTTATCGATGTGTTTCTCGCCGCCTTTATAATTAAGGGACTACATGGACATTTAGGAATTTGACCTTCATATGTAATCTAGATCGTGCAATAGAGTTAAGTTATAGAAAGTTACTTCTGACTCCTATTCTGTTTATTTGTGATACAGACCATGTCTTCTATAGAAAAGGATAAAGCGGCCCAGCAGGCTGCTACAAACGCTACTCCAGAGGCAACCACTACCGAGCCATCTCCCGTATTGGCTGATCTGAATAGGACTCAAGAAAGTTTGTTAGGTTCTATGTTTCCAGGTTCTCAAATGCCCAAAACGAAAGGACCTACAGAGGTTTCTACGCCACCAGTGGTACCAAAGGCAGTTCCTATCCCACCACCAGGTACCTCAGACCCATATATAAAGGGAGCGATATAGCTGCTTACACAGTTGGTCGCCGCTCAAGTCCAAAGACAGAGTGTGGACGTACCTGTTGCTACTCAGGGAGCAATAGCCGAATCTAGGATCAAAGATTTTCTCCGTATGAATCCACCAGAATTCACAGGCTCTAAGCTTGTAGAGGACCCTCAACAGTTCATTGATGAGACTCATAGAATTTGTAAGGTGATGCGGGTCTCAGATACAGATGCAATTGAATTAGCCACCCATCGACTAAAAGATGTTGTTGTTGATTAGTATGAGATGTGGGTTGCCTCGAGGGGTCAGGAAGATCTTCTAGCGGTCTGGGTAGAATTTTCAGAAGCCTTCATGGATCATTTTATGCCATTAGAGCTCCGAGAGACGAAAGTGGATGAATTTCTATCTTTAAAGTATGGTAATCTTAGTGTCAAGGAATATTGTTTGCGGTTTACACAGTTGTCCAAATATGCTCCATAGGTGGTTAGCACACAAACAAAATGGATTCATTGCTTTCTGAATGGCCTTGCGGGTCCCTTGAAGGACCTTCTTTCTGTTGCTGCTATGAATAAAGATTTGGATATAGAAAGGATCATGGTACGTGCTCAGCAGATAGAGGAAGATCAGCAATCGTGAAATAGATAGGGAAAGGAAGCAAAATAAGAGACCTAGGACGACTAGCCAGTATCAGGGAAACAGTGGAGCTACCACTAGTAGAGGGCCACTTAGGTAGACCCAGTCAGCTGTGCGCTCCACATCTAATACTCCAACTCAATTCTTAAGGAATAGGTATGAGCAGAGCCAGACTTCTAGAGCACCAGACGTACGACCTTAGAGGGGCGCTAGTCGATAATTACCACCTCGACCTACATGCAGGCAGTGTGGCCGACCACATAGAGAAGAGTATCAGCATGGTTCAAATGCGTGTTACTGGTGTGGTATAAAGGGTCATATGGTACGTGATTGTCCACAGCTTAGAGGTAAGGGTATAGGTGACCGATCACAGCCTACAGGGTTTGCATCAGGTTCATCTTCATCCGTGCTTTCTTATTTTCTCGGTCCTTAGGCATCAGTAGGCAGAGGATCTGGTAGGGGCAGAGGGCCTGGTTCGAGCGTGACCTCGAACCGTATGTATGTACTAGCTGGTCGAAAAGATTCAGAGGTATCTCCACATGTGGTCACAGGTACTTTAGCTGTCTTTTCACATGTTTATGCCTTGATAGACCCAAGATCCACCTTTTTATATGTTACTCTGTTTGCTGCTAAGAAGTTTGGAATAGAACCAGAGTTGTTACACAAACCATTTGCGGTATCGACTCCAGTAGGAGATTCTATTATAGCTACACGGGTCTATTGTGATTGTGTTATGACAGTATGTGGTCGTGTTACATTGGCTAATCTGATTGAACTTGAAATGGTTGATTTTGATGTTATTATAGGCATGGATTGGTTATCCTCCTGTTATACTACAGTTGATTGTCGAGCCAAGATAGCTCATTTTCACTTCCCTAGAGAGCCAGTCTTAGAGTGGAGGGTGAATCTATGATGCCTAGAGGAAGGTTTATTTCCTTTCTTAAGTCACGAAATTTTATTACAAAGGGGTGTTTGTATCACCTAGTCCAAGTAAAAGATATTGAGGCTGAAAAACAGGCATCGACTTTAGGATCTGTACCAGTGGTAAACGAGTACTCAGATGTGTTTCCTGATGAACTTCCTGGATTACCTCCTATTAGAGAGATCGATTTTAGTATTGATGTGGATCACGGTATGCAACCGATATCAATTCCACTTTACAGAATGGCGTCTGCAGAACTGAAGGAGTTAAAAGAGCAGTTAAAGGACTTACTTAATAAAGGTTTCGTTCGGCCCAGTATATCACCTTGGGGTGCGCCAGTGCTTTTTGTACGTAAGAAAGACAACATGCTGCGAATATGTATAGATTACAGGCAGCTGAACAAAGTAACAATAAAGAATAAGTACCCTCTCTCCCGAATAGATGACCTATTCGATCAATTACAAGGAGCTGGATGCTTTTCAAAGATCGATTTGAGGTTCGGTTACCACCAGCTAAGAATTCGTGAAGCAGATATTTCCAAAACAGCTTTTCATACAAGATATGGGCACTTTGAGTTTCTTGTCATGTCATTTGGACTAACGAATACTCCCGCAGCCTTTATAGACATGATGACCAGAATTTTCAAACCTTTTCTTGATATGTACGTGATTGTATTTATAGATGATATTTTGATATATTCATGTAGCGAAGTTGAGCATGAAGATCATTTAAGGTCAGTATTCCAGACATTGAGAGAGCACCAATTGTATGCTAAGTTCTCTAAGTGTGAATTTTGGTTGACCTCGATAGCCTTTTTTGATCATATGGTATCTTGAGAAGGTATTAGAGTAGATTTTTAGAAGATAGAAGCTGTGAAGAATTGGCCTTGACCAATCACTCCTACTGAGATGCATAGTTTCTTAGGGCTATCCGGCTATTATAGGAGATTTGTAGAGGGATTTTCCTCTATTTCTGCCCCATTGACCAAGTTGATGCAAAAATTAGTTAAGTACCGGTGGTCTGATGCTTGTGAAACGAGTTTTCAAGAGTTGAAACATAGATTGATGACTGCGCCGGTATTAGCCATACCAGAGGGCACCGAAGGATATGTGGTGTACTGTGATGCTTTAGGTATTGGTTTGGGTTGCTTCCTAATACAGCATGGAAGAGTTATAGCGTATGCATCTCGACAATTAAAGAAGCATGAACAGAATTATCCCACACATGACCTATAGCTTGCAGTTGTGGTATTCGCGCTTAAAATATGGCGCCATTATTTATATGGAGTGCACGTTGATATCTATACAGATCATAAGAGTCTTCAATACCTATTCAAGCAGAAAGAGTTGAACTTAAGACAAAGGAGGTGGCTAGAGTTACTGAAGGATTATGATGTCAATATTCTCTATCATCCCAGTAAAGGTAACATTATAGCTGATGCTCTTAGTCGACTATCCATGGGTATTCTAGCACACCTGCCATCTATTCAACGGAAAGTAGTGAGAGATGTTTACAAATTAGCCAATCTTGGCGTTCGCCTTGTGGATTATGAAGATGGTGGCATTGTTTTACTTAATTCAGCCAAATCATCACTCATGGCATCAGTTAAGCAGAGGCAGTATGATAACCCCTTATTGTTCCAATACAAAGAGGGATTTTGACAACATCGAATCACGATATTTGAACTAGCAGGTGATGACACCTTGAGGTGTTGAGGTGGATTGATGTAGATGGGTTGCGACAACAGATTATGGCGGAGGCACATTGCTCTCGTTATTCAATTCATCCCAGCTCTACAAAAATGTATCATGATCTTAAAGAGATCTATTGGTGGAATGATATAAAGAAAGATATAGCAGAATATGTGGCACAGTGCTCTAATTGCCAACAAGTCAAAGCAGAACATTAAGGACCCGTTGTCCTAGCTCAAATCTTTAGTATTCCTATGTGGAAGTGGGATGCTATTAATATGGACTTCGTTGTAGGCTTACCTTTTTCTTATCGAAAGCATGACTCTATTTGGGTAATAGTTGATTGGTTGACGAAATCAGCCCATTTTCTTCCTGTTAAATCTACCAGCACAGCTGAATATTATGCCAAGATTTATGTAAAAGAGATTGTCTACCTACACGGGACCCCAATGTCTATTATTTCAGATAGAGGTTCCCTGTTTAAAGCTTAGTTTTGGAGATCATTCTATAAGATCTTGGGTACTCAGGTGAACCTTAGCATGACATTTCATCCGCAGACAGACGGCCAAGCAGAGCGCACCATTCAGACACTCGAAGATATATTGAGAGCGTGCATGCTAGATTTTAAAGGTAATTGGGATAATCATTTGACTTTAATAGAATTTGCTTATAATAACAGTTATCACTCCAGTATTGGCATGGCTCCATTCGAAGCTCTTTATGGGAGACGATGTAGATCACCTATTGGTTGGTTCGAAATAGGCGAGACACAGGTATTGGGCCCGTATCTAGTCCATCAAGTTGTCTAAAAGTTTAAACTGATACGAGAGTGGTTAAAACTGCCCAGGGTAAGCAAAAATCATTTGCAGATATGTGACGTAGAGATTTAGAATTTCAAATTAATGACTTCGTGTTCTTGAAGGTGTCGCCTATGAAAGGAATTATGCGATTTGGTAAGAAGTATAAGTTGAGTCCCAGGTATATTGGGCCTTATAGGGTTATTCGCAAAATTCGTCAGGTAGCCTATGAGCTAGAATTACCTCCAGAGTTAGCTGCAGTGCATCCGGTCTTTCATGTGTCACTGCTACGTAAATGCTTAGGAGATCTGTCTCGCATCATCCCTATAGAGGGTATTGAACTTGCTGTAGACTTATCATTCGAAGAAGTCCCCGTGGCCATATTGGATCGGCAGGTCAGAAAGTTAAGATCTAGAGACAAGCTTCAATAAAGGTGTTGTGGAGAAACCAGAACGTAAAAGAAGCCACCTGGGAAGTATAAGCGGATATGAAAGATAAATACCCATATTTGTTTCAAAACTACCCAGAGGTTCTTAAACTACCTTTTCCCTTATGTGATCATTAGTGGTATTATAATTTGTTCTGTTGATATCTGATTTTTTCTTGATATGTTTAGGTACATGATTTGTACCTATGAGCCTTGAGCTTTACATGGAAAAAACATGTAGATGCAGAGTATAAGGTAAGTCACATGGTTGGTTAGGACTTTTAATGGTGTTAAGGCCAAGAGGAGCCTCATATGTTATTGTTTTTGAGTTTAAGGCCAAGCAGAGCCTCGTATATTATCTGTTGAGTTTTATATGTGTTGTGACGCTCTGTGAAGCACATTTGGATATATCCTAGCTGGCTAACAGGTACCCGATAGTCCTATTTACAAAGGAGACTCTGGCGATTTTTTAAAAAATTCAGGGAGTTAGTCAAATTTATGGCCTTATGACGGGTTAAGTGAGAACCGAAGTTGATTAAATGATCTTAAGAATGTGTTGGATAGTTATGGGATGAAATTAAGGTATAAGCATCATTCGAGGATGAATGATCCTAAGTGGGGGATATTGTAGCATCTCGAGGGAATTTTTTTTTTAACAACTTAAATTAAGTAGAACTTTGGCTTATAAAAATAGTTGTGGTACGAAAGAAAAACAAACGGAATGGAATATTTATATACTTAGTATTTGTATGTAATATAAGTATGCAATTGTGGGGGGCCGCCCTTTTTAAACAATTTCCCTAATTAGTAGTAAGCAAAATGGTCAAATATTTCCCTTGTTCACTGGAAACTATTTCCAGGAAATTGAAAATAAGGTTACCCCCTTTTGTTTTCTTTCTTTTATTATCAATTATGAAATCAAAACCAAGACTTAAGAGAAAACATTAGGCGGCAGCTGGGGTATTGATACTCGACTTCTTCTCCTTTTCTTGGTATTCAAGAATTCACTAAAAGAAGAAAGGGAGGAAAGGATTCTTACGATAATTATGAAGTAATCCTTGAGGGTTGACTTCAATAACCTAAAGTTAGAGTTGAATTTTAGAAGGTAAATTTTCTACCCCTTTCTTGAATTTGGTTGTACATAAGTATCTTGGAGATGTTTAATTTGTATCTTTGCCCTACTACTTGAAGTGGGTTCATGAAAGAAAAAGGGGAGAAATGGAGAATTTTGGTTAAAGAGGAGCTTTTGGGAATTTCAATAAATTGTGTAGTTTTACCCTTGAATTGTATAAGTTGAAAGAATTAGAATTTACTCTGGATTCTTGATAAGAAATTCAATTAATTTCGGCATAAGTGAAGATTATCGAAATAAGTTACTAAATGCTCCTACGGATTACTTACGGACATATGTGTTATCCTTGTAGCTAGTGAATTACTCAGATAGCAGGAACTAGTGGTTGGTAAGATAAAGGTTGCACGTTCGTTGGTTGAATCACTTGAGGCTCGAATTACTATCATAGTTAATAAAGCAATAAGGTATGTAAAGCTAAACCCTTTCCTCGCCGCTAAGGCACCACCCTATGACATGTGCTCTTTTCCATTTGATGTTAGTATAATTCTCATGAAAAATGAAAGTGAAATCTCTATATTGCCTTACATACCATTCCCTTATTCTACCATCAAGTTTATAAATATCTGTCCTTCCTTCGTTTGGTTAAATTTTCATGATACTTTCTTATTATCATAAGTTTCTATACTTGAAGCCCTTATGTAATACCCCGCATGTTTCTAAGCTAGGAGACGAATCATTTTTCCTACATATGAAATCTCCTATCTTGTGATTCATACTTGAGTACATGATTTACATTGAGTATCCTAGCGATAACATAGCTTATGATGCGTTAAACATGTTCATATGAGTCACTTAAGGTAATACAAGCTAAGAGTTTTTGAATCCATCAAGTTTTAGAGTTTGATTTCATAAGGGTCATATTTGAACGAGTATAACTCAATGTTAATATGGTATTTCTGCATATTTCTACCCACCAAATTATAGAGAATCGAATTAGCTTTCCAACGATACTAATTTCATCAAAATCCGACACCCGAGTTAGGAGTTATGGCTTCGCGAAGTAGAGTGCGTCGCTTAACCAATCGCACATGGCCACTGGAAAGCATATACGATAGCATATGCGACGCCTATGTAAATATAGGCGATAGAATATGTGACGCCTGTGTAGATATAGGCGATATCATATGCAATGCCTATGTAAATTTAGGCGATATCATATGCGGCGCCTATGTAAATATATGCGATATCATATGCAACGCATATCTTATGGTGTCAAGTGACTGAAACACTCCGTTTTGAGTTACTTTGAGGGTAATTAAGTCTTTTAACACTCCTTACACGTCCCTAAACTTAACCCTACAAAATATATAGCTCCTAATTATATTACAACCCTACTAACATCTTAAGTTCATCATCCAAGAGCACTAAAAGAGAAAAACAATTAGGGTTGCATAATTAAGCTTGAAGATCCAATTTCAAGGAAATTCCTCCGTCAATCATCAAGAATATTCCTTCTAAGGTATGCGTGATTTGATTCATAGACTTCTTTCGTCCATGAAGCTCAAGAACCATCTTCTCAATTATGTATTATGATGTTTATGTTGTTGGTGGTTGATGTTCATGTGGTTGGAGTTTGATGATGCCTAAGATGGTATCTTTGTATGTTTTGTGTGAGGATATGGTGGTATTTAATGTATAAATATGTGAAATTGGTGGTTGAATATTTGCAATCTTGATGAATCCACCTATGCCTAAGATGTGCATGTAAGGTGTTTGTGAAAATACCTAAGGGAATAGAAATCATGCTTTTATGACATAATAAGTCCTAAATGATTATTCCATGTTCTAAGTTTATGTTCAACGTGATCCCCATGCTATTGTCTTGAATTGAAGATGTTGTATGAGATGCTCATGATATTGTTTTGATATGGAATGACCATGTTATCGAGGCCATGCAAGTATATACATGTTGTATGCATTCCCGATCATGTGATAGTTTGTTGAGAATAATTCTTATTATGAAATCCTTATGATATTGTGAATTGTGGACTCGACTCTTATGATCAAGTAAGTCATGTGTGTCAGTTTCCTTCCATCGAGTCCTAGGGGTACTTGTACCCAAAAACTATAGTTGTGTGCCTAAAGCTAGTATCATGTTTCAAGACATCCTTAGTCAATCTATGCTCCATAGATTTCAGTTAGTCACATGACTCAGAAAAACTCAGAAATCTCAGTAGTTCAGTAGTCCAGTAGTTTCAGTACTCTAAGTCAGACCTCAGATCTAAAGTAGCTTTTCTGTCAGTCAACAAAACTCAGTGAATTCAGCTTAGTTCAGCTAAGAAAATATTATCAGCTCAGTTAATCAGTTTATAAAGTTAATCTTTTTAGAGTCTTTCAGTTGGGAGTAGGGACTAGCACCGAGCGAGTGCAGGGATGGCAATTCTTCCCGTTATTAAGGCAGAGCCATTAGCAGCAATCCCTGTACTCCAAAACTACGTAGACAGTACAGGAAAGGAGTCACCCATCAAATTAAGGCTATACTTGACTATTATATTGCCTTAGGCTTGATTTTCTATTCAGGGTCACCCGTTAGAGAGGTTGGACCATAGTAGAGGTCTCTACCCGTGGCACGGTATTGACACCCTTCTAATCATGGTAAAGATTGAACCCTACCAGTACAGTATCAAGGCATGTCGGTTAGGTTACTACCTCCCACAGTCACAGTTACAGTTATAGTTTCAGTATCAGTCTTCAGAGTAGAAATCAGGAATCAGGACTGTCAGATACAATCCTCGATCTCAGTAAGGAACTCAAATAGTTCCATTGATTCCTGGACCATCCTATCAGATAGGCTTGGTCCCATATTCAGATGCTTATTATTAGATCTAGAGGTCACCCGGCAGACAGGCTTGATCTCAATCTCAGATTCAGTGGAGTATTCTCATTATCAGTTTCAGAGATCACTCGTTAGCTAGGACTGATCTCAGACTTAGATGTTCAGCTACAGTTTGGAACTCAGATAGTTTTCCCCAGAATTAGGACTGTTAGATACAGTCATCCATGTTATCAGTCATTTAATATCTCAGTATCACGAAAGTCATGTTGTTAGAGTTCAAACTTAAGTAGTCAATATCTCCACGAGTTCGGTAGAAGTTACGTATGTATGTATGTATTCTCACGTTCATATTAGTCAGCATGTTCATGCATATAAACCCCATGCATTTAGCCTACCCTCACGTATACTTAGTACTTTAGTTGTACTAACATATTTGCGCCATAGTGCTTTCTTTTTATGTTACACCATAGGTTCTGAGTGAGAGATTCCAGATCAGCAGTAGCAGTTCAGTAAGCAGTGAGTCCACATATTTCGAGGACATGATCGTTACATTTATTATTCCAGTATTTCAATTTATTTTCAGTTTAGGGAGTTATTTGGAGACATATTCCTTCAACTCCTTATTTAGACAGTTTAGAGGCTTTCAAACGATTATAGAGTTTTCAGATTTAGACTTTAGTATTTTTAATTTTGTTTTGGTACTGTGATATTACCTTATTTTAGATATTTTATTATTCAAGATTGAACCTTAAGCCCTTTTTGTTCATGTTTCTGCATTTTATATGTATATTATGCGGTTACAGGTACAGATATCAGTCATAGGTTAGGTTGTGGTCCTTCGGGGTCATGAGCACCATGTAGCGTTCTGGTTCAAAAGTTCGGGGAGTTACAACCTTGGTATCAGAGCCTAAAGTTCAATAGAGTCCTAGGAAGTCTGAAAGCTGTATGTAGTAGTGTCTTATACATGGGTGTGTTGTGCACCATATTTTTGTACAGGAGGCTATAAGATGTTTTAGAAACAGTTTCCCTTCTTTCAGTACTCATATCGTGCCAGTGACCAAAAGCTCAAGTTGAACTCTCAGTTTAATCCTTGTTCCTCTTCTGTTTGTAGAACATGCCTCCTAAGAAGAGAACAGGGAATCAGTCAGCCCCGCAGCCCACAGATCCTTTGAATAAGAATGTGTCACATACAGAATTTCGGGCAGCTTTTCAGGTGCTAGCCCAGGCTGTGACCACTAATGTTCAGGGCAACCGACAGACTGTAGCCCACCCCAGAAAGATGGGGATTCAGCTGCAGCCAGAATAAGAAATTTTATGAGAATGAACCCTCCAGAATTCTTTGGGTCAGTAACAAGTAAGAACCCACAGCTGTATCTAGAAGAGGTAAAGAAGATCACCCAATGCATGTGTTAGAGGAGGAGAGTGTGGAATTAGCGTCCTATAGGCTGAAAGATATTGCTCATGATTGGGTAGTGTTGTGGAAGAAGAGTAGAGGGGAAGATGCAACTCCCATGACTTGGCAGATATTTCAGGATGCTTTCTTAGATAAGTTTTTCCCGTTAGAGATGAGAGAAGCTAAGGTAGAAGAGTTTATGAACCTGAGACAAGGCTCTATGACAGTGAAGGAGTATTGTCTTAAGTTTAACCAGTTAACTAAGTATGCTCTTGACTTGATAGCTGACTCCAGAGCGAGTATGAGTAAGTTTGTGACTGGTGTATCCGGGTTAGTATTGAAAGAGTGTAGAACAGCTATGCTCAATAGGGACATAGACCTTGATAGGTTAATGATGTATGCTCAGCAGATAGAGACAGATAAGTCTAAGGAGAGGAAGAGATCTAATAAGAGATTCAGAACAGGTAGTTACAGCTTTTCTCTGGCTGGGTCACAGGGTGGTAATCGTTCTCACCATAGTCAAAAAAATTCAGCCCCTGTTCCTTCTTCAGCTAGTGTTCCCACACCTAACTTTGGAGATGTTAGTCATGGTGGGGCGCCAGGCCCTAAAGCCCATAGTAGTGTTAGAAGTGAGCGTACTTATTCGATTTGTAGAGAGTGTGGTAAGAATCATCTAGGTGAATGCAGAGCTAATAGTCAGGTATGTTTTGGGTGCGGTAAGCTAGACCATAGAATGTGGGAGTGTAGAGTGTTAGTTCAGAAAGGTAGAGATTCGCGTGAGCAGGCCGCAAATCCCAGCACCAATAGTGGTCAGCGTCAGAATCGACTCTATTCACTCCAGACTCACCATGATGCAGAAAGTTTCCCCAACCTAGATTTGGGTACGTTACAAGTTTTTCATGATCATTGTATGCATTGTTAGATATCTTGCGCTCATTTGAGCTTATGTTTTGACATGAGTTAGTAACATTAGCAGGTCTAGTTCAGTTCATGCATCATGCATTAGTCTGAGCTCTCCAATGTTTAGCTATAATCTAGTTCGTAGATGCCCTGTGCATCACCCCAGTATCTCAAACATTCCTAGAGGGACATAGTGTCCCAAGGGGAAGATAACCCACCTTTTCATGTTCCCGTTATAAATTAGTTATCAAGTGCCATGGCATAATCAGTAAAGCATTCAAGAGTCAGCTCAGTCAGATATTCAGGCATTAGATATATGTGTTCAGTAGAGAAAGTACTATTTATCAGTATCTTCACTCATACATTTACATATCATATCAGTCATGTAATCATACATCAGATATGCATGGATTCAGCCTTTCAGTTGTGCATCAGATATGCATTCTCATTTTGAGAAAACTCACTTTATTAGAATCCTCAGTCTTATATTCATGAATCAGCTTCCCATGCATCAGATATGCATGTTCAGTATGTTGTGCTCAGCTTTCAGTCATGTCAGTCATGAAACCATGTTTCAGTAGTGTATGTCTTGTACGTACTTCATCTTATCATCTCTCCCTCCTTAGTTAATTTCCATTCGAGAACGAATGTTCCCAAGGGGGAGATATTGTAATACCCCACATGTTTCTAAGCTAGGAGACGAACCATTTTTCCTACATATAAAATCTCCTATCCTGTGATTCATACTTGAGTACATGACTTACAATGAGTATCCTAGCGATAAGATAGCTTATGATGCATTAAGCATGTCCATATAAGTCACTTAAGGTAATACAAGCTAAGAGTTTTTGAATCCATCAAGTTTTAGTGTTCGATTTTGTAAGGGTCATATTTTAATGGGTATAAATTGATGTTAATGTAGTATTTCTGCATATTTCTACCCACAAAATAATAGAAAATCAAATTAGCTTTCCAACGGTACCAATTTTATCAAAATCCGACACCCGAGCTAGGAGTTATAGCTTTGCAAAGTAGAGTGCGTCGCCTAACCAATTGCACATGGCCACTGGAAAGCATATGCGGTGCCTATGTAAATATAGGCGAAAGCATATGCGGCGCCTATGAAGATATAGGCGATATCATATGCAGCGCCTATGTAAATTTAGGCGATATCATATGTGGCGCCTATGTAAATATATGCGATATCATATGCGGCGCATATCTTATAGTTTCAAGTGATTGAAACACTCTGTTTTGAGTTATTTTGAGGGTAATTAAGTCTTTTAACACTCTTTACACGTCCCTAAACTTAACCCTACGAAATATATAGCTCCTAATTACATTACAAACCTACTAACATCTTAAGTTCATCATCCAAGACCACTAAAAGAGAAAAACAACTAGGGTTGCATAATTAAGCTTGAAGATCCAATTTCAAGGAAATTCCTCCGTCAAT
Organism: Capsicum baccatum var. pendulum; assembly: GCA_030864225.1. Taxonomy (NCBI): domain Eukaryota; kingdom Viridiplantae; phylum Streptophyta; class Magnoliopsida; order Solanales; family Solanaceae; genus Capsicum; species Capsicum baccatum. The sequence goes on from CM061556.1 coordinate 246,595,237, forward strand.
CATCAAGAATCTTCCTTCTAAGGTATGCATGAGTTGATTCATGGACTCCTTTCATCCATGAAGCTCAAGAACCATTTTCTAAATTATGTATTATGATGTTTATGTTGTTGGTGGTTGATGTTCATGTGGTTGGAGTTTGATGATGCCTAAGATGGGATCTTTGTATGTTTTATGTGAGGATATGGTGGTATTTAATGTATAAATATGTGAAATTGGTGGTTGAATATTTGTAATCTTGATGAATCCGCCTATGTCTAAGATGTGCATGTAAGGTGTTTGTGAAAATACCTAAGGGAATAGAAATCATTCTTTTAATACCTAAGGGAATAGAAATTATGCTTTTATGACATAATAAGTCCTAAATGACTATTCCATGTTCTAAGTTTATGTTCAACGTGATCCCCATGCTATTGTCTTGAATTGAAGATGTTGTATGAGATGCTCATGATATTGTTGTGATATGGAATGACCATGTTATTGAAGTCATGCAAGTATATACATGTTGTGTGCATTCCCGATCATGTGATAGTTTGTTGAGAATTATTCTTATTATGAAATCCTTACTTATGATATTGTGAATTGTGGACTCTACTCTTATGATCAAGTAAGTCATGTGTATCAGTTTCCTTCCATCGAGTCCTAGGGGTACTTGTACCCGAAAACTATAGCTGTGTGCCTAAAGCTAGTGTCATGTTTCAAGACATCCTCAGTCAAGCTATGCTCTATAGATTTCAGTTAGTCACGTGACTCAGAAAAACTCAGAAATCTCAGTAGTTCAGTAGTCCCAGTAGTTTCAGTACTCTAAGTCAGACCTCAGCTCAAGTAGTTTTTCCATCAGTCAACGAAACTCAGTGAATTCAACTTAGTGCAGCTAAGAAAATATTATCAGCTCAGTTAATCAGTTTATAAATCAGTTCAATTTAGTTAGTCAGTTCAGCGCAGTTAATATTTTTAGAGTCTTTCAGTTGGTAGTAGGGACTAGCACCGAGCGAGTGCAGGGATGGCAGTTTTTCCCGTTATAAAGGCAGAGCCGTTAGCAGCAATTCCTGTACTATAGAACTGCGTAGCCAGCGTAGGATATGATTCACCCATCATATTAAGGATATACTTGATTATTATATTTCCTTAGGCTTGATTTTCTGTTCAGGGTCACCCGTCAGAGAGGCTTGACCATAGTAGAGGTCTCTACCTGTGGCACAGTATTGACACCCTTCCAATCAGGGCAAAGATTTGACCCCACCAGTACAGTATCAAGGTATGTCGGTTAGGTTACTACCTCCCACAGTTGCAGTTACAGTTACAGTTTCAATATCAGTCTTCAGAGTAGAAATTAGGAATCAGGACTGTCAGATACAGTCATCGATCTCAGTAAGGAACTCAGATAGTTCCATTGATTCCTGGACCATCCTATCAGATAGGCTTGGTCCCATATTCAAATGCTTATTATTAGATCTAGAGGTCACCCGGCAGACAGGCTTGATCTCAATTTCAGATTCAGTCGAGTATTCTCATTATCAGTTTCAGAGATCACTCGTTAGCTAGGACTGATCTCAGACTTAGATGTTCAGATATCGTTAGGAACTCAGATAGTTTTCCCCAGAATTAGGACTGTTAGATATAGTCATCCATGTTATCAATCATTCAATATCTCAGTATCACGAAACTCATATTGTCAGAGTTCAAACTTAAGTAGTCAGTATCTCCACGAGTTCAGTAGAAGTTACGTATGTATGTATGTATGTATGTATGTATTTTCACGTTTATATTAGTCAACATGTTCATGCATATAAACCCCATGAATTTAGCCTACCCTTACGTATACTCAGTACTTACGTTGTACTAATGCATTTACGCTATGGTGCTTTCTTTTTATGTTACACCATAGGTTCTGAGGTGCAGATTCCAGATCAGCAGTAGCAGTTCAGTAAGCAGTGAGTCCTCATCTTTCGAGGACATAATCGTTACATTTATTATTCCAGTATTTCAGTTTATTTTCAGTTTAAGGAGTTAGTTGGATACATGTTCCTTCAACTCTTTATTCAGACAGTTTAGAGGCTTTCAGACGATTATAAAGTTTTCAGATTTAGACTTTAGTATTTTCAATTTTGTTTTGGTACTGTGATACCACCTTATTTCAGATATTTTATTATTCAAGATTGAACCTTACGCCCTCTTTGTTCATGTTTCCGCATTTTATATGTATATTATGCGGTTAAAGGTACAGATATCAGTCAAGGGTTAGCTTGTGGTCCTTCAGGGTCATGAGCACCGTGTAGCATTCCGGTTTAGAAAATTGGGGCGTTACACTTTAAGCCACAGTATATATGTGGATAACACACGTTAGGAGTAAAAGTAAATAATAATGGCATAGTTGTATCTGTATATGCTATCTAGAAGATCAATATCGTAACTCATATGTCATAGGACTTCAAGGCATTATTTGATATACAGTAACGATGGAAGGGTACGTAGGGTTGGCTTGGCATATCGCTCGATGTGATTCTGTGCACAGGATCGAGACCAGACCACTATAGTGAGCCCAATCATTGGGCGTACCCACCTTTGTGGTATCATTTATTTTTGAAGTCAGTTGGAACGTCATGTATTAGTTTCCCCTAACTCGAGCCAACATATGACATATATGGCCTGCGGGCAGACCCTCATAGTGAGCCCCTGGGCGGGGCGTACCTTGATACAGACTGTGATTACAGTTACATATGTAAGATCATAGCAATGAGTAGGTAAGCAACATATGCTTTATACTTGCCTCAGATTGCCTTCGAAAGGCCATCTTGTGATCATCTGTACGACTTATAGGGTAAGTGCATCACCTAGGCAAAGTATAAGTCCTATATTATAATGAAAGCTTGTGTTAAATATTACATAAGATGCTAATAAGGTTGGTGCATAAGTTATTAGTTCATATCGTATATGTATTATTTGTTGGCTTATACGTTTTTCATATTACCATTTGACTCATATGAGCTTCTGTGCTTGTCCAGCTGTTATTTTGTCTGCTTTCATACTGGTACATGTTGTTTATGTACTGACGTTTCTGGCCCACTATGTTTTATTAATGCAGACGTCCACGTTAGGCTCTATTGCCGTTTTCAGCTGATATTTTGGTGAGCTCCAACTCTCTCTGGAGCCAGTCTATGCCTAGTATTTTTTATTATATGTACAAGTTTCTAGTTAGGCATGATGGGCCGGATGCCAACTAGTCACTTGTAGTATAGTGTGTTAAACTGACTAGAGGCTTCATGGACATCGTGTGGTATTATATAGTTTTATTAATATAACTCCCTCGTGTATATATGCGACTCTTATTGAATACCTTGCTCATTATTATTCCATAACCTCGCGTACGTCATTGAGTGCTTGTAGAATGTGTGTATACGGTTCTTGTTCGTCCTTAATTTGGGGCGTGACAGTGCTGCTGCTATAGAAATAAATAAAATAATAATAATAATAATAATTTTAAATTAAAAAAAAATTTAGGTGCTGCTACTATAGAAATAAATTAAAAAATTATAATAATAATAATAATAATAATAATAATAATAAAAACGACGTCGTTTTAATACAAAAAATAAAACTTTGACAGTGCACAAATATGACCTTTAAATATTCAAAACTGCACAAATATGACCTCTCTCCAAGTCAGCCCTTTTAACGATGTGGCACCGTGTGATTGGATTACCTTTCCACGTAGGCGCGAGTGAGACTCACGCATGGTGTTGCAAAATCGGAGGTCATATTTTTTCAGGTTTTGAATAGTTAAATATCCTATTTGTGCACTATCAAAGTTTAAGGTCAAAATTATAATTTGGTGTCAAATTTAGGATCATTTTTATGTATTAACTCAAATCAAAGTGTGAACACGATTCAATTGTTCAATTTGCTTCCTCCCTTCTGTATCTCTTTTCAAGGAAATAAATAGCCAAATTTAATGATTTTTTTCCCATTATTTAAAATCAAATTTAATGATTTTTTCCCCTTTCTCTACAACACAACAATATATAAGTCGTGTTTGGCTCCAATAATTGTCTAATATAACCTGTTTCGATTTTTATTTGATAGTGACGAAATCAAAATTTTCATTAAGAATGATCTAAAATATAAAGAAGTAAAACACACAAATTATCGATAGAATTTCAACATCTACTATTAGCCCGTTTGGCAAGCTCATTTTCATAAAAGTATTTATTTTTTCTAAAAAATAAATGTTTCTAAGGAGTAACAAAAGTTATCTTTCAGAAGCTAAGAAAAATAACTTCTTCCTAAAAACACTTACTTGAAAATTAATTTTGAACAAAAGATACACTTAAAAGAATATATAAAAAATTTGATCAAACACTATTTGTTGCTCAGCAATACTTTTTAAATTTACCGACATACATTGTATCTGAAAGAAAATATTTTTTCTGAAAAATACTTTTAAACTAAATATTTCTCAAAATAAATTAATTTTATAAATTTAATCAAATATATATAAAAAATAATTTGCAAAAAAAAATAAAAATTGAAGCCTCCTATGCTAGTACTAACACTCTATTTGGATAGTGGTTTGCCATGATTTCATAATATACGGCACTGTATGGTATGGTATGGTATTGTACTGTACAGTATAGTACAATACCATGCTTGGATAGACTGTATTGTTCATTATTGTTTAATAATAGTTTATTGTTTGGTTTGACAATATGGTACTAAAATACTTTATTGTAACTGGTAAGTTTATTGTAACTGGTAAGTTTACTAAAATACTTTTAATTATTATAAATTTTAAATTTATCAATAATTATTAATAAAATAATTTTCTTCCCACTAATTTGTCATAAATTATGCCAATTAGATAGATTAAGTTATTAAATTCATGTAAATTCTAACAAAGTTAATAAAAGAGTAGATCAAAATAAATATAACTGGATTCATTTTTTAAAGTAACAAATTTCATTTTTTTGATGTTTGAGACATGACACCAACGACAAGTATAAATTTTGAATGCATCTTTCGTGTATGCTACAATATGTTCGGTATTGAATTCAAAAAAAATATTTTCTAGGAAAATAAATTATTTCTTACTTATTTCCTTGTGTTCGTTACCCAAGTAGAAAAAAATATTTTCTAAAAATATTTGTATGTATTTAACACAAAATAATGAAAATGATTATGACAAAGGAGGCGGGGTAAGAAAAAATTTAAATTTTTTTTTTTTGAAAAATATTTGGAAGGTGGAGGTAGTGGAGTAAGAGGTCGGGGTAAGAAATATTTTTTTTTTTTTAAGATAAATAATTTGTTTTTGGAGGGAGGGATGGTGGGGAGGGGGAGCTGGTAGATGTGGTGTGCTCGGTGTAAGAAAGTTTTCTTAGTTTTGAAAAAGAAATTTTAAAAATAAAAAGGAAATTGATGGGGGTGGGGGAGCTAGTTGGGGGGTGAGGGAGAACTGGGGGTGAGGATGCGATAAGAAAAAGTTTAAATTTTTTTCTTTTAAAAAAATAAATTCTGGTGGGGGTTTGGCGGGGGTGGGAGTCGGGTCGAAGTAGGGAGGTGGGATAAGTAAAAGTTTGAAATTTTTTTTTAAAAAAAAATTAAAAATATTGGGAGGGGATCGAGGTAAAAGGAGGAGTTAATTAATATAATGTTAAGTGTAAAATAAGATTATATAATATTAAGTAAGGATATAATTAAAAAAAAAAAATCAAGGGATACCACCAAATTAATGGCTATGTAAAGTGAGAATTTTCATGATTATCAAATCATGAAACTAAATCATATTATATTATATATTTTACGAAACACTCAAAATAAGTATAATTATCTTAGTAAGTATACCATATTGTATCACGAAAAATCACCATCCAAACAGTGTAAGTAGAAAAAAGAAATGTCTTTTGACCAAACAAACAAGCAAAAAAGCGTTAACAGTCATCTAGTAAGAGAAAAGTTAGTGTACTTTTGCCTACCCCATTTTCTCTATCTATCTGTTTCTTGATTATTACTACCCTTACAAACCTAATCTACTTTTCGTTTTTAGTTTGTTTTTGAAATAAATTTATTTTAAATTTAATTTTTTATATAATATATCTAAAATCATAAAATTTAAAAATATTTTAATACATATAATATAATTTTAATTTAAGATTATAAATGTTAAAAATCATTTTTTATCTTATTAAATTTGTGTCAATTAAAATATGTCATTTTTTAAAAATTAATGAATATTATTCTTTTTAATAATATTTTAAATTCAATTGTATTAATTTTTATCTTCTACCTAATTTTTTTCATATAAGCGTGTTGAACAGTCCACTTTATTTATTTAATTTTATTTTTAAAAAAAACCAATTACCGTGGTTTTTTGTTTTCTTATAATTTTCCCACAAAATTTTAGAGATCGGTTAAGGGGTTTATTAAGGTAAGAAATTATGAAATCTTGATTTTTTATTACTGAATTGTGGTGAAAATTGAATTTATTGATTGTATTGTGTATAAAGGTTAAAGTCTCTTTTGAGATTTTTAGCTGGTGAATCAAGAATTTGAATGGAATTTGAATTTTTGGTATTTGATAGTGTAGTTTTATGCAAAAAATTGCAATCTTTTTGCTGTTGTAGTTACTGATCAAGGGTTTATAGAAATTGAATTCTTGGTATTTGAAACATATAGAAGGAACATCATCAACAACAACTAAACTAACACCTATAGAATTATTGAAAAAATATAAAACAGCTATAAAAGATGAATTTGGTAGTATGACAACAATGTATTTTTGCTCTTTATTCATTTAAATTATATTTATAATATCTTGGCGGATATCATACCAGGAAGTGCGGATAACTAGATTATGAAATAGATTGTGCGTGTATATTTTTTAGATTTTGTTTTAATAAATTATTCTTTTTGTAAGATGTATCCATTAATTTATTTGGTTTATTATTTTATCCTGTAGTAACTGCAGAGTTACAAATTTCTGTATAATAATTTATTCTATCTGTACTGTAGTATATATCTAATTCTAGATTTTCTATGTTATTTATTATCTTGTGTTGTTCTTCTCGTAGTGAGTTTTTTATATTATGTAAACTATCACATGTATTTTTTTCTAAATTTTCTAAGGTTTTTTCTATCCATATTAACTTTTCTTTTAGATCTTCCATTATTTTTCTAATTCGGTTTCTATAATTAATTTCATTATTTAGATTATCTTGATTTTCTCTAGTTTTTCTAATATATTCTAACATCCACACAAGAAAGTATTAAGAGCTAATAAACCTATATCTTCCAAATGCTTTTTCTAATATGATTTTTCTTATATCTGTTACTTTTATATCTCTAAGTGCGTATAAAGTTGAAGTCTTTTTGGTGTTGTGGTTACTGCATAAATGGGTTTATAGAAAATTCTATTTGTGGTATTTGATAGTAGTAATAGTTTGAGCAAAAAGTTGAGAGTTCTTTTGGTGTTGTATTTACTAAATCAAGGGATTTTAGAAGTTGTATTCTTGGTATTTGATAGTAGTTGTAGTTTGTGAAAAACGTTGGGAGTCTTTTTGGTGTTGTAGTCAATGCATCAACGGGTTTATAGAAACTTGAATTCTTGAAATTGGTAGAGGATCATTTGTTGAAGTTGCAGTTTGTGTAAAAAGTTGGGTCTTTGAGGTGTTGTAATTTTTGCATTAAGGGAGTACAAAAAGTTGGATTCTTGGTGCTTGATACTTGATCATAGTTTAATTTGTCCAAAAAGTTGGAGTCTTATGGTGTTATAGTTATTGCATCAATGGTTTATATAAATTGAATTCTTGATATTCGATACTTGCTAATTCTTTTTCTGGAGTTGTACATTGTACAAAAAGTTGACTTTTGTTGGAGTTGTAGTTATTTTTAAAAGGATTTATGGGTAGTTGACAGTTCTTTATGAAGATGAATTTTGCATTGGAAATTTGAAATTGTATTTAGTTGTTGTTTTGTTGAATTGGGCTGTTTTAACATTAGGGTGTCCCATGGTTGTGGGGGGAAGCTTGATTTTTGCAAAGACTGGTCTCTGGGGTTTATAGTTTGCAACTGAAAAAAAGGAGATTCTTGGTTGGATTTTCGTTGATTGATTATGGGTGGTGTCTGTGGAAAACCTTTCTCGCCCAAGAAAAATAAGCGAGATATACATAAGAAGAGAGAATTGACAAAATAGCATCACGCCCACTCTGAACTGTTTCTTCAAAAAGAGGGGAAAGTTTCAAGATGAAAGACAAGTTGAAAATGGTGATGTGAAGCTTGGTTTGATATATAGGAAGTCTAAAGGATTGATAAATGTGAGGGATAATCATTATGAGCAGATAAAGGAAAAGCTTGGACTCATTGTGAATGGTTATCCTGCAAAAGAGTCGTCCCCAAAGCTTTGAAAGGGAAACTAATTGTTGCTGGATGGACTTCTTGGCTTGCTGCAGTGACTAGTAAAACTATTAATAGATGGCTTCCTCGCAAGGGTAATTCATTTGAGAAGTTAGACAAGGTACAATTCTGTAGTCATTCTGTATGGGTAATTCATTTGTCAATTAGATTGGACAACAATCAAACTTGTGTTTGGTTAGCCTAAGTTATTAGAAAAATCATAATAATTAATATTGTCACACCCCTTTTTCGACTCCAAAAAAAAAGTTATAATTTAATGTTCGAAAGAGTTTTATTATTTAAGTGACAAGAAATGAAAATTTATTTCGGAAAAGGATTATTAACATTTTTTTTATTCAGAGTCGCCACTTGGTATAATCTGGTGTGCCAAGTCACCATTGGAAAATCCTTTTCAAAACCATTTGACTCTTTAAACTGGTTTGCGAGCAGAGATTTCGGATAAGAAATTCTGTTGAACGAGGGGAAGGTATTAGGCACCCCTCGATCCCGTGGTTCAACCACGGTCGCTTGGTAGAGTGTATCGACTATTTTTGACACTAAGAAAATGTATAAACCACACAAAAGCACGCAAAATAAACAAAACAAAACAATCCAAAATGTAAAGTCCAGTCCAATTATACAGTCCAAAAATAGAAAAATACGAAAAGATAAATCCTATTCTAAACTAAATCTAGCCTAAGCTCCAATGCCTTACCCGATGCCGCGGGCCTTCATCACGATCATTTTTCGCCAACATGATACGTCGGGGCATTCCCCGGTGAATAAGTACAGAAGACCTCAGGGCATTCCCCGGCTAAATGAATACATTTGAATCGAATGCGATAAAGTATAAAACATTCAACACATACTCCACATTCAAACATCCAACAAAACACTTATTTCTAAATTTTGCCTACCCGAACCTACGATTGCCTACCCACTCGACCTATTATGATACTATCTAATTCAACAATATTCAGTAATGAATCAAAACAAACAACCTTCAACTCATTTGATTATCAATTTTCAATTCCAATCCCCAAATCAACATGTTTAATCCTCAAGCCATGGTTAACAGATTTTTCGATTATCAAACCACTTTTTAAAAATCTAAAATCAACTTCAAACATATACATCCAATGAAGATTCAAGCATTTAAGCACGCCACTCCTATGTATCCACAACAACGATCAATATTTTACTAAAAATTCAACCAACCACAAAATCACGGCATTAACCAAAATCCGAGAAAATGAAAGAGTAGAGTTGAAGAGATGGACCTTAATAGAACTCGTTATCGTTGATAATAAAGAAATTAGAGACCGAGATCCTCGAATGGGCCTCAACAACGAATGATCCAACTCGAATATAGGAAGACCAAATAGACAGATTTAAACAAAACAGAGCAAACCCACTACGGACCTCCCGAATCGCGACTCAACAAAGGACTCGCCAACTCTGTACTAAATCAACCGCAAGAATCCCAAAATTAGACCCGAACTCATCCTATATCATTTTCCGATGAATTTCGATGAGTATTCGCCGAAAAGAGGACGGGAATGGTTGCTGAATACGATTTGGTCAGAAAATCGAGTGAAACCAGTGGTCGTCGAACAGATTCCGGTGGATTTGGACGAAATCAGCGGTGAAACAGAGTTCGGTTAATTGTTTTCGTATCCTCGATGCTTAGGCGAGCTCCAAAAAACTCTGACCCCCATTTGTTTTTCTCTATTCTCTCTCGAATCTCCCTTCTCCGATCTCTATTTCCCGCTCAGCCTCTCTCTCTCACCTCTCTCGCAGATCTCTCTCACTGTCTCACTTCTCTCTATTGTTTTACTCTGATTTCTTCACTGTTTCCGACCTATCTCCCTCCGTTCATCTTTATCGATCCCCAATTCTACTGTGTTTCTCCTTTTCGGTGATGTGTGTGTATGTCAATATGTGGGTGTGTGCAAATCAGTGAGGATGAGTGATTTTTTGTGAGCTGTGCGTAGTGTATATGTATATGGTGAGAGAATGTATGTTTTCTCCGGTGAACTCTCCCCTGGATCTTGGTGGAGCATCAAAATTGTGGAAAAGAATTTCCATCCGTGAGACACCCTTCTGTATGTTTCTATGTGTGTTTATTGTTCTTGAAAAAAAAAAGATAAAATGTGAGGTGTAGTGTATATATTCTGTGAGGTGAGGGTGGGGTAGTGGTGAGGTGGGGGTGGGGGTGGGGTATGGTGTGATGTGGTTTATTTTGATTGGATGGGTTGTTAGGATAAGATGTAGGGGTTAGGATAGGATAAAATTTGTTAGGGAGTTTGTTATTTTTTTGTATTTTGTGAGGGTATAATAACATGGATGAGGGTACACGGTAGGATAAAATAAAAATGGGTAAAAGTGAATAAAAATTGAAATTTAAGAGGACGAAATCACATGTCTACATCATGCCCCCTTTGGATGTAAACACATGGTGTTTTCATACAAAGCAGTAGACAACGAGGCAGAATTTTGTTCTGACCTTTATTTAAAAGCACGGAGCAAGAGAAAGGAGGAAAACCAGGTCTTGACATAGGACATCCTACCCACCCAAGTTATGAGGAAGTCACAAGTATCTCAAAAGGGCTGGAAGAGAAGTGGACTATACCAAGTTGGAGAGTCGAGTGAGGTTCCATCGAGGTTCTGGTCCGCGGCTCTGTCATTACATCAAAAATGAAAATTACAAGTTAAAACATAAATGAAATTACAAAATCCTATCTATACAGCTTCTGTTGGCTCTTGACTCGACTTTTATCATCCTATTCTTCAGGCAGGCTCCTGACTTGCAATTTCTTTCAACTTGTTGCTTGGCTTTCAATTACTTCGCTTTGTTGCATGACTTTTCATTTTTTCACCCTATTCTCCAGGCGGGCTCCTGACTTGCTATTTCATCACTTTGTTGCTTGACTTTTCATTTCTTCACTCTGTTCTCCAGGCGGGCCTCTGGCTTGCTATTTCATCACCCTGTTCTTCAGGAGGGCTCCTGAAACCAAATAAGAATTATAATAAAGTAGTATTTCATTTTTGAAAGTGTTGTCCCATTTTCCAGGAGGGTCCTGAACAAAAAGTAAAGTCCCATTTTTCAGGAGGGTCCTGAATTGAAAGTAAATTCCCGGTTTACAGGAGGGTCTTAAACATAAAGTAAAATCCCATTTTTCAGGAGGGTCCTGAACAACAAGTAAAATCCCATTTTTCAGGAGGGTCCTGAACAAAAAATAAAATTCCATTTTTCAGGAGGGTCCTGAACATAAAGTAAAATCTCATTTTTCAAGAGGGTCCTGAACATAAAGTAAAATCCCATTTTTCAGGAGGGTCTTGAACATAACGTAAAATCTCATTTTTCAGGAGGGTCCTGAACAGAAAGTAAAATCCCATTTTTCAGGAGGGTCCTGAATTGAAAGTAAAATTTCATTTTTCAGGAGGGTCCTGAACATAAAGTAAAATCCCATTTTTCAGGAGGGTCCTGAACAGAAAGTAAAATCCCATTTTTCAGGAGGATCCTGAATTAAAAGTAAAATCTCATTTTTCAGGAGGGTCCTGAACATAAAGTAAAATTCCATTTTTCAGGAGGGTCCTTAACAGAAAGTAAAATCCCATTTTTCAAGAGGGTCCTGAACAGAAAGTAAAATCCCATTTTTCAGGAGGGTCCTGAACATAAAGTAGATTCTCATTTTTCAGGAGGGTCCTGAACATAAAGTAAAATCCCATTTTTCAGGAAGGTCCTGAACAGAAAGTAAAATCCCATTTTCCAGGAGGGTCCTGAACAGAAAGTAAAATCCCATTTTCCAGGAGGGTCCTGAACATAAAGTAAAATCCCATTTTTCAGGAGGGTCCTGAACAGAAAGTAAAATCCCCTTTTTCAAGAGGGTCCTGAACATAAAGTAAAATCCCACGGATGTGCATTTCCAATGGTAGCTGAATTAAGTGAAGCGAATTTGCCCCTATTTCAACAAAGAAAATTTGTCAGTTAAAAACTTAGTGGTGGCTTGCAGATCTTGGCTTCTCAGCTATCTGGCCAGCACTCGTTCCTTTCATCTTTGTTTCAAATTGCTAACACTTGCCTTGTCTTGCCGCATCATTGAACTGGATCCAGATTGAGGGAAATGAGTTCTGACTCGAACAATGGTTTTCCATTTTACCGTGCCTCTAAGGCGCACCTTTTTCCCAAATCTGAATGTTTCCACGAATCCAAACCTGTCGGTTGATAAACTTCCTTTGTTTCGTGTTGAATTACGATCATATTTCTTTCATGTGCTGTTCCTTGGCTTTTCCTCATATAATTGGAAAGACTGGTAGTAAATTTTGAAATCCTTTCTCGCTTGTTTTGACATAGACTTGACTTAAAAATGTAAAGAAATGATGGTGAACTTTTATTTTGATAAATGACAATAAAAGACAAAAATCATGAATAGGTAAATGAAAGAAAAGGCAATGTCCCATATTCAAAAAGAAAACTTATCTGAATACGACAACCAACTCCAATGAGTATGACATGAATTTGGATTGAGTTGCCTGATCTTCCTATCCAAACTCCCCATTTGTTGTTGAGTTCGTGCCTTTGCCGCTGAGCCGCTTCTTCAAATCCATTGGACTCATACGTCACGTTCGATTAACGACATCTTAAAAGACTTTCACCAACAAATCTCTTTCTTTTCACTTTTCACTTTTCACTTTTCTCTTGAACTCTCCATCGCCTTACGGTGCTCGTGAGGGTTTTCACCAATAAGACTCTCTCATTTTTATTTCTCTCCACTCATCATTGCCTTATCGTTCCTGCAAGGGTTTTCACCAATAAGACTCTCTCATTTTCATTTCTCTCAACTCACCATCGCCTTATAATGCCCACGGGGGTTTTCACCAATAAGACTCTCTTATTTTTGTATTTCTTTCCTGATTTCTTATGATGAGGGAGACAAGTGGTACCTCACAATGTATCATCATATCCATTGCATGCTTAGCCTTAACATTATTAAAAATTGATCAGAAGGACTTTCTTTAGTTGTAACTTGGCTTTTGGTTAAGGTTAGAAAAGATGGTAAGGGGCTCAAACGATACTTGAAGTGGGGGTGGGACTTACAACTTTTGGAATCGACTCAAACAAGACATTAACTCATGCCCCAGCTTTGTTGACTGGGTGAATCTTAGATATTTATTTGGTTGGACCGAGCTCGAAATAGGGCAGCCTACGTATCTCACTCCCGAGAGAGGAGAATCAGGTCGTACGTAGTTCCATCAGCTTGTTCTTTGTTTTGATTTGATTTTGATTGATTTTTTTTTGAACTCTTTCTTTTATTCTTATTTCCTCGACATTTATCTTTGACTCCATTTTGATTCCAAAAGAGGTATATGAATGAAAATTAAAACGAAGCTCAAACGGGTAAACAAAGGATGACACAATATTTGGATAGAAGAATAAAATGCCTTCATCATATCAATCTTCAAAAATGCAAGTACTAAACATGCAATAAAATCAACAAAGGATCAAATATCATACGTAATATCTTTTGACCGCATCAGCATTGATAGCCATTTCTGCCATTTTGCCTTCAGTATCTGTCAAATATAAGGCTCTATTGGGCAACACTTTCTTCACAACAAAGGGACCTTTCCAGTTAGGGGAGAACTTGCCTTTCACTTCAACCTGATGAGGAAGGATACGTCTCAATACCAACTGACGAACTTCAAAATTCCTGGGACGGACCTTTTTGTTATACGCTCGAGCCATCCTCCTCTGATACAACTGGCCATGACACACAGACGTTAGCCTTTTTTCCTCAATCAAACTCAAATGTTCCAGTCGAGTTTTTACCATTCATCATCATCAATCTCTGCTTCTACAATGACTCGAAGAGAGGGAATTTCGACTTCTGCAGGGATGATTGCTTCTGTCCCATACACCAATAAATATGAAGTTGCCCCTGTTGAAGTGTGAACAGTGGTGCGATAACCTAGCGATGCAAATGACAACTTTTCATGCCACTATCTAGACCCTTGTACCATTTTTTACAGTATCTTTTTTATATTCTTATTGGCGGCTTCTACAGCACCATTGGCCTGTGGGTGATATGGAGTAGAATTTTGATGTGTGATCTTAAACTGTTGACATACTTCTTGCATCAAATGACTATTGAGATTGGCAGCATTGTCTGTAACGATCATCTTAGGAATTTCAAATCTACAAATGATATTGGCATGAACAAAGTCCACAACAGCCTTCTTTGTCACTGACTTGAAAGTTACTGCTTCTACCCACTTTGTGAAGTAGTCAATGGCTACCAAAATGAATCTATGTCCATTCGATGCCTTCGGCTCAATCGGTCCAATCACATTAATTCCCCAAGCCACAAACTGCCATGGAGCGGCCATTGCATGCAACTCAACAGGAGGAGAATGTATCAGATCACCGTGTTCCTGACATTGATGACATTTCCGAACAAATTGAATAGAATCCCTTTCCATAGTAAGCTAGTAATAACCTGCTCGAAGAATCTTCTTTGACAAGACATGACCGTTCATGTGTGAACCGCATACTCCAGAGTGTATTTCAACCATGATTGATGAGGCTTCTTTTGCATCTACACACCTTAAAAGTCCCAGATCTGGGGTTCTCTTATATAAGATTCCCCCACTTAAGAAAAATCCACTAGCTAAATGCCTAATAGTCCTCTTTTGATCGTTGGTGGCATATGCTGGGTATTCTCCTGACTGAATGTACTACTTGATATCCAAGAACCAAGGTTTTCCATCGAGCTCTTCTTCAACCACATCACAGTAAGCATACTGATCACGACTCTGTATATGCACTGGATCGATGTAGGCTTTGTCAGGATGTTGGAGCATTAAAGACAGAGTGGCTAAAGCATCAGCAATTTCATTATGAATCCTTGGAATATGCCTAAATTTTACTAACACAAACCGTTGACATAGCTCCTGCAAGCATTGTCGATACAGGATGAGCTTCAAATCTCGCGTCTCCCAATCGCCTTGAATTTGATGGACGAGCAAATCTGAATCTCCCAACACCAATAATTCTTGGACTCCCATATCAACAGCTAACCTCAAACCAAGAATGCAGGCTTCATACTCTACCATATTGTTAGTACAGTAGAATTGAAGTTGTGCTGTTATCGGGAAATATTGTCCCAGTTCAGAGATAAGAACCGCACCTATTCCGACTCCTTTCATATTGACAGCTCTATCGAAGAATAACCTCCAACCTGGATCAGAATCTATAACGACTTCATCGACACACGACACTTTTTCGTTAGGAAAATGTTTTTAATGGCTCGTACTCTTCATCGATGGGATTCTCAGCAAGATGATCTGCCAAGGCTTGGGCTTTCATGGCTGTCCGAGTCACATATACAATGTCGAACTCGGTAAGTAATATTTGCCACTTTGCCAATCGACCCATTGGCATAGGCTTCTGAAAGATATACTTCAAACAATCTATGCGGGAGATAAGATAAGTAGTATAGGATGAGAGATAATGCTTCAACTTCTGTGCTACCCAAGTTAAGGCACAACACGTCCTTTCAAGAAGAGTATACCTGGCATCATATGCGGTGAACTTCTTACTAAGATAATAAATAGCCTGCTCCTTTTTGCCTATGACATCATATTGACCCAGGACACAACCAAAAGAATTGTCCATGACTGATAAATATAAGATCAAAGGCCTACCAGGATCCGGGGGTACCAACACTAACAGATTTGACAAATATTTTTTGATTCAATCGAACGTTCCTGACATTCTTCAGTCCAGTTTACCGCAACACTCTTTTTCAGAAACTTGAATATGGGCTCACAAGTAGTTTTGAGTTGAGCAATAAACCTGCTAATATAGTTTAGTCTACCAAGCAAACTCATCACCTCTATTTTATTCTTGGGCGAGGGCAAATCCTGAATGGCTTTGATTTTCAAGGGATCCAATTCAATTCCCCGACGGATGACTACAAACCCCAACAGCTTTCCAGAAGGAACTCCAAATACACATTTTGCCGGGTTGAGTTTGAGATTATACCTGCGAAGCCTTTCAAAGAACTTTATCTAAATCTTTAACATGGTCGGCCTAACTTTTTAACTTAATAATCACATCATCCACGTAGACCTCAATCTCCTTATACATCATATCATGAAACATAGTGGTAATGGCTCTCATGTATGTTGCTCCAGCATTCTTCAAACCGAACGGCATCACTCGATAACAATAAGTCCCCTATGGTGTGATAAAAGACGTCTTCTCTACGTCATCATCATCCATAATGATCTGGTGATATCTGGCATAGCAATCCACAAAAGAGGCAACCTCGTGTTTAGCACAGTTTTCTAACAAAATGTGGATATTGGGTAGTGGAAAATCATATTTCGGACTTGCGCTGTTCAAATCACGGTAATCAACACACACTCGAATTTGGTCATCTTTCTTTGGTACGGGAATAACTTTGGATAACCACATGGGATAGCGAGCTACTCGAATTACTTTGGCTTCAAGTTGTTTCATGATTTTCTCTTTAATTTTAATACTTACATCTGTTTTAAACTTCCTCAACTTCTGTTTGACAGGAGGGAATGCGGGATCAGTTGACAATTTATGAGCCACTAATTCAGTGCTTAAACCAGGCATATCATCATAAGACCATGCAAAAACATCCTTATAATCAATTAATGCTTGAATAATTTCATCTTTTAGCTGTGGCAAAACATGTACAATGATTTTAGTTTCCCTAATATTTTCTTGATCCCCTAGATTTATTGGCTCAGTCTCATTCAAATTAGGATTCGGTTTGTCTTCAAACTGTTCCAACTCTTTGCTTATTTCTTCTAGTGCTTTTTCTTCATCATAATTCCCATCCTGCTTCATTACATCTTGATTAGTTTGGATTTTAAGATCAGGCTAAACATTCTGCATGCATGTCATGTCATTAGAATCAGCATAAAGAGAACTGTATATAATTAAAAAAAAAAAAGAAAAACAAAATATATTAGACACGAATCAAAAGGGACATTGCATTTCGTTAAATAAAAAGATAGAAGAGTTTAAACGTAGATGCCATCATAACATAAACAAACTAAAATACGAATTACAACCCTGAAATAACTCAGATAAACAAAAAGAAAAATAAAATAAACTACCAAAACTCCCTCCTGACGGGAAGAGGAGTAACTTCCCAATTATTGAGTCGGACAGCTGGACCTATGAATTGCATGTCTGCTATACTGGTACCTTCTCATACTTCGACCATACCAACATCAATAAAAAGGTTCTGACAGTCATCAACCAATTCAACTTCAAATTCCACATGCTTCGTGACACCGCTCTTAACAAATGATTCACTGAGTAGTGGCATTGGGCGAGGGAGTGAACATGTTTCCTTTTTCCTTCCCTTGGCTTTCTTCAGATCTTCAGCCGTAGGCTCAAATCCCAGACCAAACGTGCCCACGTTCTCACTCGGACATATGGGACAAACTATACCGTGCAGAGACGCTCCCAAACTCTTTCCTGGCTCAAATCCGTATTTTCAAAGTTCACTCACCATCATGATAGAAGCAGAAGACAATTGTGGTTCCGGTATAACCTGCCATTCAAGGATACAATTCACTGGCACTGTATCAAAAATTTGATAGATGAATGTCTCCTCTACGCTATTTGCTTCAATAAGAGACAAGGGAGAATCTTCGCAGGAGGGCAAATCTCCTTCACTGTGAATAACCACTTCTTGCCTGTCATTCTTAAACTTAATCATTTGGTGCAGTGTAGATGCAACTGCCTTGGCCTTGTGGATCCACGGCCTTCCCAACAACAGATTGTAAGAGGAGTCTACATTCAATACTTGAAACTCTATAGCGAACTCAACAGGCCCTATGGTCAACATTAGTTCTATTTTGCCAATGGAATTTGATTTTGCACTATCGAAAGCCCTAACACATACATTGTTGGGCCTGATCCTGTCAGCACCAATATTCAACTTTTGCAATGTAGAAATAGGGCAAATATTTACACCTGAACCTCCATCAATCATAACATGAGTGACGTAGAAATCTTCACACTTCACTGTAATGTAAAGGCCTCGGTTATGCCCTGTACCTTCAACAGGCAATTCATCATCAGAAAAGCTGATCTGATTGACCTCAAAGATTTTTTTCGACCATTGTCTCAAGCTGGTTAATTGTAATATCCCTAAGAACATATGCTTCATTTAATACCTTTAGTAAAACATCACGATGCTCCTTGGAGTGCAACATCAAAGATAAAATGGAATTTGAGCAGGGGTTTTCTTCAACTGGTCTATTATTGAATACTCTGGCAATTTCATCTTTTTCAAAAATTCTTTGGCTTATTCTTTGGTGATAGGCTTTTTGATAGATGACGGTCCACTCACCGTTGGCTTGGACTTTCTTAAGCTTTCAGGCACGAAGCATCTTCCTGACCTAGTCAAACCCCCTACCTCATCTACATCTTCCACTACTTCTTTCCCGTGATAAGTCATCACAGTCAGCCCATAATTCCAGGGAAACCTTTTTGTATCAACTATCGGAGGTTAGATCATTGGTTTGAGGACAATAGGCACTACCAGTGCTCCTTTCACCGTCAAGATGGGCTGACTCAGAGCTCCCACCACTGTCAACTTAGGTTTATCCTGACTTAAATCAACATACCTTTTGGCGCCTTGTACTGTGACCAGGGGTTTTTTTGTGCTTTCTTGGGCTTTATCTTCTCTCATTCCTTCCCGGTTCAATGACATTACTTTCAAAGACTCCGCTACATTTACCGATTTCTTTTCATTGGTCTGTATCTTTACAATAGGCTTATAACCCCTCAAAGACTCTTTCCCATCATATATCAATTCTAACATATTGGCTTCAGCATGGGTTAGCAGCGGATTCTGGTTAATGTTTAGATCCTCCGGGGCCTGGACAAACATCTGATTTGTGTCAATTAAATCTTGGACAGCTCTCTTTAAATGCCAATTTCTCGATATCATGGCCTGGCATATCAGAACAGTACGCACACCTTAAAGAATAATCGAGATTCCTCGGCGGTGGATTTGAAAGCCTTCCTTGAATTGGGCTTAAAACCTTCAACTTTCTCAACCTATCAAACAAGCTAGCATATGACTCCCCAAGAGGTGTGAACTGATTTTTGACCGCCTTATCTTTCTTATACTCGGGCCTAGGCTGAAAATTGGGTCTGAAGGGGTTTTGGTAATTTGGTGGAGCCAATGGGCGATTTTGTGGAGCTTGCGCATGCCACTGCGGGTAAGAAGGGGTTTGGGCATATGGTTGCGCGCTATATACTGGGTATGGGTGTGGTGGAATGGAATATAAAGGGTTTTGTGGAGGGTAGTAATGGTGGGGAGGAATATATGGAGCTTGGGCGTAGACTTGGGCTTGGTCTTGGGGATAGGGGCGAGGTGGTCTTTTGGGATAGGAATGGGTTCCAGCTACGACAGTCGCCACATCCTCTTTCTTCTTTTTACCTCCAAATGCGCCAGATCCACCTTGAATCGCTTGTGTGGTGGCTTTTAATGCGGCAAAACTCACTATTCGGCCGGTCTTAATTCCGTTCTCTATCATCTCCCCCATTTTGAGGACTTCCATAAAAGATTTTCCCAATGCTGGAAGTAAATGTTGAAAATATGTCTCATCCTGTGCCTGAATGAAAACTTCTACCAACATACTTTCTTTCATTGGAGGCTTTACCCTGGCGGCCTGTTCACGCCAACTTATCGCGTATTCCCTAAAACCTTCAGTGCTCTTTTTCTTCATGTTGACCAAGGATTTTTCATCCGAAATCATGTCGATGTTATACTAAAAATGTTGAACAAATTCAGAAGCTAAGTCATCCCAGCTGTTCCATTTATCGATATCTCAATCGATAAACCATTCTGAGGTCAGATTAGAAAGACTCTCGCCAAAGAAAGCCATGAGCATCTCTTCCCTTCCTCCTGCAGCCCTCAACTGTTGGTTATAACGTCTAAAGTATGCCACGGGATCACCGTGTCCTGCATACTTCTCGAACTTAGGCATCTTAAAACCAAGGTGAAGGTTGATGTCTGGGAACATGCAAAGATCTTTATAGGAAACGCTCCTATAATCTCCGATTCCTTGCAAATTCCTCATAGCCTGTTCTAAACTTTCTAATTTCTAGTCTATGATATCCTATTCTTCTACTGCGACAGGTTTCTCTGTATCAAATAAAAATGCAGGCGACTGAGTGTACCCATACGGTTCATTCATTTGCAAAGTAGGCTCCGGGGCATAATACTGACTATCTGAAACCTTCAGAACTGGCTTACTGGCATACCTAGGAAGCCTCATTGTGGGATGCACAACATATATGGGAGTTTCATGTGGTGGCGGATCCACGAATATCGGTGTAATCGGTGGCGCTGGCTGAGCAACTGGTCTTGATTGGGGAGCTGCCAAGGGCACACCAGAACTGCCAGGATAATAATGTCGCGGAGTGAATCCTGGCGCGTGCTCAGGTGACTCAGTAGGAGCAGAGAATTGCTCCTGAGAGAGCGGTGGGCAGTTAAAGATATTACCAAGACCTTCAGGGAGCGGATGAGGAGGCATTCCACTGGCCCATGCCCGGTGTAAATCTATCAATTGTTGCCTGAGCCTTACTACCTCATCATTGTGTTCAGAACTTTCTTCCCTGTGATCCTGATCTGGGTCAATGAGCGAATTTTCAATCTCCCTGCTAGCCATGGCGAGCTTTGCTTTGGATCTAGTGAAGTATGGGTGACTTGCCAGAGTGCTGCAAACCTACTACTGTTATCTGAAAGAACATGCTCATCAAAGACGACATCCGTTAGGATTAGGGCACACAACAAGCATGGGAATCACATTGGTAAACTTGTCCTAAATTCATGTTCATCTCTACCAGCTTTTGAGGGTAGCGAGGTCATTTTAACATCATCCCGATTTTTATCTACACTTATTTTTATCTACACCTATTATTATTATTATTATTATTATTTTTTCTTTCCCTTTTTTTCGTATTAATCTCTGTTCTTTTCCTTTCTCTCGTTATCTATCTTTATTTTATCATTCTTTATGGCTTTTGTTTTTCTTTAAAAGAGGAAAAATAATGAAAAACAACGAAACAAAATGATTAGATCAAACCCAAAAGTAGGTTTCCTACGTATCATATTGTACATGAATTAGATCTTGCATAGTTCGGGCAGCATGTGCATAAACATCACCCACTTTTTTTTTTTTGCGAAAACGAAAATAAACAAACAAAGGAAAGACGTAACATCATAACATTTTGAAGAAAGAAAACAACAAAAACGTACAAAATGTTTGGGACCACTTTAAAACTAAACAACAAATACGAAACAACATTCTAGACCCCTAAGACGACATTGGTGAAATTACTAATAAAGACCCTAATACCAAAAACAACTTGACTTCGACTTAAAGCAGACACCACCCTACAATGGCAGACACATAAAAGACTCAAACTGAATAAAGATAAGAAATGTTCTTTCAGACTGGTGCTCTGCGTGATGACCCTGGCTGAGATGGACCTGCCTATGAAGTTCTCTTTCTCTCATTTAAACTTTGTAGCATATCCTGTAAAGACACTCTGAAATTAGGGAAGAAGCTTCGGGCCCGTATTCCTGCCTCATGAGGAGTGCACTTAGAAAGATTATTTTGACACCTTTCTATCGTCTTGAACAAATCTGCTAACTGAACTCTCAGTGTTTCCGCTTTGGACCCTGCACTTTCATCCTGATGGTCGTCTACTATGCATTCTTCCTGTATTCTCCCTATAAGCTGCACTAGTAAGGGTTGACTGATACCCCGAGGGATAGATTGAAGCCAAACCTCATATCCCTGAGTGTGGCCCGGATTATCCAAACTTTCTTTGAGTGTGTCCACACCTAACTTTGTTGCATGCTTCCAAAACTGCTCGTACTTGCTCTCACCTAAGGCTTGGTGCTTGAAGTACTCAACATCCTTCAGAAGATCCACTGTCGGTGGCACGTCCTGCAGCCTACCCAACTGGCGCATTACCGTAGAAGGTCTGTATGGTCTAGTGCAATTGAGCCCTAACATAACTAAAGAGAGCTGCGTCTGACAACCCAACAATACTATCTTTAGTCGAATCCACAGATAAGTCCCCAAAATGTTATCCCTGGTTCTTGACTCAAGAAATTCAATCCAAGCGTCGACTCCCACGGGTAACGAAAATTTATCCAAACGCAACCTGGAGTCCATGGATTTCACTTGATTGGGAATACAATGATCTAACACGTCTGGTCTAACTAAAGAAGGCTCATGCAAATGCTCCATCATCCATAACTGCAATATCAGGTTACTGCCCTCAAAAAATCTCATCCCCCCTTTCACTTCGGTTAAAGCCTTATATATTTCTGTTAAGATCATGGGTATGAGAGTGAACCTGCCCTTTTGATTAATGCCCTTGTTGTTTTGATCCTTATGAAATAGAGCCATCACTACAGTTGCAAACGGGTATTAATACGTCTTTCTTCTAGTGGAAACACTAAAGTACCTAACAAAGCGAGGGTGAAGACTTCAAGACGCTTTCTCTCCCACTTCTCCTTAGTCACATGAAATTCATCCCAAAAGCAATCAAAACCTTCCGAGGGCCCCAATCTAGCAAACAAAAAATCTAAGGAAACCCACGAATCACTTAAACAACCCAAACGGAACCCTTACTTTTTAAACCACAAGACTGCAAAAATCTCACGCCAATATGATTTTGTGCTCGGATCATATCCTTCTCGATTTAGGGAAAATGCAACAAACCGGATATTTCTGCCAAAGTAGGAGTCATTTCACATTCCCCAAACCTGAACACCAAACTACTTGGATCCCAAAAGGTCAACAAAGCCTCTATTAAATATGGACGAGGGGTAACATGCAGAAGTTCCGTAAGATCACCTAATATTTTAATCAGTTTCTGCTGATCAACATAGTTAAACATTTTCCACCATTTGATTAACTTTTTGGGCACCTTGACAACCATCAGAACTCTAGACTTGGTGGACAAATCCATCCTGTAATAACACATAAGACGTCATCTCAAAAATTCGACAGGAGTAGAAGATTCCCAACCCTTGTGATTTTTTATGCAAACATATGTCGATGGGACAGACCACATTCATGACTCCAATTTGCCGAACAGAAGTACTGAGCGAGATCAGTCTACTTGGCTAACAACTCTAGATTACGGGGCGAGAGACCTAGGCTAATAATAAGACAAAGGCCAACACAAAGATTACCGAACCCCCCCCCCCCACCCGAGGGTTGCCTACGTATCCCAACCCGAGGGAAGGGAATCAGGTTTGCGTAGTTCATCCAGATTGAACAATAACGATTAACTAATAAATTGACCCTAACTTAAGAGACACTACCAAAAATGAACGAAAAAAAACTTTTGGATTTTCAGCTAGACACTTTAACTAAGACTGACACCACCAATCATGAAAAAAAAATCTTTTTGGTATTTTTGTTTTTGACAAATAAGTAGAAAAGGCAAACAAAACTTTTTTTATTTTTGAATTTACGGTACTTTGAGAAGACAAATGCAAAACGTAAAAAAAATCTTTTTGAGTTTTTGGATTGTGAAGAACAAAAGTCATAAAGAATTCTAAAATAAACTATGACATCCCTTTTGATTCATTCTTTTCGACTCACTTTTCTTTAAAAAAAAAAAATTAGTCCGTCAAATGACCACGTTACCCTTAAAAATGCAACAGTTAGCATGTAGGGATGCTTTATAGGTGAGTCTCCTACAAAAGGCTATGCGGGTACTGCTAGGTCTCCGTATGATGCACATAAGCATGACCTAAAGGCTGACCTACGTTGTGGTTCACTAACAAGGCTGTTCGGGAGAGCGTATGGTCGATAGTGGCTGCTTTTCTTTCCACCTACTCCATAACACCGACGGCTCCCCCCCTAAAATAAGGGTGACTCAACTAGAGGTTGTGTACAACACGTGTACTATGGACTTGTTGTAGAAAGAAGGTCGGGGGGTGGACTCATGATGACAGATAAAGCGGTAACACATCGGATAAATACTATAAACAAAGAGCACGAAAATGCACAAAAGTGAAAATAACACCAACAATAATCACAAACAATGCTTATACACTTGTAATGACAAACAAAGTCGATACGACTCCAAAATATAGCTCGAATTCTGAAAACTTATCAAGATCCCCAGTAGAGTCGCCAACGCTGTCACACCCATTTTTCGACTCCAAAAAAAAAGTTATAATTTAATGTTCGAAAGGGTTTTATTATTTAAGTGACAAGAAATGAAAATTTGTTTCGAAAAAGGATTATTAACATTTTTTTTATTCAGAGTCGCCACTTGGTATAATCTGGTGTGCCAAGTCACCATTGGAAAATCCTTTTCAAAACCATTTGACTCGTTAAACTGGTTTGCGAGCAGAGATTCCGGCTAAGGAATTCTGTTGAACGAGGGGAAGGTATTAGGCACCCCTTGATCCCGTGGTTCAACCACGGTCGCTTGGTAGAGTGTGTCGACTATTTTTGACACTAAGAAAATGTATAAACCACACAAAAGCACGCAAAATAAACAAAATAAAACAATCCAAAATGTAAAGTCCAGTCCAATTATACAGTCCAAAAATAGAAAAATACAAAAATATAAATCCTATTCTAAACTAAATCTAGCCTAAGTTCCAATGCCTTACCCGATGCCGCGGGCCTTCATTACGATCATTTTTTGCCAACATGATACGTCGAGGCATTCCCCGGTGAATAAGTACGTTGGGACATTCCCCGGCTAAATGAATACATTTGAATCGAATGCGATAAAGTATAAAACATTCAACGCATACTCCACATTCAAACATCCAACGAAACACTTATTTCTAAATTTTGCCTACCCGAACCTACGATTGCCTACCCACTCGACCTATCATGATACTATAAAATTCGACAATATTCAGTAATGAATCAAAACAAACAACCTTCAACTCATTTGATTATAAATTTTCAGTCCCGACCCCCAAATCAACAAGTTTAATCCTCAATCCATGGTTAAAAGATTTTTCGATTATCAAACCACTTTTTAAAAATTTAAAATCAACTTCAAACATATACATCCAACGAAGATTCAAGCATTTAAGCACGCCACTCCTACGTATCCACAACAACGATCAATATTTTACTAAAAATTCAACCAACCACAAAATCACGGCATTAACCAAAATCCGAGAAAATAAAAGAGTAGAGTTAAAGAGATGGACTTTAATAGAACTCGTTATCATTGATAATAAAGAAATCCGAGACCGAGATCCTCGAATGGGCCTCAACAACAAATGATCCAACTCAAATATAGGAAGACCAAATAGACAGATTTAAACAAAACAAAGCAAACCCACTACTGACCTCCCGAATCGCGACTCAGCAAAGGACTCGCCAACTCTGTACTAAATCAATCGTAAGAATCCCAAAATTAGACCCGAACTCATCCCATATCATTTTCCGATGAATATTCGCTGAAAAGAGGACGGGAATGGTTGTTGAATACGATTTGGTTAGAAAATTGAGTGAAAACAGTGGTCGTCGAACGGATTCCGATGGATTTGGACGGAATCAGAGGTGAAGCAGAGTTCGGTTAATTGTTTTTGTATCCTTGATGCTTCGGCGAGCTCCGACGAACTCTGACCCCCATTTGTTTTTCTCTATTCTCTCTCGAATCTCCTTTCTCCGATCCCTCTCGAACTCTTTATTTCCCGCTCAGCCTCTCTCTCTCACCTCTCTCGCAGATCTCTCTCATTGTCTCGCTTCTCTCTATTTTTTTACTCCAATTTATTCACTATTTCCGACCTATCTCCCTCCGTTCATCTTTACCGATCCCCAATTCTACTGTGTTTCTCCTTTTCGGTGATGTGTGTATATGCCAATATGTGGGTGTGTGCAAATCAGTAAGGACGAGTGAGTTTTTGTGAGCTGTGCGTAGTGTATATGTATATGGTGAAAGAATGTATGTTTTCTCCGGTGAACTCTCCCCTGGATCTTGGTGGAGCATCAAAATTGTGGAAAAGAATTTCCATCCGTGAGACCCCCTTCTGTATGTTTCTATGTGTGTATATTGTTCTTGAAAAAAAAAAGATAAAATGTGAGGTGTAGTGTATATATTCTGTGAGGTGAGGGTGGGGTAGTGGTAAGGTGGGGGTAGGGTATGGTGTGATGTGGTTTATTTTGATTGGATGGGTTGTTAGGATAAGATGTAGGGGTTAGGATAGGATAGAATTTGTTAGGGAGTTTGTTATTTTTTTGTATTTTGTGAGGGTATAATAACATGGATGAGGGTACACGGCAGGATAAAATAAAAATGGGTAAAAGTGAATAAAAATTGAACTTTAAGAGGACGAAATCACGTGTCTACAAATACTACCTCCATTTCATTTTATATGGTGGTGTTTGATTGGGTTGCAGTTCAAAATTTTGAATCGAACTTTTTATATCAATGTTAAGGGTTAAATTAGACCCGTCCATCTAAAGGTCAAGTACTTGTGTTGACTACAGTTTTGATCAATGCAAAATCAATTCAATTAAAAATTTTAATTTAATCATCATTGTCATACTTTATGTCTCAACTAATTCGGTTTACTGTTGTCATGTCATATTCATACTTAGAGTAATTTCATAAAAAATATTACATCAACAACTATCGGTTATAAGTCATTCAGTTGTCTTTAGTGTTCTCGTCACAATTTAGATAATCAATTGAATATTCAGTCATGCCATTTTTGGTCATACACACGAAATCTACATGTAAAATATTTAAATTATTAAAATGTGTCACTTAATTTGTGTGTTATTTTAAATAAATAATTAGGTTCCTTAGTGATACACCTAAATAAAGAGTCAATAAAAATATAGTGCGTACCAAGTAAGAATGAATGCTATTGTAGCAAATTGGTCAACCATCAACGCTACATTTCATAGGTTTTGAGTTCGAAATCATAATTTTCCACTCTTATTTTTTTTTATTTTGAAGGCAGTTCCCATGTCAAAATTTCTGATTTGGAAATTCAAAAAATTGTTTCACCTAAAATATTTCCTATATTTATTTGGAGGGAAGCTGAAAATATCCTTACTCTCCTACTTATTATAATTAACACTCCATAATACACAATGAAATCTCAACCCCCCACCCCTCCTCCCCAAAGAAAATGACAACCTTCACTTCAGTACTTGCCCACAGAACAGTCCGGCCAACATTCAATATTAGAATACATAGATCGTATATGACCATGAAGGAGTGATAAATTCTTTTTCTTCAATGGCAATTCTTTGTTGCTTTCTCTTTCAAATTTGAATAATTCGATCATCTTTTTTTTCCTTTTAGTGGGTGCCACGAGTCATAAGTCAATAGTTCTCCATCAACCTGACGGTAATAACCATCATTTGCATTTATAATAAGAAGTTGTATAAAGCTAAAGTTTCCTCCTTCGGAGTTCAAACAGGCGTAGAATAGATGACGGATGGAGAAAGTTCATTCGTAAATCAGGTTTTCGGATAGAAGACATTTTGAACATCTTGATCATCTACAGCTGTGAAGGATGTGTCTTCATTGTTGTTCAACATGTGATCAATGTGTGAAGTAGGATGTTTTCAAATAGTACAAGTTTCAAAAAAAAAAATTATGGGACAAGATCCATAGTTTTAGTGCTAGGATTATTGATTGGTTTGAATGTCCTTTTTTTATTGAATTCATATCTTTACTCTTTAATTTTTTTTCCCATTTTATTAATATATTTTTTTAGTTACCTTTAGTTTTACTGCATAATAAAACTCTCATAATTATTTTTTTTTATTTTTGTGTGCATTTTTTCACTTAATTAGCAGGAAAGAAAAATGACGATGACTAAAAACAGTAAAACAGGTCGTTTAGATTTAACAAATCTTTTTTGCTAGATTTTGGACGACAAACGTAAGAAACTTTTCAAATCCTCTTGACAGATTTGATTGATTTTTTTTATAGGATTTGACAAAGAGTGAAAAATCCTTGGCAATAATAGCCTATAGTCTGCACAATAAGACTAACTTTAATATTGTTCACGCCTTTTACTATAACCGATGTGACTATCAATATCAATGCTTAGGTATTGTAAGTGGATGGGCGTGTTGGTTGCGGAAAAGGTGTAATAATTTAATTCTCCAACAAAGTCCTAACATATTGTTCCTTTTAAATATCCTCTTTTCTTTGCAATATTGTTCATCTTTATCATAAAGATTTTGCTTGACAACTATCAAAATGCCTCTTTTAAAAAAAAAATACAAAACACTATGTCTTCCTCAGCCAATAGGAATAGACGTGTGGTCCGAAGAAGAAGGCACTATTACACTATTTGGGAGATTGAGCTGTTGAAAGATGAGGTAAGGGACCTTAATAAGTGTATGGAACAACTTAAGCGAGATTTGTGAAAGTTGAGTCATCATTACCTACATATGAGAGGTTAACAATGACAAGATTGAAGAAGGTGGTGAGACTGCTGAGGATGTTGATCCTGCTACTTAGATGGTTGTTTCTTTTTATTTTTTCTAATCTCTTTTTCATTTATGTTTCTTCTTTCCATTATGTGGGTGACCAAGGTTTTTCTTCATTTTCAATCAATCAATGAATGTTTTATTATTCGACTTATTTTAACTTTATGCAAACAACGAAATATTTAAATTAATTAAAGGACTGGCGATTCATACAACTTGTCGAATTTTTTTGTACAAATTATAGATTATAGTTTGAACACATTTAACATTGATTACATTTAAATGAAGAAATTTATGAAAAAATACACTTTTTTTCGAATCATATTAAACTTCAATTCGTATGTTCACTAATCGAGTAAATGAAAAGTTTATCACAAATTAATTTCAAAGTAAAAGTTTCAAATGAAAAAAGAAGATTGTTATTGAATCCAATTAATTTTCATCAAATTTATTAAAAGAAAAAAAGCCTTTTCTTCGATAGGATAAAATAGTGCAATAAATTATATGGCTACAACAGAAAGTCACTTCAAATGGAGCATTGAAACAGAATAAAATGATCATTATGTTAAATGCTTCAATTAGTTCTTTAATGTCCACACTTTAACTCTAATAGTTCAATTGTCCAAGAACAACTTGAAAGAATTAATAAATATGGTCATACGTTGGCATAGCTTAACTAAATACATTGATGAATAGCTTCGCAACTAATAATTTTCAAAAATTGAATGACGGTATAAAAGGAAGCCTATAATTAAATTATATTTGAAGATGAAAGGAGAAATTGAATATATATTTCAATACACTCTAAAATGAAGCAAGTAAAAACGAGCATTATTCAACATCTTGGTTCACTAAGATTATCACAAATAGTATTGTGAACACATAAATGTTCTACAAATTTTACAATACGTTTACGGATGTTCATGCTTTCATTTACCAAATGAAACTAAAGAATACAAGAATTAAGGGGTGATACATTATCACTATGCAACACACAATAATATGAGTGCAATAATTTCAAAAGTTAACAGCAACAATATTGGACTATTATTTGTACCAAATTGTCCATATTATTCAAAATGAAAGAAAAATAATAAATTTGCACGTGGATGAATTAAATTAAAAAAAACTGATGAGGTGTTATTTGTGGCACAATCCTAACTTATATTTCAGACCCCAAAAAAGGCCCATGAAAACTTTTCTCATGCACGACTTTGGGTCCAAATTTGGGAGTACTTGAAACATTCTTCTTACTAGGAAAGGACCCAAAATTTAGAATTTCATATGGAATATGATGAAAAGACTAAATTTACATAATTTACATTATCTTTGTGATAATTTTAGTGAATGTAGAACACTTACAAATTTTACAATACGTTTACGCATGTCTATGCTTTCATTCAACAAATGAAACTAACGAATAGAAGGATTACAGAGTGGTATAGTTTCACTATGCAACACAAAATAATATCAGTGCAAGAATTTTAAAAGTTAACAACAAAAATATTAACTATTATTTGTACCAAATTGTCCATACTATTCAACATGAAAGAACAGTAATACATTGGACATGAAATAAATTAAATTAATAAACCTGATGAGTTGTTATTTGTGGCACAAACCTAACTTGCATTTCAGGCTCCAAAAAAGGCCCACGAAAACTTACTTATGCATAACAGATTGAGCCCAAACTTGGGGATAGTTGGAACAATCTTCTTAGTAGGAAAAAACCCAAAACTGAGGATTTCGTATGAAATACTAAATTTACATAATTTGTGGGAAGATGAAAAGTCTTGTGGAGTGGGGGTTGGGGCGGAGGGGGGGGGGGACAAGATAACTCTTGAAAAGAGATGTGTCAACTAGTGTCAGCCTACATTTAGGACTATGCCAATGATAAGTCAAAATTGGGGTAGATTATTAAGGATGGTTTTCATTATGGGAGGGTAATTTGGGCATCAAAAAATTATGAAGTAACAATAGGACCCTCCCTTATCACTTTAATTATCAAAATATCGGCCAAATAGTGTTTTTCTTGTCGTTCGAGTCAATTTCCTTCAAGTCAAGTATAATTTTTGTTTTTAAAAATATCATGGCTTTTTTTTTATTTTTTGTTGGCTTGCTCTCATACGAAAAATACTACTCTCTTCATTTCTTTTTATATGCTCCCTTCGTTTTTTGTGAGTTAATTTAATTAAATTTCAAAGCTAAATTAGATCAAATTTATTTATTTTTTAATAATTAAAATTTAAATATCAACTACTATATGAAAAGTACTATTAATTATAATTTTTCCTTTTTCAATTTGATTAAATAAATACATTTTAAAATACTAGTTTAACCGTATGTGCCTCGCACATCTAATGTTTGACTATTTAAATTTAAACAGTTTTATCTATTGCGGAGATTTTTAGTGAAGTATAAAAGATTTAACTCACTTTTCAAAGATCCTTCACATTTTAATATTATAATGTAAAATATAAATATATATTTTAGTGTAAGCGCACGTACACACACATATATGTAAAGAAATATGTATAAGTCATGTAAAGAAAAAAAATATCTAATATATATATATATATATATATATATATATATATATAAATTGTATCGAAAAGTGTTACTATAGTAGTAAGAGTTGTTAAGTATTTGAGACTTTTAAAAGAGTAACATATGAAATACGAAAAGAAGAGAGTATCGAGGTGCTTTATATTTTAATAAAGCTATATGTGCTTCATATAAGAAGTCTGCTATAGCTTGTCTTTGTCATCATATCCCAAAACGTACCTGATCCTTGATGAGACGACTACTCCCTTTCAACTTAGTTTTGTGCATTGACTCCCAGACTAGAGTATCATTTCATAGTGATAGACATGCAAAAATATTCAAACGGTGAGAGTATGTTTGTCCTTAATATCTAAATAACAGTAAAAAGGATAAATAATAAAAATTCTTGATCAAGGTAATCACATAGGAAAGGAAAATAATTTGACCTCGGGTTAAACTAGATTAAAACAATATGAGCCAAAGTGACCAAATGTAAAAAGTAATAAAGTGTTTAGATAGTAAAATAATGAGAGGAAAAAGTTGGTAAGTATATAAATATTACAGCTAAGTATATAAAGATCAGTTGGCAAAGAAAATAACCAAATACAAAATGCTACAATTGTTAGATCTAAAAGTAGCAAAACATAAAAAATTGTTGGGATAGTGTGATGGTGAGATATACATGTATTAGAATAGTAAGGCAAAAAAAACAGTAAAGTGGAACCAAAGGCATTTTCTGAAACTGTAAAACAAGACCAAATACTTATGAAAGTAAATTATGTAAGACATAAAGTGTATAGACTTGGATGTAATTAAAGTTTCACAAAGAAGCCTAAATATGTTCATGAAGAAATCAAAATTTGCTACTGGAGGGCTAAATGACGATAACACACCTACGCACACAAAAACTGATTTGTTTATCGCTTGTAAGTCTAGCATTTCAGATTTAAATAGTTAAACATGCTATTATAAACCTATAACCAAGATAATTCGATCCTATAACAAGCATAATCACGCCAATTGCATGTCTAAAAAATATATGGAATTTACAGAATATGAGGGTTGAAGGCTAACCTATTTGGAGGAGCACAAGATAATTAGAGAACTAAACAGAGAATTGAATCACGAACATACTCAGTGGTTCACAACAAAATCTGATGAAGATTATTTTTTCTTTGGAGACAAGAAATTAGTTGTAACACCTCGGTGCTTCTCGATCACAACTCACTCTTTGTCGTCTTCTAGTGAACTAGTAGAGAATGAGATAGTGCTTGTGTGTGTGCCATTTGAGCAAATTAGTAGAGAATGAGATAGTTCTTGTGTGTGTTGTTTGTATGTGTTGTGGTTGCTGCGTGTGTGTGCCTTTCTCCCTTTAATGGTACTAGGAGTTAGGACCAACTATATGTAGAGAAAAATAATTGAGAGAAGTTGGTAGAGGTAGTAAAAATAGGAAGAGATCTCTTATTTTATGTAAGAACTATTTTACATGGAAAGAATGATAAGAGGACATTAATTGAAGGTAATAATATTCTTTCACCTAGAGAAAAATATTTTAAGAGGATTTTAAGGATATGGGAAGATTTGAATAAATTTGAATAAATTAAATCAACTACTATATCTATAGTAAGAAAATAATTTACAATAAATGAATAATAATTCATAAATATTTTATCTATCTATCCGCTTCTCTGTCTATCTATCTCTCTGTCTATCTGTCTATCTATCTGTCTGTCGGTCTGTCTGTCTATCTGTGTATCGGTCTATCTATCAGTCTGTCTATCTGTCAGTCAGTAGGTCTGTTTGTCTGTCTGTCGATATGTCTATCTGTATGTCGATTTGTCTATCTGTCTATCTATCTATCTGTCTGTCTATCTTTACGTCTATCTGTCTGTCTGTCCGTCTGTCTGTCTGTCTGTCTGTCCGTCTGTCTGTCTGTTTGTCTGTCTGTCTCTCTGTCTGTCTCTCTATCTGTCTATCTGTTTGTCTGTCTGTCTCTCTGTCTGTCTCTCTATCTGTCTATCTGTCTATCTTTCTGTCTGTCTGTCTGTCTGTCTGTCTATCTATCTATCTGTCTGTCTCTCTGTCTGTCTATCTATCTGTCTGTCTGTCTGTCTGTCTGTCTATCTGTCTATCTGTCTGTCCATCTGTCTATCCGTCTATCTATCCGTCTATCTATCCGTTTATCTATCCGTCTATCTATCCATCTATCTTTTCGTCTATTTATCCGTCTATCTGTCCGTCTATCCGTTCTTCTATCCATCCATTTATCTGTCCATCTATCCGTCCATTTGTCCGTCTATCTGTCCATCTATCTGTCTATCCATCTGTCTATCCATCTATCTATCTGTCTATCTTTATGTCTATCTATCCATTTATCCGTTTATCCATCTATCTATCTGTCTATCCATCTATCTATCCGTCTATCCATCTATCTATCCGTCTATCCGTCTATCTATCTGACTATCCGTCCATCTATCCATCTATCTGTCTATCCATCTGTTTATCCGTCTGTCCGTCTATCCATCTCTATCCATCTATCCATCCATCTATCCATCCATCCATCTATCCACCCGTCCTTCTGTCTATCTGTCCATCAATCCATCCATCCGTCCGTCCATTCGTCCATGAGGGTTTAGGGTTTAGGGTTCATCAGGATTTAGGGTTTAGGGTTTAGTACTGGGATCGTACTGGATATGTTGTTGTTGTTGGGTGTGCTTGATTTCATCAACCTTTGGTACTACTTTTGTGATTTGAATATCTAAAAGTTCTATCAGGTTTTAGTGATGCAATCTGCAAGAATATAGCATATTTTCTATAAAGAATTGTAGTTTCACTTTGCTAAGAGCTTTGCAACAACAACAACATACCCACTATAGTCTCACAAAGTGGGGTCCTGGATAATATAGATTGTTCGCGGGACGGTAGAGAGGAGGATGAAATTGATAAAAAACTTTCTGTGGGCTTTGCTACTCTCCCCAGAAGGTCAGAAGTGGATTCGCCCTGCTACGTTGGAGAATGAAATAGTAGATAATTATGAGGTTCAAGGATTTCCTATTATTTATTTTTTTGTTGATGGTGAACATGTGACTTATAGTGGACAAAGAACTAAGTGACTTTTCTTCTTATTTAGTGTTTTGTATGTTCAATTGAGCTCGACTAATTTGGATTCACGCATTTGTAGGGTGAATTTCTTTGATTGTTGTTGTTATTTGTCATTTTTGTACTTCAATTGTAGTATTATTTGGTTTGGTGTACTCATTTGAGCTCGACTAATTTAGATTCTCGCATCTATAGGGCTCATTTCATTGATTTTGTTAGTATTGTCTGATTGTAGTTATTTCGTGTTTGGTATACTCATTTGAGCTGGACTAATTTAGATTTGTGCATTTGTTTTCGTTTAATGTGAAAAGAGTATCTAGCTTGCGAAAATGTGATTGTTGGTTTAACTATTTTAAACAAATAAAATATTGCAAATGATAGTAAGATTTGTTTTCTTAGGGTGAAAAGAAGAAGTAGTCGACTCACAAAAATGGGATCTTTAGTTTCGTTATGTCAAATGAATAAAGTGTTTCAAATCAAGGTAAAATTTATTTTCGTGAGGGTGAAAAGAAGCAGTAGCCAGCTCGCAAAAACGGGATCTTTAGTTTAATTATGCCAAATGGATAAAATGTTACAAATCGTAATGATGGAAATTTTCCTACTTCCTTGCTACTCTTCTCATAACTTTATTCAATTTAAAGAACTACAGAAGGGCAAAAACTGAGAACTTTGTTTGTTTGTCATGCTCCCTTTAATGGTTTTGCTATGATCGTAAATGGTTGTTTGGAACATATGATTCTCCTACCAGCTTCCTGTTTCTTTCTTTTTGTCCTGTGGATTATCAAATACACTTTCCTATTTATCTGAATTTAATAAATCTTGTAACTCTAGAGATGTTATTGTGACTTGGATCAAGAAGAAGATTGAACCTGATATTTACAATATAACAACAACAGAGGATGCAGAGCGTGTATTAACCTCTGGGAGCAAAGTCGTTTTAGGGTTCCTTGTCCTTGGTGGTGTGTGTTGCACTCTAGCATGCTAATAAATGTCTATTCTTATTGATTACTTGTCCTGGGTGTTATCCATTGCCATAACTTTCTCTTTTGATTTTTTTTTTCGGCCGGTGAATGATATAAAGTGAATTTTCTACTACCCCTAACTTTTTTTTAAATTTTACTTTATAAATTTTGTTGTGGACATGTCGTGCCAATTGTTTCTGTTCTTGTACATCGTTATGGGCTTGTGGCAATTTAATTAGAGTCGCTTTCATTGGAACATCACTGTCTCCTTTTTTTTTGAATGGTTTTTTGCAACTCAACTTCTTGGAACCTCATTTTTATCTCTTTTTACTGTTATGTTGTTCTCTGCTTTAATGTTTATCTTTCATTTTTCAAGTGTGGGAAATAGTTACCATACAACTCATACACTGTATTTTCATAAAAATTCTACTATTTTCTTGATGGTATGCCTCTGACTGACTGCAAATAGATGCCTTCTTTGTCATAAACCTCTTTTTTTTATAACTGTGGTGTCTGGGTCAGCTTGCGCTCACCTAGACTAAATCCACGGAATACCTTGTCATAAGCCTCTTATCATTTGATTCCTCATATTGTGGATGTCCAAACAATTATAAGATCTTGAAACTGAGCAGCTTGCTGCTGCTTCAAAACTTGAGGATGATCTCAACTTTTACCAGACAACAAATCCTAATGTGGCAAAGTTATTCCATATTGAAGACATTTCTAAACACCCGGTTTAGTCTTGCTTAAAAAGAAAGAGGAGAAAGTGGTGCATTATGGTTAGCTATTCCTCTTATTTTCTCAGTTTATTTCTGAATTGTATATTCTCTTTTGGATAACTTTATCTGACAAAAAGGAGAACTGGCGCTTTATTTGATTTCTGCTCTCATGTTCATAACTCCCACTTTATTGATTTTTGCTCTTATGCTCATAGGTAATCTTTTTCTTGTGTGTGTATTTATTTAGGGGAACAGATAGTAACAAAACAGAAACTATAATAACATAATATGATAATCGAGGTACAAGGAATAATAGAGAGCAACAGAAATCCAAGGGCAAAATTTGTTGAGAGCTCTAGAAGTTTCAAATTTAAATGTTGTATGATTGTAGTTAATTTTTACTTCATCGGTTGATAATTGATTAAGAGAAGAATTTTTCATAGTTGAGGGACCTAGGAAGTAAGGGAGTGTTAGGCTCGTAACTTTCTTCTCTACGATTCTACAATGTGTTACAACAAAGTTCTCCATTTGTAGTCAATTAGTTGTTAAAATTTGGACAATTAGATTTTAAAAAATATAGTTTTTTCTGCTTTAGTCTTGCATAGAGTAGAAAGCACTATAAGCTTGGTTGAAATTGATCAACTGTTTTTCATTCTACAGTGTGTTGCTATAAAATCCTCCATTTGTAGTCAACTGATTTTACGATTTGCCCAATGTTTCCTTCAGAAATATTTTCTTTTTTCCTCTGTCTAAGGCATGGTAGACTCTGTAGTGATGGAAAGATAGGAGCTGTCAAATATTTTCCTTCTAATCTCTTGCCGAATTATAAAACTTGTGCATAATTTTTATACATTTTCTACGGTGGTTGTATATGATATTTGACATATAATGTGATGGTTTTATGTTTCTGTGCTTCACAGTCATCTTATTCCTGATCATGTTGCATTTTGGATTCCTGAGTTGTGAAATTTCTATATTTCCTTCTTCAGTACATTCATGAACTTGCTGCTAGAGGGATGCATTAGTTTCATTGACCTGGCACAATTCTTCAGGACGTCAGCTTCTATCTTCTTTCGGTTGGTCTTTTGATTCTTTGCTTTTTTAAATCGTCCTCTGTTATGGGAGTTGCATGATGACCTTTTTTTTAATATGGGTTAAAATTCCAGAGCTTGGACAAGATAGAGCTTACATAAGTGAAACTGTATTCACCACCATCTTCCTATATTTTGTGTTGGTGAGTTTCTTTCTCTATGACTTCATAGTTTGAGCTTGAAGTGTATATCTTAAACTCATTCAAAGAGGCTCTTATACTTGTAATATCAAATTTATTTCATAAAAAAAAATAAAATTAAGCACCCAATCCCTGCTAGTTAGATTGTTTATTTTTATCACTTTCTTACAGCTTTCTATCTATTTCAGCTCTTTAACGCTGGAAAGTACAGTTCTTCGCTTACTTTTAAATGATTATTGTTTATCTCTCAGTTGATTCGTTATTCTTAGATTTATATTATTTGTCACTTTTTTAATTTTGTACAAGATTTTGCAGCTTTAGTATAATCTTATGAACTTAAAGTTCGACCATCACACATTTATACTGAATATATCTTATACAACTTCAGTACTACCCAAAAGTTATAGCAATGTTAGGATAACACAATAGTAAAGACCACAACTTCTCTTAGTTCCTCTATATTTGATCTATCTAATGGTTTTCTGAATAATTTCGATGTTGTAAGCACAATACTGCGGATCTCCCGATAAAGGTCCAGTCCCAAGATTTATTTGACCATGCTAATGAGTAATTAGTCCATTCATAGATTAAATTCTTGTATAAGTAGGGTCAGCTGTATGATATGTAGCTGAAGTCTGTGCAAGGCCAAGCACAAAATAGTGAGTGTTTTATTCAGAAGCAAGAAGGTATCAGTTTTGAAACTAAACATACTCTTACTCTTCATCGAGTTTTATATTATCATGGATGTCAGGAATATGGCTGCCGCATAAGATGTTAAAGAAGCAATCTTGTCCAACTGCCAAAGATGATATAATCTCTGGTTCTATCTTTGTTTGTTACTCTTTATTTCACTAATGGGCATTTTTTATTCAACTGTCATATTTATGAATGAACCTAAATGTATATTGTTTGTAAGTTTCTTCTTAGTCATAGGAAAGAGAGTAATAACCTAAACATATAAGTCGAAAAAAGCTCATCAATAATTGAATATATATATATATATATATATATATATATATATATATATATATATATATATATATATATTTGAAAAATAATTAGATAATGTAAAATAAGCTTCCTTCAAAAATGGACATGATTTTTTTTTTGAAACTGATAATTTTAATTCAAACTTCAAAAACTACACAAAGAAAGTCCAAATATACATGTGCAACGCAAATGTTAGATCCTACTCTTTCAAAAGTTAGATCTTACTCTTTCATTAAGTATCTAGAAGTTAAAAACTACAACAGGAATATTTACAATTATTAGATGACGGACGGGAGTTTGAAGGACTCTGTGACCATAAATGTTATAACTTTTAACATATGACATATTACATGAGACACAAATAATGAATATTCTTGTGTGATTTGTTCAGATGATCTTCGAAGTGACTGCTAGCTTGAATTTAGTAAGGTAATTAAAATATCGAACTAAGTGTAAATAATTGAATTTGATCTATTTGAGTTTGGAAACTACAAAGTTCTTTATATTACAATATTATGAAAATATTTCTTTACACATTTGATGAAGCTTTTAATAATCGTGTGTAGCGCGAACAAGTTAACTAGTATATATATATAAAGGAGGATTATAGATATGACTATGTGGCACCTCTCTTTGGCCAAGGATTCTATTTATCTTTTTTCTCCTTTTTTGGAGTTTTTCTTTCATTTTTTTCAATAATTTTATTTTTAAAATCATTTTCATAACTCATATCTCTTTATGTTCATAATAAATTACACTCTTAATTAATATTAATAAAATTCATAACTCTAAAACCTTTTATATTCATAACCTCCAATTATTTAATTTTGCATTAAAAAATCTAATGACAATTGTTTCTTTAAATAGTGTGAAACAATGATAATTATTTCTTGAAAAAATCTAATGACAATTGTTTCTTACAAGGTATGTGCATTCTAAAAGTCACTCCTCTAAGCTTTATTTATTTTGTTAGAGTAGATTTCTTTTATGCTATGCATAGTCTATTAATAAACTTCGTACATTTTTATATTTTTTTAAAGAGTTATGTATTACTTTATTAGAACAATTTTATTTTATGTTATGTGTCCATTAATTAATTTTTTTCAATCTTGTATTTCTCTTTATCTTAATCTCATTAAAATATTTACTGTAGATGAAAAGAAGATTATTATCATGGCAATTTTTCTTGTCCTCATCTCACTGTGGGTATGAGACATAGCATATAGCAACAACAAAAAAAAGTCTCATTGGCCAAGATATAGTTCAAAGTGCAATATTTTTGATATTTTTGATTTATTGAATTTCATATCCAACTGCTCTTAGCACTTTTAGTTAACAATTAATTAGTTGTCCTTAAATTTGTGTTATATATATTAATAACAAACAAGTTAAAAACTTACTAAAACTAGGCATGAAAATAAATTAAATTTTATGGAATCTTTTCTTTTTCTGTACTTTCTTTTAAGAAAATGAAATTACTGTTTCACTTATAGAATATTATATAAAAATCAAACTTTTAGAAGACTGAAAATACGTAATTGATAAAAATTCACATAAAAATATATTTATATACTTAAGAGTGTATACATTCAATTACATAATTCTACTCTTAAATATTAGCAATGTCCATAACTCTTAAGCATTTCATATTCATAACCCTCAATTAGTTAATGTTCAAAAAGACCATTTTTTTTTTAATTTTCAAATTCTAAGTATTTTGTTAATTATTTTTATATTCCTTTATAATTAATGTAATTGATTTGTATTAAGTAAAATTTATATCTATATATAATTAAAAAAAAAAAAGAAATTTCTACTCTTAATAATATCACTAACTTCATGACTTTTAAATTTTCATATTTATAACCTTCAATTATTTAATTATAAAATTTAAGATAACTTATGATGTTCCTCCATTTTCGTCTATATAAAGTCATAATATTTTGTTTCATGAAACCTATACTCAAGAATATTCTTTTGTTTAATATCTGAAATAGTGTTCTTTATATTATTATTTATAGTATTAAATTCAAGCTTATTAAGAAGACATTTGAAGGTTGATTGTTGTCAAAGAGGCTATCGAACAAGAGCTTAAAAAAATTGTACACTAATTTTTTATTTCTTTTTCGTGTATTTTCTTATGGTTAACATAAAAAAAAATAGGTGTGCTTGTGTGTGTTCATGAGTATTTTCTCTATATGTAACTTTTATAATATGAACTTTCATGATTTTTTGATTATTGTTAATTTTATAGACTTTTGAAGGTTGATCGTTTGTCAAAAAGGCTATCGAACAATAGCTTAAAAAAATTATACACTAATTTTATATTTCTTTTTCCGTCCATTTTCTTATGGTTAACGTAAAAGCAATAGGTATGTGCGTGTGTGAGTGTTCATGGCTATATTCTTTATATGCAACTTTATAATATGAACTTTCATGATTTTTTTATTATTGTAAATTTTATAGGCTTTTGAAGGTTGATCATTTGTCAAAGAAGCTATCGAATACATATATATAATATTAAAAGTGTGAAGACCCTTAGAAAAGTGATTTGAGTTTTTTACCCTTCATTAAAAGAATCTTCTTTAGACAAAATTGTCTTTTTACTATTTTTTAAATTTATTATTTAGTTATTTTTTATTATATTAATTAGACTTCCTAAAATATGTGGGACTCCTAAAATATATGGTAGGAGAATTAATTGATATTTTCCTTTCTACTAGACTTCCTAAAATATATATGACTTCTAAAATATATGGTAGGAGAATTAATTAATATTTTTCTTTCTACTATTCAATTAGAAAAATACTCCTAAAATAAGACTCTATTAAGAAAATACTTAGTATAAATATTGAGATGTACATTAAACTAGAAGACAAACCAGTTTGCCTATTGAGAGAATATGATTGATGCTTATCTAACTTGATTTGGTTGCATGTCTAGATTAGTGGATCCTTGATTTTTTAACCCTCAACTTCTTTACTCTTTTTGTCAGCATAATAGAATTCAACATATGTGTAATATATATATATATATATATATATATATATATATATATATATATATATATCTTCTTTGTTTTTATTCAAAATCATTCTTTAGAGTCAAAATTTTTGTTCAAACAAGAATTAGTTGGATCAAAATTAAAGCGTTGTGATCACTATTATATGTATTTTTTTACAGTTTACAGGTCGTAGATGAATGTCGATTGACTCTAAAGAATTTCTTGTGTAAAGCTTAGGTTTAATTATATTATTTTGATATCTTTATTATCTTATTGTTTTATTTTAATTTACAGATGCTAGATGAATGTGGGTCGGTTTTGAAAATTTTTTTTTAGGCAAAGGTTATGTTGAATTGTATTATCATAATATCTCTATTAGTTTGTTATTTTGTGGTAGTTTACAGTTCGTATATAAATCTCGACCGGATTTGAGAAATTTTTGTGTGTAAAATTTAAGTTTAATTGTATTATTTTGATATCACTTTTATCGTATTATTTTATTACAGTTTACAGGTGATTGATAAATGTTGGTCGTCTTTGAGGAATTCTTTTATGTAAAGGTGATATGAGAATAATCACGGAAGTAAACTTATGTGGGTGTGCATTGAAAGAAACCAAGTGTATGTGCAAGATAAGTGTAATTAAAATCCCAAATACACACCAAAACAGCCCACTCCATACACTAGAGGGGCAACCCATTCTTGAAGGGCCTTTTTGGTCATTTTAACTTCTATTTGTTTTGTAATATATAAGAAACATGTAGGGTTTTATTTACTTAGTTTATGAATGAAATTTTAAGTCTTACAAGACAAAGAAACACAAATCCTCTTTCCTTGATGCACCCAAAACTGAAATTAGGGCTTAGACAAGTGTAAAATCACTTGTGTTTGCATTTGCTTGGGAATATTGATGCTTGGGAGGTGGATTTCGATCTTGTGTCTTTGTAAGAGATAGGTTTATTGTTGTGTGTAGTTTTAAGGGTCCAAGAGTTACCATTATTGGGTTCTTAATATTATACCTTCATGTGGTCTATCTATCTATCTATCTATCCTTTTTCTATTATAATCTTGTATCCGTTTTGTATCTTGTATTGTGAAGCCATTTTTTTTGTTGTTTTTGTTGTTGTTCTCATTGTTGTTTCATCTTGTGTTGTTAAATTAGTTTGTTATTGGCTGCAAAAGGTGTCAAACACCTAGTTATATTGTCCTTCTTGTATTTCATTTTTGAATCTGAGAGTAGTCTTCAAAAGGGTCCTCGATTCTTTGGATTAGTGGACTATTTTTGGAGTGTATTTGGACTGTTTTAAGACAATTTCGTGTGTTCCTTGGTTTTCTTGTATCATTTGGTATCAAAGCCATCTTTGGTGTTTTCTTACAATACCAATCTTGGGCTTTCTTGCTAAGAAAATTAATAAAAAAAAAAAACAAATTTGGTGTTCTTGTTGTTCGTGGACTTGAAAGTGTTGTTCTTGTTGTTCATCTTGGCCAAGGTTTCTTGTAGTGTCTAGACATATTAGTTCTTTTGTGTGTATTGTTGTTTCTCGTGTTAGTTTCGTGATTCACTAACACTAAAAGGTGTCTAGATCTATATTTAAGCTTGAACTTGTTAAAGTTGTGTTGTGAACAAGGACCTAGGGCGAGAATTTGTGACTTGTGGCCGGTTGGGCCTTGAATTGGTGAATATTGTTGTTGTTCTTGAAGGATTTTTGTGGTGTTCATCTTATTTTTCATCTCATCTTACAACTTAAGACAACTAAAAGTGTAATATAGATTCAAAAAGGTGAACCTACAAGTTGTAAAGTTGTTTGTGAGAAGACTTGAGCCATCACTTGACTTGACATCTACTTTTCAACCACTTTTCCTTGTTTCAAGTGACCTTGTTTTGTGAGAATTTTACAAAGTCAAGTCTTGCATTTTGAAGATTAGACTTAAAGGAGATTCAAGACATATACTTTCCCTCCAAAACTAATTGTTTCCATTACATAGTAACTAAAGTTTGTAAACTTCAACTAGTGACTAATTATGGGGCTGTAACCAATGGTGTGCCGCCATTTCACCCAAATTACTGTTCACATGAAAATTTTAAGCTCAAATTGTGATCTTTTAGTTTCATTTTGTTGTCTCATTAGTTTCGTTTGTTGATTCCAATACTAACTTACAAACTAGTGACAATTTACTAGATTGTGAGTTGGTTTTGAAACCATTTTTTCCGTGTTTACGTTTCTTTGTGTGTTTTTATTCTTTTGAGTCATTGTACACACTCAGTTCACCTCTCAACGTCTCATGGATTACAAGCAAACTTACAATAATTATGAGATCAAAAATGAGAAAATCCGAGGGACGAAGGATTAAAGAGAGAGTATGAGGACCATTCTTTGAACAACTAACTTGTTTATTGTTTTGTAGGTAACTTCTTGGCTACAATGGACAACAATTCTCTTGGTGCTATCTTGGAAAGACTTAAAACTATCAATCAAGGAATGGAAAGTATGCTCACGACTATGTCCTCAATCCGAGAAGAGATGTCTACTATGAATGAGAGGTTGGATCGAATGGAGAGTCAACGCAACTCTCGTACTTCTACTCCTCGAATCCATGTTTACTCAAGTGGTCATGACCAAAACCCTTCCATCACCATTACCCCCGAGACTTTGCATACAAAACTCAACGCTTAAAGTTCACCATAAAATGCCATGAGCCAAGTTACTAATTAGCCTCAAAATTAAGAACTAGGTAGATCACTTCTCGAGCAAGTTGATCAAGTCCCACAAGAAGGATTTGGAGGCCCATTCCCTCCCATCCAAGATCCACAACTGAAGCTCCACATTACCAAAAAAGCCTCCTCAACCGAAACTCCACTTCCACAAAGTGGATATGTCCATATAGAGGAGTATAGAAGAAAGGGACATGAAGTATATGGAATCTACGATGATGCTTATATGATGGAAGGAGACTTGAGTCGGATAACTTTGAAGACAAGTCTCAAGATAGAGAGGAAGCTGAGGTTAAAAATGAATATGTTGGCCGAGACTTGTTCATATTGATCTCTCGGGTTCTTCATGTTTTGCGAACTGTTTTGAGTGCTTGTTTTTGAAGTGGCCAATTGAACGTGGTGAAGCCGTGAATTTGTGGGCAAATTCTTCTCAAGATGGGGAGGATGATATGAGAATAATCACGGAAATAAACTTATGTGGGTGTGTATTGAAAGAAACCATGTGTATGTGCAACAGAAGTGTAATTAAAGGCCCAAATACACACCAAAACAACCCACTCCATACACTAGAAGGGCAACCCATTCTTGAAGGGCTTTTTTGGTCATTTTAACTTCTATTTGTTTTGTAATATATAAGGAACATGTAAGGTTTTATTTACTTAGTTTATGAATGAAATTGTAAGTCTTACAAGACAAAGAAAAACAAGTCCTCTTTCCTTGAGGCACC
Source organism: Capsicum baccatum var. pendulum (assembly GCA_030864225.1). Lineage (NCBI taxonomy): Eukaryota > Viridiplantae > Streptophyta > Magnoliopsida > Solanales > Solanaceae > Capsicum > Capsicum baccatum. The sequence goes on from CM061556.1 coordinate 246,640,142, forward strand.
CAAAACCGAAATTAAGGCTTAGACAAGTATAGAATCACTTGTGTTTGCATTTGCTTGGAAACATTGATGCTTGGGAGGTGGATTCCGATCTTGTGTCTTTGTAAGAGATAGGTTTATTGTTGTGTGTAGTTTTAAAGGTCCAAGAGTTACCATTATTGGATTCTTAATATTATACTTTCATGTGGTCTATCTATCTATCCTTTTTCTTTTGTAATCTTGTATCTGTTTTGTATCTTGTATTGTGAAGCCGTTTTTGTTGTTGTTGTTGTTGTTCTCATTGTTGTTTCATCTTGTGTTGTTAACTTATTTTGTTATTGGATGCAAAAGGTGTCAAAAACCTAGTTATATTGTCCTTCTTGTATTTCATTTTTGAATCCGAGAGTAGTCTTCAAAAGGGTCCTCGATTCTTTGAATTAGTGAACTATTTTTGGAGTGTGTTTGGATTGTTTTGAGCCAATTTCGTGTATTCCTTGATTTTCTTGTATCAAAAGGTTAGGTTTAGTTGTATTATTTTGATATCTCTATTATCGTATTATTTTGTTATTGTTTACAGGTGGCAGATGAGTGTCGGACAACTTTGAAAAAAAAATTGTTTGTAAAGATTAGATTTAATTGTATTATTTTGATGTCTCTATCATTGTATTATTTTGTTACAATTTACAAATGGTAAATGAATGTCGATCGAATTTTAAAATATTTTTGGTAAAGATTAGGTTTAATAAATAAATTCTCCATCTTTACATACTCAAAATTATTAAATTTAATTATTATATTCATCTTTATTATTTAAACAAATATTCTATTTAATATAATATTTGAACTCATTAAAATGAGGTACACGCGCAAGGCGCGTACACTTAAACTAGTATATATATATATATATATATATATATATATATATATATATATATATATATATATATATATATATATATATATATATATATATAATGGGAAAGAAATTATCTTACTATCTTAGTACATTTATAAGCACACATAAGTACATTATTTCAAGTTAAAATCTCAACTTCATTGAATACGCAATAGAAACGAAATAAAATTGTTATTAGAGAATATATTTTAATTTATTGATAAAGAATATATTATCCATCATTTAATAAATGTTAAATTGTTAAATTTTTTCTCTTTTATGGAACAAAACATTCTTCATAATATAATTATAACATAATTATAACAAGTTATAATATTATGATTAGATAATAAATCTAAAGTGTGTAAAATTGATCAAATAAAATAATTAATTTTTTAACACCGCGCGAAGCACGGCTAATTTTCCTAGTAATTAAATAAAATTTTTCAAGTGAAGAATATCAGCAGCAGCTGCTGCTGCAGTAGTAATACAACAACTACTAATAATAATGATACATAAAAAAGGTAGATAGTATTTCGAATCACAATTTTGATAAAAAGAGGTAAAAAGTAATGTTTTGGCCTCTGTGAATAAAAAAGATGCTCAAGTGAGAAAAAATGATAAATAGGAAGGTCAAAGTTGGGTGTCAACAGACAACAAATCTAATTTTCAAATAAGTCAAAATCTTAGCGGGAGCTCTTCCTTTGCTAACTGCTACTTTGTCAGAGGCTAAATTCTCTCAATCTTTTGGGAAGAGAGTGTTACTCATTAACTTGGCAAGTGCATGTTTTACTCTCACTACTTTACATTTTTCTATTTCCACTCCACTATTTCACCTTTCCCAAATATAGCCATATCTTTTACCTTTTTTTTTTCGTCTTATTTTATTTTATTTTCTTCTTTTCACTTTATTTTCTCTTTTTTACTTCTCTTCTTTTTTTTTCTTTTTCGTTTTCTTTGTTTTCTTATTTCATATTTGAAGATAATTATCTGTATGATCTGTCAGATTTTAAAATAAAACATCATTACTATCTTTCACTCTCTTATATCTCTATCTTTTTTTTCTTGTTATTTTTTTTCATCTTATTTTTTATCATTTTATTTTTTATTTTGATTTTTTTTATTTTGATTTTTTTTCTTTTTGCTTTTTTCTTTCCACTTTATTTTCTCCCTTCTCTTTCTTTCTTTTTTCCTTTTTTGTTTTCTTTTTTTTCTTTTCTCATATCTTTTTTTTGTTTTTCTATTTTCGTTTTCTTCTTCTTTTTTCTATTTTATTTTGTTTCCTTTTTTCTTTTATTTTTACACCTTTATTTCTCTTTCTTCCTTTTTTCCTTTTTCACTTCTCTTTTTTTTTGTTTTTTTCTTTTTATATTTTCGGTTTTTTTACTCTTGTACCTCTAACTTTTATTTTTGAAAAGAAAAATATGTAAATCATATATACATGTTCAAAAAACATACAAAATGCATAGCCATACAAATCTGGATATGTATTTACAGTACAAAACATATATATGTATTTTATGAAATACATATCATATTAAACAGTAAAAAAAATAATTATACTATATATATTCATATGTTGTTGCAAAATACAAAGGTGACTTATATAAAATAAGAATATACATATGGAATAGGTATGTAAATACATATGCAGATCTAGCTATATGTATTTTATACGGCGTTGAATTTGTCTTTGAACTTTACATACTATGTCATTTTAGAGGATAACATATGTACTTATTTGTTTTCTTTTACTGTTTTAAGATATGTATATGTATTCTTTTACTAACTATATGCATATGTATATAATTGTAATTTTTGTTATAGAGATTTTGTGTCCTATATGTTAATATATACATGTGGGTCAGATATGTATTTCTTTAAATGCATACGCAGATATATATATATGTATGTTTTTTACCGTAAATACATATGCACACCTGTATATCTATTTATTTTATATATTTTTTGAATATGTATATATGATATAGATATTTATCTTTTAAAAATAAAAGATAGAGATAGAAGAGTAAAAAAAAAAAAATTCAAAAAAAAAGTGAAAAAGAAAAAAAAAGAAGAAAGAGAAATAGAAACTAGAAATAGAAGTGTAAAAATAAAAGCAAAAAAAATTAAAAAAAAAAAAAGAAGAAGAAGAAAACGAAAAAATATATATATAAGAAAAGGAAAAAAGGGAAAAAAGAAAAAAATAATTTAAAAATGAAAAAAAAAAGAGAAGTAGAAAAGAGAAAATAAAGTGGAGAGAAAAAAATTGAAAAGAAAAAGAAATTAAAATAAAAAAAGATAAAAAAAATGAAAAAACTAACAAGAAAATAGTTAGAGATATAAGAGAATGATATTTTGAAATTTTGAAGATCATGAAAATAATAATCTTCATATTTGAGTTTGATTTGAAAAAGAAATCTACTAATTTAAATAAAAGTAATTTATGAGAATTTAATTAGATGAGATAATTATTTCTTATTTAACTCAACTAATTTGAATAAAACAAGGACAGAAAATCTTGTTATATATGTATCTGTATAGCAACGGTTTACTTAAATACAAAATATAATTGCTATTTTTCGTAATTATGAAACTGTTGCTATAAAAGTTTAGCTCTATAGTTGCTATTTCTGAAATTTTTCCTTGTATATATGAACTTCACCTGGCTCCCAAATCTTCTCTCTTACCAATTTTTTTGAATAATTCAACTGTATTTATGACACTTATTTTCAGCGAAAAAATTCTCTCAATCAACCCAGTAAAGCTGATGATTTTATCTATTTAAATTCATACCGAATTCAAACCTATCAAGTCTTTTTTGTTCTCTCTTCCTTCACACAACCTCATTCTTTTCTCAATATGAAGTATTAGAATTTAGAAACTATTTAATAAAATGGGTGTCTTAAAAGTCAAATCATAATAAAGGTTTTAAACCCAATATTAGTGTTATGAAATATAAAACAAAGAATAAGAATAATGAAGAGAGAAGAAGAGAGGCTTCTTTATTTCTATTGAGGGATGAGAGGTCATAAGATTGAAGATTGAGGATACAATGAACAAAACCCTTCTATTTATGGGAAAAAATACTCTTAGTTTCTGACTAAAAGACGGATACTTCAAATCCTGATAGATATCAACTAGATCTTGATAGATCTAATTAGATCTTGATAGACATTCACTATAATGTAATACATTTATAACACTCCCGCTTAAATGTCTAGATAGATGATGTGTCTCGTTAAAACCTTACTAGAAAAAACCCAGTAGGAAAAGAATCTAGTGAAGGAAAAGAGTACACATCTCTAATAATTCGCATATAGGCTGCCTCATTAAAAATCTTACAAGAAAAACTCAGTGGAACAAAACCTTAAAAACCTTACAAGAAAAACCCAGTGGGACAAAAACCTTGAAAGAGAAAAAGAGTACAACGCGTATTAACTCCCCCTAATGAGAACATCTTTGAACCTTTGCATCCAGATCTTGTGCACCATCTTCTTGAAAGATGTAATTGTAGGAAACTTAGTGAATAAATCCATTAATATCACCATTCTTTTGTAGCTCATGTATGTAGAAAATCTTTGGAAACATGTGCTTCTTTCTATCTCCTTTTATGAATCTTCCCTTAAGATGTGTTATGTATGCTGCATTATCTCTGTATAAAATTGTGGGTAGATTGTCATATTTCACACTATATTTTTCTCAAATGAGATGTATCATGGACCTCAATGACACATATTCTCGGCTCTCTTTATGAATAGCTATTATCTCAGCATGATTATGAAGTGGCTACGATAGACATCTCAGCATGATTCGATGAAGTGTCTACGATAGACTACTTTGTATATCTCCAAGATATGACAATAGCACCATATATGGACACATAATGCAGGTTCAGATAAGTACGCAACATCAGTATGACCAATAAGATCGGGACTACAATCTTTAGAATAAAACAAGCTCATGTGTTTTATCACATTCTGATGTCTCCTAGTAGGAGCAGAAATACACCTTGCTAACAAGTTGACTGAAAAGGATATATCAGGTCTTGTAGTATTTGGAAGATAAATTAGTACACTAATTGGACTAAGATATGGTACTTCAGGACCAATCCAATTCGGTATGTTTCCCATTTCAGAAAATAATCTTATTACTTTTGAAAACTCTCTAAGAGTTTCAATGATTTTCAAATTATCAAATTATCTCTTATGAGGATAGTAAAAAGTTTTCCGAAAACTTTATATGCTTCAGGCATTTTGAATCCTTCAGGGATTTTCATATGAATTTTTGTCAAGTGACAATATCCAACATGTCAAGTGTGACATCTTCAAGTGTTTGGACTGCAAATCAAATAAGTTTTACGCTTACCAAAATCCATCCTTTTAGGTCACTTGATAAATGTTTCTATGCCAGCATGCTTAAATAAACGTAAAATTTGGATTCTCGTAATCTTTTACAATATTGCGTCAATATTGTATCAAAGATATCATTGATGATATATTATTTCGTATCAGTCCATAGTGGGAGATAACATTTTGAGATCTCATCACTTCATTATTTTCAGGTACCTGAAACCCTCATAAGGTTTCATGAAGTGTTATGTCGTAGGCTCTTCACGAGCACATTGCCTTCTTATTATGATTATTTGCTCCTTATACTTTTCAAGGATTATTTCATTTAGAACCAATTGGTCTATCAAGATTTACGCATGCATAGACTTTATCCTTTAGAAAGATAAAATAGGAGCACTTGCAGCATAAACATGAGATGCTTTCGGCATTTGACTTGAATTATCTTTTGAATGAGGATCTGATGATAATTGCTAACATATTTCATAACTACTTATAATCTCCCCCTTATGTTAGAAAAACTAACATACATCCTCCATTTTCTTTGAGGAATCCATCTTTGTGCATCATGGTATATTCATTATTCGTATACCGCACATAAAAAAATATTAGATGGAATAGTTGATTTTCGACTTTGAACCAATTGAAAGGGAACAAATAATCATATTTTATTGGTCTAATGCATACAAGTGTTATTGTATGCTACATATCATATTTCAGACCAACACATAATGCTTTGTTCTCATTAGTAATGATTTAGCTATTAATCGAAGGCATTCAATGCCAAACCATTATCATCAAGATACATTGTCTTGATTACATAATCTGAAAGTTATGCTCTTAACTCAATTTCATTGAGCAATCAACTTTATGAATGTCAAACTGCAAGTTGATAATAAACGTATAAGTGATGATCTTATATTGATTCATCTTAATAGATCACATGAAAGGTGAACGGGCCCATATTCATCTTTTATAATTTTCAGATTTCGAGGGATCAAATTTCAACATTAGTTGATCCAACCAACTTATATGAGAACAAACAACATTAAAAGTAATAAAATTTTTTCTAATTCTTCAATATATGTATGTTCAATACCCAGTATGCACATCTTTGGGATGTAGCAATCGTGCATGTCAATTTATGAACTTTTATTCTAGCAAACTCAAAGTTTCCCATGACATGTACCTTTTACTTTAGTAAATTTCAGATTTACTATTACATGAATAAAGTTCAGATTTACTACTTCAGAAGTAGATTTCAAAATAACTCTTTTCAGTTATTCTTCCTCTTTCGGAGGTGAGTTGTGTGTGACACAATCACAATCAAGTGCACATTTATATTACTAAGCTTTAATAAATATTATCAAAGTCACCCTAGGGAATGGATCTGTGCTTATAATAATCAAAATTTTCATTCCAGGAATGAAATATAATCGTGCGTTAAGCCTATCAATTTATGATAGCTCATAACTTCTTTCAAGATATTGCTACTTCAAGAGCAAATCGAGGCATACATATGACGTTGAGAATTTTTCTCTAACATATCTTACAATCATAATATGCGTGTGAAAATATCACCACTTTTGATGATTATTATCATATTGTCCCTCCGCGTGTATATTCGTGCATTCAATCACTTGTATTCTTTCAGACATATTATGCACTACTACCACATACACTTCAAGAATAAAGTAAGTTGTCATATTTTAGACTTATCATATATTGTTACCACATTCACTTCATGGAATGAAGCATATTCAATGAGTCGAATTTCATGATTTTTCATCAAATACCCATTATTTTGTATTAGCCATCATAATATCATCAATATGGTGCATTGAGATTCAAACTCAATGTCTTATCCACATATTAATCGTTGAATTTTGAACCAAACATCTTATCATCATGATAAAATTTGAATCTATAGTCTTACTCTCAATCAATAATATAATAGGTCAAAGTGTAATGAAATTTATCATTGAGCCTTTAAAATTTATCACGTTATAATTTTATATAAGTTAATTTAATTTCTATAAAACATGAGATATAACAATTATAAAATTAAATATTGTACAATTAATGCATGTATAATATTAACAGAAAATGAATTTATTTGATTATAATAAGTCTTTCCAATTAAAAGACAAACAACTACAAAGTAAGAAATCTGAGTGCATTGTTTTTTTTCAGGTTTTGCCACTTAAAAGTTATTTCCCAAATCAATTATCAACTGCTAGCAATAGTCATAGTATATTTCTGCCGAGCAAAGAAAATATCGTGCTTGGGGATGAAAAACAATTGTTTACCTTGCTTACCTTAGAGATGATAACTAAAGACTCGTGCTGATAACGTGTTATGAAATATAAAATAAAGAAGAATAATGGAGAGAAAAGAGGGGGATGCTTCTTTATTTCTATTGAGGGGTGAGAGGTCATAAAATTGAAGATTGAGGATACAATAAATAAAACTCTTCTATTTATAGAGAAAAATACTCTTAGTTTCCGACTAAAAGACAGATACTTCAAATCCTGATAGATATCAACTAGATCTTGATACAACTAATTAGATCTTGATAGACATTCACTATAATATAAATATGTTTATAACAACTAGTTTAGCCGCACTTGCCTCGCACGTGTAACTTTTGGTTATTTAAAATTAGACGATTTTATCTATTACGAACGTTTTAAATGAAGTGCAAAAAACTCAAAATATATATTTTATTGTAAGCACATATATATTTTACCATTAGAAATTTCAAGTGGTTAATGTATTTAATATATTGTAGATGTAGATGTAGATTTATAGACTTTTTAAATCTTCATAAAATCAAATTTACTTGATTTAAAATTCTTAAACTAATGAAAAAAATATTAGTAATCATTAATTCTGATGAATAAGGAAAATTTTACCATAAATATATTTAATTAATTTTCAACTATTAAATATTAAAAAAAAATAGTGAAAAGATGATTGTGTATAAAATAAAGACTTTTAATGAAGGGCAAAAAGTTCAAATGATATTTTTAAGATCCTTCACACTTTTAATATATTATAGATATAGATTAACATGTTTTTAATTATTTGAATTTTATTCATCGAGCAATTTGAGATGCAATAAAAATGTTGGATATATATATTTGAATTTTAATATATATATATATATATATATATATATATATATATATATATATATATATAGTAAATGTTGGATAATCTTGACTTCTTTGTGTATTTATTTATTTTTTATACATATTTTGGATCCCTTAATAAAAATTTTAATTTCATCATCATGCACTGCTCATACACAAGATCACTGCATACATACCCATTTTAAAACTTCTACTATCTTTTTCTTATACGTTACTAGAAAAAGTCAATTCAAAGACACATTTTGTAGTAGTTTTAAAGATTGCTGGTTGCTTTAATTGGACAAACAAAGCAAGTTTCTATCTATAATTATGTGAAATGAAAGTGGGATTTTTTGCTATATAAATATATTAATTTAGCAAATATAGATTATAGATTAGACCAAGTCATCCACTCTGCTCATGTAACCTTTTGTTTAACTATCATTCCCATTATAAGGGTTATTGTTTAATAAACTTAAATCAACCGTCCATATATATTAAACATTATTATTTGGATAGTCTAAATTCTCAGTGCTAGTATAATAATAAAGGAGATTTTAGAATAAATGTTATGGCATGCTTTTAAAATTAAGAATGTTATTTATTTATTTTCTCAATTTTTTGATATTTTTCTTAATTTTCATATTTATACGATTTATTAGAAAATGTAAAAATTAATTCTTAATTACAAAATTAATTCTTAATTATATTCTATTAATTATCAATCAATTTTGTAGTTTAGATAATTAAGAGTCATTATCATTAATTTATTTAATCATCATTAATCATTTATAATATAATAAAATAATACTATATAGCATAGAGTTGGGTAGGTACCACACAATTCGTGAATTGGGTCATGACATGTACGATGACTTTAGCATCTTGGAGATTGTAATAATTAGTTGAATATTTTCCGCATTTATGGTTATTTCTTAGTTTTTGAGATGTTCTATATTTTATAGTGGATGACCTGATTATCCTGTCTAAAGAAAATGGCTAGATATTGAGGTTAAGATTTGAATTAGGTGGTTCTCTGACTGGAGGGTTGGCGTAAGTGCTACTCACGACCATTTGTGTCATGACAGTACTAAAATTATTTGTGTTTTCTTTTCTAATTTTGTTTTGTTTTGAAATTGTTTTCATTTATTTTTTTGCTTTTTCTCACAATCTAATTCTACACATCTTTTTGCTTATTTTTTTTATATTTTTTTAACTTCCTTTCCTATATCAACTATCAAAAATAATTTATTCTAGCATATAATATATCAAATTAGTAGCAGTCGATATGTATTGTTCTAATTGTGATTATATTCACATGTTATATCATCTATTGTTAGGATATCATATAAGATCAGTGCATTCGTTCAAAAATACTCATCAATCCTATCAGAATCATATTGTATGTACAATATAGTATACGTATCATCACTAAAAATATGTTACTCATGCAATTAAGTACCAAATATAATATTTATCAGGATAATCGAATACTAATGATGAATTTTTATCTTAACCAATAATTTCATATATGTTACAAAACAATAAAGAACAAAAAGAAGAGTAGAGAGAGAATAGAGAGTGATTCTTATTTCTCTTGAGGGATGAGAGAAATGAACAAAACTCCTTTATTTATAGGGGAAAATTACTCTTAGTCTGAGTAAAAGACGTGTAACGCCTCGAAATCGGATCCCGAGACGTCACACGGTGCTTAAGGTCACAAGTGACCCCAAGCTAAGCCTTCATCTGGCATAACCCAAAGCAACTGAATAAAATACATAAAATAGAAGGAATAATGCGGAAACAATCCATAACTTAGTCTGACCAACATGAAAGTAAATTTACACGGTCACAATTCTACTCATATATATATACAAATCTGAAACTGAATATACTGACTATTAGTGACTGTCTATGAAGCCTCTACTAGCATTGACCAAAGATAGACGGATCATGACTCCCAACTACCCCTACTCAATACGACTGAATACAGAAAATACAATACATCTCAAATCTGAACAACTCAAGTCCCTGAATCAAAAGGACTAATCACCTGCCGATCGAGAGTTGCTACCCAGCTGAACATGATATGTGCGCTACATCTTGTACCTACATTTTGGTAAGAATGTAGCCCATGAAAATATGTGGGTCAGCACTTTGAAATGTACTGAATATGTGGGGGTGCATGCAACAATATAAATGGTATAATCAATTTCATGAAAACATGCATACGGACAATGATGCCTCACTTGGCTTGAGTTATATCAAATCATACTTTTCGTAATTTTATAACAAACAGTTCAGATGATAAAATCTCATAATCCACGTAAATCATTATAAATCATAAATTATGATAAATCATCCTAAATCATCATATCATCAAAAATCATCATAAATGACCATAAAACATTATAAACATCTCAACTCTTTGACTCAAATCTCGGAGTGACTCGGTAATTCAAGAAACTTAATCTTATGGACATGGGAGTTTCCTATAACTGACAACCCCACGTGAGCTACGTGGAATACCAATGTTTGAAACCCCCGTTGGCGGGAGCGTCATACTCTTTGCCAAGGAGTACGACCTTAAAACTGCAATAATCATAATCGGGCTCTCTGGCCAATAATATCGACATCAAACAACCCTACGGTGGCACATAGGTTTGGGGAAATACCAAATTTTCCTCTCGGTGCTAAGTACTACTCCCCGACAAGCTCAGAACGCGTTAGGAAATCCACCACAACATCACAAGGGTCTATTATAAAGACCAAATCAAATCTCTTTCTCATTTATCAAATCATATCAATTTGTTGATTCCTAACTCAACACATTTTAGCTCAAAACATTTTAATCTTCCTCAACATCAACAAGGTATCAATGCATTGAACCATAACCGACTCGATATTTGGACAAGGATATGAAGACTCAATACATAATATTTTCAACAATTTAAATCATCAAAACCATCCAGAAAATACCAAGACTCATTGCAACTTCAATATCAACATACCCAATAACTCAAATCGTCATAAGGAAGCTCAAAATTTAACACATGGCTCGAAAACACTTGAAAATACCAATAATTCATTCTTGAACTTAAAACGTGGATACATGTTCAAAATATATCAATTCTTGATAGAAACACCAAGAATCCCAATATTAAATCTCAATTCATAGAAAGAAAATAGTCAAATACTCATGTGATTCAAAACTTACAATTCAAATCTTTATAAGTTCATAATTGAATTATTTAGACATAATTCAACTTACAGAACCATATGAATCCATTAAATAATTATAATTGGCAAGCTTGAACAATTTACATGTATACATAATCAAAATCTCATGGTAGGATATCTTGGAAATAAATTCATTTCCCAAACTCATAATAATCCATAATAAAAATTAAAGATATGGGCACAAGAACAGAAGAATTATTCTTGTTCAAATCCCCACACCTAAAAATGGAAGATGAATATGAACTTCCGACTTTGGAACTTTATTCACGAAAATAAAGGGTTCTTCTCGAAGACCTTAACATTATCAACTCGAATCCCAAATCAATTTGAAATTTTTACGGCTCAATCAAGAGACATAGAAGGATGAAATTTGGAGTAGTATGGTTGGAGTTTGAGCCTTAGGAAATTTTGGAGAAAAATGAGCAAGTGAATGCTCTTAATGGACTTAAAATCATGGTTTACCCAGATTGATTGGAGTGGAAATGATCAAAATACCCTTAAAAATCAAATAATGTCAAATCTGTCCTTTGGTGGACTGTTTTGATAGGCTGAAGTAGATCGACCATAACTTTTTGCTCCGATGGAAAAATTGGATGAAACCAATTTCAGTGGAAAGAGGACTCTCAGAGATTTCTGTTGATATATAGTAGCTCACCCAGATCATTATGTACAAGGAGTTATGATCATTTGAATTTGACCCTAAAATGCGTCTGGCCTCAGTATTTTTTCCTGCACATTTACTGTTCACCACTATTCACGGTTAGATCAAAATGATCATAAATCATCGCTCGAGTGTCCGTTTTGGATGATCCACATATTTTTGGAAAGCTTATTCGATGCTCTATGCGATGACGAGTTGCATATCCAGAAATTCCACACTGAAAAATTATTAATCAAGATAAAGAATAGAATTCAACACATTTTTGTCTGAGATCTTAATGGACTCTTGGAAAGATAAAAAGGCTTTAACAACTCGATACATTTGGGAGCGAAATATTTAACGGGAAAACTCAGGGTATCACAAGATGGATGCTTCAAATCCTAATAGATATCAAAGTAGATCTTGATAGACATTCACTATAATGTAAATACATTTATAACACTCTCCTTGAATGTCTAATTGGTAGATAATATGCCTTGGTAAAAACTTACTAGAAAAAATCCAGCAGGAAAAAAAATCTAATCAAGAAAAAAGAGTACACATCTCTAATAATACGCATTTCGGCTGCCTCATTAAAAGCTTTACAAGGAAAACACAGTGGGATAAAACCTCGTAAGGAAAAAAGAATACAACGCGTATTAACTCCCCCTAATGAGAACATCCTTGACCTTTGTATCTCGATCTTGTGCAGCACCTTCTTGAAAGTTGCAATTGGAGAAGATTTGGTGCATAAATCAGTCACATTGTCAGTTGAACAAATCTGTTGCACGTTAATATCATCATTCTTTTGTAGCTCACGTATGTAGAAAAGTTTTGGCAAAATGTGCATCGTTCTATCTCCATTTATGAATCCTCCCTTAAGATATGCTACGTATGCTGAATTATCTCTGTATAAAATTATGGGTAGATTGTCATATTTCACACCACATTTTTCTCGAATGAGATGTATCATGGATCTCAACCATACACATTCTCAGCTTGCTTCATGAATAGCTATTATTTTAGCATGATTCGATGAAGTGTCTACGATAGATTGCTTTGTATATATCCAAGATATGACAGTACCACCATATATAAACACATAGCCTATTTGAGATCGAGCTTTATGTGGGTCAGATAAGTACCCAACATCAGCATGACCAATAAGATCGGGACTACAATCTTTAGAATAAAACATGCTCATGTGTTTTATCCTATTTTGATGTCTCTTAGTAGGAGCAGAAATATACCTTGCTAACAAATTGACTGAAAAAGATATAGGCCTTGTAGTATTTGCAAGGTACATGAGTGCATCAATTGCACTAAGATATGGTACTTCATAACCAATCCAATTCGATATATTTTGAATTTTAGAAAATAATCTATTGCTTTGAAAACTTTCTAAGAGTTCCAATGATGTTCAAGTAATAAGCTTATACAATGTAAGGATTATAAATAAGTTTCCCAGAAACTTTTATATGCTTCAAGCAGTTTGAATCCTTAAAAGTTTTCACATAAATTTTGTCAAGTGACAATATTCAATATTTCATGAGTGACATCTTCAAGTGTCTGGACTGCAAATCAAATAAGTTTTACTCTTACCAAAATGCATCCTTTCATGTCATTTGATAAATGTTTCTACGTCAGCATGCTTAAATAAATGTAGAATTCAGATCCTCGTAATCTTTCACAATATTGCGCTAATATTGTTTCAAAGATATTGATGATATATTATTTTGTATCGGTTCACAGTGCGACATAATATTTGAGATCTCATCACTTCATTATTTTCAGGTACATGAACCTCTCATAAGGTTTCATGAAGTGGTATGTCGTAGGCTCTTCAAGAGCTCATTGCCTTCTTATTATGATTATTTGCTCCTTATTTTGTAAGGACTATTTAATTTGAAACCGATCAGTCTACCACGTTTCACGCATGCATAGACTTTGTCCTTTAGGAACACAAAATAAGAGCACTTGCGCTTAATATGAGATGCTTTCAGCATTTGACTTGAATTATCTTTTGGATGCGGATATGGTGATAATTCCTAACATATTTCATAGCGCTTATAATCTCCACCTTATATTAGGAAAACTAACATGCATCCTCTACTTATTTGAGGAATCCATCGTTGTGCATTATGGTATATTCATTAATCGTATACCGCACATCAAAATTATTAGATGGAACAATTGGTTCCCGGCCTTGAACCAATTGAGAGGAAAGAAATAATCATAATTTATTGGTCTAATGCATACAAATGCTATTGCAATATATCATATTTCAGACCAATACATTAAGTTTTGTTCTCATTAACAATGGTTTAGATATTTATCTAAGACATTCAATGCTAAACCATAATCATCAAGATGAATTATCTTGATTACACAATCTGAAAATTATGCTCAATTTATATTGAACAAGTAACTTTATGAATGTCAAACGTAGGTTGACCATGAACGTACATGTGATCATCTTATTGATGCATCTTTTTAACATATCATATGATAGGTGAACGGGACCTTATTCACCTTTTATAATTTTTAGATTTGAAGGGATCCAATCCCAATATTAGTTGGTCCAACCAACTTGTCATGAGAACAAACGACATAAACAATTCTTGAAGAATCTTCTAGTTCTTCAATACATGCACATCTTCGAGATGTCACAATCGTTCATATCAATTTATGAACTTTTATTCTAGTAAACTTCAAGTTTACCATGACATTTACTTTTTTTTTAGTAAATTTCAGATTTACTATTACATGAATAAATTTTAGATTTACTACTTCAGAAGTAGATTTCAAAATTATTCAACCTCTTTCGGAGGTGAGTTGTGATCAAGTGCACGTTTGCATTAATATGTTTGTCATTCCCCAGGAATGGAATATAATCGTGCCTTAAGTCTATCAAATTATGATAGCTTATAACCTCTTTTAAGATTTTGCTACTTCAGAAGTAAATCGAGGCATACATATAATGTAGAGAATTTTTCTCTAGCGTATTTTATAATCATATAAGCGTGTGAAAATATCATCACTTTTGATGATCATTGTCATATTGTCCCTCCACGCGTATATTCGTGCATTCAATCACTTGTCTTCTTTCAGACATATTATGCACTGCTACCACATACACCTCAAGAATGAAGTAAGTTGTCATATTTCAGACTTATCACATATTGCTACCACATTCACTTCATGGAATGAGCATATTCAATAGGTCGAATTTCATGACTTTTTATCAAATACCAATTATTTTACCTTAGCCATCATAATATATCAATATGGTGCATTGAGATTCATACTCAATGTCTTATCCATAGAAAGACGTCTTAGGCATAAATCCATGGGACTTGAACCCAACAAATTATCATCTCTTTTGATAATATTGTTCTTGAGAGATTAATTCAAAATATAAATGGTTCCAAACCAATTATTTTTCCTCAAATCCAACAATTATTATATTATTAGTAGCAAAAAACAGATAACATAAAGAATTACTAACCTTGAAATTACCTTTAGATTTATAATCTCACTTAGAAAATATATCAATCATAGCATAAGATTGAATAAAAATTATACATGTCTTTTACTTTTCAAAAGTGTTCCACTGTATATAAATAAAGTGATTAATATTAAAGAAGTCATACATTCTAACATGTCTGTTTATGTAACTTTGTTATACCTTCACTGTAACAAACGGTTCGGACCTTATGTTGTTATAGTAATTTGAAGAAAAATGTATGTGGCATAGGCAAAAGGCAAAATTTATTGTTGTTGCATCTACACATAATAAGTGATGATAAAATACTATACCAACAATATTCAAAAACTACTAATTACTTACCTGATGACTACTTAAATCAATTTTCTCAATAAAAATTATTAAACTCACCAATCACAATACTTCTGTAATCATATTGCCTTGTAGTCTTGTTAGTTTGACTATTAGAACTTGTTATAACTGATAGATTGATTGAACTCTTGAATACGTATACTAATATAAATCAAATATTTATAGATCAGTCAAATACATAGAGATTCTTACCATATATAAATGGGAATGAATGGAGTTACCTCGTAAAAGGATATGAGATGGTCAAACCTTACCATCTAGCCACCGCCGATGTTACACCAAAAAGAACATCAAAACAAGGCAACTTAACTCATTCTAATATTAGAGACTTGTTGATAACGTCTTATAAAATAATAAAGAACAAAAAGAAGAGTAGAGAGAGAATAGAGAGTGATTCTTATTCTCTTGAGGGATAAGAGATCATAAGATTGTCAATACAATGAACAAATCCCTCTATTTATAGGGAAAATTTACTCCAAATCTAATAGATATCAAAGTAGATCTTGATAAATCTTGATAGACATTCACTATAATGTAAATACATTTATAACCATACATGATTTCACTAATTATTCATACTATTTATTCATACTATTAGTGACAAAAGTAAGGTCATAATAAATATAATTTTGTATGGCCGAAGTTTACCCCATTTAATTATAAACTCAAATTGCCGCTTTTTCAACAACATACTTTTAGGACAAATTTTTTCTTTATCCTCAATACAACTATTTTCAAGACGTGTAACGGATTGACTATAAAATTAGTGATGAAATATTCATGCTCAATCTGGTAGACAAATTTTTTCTTTATCCTCAATCTGGTAGACGTTTTTGCTACAAAATTTGTGCATTATTACCAAAAGTATGTCATTCATGCTTCTAGAACTAACTATAAAATATTATACTTAATTTTTTCATGAAGTGAATAATTAGTAACAAATTTATACGGTATCTAATAAATTTATGGTCAAAAATCACACTAGTTGTACTAGTTTTAGTCAAATTCTCATAAATTCAATGGCATTAAAAGAGAAAGTAAATATATTTTCAGATTAAGATTTTGTGAGATTTTCTGGATCAGACTAAATTAAAAACTTTATATATAAAACTCCAGAAACCTCTCTGTTCTTTTGGCATCATACTCATTTTCTCACCATGACTCTCTCCTTCATCAACGTTATCTTCTTGTTGTTGATATTGGTCACTCCCCCTTATCTGTTGCTAGCAAAAAAATGCTTTCTGAGCAACAAGTATGAGGTACATGTTATCAATAATCTTACTTCTGATTCCCCTCATCTGAAAATTCATTGTGCATCGAAGAATGATGACTTGGGTTATCATTATCCTGCCATATATGAAGACTTTAATTGGTCATTTTGCCAACCCGTTTTTGGCAAAACTTTATACTTTTGTCACTTTTGGTGGAATTTAAAAGAAAAATCTTTTATTGTGTTTAATGATTACCAGTTTTGTGTTAGTGATTCAACAGTTCCCAATCCTAAGAACAATTGCAAATGGGAGGTTCGACCAGATGGTTTTTATTTGGAGATACATAATACTACTGGTGCATCATCCTATATGTATCACTATTTGGATTGGTCTTAGGGAACATGATAGATGTTTGTGTTCTTATTTATATTAAGTGAGAAGGAAAAATAAGAATAAGATTTCAGTTTTTCTCTCTTATTTATCCCTATCTTACTGTTTTAGATTTTAAATTTGATATCTATTTATTTTTCGTTTATATGAGTTCAGTCAGTACTACCCCTTGAAGCTTATCACGTCTTCTGTCAATCCTCCCATCTCAAATATTTGTGTTTCTTTGTTACACTCTCACTAAGAATATTGAGTTGGAAGATTTTTTTTGAAATATAAAAATTATTTTTACCCTTATTTAAAACATAATTTCTCTTCATTAAATATTTACTCTATTTATATGTCATCTTGAGGCATTTGTAGTGTTCAAAAACAATTACTACAAATGATAAAATAAGAAAAAAATATTTTGTCATGAACTTCTAATATAACAATAATCTGAGACAATGTAACACCGTCAGTGTGCTTTTTAACTTATGGTGCATTTGATTATTTTACTCCTCAGCAAAGTTGTTTTATGGTATTCGTGATCTACAGAGATATGGGTGGCGTGATTCTAGCAGTAGTTAACTGAGTGTGACGTGAACTTTTCATTTTGAAAGGTTTTTGTCACGATTCAAAATCTCAAGAATTTTGATGGCACCTATCCCAACCCAATCATGATAGGTAAGCCAACTCAAAATCACAGATAGTTCAAAATAAAGACAACAATATTAATATATATTCATACAAGCTACTACTACTAATATCACGAAGAGACCTCAATGAAACTGAACAAAATAATCCAAAATTTTAAGACCCGAGTTCTAATATAAGTACAAGAATGATTCTAATAAAGAATATCAATCTAAATACAAAGTTGTCAATGAAACTAAGTAAGACAAAAAAATAAAGATAGATGAAATTGAGATAATAGGTGGGGTCTATTGAAAACAACCTCTCTACTTCACATGAGGTAGTGGTATGATCTGCGTATACTCTACCCTCCCCAGACCCCACTATGTGGGAATACACTGGGCATATTGTTGTTGAAATTGAAATAATTCAAATACAAAGTTGTCCATGAAATCAAGTAAGACAAAAACAAAGATGAAATTGAGACAATCTCCTATTAATACAGCTCACCGGTGCTTCAAATACCACCAAATACATGATTAAGAACTGTCCTATCCACTCAAACTGAGATCTGAATCGATAGAATACAGAACAGTAGGATTGATTACAACCAATAGTACTTAGTAGGCATCATAGGCTAACCGAGCGTAAAAGAATACTGAACTAAACTTGCAGGTAGAAAATTCCAGCAATTCACTATCACAAACCATTAAAAACACCACTATAGCTGGTAGTGATGGTGGTAATAATAATAATAGCGCTATACAATTGTATGAACTGAAATAAAAAGGCGAATATGTAAGAACTTGATTCAATGAAACTTTCTCTTTCATGTGCTTTGATTATTCTATCCCTTCCTGTGGTTGCTGTGATGTTTCTGGGGTATGAGAATGGTTGGCATGATTCTCAATGCATTCGGCATGATTTGTGCGAGATTATGATTTTTAGATGGTAAAAAGGCCTTATAATTGACTTTGATCAATATTTATTGTTCTGTATGTTGAATGACAAAACAGACTATGCCAGCAGATTCAGAACGTCGATTTTGAATTTTTAGCATGGTTGGTGTGATTTTATGGCTTTTGAATCCCATTTTGATTCTTAGTTTGAAAAATTAAGAAATTGGGTCTCAGGGTCAATTTTGTAAAAACAATATTTTAAAATAAAATGTCGCAATTGAGTCTGAAATGTCGAATATAGTCTAGTTGCATATTTCATTTTCCTGCATGGAATTTTGAAAGGATCCTGAGGGTTTGATCAACAACTTTGCATATTTTAGCAAAGTTATTGGTGGACCAAAATCTGGTGCAGCCTGCTTTAGTGACCGTGAGACAGTTAAAGCGATACCAATCCCAGCAGCCTAATGCCACTAAAGCAAACGCTGACCTCTTTAGCAGTTAACCCGTGTAGGGACGGACCGCTTTAGCGGTAGACCCGCGCCAAAGCGGTTAGCGCTGGGTAACTATAAATAAGCCTTTCTTGAACTGTTCTTCCATTTTTGAGTTTGAGCTTCGGATCAAGAGGAATTTGGACGATTCCTTTCATTTTTGAGCTTGGGTAAGCTCCAAAATCACTATTTCAATTATTTTTCTTTGATTCTCTTCATCTAAAATTCGTTAAAAAGTGATTTCAACAATGGAATTTGGAAATTTGAAAATTTTGGCCCGAAAGACCTAAAATAGTTTTTCTTCAATTTAAATCTCATTTTAAAACGTTTTCACTTGAATTTTCTTATATGACTATCTTTAATCATGGGTAAGATGTTTAAAAATAAAAAAAAATAATTTTACCCTTTCTTTTCAAAAATTCATTTGGGGAGTTCGTTTTGACCCCTATTTAAAAATAGGCAATATGGGTATTATTGACTTTCTTTTGACTTGCAGATTTTATAATTATATGTTTTAGTTATTTTGAAGGTCATTCGAGAAGGAAAAAGCTCCGCATAAAGAGTTTTAGGCTTGAATTTCATCATCACGAGGTAGGTTATGACTTAACTTTCTTCAGACTGGGTTGAATAATTAGTATTTATATAAATGTATGTTATGGGCTAGATAATAATCATGTAAATAATGTTATTATTGTTGTGTGTCTGTGTGGGGGCTTGTGTTGTTGTTATTGGTGATCTGAGATGATAATTTCTATGCGTGGCCCGTGTAGGGCCTTATTTGATATTATTGGCCTTGTGTATGCATTTGGTTGCTCTTTTCATGATAAAAATTTCTAAGTTAGGGTTAATGTGAAATTACTGATGTTTTACTTGAATTTCTCACTCTAATGGTAGATGGCTTATACATACTCATGGTTGCTTGATATATTGAGTGAATTCTGGGCTCACGTGTATATTTATTGGTTGTATTTTGAGATATTCATACTGATTTGGTTATGATTATTACATCTTCATATCATCTATATATTCATGATATATTGGTACCATTGTGGAGACACTGATTTTTGATAGAAATTAGACATTCTTTCAAAATCCTCTATCGTGGCCCATTAGTCAGAGAGGAGATATGAATATTGAGATTGAAATTGAGTATTGAGATAGTATCTAGGTTACGAACCCCCCATGATCCTACTTGGTAGTGCTGAGGCTCGGTAGGTATACACGGAGGTTATGCGATAACCTCGATCATATCATATCATATCATATCATCATTATCATTCACATTGCATTTCATCCACTAATGCATCTTTAGTATTGTGTTTATGTATTTTATCCGATGCATGTTTATTCTATTTCTTTTACATTCCTATTTCCTACCTATGTGCTATATTTAGAACTATTAGTGGAGATGGTGTGAGCTACCATTTGGGACATTTTCTACTTGCAGGTGTCATGCTCATTATATGTATTGATATACCTTATTTCTACTTTGCTCAGTCGGCCTATGATACCTACTGAGTATAAGTGGCTCATACTCATTCCTATTTTTCCCATTTAGTCCTGATCCAAGTACAAGTGCACCACACGTAAGAGTGATTTGATACACTCGAGGTTGAAAGAATGTTGATGTGGCACTTCTCAATGACCTCAATTTATTTTTTTCTTTTTTCTTCTTTTTTTGACATATTTTTATATTTTTATAATTAATTTCTACTACAATATAAATGACTTATCAATAAAAGTTCAATTAAATAATTCAATGCAACAAAGCAAAAAGAAGAAGAAGAAGTTGAATCAACCCACGTTATACGAGAAAATTGAAGGAAAGGTGTCTTTTAAGTCTTGAATGAAGGATTGGTGATATTGACCAACTTAAAGGGTCAAGCATCATTAGAAAACGTGATTAAGTTAATTGTGGACTTGATTAATATTTTAAAAACTTTTTAATCTTTTCAAACATACAAATCAACCCACACCCCCTTTCAATCCAAATCAACTGTCTCCCTCTTCTCTCTCTCGACAGCTTCTCTCAACTCTCTCCCAACTAACAGTTCTGCAAAATTCTCCCTTCAATACTTGACGTCTTCAACCTCTGATGGACAAATAGACGAGCGAGTTCTCTTTCGAATTTCAACCGTCAATCGACGTGAAGACTTCTCCGGCGACAACAACTTTGAGTTCTTCATCGTCCCATTGTCTTTTTCACAGATAAAAAATTATGAAGAAACAGAGGAACTTGAGCCAACTACTCTTCTAATATTGGTTAACAATTTCAATATTTCTAGCTTAAATTTGAAATGTGGACTGAATAAAACCCTAATTTATGGCATTTCTTCTTGTTGTTGTCGAATTGTTGATTCGAATTTGTTGGTGATTTTGGTCATCGTTGATGTTCTTAGTGTGTATGTGATGTGTTGT
Organism: Capsicum baccatum var. pendulum; assembly: GCA_030864225.1. Lineage (NCBI taxonomy): Eukaryota > Viridiplantae > Streptophyta > Magnoliopsida > Solanales > Solanaceae > Capsicum > Capsicum baccatum. The sequence goes on from CM061556.1 coordinate 246,662,253, forward strand.
TGTTGTTGAGTTGATTTGTTGTTCGTCTTGGTAAGAATGGTGTTGCAACAGATGAAATATTTGATGCAACATATGAAACATCTAATGCAACAGATGAAAATATCTGATGTAACAGATAAAAATCTGATGCAACTATGAAAATCTGATGCAACAAATGAATAATCTAACAGATCATTCATCTATTATGACAGACAACTCTTCTGTTTGGAAGAAACCTTAATAATATTGATCCAACAGATAACTCATTTTATAATAGATGAGTGATATATTTCAATAGATCAGTGATCTATTTTATTATTTCCAATAGATTACTCATCCGTTGCAATAGGTTGATTATATGTTGCAACAGATAACCTACAGATAAGTGATCTATTTTTACTGTTTTCAACGAATTACTCATCCGTTGAAACATGTTAGTTATATGTTGCAACAGATAAACTACTTGGTGCAACAAATTAGTGATCTATTTTTATGGTTTCCAATGGTTTACTTATCCATTGCAACGGTTGGTTATATGTTGCATCAGATAAACTATCTGGTGAAACAGATTAGTGATCATTTTTTACTATTTCCAACGGATTACTCATCCTTGCAACAAGTTGGTTATATGTTGCAATAGGTAACCTTCCTGGTGCAATAGATAAGTGATCTATTTTTACTGTTTTCAACAAATTACTCATCTATTGCAACATGTTGGTTATATATTGTAATAGATAAACTACCTGGTGCAATAGATTAGTGATCTGTTTTTATGGTTTCCAACGGTTTACTCATATGTTGCAACGGTTGGTTATATGTTGCATCAGATAAAGTACAAAGTGCAACAAATTAATGATCTATATTTACTATTTCGAATGGATTACTCATCCTTGCAACAGGTTGGTTATATGTGTCAACAGATAACCTTTCTGGTGTAATAAATGAGTGATCTATTTTTACTGTTTCTAATGGATTACTTATCCATTGTAGCAAGTTGGTTATATATTGCAATAGATAAACTACCTGGTGCAACAGATTTGTGATCTGTTTTATAGTTTCCAATGGATTACTCATCCGTTGCAACAGGTTGGTTATATGTTGCAGTAGATAAAATACCTGGTGTAACAGATTAGTGATCTGTTTTATGGTTTCCAACAGTTTACTCATACGTTGCAATGGTTAGTTATATGTTGCATCTGATAAAATACCTAATGCAATAAATTAGCGATCTATTTTTATTGTTTCCAATGGTTTACTCATCCATTGCAGCAGGTCGGTTATATGTTGCAACAAATAACATACCTAGTGCAATAGATGTATGGTTTGTTTGAACTGTTATTTTATCGTTGTGTATGTTTGATTTACTGTTATCTTTTTTCAATATGCATTAATTAATTATAATCTATTTTATGTTCCTATTAATTTAAGATAATATGGCTCCCAAAAGAAAAAAAACCTGATTCAAGTTCAAGTAAAGGAACAAGTGCAGCAGCTCGGCTACATCCACTACTCTATGAGCTTGCTTTACAAGCGTTATCTCAATCGGGAGCAGAAGATACTGAACACTAGGAGGAGGAATATTTCAAAAGAGATGATTCAAATGCTAATAGCCCTTTAGCCAAAGAGTTGGTCAAAACCTTCAGTATTGATTGTTATCCTATGAGAATGCAGTGCGATGGTGCCACAGATTAAACGGGTAATTTTATGGCAACCATGGGAAAATGTTTCGATGCCTTCAGAAAAATACTTCGAGAACAAATATTAGATGCTTATTTCAGGAAAAGCTGCTTTGGGTAATATCTTGATTTGTCGAACGACAACAATGCTCGTTTCCGGATGAAAATGGTATACGATCTTCTCAAGCGTAGATTTATGTATGAAAAGAAAGATAAGATGGATGAGGTGTGGATAAATTACTTTGGCATGCCTGTTTATTTTGGTTGGAAGGAGTTTGCCATAGTTACTGGACTAAAATGTTATCCTCCTTCTCCTTCTCAAGTAATACCTACTCTAACCCAAAAAAAACACCTCGCACACCCAAAAGGGGCAAAGACAAGTCGAGTGATCGTGATGACCTAGTGTTCATTGTTGGTCCAAGCTTCAAAAATAAAAATTTGATAGAAGCGTTGAAAGGTAAAGGAGTCTCAAATAAACACAAGAAATCATTGTGCTTAGTTTGGTTTGTACATAATATTCTTTGGGCGAGAGACGTTAACAACAACATAAGCCTTAGTTTAATAAATCTCTAATAGGATCTTGAGGCATTTAACAGCTATCCTTGGTGTTATGAAAGCTTCAAAATTACTGTTAAATATTTTTTGACTTCGCTAACACTAAAGAAAGTCCACTTATATGGCTTTCCATGGGCCTTCATGGTAAATATTTCTTTTATCATGATATGATTTATTTTTTTTATTTAATAATACTTTTGATTTGGCGTTATGTTATAGGCTTGGGAATTTGAAGCTATTCCTTATTGAGATAACAAGTGAACTACCAGGAAGAAGTTTCCTGTCCAAGAATTCTAAGATGGTTGTAGGCCAAAAGTGATAAAAATGCAAAATTTCTTAATCTTTTCAATCCCTCGAAGGAAGCAGTAAGTCCAATTCTAATCAAGTTTTTGTTTTAATTAATAATTATTTTAAATGATTTCATCATCATTCTAATATATGTACTAATTTATTTTAGATTATCCATACGTGGCTTGATTCGACCAATCAAGAATTGAAGATGCCATTTTTTTTTAATTTACGGTTTGTGCAAACTTTATTGGCCCCTAAGGTCGTTGATGGAATAAAAATGGAATTTTTTGGAGCAACAACCATCACAAGAAAAAAAATTAAAGGGTGGGCTTGTTGCTGTTGATAATGGTAGTGCTAGTGGTAGTGGTAGTAGTGCTACTGTTGGGGATAATGATGCTCCTCTTACAGTTTTTGAAACAATAAGTCATCATGATTATGATCATACTGGTTGTATAGATTTTTCTCTAGATTTTCCCACATCTAACTAATGGTTTGCATGCAAATGTCAAGACTGCAAGGAGAAACATGATGGAGTGATTAATGCACTAACTGCTTCTATAAAAGAATGATATCAAAGAGGGGTGTCATTTTCTCACAGAGAATTTCATATCCATACACTCCACTAGAGATCAAGGTGACTAAGAAGAGAAGGAAAGATATTTTCAAGGCATCATCAAGTATCGAAAGAAGCAAAATTGACCTCTGTCTTTGTCTTGCACTGTTGTGTAGTGTGCAAGGGCCACAAGAGAGCATCATAAGCTGAAGAAGGTGAATGTACATCATCTATTCCAACAAAAAAACAGACACATATCTATTTCAATAGATGATACATCTGCTGAAAATTATCAAACAGATATATATATCTATTGCAACTTTTATCTACCCTGTTGTATCAGATGCATTATCCATTGCAACAGATGAGTCTTATATTGCAACAGATGGGTAATCTATTCAAAATTATCGTACTACTCTGATTTACCTATTTGATTTTATCCCAATAGATGATCCATCTATTGCAATATAAGACTCATCTATTGCAACAAACGAACAATTTGTTGTATATCTATAATTAGCATTGATAATTTTGGCTTTCCAGGTGGATGTCACAGTACAAGCTACTACTAAAGAGCATAATATCACAGTTGATAATCCATCAACTGCTTACAAAAAAAAGAAAAAGAAAAGTCTATCAGTTCAGGAGAATGGAAGAATTACCCATATGAAGGGTTCAACATCTCGGATGAGGCTCTAAAAAAGTAACACAGTTGATCAATGACTATTCAGAATGGATTGACAATGGGCTGTTAATGCATCATGCCGGCAGGTACATAAATCAATTTTAAGGATATTGGTTTATACAATTCATGTTCTAAGAACATGACATTAACAGATATAAATCATCATGTAGAAAACAAAATGATGAATACTATAAAGTGAATGAATCGAGTTTTGATTTTGATATGTTCGACTTTGTTGTTGCACATCTTGGAATGAAGAATTGGTTCTATTTGATGTCACAGCCCCAAACTTACTGGAATAATGAGGTTTAAATGCCATACATATTACTATTAATTAATACTTTATTTAATTGTATCTGCGTATTAATTTTTTTATTGTGTAATCCAAAATATTTGATAATATGTGCAGCACATTGATGCCATTTTTTACTACCTCCGAAAGAAGGCCAAGTTGCAAACACAAGAACAATATAGATACACGATATACAATTGTTTGTACAAATTTTACATCAATAATGTCTATGATAGGTATTGTCAACAATAGCCAGAAGTTTTTTGAAATGAGTAATTCTTAATCAACATCATCAAAGGTTTTAGCATTCCAGCTGGCTTACCTTGGCATTTGGTCGACGAAGTGTACATCCCAATCAATTGTGGTGATGAATTCCATTGGGTGTTGACTGTCGTCATTCTAAAAGAGAGGCGCATCTGAGTTTATAACTCGATGTCGTAAAGGAGACGTTTTAGACCATCGTCTGAGATACAAAAGCTGGCTAAAATATTATCGACTTACCTTGATATGAGTGGCTTTTTGGACCAAAAGGTTCGTACTGATTGGTCGATGATAGAAGCATACCAGAATAAAATAGATAATCCATTTGATGTACAATATGTTGAAGGAATTGCTCAACAAACCATTGATAGCCTATAAGTTTAAGTGTCATGATTTAGTTTCATTTCAGAAATTTCACAACGATTGCATGAACTGCAAGATATGAATTATCTATTTTTTTAAAATACAGGGATTAAGATTTTTTTGTTGCCTCCTACGCCAAGTATTTGAGCAATGAATTACAAGTACTAAATGATGGACTTGATGCAGGATTACTCAGCAAAAGATATGCTGCACTTTTATGGAAATATGGAGAAGCGAAAGCTCATAAGTCATACGCAAGAGACATTAAAGATCCACGACTACCAAATTTGAATTTTGTAGCACCGGATGAAGAACAATTTGTCCATATTGAGTAGATCGTTATAGCTTGAGTCCATCAATGTAATAACCTATCCTCCTTGGTTTAACTTGTTAATTTATTTGTAGAGTAGATCATTTGTACCCATAATGATTTTTTATATTTTATTTATTTGTTGAGTTATTTTATACTGTCTATGAATAATTCAATCCTTAGTTTTGAACTGTTAATTGAAATGGAATACTAGATTCATATATCGAAACAGATAATACATCTGTTACAACAAACGACATATCTTATCAAATAGATTTAGACATATGTTGCAACATGTAGGTCATCTGCTGGAAATTATATAATATGTCTTCCTACTTTTTTTATTTGGTCCAACAGATTACCTATCAGTTACAACAGATAGATTATATGTTGCAATAGATTATATATCTGTTGTGACAGACAGACTGGGAACATCTGCATAATGCAATAGATTACCAACCTATTCCAATAGATAATTAATCTGTCACAACAGTACTATATCTATTACAATAGATATACAATCTGTTGCATTATAAAAAATTCAACTTTCGCCAGACATAAAAATTATTGCCACTACATGTAAAGTGAAGTGGCTTGAAATGAAAAATTGTTATCATGTTCGTCTCTATTTTTGTACATATTCTTGTTTATACACGGACTCCAACCATTTAGTTAGTACCTCATAATCCCAGACCTCTTGCATCTTTCCCACAACGGCGTCGCACATACCGGTCATTTCTGTGCCGGTCAACAAACACTCGATGTATGCAAGCGAGTACGGCCTGCACACTACATCGGTTTTATTTCTTTGGGGCTAGATGTTCTTATTTTGACCTTCAAAATTCCATGATTCCTTTGTCAAGATTTCCGCTGGTAAATGATCCATCAGCTTACTCTGCCTCAACAACTTAGGCAACAACTTCAAAAGTGGTTGCATGTGGGTTAAAAACATATCCTCATTGAAGACAGGTAAGTTACAGTCATAAATATTAATATTTCCCTCGTAGAGTAGTATCTCAACAACGAGAAAATATTTGACTTCCACGTTTATGACTGCAAGGATTTTCTTTGCCTTGGTCCAGCTCTTGCCGTGTGGATATGGCCTCTTTCCTCTAACATATTTAATCACGTCTTCATCCTATTGGAACATAGAAACTAACTTATCAAATCTTTGGCCACTCGGACTAGCTAGCTTACAGATATCATCGTACCTATCCTTGAAATTATTGTAGAAGTTGAGGTCCATTATCCTATCGGCAGTATCATAAACATCCAGGTACTCTAATTGCCTGCCCCTCATGAGGCAGAGAATTTCATCAACATACTGTGGTATAAGAATATAATTTTTAAATAGGTTAGTAATTGTAAGGAAGAAAAACACAGTGGAAAGAATCTATTATTACAGAGAGTTCTCTAAATCAGTTCACAGATTATCCAGCTAACGAAACTTATAAAACAGATGTGTATCATGCTGCAATAGATTACACATCTGCTACGTATGTTCTTCTTCATGGAGTAGATTGGAAGGGTAGGTTAGCAAAAGTAAACTTACATTGTCCTCATACCACTCACACATACTTGTCATATTCGTTAAGTCTTTGGTGGCAAATGAATGCATGGTGTATTCTTTTTGAATCTTCATCTTATCATTCATGATTTCTTCCAGTTCCTTTTTCTCCTTGTTGCCAATTGCCACGTATGTGTCCACATTCTTCAGCAGCCCCTGAACTTCAACAACTCTTGGAGTGGGAGTAGTTGCAATTTTTGCTATTTTTAGAACAAAGAGAATTTGTCTAATGTTTCTTCTATTCCTCTTAACCGCCAATGTAGGAGTGTATGGATCCCTTACCTTATTGGATGGTATGACACCCCTCATAGATTTCAAATCCTTGGCAACTTTAACAATAGCCTCTAGCTTTTCAAAGACTTTATCCTTTCTGTCCTTGCACACTTTGTATTTGCAATGAGAACAAGAGAATGAAGAGGGATGAGAGGGACCACTATAAGGGTGGAAGGGACCGATGTAGAGGTGAGAGGGACCTATGCAAGGGGTGTTTTCAAATGTATTTATTTTTTGTTGAGAACCAACATACTCATAATCACAACTGGCAGCATCAGCATCAGGATGGCTACCACCATCATCAATAACTCCACCAGCAACACCCCCAGAAGAAGCACCCGAATCTGTTGCAATTTGAGGTTGGTCATGAAGAGCTTCAACATTAGGCCGACCTAGCCTAACTGCTCTTCTTATGGATGTTGTTCCAGCCAATTTTTTATTTATTAACTCCACTATTGGGTCTTCTTTTGTATCAACAAGACCTAGAATAAGAAAAGAAGTCATCCCCAACTCATCAACAGTAGGCACAATCCAAGGATGCACAACCCATAAAAAAAGATAGGAGACGTTTAAATACTATAATAATAATTTGTAGTCAGTTGGGTAATAATTTAACACAACAAACTTATGTAACAGATGATCTAGCTACCACAATAGTTGATCTATATGTCACAATAAATTAATAATATGTTGCATCAGATTACCCATATGTTGCATAATTTACAGTAGATGGGTAATCTGTTGAGTTGGGTTCAGAGAACCAGAGCAACAGATGGTTAATCTGTTACGAAATATGGATTGTCTATCATAACAAATTACCCATCAATTGCACCAATTGCAGTTGAAGGGTAATCTATTGTAATAGATGACCTATCTATCGCAACAGATGAAACATCTATTTCAATATCTTAGATTCTTTGAGGCAAATTATTTTAGTTGAAAGAAGGCGTACTGCATCATTCGAAGAGTTAAATAGATCAATCTTCTGCTCCTTAATACTTTTTTGCTACCCTTTGCAGTCGCCAACCACCTAAGGATCCTTGGATGAGAAACCTTATCTAGTAATTCTTGAACTGCTTTTGGAGGAGAGGAATGGCTTCACATGCCCAAGCCTAAAAAATGTAAACAAAAAGCAAGCAAAAAGAAGTCATAATATAACTATATTCAATATAAATTAATGAATAAATAAAAATAGTGATCAGTTTTACCATGAAATCTCAAGAAAAGCCATATAATATGATCGTCCCTGTGGATAGCTTTGTCAGTAAATATTGAACAGTCAAGTAGTAGCTGTCATATCCCCAGGGATAGTCGTTGAATTTCTAAAAATCATCCGTAAGCACCAAAAAATCATCATCTATGACTTTTTTGACGTCTCTTGCCAATAAAACGAAATGGACAAACCAACCTAAGCACAATTTCTCCCTATAGTGCTTTAGTATGTCTTTATCCTCGAGATCTGCCATCAAATCCTCCGCTTTGTAGTTACTACATCCAAAAATTCCCAAAAACCTATATTTTTTCCCTTGAGTTTGTTGGACCCTTTGTGGGGTGTTTACTTGATGAGAGGTTCTTCTAATGATCGCATCTGAAGCCCGTCACTATGGCAAATTTTTTCAACTCAAAACAAACCGGCATGCTACAGTAGTTGATCCAGATTTCATCCATCTTTTTTCGCCCACCTTTGGATCTTTATCATCCCCCGTTTACTTGTTCCTACGCTTGAGTAGACCATATACCATGCTCATTGGGAAACGGAGAGTGCAGTTCTCAGGCAGCTCAAGAAAGTATGAAAAAAAACTCTTGTTAAAAAGTTTGCCTGTGTTTTCATTCTTCATAATACTCCTAAATTCATCAAAATGTTTCCCCAAATGACATTTAAGTACAAGATCTTCAGTTACTTTGTCAGGGTTATCCATCGACATCACAACTTGAAACCTGTCGATACTAATGGTTTTGACAGGATAATGTTGGAATTTCAATATTAATTTATGTCCTATTGGTAAGAAGGATTTATCACTTTCCGTAGCTTCATTTTGCCCTGACTGAGATTTTTTAGGAAGTTCCTGCAAATCTATTTGTATTCTAGCCATTTTTGTTGGGTGGTCAGAAGTTGATCCACTTTCAGTTTCTTTTCTTTTGGGAGACATCTTTTAACTACAAACAATAGAAAAACAAAATACATTGCATTTGATGTCTGCATAACCTATAATAATATACTAAAAGTGTGAAGATCTTTAGAAAAATGATTTGAATTTTTTACCCTTCATTAAAAGGTTTCGCAATAGATAAAATTATCTTTTTTACTTATTTCCTTCAATTATTAATTAATTATTAAAAAATTAATGATTCCTAAAATATATGGTAAATTAATGTAGGTAGGTTTTCTTTCCCTTTGTACATGAAAAAAGAGTCTCAAAATATATGGTACTAAAAAATTAAGTAAAATATGTTTCAACTTTTGGATTAGTATAATAGACAATGTCACTTTTATCTCTTTTTAAACGTCATTCTTAATCAAAAAAATTAACGAAACAATGTTAACCTATGGTTTCTGATAATTTCACATATAATAAAATTTGAATTTGTGATTTCATATTTATTGTTGGTCCTTGAATCTTAGTATATTTCATTTTTTTAATTGTTGGTTTCTAGACTTTTTAAGTATATTATAGTATTTATTTTGATTATAATATGTATGTCTTCTAGAATTAGTAAAGAGTAATTTTATCTTAGGTTTGTTTCGAAGTCTTTTTCATCAATAATTGTAGCAAATTTCTATTTTTTTTTGGGTGAAATTTTGTCACAAATTTCTCAACTTTACTAGTGTTGTTATGATGCTCAATATTGTATTATTTTGTTGTAGTTTTTGTTTTGTTACTATATATCTTCTATTTTTTATGTTTAATACAGGTGACAGATGAATGTTCAGTCAGACTTTAAGAATTTTTTATATAAAGGTTAGATTTAATTTAATCGTATTGTTATGATATATCGATTATAATATTATTTTGTTCAGTTTTTATTCTCTTTCTATCTGCTATTTTTCTACTTAATACAGGTGGTAGATAAGTGGTAGATGAATGTTCAATCGTGCTTTAAATAATTTTTGTGTAAAGGTTAAACCATGCTATTCTGTCATTAACATGCAACACACATTTCTAATATTTAAATCCTCAATTTACCTATTACTTTGTTTAGCGCTTGGTTTTTATTCTCTAATCTGTATTCTGCAGAAGTGTTATTTTCTCTGATAACGCAAGGGAGGATCTTGATTTGAATCTTCAACGGTCAATGGTTTTTTAATTAATTCAATTAATTACTTCTGCAATATATTAATTCATCTATTTTACGTGCTTCTTTTGATGATAATTTGAGAGTTGTTTTGTATTTTCAGCAGATCAGTTCTGCAATTGTATTGTCAACATGTAGTTGTTTTTTATGCTTTACTTTTATTTGTATGTTACTAGCAATGTTTGTAGATTTTGGATGCCCTCTTTATTTTGTGTGTGAAGAATATTGTTAGTCTTTTCTGGCAATGCAAATGGTCAAAATCTTTGGTTAGTGCTCAAGTATTAGTACTCTTCTCTCAAAAAGAATTTTGCATTTATTATAAGATTTAACATGTCTACTTATTGATGTGAATTTAAAGTTGATTCCTATGTTTTTATTTATTACAATGTATTTTCACCTTTTGTCACTAATTATTATTTAATTAACTTTATAGTATTGATTATGAATAATTAATAGATTCTAAAACACATAAAAAAATTAATTTTGATAGATTTTTTTTCTTGTCTATGTGAAAAGAGAGTCCTAAAATATATAGTAAGAGAAACAATTCGACATTCAATCCTAGCTACTATATCTATTCATTTTATTATTTTATTTTGGTGCATCCAACTTTTTTCCATCTGAAAATCCATATCCCTTTTTTTTAACTCAGTGTTAGTCTACATGTAATGTCGAATCAGGGACAAATCCACATTGATCAAAGGGATGTCAAGCAATATTTAAAGTGTGAAGACCCTTAGAAAAGTGATTTAAACTTTTTGTCCTTCATTAAAGACTCTTCTTTAGACAAAACTGTCTTTCCACTATTTTCTTTAATTTATTATTTAATTATTTTTATTATATTAACTAGACTCTTAAAATATATGGGACTCCTAAAATATATGGAAGGAGAATCAATTGATATTTTTCTTTGTACAATCAATTAGAAAAATACTGCTAAAATAGGATAGAAAAATACTCTTAAAATAGGTCTTTATTAAGGAAATACTTCTATAAATATTGAGATGCACGTTAAACGAGAGAATAAAATAGTTTACTTATTGAAAAAATATGATCGATGCACATCTAACTTGATTCGGTTGCATATCTAGATTGGTGGATGCTTAATTTTCTAAACCTCAACTTCTTTACTATTTTTGTCAACATAAAATTCAACGTGTGGTATATATATCTATATATATATATATATATATATATATATATATATATATATATATATATATATATATATATATATATATATATATATATCTTCTTTGTTTTCATTCAAGTCATTCTTTAGCGTCAAAATTTTTGCTCAGACAAGAATTATTTTCATCAAAACTGGAGTTTTGTGATCATTATTGTAATATTTTATTGTAGTTTTCAGGGCGTAGATGAATTTACAGGTGGTAGCCGAATGCTGGTCAACTTCGAGGAATTTTTTTATGTAAATATTAGTTTTAATTGTATTATTTTTATATCTCTATTTTGAGAATTTTTTTTTGTGTAAAGGTAAAGTTTAGTTGTATATTATAATATCTCTATTGTCGTATTATTTTGTAATAGTTTACAGGTGGTAGATGAGTGTCGGACGGCTTTGAGAAATTTTTTGTGTAAAGGTTAGATTAATTACATTGTTTTGATGTCTCTATCACCATATTATTTTGTTGCAGTTTATAGGTGGTATTTTGTTGCAGTTTATATGTGGTAGATGAATGTAAATCGGCTTTGAGAATTTTTTTTGGTAAAGGTTAGGTTTACTTAAATAAATTCTCCAAAAGATGTTGAATTTAATTATTGTATTCATTTTTGTTATTTAAACAAATATCCTATTTAGTGTAACATTTGAACTTAATAAAGTGAGGTACACACGCGAAGCATGTACACCTAAACTAGTTTTTACAAAACAAGGTAAGACAAATTTCAATAAATTACATTAGAAAAAAATTCTCCAACGGATAACCCATCAGTTGGAACAAATGGGGAATCTGTTTGAAGACCTATTTAATATCTCCCAACATATCTTCCACCTGTTGCAACAGATGGACCACCAACACCACAACCAGTGCCACCAAGACCACCACCAACGTCACCAATACCAACACCAAAACCACCGATACCACCACCAAAAACACAAATACCGACACCAACAACAACATCCACCAAAAATACCACAAACATCATCCAACAATACCACGACAGTCAAAAAAACACTGAGCAAAAACTAAGATTTTCTCGAGTGCTTCCTACTTTTTTAGCACCAGAACACAAAATTGTTAATCCATTCTCGAAGATAATACAACTAAAAGTCTTCTTTTTCATCATTAACTAAAATGCCCTAATTTTTAGAATAAATAACAAATTTAGAACTCTTCTAGAACTCTGTTACCTGTGAAGACATAGAAAACGACGGATACAAGCGAGAATGAAGTCAAAAATTACAACTATGTGGTCGAAAATGGGAAGAAAATCATTATGTTTTGAAAGGTTGAATAATATGTTGAGTAGTTGTTGTTTGTATTATTGAGAGAGAGAGAGAGGGAGAAGAGCGAGAACTTGAGATTTGAAATGAGAAAAAAAATTCCCGCAAATGGATGATTTGTATGCTTGATTTGTAATTTTGGAAAAGAATGACAAGTTTTGAAATTGTTAATTTGGGCCGAATTGATCTTAATTAATTTTTAAAATTTCAAAAGATATAGTTTTTAAAATATTAAATTAATGAAAACTCATTTCAACACAGAGTGATCGATCGACGACTCGGGTCGGGATGAATGCAATACCAACACCATGCAATTACAACGACTCAATTGAAGTGACCTTATGAGCTCATTCATCCCTAGTTCCACCTAAATAAATTTAGGTACTATTAATCTTAAAATTAAGTTAATGAGAACTCATTTCAACTCAGAGTGATCGATCGACGACTCGGGTCGGGATGAATGCAATACCAACACCATATAATTGCAACTACTCAATTGAAGTTGTAGTTGAACCTATGAGCTCATTCATCCCTAGTTCCACCTAAATAAATTTAGGTACTATTAATCTTAACATTAGGTTAATGAGAACTCATTTCAACTCAGAGTGATCGATCTACGACTCAGGTCGAGATGAACGCAATACCAACACCATGCAATTGCAACAACTCAATTGAAGTTGTTGTTAACCCTTTCACCTAAATCAATTTAGGTAATATTAATCTCAACATTAAGATAATGAGAACTCATTTCAACTCAGAGTGATCGATCGATAACTCGGGTTGGGATGAAAACAATACCAACACCAAGCATTTGCAGCGACTTACTTGAAGTTGTAGTTGACCCTATGAGCTCATTCATACCTAGTTCCACATAAATCAATTCAAGTACTATTAATCTTAACATTAAGTTAATGAGAACTCATTTCAACTCATAGTGATCGATCAATGACTTGAGTCGGGATGAATACAATACCAACACCATGCAATTGCAATGACTCAATTGAAGTTATTGTTGACCTTATGAGCTCATTCATCCCTAGTTCCACCTAAATTAATTTAGGTAATATTAATATTAACATTAAGTTAATAAGAACTCATTTCAACTTAGAGTGATCGATCGATGACTCAGGTCAGGGTGAACGCAATACCAACGCTATGCAATTTTAACGACTCAATTGAAGTTGTAGTTAAACCTATGAGCTCATTCATCCCTAGTTCCACCTAAATTAATTTATGTACTATTAATATTAACATTAAGTTAATGAGAACTAATTTTAATTCAGAGTGATCGATGATGATTCAGGTCGGGATGAACGCAATACCAACTCAATACCAACACTATGCAATTACAATGATTCAATTAAAGCTGTTGTTGACCCTATGAGATCATTCAAAACTAGTTCCACCCAAATCAATTTAGGTACTATTAATCTTAACATTAAGTTAATGAGAACTCATTTCAACTCAGAGTGATCGATCGATGACTCGAGTTGGGATGAACGCAATACTAACACCATCCAATTGCAAAGACTCAATTGAAGTTGTTATTGACTCTATGAACCCATTCATCCCTAGTTCCACCTAAATTAATTTAGGTACTATCTTAACATTAAGATAATGAGAACTCATTCATCCCTAGTTCCACCAAAATCAATTTAGGTACTAGCTTAACATTAAGTTAATGAGAATCTTTTCAACTCAAAGTGATCGATCGACGACTCAGGTCAGGATGAACGCAATACCAACACCATGCATTTGCAAAAACTCAATTAAAGTTGTAGTTGACCCTATAAAATCATTCATTCATCCCTAGTTCCACCTAAATCAATTGCAATAAAATCTGTTGGAACAAACGACTGAGCTGTTGGAAATTTCTAACAGATATTCATATTTGTTGCAACAGATGACATATCTGATTTAATTATCAAATAGACATTTGCATCTATTATGACAGATGACTGAGCTGTTGAAAATTTTCAAACAGATAATGATATTTGTTGTAACAGATGATATATCTAATTTAATTATCAAATAGACATTTGCATCTGTTTTCATAGATGACTGAGCTATTGGAATATTTAAATAGATATTGATATCTATTGTAACAGATGACATATCTAATTTAATTATCAAATGGACATTTGCATTTGTGAACTATTGGGATTTTTAAACAGATATTTGTATCTGTTGTAATAGATGACTGTGCTTTTGGGATTCTTAAATAGATATTGCTATCTGTTATAATAGATGACATATCTGTTTGAAAATCTTTTTTTTTAATTCTAGAGCAAGCTTTTGTTCACGTAGATAAAGTAGTACTACAAAATGCGGTAAAAAATGATGAGTTTCTTGGATAACTCAAAAATGAGTTCATTGAGTAGTCGTATCTTGTCTTTTCAATGTGACTAGTCTTCCTTGTGCCTCTCAAATTATTAATGAATGTTAATTATATAAATTAATAATTATTAAAACCCATGTCTACGTACACAATACATCTAGAATGATCTCATCTCTCCTTCAGCTTCAACCCTAAATTTATTTTATTCATCTCTCATCTTTTTCTTTCTCTCATCTTTAGAGTTATCACAATTTTTTTCTCTCTTTTCTGTTCTCTTTCTCATAAAGATCCTTTCGAATCTAAACCGATCCATATCTTTCTTCAACTGAAATTACTTTTTTGATCCCCTTTTAACATTAAGGTATGATTCACTATTGCTCTTTCATTCTCTTCTTTTTCTTTGCAATTACTTATATTTATTTTTTTATTTATTTATCATTTACCCATATCATATTTATTTAAAATATTTGAAGGAACTTTTAATTGTTGAATAAATGAACCGAGAATTTTTATTACAATATACGAAAAAAGTATTCTGTTGGGAGAAGTTTAAAAGCCTTGTTGGTAGTATCATTTTTTGTATGTATTTTATTTGTTTCTTTGTTGTTTATGTTGTTATTGATGTTGTTGGTGGGGTTGGCGTTGTTGGAACTTGTGGTGTGGTGTTGTCGATGGTGTTGGAACAAAGGATGTTGTTTCTTTATTGTTGAGATGTTGTTGATGGTATTGAAACAAATATTATTGTTGATGTTTTTTCTTTATTGTTTCTTTGTAGTTTATGTTGTTGTTGATGTTGCAACAGACGGAGCAACTGTTGGAATAAATCAAACCACCAACAAGGCTAGTTTGATGTATTACAACAAACTCCATATCTGTTGCAACAGACTCCATATCTGTTGCATCAGACTCCATATCTGTTGCAATAGACTTCACATCTGATGCAACAAACTCTACATCTGTTGCAACAGATGGATAATGTTCTTTCTATGACATCAATTTTTTTCTCTTCTTTATAGATATAAGAAACTAAAAGTTGATCAACTTTTGCCCAACCATCACAAGAGGCTGCAGTAAAGATGGGTTCGGAGGAATAAGCTGCATGCAGATAGAACCACTTCTTATGTGAGAGGTATGTATTACTGATAATGTTATCATGGAAACACACATAGAGTACACTGATTTTTTGATCGTTGTTTTTACCGATTAGTCATAGATCATTCAAATAAGATATCTGTAATTTTACTGTTAAGTTTGGTAGGTCCAAACTAATAAGGCTGAGGGACCACGAATATAGTTTTGATACCCTGTTAAGATTTAATGTCGCTTGTTGCTCATGTTTATGTGTCAAGCATTGTGAAGGGATCTAGTTTTGGTGTCATTGTAAAGAGATTCAATAGTGATTGGACTAACTTTTAGGGTGCATTGGACTCTGAGAAGGCCTTTGAAACCTAGAACTACATCTAAAAAGAATGAAAAATCAATATAGTTATTTCCCTAGCCTAAATTTATATGGCTGGGTTGCTCGGGGTGATGATTATACACCAGAAGGTGAGGTAGGAGAATGCCTTTGAATGAAAATGGGTGGTTGATGAAATACAATATCATCCGAGAGCTAATTAAAGAGGATAAATAGGGTAGAAAGTAACTTCTAGCGAATCTGGCCGATGAAATTATCTTAAAACATGAGAAATTTGTATAAAGTACAAATATGAAATTATATCCGGTAATGAAAAATTTTTCTATTGTTTCTCTAAGAGAAAAATAGTGCAGATGGTTACTTTGCTAGGGAGCTGCGACTAGCTAGCGTAGTTGGGATTATCACCTAGATAGAAAATAGCAGAAGACCAGGAAAGCAGCCTTACGGGCATCGAGGGTTGAAATGATGTACAGTAAGTCTAGAAAACTTGCGCCAACAACAACTGCAGTTAAAGTAAGGAATCTAGCGAAGGCGGCAATTTCTAAATTTTAAATTGCATTTCATGCCTTCTTGTTTGTGTTTCTGATTAGGTCCACTGCTATTGACCTGATCGGAACCACAAATAAGATTGAAAGGAAAATTGAGTATTATTATTGCCTTAGCAATATGGTTATAATTGATTGTGTTTTATAGCCTTATCATGCTTTCAACATATCTTGGAGAAGATCAGAGGCTTGCTCTAGTATGTGAATTTCGATAATTTTCAAGTTTGCCTCCAACTTGCTGATTTGGTATTCAAGCTTGTCGTTGCCGTCTTTGAATTTGGTATAGAGTTCCTGATCTTTTGTGAGCTCGACCAGGAACACCATCTTCGAAGTTGTGGCATTCTAGAAACCCTTCAAAACACTTTCTTCAGAAGCCTTAAAGGATACATGTAGGATAGTTGTGTATGTTTTTAGGTCAAAATATGTTGATGCACACTCAAGATGTGGTCCCAATCATTGAATAGCTCACTTTTGTCGAGTGTTGCTCAATGCATCTTCCTCAACCAACCTTCAAGGAATTTTATAAATTAATAAGCAAGGAGTTACGTAACGTTTGATCTAAACTGACTCTACCAAGCCTATCAAATGTTACATAACTCCAGGCTCATTACCCTATTAAAGAACTTTTCCCAAGTTAGTACACAAATCAAACAAGCTCAATCTCTTAAACTTTCTACTGATCGTTCTTCTCTAATATAGATGACAAGATATCCACCATGCAAAAGTCTACACCATCGCCAAAAATGCTTGCTAGGGCGCTAGTCTTCAGAAGGCATCAACAGTAATCTATCAATATCAAGTGACATTGAGAGATTCCTAGTAATACCTTCCCAATACTTTCACTACGATAAGAATTTTTGCTGATGACAATATATCTGTCATGCAAAAGTCTACACCGTCAACAGAAATTCTTGTCAGAGCGGAAGTCTTAAGAAGGCATTATTAATAATCTCTCAATATCAGGAAGTCTTGTACGAAAGTTTTCAGAAGAGATTAAAAATAAGGAAGTTTTCAGCAATGACTACACATAATTACCATCAACAACCTCACCATAACAACCTCACATGTTATTTACTTAACAAACCAATAAAGATAAACTAAATCTAGTATTAGTTCATATTTGAATTCTAGATTTAGTTTATCTTTGTTTGGTTATCAAACAAATAAAATGTGAATGCTAATGAAAATTTTCCAGTCTTTTCTTTTGTACGAGGAGTGAATCTAGTGAGGTTGTTGATGCCATAATTATGTGTAGTCATTGCTGAAAACTTCCTTATTTTTGAATGTCTTCTGAAGACTTTCGTACAATACTTTATTGATATTGAGAGATTACTAATAATGCCTTCTGAAGACTTTCGCTCTGGCAAGATTTCTACTGATGGTGTAGACTTTTACATGGCAGATATCTTGTGATCAGCACAAATTCTTATCGTAGCGAAAGTCTTGATAAAGAATGACTAGGAATCTCTCAATATCACTTGATATTGAGAGCTTACTGTTGATGCCTTCTAAAGACTTGCACACTGGCAAGCATTTTTGGCGATAGTGTAGACTTTTGCATGGCGGATATCTTATCATCTATATTGGAGAAGAGCGATCAGTAGAAAGGCTTTGAGATTGAGCTCGTTTGATTTGTCCACTAACTAGAGCAAAGGTTTTTGATAGGGTAATGATCCCGGAGTTACGTAACGTTTGATAGGCTTAGTAGAGCCAGTTTAGATCAAACGTTACGTAACTCCTTGCTTATTAATTTATCAAATCCTTTGAAGGTTGGTTGAGCAAGCTGCATTGAGTAACGAGCGATAAAAGTGAGTTTTTCAATGGTTGGGACCATATCTTGAGTGTGCATAACATATTTTGACCTAAAACAAACACAACGACACTGTATCCTTTAAGGATTCTAAAGAATGTGTTCTGAAGACCTTCTTCAATGCCACAATTTTGAAGGTAGTGTTCCTGATCGAGCTCACAAGACACTAGAAACTCTATACCAACTTCAAAGATGGCAATGACAAGCTTGGATACTAAACCAGCATGCTGGAGGCAAGCTTGAAAATTATCAGGATTTACATACTACAGAAAGCCTCAGATTTTCTCCAAGAAATGTTAAAAGCATGCTAAGGCAAGAAAACACAATCAATTAATCCATATTGCTAAGGAAGTAATGATACTCAATTTTTCTTTTAATTTTGTTTGTGGTTATGATCAGGTCAATAGAAGTAGAATTAATTGGAACCACAAACAAGAAGGCATGGGATGCAATTTAAAATTCAAAAATTTCCTCCTTTGCTTAGATTCCTTACTTTAACTGCAGTTGCTGTTGGCGCAAGTTTTCTAGACTTATTGTACATCATTTCAACCTTCAATGTCCGTAAGGCTGCTTTCTTGGTCTTCTGCTATTTTCTATCTCGGTGATAATCCTGACTACGCTACCTAGTCGCAGCTCCCTAGAAAAGTGTCCATCTACATTATTTTTTTTGCAGAAAGACAACAAATGAATTTACATTACCGAATACACTTTCATATTTACACTTTTAAGATAATTTCATCGGCCAGATTCACTAGAAGTTACTTTTTATCCTATGTCTCTTCTCCAATTAGCTCTCAAATGATATAGTCTTTCATCAACTCCCATTTCCCTCGCAGGCATTCTCCTTCGGCTCTTTCTGGCGTATGATCATCTTCTCGATTAATCCTTCTATATAAATTTAGGCCAGGAGAATTTCTATTAGTTTTTCGTTATTGTTTGATGCAGTGCGAGGCTTCGAAGGCCTTCTCAGAGTCCAATGCACACTTAAAGTTAAGTTCAATTGCTATTGGATCTCTGCAATGACACCAAATATTGATCCCTTCTCAAAATTTAACACGCATAAACACGAGAAACAACCGTCAGTAATTCGTAACAGGGTATTTGCACCATCTTCATGGGACCCTCAACCTTATAAATTCGAATCCATCAAACTTAGCTGTACAATGCAGGATCTTATTTGGACGATCAGTGCCTAATTGGTTAAAAACTGCATTCACAGAACATTGTACTTTGTGTGTGTTGTCTCAGTGACCTTATCAGTAATACTTACTTAACTCCCACACATATGATAGGGGATCCATCTGCACGTACCTTATTCTTTCTAGCCCATCTCTAGCTTAAATTGAATAAACAGATGACTAGCAAGTTGTAACAGATGTCATATCTGTTTAAATTATGAAATAATTACAGAGATCTGTTATGACAAATGATTAATCTGTTGCAACATATGACATATCTGTTGGAAAAGCAAACAGATATATCCATCTGTTACAACAGATTGTCAATATGTTGTAAGTTATCTGATAGATAGAATATATTTTGCAACATATTACTTATCTGTTAGATTTATTTTAAATAATTTCTTTTAAAATATTGTATTTAAAATGTTGTATTTAGATTCATTTTTTTAATTTACATATTTGAAAAGTCACCAGTTTTATTTAATTAAGGGTTATGAATAGTCGTGGCTTTTTGTTTGACTAACCTCTTCCAATTCAATCATTTATATATAAGTCCCTTCGGCCTCCTTACTCACTCTCACTCATTCATTCTACTATACTTACAATACAAATATGGCTGATTCAAATTCGTATAAGAAGATTCATATTGGGTCCTTATGGGAACTTTAAAGGCAGTTTGATGAACTCTAAAGGGATTGGCCGACTTCGGAGCAAAGCTGAGGAGGGCCCTGTGCTGCAGGATGAAAATTGTCCGGTTGACAATAATAATAGTAATAACAATAATAATAGTAATGATAATAGTAATAATAGTAGTAATAATAATTAGGTTATGTTTTTTCTTTTAGCGTATGTATATATTTTCCTCCTTTTGTATATCGGATCTACCCAAGGGATTCAAAAATCTATGTTTGGACATGGTGGTCGATTTTAAATTTTTAATTCTTATTTATTATTTAATTATCATTCTGTTTATTCCTTATTCTCAACATGTCGACGGAGGTTAATCTGATGCGACAGATCGATCATATGTTGCAATAGACGATTATTGATAAAAAAGGGTTATTGTTATTGAGAGGGTGAAAAGACATGACTTTTCGATTATTTAATATGAAAAATGGTTCGTAAATAAATAATAAGAAAATAAATGATAAACATAATTTATAACTGTAACAGAACGGTTATTTAATTTTAATAACTAATCGTTACTCTTCGACATATTTATTTTTAACTCTATTTTTTAATTTATAAAATAAAAAAGTCACCAAATTTGAATTAAAAAGATAGCTCATATGTGCAACAGATCTATTATCTGATGCAACAGATTGTCGATTTGTTGCAACAAATGATAATCCATTATCACAGATGGGTTATCTGATGCAACATATATATAATCTGTTGCCACAACACAATTAAAACGGTTACTAAAAAGAACTTATCAAGTCATAACTTTCCACAGTAATCAAAAGGTCACCAGTTTGAATGTAATTAATAAATGGAGGTAAACAGTCGCACTTTTTGATTTTAAATTTATTTTTTTAATTTATATAATAAAAAAGTCACCAAATTTGGATTAAAGATAAAGATATGATGATTATTAAAAAGATATATGTTGTAACAGATTTATTATCTGATGCAGTAGATTGTAGATTTATTACAACAAATGGTATATTTGTTGTCACAGATGGATTATCTGATGCAACAAATATATAATTTGGTGCCACAACTCAATAAAAATAGTTACTGAAAAGAACTAATTAAGTCATAACTTTCCACAGTAATCAAAAAGTAACCAGTATTAATAAATAGAGGTGAATTGTCGCGCCTTTTTATTTTTGAATCTGTTTTTTAATTTATATAATAAAAAATGTCATCAAATTTGGATTAAATATAAAGATATGATGATTATTAAAAAGATATATGTTGCAACAGATATATAATCTAATGCAATAGATTGTAGATTTGTTGCAACAAATGGTATATCTGTTGTCACATATGGGTTATCTGATACAACAGATATATAATCTGTTGCCACAACTCAATAAAAATGGCATCAGTATTAATAAATGGAGGTGAACAGTTACGCCTTTTTGCCTAACTCATTCAAATTCAATCCTCTATAAATAGGTTAGTTCCCTCCTTACTCGTTCATTCACTATACATATCTATTTATGTCTTGCTCTTGTCTTTCATATTACACCTTCAACTATATTCTCTTCAAGGACTTGATAGCTTTTCCGTCTCTGGTATTTTTTTTTCTTACTTTTTGTGTAAATATACGTTGTATTACTTTACTTTTGGATTCTTTTCTTTACTTTTATTTTTGCATTTTTTATCAATTAATGTGTGTTCTAGTTATGACTGATCCAGTGTGGGATGTCACTATTTTACGAGACGTCGTACGGAAATTGTAGAGGAAGGTTCATGATATATAGTGGGAGTTGGCTGCTGTCAGAGTAAGGATGTTGCAGGAGATCCGCAGGATGAGGAGGGTGCTGCTTCTGTCGATCGAAGATTGGTCGGTTGGCGATAATAATAGTAATGATGAAGATGATAATAATTAGATTATTTTGTTTCTTTCTTTTTAAATCTATGTATATGTATTTTTATTTGGTTTAGTTTAATAAAAAAATATGTTTGATCAACTTTGACGTTTTAATTCATATTTAATTTTCATTCTGTTTATTATCTTCTCAACAAACATGTTGACGATTGGACGTAAGAAATAATTTTGAATCCAGTAGCAATAGCAAGATTTAAGATTTGTCTGTTGGGTTTGTGGCAGAGGCTGATTTGTGTTGTTCCAAATAGATTACTTATATGTTGCAACAGATAACTAGTCTGTTTCAACAGATAACTAGTCTGTTTCAACAGATAACTAGTTTGTTGCATGGCTTTGACGTTTTAATTCATACTCCCTCCATCTTAAATTAACCCGTCTAAAATTGAGATGACACATTGATTAAGAAAAATAATTAATAATATGCCTAGTTTATCATAATACCCCTATTAAATGATGTTTATATTTTAATTTGAAGAAAAAGTGATTAATGCAAAGGGTAAAACATGGATTTTTTTATCTCTTCTTGATTAATGAAAAAAGACAAGTAAAATGAGAAATCAAATTAGGAAATTTGGGACGGGTAATTTGAGACGGGGGGAGTATTTAATTTTTGTTTTGTCTATTATATTCTCAAAAAACATGTCGACGATTGAACGTAAGAAATAATTTTGAATCCAGTAGCAATAGCAAGAGTTGAAATATATTGGTTATCTATTGGGTTTGTGGCAGGGGCTGATTTGTGTTGTTCCAAACAGATTAATCATCTGTTGCAACCGATAAGGATGGGTTATTTGAGACAGGGGAAATATTTAATTTTCATTTTGTCTATTATCTTCTCAACAAATATGTCGAGATTGGATGTAAGAAATAATTTTGAATCCAGTAGCAAATACAAGAGTTGAAACACATTGATTATCTATTGGGTTTGTGGCAGGGCTGATTTGTGTTGTTTCAAACAGATTAATCATCTGTTGCAACAGATAACCAGTCTGATGCAAAGTCTGATGTAACAGATAATCAGTCTGGTGCAACAGATAACTAGTCTATTTCAACATATAAATCTTCTGTTGCAATAGATTAATCATCTGATGCATCAGATGAGTGATCTATTTAAATTGTGGGCACTTATGTTGGATTCATGATCAGGTTCTATCCATTGTTGAAAAAACAGTAGCAATTGTCTACCCAGATGACAAATTTGAATAGAAATCATAATTTTACTTACCAAAGTCACCTATGAAGTAATGCCAAAGTGAAAAGTGATGTAGGAAATAAAATTTGACCTAAGAAATTGGTCAGATAGCAGCAGTAGCGGTAACAACAACAACAATGGTCGACAAGAAGAAGATGATAATGAAGCAGAAGATGATGAATAAAGAAGCAACAAAAATGAACAACAATAATCGTGAAGAGAGAGAAAACAATAACGGATGAGAAGAGAGAGAAAGACGCCTTTTTTTCCATCCGTTTCCTGTTATATTAACTAACATTTGGATCAAAGTGTAAATTAAAAAACTTGTGGGTTATTTTAAAACTTTTCCAACTTTCTTAATCCATAATAAAGTAATGGTCACTTCCACCCGATAATTAAGACTTGTGTCACCTACACCTCATTTTAAAACTCTTTTGTTACCTACAGCCGAAAGTCCCACGTTACACTACCCCTTAACACTAGATTAATTTTTTTTTGCAATAAAACACTATTAAATACAATAAAGAAATACACTTAATATTCATTCAATTATATTTATTCAAATATTCATGTTATGTTACTAATCCTTTTTGCTGTTATAAATATTAAAGTAAATGTTCTCCTTCATACCACTTTCCTTTTTCATTTCATAACTTCCCTTCTCAATTCTTCTTTGATTTCTTATTTGCTCCTTTTTGTTAGAAGCTCTTTTGATAAAATGTTTCATTCTTTCTTTTCTCTTTCTTTCATTGTTGATGTTTTTAGCACAAGTATAAACATTACATATAATTTAGACATTCAAATTTTTATTTGTTAGGAAGTGGGAGAGGCAACACACATATATATAGCCTTATTCATGTAAAATATTCATCAGATTAATTCAAATTTAAAAAATATGCTAGCTATAGAAAAAGCTGAAATATTGGCGGAAGAATATAAAAATATAACTTTTAAATGTAGAGGATGCCAAAAAGACAATATGAAAATAAATGAATGTATAGAACATTTCAAAAGTTGTTTAGAGAGAAATGACAATTTAGGATATAGAAGAAATAAACCTTTCTTTAATAATAATGAAAAAGATACAATCTCTACACTAAGTTCTACCATCAGTTACAAAGAATTAGCTGAACTAGAACCAGCTAGCTCTTCTAGTGCTAGCCCTTTCCAACAAACAAACCCTAATCCCCAACCAATAGATTATAGCACCGGCAATGAACCTAGAAGACCTGCAGTAAGGATAAACCCAGACACAGAAATTAAAGGATAACATATAAAATCGGCGGGTAAGAGAATGCCAATAGAAGAACCAATTAAATTACAAGAAGGCGGTAGCAAAGGTAAAATCCTAAATATAACAGCACATGATCCCCAAATATGGGATACAGTAATAGACTTATGGAAAGGTATAGTAGCCGCTGATTACCTAAGACATTATACTGAGACAGATACTGAAACAATGTATAAATATTTAGAAACCTTCTTAGGAGAATCTGCTAAAGCTACATGGGAAAGTTTTAAAACAAACTGCCCACATGATTTCCAAATTTTACTAAGTATGGGACCAAATCCATATAATTTTACAAATAAAATGCATATGCTATTAACTGGTAAAGATCCAAATAGTGGATTATTAGCCTTACAAAAGGAAGCCTTGATTAAGTTAGAACAACTAAGTATTTCACACTGGGTATACATAAAAAAGTTCTTACAAGATTATTTTTACTACTGTACTGTTAGTGGAAATACTTTTAATGAAGAACTAGGTAAAAAATTATTCAATAAATTACCCGGAGCTTTAGGTAGAGAAATAGAAGACAGATGGTATAAAAGAGATGGGGTAGCAGCAAACCCAAATTTAAAATGGACAATAGGACATAGAACACAACATATAATGGATATCTTAACCGAAAAATGTACAAATATACAAATACAGAAACAATTAAAACGAAATGAGATGAATTTCTGTAAATCAGTTATATATACAACCCAGAATTATGACCAAAAACAACATAGGAAATATAAGAAACGAAATAATCAAAAACCATATAGTAGAAAACAATATTTTTTAAGAAAATCAAAAGCTAAAAAACCTTGGTTAAATAGAGATAGACATGTTAGAAAATACAGAAATGATAGAAACTATAAAAATAAATTAGAATGTTATACGTGCGGCAGCATAGACCATTTAGCCAACGTATGTCCTAAGAGAAATAATAAATAGAACAAGAAATTCTCAGTTAATAGAAGACTTCCAAGAAACTCTATTAAATGTAGATGAATATATGTCGGACACAGAAAGTATATATTCAATAATAAGTATTGATATAAATGACAAAGATAATTCCAAATCTGACTTTTCAGAATCAGACGAAGATAACTTAGTTAATGAACTAGGACAAGAATTCGAAGATTTAGATTTAAACAATCTAGTTATCAATAATTTAATGAATATTACACAAGAATGTATTCATGACTTCCAAAGAAACAAGGGTCTAGACAGTAATAGATGTAGTATATGTTACTGGTACCCAAGCAGAGATAATAGAGCTAAGTGTAAAAAATGTTATTTAGAGGCATGTATAAACTGTATCGAAAATACTTTAAAAATAAAAGTAGAATCAGAAATAAATAGTGGACAAAAATATACAAATAATCAACTCTTAAACCTAAGGGTGTCAACTCTCGAAACCCGATTAAATGATCTAGAACAAAGACTAATTACCTTAGAAAAGGGAAAGACTAAAGTAGCCATAGAAGACACAGATACATAAGAAACAGTACATTTAGAAAAAATAGAAGCAGAACTTATGAATTTAGAAGACAATAATACCGGATTAATATGTAACGAAGATAATGAATTCTCCACCATAAAAGTCTTGGTAAAAATCAAAATAAAAGACATAGAAATAGAGACTTTGGCATTGGTAGATCCGGGATGTACGAGTTGTTTAATTAACAAAGAAATAGTACCCGAACACTTATTAAAGACACTTGAAAGACCGATAGCAGCCACTCAAATGGATGGATCACATAACATTTATCATTATTACATAGAAAACGCACAAATAAGTTTTTTAAATACATGCAATCAATTCTATAAACCCGTATACAATATTAACAAGATATTAGCACAAGATCTAAATATAGGATCCGATTTTGTGATAGGACTAAAATTTTGTATACAAAATAAGGGAGGATGTCTCTTAACACGAGACAGAATGATGCTATTTAAAAACTTAACTTATACACCAGTACAGACAAAAATACTGCCTACAATATATAGAACATTAAACACACATAAGAAAACATCATCTAAATTATCCTCTCCAGAACCCTGCTGTGAAGACTGCCAAAACAATAAATGCAGCAATCTGTTAAAAGAAAACATGGAAGAAGTTAGAAATTATACATTACTTAATGCAGAAGGTGAAGAATGCCTAGAACATATAGAAAAAGAATATACATTAATAAGCATAGAAACTCAGTTTTATAATTTCAGAAAAGGAATAGATAAAATAGGAATAATAAATAGTCCAAAAGATTTGGAAAATATAATATCTATATTAGACGAAATGGAAATAATAGAAGAAAGACCATTAGCCCATTGGGACGCAAATGAACTAATGTGTAAATTAGAAATAATTAACCCAGAATATACTATAAAAACAGCTCCTATAGAAGCGAATAATGAAGACATCAACGAATTTGATGTACAGATAAAAGAACTTTTACAATTAGGAGTAATAAGAAGATCCACCTCTAGACATAGATCAGCAGCATTTATGGTACGAAACCATAGTGAACAGATAAGAGGTAAAGCGCGAATGGCAATCAACTACAAAAGATTAAATGATAACACTAGAACAGATGCATACAAACTACCAGATAAAAATGAGTTAATCAATAGAATACAAAATAAAAAAGTTTATAGTAAATTCGACTGTAAATCCGGCTATTGGCAAGTTAAGATGCATCCAGATAGCATCGACTGGACAGCATTCACATGTCCAGGAGGACACTTTGAATGACTGGTAATGCCTTTTGGATTAAAGACAGCTCCACCTATTTTCCAACGAAAAATGGATAATATATTTGGAGAATATAACCATTTTTTACTAGTCTATGTGGATGACATTTTAGTATTCAGTCAGACTATGCAGGAACATCTAGGACATTACAACTAGTTTTTAGGTTATTTGTTAAACATGGCATAATAATAAGTAAGAAGAAAATGGAGTTATGTAAAACTTATATTAATTTCTTAGGAATAACTCTAGGTAATGGAAAAATAAAATTACAACCACACATAGCAAAAAAAGGTGTTAGAAATGCCAGACAAACTAGAAACAACAAAAGATTTACAAAAGTTTTTAGGATTAGTAAATTACGCGCGAAATTTTATTCAAGATTTAGGAAAGATAGCTGGACCTTTATATGCCAAGACAGGTGGTAAAGGACAGAAAAATTTTAATATAGAAGATATTAAATTAGTTCAAAAAATAAAGGACAAAATTAAAAATATTCCAGACTTAAAAATTCCACTAGAATCAGATTACTTAATTATTCAAACAGATGGTAGTGACTTAGGATGGGGAGCTATCTTAAAAGCCAGACCCAATAAATATAGTAATAAAAATGAAGAACAAATATGCGGTTATCAAAGTGGTGCTTATAAAGAAAAAGGAAATATGAGTGACATAGATTTAGAAGTACTCGCGATCATATACGGTTTAAATAGTTTTAAACTATATATATTAAATAAGGAAGAAATCTTAGTCAGAACAGACTGTGAAGCAATAGTCAAATTCCATCAAAAAATTAATGATAACAATAGTAGCAGACGAAGATGGTTAAATTTCACAGACACTATATCTGTTTACAAAAATATAGTATTTGAACATATAAAAGGAAAAGAAAATGCTTTGGCAGACCAGTTAAGTAGACTACAACTAGGAATAAATAAATAAGTTTAATATTACTTATTTGTTTTCAGAATGAGACCAATAGGACAACCTCCTGCAGACAAAGGAAAGGGTGTAGCCTCGCCTTCAGACTCATACAGAAAGACAATGTTAGGTAACTTACATTTTAGACCATTAGAAACTTTAGAAACAATGGAACGAATTCAATTCGGACCATTTAATTTAGTTGCATTCCCAGAAAGTAATATCTCATTTAGAGTTAGACCAGATTATGTTTTAGACAGAACCCAAAAATGTTTAGTAGACAACTTATGGATTGCTTATAACAAACAAAGTCGCAATCATTTTATGGCTTCTATGAATGCTTTATGCCAGTACATGGCAGAGAAAAATAAACCTCGTTTTAAATATTATGTAGTAATACATGGAAAAACTAATGGTATTTTCCAAACTTGGCTCGAAGTTTTAGACTCCATACAAGGTTTTAAAACTCCGCTTTTTAAAGGCTTTAATGATTTTACTGAAGCTACTAACCATGCCAGAGGATACTTAGGACCCAATTATTACATTTCTCCTTCTCTTAGACAAAATCCAGACCAAATTCCCCAGTATAACATACAGAAAGACACTGGGAAGATAATTTTTTGTGATCATTGCTCTTCCATGATGGAGAATTTCAAGACGTTAAATGCTCAAAAGGAGTCACTTCTCATGGAGAATACTAGACTGATTAAACAAAATCAGATATTAGAAACAAGACTCAGACAGCAGCAATCAACCAATAAGACAAATGCTCAGACACAGACTACTCCAGATCAGAGTTCTCCATCTCCTCAAAAAATGGATGAGAAGGGTGTGCATTTCCCACTAAATGCTAAGAAATCCACTGTACCGGATGTTGGTACAGCTAGTTCGGCTCAAACGGTAACCGGTAAAGACAAATCAAATCCGTTAATGACTGTCACTTTGCCAAAAAGTGAAGATGAAGGGTGTTCTTCATCAAAAACCAAACTAACAAGATCAGAGAATAAGCTTAAAAAGACCCTAATAGCTAAAATAAAAAATCAGACAATAGAGACAATACTTAAACAGACATTAGATAAATTTTTCAGCAGCCAGACCCAAGATAAATACATCAATGAGCAGACAAACGAACAAACTAATCCAGAAGAAGAACAACCCATGAATTCAGACAGAATTGTACCAGGACAAAATAATACAGATAGAAATACTTCGGGTTCAGACGAAGACAGTAATTTTCAATTCCAAGATGCACAGGACACATATGAAGACGACGACTCAGGCATGAGTTTCGATTTCATAGCCCTGCACAACTTGGACACTTAAGATGAAGATACAGTTTCAGACACTTAAGATGAAGCTACAGATAAAAACAAGACCATCTACAGTTTTTCTATATTAGCTAGGCCAGTCAAGTGGGGATGCCCACTTTATGTCCTGTAAATGTCATAGTCAGTCTGAGTGCTTCCTTTATCACTACTTTCCAACGAAAGAAAAACTGTTGAAGCACGCGTCTGAAAGAAAAAACTTATAATGCATGTGACGATGGGGCCCACAGCGCACCCGACTTGCATTATTAAAGTTTTCTTTCTTATCTTTTATCTAAAAGTGTCGGCCCATTGTCTGACGGCCACGTAGTAGTCTTTATGACCACTTCTTTATGTAGTTTTTGCCTATAAAAGGCATGTAATTTTTAGAAACGAAGCAGAGTGAAATCACCCAACTCCACAACACCTCTAAATGTGTAAACTTCTCCTCCCAAAAAACCTATCCAAACCTGTCTACCCTGTATAAAATTTGTATCAAGTAACTTGTTTAAATAAAAGCTACAAGGTTTCTATTTGATCTCCAAGGGGTTCCCGAAAGGGAAACCTCTCTCCTAGTTACTTCATGTAAGTTCTTATTTATGTATTTTCCCCACAAAAATATTTTCTTTATGTTTTTACATCCATGTTTAAAAGTATCGTATCTTTGTACATCATGAAAGTTAGTTTCTTTACAAAAACTTTACCCTTAGTATATGGTTAGCCTCCTAATTTCTTAATAACAACGATGGATTAACCTGTAAATTCCTAGGAATTCTGGTCTTGATAGTCCGCCAAGTTTGCAGAATAGACACAGGATGAGTGTTAGTTGCCAGATAAAAATATTCCGGGGTGTGGTTAAAGAAGTAAAGTGTTAAGAAGATAGATTAGGGGGAAGAGATGAATGGGGTAAGATAAAAAAAAAAAAAAAAAGTAAAAATTCTGGGGAAAATATAAAATTTGTCTTCTATTTCTCTACCTAAAGCTCCGGGTAATTTATTGAATAATTTTTTACCTAGTTCTTCATTAAAAGTATTTCCACTAACAGTACAGTAGTAAAAATAATCTTGTAAGAACTTTTTTATGTATACCCAGTGTGAAATACTTAGTTGTTCTAACTTAATCAAGGCTTCCTTTTGTAAGGCTAATAATCCACTATTTGGATCTTTACCAGTTAATAGCATATGCATTTTATTTGTAAAATTATATGGATTTGGTCCCATACTTAGTAAAATTTTGAAATCATGTGGGCAGTTTGTTTTAAAACTTTCCCATGTAGCTTTAGCAGATTCTCCTAAGAAGGTTTCTAAATATTTATACATTGTTTCAGTATCTGTCTCAGTATAATGTCTTAGGTAATCAGCGGCTACTATACCTTTCCATAAGTCTATTACTGTATCCCACATTTGGGGATCATGTGCTGCTATATTTAGGATTTTACCTTTGCTACCGCCTTCTTGTAATTTAATTGGTTCTTCTATTGGCATTCTCTTACCCGCCGATTTTATATGTTCTCCTTTAATTTCTGTGTCTGGGTTTATCCTTACTGCAGGTCTTCTAGGTACATTGCCGGTGCTATAATCTATTGGTTGGGGATTAGGGTTTGTTTGTTGGAAAGGGCATAGGCTTAACCAGAAAAAACCTAGGATCTAAAGTATTAATAACCATATACGATGATCGATGGTCCGATATTAAAAAATCAATAATCGGATTAACAGAAGTAGATATGACAAACAATGGAGGAATATTTTACATAAGCCCAGATTTCTTAATGAACTTAAAAGAATCTGGAAGAAATATTAAAATAGGAATCCAAACTAAAGGATATGAGGAAATGAATAGTGGAAATAATTTATTAATGTGCATAGGTTTTATTGGAAAATTAACTTTAAGTAGTAATACAAAGTTTATATATATATATATATATATATATATATATATATATATATATATATATATATATATATATATATAGATGTCGAAGGCCCGTGTCAGCACGGGTCCAATATATCTTATTTTTTAGTCTCAATTTATGTGACAAAATAGAATGCTTTAGTTATTTTAAGCTATTAACTATCGTAATTTATAAGATTTTTATTTAATTTTTAAATAATGCATGTTACTCTCCTTGTTCAAACTTTTGTGACATTGATAGTCAATTATATTTTTAAAATAATTTAAATTTTTTATTATTGAGATTTGTAATACCTCTTCTCTATTCCTATTTAAGTGGCACTGGTATAATTTTAAGAGTCAACCAAATAGTTTATATATTTAAAAAAATTTAAGTTGTTAATTATTGTGATTTATAATACTTTTTTAAAAAAAATATATAACAAATTAATTTTTATAAAGATATTTTAAGTAGTTAACTATTGTAATTATAGTACTTTTTATGAACTTTTCAAATAATACATGTTACTCTCTTTGTCCACACTTTTATGACATGATAGTCAATTATACTTTTAGTTATTCCAATTTAAGTGTCAGTGATATAATTTCAAGAGTCAACCAAATATTTTTGATCTTTGAAATTTTTTTAAATTGTTAATTATTGTGATCTATAATATTTTTTTTAATATATAACAGATTAATTTTTTTTAGATATTTTAAGTCATTAAATATTGTAATTTATAATACTTTTTAAGTATTTTTCAAATGATATATGTTTCTCTCCTTGTCTAAACTTTTGTGGCATTGATAGTCAATTATATTTTAAAAATAATTTAAGTTTTTAATTACTGTAATTTATAATACGCTTTCTTTTATTTCAACATAAATGATACAAATATAATCAACCAAATATTTTATATCTTTTAAATTTTTAAGTTATTTTTGAAATATATACTAGATAAAAAAAAAATAAGACAAACAAATTTAAATTGATGCAAAAAATGAAAGCAAGGAAAAGGACCAATGAAGTTGTGCCAAAGCACACAGATTGACTTTTAAATTTTTAAAGTTGTTAATTATTGTGATTTATAGTAACTTTTTAAAATATATAATAGAGTAAATTTTTTTTTTTAGCTATTTTAAACTATTAACTATTGTAATTTATAATACTTTATGTAATTTTCAAATAATATATGTTATTATCCTTGTTCAAAAATTGGTGTATTGATAGTTTTATATTTTTTAAATAATTTAAATTTTAATTATTGTGATTTATAATATTTTTTCTTCTATTTTTACTACCAATTTAAATGACACGATGTTTAGGAGGTGATATAGTAAAATCATGATTGAAGCAACAAATTAGACATGTCTCAAATAACTTATAATAAATAATTAAAAGTGATATAGCAAAATAAATACTCGTGGAAAAAAATTAAGTGAATCACATATAAGACGTCAAGTGAATCGACCAGCTGCCTTCTTATTTTCTCTTATTATTAGTAGTAAATATATATATTATATAAAGGAGGGTTATAGATATTTCTATGTGGTATCTCTCTATAACCTCCATTCATATTTATTTTTTTCTCATTTTTTTTATTCATTCTTTATATTAATCTATTTGTTTAATAATTTAATAAATATTATCATAAAAAAATAATAATACATAAGGCACAATAATCACAATTGTTCTTTCATATAGAGGTAAAAACACTCTCACCAAAAAAATTAAAAAAAAAAAAAATCGATGTGGTTAATGTTATATCAATGGGTTTATACCAATAAATTATAGCAATGATATATGAAAATTTAAAAACTTGAGAACATCAATTTGGCATATCATAAACAACTTTCTTATGAATTGAAATATATTTTGAAAACTACAATCTAATTTACATTCTAAAAGATAGTTAACTAAGCAAATAAAATTTTTAGTCTATTGAAAGAATGCTAGAATTATGGTTTGAAGAGGAAAGAAGAATTACCTCGCTACATATAAATAATTTCTCTAAAAAAAAAAGTTACAAATAGTGATATTGTGTCGATCTGTATGTCGATCTGCTATTAAGAGCATAAGAAAAAGATTGTTTCTGGAAATGAAAAAAAGAGAAAAAGGAAAAAAAAAAGTTATTGACAAAAAGAATGCTAGAACAATAAAAAAAGACAATTTATAATTTGTATGTCGATATGTTGTTAAGAGCATAAGAAAAAAATTATTTACTGAAATGAAATAAAAAAAAAAAATATTATTAACAAGAAGAATGCTAGAACAATAAAAGAAGACAATTTATAATTTTATAAATAAAAGAATAGAAAATAGAATATCTTGTCTTGTTGATATGGAAAAATAATTAACAAAAGATAATAATTATAAGACATGTTGAAATTTTATATGAAAATATAAATCAACTGCTTACACAAATTTATTCGTGTTTTATGTAATTGCAAAGTAACCTGTAGATTCACAAAAAGAAATTAATATGAATTTATCTGAGATAGAAGAATAAATTTGATAAATACACATCCAAAGAAAAAATAGTTGCTTAAATAAAATTTGACTCACTGCATAAATTGTTATCATCACAATATATTTTTTGAAAATACTAATTGTAATGTTAATCTTCATGATCTCGCAATATTAATCTTCATCACCATCTATAACAAAAGTTTTAATGAGATTAGCAGAAGAAAAATTAAAAGAAAACTGTAAGAATTCTAAGATCTTAAGCAAATTTCTTTAGAACTTCATTACTTGGACAGTAGCCTTGATTAAGAGACTTCTGAACGCCACCATCACTTACTATTCGACAATTCCAAGTTCATCGGCAGTGACGTTGCTTCTGAAATTAGGTTGTGTATGTTAAATCAATTTTGTAATATGCTCTTTAGACATTTTGGTTATCAGGACGTACTAATTGTTAGAGGGTTATGAAGATAAAAGGATTAAAGTTATGAATATTATTAATATTAATTAAGAATATAATTTATGAGGATAAATAAGTGTGAGTAACGAAAATAATTTCTAAAAATAAAATATTTTAAAAAATCAAAAAAATGAGAAAAAAGAAAAATTGGAATGAACACCATTGAGAGGTGCCACTTCAACAACCTACAATAATTCTTTTATTATTATATATAGATTAGTAGTAGTAGTAATAACTTTTATTATATAGTGTTTATTGTAATGCGTATTGACATTTTTATCAACTAAAATATGTGTTTAATAAGGTTATTTTTGTAACTCAATTTTTAACTTGGGAGTTTCTCGTTTATAAAATAAGTATATATATATATGTGTGTGTGTGTGTGTGTGTGTGTCTGTATGTAATACCCCGTACTTTTTCCTAGCTTGAAATCATCTCAAGAATGTGAGAAACTTACTTTGAAAGATGAATCAACTTTTGTACATGTGGTATTTTTAAGATTTTTACTTTTGTCATGTGGGAAATTGAATTAGCTTTCCAACGATACCAATTTCATCAAAATCCGACATAGGAGGAGAAAGTTATGGCCAAAATATAGAAGGCAGTAAAACCGCCCAGGTGCGACGGTGAGGCCGACAGACCATCAGACTAGCGAAGGACCGTCGCAGCGAGGCAGTGTGACTATCTTCTGCCTAGGAGCGACGGCCCAGGCCGACGGACCGTCGGACTAGCGACGGACCGTCTCTCAGGCCGTCGCAAGGGAAACAGTGAGGCCACCTCTTGGATAAGGTATGACGGGTAGTTTGACGGACCGTCGAGCTTGCGACGGATCTTCACCCAAGCCTTCGCAGCCAAGGCAATGAGACCCTATTCAGGTCCACGTGCGACGGTCGAAATGATGGACCGTCGAGCCAACGACAAACCATCGCACGAGCCGTCCAGGTCCCGTTTAGTTATTTTAAGTCTTTTTTTTAAAGAGGCATTTTTTGTCTTTTACCACCCGTTTATATACCCAATTATATCCGACCTTAGCTTATTTTGTTCATCATTCTTTCACAACAACAAAACTAGGATTTTCTCTCTAACATTAATCTCCAAGAACAAAATGCAAATCTTCTTCAAGAACTAAGAGATTCAAATTCTTCAAGTTCAGGAACTTCAAGAAACTCAACCCAGGTATGGATAGTGTTCATTCATGGACTCCTTTCATCCATGAAGCCCAAGAATCTCTTTTCAAAGTTCAAGTTTTATGGATTTCCTTTATGAATTTTCATAATTGGGCTGCTCCCATTCATGTTGATAATTAGTAATTGAATTTTATTCCATGATTGGGTGATAAATTATATGTGGGTTTGATTAGTACAGATATAGATTCATGCTAACCTGTGCCTAAACCCTTGAATGATGAAATTAGAATTGAATCATGATGTTTAATTGTTGTATAATGTTGTTTACACATACTATGCCTACCACGTGTTTGATTAAATGCCTAGATGAAGGAAAATTCTCAACTAGCATGATATCATGAAATCCCCATGTATGTACAAGTTTATGCAGATCACATGTTTGATGAAATGCTTCAATAAATATATTATGGATTATGATGTTAGTGATGTGTTCAAGTAGGTTATGCTTTATCAGTTTCCTTCTATCGAGTCCTGGGGGTACTTGTACCCGAAATATTAGTTGTGTGCCTAGAGCCATATCATGTTTTCACGATACTCTCAGTCAAGCTATGATCCTTAGACTTTAGACAGTCTTATGACTCAGGAAATCTCCATGATCTCATGAACTCAGTCAGTTGTCATATATCAGGAGTATTTCGCCAGTCAACGAAAGTCAGTAACTCAGTCCATGTTTAGTTCAGTAAATCATGTTCAGTGTTTATTCAGATGGGAGTAGAAATTAGCACCGAGCAAACCCAAGGATGGGAACTCACCTGTTATATGAGGGTGTGATTCTTAGAAGCAATCCTTGCGTTCCAGAACTATGTAGCCAGCATAGGTTGAGACATCATAGCCTGGTTTATGAGGGTAGATGAGGTGGATTAACTTGCTATATAAGGGTTCCTACCGTTATCACTAGAGTTATCAGTTATATTAGGGTCACTCACATGTTGTCCTTACCAGTGCTACGGTATTGACACCCTTCCAATCAAGACACAGATTGGACCCCAATTCAGCTATAATGCATCATTTGGGGCATGTCGGTTAGATGACTACCTCCCACAGTCTAAGTATCAGTCTCAGTAAAAAAACTCAGATAGTTCTCCAGAATTTAGGACTGTCAGTACAGTCAACTCAGATATAGTACGAAACTCAGCTAGTTCCATCAAATTTAGGACTGTCAGATACAGTCACTCATGTTATCAGTTATCAGAATTCAGTTATTAGTTATGTTAGTCATCAGCATACTCATGTTATCACGATTTCAGATATAGTTACTATGTATGCATGTATGTATTCTCATATTCATATTAGTCAGTTAGCCAGTATTTTCCATACATATGAACCTCATGCATTCAGCCTACCTCACATGCATACCAGTACATTCAAAGTACTGACGCATTTGTGCTATGGTGTCTTATACTATCGGTTCAAAGACACGAGCTCCAGAGCATTAGTAGATTCTAGATATCAGCAGTCAGAGTTAGCAGTGAGTCCGCATCCTTCGAGGATATGATTATTTCTCTATTATCTCATTAATTAGTTTATTAGTTGGAGTTAGTTGGGGACATGTCCCATCAACTCCTTACTCAGACAGTTCAGTCAGTTAGAGGCTTTCTAGACGATTATGTTCAGATAGTTATTTCAATTATTTTGGGTATTTGATACCCCGTTTAGATGTTATGTTTTACTTCAGTTATGTGAACCTTATGGCCTTTCAGTTTATGTTTCTGCATTATTCAGTATATTATGCAGTATACAGGTACAGATATTAGTCATGGGTTAGCTTGTGGTCCTTCGGGGTCATGAGCATCGTGTAGCATTTCGGGTACCATATTTGGAGCGTTACAAACTTGGTATCAGAGCCTAAGGTTCAATAGAGTCCTAGGAAGTCTGAAAGCCGCATCTAGTAGAGTATTGTGAATGAGTGTGTTGCGCGCCACATTTATGTGCAGGAGGCTATAAGATGTTTTAGGAACAGTTTCCCTTCTTTCAGTATTCATGTCATGCCAGTGAGCATAATCTTAATCTAATCTCTCAACCTAATTCAGTTTTTCTCCTTATTTCAAAACATGCCTCCCAAGAGAAGAACCCAGCCTTTCCAAGAAGATCCCTTGGACGAACATGTTTCTTTTGTGGAATTCAGGGCCGCATTCACTACTCTTGCTCAGCTAGTTGCTGCTCAGAATGAACGACCAGCTGTCGTTCTGGCCAATCCAATGTCCAATTCATCTGCAACCAGGATTTTGGACTTTACCTAAATGAATCCTCCATCCTTTCTTGGGTTTAAGACAGACAAGAACCCTCAAGAATTCCTAGATCAGGTGCAGAAGTTTACAGACATAGTGGGGGTTACTCCTAGTGAGAGTGCTGAGCTAGATACATATCAGTTGTAGGATATTGCTCACACTTGGTTCAAGCAGTGGAAGTTAGAGAGGGCAGATGATGCAGGGCCAGTTGAGTGGGAGAAGTTTGCTTCTGTTTTCCTTGATAGATTTTTTCTCCTAAAGATTAGAGAAGCTAATATACTAGAATTTATCAACCTCAGGCAGGGCAATATGATAGTGAAAGAGTATTCACTTAAGTTTTCTCAATTTGCCAGATATTTCCCTCATGTGGTTGCAGATAGTAGGTCAATAATGAGTAAGTTCGTTTCAGGGGTAAATGATAGTGTGGTTAATGAGTGTAGATCCGCCATGCTGAATAGTGACATAGCTTTAGCTAGGCTCATGACTCATGCTCAGCAGATAGAGGAACAGAAGATTAAAATAAGGGAGAAGTAGAATAAGAGAGCGAAGATAGGTAGTTTTAACTTTGCTCAGCCTAAGTCAGAAGGAGGAAACCATTCTCAGTTTTATCCTAAGTCATCAGTTCCAGCTCCTTCTTCAGTTAGTGCTCCAGTTCTTAAGCTTAGAGAGTGTAACAAAGATAGAGTGCTAGGCTCTAAGTCCCAGAGTAGTGTTAGCAGTGCTCGCACCTATCCTCTTTGCTAGACTTGTGGCAAGCACCATCAGGGTATTTGCAGAGCTGGCAGTGGTATTTGTTTTAGATGTGGTAAGCCAGGCCACAGTGCCACAGAGTCAGACTGTCCTCAGCCGAGTCCTCAGGGTCAACAGAATCGCTCCTCAGCTCAGTTCGGTCGCCCAAATCAGTAGGGTTCCACCTCTAGTGTTACTAGTTGGCAACGCCCAAATCATCTCTATGCTCTTCAGTCCCGACAGGATCAGAAAAATTCTTCTGATGTGGTTACTGGTACGTTACAGATCTTTCATGTGCACATCTACGCTTTGCTAGATCCAGGTTCTTCTTTGTCTTTTATTACTCCCTACATATTAGTTGATTTCAGAGTCAGTCCCGAAATTCTAGTAGAGCCCTTTTTAGTTTCTACCCCAGTAGGTAAAACCATCATAGGTCGGCGGGTATACTGGAACTGCCCTGTTATGACATCTCATAAAGTTACTTCAGTAGACTTAGTCGAATTAAAGATGACTGATTTTGATGTCATTCTTAGCATGGATTGGTTTAATTCCTGCTATGCCACAGTCGACTACAGAAATAGAATAGTTCAGTTTAAGTTTCCGAATGAACCCGTCCTAGAGTGGAAGGGTAGTGTATCTGCTTTCAGAGGTCAGCTTATTTCCTACCTTCGAGCACGAAAAATGATATCTAAAGGATGTGTCTATCATCTTATTCGAGTTAAGGATACTAGTTCCAAAACTCCCAGTCTTGAATCAGTCCTAGTAGTGAATGAATATTCAGATATCTTTCTCGAAGATCTTCCAGGAATTCCTCCTGAAAGGGAAATAGACTTTGGCATTGATCTTCTTCCAGATACTCAGCCTATATCTATTCCACCGTACAGAATGGCACCAGCAGAACTCAGAGAATTGAAAGAGAAGTTGAAGGATCTCTTAGATAAGGGATTCATCAGACCTAGTGTGTCCCCGTGGGGTGCTCCAGTATTATTCATAAGCAAGAAAGATGATTCTCTCAGAATGTGTATAGACTACCATCAACTTAATAAGGTCACGGTCAAGAACAAGTATCCTCATCCCAGAATCGATGACTTATTTGACCAACTTCAGGGTGCTAGCTATTTCTCTAAGATGGACCTCAAATCCAGCTATCATCAGCTCAGAGTCAGAGAATGTGACATTTCAAAAATAGTTTTCCGTACTTGATATGGTCACTTTGAATTCTTAGTCATATCTTTTGGTCTCACCTATGCACCAGCAACTTTCATGGACTTGATGAACCGTGTGTTCAAGCAATACTTGGACATGTTCGTCATAGTCTTCATAGATGATATTCTGGTATATTCCTGCAATGAGCGAGATCATGCAGATCATCTTAGAACAATACTTCAGACTCTCAGAGATCATCAGCTATTCGACAAATTCAGTAAGTGCAATTTTTGGCTAAGGTCAGTAGCATTCCTTGGCCATATCATTTTCGGTGATGGAATTAGAGTATATCCTCAAAAGACTAAAGTAGTAAGAAAATGGCCTTGACCTATCTCTCCATCAAATATTAAGAGTTTTCTGGGTTTGGCTGGCTACTATAGATGGTTTGTTAAGGGATTTTCTTCTATTGCATCCCCTATGTCCAGATTGACTTAAAAGAAAGTCAAGTTTTAGTGGTCAGATTCTTACAAGAAGAGTTTTCAGGAGTTGAAGACTCGACTCACCTCAGCTTCAGTTCTAGCTCTTTCAGTTGATTCAGATAGGTTCATAGTGTATTTTGATACATCCAGATTAGGTTTGGGTTATGTCCTCATGTAGCATGATAAGGTCATAGCCTACGCCTCCAGATAGCTTAAACTCCATGAGAAGAATTATCCTGCTCATGATCTTGAGTTAGCCGCCGTAGTATTTGCCTTAAATATTTAGAGGCATTATCTATACAGCATTCATGTAGATGTGTTCACGGATCATAAGAGCCTTTATTATGTCTTTTCTCAGAAAGACCTCAATCTTCGTAGATAAGGTGGTTAGAACTCTTGAAAAATTATGACATGAGTGTCCTTTATCATCCGGGAAAGGCCAACATAGTGGCCGACGCTCTTAGTAGACTGTTTATGGGTAGTGTTGCTTATGTCAAAGATAGTAAGAAGAAGTTAGCTCAGGAAGTTCATCAGCTTTCCAGACTAGGCGTTCACTTAGTCGATACAGAAGAGGGTGATATATGAGTTCAGAGTAGTTCAGAATCATCTCTAGTTTCTGAGGTAAAAGAAAAGCAAGATAGGGATCCTAGCCTTGTCAAGTTAAAAGAGTCAGTCAAGAATCAAAATGTAGAGGTTTTCTCCCAAAGGAGAGATGGTTTTCTGCGTTGTCAAGGTCTTCTGTGTGTTCCAGCTGTAGATGACTTAAGGTAGCGAATCTTGCAGAAGTGCATGGTGCGCGCTACTCTATTCATCCAGGGGCTACAAAAATGTACCGCGATTTGCGAGAAATCTATTGGTGTAGTGGGATGAAGAGAGACGTTGCAGAGTTTGTGACTAAGTTCTCTACATGTCAGTAGGTTAAGATAGAGGATCAATAGCCTAGAGGGTCCATGCAGTAGTTCAGTATTCTGACTTGGAAGAGGGAAAAAGTGAACATGGACTTCATGACGGGTTTGACTCGAACTCATCATCAACATAATTTAGTCTGGGTCATTATAGACAGAATGACCAAATCATCCTATTTTCTCAAGGATTATGCCAAACTCTACATCAGGGAGTTGGTCAAATTACACGGTGTTCTTCTATCTATTATCTTAGAAAGAGGTACCCAGTTCACTTCTCACTTTTGAAAGCATTCCAAAAGGGTCTTGGTACCTAAGTTCATATTAATATAGCCTTCCATCCTCAGACAGATGGTCAAGCAGAAAGGACTATTGAGACTCTAGAAGGTATGCTAAGGGCGTGTACAATTGATTTCAAGGGTAGTTGGGATGCCACTTGCCTTTGATTAAGTTTGCATACAACAACAACTATCATTCCCGTATACACATGGCTCCATTCGAAGCTCTCTATGGTAGGATATGTAGATCTCCAATTGGTTGGTTTGAAGTTAGTGAGGCCTCAGTTATAGGTCCTGACTTGGTATTGGATGCCTTAGAGAAAGTCCAGTTGATCAGAGAAAGACTTCGGGCTGCCCAGAGCCGACAGAAGTCTTATGCAGATGTTCGTAGAAAGGATATCGATTTCGAGATTGGTGATCATTTCTATCTAAAGATATATCCCATGAAGAGAGTGAAGAGGTTCAGCAAGAAGGGAAAGCTCAATCCCCGATATGTCGATCCCTTTAAGATTCTCAGTCGCTTTGGCAAAGTAGCTTATGAGCTCAAATTTCCTTCAGATCTAGCTTCAGTTCATATATTCTTCCATGTCTCTTTTCTTAAGAAATGTATAGGTGACTCA
Organism: Capsicum baccatum var. pendulum; assembly: GCA_030864225.1. Lineage (NCBI taxonomy): Eukaryota > Viridiplantae > Streptophyta > Magnoliopsida > Solanales > Solanaceae > Capsicum > Capsicum baccatum. Next base: position 246,704,498 of record CM061556.1, read on the forward strand.
GCAACTGTAGTACCTATTCAAAGCATCGATGTTCGGAACAGCCTCTCTTATGAAGAGATTCCAGTTGAAATCCTAAACTATCAGACTCGTAGATTGAGGAACAAAGAAGTCACTCTAGTTAAGGTTCTTTTGCAAAATCAATCCATCAAGGGAGCTACTTGGGAAGCAGAAGAATACATGCGTACCAAGTATCCTCTCCTTTTCTCCGCCGACACAGATCAAGCTCAAGGTAACAGTTTTCCTTAAGCTTACTCAGTTTTATGTTCAGTGTTCGTCACAAACTTGGTATTAAATACCATTGCATATTCAGTCATGCATTCATGTATCAGTTCAGTTATATAATTATGCATCAGACATGGATTCTCATTATGAGAAACTTAGTTCATCAGGACACCCATTCATGCATTAGTGAATCAGTTACACATGTATCAGATATGCATGTTCAGTTATCAATTATGTCAGTCATGACATCATGTTTCAGTATTCATGTTTATTATGTATGTTGGTTATTCTTTTCCCTCACTCTCAGTCTTATTCAAGGATGAATGTTCTCAAGGGGGAGATATTGTAATAACCCGTACTTTTTCCAACCTTGAAATCATCTCAAGAATGTTAGAAACTTACTTTGAAAGATTAATCCACTTTGGTACATGTGGAATTTTTAAGATTTTTTTTTGTAATGTGGTAAATTGAATTAGCTTTCCAGCGATACCAATTTCATCAAAATCCAACATCGGAGGAGAAAGTTATGGCTAAAATACAGAAGACAGTAAAACTGCCCAGGTGCGACGGTGAGGCTGATGAACTGTCGGACTAGAGGCGGACCATTGCCCATGACTATCGTAGCAAGACAATGTGAGTACATTCTACCTAGGAATGACGGCCCAGGCCGACGAATCGTCGGACTAGCAACGGACCGTCTGTCAGGCCGTCATAAGGGAAACAGTTAGGCCACCTTCTGGATATGGTGCGATGGGAAGGTTGATGGACCATCGAACTTGTGATGAACCGTCGCCCAAGCTGTCACATACAAGGAAGTGAGACCCTATTCAGGTCCACGTTCGACGGTCAGAACAACGGACTATCAAGCCAGCGATAGACCATCGCACGAGCCGTCGTAGGTCCCATTCAATTATTTAAGTTATTTATTTTAAAGGGGAATTTTTGATCTTTTACCACCCGTTTATATACCCAATTATATCCGACCTTAGCTTATTTTGTTCATCATTCTTTCACGACAACCAAACTAGGGTTTTCTCTCTAACATTAATCTCCAAGAACAAAATCTAAATCTTCTTCAAGAACTAAGAGATTCAAATTCTTCAAATTCAGGAACTTCAAGAAACTCAACCTAGGTATGCATAGTGTTCATTCATGGAATCCTTTCGTCCATGAATCCCAATAATCTCTTTTCAAATTTCCAATTTTATGGATTTCCTTTATAAATTTTCATGATTGGGTTGCTCTCGTTCATGTTAATAATGAGTAATTGAATTTTATTCCATGATTAAGTGATAAATTATATGTGGGTTTGAGTAGTACAGATATAGATTCATGCTAACCTATGCCTAAACCCTTGAATGATGAAACTAGAATTTAATCATGATGTTTAATTGTTGTATAATGTTGTTTACACATACTATGCCTACCATGTGTTTGATTTAATGCCTAGATGAAAGAAAATGCCCAACTAGCGTAATATCATGAAATCCCCATGTATGTACATGTTTATGCAGATCACATGTTTGATGAAATACTTCAATAAATGCATTATGGATTATGATGTTAGTGATGTTTTCAAGTAGGTTATGCTTTGTCAGTTTCCTTGTATCGAGTCCTGGGGATACTTGTACCCGAAATATTAGTTGTGTGCCTAGAGCCATGTCATATTTTCACGATATTCTGAGTCAAGCTATGATCCTTAGACTTCAGACAGTCTTATGACTCAGGAAATCTCCATGATCTCATGAACTCAGTCAGTTGTAAGATATCAATAGTATTCCATCAGTCAACGGAAGTCAGTAACTCAGTTTATGTTCAGTTCAGTAAATCATGTTTAGTGTCTATTCAGATGGGAGTAAAAATTTGCACCGAGCGAACCCAAGGATGGGAATTCACCTATTATATGAGAGTGTGATTCTTAGAAGAAATCCTTGTGTTCAAGAAATATGTAGCCAGCATAGGTTGAGACATCATAGCCTGCTATATAAAGGTAGATGAGGTAGATTAACCTTCTATATAAGGGTTCCCACCGTTCTGACTAGAGTTACCTGTTATATTAGGGTCACTCCCATGTTGTCCTTACCAGTGTCGTGGTATCCAATCAGGGCACAGATTTGACCCCAATTCAGCTATAATACATCATTTGGGGCATGTCAGTTAGATGACTGCCATAATGCATCAGTTGGGGCATGTCAGTTAGATGACTGCCTCCCACAGTCTCAGTATCAGTTTTAGTAAAAGAACTTAGATAGTTTTTCAGAATTTAGGACTATCAGATACAGTCAACTCAGATACAGTATGAAACTCATCTAGTTCCATTAGATTCAGGACTGTCAGATACAGTCACTCATGTTATCAGTTATCAGAATTCAGTCATTAGTTATGTTAGTCATCAACATACTCATGTTATCACGATTTTAGATATAGTTACTATGTATGCATGTATGTATTCTCACGTTCATATTAGTCAGTTAGCCAGTATTGTCCATGCATATGAACCCCATGCATTCAGCCTACCTCACATGTATACCAATACATTCAAAGTACTAAAACATCTGTGCTATGGTGTCTTATACCATAGGTTCAGAGACACTAACTCCAGAGCATCAGTAGATTCCAAATATCAGCAGTCAGAGTTAACAGTGATTCCTCATCCTTCGAGGATATGATTATTTCTCTATTATCTCATTAATTAGTTTATTAGTTGGAGTTAGTTGGGGACATGTCCCATCAACTCTTTACTCAGACAGTTCAGTCAGTTAGAGGCTTTCCAGACTATTATGTTCAGACAGTTATTTTAGTTGTTTTAGGTATTTCATATCCCGTTTAGATGTTATATTTTACTTAAGTTATGTGAACCTTATGGCATTTCAGATCATGTTTTCACATTATTCAGTATATTATATAGTATACAGATACAAATATCGATTATGGGTTAGCTTGTGGTCCTTCGGGGTCATAAGCACCATGTAGTATTTTGGGTACCAGATTTGGGGCATTACAATATATATATATATACATATATATATATATACTAGATAGGTATGACTGTGGGTTGCACGGACCCAACGCGTATATTATAATAAAATAAAGATATAACAGTAAGGGACTATCCCATTTGATTGTATCAGTTCATAGAAATGATCCCAAATGTATGTTTTATACAGTCATGGGAATAACATACTATTGGATGCTCACATTCACATATGATGGTGACTTTTGTCTATTTACATTGATACAGATAATATTTATAAATTCTACAATTGGAGATACATTTTTATTGTTGTGATTAAGCTCTAGAGCATTGATGATCAAACATCTGTTAAATTTGATTTAAATATTAAATTTAGTTAAGAAGTTCAAAATGTGATAGTAAAATAAATCTTTATTAAATGAAGACAAACACAATAGTTGTTATAGTAAAAGTTGCAATAATATAAGCTATTATGGTATCGGAATGAAAATTCAGTTGTAAATTGAAAGAATTACATTGTAGGTAGCATTAGTAACACTGTACATATCTCATTGTTTTTAGAATTTCGGATAAACATTTACATACCTATTGACAAAGTAGTTGCATTGTTGTGAAATATTAATACCATTGACACCCATAGATGTTAACAAACTCAAACCCCATATGATGAAACCAAATGTAAAAGCCACAAACAACAACCTGAGAAAATCATCACAGAAACAAATCAAGAATGAATAGACATGGCATATGTTGTTCCACCACAAGTACCACAAACAAAATCAGACAACACAGTATAACAACCACAACAGTAGTCACAAGCCAATAGTAACTACAACAAGAAAGACGTCGACTTACGTTCGCGTGGTATTACACCGGTCAAATAACATGCTTAGCAGGCCTAGTTTCTTACTCTTTGATTGTTGTGTCTTTAACTGTTTTCCTTTTTTCTAATGTTGGTTGACCTCGGATGTGATTTTTCATGTCTTATGCAACTATTTCTTTAACAAGTACCAAAAAAACAATTGCTATGCAATATAAATAGACTATCCTAATGAGAAACACCACTTTCTACTGGTAATATAGATACGTAAAAAGCCAAATGTGATCTCTTTCATTCCCAAGAGCTAAAAGGCTCATTTCTCTTCCATTATTTCCCCCAAAGTTGAATTAATTGAAGATAGAAATTGATTCCTTTCTCAACCTTGGATCTTTACAGCAAAAAAACTAGAAAAAGATACTCTATGAAGCAGACTCTGAATGTTGTTTGGATTTAACAACACACAAATTAAGAAATCAACATACTTTATTAACTTCTAATATAATCACTTATGAGTACTACGTAATTAAAATTTAATACCTTGACAGGAGTTCCATTGCATTTAAAAATAAACTACATTATTTTAAATGGGCTCAACATGAATCAAATATAGTGAATACATGAGACCAAAGAAAATAAGAAAAAGACCAACAAATTAGACTCAATCGTAACTATTTTATTGCCCGAAGAATCATAGCTTTATCTACAATGAAACAAAATAAACATTCCTCCATCCATTCATGTTTCGCTACCAGAAAGCAAGAAGAGGAAAGCGACCTTTCAAGTCTGAAAGACCCAACTTTTTTTCCATACTTACGCAGTTTTCAATAAAAGGAGGAAAGATCCAATCAAATATTAATATTCAACTTGAAAGGCACTTTTATAGAATAGAAAGTTGAAGCAAATAAGATACTCCAGTCATAATAGATGTAACTTTAGACAAAATCCTTAGCAGCCAACTCATAAGATCATACTTTTATTGAACCAACTTAAATTCATTGAGAGGCAGAACTTAGACCATCAGATTCACATGGTAACTAATGACTTCAGACAAAAACATTCAATAGAAAAGGGTTAAGCTAGAACAAATAAGAGATACAGACAATAGTTTCATGCATTTTGATGGCTAAGCTTAAATGAAAATGGCCAAATTTTTAGAGTTAGGCATTTCACTCTTGCAAATCATGTAGAAGAACCACTAAAATTAGTAATTTGATATCACACAGTATTCCGATTGAAATATCAAATACAAATTTTGGATGAAATTCAAATGGAAAATTAGATTTTTTCAAAGATGACCGATTGGAATCATTCTAGAACGTGCCAGCACACCAATCGTTTGGATCAAAGGATAAGAGTGGGGTTTGAGAGCACGTGTGTGCACATGAAGTTAAGGATAGGGGCATATAGTGAAGATAATAAACTTTGACCTTTCTAATAAGAATGGTCCACATTCTTCTGCTCAAACTCAATTAGCAGTTCTACTTTCCCTCCTATCATTGCAGTGCCTTAATCTTTATAATAGTTGATGAATTGGAGTAATTCATGAATATTCTACAAAACATTAATGTCAAAGAGGTAAAGGGACTTCCTAGGCTAACTACCCTTGATCTTTCAGACCAAGAAATTGAAGGGCAAATATCCGATTGGGTTTGGCCAGATAGATCTAATCTTTCTCACAATCTATTTGAGTCTCTAGAAGAACCTTACCATATATATACTGATCATAGTGGCATCTACACTGTCATTCTGATAGAGCTCCAAACATTGGATAGACAAGTACTTTAGGTATCAAAGACATATAACACAAGCTGCATCATTGACAGCTACGGGTATCAAAAGCAATGGTACCCCACAATTAATAAGAATACAAGTAAGTTCTCGAATCATGAAATTCTAATGTAGCTGATAGCTTCTAGAAATATAGAAGAAAAATTGATATTGTTGACCATTTTCACCTAAAAAGCTCGCACCAACACTTAGTAACAAGCTAACAATACAAGCAACTTAGTGCAATTGTGTCATGACCCAAAATAGGATCATGACCGATGCTAAGGATGTTGGGACTCCAAAGCAAGCCTCATCAGAATTCTACAGAAAAACAGACAGAGTTTTCCTATTTTTGGGCCTAACAAGTAAATTTCCCGTCTTAATTTCAACAACAAACAACCCAACAGCACAACCACCACACAATACCAACACAATTCACCATAAATCATCAATAATTCACCAATACCACCAACTAACAATACAAAAACCATCTCCAAGGATGAGAGAAAATCAAATATTCCACAAATCCACAATAAAGAAAGAATACTAAAAAATCTAAAGTCATGACTATGGAGCGACTCTAGGAGTTTACAAAAAATAGAACATAACAAATAAATAAACTCTTGCCCACACGAACAATGTGGGGCTCACCAAGAATATGCTACTCGAATCCTCTAGCCAACGAGATCCTCACCGTCACCTATGTTCTCTGAAAAATAATAGCGAGAAGTGAGATGCTAGCTCAGTGAGTAATAATACTTAACCACAATCATTTTAATGGGGACAATTCAAAAAATATCATGAATAAAAGTTCTTTCATAAAACATTAACAACAAACAATATCAATGTTTCATGTAAGCCAAGTGAACCAATAGTTCAGTAATAAACTCAAAAAGCATCATATCATACCAAATATACATATATGGGAGGTTTCCAAGAATGAATCATGTGATTAGTATGACATTCTTCTTTATTAAGAATAACCCATAATAGTGGATCCCTCATAAAGGAGTCTCATATCATATCAGTAACAGTATGCTAGTTCGACCTTCCCACTAGCGAGGGTTATAACATTCATCAGTAAATACAAGGTGCACAAGTTCTAACGATCCTCCGTTAGCTACGGGATTCAATCAAGGTCTACCCTATTCATAAATTCTTTGAAAACAATAGGATATTCATATAAAAACTTCTTTTTGAATAAAACATAACTTTAAAATTCATATCAATAATAATACACGTAAACATGAATAAACCATATATCAAATATACTTATTTCTCATGTAAGCGAAGAATATTCACAATAGTAATATCATATCTCAAATAACCATATCAATATCATATTAAGTAAAGAGCTTGTCCCACGTGCAAATTTCCAAAGCATTCAATAACTCTTGTTTTCATCAAAGCATGGTATAAATATGCAATTTAAGAAACATAAATTATGGCAAGATTACTACTCACAGTACTCTTGTCGAAATACCAACTTATCATCTCGAATGATTCGTATCGCTTTCTTAGATCAAACCTATAATCACATCATATCCATTCTTGAGTTAATTCTCTTATTTTAGGCTAACCCATGATAAAATTAGACTATCCAACCCTCAAGGTTTCATGGTAACCTTCAATTTCTCAAACTTCATGCACAAAATCACACCTTAATATTCTTAATCTAGTTTTTGATAATTAAATTTTACTACCCAAAATAAATTACCTAGACTAGAAATCACAATAAAGATGTACAAAAAGGTTTACCTTAAACCCAAACCTCATTTTTTCCCCTCACTGGACGAACAACTTGTTGTTTTATTTTTCTCTGCTTCGTGGGTAGGAGGGCAGATTACTTACTGCTTGCTGCTCCCAAGTTGGATGCCTTTCTTTTAGTGAATAAATGATAAGATTGATAACGCTCAATCTACAGCTCTCGTAGGAGTGTAAAGCGGTCGATAGCAAATATAGAACCCAACCTGGGTTGGGTGTCGATCCCACAGGGAATAGCTTGGTCAACAAGTAAGCAAAATTAATAGACTTTTGGTGCAAGTCTCGTAAGAAGGGGGGATTGTAATAAGTAACCAAAGTAATGAAATAAAAGCTGAAAATAATAAAGTAAAAAGAGAAAGATTGTCACGTTGGTTGTAAACAATGAGAATTAAAGCGTTGGGGTTATGTCCACCTTCTGAGGTATACGTCTCTATTGGCTATGGGTGTGTAGAGTCTTGACATGCAATTGTTTATAGAGAATTGTAGTCGATGGTAAATCCAAGCGTCTCTCGACCTGAACAAGGACTATTTCACTTTAACTCTCTCGAGCTTAAAGCGTGTCTAACGGTACGAATTCTCCAAGAGGTTAGTCCAGTTACGGCACTAGCTTTTTAATAGGAAAGGGTGTCCTACTACCTTGACATTATCTCTTTTCCAGACAAATAACCTTTCTCTCGAACAAGTTAAATGTTAGACTGGCGTTATTCTATGCGTCTGCAGCCACAAGAATTTGCATTAAGATGAAGAGAATAATGATATAAGCAACATACGTGTCTCGAACTCACAAACTCACAGCAATAGATAGTATCTCATTCGGCTTCCATAACCCCAACAGAGAAGTTTAGTTACCCATGAGTGCGAAGGATATCACGTTTTGCATGGTTGATGGCGTGAGAAGTAGGTGATAGGCGTGTGGTTTTGGTGATTCCCTAGCAAGTAACGATTCTCTTGTTGTGGAATTTAAGAATAGAAGAATAGATTAGAAGTGTTTGTGGTGGAAGATGAGAGAGATGGAAGAAAATTAATAGTTTTAAGAATGAATTTCTTGAATTAAGGGAGGAGTTGCCTCCACTAAGGGAGGACTTCCTTAAAATCTCTAGCATGATAGGGTATTTATAATACTCCTATCCTACTCCTACTATGCTAATGAAATAAATAACCAAATCCTACTAAACTAAGGAAATACTTAACCCATTTGTACTAGGTTAATGTAACATTCTCCTAATCCAAATAAACTAATGAAATACATAACCCAATTGTACTAGGTTAATGTATCATTGTCAAAATCCAGCTTTGTGTCTGTAAGTCCCCAAAGTCTTCAGAAATGTTGTTTTAGCCCGGGACAGATTTTCCATGCAGCAGTTTTGGTCCAGGTCCCCAGAGTCTTCAGAAATGCTGTTTTAGCCCGGGACAGAGTTTGCATGCAGCAGTTTTGGTCCTTAGGCGTGTAAACTCCCTTTCCTTCATTCGTGAGCTTTCTTTTGCATCAAGTAAGCCATAAAATGCTGAATTTTGCATCATTTAAGCCTGAAACTTTACTAATCATGTTCGTTAGCTCATTTATAGGAAAAAGGACTAAAAGTGCATGAAATATATAATTTGTTCTCGAAACTAGGCTAAAATATGGGCAAAATATATTGATATAGTCGCGTAATTTCGCCTATCATCAACACCCCACACTTGAAGCTTTGTTCGTCCTCGAACAAAATATCATGTCCTTCTAAACATCAACTTAGGGTTTTACAGCAACAACACAAAACATTCTTCAAGACAAGCACAACAATTATCAACAAAGAGTAGCTTTCTGATTATAAGTAGAAACAATTTAACCTCAAGCATAGACTCGTGATGGTGATCAACTCGCATGCAAACGTTAAGGTGCATAGAATCATATACAACTATCCAAGACTCATCAACCATGTGTGTCTCACAATATAGTACCCATAATCACTCACAAGTATAGCATATTTTTCAAACATGGGTATCAAAATATCCTTGCTCTCACTCTCGCAAAGAATTCATATGTAGCAATTGATAACCATAGGGTTGCCCTTAATGTAGTACTCCACTAAATGTCGGAATGTTAAGATTAGGATCAAGTAGGTCTTTTGATGGTTGTAACGTAAGCTAAGGGACGGGTAGGACTATTTTGGCCAAGAATAGTGACTAGGTTCCTAAGCACTTTAATACATCACATTGTATCATTGACACTTTTTTCTTTCAACCTTTCTTTATTTTATTTTTCCACCCTTGTTATCATCTTTTGTTTTTCAATTTTAAGCACAACTCACTTTTCAGCTTTCTTTTCCTTTTTCTTTTCACAACATACCTCTTATGATAGCACTTTCTTTTTCATCACACATTCAAGCACCATTACAATTTAAAGCATCATACTCACCCAATTTCTTCTTATGTTGTCACATGACTTTTTCACTTTAAAGCACTTAGGAATTTGGATCAAATTACGGTCTTGAAAAAAAATGGATTAGGCTTACATACAAGGTTGTCAAAGAAATAGGCTAAAGGCTCAAAAGGGTTTAACTAGGATGATGTCCATGGGTAGGTAAAACAAAGGTAAACATGTATAGGTTGCCAAAGAAATGCCTAAATCATCTCCTAAACTTACACTCCTTATTTTTGCTTTGCATACATACCAGGCAAGTTCTAGCATCAGTCACAAACATAGAATATACTATTATCTCACACACACAAGGCACATGGTCGACTTGGTTAGAAGTAATATAGACTCTTGACCCAACAAGTGAAGGAATTGAATCACACAATATCACATAATGAGTCACAACTAGAGCCTAAACGTCTCAATAGTCACAATTGTAATACATACTCTTGTTATTTTTGGTTACTTTGTTTATTTGAGTAACCAAATAAACAAACAAAAAAAAGAACTCAAATAAACAAAGTAACCAAACAAACATAGGTGCAAACAGAGAAGTATAGCATGCAATGCCACCCCACACTTAGAAGGGACACTGTCCTCAGTGGAAAATAAATACGAGGAACCTGGTCAGTCGGACTCCTCCTCTATGTCTGGGGTCCTACCCCTTGCGTTGGGATCATCATAAGAGTCATCATCCTCATAAGTTCCGCATAAGTATCCCACTTAATTCCAAGCGTGAGTCGAGGTGTTTGTAGCGAGGAGGGTTCTCCTTGCTCTTTGCGGCCTCTTTTTTTGCCCTTTTGGGAAGTGGTAGCCTTCTTCCTTGCCTTGTCTCTCTTTAGGTGCCATTGTACCTGAGACTTGAAATAGTGTTAATGGTAGCACAATCTCAATGGATACAATCTATACATAGACAGTAGGGGTACCACCCCACACTTAGGTTGTTGGCACCAACTAGTGAGGTGAAAGTGATCGATTACTCAGAATTCATCGACATACGTTTTAGGATTGTATTCCGACAAGAAAATCAGCAATGCATCACTTACTTGCAGCCATTGGACTACTTTCATGTTAGATATAACAACACTACTACATAGGGGTAACCACATGGAATAGTTATTCTTTCAATAATCACAACCTCCTATGTCGGTAGGCACTATAAGTCTTATCCCGATGAACGGGATATTCCAACATGCAAGTATTCAAGTGACAAGATTATGCAATGTTCATGACTATAGCAATTTTGCAAGTAGTATAACAATGCATCAAAATCAAATTCAAGTCGGAAATAGGTTAAGAGCATCCTAACGTACATGTTCACTCACTTGGATGTGTATCAATAATTCAAACACATGACTATCACCAATGCTTCTTCAAGATTTAGCAATTCATAATAGGTGTAGTAATGTAGTACTTACAAAGTATAAATGAAGAACAAAGTAGTACTTACTTGGTTGAAGCCTTTGAATGATGTTCTTGTGAAGAAAAAGAGCAAAAGGAAACTTTTTGATAGGTTTTGGAGACTATAGGTGGTGCATAAGCTAGGTTTCCAATGTGTTTTTGGTTCAAGATTAAGTCTCATATTTATAAGAAAAGGTTGGGTTGAGTTTTGACCCATTAAAATCGGATTTAGAGACCAAAAGTGACCATAGGCGGTGCCTAATGCTTTGCCTAGTTGAGCAGAATGCCATAGCATATGCCATGCATTTATTTAAGAATGCCATAGCATATGCCATGCATTTATTTAAGAATGCCATAGCATATGCGGCGCATTGTCTATGGCATATGTAGACATATGCGCCGCATAGTCTATGGCACATGAGATACTGAGACTAAATGCCATAGCATAGGCGGCGCATAGTCAAAAGCATACCTAGGAATAGGCGGCGCATAGTGTATAGCACACTAGATTCCGAGTCCTTAGGCTATAGAATGGGTTGTGCATCGTTCGTGGCCTATTTTTACCAAGGCCTAGCCTTCCTCGAAGCCTATTTTGACGAGGAAAAGGCTCAATCCATAGCCTTATGCATCACCATTCCTAACTTACCAACTTTACCATACAATGCGTCCAAATCGTCAATTGAAATCAATCTCCTCGTTGAATACTTCTTGCACCTATTTTTGCTTACAACCAAATGAAAATGATTAGTACGATGGGTTGCCTCCCACCTAGCGCCTTAGTTTTGGTCGTGGCACGACTATTATTTTTGGATTTTTCATAAAACAAAACAAGTACTAGAATGAAAGAAAAAATGATAAAATGATAAAACGATGGGTTGCCTCCCATCTAGCGCCTTATTTATTGTCGTGGCTCGACTTAGTTACCTCGAGTACTCAGACTTCGTCGAGGTAAGTGATGGATCGTTTTCTGAAAGGATTTAGACGACAATGAGGCTTACCTGTGGGCATGCGATCTTTTTCGAGATGGCTCATACGTTTCTCCGGAGAGTCACCAATTATATCATCAATAGTCCAACCCATAGCTCTCTTGTATCTCCTCAGAGCAGAGATGAGAGCTTCTACGTGCTGTTCACTTAAATCATCTGCTCTCTCAGGAAGTATATTTCTACTTTCCAGGAACACATACTTTAGATAATCGGGAAGCTCTTGCGATTCTAGCTTTGGTGGCTCGTCAAAGGGAGTATTCGCTGTTGGTCGATTCTTGAGTTCACAATCCGGTTTCTTAGGAGTATAAGACTTTATTTCTGTTAGAGCACTCATAAGTTCTTCATAACCTTCATTATCTTCATGCTCAACTTTCAGTGGCACAGCAGACAATGGCTCAACAGTAGGTTGTTTCTCTATAGATAATGCTTTCATATCCTCATAATGAACATCAGCTACAGATGACTCATTCATATCGCTGGGCTGCTTCATTGTTTTGCATATATCAAACCGTACCACTTCGTCAACCACTTGCTTGCCTTTTGCTGAAGTTTCCAGCACCTTACCACTTCTGGTAGTTATGGCCATGCATGACCCATCATTCCTTGGGTTTTGCACAGTATCGCTAGGTAAAGTGCCAGCCTTTCTTTGATTAAATGCTGCTGAAAGTTGGCTCAATTGCTGCTCTATTTGCCTGATAGAAGTGGAATGAGAATCAACTAGTTGCTTCATGGAGGACAAATCATCAATCACCTCCTTAACTCCCGCGCTCGTTGCTTCCACTCCTTTCAATAACTTAGCCATCATGTCTTCCATACTCCCAGAATTAGATGTGGTGGTATCACGTCTGCCAGGGGGAACGTACAAACCACTCTTTTCATTATTTTTCTTCCAACTACCTTGGTCTTTGCTTCCAGATTTATCATAATAGTTCCGACCTTGGTTTCCTTGGGCATTCCCACGAAAACCCCCCTGATTGTTCAAGTAGTTAGCCTCCTCTTTAGAATCAGATTCGTATCTTCCTGTTAGCGCTACAGCTTTCACTTTTTCGGTCTTCCCTGATAATAAGTGCTTTGTCAGAAGATCCAATTGTGTTTTCATGTGAGCCATGTCTTGGTCACGATCTTCTTGTCTTCGCCTCTGCTCTGCAGTCATGCCAAAAGATAAAGTGGGGCTTGCTACCTCAGAATCCCTGGTATGCCAAGCTCTACTTTGCTTTGTCATCCGATCTAGCATATGGCTTGCCTGCCCAAAGGTGAGGTCCATAAAAGATCCTCCAGCCGCATTATCAACCACTGGCTTAGTCACCGAATTCAAAGCTCTGTATAATATCTCCATCAAGTGGTCATTGGTCATATGGTGATTTGGGCATCGCATTAGCTTCGTCTTGAACCTCTCCCATGTTTCGTGGAGAGCTTCAGTTGGAAGCTGTCGAAAATTGATGATCTCATCTCTCAACTGTGCTCTTTTGGATGGCGGAAAGAATCTTTCTAGGAAAGCGTCTTTCAATTGCCTCCAATTAGTAATAGAATCAGGAGTCAGCCCATTTAACCACATAGTTGCCTCCCCAGACAGAGACAATGGAAATAGACGTAATCGAATTGCATTCTGTCCAACTCCAGGATTGTCGAATGACTTGCATGTAGAAATAAAGTTGATCAGATGCATATTCGGATCATCGCCTACGAGTCCACCAAATAATCCCTTGAGTTGCAAAAGCTGAATCATGGCGCTAGTGATATTGAACTTTGCTCCAGGTGCTAAGGGAGGAAGAATAATAGCTCCTGTGGAACCAGCTTCGTCAAGATCATCATCATCAAACAGCATTGGTACAATTCGACGTTCAGGCCTATATCTTGCTTGACGATCTCTTCTGTTTGCTGGTGTCGCCATCTCAGCAGTATGCTGTGGGTTTAATAGCTCTTCATCGCCCAGATCCTCATCGTCAGGATTTGTTGCTCGCCTACGGTTATCAATATTTTGTTGATGCACTTGAGCAGCCATCCTTTCAATTTCACGTTGTGCCTCCATTGATGCACTGAATAAACCTAAAAAAAACAAAAACAACAACTAAAAGTAAAAGTACGAGAATCTTTGACCAAGGGGTCTAGTAATTATCACGAACTTGATTGACACTCGTATTCCCCGGCAACGGCGCCAATTTTTGATAACGCTCAATCTACAGCTCTCGTAGGAGTGTAAAGCGGTCGATAGCAAATATAGAACCCAACCTGGGTTGGGTGTCGATCCCACAGGGAATAGCTTGGTCAACAAGTAAGCAAAATTAATAGACTTTTGGTGCAAGTCTCATAAGAAGGGGGGATTGTAATAAGTAACCAAAGTAATGAAATAAAAGCTGAAAATAATAAAGTAAAAAGAGAAAGATTGTCACGTTGGTTGTAAACAATGAGAATTAAAGCGTTGGGGTTATGTCCACCTTCTGAGGTATACGTCTCTATTGGCTATGGGTGTGTAGAGTCTTGACATGCAATTGTTTATAGAGAATTGTAGTCGATGGTAAATCCAAGCGTCTCTCGACCTGAACAAGGACTATTTCACTTTAACTCTCTCGAGCTTAAAGCGTGTCTAACGGTACGAATTCTCCAAGAGGTTAGTCCAGTTACGGCACTAGCTTTTTAATAGGAAAGGGTGTCCTACTACCTTGACATTATCTCTTTTCCAGACAAATAACCTTTCTCTCGAACAAGTTAAATGTTAGACTGGCGTTATTCTATGCGTCTGCAGCCACAAGAATTTGCATTAAGATGAAGAGAATAATGATATAAGCAACATACGTGTCTCGAACTCACAAACTCACAGCAATAGATAGTATCTCATTCGGCTTCCATAACCCCAACAGAGAAGTTTAGTTACCCATGAGTGCGAAGGATATCACGTTTTGCATGGTTGATGGCGTGAGAAGTAGGTGATAGGCGTGTGGTTTTGGTGATTCCCTAGCAAGTAACGATTCTCTTGTTGTGGAATTTAAGAATAGAAGAATAGATTAGAAGTGTTTGTGGTGGAAGATGAGAGAGATGGAAGAAAATTAATAGTTTTAAGAATGAATTTCTTGAATTAAGGGAGGAGTTGCCTCCACTAAGGGAGGACTTCCTTAAAATCTCTAGCATGATAGGGTATTTATAATACTCCTATCCTACTCCTACTATGCTAATGAAATAAATAACCAAATCCTACTAAACTAAGGAAATACTTAACCCATTTGTACTAGGTTAATGTAACATTCTCCTAATCCAAATAAACTAATGAAATACATAACCCAATTGTACTAGGTTAATGTATCATTGTCAAAATCCAGCTTTGTGTCTGTAAGTCCCCAAAGTCTTCAGAAATGCTGTTTTAGCCCGGGACAGATTTTCCATGCAGCAGTTTTGGTCCAGGTCCCCAGAGTCTTCAGAAATGCTGTTTTAGCCCGGGACAGAGTTTCCATGCAGCAGTTTTGGTCCTTAGGCGTGTAAACTCCCTTTCCTTCATTCGTGAGCTTTCTTTTGCGTCAAGTAAGCCATAAAATGCTGAATTTTGCATCATTTAAGCCTGAAACTTTACTAATCATGTTCGTTAGCTCATTTATAGGAAAAAGGACTAAAAGTGCATGAAATATATAATTTGTTCTCGAAACTAGGCTAAAATATGGGCAAAATATATTGATATAGTCGCGTAATTTCGCCTATCATCAACACCCCACACTTGAAGCTTTGTTCGTCCTCGAACAAAATATCATGTCCTTCTAAACATCAACTTAGGGTTTTACAGCAACAACACAAAACATTCTTCAAGACAAGCACAACAATTATCAACAAAGAGTAGCTTTCTGATTATAAGTAGAAACAATTTAACCTCAAGCATAGACTCGTGATGGTGATCAACTCGCATGCAAACGTTAAGGTGCATAGAATCATATACAACTATCCAAGACTCATCAACCATGTGTGTCTCACAATATAGTACCCATAATCACTCACAAGTATAGCATATTTTTCAAACATGGGTATCAAAATATCCTTGCTCTCACTCTCGCAAAGAATTCATATGTAGCAATTGATAACCATAGGCTTGCCCTTAATGTAGTACTCCACTAAATGTCGGAATGTTAAGATTAGGATCAAGTAGGTCTTTTGATGGTTGTAACGTAAGCTAAGGGACGGGTAGGACTATTTTGGCCAAGAATAGTGACTAGGTTCCTAAGCACTTTAATACATCACATTGTATCATTGACACTTTTTTCTTTCAACCTTTCTTTATTTTATTTTTCCACCCTTGTTATCATCTTTTGTTTTTCAATTTTAAGCACAACTCAGTTTTCAGCTTTCTTTTCCTTTTTCTTTTCACAACATACCTCTTATGATAGCACTTTCTTTTTCATCACACATTCAAGCACCATTACAATTTAAAGCATCATACTCACCCAATTTCTTCTTATGTTGTCACATGACTTTTTCACTTTAAAGCACTTAGGAATTTGGATCAAATTACGGTCTTGAAAAAAAATGGATTAGGCTTACATACAAGGTTGTCAAAGAAATAGGCTAAAGGCTCAAAAGGGTTTAACTAGGATGATGTCCATGGGTAGGTAAAACAAAGGTAAACATGTATAGGTTGCCAAAGAAATGCCTAAATCATCTCCTAAACTTACACTCCTTATTTTTGCTTTGCATACATACCAGGCAAGTTCTAGCATCAGTCACAAACATAGAATATACTATTATCTCACACACACAAGGCACATGGTCGACTTGGTTAGAAGTAATATAGACTCTTGACCCAACAAGTGAAGGAATTGAATCACACAATATCACATAATGAGTCACAACTAGAGCCTAAACGTCTCAATAGTCACAATTGTAATACATACTCTTGTTATTTTTGGTTACTTTGTTTATTTGAGTAACCAAATAAACAAAAAAAAAAAAGAACTCAAATAAACAAAGTAACCAAACAAACATAGGTGCAAACAGAGAAGTATAGCATGCAATGCCACCCCACACTTAGAAGGGACACTGTCCTCAGTGGAAAATAAATACGAGGAACCTGGTCAGTCGGACTCCTCCTCTATGTCTGGGGTCCTACCCCTTGCGTTGGGATCATCATAAGAGTCATCATCCTCATAAGTTCCGCATAAGTATCCCACTTAATTCCAAGCGTGAGTCGAGGTGTTTGTAGCGAGGAGGGTTCTCCTTGCTCTTTGCGGCCTCTTTTCTTGCCCTTTTGGGAAGTGGTAGCCTTCTTCCTTGCCTTGTCTCTCTTTAGGTGCCATTGTACCTGAGACTTGAAATAGTGTTAATGGTAGCACAATCTCAATGGATACAATCTATACATAGACAGTAGGGGTACCACCCCACACTTAGGTTGTTGGCACCAACTAGTGAGGTGAAAGTGATCGATTACTCAGAATTCATCGACATACGTTTTAGGATTGTATTCCGACAAGAAAATCAGCAATGCATCACTTACTTGCAGCCATTGGACTACTTTCATGTTAGATATAACAACACTACTACATAGGGGTAACCACATGGAATAGTTATTCTTTCAATAATCACAACCTCCTATGTCGGTAGGCACTATAAGTCTTATCCCGATGAACGGGATATTCCAACATGCAAGTATTCAAGTGACAAGATTATGCAATGTTCATGACTATAGCAATTTTGCAAGTAGTATAACAATGCATCAAAATCAAATTCAAGTCGGAAATAGGTTAAGAGCATCCTAACGTACATGTTCACTCACTTGGTTGTGTATCAATAATTCAAACACATGACTATCACCAATGCTTCTTCAAGATTTAGCAATTCATAATAGGTGTAGTAATGTAGTACTTACAAAGTATAAATGAAGAACAAAGTAGTACTTACTTGGTTGAAGCCTTTGAATGATGTTCTTGTGAAGAAAAAGAGCAAAAGGAAACTTTTTGATAGGTTTTGGAGACTATAGGTGGTGCATAAGCTAGGTTTACAATGTGTTTTTGGTTCAAGATTAAGTCTCATATTTATAAGAAAAGGTTGGGTTGAGTTTTGACCCATTAAAATCGGATTTAGAGACCAAAAGTGACCATAGGCGGTGCCTAATGCTTTGCCTAGTTGAGCAGAATGCCATAGCATATGCCATGCATTTATTTAAGAATGCCATAGCATATGCCATGCATTTATTTAAGAATGCCATAGCATATGCGGCGCATTGTCTATGGCATATGTAGACATATGCGCCGCATAGTCTATGGCACATGAGATACTGAGACCAAATGCCATAGCATAGGCGGCGCATAGTCAAAAGCATACCTAGGAATAGGCGGCGCATAGTGTATAGCACACTAGATTCCGAGTCCTTAGGCTATAGAATGGGTTGTGCATCGTTCGTGGCCTATTTTTACCAAGGCCTAGCCTTCCTCGAAGCCTATTTTGACGAGGAAAAGGCTCAATCCATAGCCTTATGCATCACCATTCCTAACTTACCAACTTTACCATACAATGCGTCCAAATCGTCAATTGAAATCAATCTCCTCGTTGAATACTTCTTGCACCTATTTTTGCTTACAACCAAATGAAAATGATTAGTACGATGGGTTGCCTCCCACCTAGCGCCTTAGTTTTGGTCGTGGCACGACTCTTATTTTTGGATTTTTCATAAAACAAAACAAGTACTAGAATGAAAGAAAAAATGATAAAATGATAAAACGATGGGTTGCCTCCCATCTAGCGCCTTATTTATTGTCGTGGCTCGACTTAGTTACCTCGAGTACTCAGACTTCGTCGAGGTAAGTGATGGATCATTTTCTGAAAGGATTTAGACGACAATGAGGCTTACCTGTGGGCATGCGATCTTTTTCGAGATGGCTCATACGTTTCTCCGGAGAGTCACCAATTATATCATCAATAGTCCAACCCGTAGCTCTCTTGTATCTCCTCAGAGCAGAGATGAGAGCTTCTACGTGCTGTTCACTTAAATCATCTGCTCTCTCAGGAAGTATATTTCTACTTTCCAGGAACACATACTTTAGATAATCGGGAAGCTCTTGCGATTCTAGCATTGGTGGCTCGTCAAAGGGAGTATTCGCTGTTGGTCGATTCTTGAGTTCACAATCCGGTTTCTTAGGAGTATAAGACTTTATTTCTGTTAGAGCACTCATAAGTTCTTCATAACCTTCATTATCTTCATGCTCAACTTTCAGTGGCACAGCAGACAATGGCTCAACAGTAGGTTGTTTCTCTATAGATAATGCTTTCATATCCTCATAATGAACATCAGCTACAGATGACTCATTCATATCGCTGGGCTGCTTCATTGTTTTGCATATATCAAACCGTACCACTTCGTCAACCACTTGCTTGCCTTTTGCTGAAGTTTCCAGCACCTTACCACTTCTGGTAGTTATGGCCATGCATAACCCATCATTCCTTGGGTTTTGCACAGTATCGCTAGGTAAAGTGCCAGCCTTTCTTTGATTAAATGCTGCTGAAAGTTGGCTCAATTGCTGCTCTATTTGCCTGATAGAAGTGGAATGAGAATCAACTAGTTGCTTCATGGAGGACAAATCATCAATCACCTCCTTAACTCCCGCGCTCGTTGCTTCCACTCCTTTCAATAACTTAGCCATCATGTCTTCCATACTCCCAGAATTAGATGTGGTGGTATCACGTCTGCCAGGGGGAACGTACAAACCACTCTTTTCATTATTTTTCTTCCAACTACCTTGGTCTTTGCTTCCAGATTTATCATAATAGTTCCGACCTTGGTTTCCTTGGGCATTCCCACGAAAACCCCCCTGATTGTTCAAGTAGTTAGCCTCCTCTTTAGAATCAGATTCGTATCTTCCTGTTAGCGCTACAGCTTTCACTTTTTCGGTCTTCCCTGATAATAAGTGCTTTGTCAGAAGATCCAATTGTGTTTTCATGTGAGCCATGTCTTGGTCACGATCTTCTTGTCTTCGCCTCTGCTCTGCAGTCATGCCAAAAGATAAAGTGGGGCTTGCTACCTCAGAATCCCTGGTATGCCAAGCTCTACTTTGCTTTGTCATCCGATCTAGCATATGGCTTGCCTGCCCAAAGGTGAGGTCCATAAAAGATCCTCCAGCCGCATTATCAACCACTGGCTTAGTCACCGAATTCAAAGCTCTGTATAATATCTCCATCAAGTGGTCATTGGTCATATGGTGATTTGGGCATCGCATTAGCTTCGTCTTGAACCTCTCCCATGTTTCGTGGAGAGCTTCAGTTGGAAGCTGTCGAAAATTGATGATCTCATCTCTCAACTGTGCTCTTTTGGATGGCGGAAAGAATCTTTCTAGGAAAGCGTCTTTCAATTGCCTCCAATTAGTAATAGAATCAGGAGTCAGCCCATTTAACCACATAGTTGCCTCCCCAGACAGAGACAATGGAAATAGACGTAATCGAATTGCATTCTGTCCAACTCCAGGATTGTCGAATGACTTGCATGTAGAAATAAAGTTGATCAGATGCATATTCGGATCATCGCCTACGAGTCCACCAAATAATCCCTTGAGTTGCAAAAGCTGAATCATGGCGCTAGTGATATTGAACTTTGCTCCAGGTGCTAAGGGAGGAAGAATAATAGCTCCTGTGGAACCAGCTTCGTCAAGATCATCATCATCAAACAGCATTGGTACAATTCGACGTTCAGGCCTATATCTTGCTTGACGATCTCTTCTGTTTGCTGGTGTCGCCATCTCAGCAGTATGCTGTGGGTTTAATAGCTCTTCATCGCCCAGATCCTCATCGTCAGGATTTGTTGCTCGCCTACGGTTATCAATATTTTGTTGATGCACTTGAGCAGCCATCCTTTCAATTTCACGTTGTGCCTCCATTGATGCACTGAATAAACCTAAAAAAAACAAAAACAACAACTAAAAGTAAAAGTACGAGAATCTTTGACCAAGGGGTCTAGTAATTATCACGAACTTGATTGACACTCGTATTCCCCGGCAACGGCGCCAATTTTTGATAACGCTCAATCTACAGCTCTCGTAGGAGTGTAAAGCGGTCGATAGCAAATATAGAACCCAACCTGGGTTGGGTGTCGATCCCACAGGGAATAGCTTGGTCAACAAGTAAGCAAAATTAATAGACTTTTGGTGCAAGTCTCATAAGAAGGGGGGATTGTAATAAGTAACCAAAGTAATGAAATAAAAGCTGAAAATAATAAAGTAAAAAGAGAAAGATTGTCACGTTGGTTGTAAACAATGAGAATTAAAGCGTTGGGGTTATGTCCACCTTCTGAGGTATACGTCTCTATTGGCTATGGGTGTGTAGAGTCTTGACATGCAATTGTTTATAGAGAATTGTAGTCGATGGTAAATCCAAGCGTCTCTCGACCTGAACAAGGACTATTTCACTTTAACTCTCTCGAGCTTAAAGCGTGTCTAACGGTACGAATTCTCCAAGAGGTTAGTCCAGTTACGGCACTAGCTTTTTAATAGGAAAGGGTGTCCTACTACCTTGACATTATCTCTTTTCCAGACAAATAACCTTTCTCTCGAACAAGTTAAATGTTAGACTGGCGTTATTCTATGCGTCTGCAGCCACAAGAATTTGCATTAAGATGAAGAGAATAATGATATAAGCAACATACGTGTCTCGAACTCACAAACTCACAGCAATAGATAGTATCTCATTCGGCTTCCATAACCCCAACAGAGAAGTTTAGTTACCCATGAGTGCGAAGGATATCACGTTTTGCATGGTTGATGGCGTGAGAAGTAGGTGATAGGCGTGTGGTTTTGGTGATTCCCTAGCAAGTAACGATTCTCTTGTTGTGGAATTTAAGAATAGAAGAATAGATTAGAAGTGTTTGTGGTGGAAGATGAGAGAGATGGAAGAAAATTAATAGTTTTAAGAATGAATTTCTTGAATTAAGGGAGGAGTTGCCTCCACTAAGGGAGGACTTCCTTAAAATCTCTAGCATGATAGGGTATTTATAATACTCCTATCCTACTCCTACTATGCTAATGAAATAAATAACCAAATCCTACTAAACTAAGGAAATACTTAACCCATTTGTACTAGGTTAATGTAACATTCTCCTAATCCAAATAAACTAATGAAATACATAACCCAATTGTACTAGGTTAATGTATCATTGTCAAAATCCAGCTTTGTGTCTGTAAGTCCCCAAAGTCTTCAGAAATGCTGTTTTAGCCCGGGACAGATTTTCCATGCAGCAGTTTTGGTCCAGGTCCCCAGAGTCTTCAGAAATGCTGTTTTAGCCCGGGACAGAGTTTCCATGCAGCAGTTTTGGTCCTTAGGCGTGTAAACTCCCTTTCCTTCATTCGTGAGCTTTCTTTTGCGTCAAGTAAGCCATAAAATGCTGAATTTTGCATCATTTAAGCCTGAAACTTTACTAATCATGTTCGTTAGCTCATTTATAGGAAAAAGGACTAAAAGTGCATGAAATATATAATTTGTTCTCAAAACTAGGCTAAAATATGGGCAAAATATATTGATATAGTCGCGTAATTTCGCCTATCATCAAAGATCCTTAAAATTTTCCATAATATAATGATTTGGCAGATGGGCCAAGTCCTTATTTGTTTTTAATTAGGCTTGCACGACTTTGGCCCTTTACTCTCTTTTTTCTTTTTCTTTTTAAATTGGGATTTAGCCCAATAATCTAATTTCTTATTTTTTTTCTACCAAAATTCTGGATATTACATTTTCCCCTCCTTAAGAAATTCGGTCCTCGAATTTAAAACAAATGCATACCTAAAGACTGAAACAAGTGAGGGTACTTGAGTCTCATGTCCTTTTCGGACTCCCAAGTAGTTTCGTCAATGGTGTGGTTCTTCCATAAGACTTTCACGGATATGAACTCATTCGACTGCAACCTCTTTACTTGTCGATCAATGGTAGCCACTGGTTCCTCCTCATAGGTTAATTTCTCATCAAGTTGCAAGGTCGGTGCTTCAAGCACGCAAGAAGAATCTGATATACACTTTCTTAGCAGAGAGACATGAAACACTGGATGAATGAAAGACATCTCAGGGGGAGTGCCACACGATATGCCACTCCTCATATATGCTCAAGTATCTCATAAGGTCCTACATACCTCAGACTCAATTTACCTCTCTTCATGAATCGCATCACACCCTACATAGGAGAAACTCGTAGAAAAACCTTATCCCCAACTGGAAACACCAAATCTCTTCTTCTCTTGTCTGCATATGACTTTTGTCTGCTTTGAGCTATGAGAAACCTATGTCTAATCAATTGAACCTTATCTATGTCATCCTGTACTAAGTCTGGTCCTAAAATTGTAGCCTCTCAAACTTCAAACCACCCAATAGGAGAACGACATCGCCTACCATACAAAGTTTCATATGGAGCCATCTGAATGCTTGACTAAAAACTGTTATTATAAGTGAATTCAGCTAAGGGTAAATAAGTATCCCAACTACCTCCAAATTCAAGGATGCAAGCTCTCAACATATCCTCCAAAATTTGTATAGTACGCTCAGACTGTCCGTCCGTCTATGGATGAAATGCAGTACTTAGATCTACTCAGGCACCCAATGCTTCTTGGAAAGATCTCCAAAAAAGTGAAGTGAACTGTGATCCTCTATCATAAATGATGGACTATGGAACTCCGTGAAGTTGGACAATTTCATCCATAAATAACTTAGTATACTACACTCCACTATATGTTGTCTTAACTGGCAGAAAGTGAGCTGGCTTAGTAAGTCGATCTACAATTACCCATACAGAGTCATGGCCTTTAATTGTTCGTGGTAGCTCAATTACGAAATCCATGGTAACTCTTTTCCATTTCCAATCAGGAATCCTGATCTCTTGCAATAATCCTGCTGGTCGTTGATGCTTCGCTTTAACCTATTCACAAGTCAAGCAACTAGAAACAAAGTTAGCAACGTCTTTCTTCATACCTTCCCACCAGTACAGCTACTTAGGTCATGATACATCTTAGTGGAACCAGGGTGAATGGTATATCTGGAGTTGTGAGCTTCCTTAAGAATAACTCGTCCTAACCAATCTGCAGCTGGTTCAGATAATCGATTACCCACTCAAAAAATATCATCACAATCAACACTCACCGTCTTACTTTGACTAGCTAGGACCTCATCTTGATATTTACTAACCTGTATATCCTCAAATTGAATGGCCACTATGCGTTCTATTAAACAAGATTTAGCTTGAACACAAGCCAACACCTTCCAACACCAAAACTAACAACTTTTCCTTGAATTTTCTGCACATCTTTCACCAACTGCCTCTTTCCAGGAGCTATATGCGCCAAACTACCCATAGATTTCCTGCTCAAAGCATCATCCACAACATTAGCTTTTCCTGGATGATACAAGATAGCACAATCATAATTTTTGAGTAATTCCATCCACCGATGTTGTCGAAGATTTAGATCTCGCTGCTGAAAAATGTACTTCAAACTCTTATGATCAGAATAAATCTCACAAGTTTCACCGTATAATTAATGCTTCCAAATCTTAAGTGCAAAACCCACAGCGGCCATCTCCAAATCATGTGTAGGATAGTTCAGCTCGTGCTTCTTCAACTGTCTTGAAGCATAAGCAATAAAATGATCATGTTGCATGAGAACACATCCTAATCCAAACCTCAAAGCATCATAAAATACCTTGAATCCTCCAGAGCCTGATGGTAAGGCTAATATCGGTGCAGTGGTCAAACATGTTTTGAGTCTTTGAAAGCTCTGTTCACACTCTTCCATCCACTGGTACTTCATATTTTTCTGTGTTAACTTGGTCAATGGAGCTGTAATTTTAGAGAAATCCTACACAAAACGCCTATAGTAATTAGCCAAACCTATAAAGCTATGAATCTCTGTGGATGAAGTAGGCCTAGGCTATTTCTGCACTGCTTCTGTCTTTTTAGAATCCATCGTGATACCTTATTTGGAGACAACACACCCCAAAAAAGATACTGAGTTGAGCCAAAATTCACATTTTGAGAACTTAGCAGAAATTTTATGTTCCTGCAATGTAACACCCTGATTCGTTGAACCGGAATACTACACGATGCTCATTACCCCGAGGGACCACAAGCTAACCCATGACTGATATCTGTACCTATTTACTGCAAATTATGATATAATAATGCGGAATACATAGAAATGTAAGGCCATAAAGTTCAACTGAATACAATCATGTGGGTGAAAATACCCAAAACAACTCAATCTGAACATAACTCTGAAAGCCTCTAAACTATCTGAATAAGGAGTTGAAGGAACATGTCTCCAACTAACTCCGTAAAACTGAACTGAAGAAATAAATAAATCAAATCATATTATCCTCAAATCAATGAGGACTCATTGTATCTCTGCGACTGGAATGCTAGCGCTACTACTGGGCTGGAGCTCGTGTCTCGAAACCTATGGTGTAACATGAAATGAAAGCACCATAGCACAAATGCGTCAGTACAACTGGAGTACTGAGTATACGAGAAAGGTAGGCTGAACATAAAGGGTTTCATGTATGAATAACACTGACTGACTAATATGAACGTGGGAGTGCAAACACACATACATAAAAACTGGGACCATGAATACGTAATAGCATGACCAGTAAGCTAATACATGGTTTACTGATAATAGTCATGACTGATACTGAAACTGATAACATGAATGACTATATCTGACAGTCCTGTATATACTAAAATCTGAAGAATGCCCTGAGTTCTTTTATTGAGACTGATACTGAAACTGTGGGAAGTAGTGTTTAACCGACATACCCCATGTTCCAATCTCTGCCCCGATTGGAGGGGTGTCAATACTGTGCCACGGGTAAGGACAGCCTATGAGTGACCCTTATCTGGTGGGTACTCAATGAGAACGGTGGGAACCCTAAACTGACGGGTTAAGCCACCTCATCAAACCTAATCTAACGGGTTAAGATGTCTCAACCTACGCTGGCTACATAGTTCTGGAACACAAGGATGACTACTAAGAATTACACCCTGAACTGGCGAGTAAGTTCCCATCTTTGGGTTCACTCGGTGCTAACCTATACTCCCATCAGGAGGGACTGGACATGAATAACTAACTGTGAATGACTTAATCTTACTGAATTCTGTTGACTGGCAGAATGTTACTAATATCTGACAACTGACTAAGATCATAAGGTTTTCCTGAGTCACATGACTGACTGAAGTCTATGGAATCATAGCTTGAGTTCGGATATCGTGAAACATGACATAGATCTAGGCACACAGCTATAGTTTTCAGGTACAAGTACCCCCAGTACTCGATGGAAGGAAACTGACACACATGACTGACTTGATCATAAGAGTAGAGTCCATAATTTATAATATCATAAGTAGGGATCTCATACTAAGCATGGTTATCAACAATTTATTGCATGGAAAAGATTTCATATCACATGGAAGTACTTGCACAATCTTAATATCATCTTCATTGCATAATCATATTGGCAATACATACCAATAGCATGGAAGTTCATGTGGATTGCATGGTTATTATACATCTTGTTCATAAGTAGGATTTGCAAGTAAACATAGCATAATCTCATAAGAATAGTTCATGATTATTCCAACAACATTTACAAGGCACATTATCAACATAGAAGTCATTGGAACATAAGGGCATATCATGAATCCTTCACTTAGTCACAATTTAGCTATATTGCATGATTTCTAGTTTCTTAGGCATTTTATCAAATACCTTACATGCACATCTTAAGAATAGGTGAAATCATCAAATTATACATCATGAACAACCAAATTTACATATTTCCAACTCATATGATATCATGAAATTCAAAAAAACATATAAAGATTCCATCTTGGGAATCACCCAATATCAACAACATGATCATCAATAACCAACAATATAGAAATCATACTTTATAATGAAAAAGAGGGTTTTTGAGATTTATGGATGAAAGGGATCCATAAATCAACTCGCGCATACCTTAGAAGGAAGATTCTTGATGATTGACGGAGGAATTTCCTTGAAATCGGATCTTCAAGCTTAGTTACGCAACCCTAGTTGTTTTTATCTTTTAGTGCTCTTGGATGATGAGCTTTGAGATGATAATAGGGTTGTAATATGTTTAGAAGCTATATATTTTGTAGGGTTAAGTTTAGGGACGTGTAAGGAGTGTTAAAAGACTTAATTACCCTTAAAATAACTCAAAACGGAGTGTTTTTGGCACCTGGAACTGACTTAGGCGGCGCCCAAGTGATTGCCTAAGCTAGGTTGGGCGGCGCCTAACCAATCGCCTATGTTTGGGTTGGGTGGCGCCTAACCAATCGCCTATCCTTACTGTCTCTTGCGAAAATAGGCATAACTTTTTGCTCGGGTATTGGATTAAGGCGAAATTGGTATCGTTGGAAAGCTAATTCGATTCTATACAATTTAGTGGGTCTAAATCAGCCAAAATACCACATTAACATTGAGTTATACTCATTCAAATATGAACCTTAGAAAATCAAATGCTAAAACTTGATGGATTCAAATATTCTTAGCTTGTATTACCTTAAGTGACTCATATGAACATGCTTAATGCATCATAAGCTATCCTATCACTAGGATATTCATTGTAAGTCATGTACTTAAGTATGAATCACAGGATAAGAGATTTCATACGTAGGAATACTTATTCACTTCCTAGCTTAGAAACATGCGGGGTATTACAATATCTCCCCTTTGGGAACATTCGTCCTCGAATGAGAATTTACTGAGAAAGGATACAAGACAATAGAACCTGAACTGAACATGAAGAACTGAAACTTGATCTTATGACTGACATGCTAAACATATTGAACTCATGCATATCTGATGCATGGACAACTGACACATGAATGCATGAATGAGTATGAAACGGTTAATAGGTGCCAAGTTTATACTGGAAAAATGAACGTGAAACTGAATAAGATTAAGGAGCACTGTTACCTTGAGCTTGATCTGAATTGGCGGGGAAGAGGTGAGGATACTAGGTACGCATATCTGCTTCTGCTTCTCAAGTATCTCCCTCATGAGACTGATTTCGCCAAAGAACCTTGACTAAAGGGACTTCTTTGTTCCTCAATCTACGATTCTGATAATCTAAGATTTCGACTGGAATCTCTTCATAGGAGAGGCTGTTCTGAATGTTGATGCTCTAAATATGGACAAAAACTGCTGGGTCACCTATGCACTTCTTTAGCAAAGAGACATGGAAGACTGGATGGACCGAGGCTATATCTGAAGGCAACTCAAGCTCATAAGCTACCTTGCTGAAGTGACAAAGAATTCTGAAGGGACCGATATACCGGGGACTGAGTTTCCCTTTCTTGATGAACCTCTTAACTCCCTTCATGGGAGAGATCTTAAGATAGACATAGTCATTGACCTCGAACTCGAGATCCTTTCTACGAACATCTGCATAGGACTTCTGTCGGCTCTGAGCAGCCCGGAGTCTCTCTCTGATCAACTGAACTTTCTCTAAGGCATTGAATACTAAGTCAGGACCTATGATTGAGGCCTCACTAACTTCGAACCAAATAATCGGGGATCTACATCTCCTACCATAGAGAGCTTCGAATGGAGCCATCTGAATACTAGAATGATAGCTATTATTATATTCAACCTCAATCAAAGGCAAGTGGTCGTCCCAACTTTCCTTGAAGTCAATTTCACACGCCCTTAGCATATCTTTAAGAGTCTGAATGGCCCTCTCTGCTTAACCATCTATCTGAGGATGAAATGTTGTGCTGAGATGGACTTGGGTACCGAGACCCTTTTGGAATGCTTTCCAAAAGTGAGAAGCGAATTGGGTAATTTTGCCTAAGATGATAGATAGTGGAACACCATGTAACCTGACTAACTCCCTGATATAGAGTTTGGCATAATCCTCAGCAGAATAAGAAGTACGAACAGGAAGGAAATGAGCTGACTTAGTCATTCTATCTATAATGACCCAGACTGAATCATGCTGATGATGAGTTCTAGGCAAACCCATAACGAAGTCCATGTTAACTTCTTCCCACTTCCAATTAGGAATGGTGAACTCTTGCATAGAACCACTAGGTTTCTGATGCTCTATCTTAACCTGCTTGCATGTAGAGCACTTAGCCACAAACTCTACCACATCTCTATTCATCCCACTCCACTAATAGATCTCCCACATGTCGCGGTACATCTTAGTGGCCCCTGGATGAATAGAGTATTGCGAACCATGCGCTTCTGCAAGTATTCGCTGCCTCAATTCATCTACACCTGGAACACATAGACAACCCTGACAATGAAGAACACCATCTCCCCCTTGAGAGAAAACCTCGACTTTCTGATTTTGAACTGACTCTTTAAGCTTGACAAGGCTAGGATCCCTGTCTTGTTTCTCTTTCACCTCGGAAACTAGAGATGAATCTGAACTACTATGAACACATACACCACCCTCTGAAGAATCGACTAAACGAACGCTTAGTCTGGCAAGCTGATGGATCTCCTGAGCCATCTTTTTCTTACTATCCTCAACGTGAGAAATACTACCCATGGAGAGTCAACTGAGAGATTCGGCCACAACATTGGCCTTGCTCGAATGATAAAGAACACTCATGTCGTAATCCTTCAAGAGCTCTAACCACCTTCTCTGGCAAAGATTGAGATCTTTCTAGGAAAATACATACTGCAGGCTTTTATAGTCTGTGAAGACATCTACATGAACTCCATAGTGATGATGCCTCCAAATCTTCAAGGCAAAAACTACCGGTGCTAACTCAAGATCATGAGTAGGATAATTCTTCTCATGTGGCTTTAACTATCTGGAGGGGTAGGCTATGACCTTACCATGATGCATGAGGACACAACCTAAACCCACTCTGGATATATCAAAATAGACTATTAAATCGTCTGAACCATTCGGAATAGCTAGAACTAGAGCGGAGGTGAGTTGAGTCTTCAACTCTTGAAAGCTCTTCTCGCATGAATCTGACCACTAAAACTTAAACTTCTTCTGATTCAATTTGGACATGGGAGATGCAATAGAAGAAAATCCCTCGACAAACCGTCTGTAATATCCAGGCAAACCCAAGAAACTCCTAATATCTGATGGTCTGGGCCAATTTTTTACTGCCTTGATTTTTTGAGGATCTACTCTAATTCTATCATCGAAAATAATATGGCCAAGGAATGCTACTAATCTTAGCCAAAATTCGCACTTGCTGAACTTAGTAAATAATTGGTGATCCCTGAGAGTCTGAAGAACAGACCAAAATATCATCTATGAAGACTATGACAAACATGTCCAAGTACTGCTTGAACACACGGATCATCAAATCCATAAAAACTGCAGGGGCATTAGTAAGACCAAATGACATGACTAAAAATTTGAAGTGACCATACCGAGTATGGAAAGCTGTCTTCGAAATGTCACATTCTCTAACTCTGAGCTGATGATAGCCTGATCTGAGGTCTATCTTGGAGAAGTAACTGGCACCCTGAAGTTGGTTGAATAGATCATCAATCCTGGGAAGAGGATATCTGTTCTTGACCGTGACCTTGTTGAGTTAACGGTAATCAATACACATCCTAGGAGAACCGTCTTTCTTGCACACGAATAATACTGGCGCATCCCATAGGGAAACGCTGGGTCTGATGAATCCCTTATCTAAGAGATCCTTCAACTGATCTTTTAGTTCCTTGAGTTCTGCTGGTGCCATTCTGTATGGCGTAATAAAAATAGGTTGAGTATCCAAAAGAAGGTCTATGCCGAAGTCTATTTCCCTTTTGGGAGGAATGCCTGGAAGATCTTCGGGAAAGACATCTGAGTATTCATTAACAACAGGGACTATTTCGAGGCTGGGATATTCAGAACTGGAATCTTTAACATGCACGAGATGATACACACACCCCTTAGAAATCATTTTCCTTGCCCGAAGGTAGGAAACAAGTTGACCCCTGAACACTGAATACTACCCATCCACTCTAGGACGGGCTCATTTGGGAACTGAAACTGAACTATCCTGTTTCTGCAGTCGACTATGACATAGCAGGAATGAATACAATCCATGCTGAGAATGACATCAAAATCAGTCATCTATAACTCCACTAAATCTTCTAATGTGGATTTCTAAGATATCATAATCGGGCAGTCCTTGTATACCCACCGGGCTATGATGGTTTTACCCACTGGGGTAGAGACTGAGAAGGGCTCTGCTAGGACTTCGGGACTCATTCCAAAATCGCCTGCTATGTATGGAGTAACAAAAGACAAAGATGCACTTGGGTCTATCAAAGCATAAACATGAACATGGAAAATCTATAACGTACCAGTAACGACATCAGGAGAATTTTCCTGATTTTGCTGGGACTAAAGAGCATAGAGTCTGTTTGGGCGTTGCCCACTGGTATCACTGGAAATGGCACTTTGCTTGTTCGGGCGACTGGACTGAGCTGTAGAATGATTTTGGTGACCCTGAAGACTTGACTGCAGACACTCCCTAATCCTGTAGCCTGGCTTGCCACAACCAAAACAGACATCACTACCGGCTCTACAAATGCCCTTGTGGTTCTTACCATAAGTCTGACAAAGAGGATTCGTTCGGGCACTGCTAACACTGCCCTGAGATTTAGAGCCTGGTGCTTTGTCTCTATTGTTGTCTTTGAACTTTGACACTGGAGCACTGGCAGAAGAGGGAGCTGGAACGGCTGACGTGGAGCAAAACTGTGAACGATTTCCTCCATCTAACTTGGGGTAAGCAAAGTTGAAATTACCTAACCTTGCTCTCTTGCTCTGCCTCTCCCTAGTCTTAAATTTCTGCTCTTCTACTTGCTGGGCGTGGGTCATGAGTCTGGCTAAGGTCATATCACCGATCAACATCGCATACCTACACTCATTTACCACACTATTGTTGACCCCTGACACGAACTTGCTCATCTTAGCTCTATTGTCTACAGTCATATAAGGATCATACCTGGCTAGCTGAGTAAACCTGAGAGAATACTCCCTAACCATCATATTCCCCTGTATGAGGTTGATGAACTCAAGAACTTTGTCTTCCCTCAGCTCTTGGGGAAAGAATCTTCTTAAGAAGGCTGTGACAAATTTCTCCCACTCGATAGGGCCTGTATCATCTAACCTCTCAGACTTCCACTGTTTGTACCAATCATGAGCAACATCCTATACTTGGTAGGTGGCTAACTCAGCACTCTCAGTAGAAGTAACACCCATGATGTCAATGACCTTTTGGACTTGGTCAATGAAATCCTGAGGGTCCTCATCAGACTTAGACCCATAGAAAGATGGAGGATTCATCCGGGTGAAGTCCCGAACCCTAGCTGCTTTGGGATTGGCCAATGGATTGGCTAGAATGATAGGTGGTTGTTCAGTCTGTGCAGCCATGGACTGAGCAAGTGTGGTAAATGCGGCTCTAAACTCCGCATGGGAAACATGTTCGCCCAAAGGATCTTCGGGCTGAGGAGCTAGCTGGATTCTTCTCTTTGGGGCCATGGTCTGGAATAAGAGAAGAATGGAATAGACTGAGAGTTTAACTTGTGATTATGCTCACTAGCATGACATGAATAATGAAGAAAGGGGACTATTCCTAAAACATCTTATAGCCTCCCGCACATAAATGTGGCACGCAACACACTTATGTACAAGACTCTACTAGATGCGACTTTTAGACTTCCTAGGACTCTATGGAACCTTAGGCTCTGATACCAAGTTTGTAACACCCCGATTCGCTAAAACAGAATGCTACACGGTGCTCATGACCGCAAGGGACCACAAGCTAACCTATGACTGATATCTATACCTGTATACTGCAAATCATGATATAATAATGTGGAATACATAGAACTGTAAGGCCATAAGGTTTAACTGAATACAATCATGTGGGTGAAAATACCCAAAACAACTCAATCTGAACATAACTCTGAACATAAATCTAAAAGCCTCTAAACTATCTGAATAAAGAGTTGAAGGAACATGTCTCCAACTAACTACATAAAACTGAACTGAAGAAATAAATAAATGAATCAAATCATATTTTCCTCGAATCAATGAGGACTCACTGTGTCTCTGCGACTGGAATGCTACCGCTACTACTGGGCTGGAGCTCGTGTCTCGAAACCTGTGGTGTAACATGAAAAGAAAGCACCATAGCACAAATGCGTCAGTACAACTGGAGTACTGAGTATACGAGGAAGGTAGGCTGAACATAAAGGGTTTCATGCATGAACAACACTGACTGACTAATATGAACGTGGGAGTGCAAATGCACATATATAAAAATTGGGACCATGAATACGTGATAGCATGACCTGTAAGCTAATACATGGTTTACTGATAACTATCATGACTGATACTAAAATTGATAACATGGATGACTGTATCTGACAGTCCAGTATATACTAAAATCTAAAGAACGCCCTGAGTTCTTTTATTGAGACTGATACTGAAACTGTGGGAAGTAGTGTTTAACCAACATACCCCATGTATACCATTATGGCTAAGATGGGGTCCAATATCTGCACCGACTGGAGGGGTGTCAATACCGTGCCACGGGTAAGGACAGCCTATGAGTGACCCTTATCTGGTGGGTACTCAATTAGAACGGTGGGAACCCTAAACTGATAGGTTAAGCCACCTTATCAAACCTAATATGACGGGTTAAGATGTCTCAACGTACGCTGGCTATGTTGTTCTGGAACACAAGGATAACTACTAAGAATCACACCCTGAACTTGCGGGTAAGTTCCCATCCTTGGGTTCACTCGGTGCTAACCTCTACTCCCATCTGGAGGTACTGGACATGAATAACTGACTGTGCATGACTTAATCTTACTGAATTTCGTTGACTGGTAGAATGGTACTGATATCTGACAACTGACTAAGATCATGAGGTTTTCCTGAGTCACATGACTGACTGAAGTCTATGGAATTATAGTTTGAGTTCGGATATCGTGAAACATGACATGGATCTAGGCACACAGCTATAGTTTTTGGGTACAAGTACCCCCAGGACTCGATGGAAGGAAACTGACACACATGACTAACTTGATCATAAGAGTAGAGTCCATAATTTATAATATCATAAGTAGGGATCTCATACTAAGCATGGTTATCAACAATGTATTGCATGGAAAAGATTTCATATCACATGGAAGTTCATGTGGATTGCATGGTTATCATACATCTTGTTCATAAGTAGGATTTGCAAGTAAACATAGCATAATCTCATAAGAATAGTTCATGAGTATTCCAACAACATTTACAAGGCACATTATCAACATATAAGTCATTGGAACGTAAGGGCATATCATGAATCCTTCACTTAGTCACAATTTAGCTATATTGCATGATTTCTAGTTTCTTAGGCATTTTATCAAACACCTTACATGCACATCTTAAGAATAGGTGAAATCATCAAATTATACATTATGAACAACCAAATTTACATGTTTCCAACTCATATAATATCATGAAATTCAAAAAAAACATATAAAGATTCCATCTTGGGAATCACCCAATATCAACAACATGATCATCAACACCCAACAATATAGAAATCATACTTTATAATGAAAAATAGGGTTTTTGAGCTTTATGGATGAAAGGGATCCATAAATCAACTCACGCATACCTTAGAAGGAAGATTCTTGATGATTGACGGAGGAATTTCCTTGAAATCGGATCTTCAAGATTAGTTACGCAACCCTAGTTGTTTTTATCTTTTAGTGCTCTTGGATGATGAGCTTTGAGATGATAATAGGGTTTTAATATTTTTAGAAGCTATATATTTCGTAGGATTAAGTTTAGGGACGTGTAAGGAGTGTTAAAAGACTTAATTACCCTTAAAATAACTCAAAACGGAGGGTTTTTGGCACCTGGAACTGACTTAGGCGGCGCCCAAGTGATTGCCTAAGCTAGGTTGGGCGGCGCCTAACCAATCTCCTATGTTTGGGTTGGGCGGCCCCTAACCAATCGCCTATCCTTACTGTCTCTCACGAAAATGGGCATAACGTTTCGCTCAGGTATTGGATTAAGGCGAAATTGGTATCGTTGGAAAGCTAATTCGATTCTATACAATTTGGTGGGTATAAATCAGCCAAAATACCATATTAACATCGAGTTATACTCATTCAAGGATGAACCTTATAAAATCGAACACTAAAACTTTATGGATTCAAAAACTCTTAGCTTGTATTACCTTAAGTGACTCATATGAACATGCTTAATGCATCATAAGCTATCCTATCACTAGGATATTCATTGTTAGTCATGTACTCAAGTATGAATCACAGGATATGAGATTTCATACGTAGGAATACTTATTCACTTCCTAGCTTAGAAATATGCGGGGTATTACACACAATGTCTGCAATACAGTCATCAGATGATTCTCATGATCTTCCTGGATATGAGAATATATCAGAATATCATCAATAAATACTATCACAAATTTGTCCAAATACGGGCTGAATACCCTATTCATCAAGTCCATGAATGCAGCAGGAGCATTGGTGAACCCGAAAGGCATCACAAGAAACTCATAATGCCCATATCGAGTTCTAAATATTGTCATAGATATATCTTCCTCCTTGATTCTAAGCTGATGATAACTCGATCGAAGATCAATCTTTGAGAAATGGATAGCCCCTTGTAACTGATCAAACAGGTACTCTATACGAGGCAACAGATACTTGTTGTGTATTGTTACCTTGTTTAGATGCCTATAGTCAGTACACATTCTCAGAGATCCATCTTTCTTCTTTACAAATAAAACTAGTGCACCCCATGGCGATATACTCGGTCTGATGAAACTTTTATCTAGAAAGTCTTGCAACTGTTGTTTGAGCTCCTTCAATTCTGCTGGTGCCATACGATATAGGGGTATAGATATTAGATTAGTGTCAACTCCCAAACCAATACCAATGTCTATCTCTCAAACTGGAGGTAATCCTGGCAACTCTTCAGGAAATACATCAGAAAATTCCTTCACCATAGGTAGCTCCTCTAAATTAAGGGCTCCCTCTCTAACATCACTCATCATAGCCAAGAGACCCATGCAACCTTTCTTCAATAGTTGTTGGGTCTTCATAAAAGATATGACTTTACTAATCTCTGGAACTTGACCCTCTTCCAATACAAAACTAGAGTTGTTGGGTATCTCAAATTGAACTATCTTTGCATGACAATCTACGGTAGCATAGAAAGGAGATAACCAATACATGCCCATCAACAGATCAAAGTCAATCATATCAAGTACAATCAAGTCAGCAAGGGTATCCCTACCTTCCACTATAATCTCGCAATCACGGAACACATACTCAACTAATAAGGAATCTCCCACGGGAGTAGAAACAAGAAAAGGACAATCTAACATCTCAGGTTGTCTATCAAATCTCACAACAAAGTATGAGAACACATAAGAGTGGGTAGAACCCGGATCAATCAAAGCATATGCATCAAAATAACAAATGAAAAGAATATCTGTAACCACTACATTTAAGGCCTGAACATCCTATCTAGTGAGTGCAAAGACCCTCGGTTGGCCTCTACCAGCATTTTCTTATGCCTGATTTCTAGCAACCCGTTCTCTATTACCTCGATCTCTATTTTCCGTACCTGCAGGATTACGAGGAGCCTATCTAAGTGCAGCTAACTAACCAGAACCCTGACCATTATTTCTCTGAGCCTAAGGGCAATCCCTGATGCAATGACCTAACTGACCATTTTGAAAACACTCTCCAGTCAAAACATGACACTAGCCCATGTGTGATTTTCCATAAGTCTAGCAGGATAAAGTAGTGGCATACATCTGGCATGAACTATTATATCCCTGAAATGCTGAAGACCCCTGCGTACCCTGTCTAGAAGGTGGCTTATACATAGACTGTGAAACCAAATTTGTCCATGTATGATGGCCCTGATGCTTTCCTTTATTTTCCCCTATCCGGTTTGCACTTAAGTCACCATTGAAAGATCCACCAATCTTAACCTTCTTACGAACCTCATAAGATGCCCGTTCTGCACGACCCTTCTCCTCAATCATTCTAGCAAGATCCACTATCTCATAATAGGTCAAGACTTTCATCTATGAGTCCACTGCATTATAAAGAGGAACAATTAGCCCATTTAAAAACATCTGGACTCGAGTCGCTTCCGTGGACACCAAGTATGAGGCATATCTAGCCATCTTTCAAAACAGAATATTATAGGTTGACACATCCAGGGTCAACCTGAAACCAGCCCGTGAATGTTAGCCAGGTTGTGGGCCGGTCCGGATCCAGGCCTGGTAAAATGGATCGGTTTGATTTCGGGCCCAACAGTAATTTGTTAAAAAACAACCTTGAACCGGTCCACTTAACCCAACCTGGTCCAACCTACCTAAACCCGGTCAAAATCGGTTAAAAATCCGATCAAAATCGGTCAAGAATAAAAAAATTAAAAATTCTCCAATATACACTATATATACCCGCGTATATACATTTTAAATAAGTTAAACAATATATATACACTATATATATAGTATATACTACATTAGAATTTAAAAAATATATACACAATTACAAATGTAATCGTGTATACGACTATACGTTAGTTAAATATATATATTACTCTAATAAAACATATACTACAAGATGTATACTACAATATAATGATATATATAATAATTTATAAGACATATACATATGTATACGCCAAATATATACGTCTATAGAAGATATATACACATATATACGTACCAATCAATACATACGTGCTACTTTAAATAAAATAAACTACTATATATACTACAATATATACACACACTAGATATATAGTTATATACTAATTTATAAGACATATACACATGTATACGTTAAATATATACGTCTATAGAAGATATATTCACATATATGTGTATCATTCAATATATATGTACTACTTTAAATAAAATATACTACAATATATATATGCTAAAATATATACGCACACTATACATATAGTTATACACTAATTTATAAAACATAGACACATGTATGCATTAAATGTATACGTCTATAGAAGATATATACACATTAAATGTATACGTCTATAGAAGATATATACATAACTATACGTACCATTCAATATATACATACTACTTTAAATAAAATATAATACAATATATATATATATACTACAATATACACACACACTATATATTTAGTTATACACTAATTTATAAAATATATACACAAGTATACGTTGAGTGTATACGTCTATAGAAGATATATACACAAATATGCGTACCATTCAATATATATGTAATAGTTTAAATATAACATTCTACAATATATATATATACTACAATATATACACACACTATATATTTAGTTATACACTAATTTATAAAACATATACACATGTATACGTTAAATATATACGTCTATAGAAGATATGTACACATATTTAAGCACCATTCAATATATATGTACTACTCTAAATAAAATATACTACAATATATACACAAAATATATATTTAGTTATACACTAATTTATAAAATATATACACATGTATACGTTAAATATATACGTCTATAGAAGATATATAAACATATATACTATCATTCAATATATACGTACTACTTTAAATAAAATGTACTACAATATATACACACACTATATATATAGTTATATACTAATTTATAAAACATATGCACATGTATATGTTAAATATATACTAATTTAGAAGATATATACACATATATACGTACCATTCAATATATGTACTACTTTAAATAAAACATATACTACAATATATACACATACTATATATATAGTTATATACTAATTTAGAAAACATATACACATGTATACGTTAAATATATAGTACTTTAGAAAATATACCCACATAAATACATACCATTCAATATATACGTACTACTTGAAATAAAATATACTACAATATACACACACACTAAATATATAGTTATATACTAATTTATAAAACATATACACATATATACGTTAAATATGTACTACTTTAGGAAATATATACTCATATATACGTATCATTCAATATATGTACTACTTTAAATAAAACATGTACTACAATAGATATATACTATAATATGTAACACAATATATATATATATATATATATATATACACATTATATACTAATTTATAAAACATATACACATGTATACGTTAAATACATACTACTTTAAGAAATATATACACATATATACGTACCATTCAATATATACGTACTACTTTAAATAAAATTTACTACAATATATATATACTAAAATATATACAAACACTATATATTTAGTTATACACTAATTTATAAAAGATTTACTCATGTATACGTTAAATATATACGTCTATAGAAGATATGTACACATATTTAAGCACCATTCAATATATATGTACTACTCTAAATAAAATATACTACAATATATACACAAAATATATATTTAGTTATACACTAATTTATAAAATATATACACATGTATACGTTAAATATATACGTCTATAGAAGATATATAAACATATATACTATCATTCAATATATACGTACTACTTTAAATAAAATATACTACAATATATATATACTACAATATATACACACACTATATATATAGTTATACATTAATTTATAAAATATATACACATGTATACGCGAATATATATGTCTATAGAATGGTATATACACATATATACGTACAATTCAATATATATATACTACTTTAAATAGAATATACTACAATATATGTACTACAATATATACACACACTATATATATAGTTATATACTAATTTGTAAAACATATACACATGTATACGTTAAATATATACGTCTATCAAAGATATATACACATATATACGTATCATTCAATATATACATACTACTTTAAATAAAATATACTACAATATGTATACTACAATATATAAACACACTATATATATAGTTATACACTAATTTATAAAACATATACACATGTATGCGTTAATATATATGTCTATAGAATGGTATATACACATATATACGTACCATTCAATATATACATATTACTATAAATAAAATATACTACAATATACACACACACTATATATATAGTTATATACTAATTTGTAAATCAAATACACATGTATACGTTAAATATATACGTCTATAGAAGATATATACACACATATATATGTACCATTCAATATATACATACTACTTTAAATAAAATATACTACTTTAGAAAATATATACACATATATACGTACAATTCAATATATGTACTACTTTAAATAAAACATATACTACAATATATATATATATATATATATATATATATATATATATATATATATATATTACAATATATACACACATTAAATATATAGTTATGTACTAATTTATAAAACATATACACATGTATACGTTAAACATATACTACTTTAGAAGATATATACACATATATACATATCATTCAATATATGTACTACTTTAAATAAAACATATATTACAATATATATATATATATATATATATATATATATACTACAATAAACACACACACTAATTTATAAAACATATACACATGAATACGTTAAATATATAGTACTTTAGATAATATACACACATAAATATGTACCATTCAATATATACGTACTACTTTAAATAAAATATACTACAAGATATACACACACTAAATATATAGTTATATACTAATTTATAAAACATATACACATGTATACGTTAAATATATACACATATATACGTATCATTCAATATATGTGTTGCTTTAAATAAAACATATACTACTATAGATATATACTACAATATATAACACAATATATATATATATATATAGTTATATACTAATTTATAAAACATATACACATGTATATGTTAAATATATACTACTTTAGGAAATATAAGGGCCTTTTCCAACAAAGTGAAGCCTCTTTTGCTAAATATCATATTTCCAACAATCGTCAACACATACATAGCGTATATATCTGCTCACTATTATTTCCACCTCATTTACTTCCTCTTTTTTCTTAACAAAACGCACAAAATAGCTCAACAATTTAGGGATTGTGTTCGATATTTGTCTCTTTAACTTCTGGTAAATCCTTTGTTCTTGATTTCTATTGCTGAATTCTTCTCTCAAATTTATCTTACTGCTGTCATATTGATTACTATTGGCAAAGAAAACAGCTCCAAAAAATTAAGAATTTTGGAGTTGATACTTCCCCATTTCTTACCAAAACGAAGAAAATAGCTCGAAAAATTGGGAAATTTGCTTGATTTTTGCGCCCTTTAACTTCTGCTAAATTCTTTGTTTTTTATTTCTATTGGTGAAGAAAATAGCTCCGAAAAATTAGGGATTTTTCTTTATTTTGGCATTCTTAGCTTGTGCTAAATGGTATGTGTTTAATACAGAGTTGAGTTTCCATCGGTCCTTCTGTTTGTGACATCAGATTCACTTTCTATGTCTTCGATTCCTTTGACTTCATTTGTGAAATTGGAAATTTTATGGCCTTGGTTTTTTGCTTATTCAATGTTTGTGCTCTCTTGGTGTACTAATTTATCATTACTTAACTTAATTCCTCCGTGCCATTACTACAGTTAGACGACAACATAACATCAACTTTAGATTTTTAGACGTTATGTCAAACTTAAAAATTATGAGTAGACGGATGCCATTGCAATACCTAAAATATGATTGAGGGTATATCTATACCATTGTCATTGTGTTAGTTATGAAATTAAGGTAATGCCCTTCGTAGTACTCCAACCTTCACTTATTTATAAGTAGAACTAGCATTGATGAAGCAGACATAGCTGATGTTTGCTGGAAAAAGTGGCATACCTCGCGTAGCCTACGTGAGTAAGTCGGACGTTCTTTTTCTGGAAATTGAATAATAAGGTTTATTTACATGTTACTGTGTTGATTGTTCATTTCGACTTTTACTTCCTTGTATTGGAACATTTTTCTTTTCATCTTTAGTGAGTGACCAAGCCAAACTATTGGAGTACTTATTAGTTTGATGAATATACTGATTTTGATCTGTGGATATTGTCCATATGAAGGCCACATATGTTACTCCAACATTATACAAGTGATCAT
The DNA here is from genome assembly GCA_030864225.1 of Capsicum baccatum var. pendulum. Lineage (NCBI taxonomy): Eukaryota > Viridiplantae > Streptophyta > Magnoliopsida > Solanales > Solanaceae > Capsicum > Capsicum baccatum. Next base: position 246,746,887 of record CM061556.1, read on the forward strand.
GCCACACTCTTCTCTTTTCTCTTGGCATTGTCAAGTTTCTCCAGCAGTATCTGTTGCAAAAAGGAACTTACTAATGAAAATATAACTTTTGTAACCTTACCCCTATCTTGTCATAAATAATTTCCTTAAAGTTTTCTCTTAAAGTTGCAACCCTCTATATAAAAGATTCAATTGGAGTTATCTGTGTCAGCCTATTCTACCAGATTACTAAAATATTGTTTATGTAATTTAGTTAGTTCATTTTTCGATAGATTAAGTTTTCTCACTAAATAGTACATGTTGTATCTTTTCACTGACCTCTCCCATACATTCTTAACTATGAAATGGAATAAGTATACTCCACATATTACAGTAATTGAATGCTTTGGTTTTGCTCTTTAATGTCCGAATCACTTGAACCACACCGAGGCAATGATCACTCACTCCCTATGGTATCCCATAACTCTTCATGTCAGGTTTCAGTTTGTTCTTGTTCCAAACTTAATGGTTTTGATTTTTTCTATGTTCATAAAAATGTTGATAGGTGCTTCTTTTATTGTTTGCATTTTTGCACTTTAATCATCCCTCTTACATATAATAGTACCCCTTCTCATTCTGTCTATTCTTTTTTTAGAGTACTAATGCCTTACGTACACCAAAATTATAACCATCTCATAGAACAAATGTTTGGCTAAATGATAAATAGCAAAGCCAACACTAACATTTGAAAGCACAATTTGATGCTTTTGTTGTTCAATATTGTCATTCTTGGTAACTTAGTTAGTTGGTTGATTATGTTTTCAGCTTTGCGATGCTTTTGATTTTTGAAGATTATTGTTTTTAGTAGCTCAATTGGTTAAGTTTCCAGCTGTGTGATGCTATTGTTGTTCTTAGTAGCTCTGTTTGGTGCCTAAGTTTGCAGCTATGTGATGCTTTTGTTGTTCAATGTTGTTATTCTTAGTAGCTCGGTTGGTTGGTTGTCTAAGTTTTCAGCTGTGTGATGCTTTTGTTATTCAATATTAATGTTTTTAGTAGCTCAATTGGTTGGTTGTTAAGTTTTCAACTGTGTGATACTTTTGTTGTTCAAAATTATTGTTTTTAGTAAGTAGGTTCCCTACCTAAATTTTTAAACTTCTTGAGAGGGGTCAATTCTCTACCTTATAGAACTCTTCTTTTATGTGCAACTCTTGCCGTTTTAATCCTTTGCTTCTTCCTTTTCTTGCTCTATTGCGTTATTGAATAGCCACTGAACCATCTTACTTTTTGAGTCGACAATGGCCTTAAGTTGGGTGGCACTACCCTCCACACAAGTACTGCCTGGTGAAGGGGCATTGAGGAAAGCTATAGACCCATTAGGCCAGAGTACACACCAACCATTACAGCCTAAAGAAATAGAATAAATAGTTTTCAGTTGAAAAAGCAAAATAGAGAAAGGAATCAAACTGCTTTATTTTCTCAATAAGTGAATAGATAAAGGATCAGATACTTGCACATCAATGAATACTCACATCTAAAAATAAAAATAGCAAAGAATCTAAAACGAATGAACTGTCGCTATCACTAATTAGTTTGTTCTTGATAGGCTTTAATCCTTATTTCCTTTCTTTTCTTTGTAGCTGCAGCTTTTGTACCAAACTCTTTATTTGTGTTGTTCTACTGTCTTTGACTTAGTACGTAATATTTCCATTACCAGGTGTTAATATGTACTATTATATGTAAAAATCTCATGATTTCATTTATGGATATTTAAATAGCAATAACTAAGATGAATTCAATTTTTTATAATAGGTTTACAAACTTTTATACGTTTGGTTATAGAAACAACTTTTGAATAAAGAATATTAAGAGTCTTCAAATCTAATTTGTTTTTCTTGCTTTGCAGTTGTAACTTTGTATGCAAACTCCCTGCTTTTGCTATTGTACAGTGTTTCATTTAGAGGGTAATATTTTAGTTATCCCACTCAAATGAGATATCTTCTTATTCTACTTTTTCATATTCAAAGCATACTATGATTTTGTTCTCCCAATTATATAACATAAATTTGTTCTCTTTGATTTTTAATCCTATTGTGTAACCATATATTTTCTTTGTAGGAATTAAATATATATATATATATATATAAAACAAAATCATTGTAAAATCAAATGTCTCAAATAAAAAGAAAGATAACTAATACCCAAATGGGAAAAAAATGTTGACATCGTGTTGCTTACAAAGTAATGCCATCTGAACAAAAAAAATACTTTTTGAACAACGAAGACTACAGCATGCTCCCAAAAAACAACCTACAATGGAAAATACTACTTCCAGCATTTCTAATTCATCATTTCCTTCTTCAGAGCCTCACAATGTGATTCTTCCTCAACTTGCTCTATATATTAGGGATGAACCTTCGACTTCAGTAACACAAATGGGTTGTTCGAATATCAACCAATTACCTTGGTCTCCTACTATTTTAAAAAATATTTCAAATTGTAAATTTTGTTCAGCTAAAAGATTTCAATAGAAACTCCAACCTCCTGTTGTAACAATGATTCGATAAAATTGGTTTCACACCAACTACCTCCTGCATTAAAGCATCTTTATTATGATCAATCTGAACAATCTAAACATTTTCTTACTTACATTAGAACATACAATAACATGTTTGCCTTTACTTCTCTTGGTGTAAATATGATAAAGAGTTGGCAAATATGACTAAAGGTGTTTACACATTTAAGGTACAAGGACAAATGTACCATTTTTTATCTAGCCTTAAAAAATTTACAACTTTATTTCTATGACAATGAGAATGAAAGAGTAAATAAAATGACTTTCTCAGAAAAGCTAGAAAATCTGTTATTGAAAACTTGGTGGATATTCTACAAATTAATCCATACTATCAATTTCTGAAATCTTTAACACATATTTCAGATTTATCTAATTTCTATATTGTACTTAAATGTGATTCAACCTTGGATCAACGAACATACAACTTACCTAATGTATCATAAGTAGCAGCTATATGGACTGATGAAGAATTGAATAGTCCTATTTCCACACCTCATATTCATGTTCACACACATAGTAACAATGACCAATTGATTCATTATTATTATGATTTCTACGACTCCTTACAATACCCTTTATTATTTTCATATGGTGAAAATAGATGGCACTGTGGTATCCAAAAAATTTTACAACCAAATAACTCTTCTGCAAATCGTTCTTCCTTCAAACATGAACAACTTCCACTTGTCACAAACATGTCTTCCATTGATGGATACCTTAATATTGAAGAAGGAATTTTACAAAAAGAACGACAAAAAAAAATATTGTTTCTTGTCGTGAATATTATTGTTACAAATTATAAATTAGAGATAATGAAGAAAATGACATTTTACATTCTGGAAGATTATTCCAACAATATTCAGTAGATCAATACATCAAACTCAAAACACAAAGATTGGATTTTTTTAAATAACCAAGATTTATCTTGAACTGAAATATTAGCGGGACTTATTGATCTACAAAGACTAGGAGAAAGAGATATCTCAAATATTGGCCGAAAAATATTTTTTCCTGCTACCTTTATAGGGGATCCACGAGATATGCGACGTAGATACATGGATGCCATTGCATTAGTACAACATTTTAAAAAATTAGATATCTTCTTAACAATGACATGTAATCCTTCATGGCCTGAAATAAAACATCTATTGCTAACAACTGATGAAATACAACATAGACCCAATTTAATAAGTCGAGTATTTAAAAAAAAAGTGAAAGAATTAAAGTCAGATATTATTAAAACAAAAATATTTGGAAAAGTTGTTGCTTATATGTATAGTATAGAATTTCAAAAAAGGGGTCTTCCACATACTCATTTCCTTATTAGACTTGAGAATGATTATAAGCTATTAACATCAAAGGCTTATGACAAAATTATTTGTGCTGAAATACCTGATATTGACACAAATGAATATTTACACTCTTTGGCAATTAAACATACGATGCATGGACCTTGCAGAAATTTAAACCCTAACAATTCAAGCATGGAAACAAAAGGAACTTGTAAATTTAAATACCCTAAAAATTATGCAAATGAAACATCTAAAGGTGAAAATTCATATCCTATCTATAGAAGACGAGACACTGAAAAATTTGTAAAAGTTAGAACTCAATATCTTGACAATTCATGGGCCGTACCATACAATTCATATTTACTAACTAAATTTAACTGCCACATAAATGTTGAAATATGTGCAGACATTAAAGTCATTAAATATATCTACAAATACATTTGCAAAGTTCATGATAAAATATGCTTTAATCTACAAAGTAATGAAACTAATATAGAAATAGATGAATTAAAAGAGTATCGTACAGGTAGATGGGTATCACCACCAGAAGCTATGTGGTGTATGTTTACCTTTCCTATTAGTGAAATGAATCCAAATGTTTATCAGCTTCAATTACATCTTCAAGACCAATAATTTATCTCTTTCAAAACAACTACAAAATTAAGTTTAATTTTGAACAATCCAGGAAATAAAAGAACAATGCTAACAGAATTTTTCAGAATGAATCAAACAAACAAACACGCCATAGAACTTAATTTACTATACAAAGAATTTCCACAACACTTTGTTTGGTCAATAAATGATAAAATATGGACATGTAGAAAACGAGCTTATGCCATTGGATGTATTGTCAGTTGTCATCCAATTGAAGGAGAAAGATACTATCTATGGTTATTACTAATGAATATATGAAGTCCTAAATCATATAAAGACCTTAGAACTATAAATGGCATCTGTTGCACAACATTTAGAGAGTCTGTACAAAAAAAAGAATTATTATCTTCTGATAATAACTTAATTGAATGCTTATCAGAAGTTACTACTTACCAAATGTCATGTAGCTTACGTCGCTTATTTGCCACACTATTAGTATATTGCAATCCTGCAAATTTTAAAGATTTATGATAAAAATTTAAAGGACCAATGTCTGAAGATTTTACAATTACAACAAATATACAAACAACTAACATTCGTTATATGGTTCTGAACCACATAAATACCATATTACATTCAATGGGACGAAATATAAATGAATTCAAACTCATATCAGAAACTTTTATACCATCCACATTTTCTTACTGAATAATGCACGAGTCTGGAGACATTTATTTAGAAAGAAACATAGTTGTAACTGAAGAAGATTTACTCCTATATAGAAAACTAAACAAAGAACATGTTGCTTACAATGGTATTCTTAATAAAATATTCTCAAATGAACCAGGAGATTTTTATATTGATGGACCAGGAGGAACTGGGAAAACTTTTTTATACCGAGCTTTCCCAACTACTGTAAGATTCAAATGACTTATTTCTTTAGCTACAACAACTTCTGGGGTTGCAGCTTTTGTTCTCCCAGGAGGACGAACTGCTCACTCACGTTTCAAACTTCTTATCAACATAAGTGAAAACTACAACTGTAATATAAGTAAACAAAGTCCACTTGATGTTTTAAAGATACCAAATTAATAGTGTGGGACGAAGTATCAATGGCAATGAAAAAACTTGTTGAAATTTTTGATTTATTACTAAGAGATCATATGAGTATAAATATACATGTTGGTGAAAAAGTTGTTGTTTTTGGATGTGATTTTAGACAAACACTATCAGTTGTAAAAAGTGGAATAAAAGAATATTTCAATGCTTACTAAACTCAGATATTTGGAATTATCTAGAAAAATTTCAACTAACAAAAAATATGCGAGCACGAGAAGATACTACATTCTTTGAATATTTACTTAGAATTAGGGATGGAAAAGAACAAGTTAATTACCATAACAAAATTGAGATTCCAAAATCCTTACTTATTCCTTTTACAATGAGAAGGAATTATTAAATAATTTATTCAAAATTATCTACCCTGACTTAAACATGATCATGATGGACACATCTAATGTAACATCACGTGTCATCTTAATAACCAAAAATAATTTTGTAAATGATATTAATGAAATGTTCATTCATCAATTCCTTGGTACTGTTGTCACATTCGTTGGTATAGACGAAACTGTAGAGCCAAAAGATCAAACTGAGTTTGAAGATTTCTTACATACTTTAAATCCTATAGGACTACCTCCTTATAAGTTAGTTCTAAAGCAAAACTGCCTAGTTATATTACTACGAAATTTAAATTCTTCAGAAGGTTTATGTAATGGCACTCGCTTAATTTGTATTGATTCCAAAACTCATATTATTAGTGCTAAAATTGCAAGTGGAGATTTCAAAGGCAAACATGTATTCATTCCTTGCATACCTTTATTATCACCACAAGACGAAAAATTGCCAATTTAATTTAAGAGAACACAATTTTTCATTCGATTATGTTTCGCTATGACTATAAATAAAGCTCAAGGTCAAACACTAGATTTTGTTGAAATTTATTTACGTGAACCTGTATTTTCACATGGTCAACTTTATGTTGCTTTATCAAGAGCCAAAAACTCAAACTGTGTAAAAATGATAATACGACCAACAACATCAGATGATCCTAATGATTATTCCACTTACAATATAGTATATAATGAAATCATTAACAAGGCATTCTGTTAAAAAGAATTCTCAACAATTCCATGTAAATTTCCTACATTTTAATTTTTATTATTTGAAATTCATCAATCAACTCCTACTTTGCTCTTACAAATGTAAAACTAAAATTTAGCATCCCTGTTTTCAAATTAGTCAAGATAGTAGGAAACTCAATACCTATTTGACGCTTAACTATATGTAGGAATAATGTTTATTCTATTATCAAATGTTAACTCATTGTTGATCCAATTTTCTTACTTTTTTCTAAGTATCAGTTTGTACCATAGTGATTGTTCTTCATTTGCATGATCTAATATCTCGACTTTGGTAAGCCTCACACTTTTTACTGTTTGTAATAACATTAATGTTGAAATCTTCTTGTTTATACTATAAATATGTGGTGTCTAACAATTTATTTGCTTATAACATTTACTTGTCTAATCACTATTAAGAATACAAATGAGAAAAAAATTAGGAATCATTATTTTGTTCTCTTCTTGGTAAACCAAGATTTTGATTAATAATTATCAAAACCTATTCAAAAAGAGTATGCACTTTTACTATTTTGTAGGTTACTAAAAAGATGACCGAAAGACTAAATATACATGTAATCACCCCTGAAACACCTAACTGGATATGCAAGATTCAAGTGGTAGACATGGGTAGACCAGGAGAAGGTATAAAACAAAAGATAAAGTATTTGAACATGATCTTTCAAGATGAACAGGTAACTTCTTATTTTAAAAATCAAATCATCTATTTACATTCCTTACTTCTACCTTTTATATTACTATTATTGAAAAATTTACCTTTAGGACAATCAAGTAAAAGCAATTATTAACGATGATGATATCCCCCTTTATCAAGATATTTTTCAGTTGTTTCATACATATTTGATTACGGGTGCACGCATATAACAATCAACTCTAAGATATGAAACATCATTGCACACATTCGAGTGGATTATTGATAAAAAGACCATAGTAGATCCAGTTGATAAAAATAACTCAAATAAAGCAGAGTTACCAGCACCTCGAATGGTGCCACATCATTTCAAAAAATCAACAACCAAGCCTCCGGAGCTTCAAAAGAACAACTTCAGAAAGCAAAATACAGTATGCTCATTTCATTCTTTTTATCTTTAAATATTTACCTCAACTCAAACTAACATATAACTTTTTTCGAACAAATGTGTTAGCAATAGTTGTCAACTGTTATGCTCCAAAATATGTTGCCAGCATTCAAAAAGGATTGCAGGAACTCCTTGTTATTGATACCAAGTAAGCATATTTACCAAACTTACTACCATTTTTCTTACTTTACAAAAATAAATTATACAACATATTAATTACTATAATATACTCAGCAAACAAGCTTACACATTGACATTATGGGAAAGCTCTCATTGATGAAGAAGGCAAAAAGCTCCTCACACCGTATCAACAACATCCAGTCATCTGTATCAGACGTGTTGGAGTATCCAAATACAATGGTAAACTAACTAACGTACCATAATTAATTTACTTATATCACCTTTTGCTTTCTTCTATAACATTATTGTTATTATAATTATTGTAGGCATATCGTTGACGACAAAATTTATCATAACGATATAAATTGATCTACCATATTTAAAATGCCTTCAACTGCACTCATGGTATAAAAATACTTTACTCTACTTTGTACTAACTTGTACATTATTATTAATATGATAACATCCATCAACCAACAATTGAAACAGGGTTGTAGAAAATGCTGAAATGCTCAACTCTTTTGCCACGAGAAGCACATCCCAAACTGGATCTCTAGTTTCTGCTCCAGTAGATGAAGAAATAGTATCAATTGCTTCCATTCAATCACAACGAGATTTTCATCCCATCACTAATCACCTAATTCATAACTTATGCTAAAATTTATTCTTCTCATGGTAAATAACACTTTTTCCACAGGGTCATGCTTTCACAATAAAGGCACAAATAATTTTGCCAAACAGCCTTAAACATTGCTTTGTCTTAGGCTGTCCAAAGTGTCCTCAAGAAGTGCAAAATACAGAGAAGAGAAAAATTCAATGCATGAAGTGTCATGAGAGTAATATGTTGACTCCCAGATACTTGAGTACTAATACTATACACACATACATCCGTGATGATAGGCGTATTTACACGCCTAAAGCACCTAAATTTACCCATATTTTAGCTAAGTTTTAAGGACAAAATATATAATTCCTGCACTTTTATTTCTTTATCCTGTAAGTGAGCTGACCAACGTGATTAGCAAGTTTTCAGGTATAAATAATGAAGATTTCAGCATTTTATGGAAATTGGACGCCAAAGGAAACTTCACGTAAGAAGGAAGGCAGCTTCTGGAAGCTTGTGGACTGAAAGTGATGCATGGAAAACTTGTTCTGGGCAAAAACAGCATTTCCAAAGACTTGGGGACTAGCAGTAACTTAGTAGGATTAGGAAAAGGATACAGTAACCTAGTAGGATTAGGATAAGTATGCAGTAGCTTAGTAGGAATAGGATATGGGTGTTATAAAAACCCTATGTTGCTGAACTTTTCAGCACCAATTTCCGCCACCCTCATCCTTATTCCTCCCTATTCGATCCTTTCCCCTTTTCTTCACAAATTCGTTGTTGACATTATTTTTCATCTATTCGACTTTTAATTTTCACGACAAGAGAAACGCTACTAGCAAGGAAATCATGCCATAAGTGACACCAAAACATACTTCACGTGAGATTGTTCTTATTTTGGTATGATAATAATGTCTATTGTGTTTTCCGTTGCACTCATGAATAGCTAAACTTCTCTGTAAGGGTTATGGAAGCCTTATGAGATACTATCTATTGCTATGAGTTTGTGAATTCTTGATACGTATGCTGCTTATATCATTACTCTCTTCATCTTAATTGAATTCTTGTGGTTGCAAACATATAGAATAGGCCACTATAGCATTAACTTGGTCGAAAGAAAAGTTATATGTGTGGAAAAGAAGGTGTGACAAGGAAATAGGGCTATTAACCCCTGTTTAAAAGTTAGTGCCGTAACTGGATTAACCTCTTGGAGAATTCGTACCATTAGATACACTTTAACCTCTAGGATTTATCATAGAATACGAATCTCTATAAGCGCATGCATGTCTGAATTCCGCATAACTCATAGTTAATAGATAAGTAAAACTCATAAGGTGGACATAACCCTAACTTACAATTCTCATTGATTAAAACCTCCCAAACATTCCGTTTTTACTTTGCTATTTTGATACTTTTAATTCACGCATAAAATCCCCCCTTTTTCGTAGAATTTTCGACCAACAGTCTAATAATAGTTGCAATACTTAGTGACCGAGTATTCCCTATGGGATTCGACACCCAACCCAGTTGGGTTCTATATTTGACAACGACCGCTTACACTCTTACGAGAGATGTAGTTTGAGCGTTATCAATCCGCAATATCAACAACATATTTCTCATTATTAACTAAACTACTAATGTATACTACTTTAGGTGCCGATTCAATGTAAATCTGAAAGATGAGACTGGCTCAATAATTGAAACTATTAGTGGAAAAGAAGGAGAAAAATTATTATCTCTTACAACTAAACAGATTTATGAGCTTGCTTCAACTGAGGTAAAAAATTTAACCATCAAATATACACATCGTCATAATTATTCAACAAACATAAAACTAAATATCTTTTTCCACAAAATGAGTCCCAATCAATGCAACATACTGAAATGAGACGGAATCAAAATCTATTCAGAATTCAAGTGAAAAAGTAGTTTTATGCACTGATCATACAATCTCTAGGAAAGTCCACATTTTATCCTGTGCTGAAAAAGAAAACATCATGCCCTCTCTTCTTGTACCATCCACATTCCATATCAAAGAAGGAAGCAAGAAGCAAAAAGAAAAAAAATTTACTTCTTATGTTGAACAAGCCGAACAACAAAGTGAATGCCAGAATATGCTCAAACTGAAACAAAAAATGGAGCCATCGACTCCAATGAAAATAAAATAAAATATTACGAACAAATTGCTTTCATATTCTCTCTCAATATTTATAATGTCTTCAATATAATTTATACTATACTATTTTCTTACTAATTATATTACTCTCTTTCATTCTTGTTAAATATACTTGCAGGTTGGACAACTTTCTTTTTGCAGTTATTTTTGAATTTTGTGAAATATTGTTCTTCCTTGTTTGCACTACTATGAAGATTTTTGAAGAAAAGAACTACCAACTTACCCTCTATCATCTACCCAACGGTCCAATAGGTTAGTCATCTCCTTAATATACAATCTAATACATTTCCTTCTTTAATCCATCATTATTCCGTATTGAAAGAATACAAATTACTCACATCATTATTGGTTGGACCTATGTTTGTACCTTGCTAACTGATATCACTACTAATCCTTGTGGTTTTAATGTGTTGTAGATGTGGATAGGCTGCTGAAGACGTTAATTATTCGATGAAAACTAAAGTCCACCTGAAGGAGATATTTGCTAGAAAAAGGTACATTTGTTCCACTTTTCTATTACTTGATATTTTTTCAGTTTCTTAGTTCTATTTTCTCAATTTGTACTTAACAACACAATGGTCATTGTTAAATGTATACAAAAGCCACATTTTACATTTGGTGTTCTACATCCAAGCAAGATTCACAAGAACGCCCAAGAATACATGTATAATGTTTCAATAAAGTGAGTTAAGCACCATGAGGTCTTAGGCTCAATTCTCAAAAGAGACAACCACTAGGTGATTTCTTCTCATCTGTTCTATATTGGTGGATAGGGGTAAAGTTACCTGGTACTTTTGAAAGTGAGACAAGTCATGTATGATTGAATAAGTTATATTCTTCAAATATCTGAAGGATACTAAGTTGTCAGCTAAGTCATAGAGGAAACTAAACAACTGGATTCAGTAAAATTTCAACTTTTCTTGAAGTTATTCAATGAAATATTTATGTGAGATATACATACCTATACTATAAGTTCATCGATTGTCATCAATGGAGTTTCACATCATTACTGTCTTAACATAATTTCTTTTATGCACCTTATGCTGAGTGTTTTATTATTCAAAGAAAAAGTGGGTAAACATTGACAAAGAACATGAATAGCAAGTTCAGGTTCTAGAAGTAGTTTGCTGAATTTTTAGAGGATATTACGAAACTTGTTGTGATGTGCATATATTCTCTTCTATTACTCTTCCTTATTCCTTTGAAAGCTTGGAGCAATTAACTTAAAAATCAATCTTTCTATCCACTTCTTTCTTTATGCATCTTGAGTATTGGACCATTCATAATTTGTTTTTGTTCTTATGTCATGGATAATTACTGTTTACATTATTTGTGACAGATCATATTGGAACATTATATCTTGCTATGTTGAAGATGATGTTGCAACACAACACCCAAAGAAGAAGACGTTTAGAAAGTTCAATTCAGAAAAGCCAGTCTTAATTCTCCACCACTACTACCAACAATGTACCACATCTCTAGCGCTATTTGTACCAACAAATGATTATATGTAATACTTTCACAAGCTAACAACATAACAATGTAATCTTTGTTCCACTTACTATGAAGCATAACTCTTTGTACCACATATTATGAAACATAATTGTTTTATCTTCAATCATATCTTCACCCATGCATGGCATCAAACTGAGCTGCATATTTTTGTTTTTGACTTTCAGGAAGAAAGGTATCCATGAAGAACTTAGTGAACTCATCCCAGGTCAGAGGTGTTTCTCTTGCAGGCCTTCCTAGCAATAAAGTATCATATCAAGTGTTAGCCATGTCCTCCAACTTGTACAATGCCAGCTCCACAGCTCTCTCACTAGAACACCCTAACGCCCGCAACGCCTTGAAAGTACCATCCAAAAAGCTCTGAGGATCAGCTGAACTGTCTGAACCTGTGAATTTTAGTGACTTCAACTTCAGGAACTCCTGCAAAGATACCTCCTTATTTCCACAGTTGTAAGTCTGAACAGGTGCCTGAAACTGTGGCTGAGGCTGTGCAGCATTGCGTTGATCACCCATCTCCTGTCTATCCAATCGATCGGCTAAGCCCTCTATGGCTCTTTGCATGGAAGCAAATACCTCAGCAGTACTACCCTCAACAGATGGTGGAGGTGGACTAGTATTTCCTTCAGGAGTGGGCTCTCTTGAACTTCTTGGAGTGGCAGTGCGATTCCCCGCGGTATCACGACTACCCCTACCTCAGCCCCTTCTGTGGGATCCAACTCTTCCCCTACCAGTAGTTGCTCTACAAACCATCTGATTAACAAAACAAGACAATTAGATTCATCTAATTGATCCTAAATATCTCACATGTACGAAAGAATAAGAAAGAAGATCAAGACTCATCCTATCACGCTCTCGCAGAATCACAATTATAGAAATGGCCGACAACATAACCATAATTGAGATTCTACTACTATCGTGTGCTCCATAGTCGTAGAATTAACCTAACCTGGCTCTGATACCAACTTTTTCACAACCCAAAATAGGATCATGACCGGCGCTAAGGAGTTAGGACTCCAAAGCAAGCCTCATCAGAATTCTACAGAAAAACGGACAAATTTTTCCTTGTTTTTGGGCCTAACAAGAAAATTTCTTGTTTCAATTTCAACAACAAACAACCCAACAGCACAATACCAACACAATTCAGCATAGATCATCAACAATTCACCAACACCACCAACTAACAATATGAAACCATCTCCAAGGATGAGAGAATCAAATATTCCACAAATCCATAATAATAAAAGAATACTAAAAAAATCTAAAGACATGACTATAGAGCGACTCTAAGAGTTTGCAAGAAATAGAACATAACAAATAAATAAACTCTTGCCCACGCAAACAAGGTGGGGCTCACAGGAATATGCTACTCGAATCCTCTAGCCACTGAGATCCTCACCGTCACCTGCGTTCTCTAAAAAATAATAGCGAGTGAGACGCTAGCTCAGTGAATAATAACACTTAACCACAACTATTTTAATGGGGACATGTCAGAAAACATCATGAATAAAAGTTCTTTCATAAAACATTAACAATAAATAATATCAATGTTTCATGTAAGCCAAGTGAACCAATAGTTCGGTAATAAATTCAAAAAGCATCATATCATATCAAATATACATATATGGGAGATTTCCAAGAATAAATCATGTAATCAGTGTGGCATTCTTCTTTATTAAGAATAACACATAACAGTGGATCCCTCATAAAAGAGTCCCATATCATATCAGTAACAGTATGCTAGTTCTACCTTCCCACTAGCGAGGGCTATAACATTCATCAGTAAATACAAGGTGCACCAGTTCTAACGATCCCACCGTTAGCTACGGGATTCAATCAAGGTCTACTCTCATTCATAAATTCTTTGAAAACAATAGGATATTCGTATAGGATATTCGTATGAAAACATCTTTTAGAATAGAACATAATTTTAAAATTCATATCAATAATAATACATGTAAACTTGAATAAAACATATATCACAAATACTTATTTCTCATGTAAGTGAAGAATATTCACAATAGTAATATCATATCTCAAATAACCATATCAATATCATATTAAGTAAAGAACTTGTCCCACATGCAAATTTTCAAAGCATTCAATACCTCTTGTTTTCATCAAAACATGGTATAAATATGCAATTTAAGAAACATAAATTGTGGCAAGATTACTACTCACAGTACTCTTGTAGAAATACCAATTTGTCACCTCGAATGATTCATATCGCTTTCTTGGATCAAACCTATAATCACATCATATCTATTCTTGAGTTAATTCTCTTATTTTAGACTAACTCATGATAAAATTAGACTACCCAACCCTTGTATCTATATTAGTTGACATAACCTTTCACCCATAGATTCCCCTGAGAACTTTTTGAACTTTGTTAGCTCCCTGGTACACTGATGTCTTTCTCTAACTTTTTGTACTATTTAGCATCTTCTTGATGCCAGCAATGAAATTTCTCATTACTTCATCAAAAATATAATTAGACTACCCAACCCTCAAAGTTTCATGGTAACCTTCAATTTCTCAAACTTCATGCCCAAAATCACACCTTAATATGCTCAATCTAGTTTTTGATAATTAAATTTTACTATCCAAAATAAATTACCTAGACTAGAAATCACAATAAAGATGCAGAAAAGGGTTTACGTTAAACCCAAACGAATTTTCCGATCAAACCTCGTACCCCCCCCCCCCCCCCCCAATTGGACGAACAACTTGCTGTTTTTTTTTCTCTGCTTCGTGGGTAGGAGGGCAGATTACTTACTGCTTGTTGCTCACAAGTTGGATGCCTTTCTTTTAGTAAATAAATGGCAAGAGCCTTAAAACTTTCCATAATATAATGATTTGGCAGATGGGGCAAGTCCTTATTTGTTTTTAATTAGGCCTGCACGACTTTGGCCCTTTACTCTCTTTTTTCTTTTTCTTTTTAAATTGGGTTTTTAGCCCAATAACCCAATTTTTTTTTTCTACTAAAATTTGGGATATTACAAATTGGCTTTCCAGTACATAAGCTTTCCCCTTTATACTTCAAGTTCTTTATTTCAAAGAATAGCTCTTCTTCAAGCTTAAGGTTTAAAACACTATCAAAGTCCTCAAATTTTGGACAAATGTAACTCTGTCCTACCTGCTAGTAGGAGTAATGACAAGAAAGAACAGTACAAATACTGATTTTGATGGCCAATTTTATACTGATGGAGCAGGGTGCAGCCAAATTTAAACCTTTTACCGAACTAATATAATGCGATAGGGATAGGGTTGAGAAGGGGAAACCTTACAATTGTATTTGAAGACTCCTTATCCAGTGGTCCACCATCCTTATGCTTTGTCGCTTCCGTAAAAAAGCAGGTCCAGCATGGTTGGGAGGACTGCAATCTGGAGAAACATAAGTTCAGTATTTAAAAAAGAAAGCAACAAAATCGTATTTTTCAAGAGAACTAAAATGCTCTTTAAGGGGTCGTTTGGTGAAGTATAAGTGATAATATCAAACCAAAAAAATTACTCCAAATGTCATTTCTACGATCATCGCCTACATGAACAGCGTCGTCTGGATTTACTTCTAGTAACTCGCACGCTTTTAAAAATATTGTTGGATTAGGCTTCTCTGCTTCTACCTGTTAAAAGCCAAAATAGAATATCAGCTATTGGATCAGAAAGGATGAAAGAGAAACAAAAGGAAAAACGACAAACGTGTTACCTCAGCGGAAACTGCTACGGCATTAAACCAGTGATAACAGTTTAGAGCCATCAAAACTGGTCTCAACTGAGTGTCAAAATTCGACACTACAACCAACTTCACTCCTGCCACTCTAAGGGCCTTAAATACCTTCTCAGCATCTGGATCAGAAAGATACCAAGCCTATTGAAGAATGACAAATGAAAGTAACATTATTGAGTGACTTCTTATTAGTGGAGATGTTCTGTTGGTCAACTCGAACAATAAACCAATTTGCTGTAAAAAAGAAATGGTAATTCAAAGTGAGAGAACCTTTTCAGTAGTTTAATAGTTATACAGCTCCTCAAAATACTGAGAGTCAGAACAGCCAGTCAAAGAACTAACTATATATTGCCTAAATAGTCTTCCGTCGCTAACATATCTGCAATATGAAGACCAGAGAAATTTAACAAACTATAACAATAACTTAAATGATCTCAAAATATGTACAGATCAATATTCCGTCAAGAGATGTGAAAAGAATGTGGTCTTTGATGTGCATAGAAGCATTTGGCTTCCCGTGTGATGTCAAACTAATAAATTCAATCAACCGTGACATGTTTGGAGGGAATAGCTGTACAGAAGTTCAAGAACATACACGTTTAACCAGATGCTTGTTGTAACTTCTAACTACCATACAATATTAAGCTGCAGTATCCCCTAACAATGACTCATTGGTTGTTTAATTTCTCCCAAATAGTGTTGGTAAGCTAAATTAAGACACGCACCATAAGGCCCATGTGACCTTGAACAGTTTGGCTTCACCATTTATACAACAGTTAATCATTGTGAAGGATAATCAAGAAAAAAGGCTTGACAAAAAGTAAACGAAATATGACAAAGAAATCAGACAGGACAACAAAAGTAGTATGGACGGAAGACCCCAGGTAATGTTGTAATATGGTAACATGTTGCAACTTTATCATTAGCATGAAATTTTTTATTTGAGAAGGAACACTTGTTGAAGTCAACAGTGCTTCCTGAAAGGTCAAGGTAAGTAAATGTTACACTACAACATCTATCACAAAGAAAATGAAAGTTCCATTACATGGCAGAGGCAAAAATAATCTATACAATGGAATGAATTATCAAGAGAGACCAGAATAACCACATCCAGTACTCCTGAACCTCATGAAATGTGTGGATACATACCCAAACTGAGTATAAGTAATCAAACATAACAATATTGTACCTTTAGTCTCCTTTCGATCTCATTATCAGCCATTCGATCAAATCGGTTACACTACAGCATCTATCACAAACAAAACGGAAGTTCCATGAAATGTGTGGATACATACCCAAACTGAGTATAAGTACTCAAACATAACAATATTGTACCTTTAGTCTTGTTTCGACCTCATTATCAGCCATTCCATCAAATCGAAGTGAATCTTTATTCCCGTTTACAGCTGAAGGTTCGTCCTGACCAACAAATAATGTATTCTCAAATAACTATTCATAAATTTTCATTATCGAAGCAGAATTTTACCATCCATATTAGAGATAATCATGAAACTCTAATATCTGTCATTGAAGAAAAATGGGAACTTTTAGATATCATTCTCACTAACCTCTGAAATCAAATAGTTTCTAACGTCAGGAGCAGAAGGAACTTTGTTAATGTCATCTTCATATGTAACTTTAGATATACACTGTAATAGGCCTCCATCAAAATCTCTGCACAAAGTCAGACCAAGTAAGTAAAACTAATGTATCTCAATCAGATAAAAGAATCCAACTCTGAGAACCAAATCTAAATAATATCAGATAAAATAAGTTAGACAACAAAGATTACTGGCACCAGGTAATCCCTACGGCGTCCTAAAATCTTACTTGAAATAACCACCTCTGATATTGCAGGCTACATTTCTGGCAACACAAAGGACAGGAACGTCATCTCCGTTGAAACTCGTCATAGAAAATCGTAATCCCGTGAGGCATGCACAGTTATGTCATTCCAGCGACGGGAACACCATCGCCGTCTTTATAATCGAGTTCGACAACGTCGATTGGAACCTTTTCTTCCTTAGACGGCATTGAAAAGGAATTGGAATTGAAGGAATTAGTGATCGATTGAATGGGAAAGGAAGGTTTCCAGAAATATCTTGAGAGGAGTAGATATTTTATCAATTCAAAAGGCTTGAACATCTCAAAAATTATAGAAGAATTACTCTCAGTTAAACACTAATACAATTGGAGAAACTACAGGTACAATCTAAAGGAACTAAGTTTCACCCAAAAATCAGATAACTAAAATAACAAAGGATTTAAGGAAAAAGAATGAGAATAACCATGTCTTCAAAGAATTAAAAATTGTTACCTTTCCCAAAATCGAAGTTCACTCAACATAGGAGGAGTATTTCTTCACTACCCCCAAAACCCGAGCTAAATACGAATTCTGCAAATAATTATCAGATTTCGACAACATAAAAATCAATCTGTCACCAAAACTTTATAAATTTTTTCACCCAAAATCTAAAAATTGAAGGAAAAAAATAAAGATGAAGATAAAATCGAAAAAGCAAGACTTGACTCAAACTTAGATTTGTCTCTAATTGTTGAAGCAGAAATCAACCATGGTTACATTGGAGCAAAGCAATGGTTATATCAATCAGAAGAGCAAGAAAAAGATGATACAGTCACGGAAAGTGGCTGTTATAAAATAATAAAGAATAAACAGAGAGAACAGAGTTTCTCTTATGTACAATGAAGCCCTTCGATGAGAATTTAATCTTAATTTTACTCTAAAAGATAAATACATTAAATCTTAATAGATATTAAATAAATTTTGATAGATATTTATTATAATTAATATATATCATAATATTTTCCCTTGAATATCTAACAAAATGCATATAGGCTGCCTCATTAAGAACCTTACAAGTCAAATTCAGTGGGACAAAATCTCGTAAAGAAAAAAAAGTACGGCGCCTATTAGCTCCCCCTAATAAGAACTTCCTTGAATCTTTGCATTCCGATCTTGTACACTATCTTCTTGAAAGTTGCAGTTGGAAGAGACTTGGTAAATAAGTCAGTCACATTATCACTTGAATGAATCTGTTGTACGTCAATATCACCATTCTTTTGGAGTTCATGTGTATAGAAGAGCTTAAACGAAATGTACTTCTTTCTATCTCCTTTTATGAATCCTCCTTTAAGTTGTGCTATGTATGCTGCATTATCTGCATATAAAATCATAGGTACTTTGTCACATTTCAAGCCACATTTTTCTCGAATGAGATATATTATGGACCTCAACCACACACTCTCGGTTTGCTTCATGAATAGCTATAATCTCAGCATGACTCGATGAAGTGGCTACGATGGATTGCTTTGTTGATCTCCAAGATATGACAGTCCCCCCACATATGAATACATAGCCTGTTTGAGACCGAACTTTATGCGGGTCAGATAAGTACCCAGCATCAGCATAACCAACAAGATCGGAACTACAATCTTTAGAATAAAATAAGCCCATATCGGTAGTCTCCTTTAGATACCGTAATATGTGTTTGATCCCATTCCAATGTCTCCTAATAGGAGCAGAACTATACCTTGCTAGCAAATTTATTGAAAAGGCAATATCAGGCCTTGTAGTATTTGCAAGATACATTAGTGCACCAATTGCACTAAGATATGGTATTTCAGGACCAAGGAGTTCCTCATTCTTTTCTTGAGGTCGGAATGGATCCTTATTCACATCAAGAGATCGAACAAACATCGGAGTACTTAATGGATGTGCTCCATCTATGTAGAATCATTTCAACACCTTTTCTATGTAGGCAGATTGATGAACAAAGATGTCGTTTGTCAAATGCTCAATTTGCAAACCAAGGCATAACTTTGTCTTTTTGAGATCTTTCATCTCAAATTCTTTCTTTAGGTAATCAATTGCCTTTTGAATCTCTATTGGTGTTCCAATAAGGTTTATGTCATCGACATAGATAGCAAGTATAACAAACTCCGACGTTGTTTTCTTTATGAAAATACATGGGCAAATTTCATCATTCGTATAACCTTCTTTAGATAAATATTCACTAAGACGGTTATACCATATGCGTCTAGATTACGTCAAACCATACAATAATCTTTTCAATCTAATGGAATACATAGGCTTTGAACTATATGCTTTCGAAATTTTAAATCCTTCGGAAATCTTCATGTATATCTCATTATCAAGTGATCCATCTAGATAGGCTATTATCACATCCATCAAATACATTTCAAGTCTCTCATAGATAGTGAAACTAATAAGATAACGCAATATTATTGCATCCATAACTGGTGAATATATCTCATCATAATCGACACCAGGCCGTTGTGAAAATTCTTGTGCAACAAGGCATGATTTATACCTTTGTATTTCATTTTTCTCATTTCTTTTTCGCACAAAGACCCATTTATACCCAACGGGCTTAACACTATCAGGTGTTTGAGTTATAGGTCCAAAAACTTCACGTTTGGCAAGTGAATTCAATTCAGATTGAATTGCTTCTTGCCATTTCGGCTAGTCATTTCTTTGTCGACATTTTGTGATAGATCGAGGTTCAAGATCCTCACTGTCTTGCATGATTTTCGTTGCAACATTATATGCAAAGACATAATCCACTACTATTTCAGATCGATTCAAATTAGTTTTAATATCACTTGAATTTATGGATAGTTCTTCATTTTCTTGAGTCTCAGGCATATTGATTCCTTCAGGGATATCAACATTACTCAAATCTTGAACTTCCATATATGGATCTTTCATAGTGTCATCTTGACCATTTATTTTTATTTTTCTAGGATTTTGATTCTTAGAACCTAACGGTCTGCCACGCTTCAAGCGTGCTTTAGATTCATTAGCTATGACACTAGTGGATGGTCCTTTAGAGACATCAATTCGAATTGGGACATTCTCTGCAGGAATATGTGATTTGGTGATCCTTTTCAGATCAGTAAATGCGTCCGACATTTGATTTGTAATTTTCTGCAGATGAATAATCTTTTGTACTTCTTGTTCACAAATAGAAGCACATAGATCAAGATGAGATAGTGATGGATTTTCCACAAAATTTTTCTTATGATATCACTATCTTCTCCCCCTAATTTTGAAAAAAGTATCTCATCAAACCGACAATCTGCAAATCGAGCAGTGAATATATCTCCCATTAATGGTTCAAGATAGCGAATAATAGAGGGTGATTCAAACCCAACATAAATTCCTAACCTTCTTTAGGGGCCCATCTTGGTGCGGTTTGGTGGTGCTATAGGCACATATACACCGCACCCAAAAGTTCTCAAGTGAGATGTATTAGGCTCTTGACCCAAAATCAATTGCAATAGTGAAAATTTATGATAATTTATCGGTCTAAGACGAACAAGTGTTGCAGCATGCAAAATTGCATGACCCCAAATAGAAGTGGGCAACTTAGTTTTCATCAGTAATGGTCTTACTATCAACTACAGACGTTTAATTAATGACTCAGCAAGGCCATTTTGAGTATGAACATAGGGTACAGAATGTTCCACTCTTATCCTAATCGATAAGCAATAGTCATTAAATGCTTGGGATAAAAATTCTACAGCATTATCAAGGAGAATAGACTTAATTTGATTATCAGGAAATTGAGCCCGTAATCGTATTATTTGTGCCAACAATTTTGCAATTGCGAAGTTACAAGATGACAAAAAGCACACATGAGACTATCCAGAAGAAGCATCTATTAGGACCATGAAGTATCTAAACAACCCACTTGGTGGATGAATTGGTCCACAAATGTCCCCATGTATGCGTTCCAAGAATATGGGGGACTCAATCCCAACTTTTGTTGACGATGGTTTCACAATCAGCTTGCCTTGATAACAAGCATTACATGAAAATTCACCATTCGAAAGTACCTTCAAGTTTTTTAATGGATTCCCATTTGAATTTTCTATTATTCGTCTCATCATTATTGATCCTGGATGTCCCAGACGATCATGCCAATGTACAAAAGTATTGGAATCAGTAAACTTACAGTTTACTATAGAATGTGCCTCAATTGCACAAATCTTTGTCTAATACAGGCCAGAAGATAAAGCAGGAAACTTTTCAATAACATATGTCTGCCCAGCGATATTTTGGGTGATAACAAGATATTCAACATTTATCTCATCAATTGTCTTAATGTGATAACCATTTTCACGAATATCTTTAAAACTCATCAAGTTTCTCCGAGACTTAGGAGAAAATATGGCATTATTTATGATGAGTTTAGTTCACTTGGACAAGATTATAATTGCTTTTCCAAAGTCTTCAATCAAATTAGCACTACTAGAAATTGTAGTAACATTAATCTTGCCCATCTTTAGATGAGAGAAATATTTCTTATCTTTGAATATCGTATGTGTAGTGCCAGAATCAATCAAACAAATATCTTCTTGAAAATTATCCATATCTTCAACTAAATAAAATATATATTAAGTTTTAGTACAAAGTAAAACTTATAAGAAATTTTTAATCACAAAAAATAATATGTCCAAATTAAAAACTATTGAATATAATATTTGATAAAAATGTAATTATTATTATTATAATTAATAATATTTAACATTAACATATAATAATATAATATTGTTATATTATATTTGTTCAGGACATGGATATGCAATAACAATATAATATTACTGTATTATACTTGATAAAAAATATGATAATATTATTGTATTATATAATATGGATAATTAATGACAATATGTATATGTGGGCATTATAAAAAAAACGGCAAACAATATGTTAATCAATAGCACTATCGTAGCCATCGTTTGAACATGCAAACAATTTATCCTTTTTTTTTTTAGAAACGTGTAGTACTGGAAAAGCAATAGTATTGTTATTTTATTTTCCTTTCAACAAAAAAAATGAAAAAATTAAAACTCAATTTAATTTAATAATAAATTAAAATAATGTAATTGATCTAATCAATAATAATCAAAAACTAATAATCATGCAAACAACTATTTTTACATGATTCTTTATTCACCAACTCTTATCAATAAAAATAAAACAAAATTAAAAATCATTCATTCTTCTATGTTTACGGAACCATCACTAATCTAGTGATCAATCTTTCCTTCATGGTGCTCGTAAAAGTCTGCTACATCCAAGCATGTGATGTCAACATTATTTTCAGAGAGAAAGTTAGCCTCAAGATTTCTCTCTTTCTTCTTTAATGATGCTGGATAAAGATCAACCAAGTATTTGAGAGCACGATAATCACGTGAATAATGTTCTTTTCCTCCACACCGGAAACAAGTAACTGCTTCACGTTTCTCATCTTTCTCTTTTTGTTTGATGAATGATTAACACCCGGAACAGGATTTCTTTCTTGGTCATTATGACCACGACCACATCCACGACTAGGGCCGCGACCTTTTTCATGCCTAGCATGGTGAGTGTGCACATCATTCACTTCAAGGAATGGTGCAGATCCAGTTGGTCGGTTCTCGTAATTTTTCATCAACAAATCATTATTTTGTTCAGCCACGAGAAGATGAGAACTCAGTTCAGTATACTTCTTGAAATCTTTTTCTCGATATTGTTGGTGTAAGAGCACATTCGAGGCATGAAAAGTGGAGAGTATCTTTTCCATCATATCATTATCATTGACCGTCTCTCCACAAAGTTTCAATTGAGAAAAAATTCTGAACATGGCAGAATTGTATTCATGAACAGACTTGTAGTCTTGAAATCTTAGATGCATCCACTCATATCGTGCTTTTGGGAGGATGACCATCTTTAAGTGGTCAAACCTTTCTTTTAGGCTATTCCACAATACGAGTGGATTCTTAGTAGTAAGGTACTCAATTTTTAGTACTTCGTCAAGATGATGACGCAAGAAAATTATAGCCTTAGCACTATGTTGACTAGATGTTGTATTTTTATTTTTTATGGCGTCTCCAAGACCCATAGCATCTAGGTGGATTTCAGCATCCAACACCCTGAAATATAGTTCTTGCCCGAACTTTGAAGGGCAACGAACTCATACTTCGTAAGATTGTTAGCCATATAGAAAATGGAAGAAAAATAGTAATACCTTAGCCTTAGCCTTCAAATTTAAGACGGTAGAGTCTCGTGCTGATAACGTGTTATAAAACAAGAAAGAATAAAGAAGAAGAGTAGAGAGAATAGAGAGAGTAATTCTTATTTCTTCTCTTAAGGGATGATTTACAATGAAGGAAACTCTTCTATTTATAGGGAGAATTTGCCCCTAGTTTCGCACTAAAAGACAAATACATCAAATCCTGATAAACATCAAATAGATCTTAATAGACATTCACTATAATTGATATATATCATAACAGTGGCGAAATAAAGGAGTATTCTAGAGTTTTGATGTAAGAGGACAGTAAAATATCTGCTAGCCATAATTACCATTTTGCCCTTGTATATTGGGTATATTTACGCAATTACCCTTGGTCATCCCATGGTTGGCTCTTCTATATAGTAGAAAAGAAAAGAAATATATATATATATATATATATATATATATATATATATATATATATATATATATATATGCCTTTTGGTCTTTCCGTTCACAAGTTTTTTATGGGTGTAAGAAAAAATATGAAGGGGAAGGAAAAGAAGGTATGGGCTAACCTGTTAGATACGAAAAAAATCAGTGATACCAACGACACAAGCATACTTCCAATAAAAAATTGGAGATGTATATGAAATCAATTTGAGAAGGAACCATAATTGATACAAATCTTAACTTTGGTCTTCTTCGTTTCTTGATTAACTGAGAAGAAAAGAAGGATAGAAAGATCTTCGGAGGAGAGTTAGAGAAAGCAGGAAAAACCACATATTTTGTTGAATGTGTAGTTATAACACATATACAACCTCAATAATTCATTATCAGCCTATGGAATCAATGATCAAAGTGCCCTTTGTATAAACTAAAATAACACGAAGCAGACATGTAGGGATTTAATAATAAATATTTATTCAAACTTATCAAGGTAAAACTAAATACATATATATTTATACATCCTTCTTTTTAGTCCAATAAATCGATCATCTACTAATAAAAAAATAAAATTTACATAGATCCCAACAAATTTATCCTTAATTACTCTTATCTTTATTTTTTACTAAATTACAAATAATGTCTTATTTTTTAATTTTCGGATAGATAATTAGCATCCTAATTCATAATTTTGAAGTTGAGATACATAATTTTGAACTTAAGAACGTAGCAGTTAATTGCCCTATTTTTGCTCGGATACACATAATATTGATTACTGAGATACATCCATTTCTAAAATTATTTGGTTGATATACATAATTCATAAACTAGACTAAAGGAAGATTTATAATTAAAATTATGGATCCAAAAATTTATGAATTTGTGAATGTATCCAATTGCTTTGACAAAAAAAAATTGGGTAATTAATAAAAATGATGGGAATTTTATGTAGTTTAGTAAAGATACATTGTGGTATTATGTATTTTTTTCATAAAAAATATATACTCTCTCTGTTTAAAATAATTATAATATTTTTCCTCTCCAGTGTTAATTTGACTAATTTTTAAACGTAAATTAAATGAAATTAAATTGATATTTTAAAATTAAAATATAGATATTCAAATAACATGCGAAAAGAAAGAAAAGAAGAAGGTTGTATAAGGAAGAAACGATGGATAATGTGGCTTTCAATATGAAAAACACCTAAATAAGATGGAGAATTTTAAAAGGGATAATTTTATAAACTTAACAAAGTCATTATTCAATTTTTAAACTCTGTTCTCGATCAAAAGATGACAAATAACATGAAACTAGTGAAGCAAATTCAATGAAGCAACAACTGGTACCATAGAGAAGCAACCATAAACTAGAGAGTTTTTACCAATTTGAAAGATAATTTAATGTAGTTGAAATAACTGAATTTGGGGATGTTCGATCAAGTAAAGGAAACTGAATGAAATTCATAACTGTCTCAATCTTATTTTTTCCATTTTTCTTTTTAATTGTCTGAATATTCAGGAGCTAGGACCATTTCAATGGCCCCTTTCGCCATGCATAAACTAAACCAATAATTAAGATAAGCACGAAAATTAAAGCCTTTTCTCTTTTTTTTCCTTTTTAGAATAAGGGAGGAAAGAGAGAATAAAAAAATAAATTCAACATTCGGACTTAAGTTCGAATTAACTGAATATTAATCATAGAAAATTTTATTTCTAGCTATTAAGAAAGTCATTTTCTTCAACTCTAAAAAACTTAGTTTTGTAAAATAAATTTAATCAATCAAATATAAAACAGCGAATGGCAATCGAAGTAATGGCGGTAACCAACGGAACAGAAACCAACGGAGGTATTAATTTCTTTGTTACCATATGCCTGTGACGGCCCGCCGCTTGTCGGCCGCCGATTTTGTTGCTAAATCAGGTGGGGGTGACGATTTATTTCTATGTCTTAGAAACTAAATAAAAACTTGTGATTATGTGGTAACATTTCTAGACCGTATGATTTCCCTGCCCCATCCCATTTTCTGATGCAAAATTATCTGTGATAGTGTTGCTATCTCTAATATTCATGTTCAAACACAACTTCAATTTTTAAATACCAATTTGAAAAGCTCACGGTGGTTCATAATGCAGAAGCACCATTGCTTAGTCTTTAGTGAAGTTGATTGTTGAATTTGTGGATGATTTCATTATTTCCTTTATTTGTTCTAAACCTAGTATTTTCTTCGTTAAAAAAAGATGATCTACTCTTCTTTTTAGTCCTTTTAAAAAAGAATGATCCCTTTCTTTTTTTAGAAATATTTTAATTTCAATTTTTCACATGACATGTTTAGAACCATAAGATTAAAGAACATTTTGATACATTTGACACAACTTTAATTTAAGGCCACAAAATTCAAATTTTTTTTTTATTTTCTTAAACTTTGTGTCAAATCAAAGTACGTCATTCTTTTTAAACGGTAGAGTATTTGATTCGTGACTATATATGCTAATAAAGTTAGCATATAGTGTTCCTAGAAAATTCTAAAAGTTGTTCCTGGATCCTCGTATCTCGTATGAAATGCTTTTTGTCATTATAATTAGTTTTTTGTATTCAAATTCGTAATTCCAAAAGAGGACTAGCTTTAGGCTATATATATATTGTCATTCCCCTCTTCCTCGTACATCAGTGGTCAAGTTGAGAACATTGAGTAGAAATCTTTGGAGTTTTATCTCTTTAATTGCTCATACCTTTTTTGTCATTATTATGTGAAGTAGAAAGTGATTTGATGTTGCTTTTTGTCAAAATCTAAATTCCTAAAAAGGATTGTTTTGTTATTTTTTGATGATCGATTGTCTCTTTTTCTTCAACTTACACCAAGTAAAGGTAAGTTTATTTCTCTTTATTTTCTTATACTGAAGTCTTTAAATGTAGTGTTATGGTGGAATTGTTTGCTGTAGAAGGCTTTGAAAATCACAGCTTTTGTGATAATTATATGGTGTGGAGAGACATGCGATGCCTTTACTTATTTGCTTTATTGAATTGTTTGGCTTATAGTATATTAAATGAAAGTTTAATAATTTTATTTTGAATTGTGATGTTGCTAATATGAAATATGAATTAGTTAATTGAAAGTGGTTAAGTGCAGTGTTTTGAAATGTAAATAAGTTACTTTAGAATGTGACTTGAAAATGGTTAAGTGTTGTCACTTGAAATGTGAATTCATGACTTGAAAATGATTTAGTATTGTCACTTGAAATATGAATTTGTGACTTGAAAATGATCAAGTGTGGTGTTTTGAAATGTGTACTAGTGACTTCAAAATGATCAAGTGTAGTCACTTGAAATATGAATTTGTGACTTAAAAATGATCAAGTGTGGTGTTTTGAAATGCGTACTAGTGACTTCAAAATGATCAAGTGTAGTCACTTGAAATATGAATTTGTGACTTGAAAATGATCAAATCTGATGTTTTAAAATGCGTAATAGTGACTTCAAAATGATCAAATGTAGTCACTTGGGAAATGGATTAGTGATGTAAAAATGGTTTAGTGTAGTTACTTGAAATGTGAACTTGTTTTTGTAATTAGTAAAATGTAATCACTTGACAATGTAAATTCATGACTTGAAAATGGTTAAGTATTGTCACTTGAAATGTGAATTCATGACTTGAAATTGGTTAAGTGTTGTCACTTGAAATGTGAATTAGAGACGTGAAAATGGTTAAGTGTATGAATTTGTTACTTGATAATGATCAAGTGTAGTGTTTTGAAATATGTACTAGCGACTTCAAAATAATCAAGTGTAGCCACTTGAGAGGTGGATTAGTGACTTGAAAATGATTTAATGTAGTTAATTGAAAAGTGAACTTGTGTTTTGTAATTAGTAAAGTATAATCACTTGAAATGTGAATTCAAAACTTGGAAATGGTAAAGTGTTGTCACTTGAAATGTGAATTCACGACTTGAAAATGGTTTGGTGTTGTCAATTGAAATGTGAATTAGAGACATGGAAATGATTAAGTGTAGTCACTTGAAATATGAATTTGTGACTTGAAAATGATCAAGTGTAGTGTTTTGAAATGTGTACTAGTGACTTCAAAATCATCAAGTGTAATCACTTGAGATGTGTATTAGTGACTTGAAAATTTAGTGTAGTTATTTAAAAAGTGAACTGGTGTTTTGTAATTGGTGAAGTGTAATCACTTGAAAATGGTCAAGTGTTGTCACTTGAAATGTGAATTAATCACTTGAGAATGGTTTAGTGTTGTCATTTTAAATGTGAATTAGAGACACGAAAATGGTTAAGTGTAGTCACTTGAAAAATGAATTCATGACTTGAAAATGGTTTAGTGTTTTCACTTGAAATGTGAATTCATGACTTGAAAACGGTTCTGTACAGTTATTTGAAAAGTGAACTTGTGTTTTGTAATTAGTAAAGTATAATCACTTGAAAATATGAATTCATGACTTGAATATGGTTAAGCGTTGTCACTTGAAATGTGAATTAGAGACATGAAAAAGATTAAGTGTATGAATTTGTAACTTGAAAATGATAAGTATAGTATTTTGAAATATGTACTAATGAATTCAAAATGATCAAGCATAGTCACTTGAGAAGTGGATTAGTGACTTGAAAATGGTTTAGTTTAGTTACTTAAAAAGTGAACTTGTGTTTTGTAATTAGTAAAGTGTAATCACTTGAAAATGTGAATTCATTTGAAAATGGTCAAGCGTTGTCACTTTAAATGTGAATTTATGGCTTGAAAATGATTTAGTGTTGTCACTTGAAGTATGAATTAGAGACATGAAAATGGTTCGGTGTAGTCACTTAAAATATGAATTTGTGAATTGAAAATGATCAAGTGTAGTGTTTTGAAATGTGTACTATTGACTTCAAAATGATCAAGCGTAGTCACTTGCGAAGTGGATTAGTGAATAGAAAATGATTTAGTATAGTTACTTGAAAAGTGAACTTGTGTTTTTTAATTACTAAAGTGTAATCACTTGAAAATGTGAATTCATGACTTGCAAATGGTTTAGTGTTGTCACTTGAAATATGAATTTATAACTTGAAAATGGTTTAGTGCTGTCACTTGAAATGTGAATTCATGAATTGAAAACGGTTTAGTGATGTCACTTGAAATGTGAATTAGAGACATGAAAATGGTTAAGTGTAGTAACGTGAAATATGAATTTGTGAATTGAAAATAATCAAGTGTAGAGTTTTGAAATTTGTACTAGTGACTTCAAAATGATCAAGTGTAATCCCTTGAGAAGTGGATTAGTGATTTGAAAATAGTTTAGTGTAGTTATTGTCACACCCCTTTTTCGTACTCCAAAAAAAGAATTCGTTTTAAGTTCAAAAGGGTTTTATTATTAAGGTGACAAAAATGAAAAATTTGTTTCGAAAAAAGATTATTTACAATTTCTATTCAGAGTCGCCACTTGACATAATCCGGTGTGCCAAGTCACCTTTAAAAGATCCTTTTCAAAAAAAATTGACTCTTTAAAACTAGTTTGCGAACAGAGATTCCGACTAAGGAATTCTGTTGACCGAGGGGAAGGTGTTAGGCACCCCTCGGTCCCGTGGTTTGACCATGGTTTCTTGGTGGAGTGTATCGGCTAATTTTGACACTAAGAACGTATAAACCACATAAAACACAAAAACAAGCATCCAAACACACGAAATAAAATAAATCCAAAGTATAGTGTTCAGTCCAATTATACAGTTCAAAATAAATAAAAATACAAAAATAAATCCTATCTAACCTACACTAATCCTAACTACGCTCCCGTGGTTTACCCGATGCCTCGGGCCTTCATCACGAACGTCTTCCGCCAACATAGTATGTCAGGGCATTCCCCGATGAATAAATACAATGTGTCTTGGGGTATTTCCCGGCCAAATGAATACATTTGAATTAAATACGATAAACTAGAAAGAAACATTCACATGCACATTCCAACATTCAACCAAAATAACAAGTTCTAAAATTTTCCTACCCAAACCTATATTGCCTATCCGTTTCAACACATCATAAATCTATCACGGTTCATATCAACAATAGATCAAAATTAAACCGAATCTGTTCTTTTTGTCATTTTTCAATTCTCACCCCCAAATTCCGTTTTAACACCGCATGATTAACCAATTTTGATGAAGGATCAACAAATCGATATCAACAATCATTCACGGTGATAAAAAATACATCAACATCAACAAAACAAAATCCACACGTAATGAATTCAACAAGCAAAAATATCAAACAATTAGGAATTAATAGAGAATGACATGAAAATTAGACCTTAATGTCGCTTTTAATATATCGGAGGCAACACCGCGTTCGAAGAACCTCGACTCGAACCTCAACACGAAACAAATCCCAACTCGAGTTAAATTCCTCAGCTTTCGAACCAAATACCAATGAGAGATCCTAGCCTAACTTGATATCAGGAAATAGCTACTTGGACAGCCTTAACCCAAGAAGGAAGAAATATCAAGAAGAACCGAGATTGAAACTGTGAAGAAAAATTGGAAAAACCCGTATAGCCGACCAACAAAATTCGATGAGAGAAGACTGAAACTTGGGTAGCCGTAGCTCTGGCAAGCTCAATGGCATCAAGAAAAATGACCAAAAAAAGGTCAGGTTCCATTGAGATCTCATCGGATTCCCTGTTCTGAATGATTTTCGACTAGTTTCAACCCATTATTTGCCTTTTTTCCCCTCTAACTACAGAGATCGACCTTTTTGCGTGAGCCTCCGATGGGTGTGCTTTAATCTCTGGTGAGATGCAATTTTCTGGTGAGACCGAAGCTTTTGCTCTCTCCATGTGTATGTGTAGTCGATTGGGTGTGAATGGAGAAGATTCTCTTTTCTCTGTGTGCTGTGAGTATATTTGAGAAGAAGGTAAATTATCTGATGGGTCTCTGTGTGTGTGTGCTATTATGAAGAAGAAAGAAAAAGAAGCCTAAAAAAATGTTTTCTCTGTTGGTCCACCTCTTTTTACTGTCTGTGTATATCCAAAAATAATGGAGAAGAAGATGGTGACAAAATGGGTCCTTTTGTTATGTGTACCCATGGGTCCCCCTTCTTTTAGTTTATTATTGTGAGGATAAAAATGTGAGTGGGTAGTGAGGTGGAAGCTTTTGATTGGGTATGTTGTTAGGATAAGATAAATTAGTTAGAGGTATTATTTTTGTTTATTTTTTTATTTTTGTGGGATATAATTACATGGGGTTGGACACATGGTAAGGTGAACTAAAAATGAATAAAATTAGACTTCGGGAGGAACAAAATTAGGTGTCTACATCATGCCCCCTTTGAGTGTAAACACGAAGTGTTTTCAGATAAAGAAGTCGACAGCGAGACCAAATTTTGACCCGACCATTATTCAAAGAAAGAAATAGAAGGAAGAAGGACAACCGGGTCTTGACTTAAGACATCCTACCTACCCAAGTTATGAGAGAATCAAGTCACGGGTATTTCAAAAGATAAAGAGATGGACTATACCGAGTTGGAGAGTCGAGTGAGGTTCCATCGAGGTTTCGGTCCACGGCTCTGTCATTACATTAAAAATGAAAATTACAAGTTAAAGCATAAATGAAATTATAAAAATCCTATCTATACAGCTTCTTTTGGACTCTTGACTTGAGTTTCATCACCCTATTCTTCAGGCGGGCTCCTGACTTGCTATTTCTTTAATTTGTTGCTTGCCTTTTAATTTCTTCACCCTGTTCTCCAGGCGGGTTCCTGACTTGCTATTTCATCAACTTGTTGCTATGCTTTCAACTTCTTCACCCTGTTCTGCAAGCGGGCTCCTGACTTGCTATTTTTCAATCTGTTTAACTTTTAATTTCTTCACATTGTTGCTTAGTTTTCCATTTATTCGCCCTGTACTTCGGGCAGGCTCCTGAAATCACATCAAAACTAAAAAGAAAATTATCCTAAACAAATATTTTTATAGAGAGAAATTCCGTTTATTTGCCAGAAAAGCAAAGTTTCAAAAATAGAAATTGAATTTTTGCCCCAGTTTATCATCAGAAGACTTTTGGAAAAGTCACATCATACCTACTTGCATGTTGCAATAATGAATCAAGACTCTGACCAAGAAATGCATCTCTTAAGAGTACAATTGAATAAGCAAGACTAGAAAGTGCATCTCCTAAGAATTAAAGTGAGGGATTCTAACTAGAAAGTGCGTCTTCTAGAGATACAAGTTTAAGTTAAAAGTGTGTCACTTGAAAAATGAAAACTAGCAAGGAAGTGCGTCTCCTAAAGATTAAGTGCAATAACTTGACTAGAAAGTGCATATTCTAGGAATCAAGACTTAAGTTAGAAAGTGCATCACCAATGCCTCTTGAATTACTCAAACAAGGAAGTGCATCTCCTTACAAATGTTTCTTGAACTACCCAAACCAGGAAGTGCATCTCCTTACAAATGTTGCTTGAATTACCCCAAACAAGGAAGTGTTTCTCCTTATCAAATGCCATTTGAATTACCCAAACAAGGAAGTGCATCTCCTTACAAATGTCACTTGAATTACCCAACAAGGAAATGCGTCTCTTTACAAATGTTGCTTGAATTACCAAACAAGGATGTGCGTCTCCTTACAAATGTTGCTTGAATTACTAAACAAGGAAGTCCGTCTCCTTACAAATGTTGCTGGAATTACCCGAACAAGGAAGTGCGTCTCCTTACAAATGTTGCTGGAATTACCCGAACAAATAAGTGCGTCTCCTTACAAATATCGATCGAATTACCAAACAAAGAAGTGTGTCCCTTTGGAAGTGCGTCTCCAGTTGGGCTCCTTACTATTTCATCACATTGTTGCTTGATTTTTCGTTTCTTCACCCTATTCTCCAAGCGGGCTCCTGAAACCCAAAATTAAAACTAGGACGAAAATTATCCCGAACAAAAATTATAGTAAGGTAGTATTTCATTTTTTGAAAGCGTTGTCCCATTTTTTAGGAGGGCCCTGAGCATAAAGTAAAATCCTATTTTTTCAGGAGGGTCCTGAACAGAAGGTAAAATCCCATTTTTCAGGAGGGTCCTGAACAACAAGTAAAATCTCATTTTTCAGGAGGGTTCTGAACAGAAAGTAAAGTTTCATTTTTCAGGAGGATCCTGAACATAAAGTAAAATTCCATTTTTCAGGAGGGTCCTGAACATAAAGTAAAGTCCCATTTTTCAGGAGGGTCCTGAACATAAAGTAAAATCTCATTTTTCAGGAGGGTCCTGAACAGAAAGTAAAATTCCATTTTTCAGGAGGGTCCTGAACAGAAAGTAAAATCCCATTTTTCAGAAGGGTCTTGAACAGAACATAAAATCTTATTTTTCAAAAGGATCCTGAAAAGAAAGTAAAATATCATTTTTCAAGAGGGTCCTGAACAGAAAGTAACTCCCATTTTTCAGGAGGATCCTAAACAGAAAGTAAAATCCCATTTTTCAAGAGGGTCCTGATAGAAAGTAAAATTCTATTTTTTAGGAGGGTCCTGAACATAAAGTAAAATTTCATTTTTCAGGAGGGTCCTGAATAGAAAGTAAAATCTCATTTTTCAGGAGGGTCCTAAACAGAAAGTAACTCCCATTTTTCAGGAGGGTCCTGAACAGAAAGTAAAATCCCATTTTTTTGGAGGGTCCTGAACATAAAGTAAAGTCCCATTTTTCAGGAGGGTCCTGAACATAAAGTAAACTAACATTTTTCAGGAGGGTCCTGAACATAAAGTAAAGTCCCATTTTTCAGGAGGGTCCTGAACAGAAAGTAAAATCCTATTTTTCAGGAGGGTCCTGAACATAAAGTAAAATCTCATGGATGTGCATTTCCAATGGTAGATGAATTAAGTGAAGCGAATCTGTCCCGATTTCCACAAAGAAAATTTGTCAGTTAAAGACTTAGTGGTAGCTTGCAGCACTTGTCTTTCCAGGCATTTTCTCTAGTATTCATTCCCTTCATTTTTTTTTAGATTTCTGACATTTTCCCCTGATTTGTCGTGTCATTGACCCAAACTTAGATTATTAAGAGTGATTCCAAAATAAACATAGTATCTCTGCTTTGTCATGCTTCTCAGATAAATCCTTCAAACCTTGGTATTTTCATAAGGTCCCCAGCTTGTCTGTTGATAGCTTTCTACACGCCTTCTTCAGCTCGCAATTATGTCTCTTTCATATGCTGACTTTGTCTTGCATTGTGCAATTGAAGAAGCTGGTAGCCAGTTTTGAAATCTTTTCTCACTTGTTTTGATATGGACTTGACTCAAAAATAAGAGAAAAATGACAATGACTTTTATTTGGACCACTGACTCAAGAAAACAAAATAAAATAAAGATAAGAAAGAAAAGACAATGAGTGTCCCCATTTGAAACAAAGAAATGACAAATTTTTTAAAAGTGATGACAAATTTTTTAAAAGTGCAGTCAACTCTAATGATTATGCCATGCATTTTGGATTAAGCTACCTGATCTTTCCATCCAAACTTTCTACCAACTGTTGTTGAGTTAATGGCCTTGAAAATGAGTTGTTTCCTTAGGCTAGTTGCATTCAGACCTCATTCGGCTAGTGACGCTTTGAAGGGTCTTTCCCTCAGCTCACTATTGTCTTATGGTATCTGTAAGGGTTTTTACTAATGAGACTCTCTTATTCTCATTTCTCCCAACTCACAATCGTCTCACGGTGCCCGTGAGGGTTTTTACCAATAAGACTCTCTTATTTTTATCTCTCTCAACTTACTATCGCCTTACGGTGCCCGTGAGGGTTTTCACCAATAAGACTCTCTCATTTTTATTTCTCTTTTGATTCCTTGTGCTGAGGAAGACAGGTAGTTCCTAAATACATCATCATATCCCTTGCATGCTTTACCTTAAATTCCCCAAAGATTGATCTGAAGGTCTTTTCTTTTGTTGTAACTTGGCTTTTGGATAGGGTCAGAAAGAAAGGATGACGTGAGGCCCAAACGACACTTGAAGTGGGTTAGGACTTACAACTTTTAGAATTGACTCAAACAATAAGGATTAACTCATGCCCAATTTTCTATTGACTAGGTAATTCTAAATTGTTTATTTGGTTGGACCGAGCCCTTAGTAGGGCAGCTAACGTATCTCACCCCTGAGAGAGGAGAATCAGGTCATGCGTAGTTCTGGCAGCTTGTTCTTTTGCTTTGATCTGATTTTTCTTTTTTTTATTTGCTCTTTTCACTTTGCGATTCTTTTTTTCTAACTTTATTTTTCTTGACACTCTTTTTTTTTGAAAACATTTTTGTCTCTTTTGCAACTTTTTGACTTTATCTTTTTACTCGACTCTATTCTTTGAACTTTGCTTACTCTATCTTGATTCCAAAAGAGGGGTATGATAGGAAATAACACTAAGGCTCAAATGGGATAAACAAAGGATGACACAATATTTGGATAGCAGAATGAAATGTCTTCATCATATCAATCTTTGATAATGCAAGTACATAACATGCAATTGGAAGTTAGAGATGAAGATCATTTGCGACATCTTTTTAAGAAAATTGAGTCTGTGCGTCACTACTTCTTCTGTAAACTCCACCTTTGTTGTACATTCCTCACATCAAATGACTCATGCTTTTGTAGAGCTGCTTATCTTCTTGTTTCTCTTGATATAGCAATCACACGTTCACTATTTGACCTAATTGGGACTTGCCTTTCGATCGATGACCAAGTTGTTCTTGTGATTCTCAAAATAATTGCCTTAAATTGTCACCAAATGTCTCAGCACTCTATCTATTTTCTCATATGCTCTCTTTTTCTAACTTTAACCCTCTGATTCAATGTTCATACTTAAACTGGATTTTAAGATCTGGCTAAAAATTTCACTAGCATGTCATATCACTAGAGTCAACACAAAATGTACTATGTAAAGAAAACAAACAAACAACGCATATTTAAAACACAAAGGAAAATAAGACACTTCATTTAGTCGAAACAAATGATAGAAGGGTTTGAACATAAATAACAAAAGGACAAAATAAGACAGATCCCAAACTACAACTCTGAAATAATTCAGAGAATAGAAAATAAAACAAAACAAGCTACCAAACCCCTTCCTAGTAAGGAGAGGGGTGACTTCTCAATTGCTCAGCCTGACATCTTAGCCATTGGTTTGCATATCAGCATGACTAGAGTTTTTCTCACTATCAATATTCTGCACCATGATTGATTTATCTTGAATCATCTTTTCAATTTCTCTTTTCAAAGCACGATAATCTTCAATATTGTGACCCTGAATATCAAAATGATATGTACATCGTACATTAGGATCAAAACTTCTTGAATATGGGTCAGGAGTATACCCAAGGAGAGGAGTGATCATGCCTTTCTGTATCAATCTCTAGAATAAACTTTCATACAACTCTCCAATGGGTGTAAAACTATCCCTCGACTTCTGTCTCATTTCATTATTTGGCTTAAATTGAAAACCAGGCCTAGAAGGGCTTCGGTATGTATGTAGAGTTAGAGGATAACTTGGCAGAGTTGGTGCGCGCCAGTGTGGGTAAGATAGGGGTTGAATATATGGTTGCACATTATACACTTGATATGGAGATGGGGGAATAGAATATAATGGATTTTGGGAAGGATTCTGTGGAACTTGGGCATAAACTTGGGTTTGAGCCAGTGGGTAACGATGATGTGGTCCTCTTGACCATGCCTGTTGTCCAACTGCAACGGCAGATGCATCTTCCTCATTCTTCTTTCCTCCCACACTTCTCGAACCTTTTTGAATTGTTTGAGTAGTCGCTTTCAATGTCACAAAACTCATAATGCGACCAGTCTTAATTCCATCCTCTATCATCTTTCCCATTTTGAGGAACTCAAGAAATGGCTTGCCTAATGCAGGTAACAAGTGTTGATAATATGTTTCATCCTGCGCTTGAATAAATGCCTCCACTATCTTACTTTCTTTCATTGGTGGTTTTACTCTAGTAGCTTGTTTGCACCATCTGATCGCATACTCCTTGAAACTCTCAGTATTCTTCTTTTTTATACCAGTTAGGGATTTCTCATCAGGAATCAACTTCATATTGTATTGAAATTATTGCACGAATTCGTTAGCAAGGTCATCCCAGTTGTTCCACTTGTCGATGTCTTGGTCAACAAACCATTTTGAAGCTAAACCTGAAAGACTCTCACCAAAATATGCCATGAGTAATTCTTCCTTCCTACTGGTGCCCCTTAGCTGGTTGCAATAGCATCTCAAATGTGCTACAGGATCGCCATGTCCATCATACTTCTCAAACTTTGACATTTTAAAACCAAGAGGAAGATGTACACCAGGAAACATGCACAGATCTTTATATGAGACACTTTTGTAGCCCCCAAGTCCTTGCAAGTTTTTTATAGTCAGTTCCAAACTTCTCAATTTTCTGGCCATTTTCTCTTGTTCTTCTGTCATAAAAGGCTTCTCAGTATTTTGAGGAAATTCAAGCAGTTGAGGGCAGTAGTAAGGACTAGTCGACTTAAATGTGGGCTCGAGAGCATAATGATGATCACTAAAAATATTCAATGCAGGCTCTCTTGTAGAGTAAGGAGGCACAACTTGTGGATGAACATCAAAAGTAGGAGCTTCAGGTGGGATATTCTTGCCCCGGAGTCGATCCTGATGCATGTTGTGGCATATCAACAAAAATGGGAAATTGTGCATGTGACACGGGAGGCAAGCTAGAAAGATATTCCAGATTATCAGTGGGTACTGGATGAGGCGGCAACCCATTAGCCCAAGCTCGATGCATTTCTATTATTTGCCGCCTTAATTTCCGAATCTCGTCATTATCTCCTACATTCTCATTCCTTGAACTCCCTATCTGATTAGTGATAACTAACTCGGTATTCTTGTTGGCCATAACTTTCTCTGTGACTTGGAGAAATATGGACGACCAGCCAAAATGCCACAAACCAACCACCTTAAACTAACTGGACAAGAGATAGCAAATGGTTAGAGTTCAACAGTTTTTCAAAACCTCTTTTTTTTTTCTTGAAAAGATCACCGAACTCAAGAAGGGCGCCTACGTATCTCACTCCTGAAAGAGGAGAATCAAGTGTGCGTAGTTCGTGAAGTCTTGCCAAAATGGCCGATTATACTCTTTTTCTTTCTTTTTTCTTTTTCTTGAAACTTTAAAAAAGAAAAAAAAGAAAAATTCGTAAAAAGAAATGACGAAAATATTTTTGAATTCTTCGGCTTTAACATCCCTATACAAAATGAAACCTATGATTACCAAAGAAAATCTTTTTGGGTTTTTTATTTTGAATTTCATATGAAAACGAAACTTGAACCTATTAAAGGAAAAATCCTTTTTGTAGTTTTCTTTTAAAGACGTATATGAAACGCCTACTCTAAATGGAGAGTGAAGAAGTATTTTTGAATTTTTCAAATAAGATCCCCAAACCAACAATAAGTTGTCGACGTATCTCACTCCCGAGAGAGGAGAATCAGGGGTGCGTAGTTCGTCCAGATTGGACAATTAATGATTAAATAACAGGCTAGACCCTGACTTAAGAGATACGACCAAAGACAGACTATGAACTATGTTAATAAAATCTTGAGTTTTCATTTTGATACTTCACAGAAAAATGAAATCAACAACTATGAAAGAAAAATCTTTTTGGTATTTTCGTTATACGAAATGTAAAAAATTTCTAACATCTTTTTTTTTTTTTGAATTTTTCTTTTATAAACACATCCAATGAATGAAAAAAATCTTTTTGAAGTTTTCGAATTGTGAATGCATGCTAAACGAGACAAAGAAAAATCTTTTTGATGTTTTTGAGAAAATGAGTGCGAAAGGTAAAAAAAGTCCTTTTGAATTTTGGAATTGTGAAAAATAAAAGCCATACAAAACTCTAAAAACTACGAAACTCTTTTTTTTTCTTGTTTTTTTTATTACCCATACACGTTACTTCTAACACATGTTTTTTCCAAATCAGTCCGTCAAATGACCACGTTATCCTCAAAGATGCAACATTTAGCACGTAGGGATGCTTTAGAGGTGAGTCTCCTACAAAGGACTAAGTGGGCCCTGCTAGATCTCAATATGATGCACATAAGCATGACCTAAAGGCTGACCTACATTGGGGTTCACTAACAAGGCTGTTCGGGGGGAGCGCATGGTCGATAGTGGCTGCGACAGCTTTCCACCTACTCCATAACACCGACGACTTCCCCCAAAATAAGGGTGACTCAATTAGAGGTCGTGTACAACACGTGTACTATGGACTTATTGCAGAAAGAAGGTCAGGGGGGTAGACACATGATGCCAGATATAAAAGCGGTAACACATAGGATAAATACTGTACACAAAGAGCAGGAAAACATTCCATAATGATAAAACAATAACACAAAACAACACAAAAAAAGTATTTATACACCTATAGTGCCAAACAAAGTCGATACGACTCCAAAATAAGCTCGAATTCTGAGCAGTTGTCCCCAGCAGAGTCGCCAGAGCTGTCACACCCTTTTTTCGTACTCCAAAAGAAAGAATTCATTTTAAGTTCGAAAGGGTTTTATTATTAAGGTGACAAAAATGAAAAATTTATTTCAAAAAAAGATTATTTATAATTTCTATTCATAGTCGCCACTTGACATAATCCGGTGTGCCAAGTCACCTTTAAAAGATCCTTTTCAAAATAATTTGACTCTTTAAAACTAGTTTGCGAACAAACATTCCGACTATGGAATCCTGTTGACCGAGGGGAAGGTGTTAGGCACCCCTCGGTCCCGTGGTTTGACCACGGTTGCTTGGTGGAGTGTATCGGCTAATTTTGACACTAAGAACGTATAAACCACATAAAACACATAAACAAGCATCCAAACACATGAAATAAATTAAATCCAAAGTATAGTGTTCAGTCCAATTATACAGTCCAAAATAAATAAAAATACAAAAATAAATCCTATCTAACCTACACTAATCCTAACTACGCTCCCGTGCTTTACCCGATGCCTCGGGCCTTCATCACGAACGTCTTCTACCAACATAGTATGTCGGGGCATTCCTCGGTGAATAAATACAATGTGTCTTGGGGTATTTTCCGGCTAAATGAATACATTTGAATCAAATACGATAAACTAGAAAGAAACATTCACACGCACATTCCAACATTCAACCAAAATAACAAGTTCTAAAATTTGCCTACGCCAACCTATATTGCCTATCTGTTTCAATACATCATAAATCTATCACGATTCATATCAACAATAGATCAAAATTAAACCGAATCTATCCTTTTTATCATTTTTCAATTCTCACCCCAAATTTCATTTTAACACCACATGATTAACCAATTTTGATGAAGGATCAACAAATCGATATCAACAATCATTCACGGTGATAAAAAATACATCAACATCAACAAAACAAAATACACATGTAATGAATTCAACAAGCAAAAATATCAAACAATTAGGAATTAATAGAGAATGACATGAAAATTAGACCTTAATGTCGCTTTTAATATATCGAAGGCAACACCGCATTCGGAGAACCTCGACTCGAATCTCAACACGAAATAAATTCCAACTCGAGTTAAATTCCTCAGCTTTTGAACCAAATACCAATGAGAGATCCGAGCCTAACTCGATATTAGGAAATAACAACTCGGACAGCCTTAACCCAAGAAGGAAGAAATATCAAGAAGAACCGAGATTGAAACTGTGAAGAAAAACTAGAAAAACCCGTATAGCCGACCAACAAAATTTGATGAGAGAAGACTGAAACTTGGGTAGCCGTAGCTCCGGCGAGCTCAATGGCGTTAAGAAAAAGGTTAGGTTCCGTTGAGATCTCATCGGATTCCCTGTTCTGAATGATTTCGACTGGTTTCAACCCATTATTTGCCTTTTTCCCCTCTAACTGTAGAGAATGACCTTTTTGCGTGAACATGCGATGGGTGTGCGTTAATCTCTAGTGAGATGCAATTTTCTGGTGAGACCGTAGCTTTTGCTCTCTCCGTGTGTATGTGTAGTCGATTGGGTGTGAATAGAGAAGATTCTTTTTTCTCTATGTGTTGTGGGTATATTTGAGAAAAAGGTAAATTATCTGATGGGTCTCTGTGTGTGTGCTATTACGAAGAAGAAAGAAAAAGAAGCCCAAAAAAAATGTTTTCTCTGTTGGTCCACCTCCTTTTACTGTCCGTGTATATCCAAAAATAATGGAGAAGAAGATGGTGACAAAATGGGTCCTTTTGTTAGGTGTACCCGTGGGTCCTCCTTCTTTTAGTTTGTTATTGTGAGGATAAAAATGTGAGTGGATAGGGAGGTGGAAGCTTTTGATTGGGTAGGTTGTTAGGATAAGATAAATTAGTTAGAGGTATTGTTTTTGTTTATTTTTGTATTTTTGTGGGATATAATTACATGGGGTTGGACACATGGTAAGATGAACTAAAAATGAATAAAATTAGACTTCGGGAGGAACAAAATTAGGTGTCTACAGTTATTTGAAAAGTGAACTTGTATTTTGAAATTAATTAAGTATAATCACTTGAAAATGTGAATTCATGACATAAAATGGTTTAGTTCACTTGAAATGTGAATTAGAGACATGAAAATGGTCAAGTGTAGTCACTTGAAATGTAAATTCATGACTTGAAAATTATTTAGTGTTGTCACTTGAAATGTTGATTAGAGACATGAAAATAATTAAGTGTAGTCACTTGAAAATGATCAAGTGTGGTGTTTTGAAATGTATATTGGTGACTTCAAAATAATCAAATTTAGTCACTTGAGAAGTGAATTAGTGACTTGAAAATAGTTTAGTGTAGTTATTTGAAAGGTTAGCTTGTATTTTTTAATTAGTAA
Source organism: Capsicum baccatum var. pendulum (assembly GCA_030864225.1). Lineage (NCBI taxonomy): Eukaryota > Viridiplantae > Streptophyta > Magnoliopsida > Solanales > Solanaceae > Capsicum > Capsicum baccatum. Next base: position 246,789,000 of record CM061556.1, read on the forward strand.
AATGTAATCACTTAAAAGTGTGAATTCATGACTTGAAAATTTTTAAGTGTTATCATTTGAAATATGAATTCATGACTTATGATTTAGTGTTGTCACTTGAAATTTGAATTAGAAACATGAAAATGGTTAAGTGTGTGAATTTGTGACTTGAAAATGATTAAGTGTAGTGTTTAGAAATGTGTACTAATGACTTCAAAATGATCAAATGTAGTCACTTGAGAAGTGAATAAGTGACTTGAAAATAATTTGGTGTAGTTATTTGAAAGGTGTAACACCCCGTAAAATTTTTGAGTCCTTAGAGCTGCTAAAGCATGCCAAGAAAGGCTTCACACTTAGAAAATTTGGCCAAGTGTTGAAACTTTTCCATTCCATAAGCCTTTGAAACTTTGACGAATTATTTTGTGACCTTCCTGACCTCCAATTCTTGATTTTCTTGTTGCGTTGCGATGGGGCAAGTCAAGAGTACATCCCGGATGAGTTTTAGAATTTTTAGATGAGCCTAAGGTCATGTTTGGGTTGGCAAAACAGTAGCTAAAGTCTACAGAGGGGCGCCGCCCAGCTTAGAGCCTTGGCCCCCTCCCTCAGTAGCAAGGCGCCGCACAGTCTACAAAAGTCTCTGTGACAGGCGCCGCCTTTCCACAGCCCTAGTGCCCAATTTTTCAGTATTTTACTTTTGTGTTTCCAAGGGCAATTTGGTCAAATATCACCCCTATATAAGCTTCCTTAACACGAGATTCAACATATTTTCACCCAAAATATAACGTTTTCTTTCAATTTTCCTCAAGAACAAGAATAAGGATTTCTATTGAAGGTTCAAAATCAAGGAAATTCCTCCATTAGTTTTTCAAGAATTATATAAAAAGGTATGTTGGATGTTGATTCTTGGGTTCCTTCCACCCAAGAAGTTCAAGAATCCCTTTTTAAATTCAAAATTTTATGTTTATGAGTTTTTCATAATTTATGTGGTTTGAAGTTGAAGCCCATGTTAATATTAAGTTTTAATTCCTGTTGTGATCATAAAGAGGAAGGTATTGACCTTAGTATGTGTTGGTTATGTGTTGTTCATGATAAAGTCCCTTCAAGAAACATGTTGAATTATGTAATTATGTTAATTTGATGTATTAAATGTTGTATGGCCAAAGGGTGCCTCCCACATGTTTGATAAATTGTTTATGTGAAGAAAATAGTGTCATTGCAACATGAAGTATGTTATTCCCAAACATATGTCAACTAGAGCATGCTAAGTATTTGTTAAAAGGCCTAAATGAATGAATTATGATATGTTGCATGTATTTCTATTCATATGAATTCCTTGTTGGATGAGTTATGAGATAGTAGCATGCTTTACTTTGCAATTACATGTTTAAGATTCCCAAGTGCTCGAAATGATGCTTCATTGGTTATGTTGCGAATGATAGACTATTGTCATAGTTGTTACGCAAGAGTTGTCATGTCTTATTTATTTATTTATGCTATCGAGTCCTGGGGGTATTTAATACCCGAAAACTTAGCTTCTTCTCTAGAGCTGAGTCAATCTCAAGACAGTCTCAGTCGTGCTATGATCAGTATATCTCAGTTAGTGACAGAAGATAAGAAAACTCAGCAATCTCAGTATTCAGTCTAATCAAGTTCAGTATTCAGTTCAGACCGTAGTAGTATTTCGTCAGTCAACGAAACCAAGTGAACTCAGTCAAATCAGTCAAGTAAGATAATCAATAACAGATTCAGCTCAGTCTAGTATGATCTAAGAATCAGTTGAGTATCTATTTAGTTAGGAGTAGGATTTAGCATTGAGCGAGGGCAGGGATGACGACTTCCCCGTTATTTTAGGCAGGTGTCATTAATAACAATCCTACACTCCATAACTACGTAGCCAGCACAGGATGAGGAGTCACCCATCATATTAGGCTTGACTACCTCCCCGGAGTTACCCATTATATTTGGCTTGGCTCCAACCAGGTGTCACCCGTTAAATTAGGCTTGGCATCCTGGATTCAAATAGAAGTGTCTTTACCCGTGGAATGGTATTGGCACCCTTCCAACTGGAGTTACAGGTTAGACCCCAACTAGATATAAGGGGTATGTCAGTTAGATGACTACCTCCCATAGTTTTGGTTTCAGCTTCAGTCTCAGTAATAGAACTCGATTGAGGAGCTCGACTACCTCTTAGAGGTCACCCGTTATATAGGCTTGATCTCAAATTTAGACAATCACTATCATTATCAGTAAATTTAGAGATCACCCGTTATTTAGGCTTGATCTCATATTCAGTTAATTAAATATTAGACATTATCATCAGGAGATTTCGAGATCACCCGTTATTTAGGATTGATCTCATATTCAGTTAATCAAGTATCAGACATTATCATCAGTAGATTCAGTGATCACCCGTTATTTAGGCTTGATCTCATATTCAGTTAACCAAGTATCAAACACTATCAGTAGTAAACTCAGATGTCACCCGTTAGATAGGCTTGATCTCAGATATGGTAACTTAGTATCAGTATCAGTAAGCTTAGACATCATTCTCAGTAGACTCAGTTACTCAGCATCCCCAAGTTAGTGAATTCAGATATCAGTACTACTAGACTCTGTCAGTAGTAAGTCAGTATTCAGAAACCCGTATTTCAGAATCTAGCATTAGTATTACTGCGATCTCAATTTTTAGTTTGTGCATTCATGCATACATCCTCATTTGGTATTCTCATGTTATTTAGTTAAGTAATGTTCATGCATAAGCCCTTGCATTCAGCTTTATCTCATCTAGCATACCACTACATTCAAAGTACTGACGTATACTTTTCTCTTGCGCTATGGTGTCTTATACCATAGGTTCAGAAGCACGAGATCCAGAGAACCCATAACAATCCAGACTCAGTCAATAGCAATATACGTAGTAGTGAGTCCTCTTTATTCGAGGATGCCTCCTGTTTCAGTTTTATATTAGGTTTAGTTTATTTTCAGTAGACGGAGTTAGTTGGGGACATGTCCCATTAACTTCACAGATCAGACAGTTAGAGGCTTTTTAGATTGATGTATCAGTATTCAGTTCTCAATTTTGAGTATTTTAGATGTTTTGAGCCTTATGGTAAATTTTTGCTAATTTTCTGCATTTGTTATATTATATTATGCAGTGCTCAGGTACAGATATCAGTAGAGGGTTAGCTTGTTGTCCTTTGGAATAACGAGCATCGTGTGGCATTCGATTCTAGAAAATCAAGGCGTTACAAACTTTATATCAGAGCCTATGGTTCAATAGTGTCGTAGGAGTTTGAAAAGCCGCATCTAGTAGAGTCTTGTGCATGGGTGTGTTACGCACCACATTTATGTACAGGAGGCTATAAGATGTTTTAGGAATAGTTTCCCTCCTTTCAGTATTCATTTAATGCGAGTAAGTATAAGTTCTAGATAATCTTAGCCTAATCCATTCTTTCCTCCATTTATAGAATATTTCTTCCAGAGAAGCTAGTGAAAGAAGTAATGAAAATCAGCCAGCCCCTCAGCCCCTTCGGGAAAATCCCTCAAATGGGAGTGTCTCTCATGCAGAGTTTAGAGCTGCTTTCACCACCTTAGCTCATCCAATAGTTGCGCAGAACAATTTGTAGAATGCTATCCTCTCTAGGCTTTGACTTGCACATAGCAGAATAAGGGAAGAGAGCGTAAGATGAATCAGAGGGGTAGAATAAATACCTCTGCGCCAAGATCAAGGGGTAGTAACCGCTCCCAGTGTCGCCAGAGATTCTCAGCACCAGTTTCACTATCAGTCTAGGCACCAATGTCTAAGTCTAAGAATGTCAGTCGAGATGGAGCACCAGGCTCTAAGTCACTAGGTCGTGGGAAAAGTGTTCTTACCTATCTGCTTTGCGAAGAATGTGGTAAGAACCATAAGAGGGTGTGTAGAGCGGGCAATGATTTATGCTTTGGATGTGGTAAGTCAGGTCACTGACTATGGGAGTATAGAATAATAGCTCAAAGGGGTAAAGATTTGCACCAGCAGGGCGCCACCTCCAGCACCACCAGTGGGCAGCACCCAATCAGGCTTTGTGCACCTCCGACTCACCATGATCAGGAAAGTTCTCTGGATATGGTAACGGGTATGTATGAGTTTCTCATCTTTATGTTTATGCTCAGTTAGATCCCAAGGCTTTTCTTAAACTTTCAGTGAATCCTCCTTAGTGTTGGGCAGTTGCTTAGATGAGAGAGAGTAAGTGTTTCTTGTTAAGGAAAGATTGTAGCATGCTTGTTTTACACAAGGCTTTAGTCACAAAGATAGGCTTGAATGTTATGTTGATGTGTAAGTTTCTAGACATATTTCAAAGATTTGAGTAGGTTTGAACTTAGCAGGAGAATTTATTTTAGCTCAGACCTTAGCCGGTAGAGTTATCAGTTTCCATACTACAGAACTCTAGCCATGTTATAGTTTCCTATTCAGATGTCTTATTCAAATCATACCAAGGTTCCTTACTCCCTAAGGTCATTAGAACCTTATAGAAAGAATGTCAGAGAAAACTTCAGTGAAGCTTAAGTTTTCATCATGAGTTAGTGAGTAAAGCCAGCAAGTCAGTTTAGTAGTCAGACAGTCAGATTCATATAGTTTTTCTTCTCATCTTTTCATTTATGCATGCTATCAGAAACCTCAAACATGTAACTATCCCATGATAGAGTATTCTAGTAGTTGTGAGTATAACTCAGTTCATGCGTCATGCATTAGATTCGGATCCCAAATGTTTTAGTTATGAGCCAGTTCATAGGTGCCTTGTGCATCGCCTTAGTTTTCTCAAGTACTTCAGTGAAGTAAGAGTTCTAAGAGGGACATAGTGTCCCAAGGGGGAGATACCCTATGACTCCCCGATGTTTTCAAGTACTTAAACCCATTTAGTTTCATGCTCAGATTCTCATTACAAGCTAGCATCAACTATCATTGCATAATCAGTCAAGCATTCATAAGTCAGTTCAGTCAATTAGTCATGCATTAGACATGCATGTTCAGTAGAAGAAGCTCAGCTTATCAGTAATTTCAGTCTTGCATATGTGAGTCAAGTATCCATGCATCAAATATGCATGTTCATTGTGAGAATTCAGCTTATCAATAGTTTTGTCCGGGTATTCTATGCATCAGCTATGCATATCCAGTAAAAGATTAAGTATATCAGTAGTTCAGTTGTATAGATATGTTTTAGATGTTCTCGTTACCTAAGTGAGTTCAGTCTATCAAAAATCTCAGCTTAGTCAGACATATTCAAGGACGAATGTCCTCAAGGGGGAGATAATGTAACACCCCATAAAATTCTCGAGTCCTTAGAGCTTCTAAAGCATGCCAAGAAAGGCTTAACACTTAGAAAATTTGGCTAAGTGTTGAAACTTTTCCATTTCATAAGACTTTGAAACTTTGACGAATTATTTTGTGACCTTCCCGACCTCCAATTCTTGATTTTCTTATTGCGTTGCGATGGGGCAAGTCAAGAGTACATTCCGAGTGAGTTTCAGAATTTTTAGACGAGTCTAAGGTCGTGTTTGGGTTGGAAAAATAGTAGCTAAAGTCTATAGAGGGGCGCCGCCCAGCTTAGAGCCTTGGCCCCCTCCCTCAATAGCAAGGCGCCGCCCAGCCTATAAAAGGCTCTGGGAAAGACACCGCCTTTCCATAGTCCTTGTGCACAGTTTTTCAGCATTTCACTTTCGTGTTTCCAAGGGCAATTTGATCAAATTCCACCCCTATATAAGCTTTCTTAACACGATATTCAACATATTTTCACCCAAAATATAAGGTTTTCTCTTTATTTTCCTCAAGAACAAAAATAAGGGTTTCTATTAAATGTTCAAAATCAAGGAAATTCCTCCGTTAATTTTTCAAGAATCATATAGCAAGGTATGTTGGATGTTGATTCTTGGATTCCTTCCACCGAAGAAGTCCAAGAATCCCTTTTTAAATTCAAGATTTTATGTTTATGAGTTTTTCATGATTTATGTGGTTTAAAGTTTAGACCATGTTAATATTAAGTTTTAATTCATGTTGTGATCATAAAGATGAAAGTATTGACCTTAGTATGTGTTGGTTATGCGATGTTCATGATAAAATCCCTTCAAGAAACATGTTGAATTTTGTAATTATGTTAATTTGGTGTATTGAATGTTGTATGGCCAAAGGGTGCCTCCCACATGTTTGATAAATTGCTTATGTGAAGAAAATAGTGTCATTGCAACATGAAGTATGTTATTCCCAAGCATATGTCAACTAGTGCATGCTAAGTTTTTGTTAAGAGGCCTAAATGAATGAATTATGATATGTTTCATGTATTCCTATTCATGTGAATTCCTTGTTGGATGAGTTATAAGATAATAGCATGCTTCTCTTTACAATTACATGTTTAAGATTCTCAAGTGCGTGAAATGATGCTTCATTGGTTATGTTGTGAATGATAGTCTATTGTCATGGTTGTTACGCAAGAGTTGTCATGTCTTATTTATTTATGCTATCGAGTCCTAGAGATATTTAATACCCAAAAACTTAGCTGCTTGTCTAGAGCTGAGTCAGTCTTAAGATATTATCAGTCGTGCTATGATGAGTATATCTCATTTAGTGACAAAAGTTAAGAAAACTCAGCAATCTCAGTATTCAGTCTAATCAAGTTCAGTATTCAGTTCAGACCGTAGTAGTATTTCGTCAGTCAACGGAACCAAGTGAACTCAGTCAAATCAGTCAAGTAAGATAATCAATAACAGATTCAGCTCAGTCTAGTATGATCTAAGAATCAGTTTAGTATCTATTTAGTTAGGAGTAGGATTTAGCATCGAGCAAGGGCAGGGATGACGACTTCCCCGTTATTTTAGGCAAAGTCACTAATAACAATCCCTGCACTCCAGAACTGCGTAGCCAGCGCAGGATGAGGAGTCTCCCATCATATTAGGCTTGACTACCTCCCCGGAGTCACCCGTTATATTTGGCTTGGCTCCAACCAGGTGTCACCCATTATATTAGGCTTGGCATCCTGGGTTTAGATAGAAGTGTCTTTACACGTGGCATAGTATTGGCACCTTTCCAACTAGGGTTATAGGTTGGACCCTAACTAGATAGAAGGGGCATGTCGATTAGATAACTACCTCTCACAGTTTTGGTTTCAGCTTCAGTCTCAGTAATAGAAATAAGTTGAGGAGTCACCCGTTATACTAGGCTCGACTACCTCTTAGAGGTCACCCATTATATAGGCTTGATCTCAAATTTAGATATTCATTATCATTATTAGTAAACTTAGAGATCACCAATTATTTAGGCTTGACTTCATATTCAGTTAATCAAGTATTAGACATTATCATTAGTAGATTCAGAGATCACCCCTTATTTAGGCTTGATCTCATATTCAGTTAATCAAGTATCAGACATTATCATCAGTAGATTCAGAGATTACCCGTTATTTAGGCTTGATCTCATATTCAGTTAACTAAGTATCAAACACTATCAGCAGTAAACTCAGAGTTCACCCGTTATATAGGCTTGATCTCAGATATGGTAACTCAGTATCAGTAAGCTTAGACATCAATCTCAGTAGATTCAGTTACTCAGTATCCCTAAGTTAGCGAACTCAGATATCAGTACTACTAGACTCAGTCATCAGTAAGTCAGTATTTAAAAACCCATATTTTAGAATCTAGCATCAGTATTACTGTGATCTCAGTTTTTAGTTTGTGCATTCATGTATACATCTTCATTTGGTATTCTCATGTTATTCAGTTAAGTAATGTTCATGCATAAGCCCTTGCATTCAGCCTTACCTCATCTAGCATATCAGTACATTCAAAGTACTGAAACATACTTTTCTCTTTCGCTATGGTGTCTTATACCATAGGTTCAGAAGCGCGAGATCGAGAGCACCCATAGCAGTCCAGACTCAGTCAGTAACAGTAGATGTAGTAGCGAGTCCTCTTCATAAGAGGATGCTTCCTATTTTAGTTTTATATTAGGTTCAGTTTATTTTTAGCAGACGGAGTTAGTTGGGGACATGTCCCATCAACTCCACATATCAGACAGTTAAAGGCTTTTCAGACAGATGTATCAGTATTCAGTTCTCAGTTTCGAGTATTTTAGATGTTTTGAACCTTGTGGAAAATTTTCGCCAGTTTTCCTCATTTGTTATATTATATTATATAGTTCTCAGGTATAGATATCAGTAGAGGGTTAGCTTGTGGTCCTTCGGGATCATGAGCACTGTGTGGCGTTTCGATTCTAGAAAATCGAGGCATTACAAAATGTGAACTTGTGTTTTGTAATTAGTAAAGTTTAAATCATTTGAAAATGTGAATTCATGACTTGAATATGATTTAGTGTTGTCATTTAAAATGTGAATTCATGACTTGAAAATGGTTTAGTGATGTCACTTGAAATGTGACTTAGAGTAATGGAAATGGTTAAGTGTGTAGACACTTGAAATATGAATTTGTGACTTGAAAATGATCAAGCATAGTGTTTTGAAATGTGTACTAGTGACTTCAAAATGATCAAGTGTAGTCACTTGAAAAATGCATTAGTGACTTGAAAATGATTTAGTGTAGTTACTTGAACCTAAAAATAAATATTTATTAGTATGAGTTTAATTTGAAATTATAAAAAAACCATGGACCTTTCCTTAAGTCATATGGAGACTTATTGAAAAGGTACCATTTTCTCCATCAAAAGAGACATTGCTTCATCTCTTTCTCTCCATCTCAGAAACAGAATACAACAAAAAAAACTCTTCAAAATTTAGAAGATCAACTTTTCCTCCGATCAATTCATACAATGGAACAAACTTAGAATTTCTAACGTTCTTATATATCACATCACTGTTTAATGATCTACTTTTACTCTTGGGTGATTCATTTAAAGTGTTCCCACAAATATAACCAATATTAAGATCCTAATAATACACGAGGACTGGTGAAAAATTCATCCATTACAACTTCTGTTGATCCGCCATGAATTATTACAAGACAAGTCTCTTAATAGTCCGTCAAGAATTGAACTTTATCTTTTGACATTATAAGGGGAGAACATGGTATGGTATATATCAAATTGTTATATAGAATCAAAATTTTTGATATTGTGATTTTGACATTATGAAATTTGATATGGTATATGATACACATGTTAATTTTTTTTATATTCGTACGGTATTTATAAATGACCGAAGTACATAGTTGTATAAATAACTTATATACGCTATTAAAGTATTAAAGAATATACAACTTAGTTTTAGTATAAAACTAAACATTTAGACGTTAGTACTTTGGCTATTCTTTCTTGAATCGAAAAGCCCTTTTTATGTAATTGATCAGCAAAAGAAGTTGTTTGTACTTTCTATTCGATATATATTTTTACATGTGTAATGTGTTAGTACCATAAAATTGAGACATGTTTTTGAAAAGTTAGAATCGAAATACGCTATTATATGAGTATATATTGGCGACGTTAAACAAACTATTATTACTGATAATCATATCATAAAGTATCAAAACCTAACTTCTAAATATCGACCATACTAAATTAATATAATATGAAAATAATATAACATATTGAAATTTCAACTACCATACCATACCATGCGCACCCTCTAGACACCATCACTATATTTTGTACAGATTATTAAACAAGGTTAAAAGTAAAACACCTCGAAAAATGATTTTATGTGACTTATTTACGTTCTCATTTGCACTTTTGTCATATTATAATGAGATGGTATTTAATTTAATTTTTCAGGGTAAATAACTTTTTCATATGGTAAAAATTTATATTTTACAATCATAATATTTTATGATTTATATTTTGCATTCTAAAGAACTTATATTTTGTTAGACGTTTTAGTGTAAAAATTAAATATTAATATTTCTCCGTTTTATTTTACATGTCATCTTTTACTTTTTAGTCTGTCTAAAAAAGAATATCATCTTATTAAAATTAAATACAATTTAATTTTAAAATTCTACTTTTAGCCTTTAATAAAATATTTTGGCATCACGCAAGTATCTAACGGATTGTATTAGACCATAATTTTTTTAAAAAAAATATTATGTCAAGTCAAACAGTGTCATAAAATGAGACGGACGAATACAAAAGTCAAATATCAATTCATTATTGGGCCGGAATGGGTCACGACCCGCCCCATTGATATTACATAGAATAAATCTGACACTATGATTATTGATGAATAAATTAAATAGGAATTAGCCGAATGAAGAATAAGGATTTACATACATAATGTATCCTAAGCCTAATTAATTTGAAGTTAATGGAGGAGGGCAAATCAATTGATCAACCATTATAATTTTTAGTATTTTGTTTTTTTTGTTTTCTGTTGTTATTACATACAGTGGCTTTTCCAAGTTCGCTATTAACTTTCCCCTTTCGACTGTTGATGGGTTGTTGAAAATACTCTGTTTGATTTGCAAGAATTGAATGAGTTGGTTGGAATGAAATTTCGAGATTGGTATTTGAAAATTGTTGTTGTTTCCGCCATGATTGGAGGTTCCATGGTGTTCTTCATGATTAAGAATGGCTTTTGTATGCATTTCTCTCCTCTACTACAAACTTCGTTGTGTTTTCGTGTATGATTGCCTTACCCATTATTGATTTGTGAAAACTAAAGGAAGATTGAATCTTTATTTCATTAAAATTGATGAAAGATGAGAGAGATTTGAGATTTGCATTTTGCAATGCCATTCATTTTGGAAATATTTATATTTTTAATCATGAAGGGAAGCCTTGGTTTGACACTTCCCCAACCCCGTGCATAGCGGGAGTTTTAGTGTACCAAGCATCCTTTTAAAAAATAAAATCTAGAGGACATGGGATTGAATTAAACGGGCCCGAATTCACTTGGGTAGATATAGATGATTCATATAGCCAACCCCTACTAATTTGTGATTTGAGTTCTAATTATTGATTGATATCATAATTTATACTACCAGGGATTGATGACAATCATCCCTTACGTCCTAGAGTCACTCTCATTGGACTTCAGATCTTACTTACAGTATCAACCTAATTTTGCTACTTTCTCCCTTTCTTTGTGTCCTTGCTAATGATAACAGATTAATCTTTACTACATTCTCCTTTTGGAGGTTTGCTTAATTTTTGCCAGTTTTTCTCCTTTGAAAAAAGTGTGCTGCTTATCTTATCACAATTTGTATCAGATGATAAGGTAACTATTTTAGAATCGAAAAAGAGAGCCTATGGGAATTCTCCTGAAGCCAAGGCTGTCAGAGACGTTCTTAATCCATGGAGACATCAGGATGCAGAAGCAAGAAAGAATGCTTAGCTCTGTCACTTCTGTTAGAGAATTATAAGGTAATTACTAGTTGCTAAAGTCTGCAGAGAAGGTTCTTTCTAATTTATGTTACTGAATTCTAAGGCAAATCCTGATTGTGATACAATAAGATGAATAGAGTGTATAGGCCTAATTCAAACAAGAAGACATCAAAATGATTTAGTCAAACACCACCATGTTTGATTGGTTTCACAACCAAAATAACAGGATTTCTTTGATATATTAATTGGTTTTCGCATCTTCTTAACTGTTGAAAATCTACTAAAAGTAACCACACGTGGTATGTTCAAGTTGCTGTAGTCAAAAGGTAAGAAACTGTTTAGCAGTTAGGGATGAAACTTATCTATTGAAATGAAGAGAAGGACGAGATGTTCTATAGATTGCTTAGCGTTTGACTTGTGAGAGATTATTTCACACTGCGGGACTATTATCAATGTTATATTCATGAAATTGTGTCTTTACAGACAACTCAGGAATTCGCTTTGAAGGAAAACATCCTTGGCGAAGTGCTTCTTTGAGCTTGCTCCTATTCATATTTCTCAGGGGTATTGCTAGCGTGTCATTGCTGATTGTTTCACAAACTTGGTGGTCACTTCATTTAACATGTGATAGGGAAGTTCTATGAAGGCAATGGAGCATATATCAAAATGTAGATATTGTAGAACCAAACTTTGTTTATTTTCTTCTCTCTAGACGTTTAGTACTTTGCTTTCTTAGATTTGCATGTATATGCAAAACAATCAGTTGCACGTCTAAAAAAGTGGACTATATAGCCATTTAATTATATGTATTTATTCCACTAATCTTTATGTTTTTTTCTTTTTCTTTTGTGTGTGAGAGGGGGAAGTAAAGAGGATGAGAGGATTGGTTTATTCCTTTGCTTCCTCTCATATTTTCTTAAATCGTTGAACCATGGAAGACTATGCTCGTGGTTTTCCTCATTTAATGCTGGAGCTCAAGAATATGGTAAGGAATGACTGCCTCATTATCCAAGATTTATTAGCTGTTCACCTCGAACATCAACCTTAGTAAATGAAGATTGCGTCTAAAGCGATACTAGAGCTGTAGAACTTAACCTCCCCTTTTGAATACATTGGGCTAATGGAATAGTGCACCTTCTTTACTTTGATGAATTTTACGAACTTTGCATAGAGCGGAATGTTGGTCATTTAAGAACTTTCATGTTCAAAAGTTGAAGGTGACGGAGATGAGAATATTGAGATGGATGTGTCACTACTAGAAAATACAGTTTTTGCGACCACGCCTCGTGTTCGCAATAAAATTATCAAATGGTCATTTGAAATTTTTTTATATTAGTTATTATGTTTTTTGAAAATTAAAAGCGACCACAAGTGATCTATTTTCGATTAAAAATAATTTAAAATAATATTTTTGTAAAAGTGACCACAAGTGGCTGCTTTTAATTAAAAATAAATTTAAAATATCATACAAAAATTGACCACATGTGGTCGGTTTTTGATTTTAAAAAAATAATCTAAAACATTATTTTTACAAAAAAAAAAAAAAAGACCACAAATGGTTGCAATTGCATTTAAAAAATATTTTGAAAAAACAACCACATTTAAAAAGAATTTTTTTTTTTGCAAAAGCGACCATTTGTGGTCGCTTTTAATTTAAAAAATTGAAAAAGAAAATTATTCGCAAAACTGACCACTTATGGTCGCTTTATTTAAAAAATTAAATTAAAACGAATATTTTTATATGGTCGCCCTCTGATTTTATTTACAAAAATCGATCACTTGTGGCCGTTTTTATTTAAAAAATTAAATTTAAAATAATATTTAAAAAATAACCACTTGTGGTTGCTTTTATCTAAAAAATTAAATTAAATTAATTTTTAAAAAGCGACCACCTGTGGTCACTTTTGGATTTTAAAAAATGAATAAATAAAATTATTTCAAAAAATTTATGATTAAAAAAAAATGAGACCACTTGTGGTCTCTTTTCTTTAAAAATTAAACTAAAATATTTATATTAAAGCGACCACAAGTGGTCGCTTTTTGATTTAAAAAATATATTTTATTTATTATATGTAAAATTAAATATATTTTTAATATATATAATTTTTTTTAATTACACCGATCATACGTAGTCGACAACCTATACATAATAATAATAAAATTAATTAAAATTAAATTTTGTTAAAAAATTATACTAAAAACTAAACTAAGAGATATATTAAATAAAATAAATAAATTACGTTAAACATAATCTTTATCTTTTACTTATGTTTCAATATATAAAATAAATATATTTTTCATTGTATATACATTAAATTACGTTAAACATAATATTTGTATAATGAATATGTCTATATCATACAGTTGAGGTAATAATACTATGCTATTGGAGTTATAGTGTGGTCATTTGAGGAGTGAATTAGTGACTTGAAAATATTTAAGTGTAGGTATTTGAAACGTGATTTATGTTTTGAATATAGTTTAAATGTGGTCACTGGAGAAGTGAATTAGTGATTTGTGGTTTGAACTTAGTTATTTGAAAGATAAACTTGTGTTTTGAATTTAGTTAAGTGTGGTCACTTGAGAAGTGAGTTAGTGACTTGAAATGTTTAAGTATAGATACTTGAAAAAGTGAATGTTTGTTTTAAATTTAGTTAAGTGTGGTCACTTGAGAAATAAATTAGTGACTTGAAAATGTTTAAGTGTAGGGTACTTGAAATGTGAACTTGTGTTATGATTTTAGTTAAGTTTGGTCACTTGAGAAGTGAATTAGTGACTTGAAAATGTTTAAGTATAGGTACTGGAAAGGTGAACTTGTGTTTTGAATATAGTTAAGTGTGATCACTAAAGAAGTGAATTAGTGACTTGAAAATGTTTAAGTGTTAGGTAGTTGAAAGGTGAACTCGTGTTTTGATTTTAGTTAAGTGTGGTTACTTGAGAAGTGAATTAGTGACTCGAAAATGTTTAAGTGTAGGTACTTGAAAGGTGAACTCGTGTTTTGAATATAGTTAAGTGTGGTCACTTGAGAAGTGAATTAGTGACTTGAAAATATTTAAGTGTAGGTAATTAAAAGGTGAACTTGTGTTTTAAATTTAGTAAAGTGTACATAATTAGTTGGTTTTTTTGGTTAATACAGATTGGTTTAATTAGTTATTCATCATATTTTTGCTGTTATTGTATTTTCTTGGGATATCGTGTAAATCCAAATGGGTTTAAGATAATTTTAATTATCATTTCTTTTAATTAGTCGATTTTATGGTTAATTACAAGTGGGTTTCTTGAATTTTTTATCGAATGATTGAAGAAATTAGCATATTGTTGTTATTGTGTTCTAGTTGAGATTATTCTACTTTCAAATTGAGATTCATCATTTCTTCTGTTTTGAACTTTTAAAGCAGGTAACTAGTCGATTTTTTCGTTAATTACAAATGGGTCTATTGAGTTTTTAGTAGGATGATTGTGTTCAAATGTAAATGGGTTGAAGGTTGTTTGACTCATCATTTGGTCTAGTTTGGATCTTTAACGTATGTAATTAGTGACGTTGTTACTTACAAATGGGTTTATTCAATTTTACATCATATTGTTGATGTTATTGTGTGTTTTTTGGGATATTGTGTGTAAATCCAAATTGGTTTAAGGTAATATTACTTATTAATTCTTCTAATTTGAATCTTTCTAGTAGGTAATCAATCGATTTTGTGGTTAATTATAAATCTCTTTTGTTGTAATTGAGTTTTGTATTTTCTTTGTTAGCCACCAGCGTACCTGTGTATTATCTGTTCGCACAATAAATTTGTTATATACAATATATGGCTCAAATGCTAACAAACATTTATATAATGAACATAATTCTTTTCTATTTATTTCCCATTTTATTTCTGTCTCATTAAATGTACCTGAGTAGTATCTACAATGGTGTTCTATTTTTTCTGCTTCATATCTATATTTAAGTATTCCTCCGTAACTATTTTCACTAGCATCTGCTTCTACTATATATATAAATTTTCTATTTTCATCTGGAAATTGTAATTTTGGTAATTGTTTGCAAAGTAATTTTATTTTTTGAACTTGTTTTTTATCTTCTTCATTATAGTTATATTCTATATCCTTTTTTAATTTTTTCTGTAGTGGTTTTAGGTTTTCTGCTAATTTTGGAATATATTCTCTTACTTAGTTTACTAATCCTAAAAATGATTGTAATTTCTTTTTTGTATCTAATTCTTCTTTCGAATTTATTATTTTTTGTACTATATGTCGTTGCATTTTTACTCCACTTTTATCTATTTGTATTCCTAAAAATTCTATCTGTTTTTTCATAATTTCGGCTTTCTTTTCACTTAGACTTATTCCTGATTTTTCTATTATATCTGTAAACTGTTCCAGTATTTTTATATGTTCTTCTTTAGTTTTTGTATATAATAATATATCATCTATGTATACTATACAGTTAGGTAACTGTTTAAAATAATTATCCATAAAATGTTGATATCTACCTGGTGCATTTTTATATCCAAAGGGTAATACATTCCACTCATAAAATCCTTGTGGTACCGTAAATGCGGTTAATTCTTTAGATTCTTCTTCTAACTTTAGATGGTAAAATCCTGATTTACAATCAAATTTGCTAAAATAATTATATCCTTGGATTTGTCTTATTTTTAATATCTTATTTGGTATTGGATAATTATATGTTATAGTTTTTGCATTTAAATTTCTATAATCAATAACCATCCTACTTTTTCCTCTTTTTTGTTCACTATGTTTATTTACTGTAAATGCTTGACTATTATGTTTACTATTACTTTTTTGTATATATTGTTTTTCTAATAATTCATCTATATGCATTTTAAATTCTTTTAAATCGTCAAAATTATAGGTTAATGGTTTTTGGGTTATTATACCATTTTTATCTATTAATTCGATTTTTATGGTAGTTTTATGTTTTTCCCATCCTTTTAATGGATCTTCACTATATAATTGTTCTAATTTTTTCTTAACTATTTCTATCTTATTTATTGAAAATATAGTTATTTCTGTTTTATTTATCAAAAATACTACTAATTCTATTGTATCTTCAGTGTTTTTTATATTTTCTAACTTTTGTGTAATTTTTTCACTTCCTTTTATCCAATCAGTTTTCTTTCTTATTTTATTATTAACTCTTTTTACTCTTACTTTTTGTTTACATGGTGTTGTAAACCACCAATCGTTTCTAGTTATTATGTGTGGGTATAATTTATCTAAAAATGACATTCCTAAAAGTATATCTTTTGACGTTAGTTCATAATCATAAATTCCTTCTATTGTCAATATCTTATCTCATATTTGTGCTTTTACATTCCTAGCTTTATAAGTAATTAAGCTTCCTTCATTATTAAATCTTTTAACTACTATTGGTATTTTTAATTTATCCCATTTACTTTCTGGTAAGCAATTATATCTACATAAATTAGCTTCTGCTCCTGTATCTATTATAGACATATAATATCTACTGTAATATCCTTCCACTACTATCTTCATTAATACATATATTTTCATTTTATGTTAAGGCTCTTTTTAAGAATAATTTCTCTCTATTATATGTTATAGTTAATTGTGTATGTTCTATATTATATGATTTTACTTGTTCTAACCATTTTATTCCTAATATTATATCTGCTTTTTGCATTTCTTCCTTTACTTCAAATTCTATTTTTATTTTTCTAACTCCGATTATTATTTTTTTTTCTGCTATATTTTTACTATTTAGTAAACTTCTTGGTAAATCTGGGCACATATCATTATCAATTTTTATTTCTTCATCTTTTACTAAATATTTTGCTATATAATTTTCTTCTTGTCCTGTATTTAAGAGTATTAAATATTCTTTTTCATTTATTTTTTCTGTTATATAATATTGGTTTAAATTACTTATTGAATTTGTTTCATAACTTGTTCTTTTTGATGAGCTTGATGATTCTGGTTTTTCATTAGCTATTCTTTTTGTTGTACTTATTCTATCATTTACTATTTCTAAATTTTTTTCTATATCTATGTCTCTATAGCTATAATCATTATAATCTATTGTTTTTACAATTTGTTCGAATGGGCTATCTATTTGTATCTTGTTAATTTTATTTTTTCCTGTTATTTTATGTTTTGTTGTTAATACATATAAATTTTTACATCTTGCTGTAAATATTTTACTTCCTGAGGTTAATTCTATTCCTGATATCTTCCAATATAATACTAGTGATTTATCTATATTTCTATCTATTACTGCTACTGAATAATTTGCACTTATTATAAATTTAAATTTTTGGTATATTAAATTTCCTTTTACGGCAGTTATTATGCTTTTTTCTATAGGTTTTATAATTCTATCATCTGCTAAATATAATTCTAGCGGTGTATCTATTCCTTCTCTAAAACATGCTTTTATTAATATCTCTGTACCTCCAAGGTGTACGTATTTTATTGGATCTCCTTTACTTTTTATATCATTTATTTCTTTATTAATTATTCTTTTTGTTACTAGTGGTATGCTAGCTTTACCTTTTTCATATCTACAGTCTATTACATGTTCTTTTTGGCATACTACATAATATTCATCTTTTTTTCTAGTAAAAATATTTTTTATTGTCGGTATTTTAAATATTTTTTCTACACTTAAATCTAATTCTTTTTCTTTTATTTCATCAAATATATTACTATCAAATATTATTTTTTGTTCTGTTCCTTCGTCATTTAAATATTCTTCCTTTATTATTATTTTTATATCTTCTTCAGTCATTCGATTCATCTATTTCAGTATCTGTTTCGTTTTCTGAAATTTCATATATACTATCTTCACTTTCTAATTCATAGTCTATATAATCTATTTGCATATATTCTATATTATCTATTTTTATTTCTGATATTTGTTTATTTTTTGGATTTTTGGGTAATTTACAGTCTCTAGTTAAATGTCCTAACTTTCCACAATTATAGCATGTACATTCTTTTATAGATTTTTTCTTTCTATATGGTCGTTTATTTTTATAATTTTTTACATAATATCTTTTTCTTGGTTTCTTGTATTTATATTTTGATTTTTTATATTTCTTATGTCTTTTTCTTTTCTTATAATATCTTTCTTCGCATCCAAATTGGGGTGCTATTTTATTTTTGCAACATGTTAAATTTCTTATTAATGTTTTTTCCATTTTTAATTCTTCTCTATATTTTTCACATAAATTTCTATACCATTGTTGTAAAAATTTTATTCTAGCTCCTAACGTATCTACTATTTTTGCTTCTTCCCAACTTTTTATTATTTTTGAACTAAATGGTTTGGGTAATTTATTAAAATATAATTTTCTTATTTCTTTACTTTCTTCTATACTATATGCTCCTTTATAATAATATTCTCTAAATGCGCAAGTATATTCGTCTATATAACACATATTACATATTGTTAATTTTAACATTAGATTCCTGTTTGTATCTTTTTCTTCATTTTGTTCTTCTTCTACTGTTGTCATACTACCAAATTCATCTTTTATAGCTGTTTCATATTTTTTCAGTAGTTCTATAGGTGTTAGTTTAGTTGTTGTTGACGATGTTCCTTCCATAGGTTTATTAACTCTTAATACTTTTTTACTATTTTCAGTTAAATTTGAAAACCATAGTTTTACTGATCCTATTAATGTTTTTTTCTATATATTCTGGTGCGTCTATTATGTTTATATTATTATCTAATAATTGTTTTGTCATATATCCTATCCATAATTGTATTGTTTTTTCTGTATCTATTACACAATCTAGGTCTAAAAAGTTATAATTTTTATTAACTATTTGTTTTGGTGTCCATTTGTCATATTCATTATATCTTTTAAATTTATTTTTATAGTATATAGGTTTTCTTATTTCTGTTGTTTTAGGTATTATATTTTCATCTTCTTTTTTATCAAGAGTATTTATTTCTGTGTTGGTATTTCCTAAGTTTTCTTCATTAATTATTTCTTGTTTTTCGTTAATTTCTAAATTTTTTGTACTTGTTAATATTTCTGTATATGTTTCACTTTCTTCTGAATCATAATTATCTGTCTCTTCTATCTCTATATTATTTATTTCTAATTTTTCCTTAAATTGATTTATCTCGTTTAGTAATTTTTTTTCTTTATCTTTTTCTTCTTTTTCTTTTTGTCTTTGTTCGTACAATTCTTTCAACATTTGTAGTTCTTTTTCTAATTCAGCAATTCTATTATTTTTAGTTTCTTCTATTTTTCGTGTTTCTTCCGTAGTTTGTTGTTTAATTTTTTCTATTTCCTTTTTTCTATCTATTTCTTCATTTTCTTTTTCTATTCTTACCATTGGTGTTAATTTATCTTCTAATTTTAATTCTTCTTTTTCTAACATTAGATATATGTGTTCTCCTATTTTCTTATATCTTCTTCCTAGATTAGAAAATACTATTTTTATTTTTGATCCTTCGTAATTTTCGTATATTTTTTCATCTATTATAAATTCTTCTTTATTCATTTTATTGTGAATAGTTCATGTTGATATATATATTCTAAACTATCTATTTGTGATTCTAATTTTGATATTTCATCTTTTTGTGTATTTATTGAATTTTTACTAACTCCGGCAAATATATTATAATGTAGTCTTTCTTTTCTTTTTTTTTTAATTCTTTACGTCTTTCAGAGATAAATTATTTTAATTCTTTGTATTTTTGCTCTTTATTCATTTAAATTATATTTATAGTATCTTGGCGGATATCTAAATCTAATTTTATCATAATTAGGTGGTATATGTCTCATTCTTCTAGATTTTAAATGGATTATTAATTTTGCTTCAATACTAGATATTAATGTAATTAGGTAAGCTAATCTTTCTGGATTTTCTTTTGTTTTATTTAGACTTATATATTCTGAATAATTACTAACTAAAGATTCTTTAACTTTTCTAAAAGCTTCTCTATTTTTAAATGGTCTTCTCATAATTAATTTAATAGCTAACTAATTCTATCATAACATCTAACCATCTAACTGACTTATATCTCTCTTCTATTCTTTTTATGTTGATATTTCTTAAACATGTATGAAGTTTGAACATTTCATGTTCAATTACTTATTTTGTCCTAAATTCTATAAAATGTAGATAAACCCATTTTTTGTTAAAAAATTCATCATCAAAAAATGTGAAAAAGAATTACTCTCATTTTTCATTATTTGGTATCATATATTTAAAGAATTAAATTCTATTTTTTAAAAAAATTATTTTTTCAAACATTTTTAGCTATATTTAAAAAAATATTTTTTATTTAATAATTAAGCATGTACTAAGTTAGAAAGAGAATGTCAAGTTACTTTAATTACTTGTTCATGATAAATTTATTTGGAAAATAAAATTTTGAAGTAATATTAATAAACATTTCTATAAAATAGAAAGACAATAAACCCTTGGATCAATTTTGAATTTGACTGTATAAATAGTTTTCATGGTGTCATTATCATTTTTCATTATTCATCACTTTTGTAGCATTTAATAAGTTCAAATAATTGTTCAAAGTTATCAAAATGGATGAAATTTTTTAGAGTAATTAAAATTTAAATTTCTATAGTATCTACTAGTGGCATATCGCCCCTTGAGCACGAATCCAATACTTAGATTTTTATTTTTTTTTTAAATTTATGTGACGCATTTGCTTTTTAATTTGTTCAAAAAGAATGTCATTTTTTTATTTTTAGAAATAATTTATTTTTACAATTTTTGTTGTTTAATAAAATGTTTTATGACCACATAATCTAAGGTTTATTTGTAACGCGATTTTAAAATAGCATTTCTTTTTTTTTTTTTGCTACTCGATGCTTAATCAAATGGTGTCACTTAAATTGAAATTAAATTTAAAATTCAATTTTCTTGTTTACGTCTTTTATACTACATTTATTTGTCCCTAATAAAAATTAAAATTTTAATCATTCAGATCTTAGCTTGTAACTATGTTTTTAACTTTTTTATTTGAATCTAATCATTTGGATCTCAATTAATATACACTCCCATACTCCCTTTTTGACATAGATATTAGTTATTACTATTGTAAAGTATTTCATCCAAACATTTTTAATTTATTAATTTGTATCTATTTTATTTTGTTATTAAATATTATTTATTATCTAATATTTAGATGACTTATAATAACTAGTTAGAAGTGATATAGTTAAATTACTATAAAAAATACTTGTGAAAAAAATTTAAGTGAGCTATATAAGTCATCAAGTTAATTTAAAACATTAAAAGTTAACATATTAAAACCCTCCCCACCCTTTTTTTTTTAAAAAAAATATTATTAATTTTTAATGCTTAGATGACCTATAAAAATTAATTAGGGTTGATATTTTAAAAAGTACCATTGAAAGTGAAGTGGTCATGTCTTGAATGACTTATAATAACTAATTAGAAGTGATATAATAAAGTTACTATAAAAAATTTGTGAAAATATTAAAGTTGGCCTCCTATAAAACGTCAAATTAATTTAAAACATTAAGAGTTAACTAATTACATGTTTAGTTTTTTAATGAGATATTTTTAGTTTTTAATACTCAGATGACTTATAATAATTAAGTAGGGGTGATATAGTAAAATCACGACTGAAGTAGCTGAAGCAGGCATGCCATAAATGTCTATTTTATTTTTTAATTAAATATTATTAATGTACTAATACGTAAATGACTTATAATTAATAATTAGGAGTAATATAGTAAAATTACAACTGAATCAGCTGAAGCAGGCATGTCGTTCATGAGCTGGCTACTTTAACAGTTTTATCCACACTTATATATTAAGAATAGATACATGTGCGAACACTTCTGCTACTTTTATGGTTACTAATTTATGTACGTGATTTGCATGTGAATTTTACGTCTATTAATAAAACAGATTACATTTTTGAGGAATTTTTTTCTTTATTTTTTCGGAATTCAAGTATTCGATCATAGTTTAGTTGAGTGTTTACTAAAAGGGGAAAATTTTAAAAATATACTTTTCCAATAAAATTAATTAAACTCGCATAGCCTCAGTTCTACGCAATTTACAATTTTACACTACTTTATACCCTTATTGTATAAAAATGTATAATAGCGAATAAGAACTATTTATACACGTTTTTACATGGTTATACATCTTATACATAATTATTCACCCTTCAATTCCACTAGGCAGAAGTCAAATTCCTCCTTTATTAGCTTTCATGGTATTGTTATGGTTTTGAAAAAAGGTTTGGGATTTTTTGAAAGCTTATTGTTGAACAATGTTTTTCCATGGTTTGATTTTGATTATTCATTCTATAAATATGGTTTTGAACATGTGAGTACATAGTTATGATGAATGAACTTACAAATTGTGATTTCTTAAAGTTGTGACTCTCGAAGTGGTTAAGACCCCAATCCTGTATTGTGAAACTGGCTTTTAGTTATAAGAAATGTGAAAATTTGAACTGTTGCATTATGGTGTGGAATTGAACCCTATGGAATTGTGTTTTCACAAACTATTGATTTAATAAACTAAAGGAGGTCAAGGTATTCCTCCAAATTGATTTTATGAAATAATAGGGGTGTAGCGTCCCTCAGGTTAAACATGATTGTTATGGCATGGAGTTAAACTTGCAAGTGAAGGGTATGATGATACCCGTGTGTGCCTTACCGGTTGGTTCATTAATCAATAATTGGGATTATGTGCAACTTATTTTAAATTGGGCTTACTAGGGGTTATGTAGCGATGTTGTGAAGGTGTGGGTCTTGGATGTCTTGTACTAAAAACTCATGTTTGATGACATGATGTTTGGTCTTGATGACCTGTGTGCATGAGTCACGCTTGATATATTTTGGGACGGCTAATTGTCTAGATGACTTAGCTTTCCCTCGATTTTTCTCTGTTACGTGTGGCTAATACGCACCGGGGACCTTTCAGCGGAGGAAGCTAAATCCATATAGCCCGTGGGTGCTTATTATGATGGTTGAGCTACATAATCCAAGATAAAAGCTTTATTTCATGATTAAACTTGTTCCCTATCCGGGCATGATATATATATATATGTAATTGCATATGGTTATGTGCATTGATTTGACTTGATTTTGAATTGATGTCATTACTTTATCTTTATCCATGAGTACATACTATTGTTCACCCCACTAACTGTCTTCAGATGTTGTATCCTCACGCGATGTCGGAGCCAGAGTAACTTCTACTTTTTCTGCAGAGTTAGGTGGATCAGCCCGGTTCATTGGTATTTAGTGTTGAAGTGGTGAGCTTTCATTCCTCTGGAAGACTTAGTCATTGTATCAGTTTGTTTTCATAATTTAGAATTGAAGAGTTTACATTAACATTATCATTGTGAATGTCATTGTCAAAGTTAGGGTTATGTCCCGATATTTTATTGGTACTCATTTGGTAGAGGCTTTGTTTGGACTACTGTGGACATAGATGGTATGGTATGGTTTGGTTGGACGGTTTGGTTTGGTTGGTTTGGTTATAAACATATCCTAAACTTGATAAATTTTGATTTACTTATCTTGTTATATGTTCGTAATTCATCCGACATGGGGTGTATGGTGGTTGATTACTTGGGCATTGGGGGTGGTCTTTGGTCCTTGTTGGACTTAAGATACCCAACACGGCAAAGCCCTGATTTGGGTCATGTCAAGATTCGAAGTGCTAGGTTCATGGTCAGTTGTGTGTCCATAAAGTCGTGTCAAGTAAAGTCTCTTTTATGGGTGTGTACCGCACCTTACTTATAAGGGAAAGACTACGAGATATTTAGGAATGTTTCCCTTTCTTGTTGTCTTATTTTAGGCTATAGAGTCTAAGGTCTTGGATTCTTCTAATTCCCGTTTGCTCACTTTTAATATCATGCCTCCCAGGCAATCTGAAGCTCATAAAAACTCCTCTGTCCTACCTGAGGACAATGTTGATGGGACTCGCCTTGCTTATGAGGTTCAGATCGAGTCTAGGGGTCTAGTTCCTGATTGCCCTCCTGGAGTTCCACTAATCCCCTCTAGTTCTTCTCGAGATCTTCAGTCTGATGTGTTGAATGTTGAGTTTTGTCAGTCTATTCATATGTTGGCTCAGTTGGTCGCTTCTCAGTCTGAGCGTAGTGCTCCATCTTCTGAGGCCACAAGGGTTGGCCAGTTTATGAGGTTGAGTCCTCCAACTTCACTGGTGTTAAGGTTGAGAAGGATTCTCAAGGTTTTATTGATGAGATGGATAAGATCTTTCATGTTATGCATGCTTCAGACATTGAGGGTGTGGAGTTCACGTCTTATCAACTGAAGGATGTGGCATACCAATGGTATGAGGAGTGGGAACAGTCTAGGAGAGAAAATATTTAATCTGCACTATGGGATAATTTTATAGTGCCTTTCTGGACCGCTTCTTTCCTTAGGAGTTGAGAGAGGCAAAAGTGGAGGAATTCTTTAATCCGAATCAAGGTAAAATATCGGTTAAGGAGTATGTCTTTAAATTCCATCAGTTATCCCGGTGTGTTCCTGAGTTGGTGTCTAGCATGAGGGCTAAAATACGGAAATTTGCTTCTGGGTTATCCCATGAGTTGATTCTAGAGATTAAGGTTGCCTTATTGAACAAGGGCATAGATATCTCTAGATTGGTTGTACATATGCAGCAGGTTGAGGAAGAAAAGAAGAAGCAGGTGGAGATAGTGGAGAGACAGAGTAAGAAATTTAAATTTTCTGGTAGAGTGGTGGCCTATGCTTCTAGGCAGTTGAAAGTCCATGAGAAGAACTACCCTACTCATGAATTGGAGTTGTTAACTGTGGTATTTGTGTTGAAGATCTGACATCACTATCTCTATAGGGTTCATATGGTTACCTTTTTTAATCATAAGAGTCTGCAATATGTATTCACTCAGAAAGTGCTTAATCTCTGGAAAAAGAGGTGGCTTGAGCTGCTGAAGGACTATGACATGAGTATCCATTGCCACCCAAATAAAGCTAACGTAGTTGTGATGCTCTTAGCAGGTTATCCATGAAAAGTCTAGCTCATTTGGATGAGGATAAGCGGGAATTTGTGAGGGAAATTCACCATTTAGTTAACCTTTGAGTTTAGTTTTTAGACTCTTAGGATGGTGGTGTATTTGTTCATCAAGTTGTGCAATCATCTCTTGCTGTTGAGATAAAGGAGAAGTATGCAATGGATCCTGTCTTGATAAAGATTAAGGGAGCTATGGGTCAGCAGAAGGTTGTAGCTTTTGTGATTAGTGGTGATGTATCTTAAGGTACCAAGGTAGGTTATGTGTTTCTGACGTAGATGGATTGCGAGAAAGGATTTTGGCTGAAGGTCATGGATCGCATTATACTATTTATCCTAGTTAGACGAAAATATATCATGATCTTAAGGAGATTTATTGGTGGAATAATATGAAGCGGGATGTGGCCAGTTTTGTGGCTAAGTGTATGTTGTGTAAATAAGTGAAGGTTGAACACTTGAGATCCGGAGGGTTGTATCAAGAAATTGAGATGCCTGTGTGGAAGTGGAAAGTGACTAATATGGATTTCATTATCAATCTTCCTCGATCTCGAAATCAATACAATTCGATTTGGGTTATCATGGATAGGATGACTGTAACGCCCCGGAAAAGGGTCCCGAAGCGTCACACGGTGCTTGAGGCTACGAGTAGCCCCAAGCTAACCCTTTGAGCCATTTTCATTCAGTTCAACACAAATCAACGGGGTTTCCATAAATAACCCTCAAATATCAACAGATTAATCATCATCTAAGAATAAAAGAATTTCAGAAAGATAACAAAATACGACTTATTAGTCAACTCCCAACATCTATACTAGTCTAACAAGACTCTAAGAAAATCAATAAAACCAGCGAGCCATTGAGACATGCCCCAACTGACTCATACTCAGTTATAAAATGTAAACGATTCTGTGAAACCAACATCAGACATCACATCCTCGGAACATGAGGACTCACCACAACAGAGGATATAGAACAGCATGCCCGAAGAATCACTGTCGAACCTAGAACTGAGCACCTGAACCTACATTCCGAGAAAATGCAGCCCGCCTCTGAAGATGTGGGTCAGTACCATGGAAAGGAACCGAGTATATTGGGGTGTATGCAGTTGTATAAACATCATCATCATAAATATTTATAAGAAATATGCAGAATGTATGAAAGACTCACATAGCCCGAAGAAAATCATCTGTAACGCCCCGAAAAATGAGTTCCGGAGCGTCACACGGTGCTTGAGGCTATGAGTAGCCCCAATCTAACCCTTTGAGCCATTTTCATTCAGTTCAACACAAATCAACGGGGTTTCCATAAATAACCCTCAAATATCCACAGAGTAATCATCATCCAAGAATAAAAGAATTTCAGAAAGATAATAAAATACGACTTATTAGTCAACTCCCAAAATCTATACTAGTCTGACAAGCCTCTAAGAAAATCAATAAAACCAGCGAGCCATTGAGACATGCCCCAACTGACTCATACTCAGTTATCAAATGTAAACAATTATGTGAAACCAACATCAGACATCAAGCCCTCAGAACATGAGGACTCACCACAACAAAGATGTAGAACAGCGTGCTTAAAGACTCACTGTCGAACCTGAAACTGAGAACCTGAACCTACATTCCGAGAAAATGCAGCCCACATCCGAAGATGTGGGTCAGTACCATGGAAAGGAATCGAGTATATGGGGCTGTATGCAGTTGTATAAACATCATCATCATCATAAATATTTATAAGAAATATGCAGGATGTATGAAATACTCACATAGCCCGAAGAAAGTCATCATAATCATGAGAGGATGAAATAAGTACAATAACACATGTGAGTCAGCATATAATTTGTCAATCACTTTAAGAATAACTTTCACAATTTCACTTTCAAATCACTTCACCATTTACCATAGACACAAGGAAACACACACACACTGGGAGATCCTATAACCAACATAAACCATGTGAGCTACATGGAGTCCAACGTACAACCCACGTTGGGGAGAGCTGTCCTATCCTTGCCATCGAAATAGGACTATCGATATCAAATCCACACAAACTAGTGATCACTAAATAAATCAGCCTCAGGCTCACTCCTATGGGGGCACGTAGTTCTAAGGAAGTAAGGTCGCTTTATACCTCCCACTCGGTGCTAAAGATTTCTCCCGGACTTAGCTCAAATCATTTCAAAGACAATCCACAACAAAACAATTTCAGTAATATATAAATATACATCGGGAGCCATCATGCTTCCCATCTATCAAAATCAACCACGTTGTGGATTTCTTTCACACTCGAGTTCAAAACAACTCCATTAATACCAAAAGGTCAAATCATTCAAAATATCTCAAATATTCAACATCAACGTGCTTAGAACACACACTTTCTAAAAAAACAATTTCCTATGGGAATTCACAACCCAAATATCAAAATCATGATAAATATCATTCAAGATTCATGCTTTATATCTCCATACATGTAAATTCATCTTTCAAAATCATAAACATCAAGATTTTATAATAATTATCATAAGATATGGGTTCATGCTTCAAATTCGTAAAAATCAAATAAAAATCATGCCTTTGTTAAGAAAATTACTTTTGGGCACAAGAACGAAAGAGAGTTCTTGTTGAAATATGCCATATACCTTGAATGATAAACTTTAGATCGATACTCATTTTTGAGATGTTAATCGTGCCTTTGAATGATGGTTCTTGGAGTTCTTGAACTAGGAACTTGGAATCTTGAATAAATTTGCAGAATTAATGGTGAACTTTGGAGGTTCTTGAAGTTGGATGTAGGAGCTTAGGGTTTTTTTTTTTAGGGAATTTGATGAAACATAACATATAATTCTTCTAATAGGCTTTAATATAGGGTTTGGATGGATTTTGGGTAAGGAGGAATGACCAAAACGCCCCTAAAAATTAAATAATTCTCGAATTTATCCTTTGGTGGACTGTTTTGATAGTCTGAAGTAGATCAACCATAACGTTTTACTCCGATATCCAAATTGGATAAAACTAATTTCATTAGAAAGAGGACTCTCATATATTTCCGTTGATATATAGTATCTCACCCAGATCATTGTGTACGAGGAGTTATGATCGTTTGAAGTTGACCCAAAAATTCGCTTTTGATAGGCTGAAGTAGATCGACCATAACTTTTTGTTCCGATAGACAAATTGGATAAAACCAATTTCATTGGAAAGAGGACTCACAGAGATTTCCATTGATATATAGTAGATCACCCAGCTCATTATGTACAAGGAGTTATGATCATTTAAAGTTGGAGCAAAAATACGCCAGGCCTCAGTAACTTTTCCTGCACGTTTTATTGTTCACTACTATTCACGGTTCGATCGAAATGTTCATAACTCGTCACTTGGGTGTCCTTTTTGGATGATCCACATATCGTTGGAAAGCTTATTATATAGTCTACACAATGGTGGATCATATTATAAGACATTCCACACAAAAAATTTATAATTCATTCTAGAAGATAGAACCCAATACGTTTACGCACAAAATTTCAATGAAAAATTTCCCAGAGTATTACATCATCCC
Source organism: Capsicum baccatum var. pendulum (assembly GCA_030864225.1). NCBI lineage: Eukaryota > Viridiplantae > Streptophyta > Magnoliopsida > Solanales > Solanaceae > Capsicum > Capsicum baccatum. The sequence goes on from CM061556.1 coordinate 246,817,837, forward strand.
CCCCTTGGAATCAATCGTCCTTGAATGATGCTAGACATGCCAAGATTAGATAGTAAATAGAGCATACAGCTGAAACCATTCGTTAGACTCATCACCACATCGTTTCTCACTCCGAATGCAACATAGAATGCATAATTTCAAGAAACTACAGCTGAACACATAATAAATGATAGCTGAACTGCTGCAACTTATTTCAAAAGTGAATGATTTAGGAAAGAACGGTACCTTCGGCTTGATCGGAGTTCGTGGAAAATAGGTGCGGGTACTTGGATCGCATCTCCGCCTCAGCTTCCCAAGTTGCACCCTCAACAGATTGGTTTCGCCACAACACCTTGACCAAGGGAACTTCTTTGTTCCTTAGTCTTCGGACACTGAAATCAAGAATCTCAACAAGAATCTTATCAAAAGAAATATTTTCTTGAATGTCAGCACTCACAGAGGAATCCACTACCACAGAATTGCTAATATGCTTTCTAAGCATGGAGACATGGAATATTGTATGAACAGAGGACAACTCGGAAGGCAACTCGACCTCATAAGCTACCTTACCGACACAGCTAAGAATTTTGTAAGGACCAACATAACGGGGACTAAGCTTCCCCTTCTTTCCGAATCTCTTCACCCCCCTCATGGGTGAAATTTTTAGATACATTAGGTCACCAACTTCAAACTCAAGGTCTCTCCTTCTAACATCCACATATGACTTTTGACGACTCTGCACAGTTTTCAACCTTTCCCTAATCAACTTATTTTTTTCCATAGCCTCAAATACCGAATCAAGACCACTCACAGCCACTTCACCCACCTCAAACCAACCTATGGGTGATCTACACTTCCTCCCATATAAGGCTTCAAACGAAGCCATACCAATACTAGAGTGGAAACTGTTATTGTAAGCAAACTCTATCAACGGTAAGTGATCATCCCAACTTTCCTTAAAGTCAAGTGTACAAGCTCTCAACATATCCTCTAAGGTCTGATGGTCCGCTCAGCCTGACCATCGGTCTGCGGATGAAAAGCAGAACTCAAAAGCACTTGGGTACCAAGACCCTTATGAAAAGCTTTCCAAAATTGCGAAGTGAACTAAGTACCCCTATCCGAAATGATAGACAAGGGAACTCCATGCAGTCTAAATAGCTCTCGGATATACAATCTAGTGTAATCATCAGCAGTATATGAAGTATGAACAGGCAAGAAATGAGCAGACTTAGTCAACCTATCAACCACAACCCAAATGGAATCATGATGGCGTCGGGAAAGAGGTAAACCAATCATGAAGTCTATATTTATCTCTTCCCACTTTCAGGTGGGAATACTAAACTCTTGCATCATACCACCAGGTCTTTGGTGTTCAACCTTAACGTGTTGGCAAGTTGCACACTTAGCTACAAACGCTGCTATATCTTTCTTCATGCCACTCCACCAATAGATTTCCCGTAAGTCTCGATACATCTTGGTGGCACCAGGATGAATAGAATAGCGTGCCCCGTGCGCTTCAGCCATAATCCTCTGTCTCAGATCATCAACATTCGGGACACATAATCTACCCTGCAATCTCAACACACCATCTCCCTCTTGGGAGAAAACCTATACTTTTTGGTCCTAGACTGACTCCTTCAGTCTGACCAAACTAGCATCTAAGTATTGGCTTTTCTTCACTTCCGAAACCAAGGAGGATTCGGAACTACTCTGAACCCCTATACTACCTTCAGTAGAGTCAAACAACCTAACCCCCAATTTAGCCAAACGATGTACATCACGAGCCAACTTTTTCTTACCTTCTACCACATGCAAAACACTACCCATGGACACTTTACTTAGGGCATCCGCCACAATATTGGCCTTCCCCGAATGGTACAACACACTTATATCATTGTCCTTTAATAATTCTAACCATCATCTCTGCCTAAGATTCAATTCTCTCTGGGTAAACACATACTGCAGACTCTTATGATCAGTGAAAACATCAACATAGACACCATACAAATAGTGTCTCTAGATTTTCAAAGCAAACACAACAGCAGCCAACTCAAGGTCATTAGTGGGGTAGTTTTTCTCATGGGGTTTCAACTGTCTAGAAGCATAAGCTATCTCCTTACCCTTCTGCATCAATACGCAACGCAACCCAACTCTCGAAGCATCACAGTACACCATAAAACCATCAATACCATCAGGCAAAGTCAAAACAGGGGTTGAAGTGAGTCGAGTCTTTAAATCCTGAAAACTCTTCTCACAAGATTCGGACCATAAGAACTTCACTCTCTTTTGGATCAACCGAGTCATAGGAGACGCTATAGAGGAGAAACCCTCAACAAAACAACGGTACTAGCCAGCTAAACCCAAGAAACTTCGGATATCAGTTGGAGAAATAAGTCTAGGCTAATTTCTAACAACTTCGGTCTTTTGGGGATCAACTCTAATACCCTCGAAAGAAATGATATGACCCAGAAAAGCAACTGACCTTAGCCAAAACTCACACTTACTGAACTTGGTAAATAACTTGTGATCTCTAAGGGTTTGTAAGACAGTTCAGAGGTGATCAAAATTCTCATCCTCACCACGAGAGTACACCAGTATATCATCGATGAACACTATGATAAACATATCCAGATATGGTCTGAACACTCGATTCATGAGGTCCATGAAAGCTGCTGGGGCATTAGTTAACCCGAAAGACATAACAAAAAACTCAAAATGGCCATAACGAGTTTGGAAAACGGTTTTCAGGATTTCACACTCCCTAACTTTGAGTTGATGATAGCCGAAACAAAGCTCTATCTTTGAGAAATAACTTGCACCTTACAATTGGTCAAACAAATCATCTATTCTCGGAAGGGGGTACTTATTTTTTATGGTGACTTTATTCAGTTGGCGGTAATCAATGCACATACGCAAAGAGCCATCTTTCTTTCTCACAAACAACACAGGACCTCATCAAGGAGAAACACTGGGCCTTATGAAACCCTTATTTAGTAGATCTTTGGGTTTCTCTTTCAACTCCTTAAGTTCTGTAGGGGCCATACGGTAAGGAGGAATAGAAATGGGATGAGTATCGGGAAGAAGATCAATCCCAAACTTTATCTCTCTATCAGGAGGTATCCCTGGGAGATCATCTGGAAAAATATCAGAAAACTCATTGACGACGTTAACAGACTGGAGAGTTAGAGTCTAAGACTTAGTGTCTTTGACTCTAACCAAATGACAAATACATCCCTTGGAAATAAGCTTTCTAGCTTTGAGGTAAGAGATAAAACAACTCTTAGGTGACACAGAATTCCCAGACCACTCAAACACGAATGCACCCGGAAATTGAAACTTGACCACTCGGGTCCGACAATCAATACATGCATAAGAAGAATACAGCCAGTCTATACCCAGAATCACATCAAAATCTACCATGTCTAACTAAATCAGATCAGCCAACAAGACTCTATGAAGAACGGTATCAAGACATTTTTTATACACTTTCTGGGAAACAATCGAATCACCCACTGGGATAAAAACTAGGATAGGCTCAGGAATAATCTCAGGACTCAATTCAAAATTCACAGCAATCAAAGGTGTAACATATGAGAAATTGGATCCAGGATACAACAAAGTATACACATTAAAGTGAAATATACGAAGCATACCAGTAACAGCATCGAGAGAGTCCTCCTGTTCCTGGTGGGATGGTAAAGCGTAGAATCTATTCTGGTGCTGCCCGCCAGCATTGCTAGAAAAGGCGCCTTGAGCTGGGGCTGGGCGAATCGCTGGAACTAGAGCACTAACAGTCTGAGTCTGGGTTTGAGGGCGATAGTTATGACGCCCTTGTCCATCCTGTGGACAATCTCTAACTCTGTGACCCATGTCGCCACACCGAAACAACCCCTATTCTCACCCCAACACTCACCCCAATGAGCCCTACCACACTTAGGACACAGGGGATGATTTGGCTTACTGCCAGCCCTATACTGGGACCTGGATTCATATGAACTGCTACCTTGCGCCTGCCTACCTCTAGGCACGGGAACACTAGCAGATGATGGTGCTGGCATAAATGAACGATCCTGATTCTGAGGGAGACTCCCTCCCTATGATCTAGTCTGACCCTGTTTGTACTGCTCGAACCTAACTCTCTTATTCACTCTCATTCTATCTCTCTCCTTAATCTGTTGGGCATGAGTCATCAGCCTAGAAAGATTCATCTCACTATTCAGCATAGCAGACCTACACTCCTTAACCACATAACTAGACACTCCAGTCACAAACTTACTCATACTAGACCGATTATCAGCCACTAAGTCAGGAGCATACTTGGCCAACTGATTGATTTTTAGACAGTACTCCCTAACAGTCATAGAGCCCTATCGCAGGTTCATAAACTCTTTCACCTTTGCCTTCCTCATCTCCAAAGGGAAAAAATTATCCAGGAATGCATCCTGGAACTTTTGCCAAGTTGTAGGGACAACTCCCTCACCTCTACCTTTCTTCCAAGCAACAACCCAGTCATAAGCAAGGTCTTTCAACCTATACGCAGCCAACTCCACACTATGTTCCTCAGATACATGCATCACCTGAGTAATCTTTCGCACCTCCTCTAAAAACAACCGTGGATCCTCATCAGACTTGGACCCATAGAATTTTGGCGGATTCATCCGCATGAAGTCATGGATCCTGGAAATAGCTAAATCACCTCTCTACTGCTTTGGAGCCGAGGATGGATTGGCCTAAACATTTGCAGTAACAGCTTGGTCCAGCGATTGAAAGGCTGCCCGAAATTTAGCATGAGATACGTTTTCATTCAATGGGTCAGCGGGTTGAGGTTGCTGACCATCATTATTTCTTCTCACTCAATGTGGAGGCATATTTCTGAAAGTGGATAGCACGAATCAATAGCATATAGAGACACTTTAAGAATGATAGACTTCTGAAAGAAAGAATCACATTTTTTTCTAAAACATCTTGTACCCTCTTGCTCATAGATATGGCGCGCTACACACCGATGATCAAGACTCTACTTAACGCGGCTTGTCAGACTCCCTAGGACACCTTAAAACTTTAGGATCTGATACCAAGTTTGTAACGCCCCAAAAAACGGATCCCAGAGTGTCACACGGTGCTTGAGGATACTAGTAGCCTCAATCTAACCCTTTGAACCATTTTCATTCAGTTCAACACAAAGCAATGAGATTTCCATAAATAACCCTCAAATATCAATAGAGTAATCATCATCCAAGAATAAAAGAATTTCAGAAAGATAACAAAATACGACTTATTAGTCAAGTTCCAACATCTATACTAGTCTGACAAGCCTCTAAGAAAATCAATAAAACTAGTGAGCCATTGAGACATGCCCTAACTGACTCATACTTAGTTTTCAAGTGTAAATAATTCTGTGAAACCAACATCAGACATCACGTCCTCGAAACATGAGGACTCACCACAACAGAGGATGTTGAACAATGTGCCTAAAGAATCACTGTCAAACCTAGAACTGACCTGAACCTACATTCCGAGAAAATGTAGCCCACATCCAAAGATGCGGGTCAGTACCATGGAACTAAACCGAGTATATGGGGGTGTATGCAGTTGTATAAACATTATCATCATAAATATTTATAAGAAATATGCAGGATGTATGAAAGACTCACATAGCCCGAAGAAAATCATCATAATCACGAGAGGATGAAATAAGTACAATATCACATGTGAGTCATCATATAATTTGTCAATCACTTTCAGTTCATCAAGAATATCAATTCTCATAATGTAAAAATCATTTAAATCTTTCGAAAGAATAACTTTCATAATTCCACTTTCAAATCACTTCACCATTCACCATAGACATAAGAAAACACACACATACTGGGATATCCTATAACCGACATAAACCATGTGAGCTACATGATGTCCAATGTACAACCCACGTTTGGGAGAGTTGTCCTATCCTTGCCATCGGAGTAGGACTATCGATATCAAATCCACACAAACTAGTGATCACTATATAAATCAGCCTCAGGCTCACTCCTACGGGGGCACGTAGTTCTAGGGAAGTAAGGTCGCTTTGTACCTCCCACTCGGTGCTAAAGATTTCTCCCGGACTTAGCTCAGATCATTTTAAAGACAATCCACAACAAAAAAATTTCATTAATATATAAATATACATCGAGAGCCATCATGCTTCCTATCTATCAAAATTAACCACGTTGTTGATTTCTTTCACACTCGAGTTCAAAACAACTCCATTAAGATCAAAAGGTCAAATCATTCAAAATATCTCAAATATGCAATATCAACGTTCTTATAACACAGATTTTCTCAAAAAAATATAATTTCCAATGGGGATTCACGACCCAAATATCAAAATCATGATAAATATCATTCAAGATTCATGCTTTATATCTACACACATGTAAATTCATCTTTCAAAATCATAAATATCAATATTTCATAATAATCGTCATAAGATATGGGTTCATGCTTCAAATTTATAAAAATCAAATAAAAATCATGCCTTTGTAAAGAAAATTACTTTTGGACACAAGAACAAAAGAGAATTCTTGTTGAGAAATCCCACATACCTTGAATGACGAACTTTAGATCGATACTTATTTTTGAAATGTTAATCGTGCCTTTGAATGATGGTTCTTGGAGTTCTTGAACTAGGAACTTGGAATCTTGAATAAATTTGCAGAATTAATGGTGAACTTTGGAGGTTCTTGAAGTTGGATGTAGGAGCTTAGGGTTTTCTTTTTGAGGGAATTTGATGAAATATAACATATAATGCTTCTAATAGGCTTTATAATAGGGTTTGGATGGATTTTGAGTGAGGGCGAATGACCAAAATGCCACTAAAAATCAAATAATTCTCGAATTTGTCCTTTGATGGACTGTTTTGACAGTTTGAAGTAGATCAACCATAACATTTTTGCTCTGATAGAAAAATTGAATGAAACCAATTTCATTGGAAAGAGGACTCGCAGAGCTTTTCGTTGATATATAGTAGATCACCTAGATCATTATGTACAAGGAGTTATGATCATTTAAATTTGGAGCAAAAATACACCAGGCCTCAGTACTTTTTTCTGCACATTTTATTGTTTACTACTATTCACGATTAGATCGGAATGTTCATAACTCGTTGCTCGGGTGTCCGTTTTGGATGATCCATATATCGTTGGAAATATTATTAGATACTCTACGTAATGGTGGTTCTTAATCTAAGCCATTCCACAAAAAATTTTTATAATTCATTCTAGAAGATAGAACCCAACACATTTACGCACAAAATTTCAACGAAAAATTTCCCGGGTTATTACAATGACTAAGTCTGCTCACTTTCTACTAGCGAGACTAATTTTTCAGCTGAGGATTATGCCAAGTTATTTCTTGGGGAGATTGTAAAGTTGCATGGTGATCCGGTTTCTACCATTCCAAATCTTGGTACTACATTCTTATCTTACTATTGGCGATCGTTTCAGAGAGGTTTGGGAATAAAGGTGAGCCTTAGTACTGCTTTCCACCTGGAGTCAGATGGGCAAGAGAAAATGACCATTCATATGTTGGAGGATATGATTAGAGCTTGTGTGATAGACTATGGTGGTATTTGGGTTGATCATTTGCCTCTTATAGAGTTTGCGTATAATAATAACTACCACTCTAATATTGGGATTGCTCCGTTTGAGGCATTGTATAGTAGGAGGTGTCGTTCTTCTATTGGTTGGTATGAAGTTGGGTGAAAATGAGTTGTTTGGACCTAACTTAGTTTACCACCATGGAGAAGGTGATATTGATTCGGGATAGGCTCAAGACTGACCAAAGTTGTCAAAAGTCCTATGCAAATATGAGGCATAAAGAATTATAGTTTGTGGTGGGTGATTGGGTGTTCTTGAAGTTTTCTTCCATGAAGGGAGTGATGCGATATGGTAAAAAGGGAAAGCTCAGTCCCCATTATGTTAGTCCAATCTTAGTTTTAAAGAGGGTTGGTAGTGTTGCATATGAATTAGATTTGCCTTCTTATTTCAGTTTCATTCATTCGGTATTTCATGTCTCAATGTTGAGAAAATGTGTGGGTGATCCTTCGACGATTGTCCTTATGGAGGGGTTGGATATTTCAGATTCCCCTTCTTATTAGAAAGTCCTGATTGAAATCTTGGATCGACAAATTCGTAGGTTGCGGACGAAGGACTTGGCTTCAGTAAAGGTTCTTTAGAGGAACCACAAGGTTGAAGAGGTCACTTGGGAAGTTGAAGAGGACATGAAGTCCAAGTATCCGTTCTTGTTCCCCATTTTGGATATTCATTCTTAAGGTATGTGTTATTCTTAGCATCCCTATTTTCTAACTTTGTTAAAGAAAATTGTGATTCCTTGATATCTTTATTTTCTGACTTTGTTAAAGGGAACTATGGTGGTTAGTAGTGGTAAATCGTGCTTCCAATTACCTTGACCTATCATTCGAGGAGGAATGATCCAAGTGGGGGAGAATTAAAATACCCCAAATTTTAGCCCTTGCAAAATTATTGAGCTTTGAGCTCACTGCCTTGGTCACGACTCATGGTGACGAGTCATGAGGTATGGTTACGGGTCATAGGGACCCCGGTCGTAACCAAAATAGAAATTAATTGGCTAAGTTCTACTCAGAGTACTAGTGGCTCAGTAAGAGTCGTAAGGATATGTTACGAGTTGTAGGTTCAAACCATAGGGTGTCCAATGTTCAACCCATTTGGGTTCTATTTTGGATACGACTAGGCCCTACGAGTCATATGGTCTTGATACGAGTTCTTGTCATGACTCGAGGCTACCCTTAGTCGTAACACGATGCATAGGATCACAAGTGATCCCAAGGAAACTCATGAACTGGCATGATACTTGAGCATATGAATTAAATTATTTATATAAGCTAAATTTACTGAACGGAGGCATAATCGTAAGAAAATCTGAATACATGTGATACTAAAAAGGTTTACAACATAATAAATTTAAAGGAAGAGCTTGAATATTTGAGTGTCTCTGACTAACTATCTATGAAGCCTCTACTATACTGACTGTAGGTGGATGGGACATGCCTCCAACTACCATAAATTAATATATACGAATAATAACAATATAGTACATGTACTACAATTGACTGGAGTCCCCGAAATAAGAGAACTCATCACCTGCTAGCTGGAAGCTGTGAACTAGTTGATTATGATGTGTGGACTACAACTAGTACCTACATTATGAGACAATGTAGCACATAGACATATATATGGATCAGTACTTTGGAATGTACTGAGTAAGAATGTGTGGGGGGAGGGGTGAATGCAATAAGTAAAACTGAATAGATACATAATCATAAAACATGCATGCTAAGAGCAAGTAGACTTACCAAGAGACTTAAATCAACTGAAATCTGAAGTATCTTAAACATGAGTACAAACATAATCTGATAAGATGGTCAATCACTACACTTAGTTTCTTAACTCTTTACTTTTGTAGAATAAGTAGAACTAAAGCTAGGAAGTAGTAAAAACATGAATACTATATGCAAATCTCATATAAATCTGAACATATTGAATACTGAATTAAGGGTCATGTATGGATATCGAGCATGAAAACATGAACATGTAAAACTGAGAATGCATAACCAAGTAAAGCATGTACTGAATAATCTGAATAAATGATATTTGCATAACTAAAAATCTAACTACTTAGTCAAGCAAACCTAAACTTGTATAGACTGAGTACTGACTGAAACTATGGGAGTTATCATGTAACCGACATGCACCAATCTGAGCTAATTAGGTTTCAACCTGTAACCCCTATTTGAAGAGTGTCAGTACTTCACCACGGGTAATAACACATGGCTGTGTGGATCTACTAAACTGGGGTCCCAAAGGACTAGGGTGTCCCAAAGGACTAGGGAGTCACCCTCTACTGGCAGGTACCCCTAAAAGAGTGTACACATTCTACTGGCAGGAAGACCTCTCATACCTACACTGTATACATAGTTTTGGAACTCAAGGACCGATATTATAGGTCACACCCTCTACTGGTAGGTGAGACCCCATCCCTGGATTCACTCAGTTCTAAATCCTACTCCCAACTGAATGACACTGGTATTATTATGGGTCTACTATGATGTGGTACTGTACTGATAAGTAATCAACATGAATATGGTAGTATGAATAAAATAATAAAACATGGTTTATCTGACTTGTAACTTGAAAATGGAAACATGTAAAACCACATAGGTATCGGGTGTTCAAAACCGTCCAACACTGAATGATCACAAAATAAAATAAGAACGTTTAAAATAGTAATATAAAATCATATTTCAAAGACCCAAAACATATAGCATTTCAATAATTGAGTGGAATACATACTCATGAGGATGAGTTTAACTTGAGAAAACAACATGTTCACATGGATTACTGCATGAATTTGATGGTTAGTATGAAATCGATTGAGTTTAACATGGATTCTTGAAATTTTAGAACATGAAATAGATTAATTTACTTGGGAACACATATGGACATGGCTTGAATTCAAATTAAAATAAAATCATGGGCTAAATTCATCTTGAACATTCATAAATTCATACTTTAAACCAAAAAGAGGGTTTTTGGGCTCAATGGGTGAAAGAAAACCATTGATGAATACACCACATACCTTAATTGAATGAATTATTGAAGAAATCTTATATTTGAAACTTAAATCCTTGTGTTCTTGAGAGAAAAATCTTAAACTTTTTTCTTGGCAAAGGGGAAGGATTTCTAGTGAGAAATTTTGAGGTAATGGGCACATAATGCCCCTTGGAATGTTAAGAATCGTATTTTGGACGATTGGGGTTGAGGGGAAAGGATCCAATTGCCCCTTGGCCTCTTTTTTCCATTGGAATGGCCCTTGCGACATAACCCCTAGTTTGGTCCCTCACGGTGCGGGGCTATTGCGAGCCCTTACTGTTTCTCACGAAAATGGTCATAATTTTTTGCTCGGGTAACCTATTAAGGTAAAATTAGTATCATTGGAAAGATAATTAAATCATACATAATTTTATGGGTCTTGATATAAAAAATTCCATATATATATATAAATTTATATGCGTTCAAATTTGATCCTTATAGAATTGAATGCCAAAATTTGGCCGAATCAAAGGCTCTTAGCTCAAATTTTCTCTAAGTGATTCCTACGAATATTTTTTTTATCTCAAATCATTATTAACACTAGGATAATTATAATTACACATATGTTCAAATATAAATCATGGTGTTAGAGTTTACATATTTAGGAACAACGGTTCAAAGTCTACTTAAAAAATACAGAATGTTATAGTGCTAGTCCTGACTCATAAGGTCAACAGCGTATAGGGGTACTAATCACTTTCTTGGTTACAAATCGTGGTCACGATTCGTAAGGCGTGGTTACGAGTCAAAGGGTTGACTCGTAGTCAAAGGTGGACCTTTCTCAATTTTTAAGTTGAGGGCATTCTGGATATTTCCTATCTTACCCAACTTACAACACACATCTTATAGATTTTTTAGGGTATCTTTAGCCCTCATAAACACATCAAATAACCTCTCAAACACTCCCAAATCCTCAAGGTCAAGAAAACTTAGGCTTTTCATCAAGCTAATCAATTGAGGCTTTCAAGTGTGATTTCTCTCCGTACTCCTTGCTGATTAAGGCATGTTAATATTTCCTTATTGTTATTTTATTAAAAGCATATGTTTTAAGATATAACTTTCATGGTATTGCTATGGTTTTGAAACAAGGTTGTGGGGTTTTGAAAGCTTATTGTTGAACAATGTTTTCCCATGATTTGATTTTGATTATTCATGCTTTAAATATAGTTTTAAGCATGTGGATGTATGGGTATGGTGATTGAACTTGGAAATTGTGATTTCTTAAACTTGTGAATCTCGAAGTGGTTATGACCCTAACCCTGTATTGTGAAACTGGCTTTTAGTTATGAGAAATGTGGGAATTTGAACTGTTGCATTATGGTGTTAAATTAAACCCTATGGAATCGTGTTTTCACAAACTATCGCTTTAATGAACTAAAGGAGGTCGAGGTATTCCTCCAAATTAATTTTATGAACTAAATGGGGGCGTGGCATTTCCCAGGTTAAACATGATTATTATGGCCTGGAGTTAGACTTGCAAGTGAAAGGTATAGCGATACCCGTGTATGCCTTAATGGTTGGTTTATTAATCAATAATTGGGATTATGTGCAACTTATTTTAAATTGGGCTTAATGGGGGTTATGTAGAGATTCCGTGAAGGTGTGGGTCTTGTATGACTTATACTAAAAACTCGTGTTTACCAACATGAGGTTTGGTTTTGATGACCTGTGTGCATGAGTCACATTTGATATATTTTGGGACTGCTAATTGCTTGGATGGCTTAACTTTTCCTCAAATTTTCTCTGGTACGTGTGGCCAAAACGCACTGTGGCCCTTTCAATAGGAGGAGTTGGACCCAATAGCTTGTGGTTGCCTATTATGACGGTTGAACTACATAGTTCAGGATAAAAGTTTTACTTCATGATTAAAATTGTTTCCTATCCCGGCATGAGATATACATATGTAATTGCATATGGTTATGTGCATTAGTTTGACTTGGTTTTGAATTGATGGAATTACTTTATCTTAATCCTTGAGTACATACTAGTATTTACCCCACTAACCATCTCTGAATATTGCATCCCACCGTGATGTAGGCGCTGGAGCAACTTCTACTTTTTCTGAGCAGAGTTAGGTAGATTAGCTCAGTTCATTGGTCTTTGGTGGTGAAGTGGTGAGCTTTCATTCTTCTGGAAGACATAGTCATTTCATTAGTTTTTTTTCCATAATTTAGAATTGAAGAGTTCACATTAACATTATCATTGTGATTGTCATTGTCAGAGTCGGGGGCATGTCCCAACGTTTTATAGGTACTCATTTGGTATAGGGTTTGTTTAGACTACTGTGGATAGTGGTGGTATAGTATGGTTTGGTTGGACGGTTTGGTTTGGTTGGTTTGGTTATAGACATATCCTAAACTTGATAAATTTTGATTTTCTTATCTTGTTATATATTCAGAATTCATCTGACATGGGGTGTATGGTGGTTGGCTGCTTGGGTATTGGGGGTGGCCTCCGGTCCTTATTGTACTTGAGATACCCGACATGACCAGGCCTGGGTTTGGATCATGTCACCTAGCTTATTCCAACAGAAGCTGTAAAGATGGTAAATAATAAATGCGATAGTTTTATGTGAAAAACACCTGACTCACAAATGATGTAAAAAACCATGACCTGTACCTCTATAGAATTTAACCCCAACTTCACTAAACACAATGAGCCTCTCAACAAAAAATTACAAACTCTGTAATCTAAGAAATTATAAACTCTAATTCCTAATGTTCAACAATCTCTCTAGACTGTTGAAACCCACTTAAAGTTTCCCTACTTGAAAATCAGATTACGCAACTCTAGCAACCCTAGGAACTAACTCTAATTCCTAAAAATGCACAAACTTCCCAAGGTGTATGTTCTCAAGTCTTTCAGTTATCCCAACTCGAAGACTAAACTCCAAAACTAGTTTATAACATAGTGACATTAAGAAACCAGGAAAATTACAACTCAATAAACATCGTAATACATATTAACTAGAATAGAAGACTGTTAGACACATGGATGAAACAGGTTCTTCAATTTGGTTCTCTGTATTAGGCTGCACTTCAATAGCCAGGTAGAACTCTTTAAAATATTGTTCTTACTTATTTTCTCATGTTCTCCCTTTTTTCCTCTCAGTATTTGTGCATAAATTTTGTTTTGAAAGTCCTTGAATATTTATACCTTCTATTGATCTTCACAACTAAGTAGATTTTCAACTCCACAAGGACTCCCACGCTTCTTGGACTTTCTTCTTGAGTATTGTAGTCAAACACTAACTCTTCTTTTCATCACATGATGATATCCTAATGTTTATCTGAAGTAACAAACTTTTTTCCTTTATTTTTGCGCATATGATTTATCCACAAAAAGTCCTCTTGCAAGCTGAATTCTTTTGAAGCAGTCTTTCATGAACTAGCTACGCTTACTTATTCCATGGCCTCTTGTCAATCATCAAAACTTCACAAGTCTTAACATAAATAAAATAAAATTAGAACTCCCCAATTAAACAAAAGAGTCAAAGAAGCTTGTTAGAAGTTGGAATCCTTAATTAAAATCAATAGATGAGATCAACTTAATTAATTATGATCTTAACTATTTGTTATGAAACTGATTTCGTGATTATGCCAGATGTTGAACAACTTAAAATTTCATAAATAATGTAGATGTATCATTTGAACTATTATTATTTTTATTAATTATTGGCTAAGAGAATGAACGTGATCAAATAACCACATTAGACTGTTATTTATTCTTTAATCAAACAAGCTACATTTCATGCTTGACTATTAATTATTAGAGATTCTTTAATTATAGTATTATTGTTTAAAATATTTCGTGTCAAAAGGAAAATTTTCAATGAGTTTCAAAGTAAAGGTCCTCACAATGTTTAAAATTGTGATAGAATTGATCAGTAAAATTAGTTTTTTTTTAAAAAAAATAATTAAATATTTAACCTAAACAATCATCCAATCAAGCACTTAAATAAGAATATTCATCGAATATATATATATATATATATAAATTATACAAGCTTGTATATAGAATTATGCCAATATGAGTAAGTCAAGCATCTTTATGGCAGGTATTACTGAGGCAGTTAAGGATCAAATTCTGGAGAGAACAGGCTTTATTGAAGGCAAATTTCCTATAAGATACCTTGGATTGCCTTTGTTATCAAAGAAATGGAGAAAATTGAAGTGTCAACAGCTAGTGGATAAAATTACTTCTAGAATTACTAAGACCTATGCTAAACAGTTGTCTTATGCAGGTAGATTCAAGTGATTAACTCAGTCTTTTATGCAATATTCAACTTCTGGGGATCAATTTTCATCCTTCCTCAAAGCATACTGAAAGAAGTGGATCGAAAGTGTAGGGAATACTTATGGGGGTCTACAACTATTGACGGAAAGTATCACTTGTAGCTTGGGAAGAAATATGTCATACAAAGAAAACTGTTGGTTTGAATGTGAAAAATTGCAGATTATGGAATATAGCATCAGTTGGTAAAATACTATGGCAATTGATAGTTAACAAGGAATCAATTTGGGTGGTGAAGTGGGTACACGAGTTGTATATGAAGGAGAATGAAGATACTTGGACACATAAAAGTACCTTCTGACTGCAGTTGGTACTGAAGGAAAATTCATTCTCTCAAAGGTAAAATGCAGACATGGTATGTTAATGGCAAATATCAGTTGCAAGGAAAAGGGATTCACTCAGTTACTCGAAGATACTTGGAGATGCAAAAACACACAAAGAAGGCTTCCAATCGCTGAACTCATCTGGACTGCAGTGACACAACCAAAGCAAAAAGTGATTGTTTAGGTTGCAACTTAAAACAGGTTACTCACTAAAGCTAGAGTGCAGAAATTAAACATCCCCATTGCTAATGAGCATTGTTGTTTGTGTGATATTTTAGTGCTAGAGACAACAAATCATTTATTTTGGCATTGTGACTAGTTTAAAGAGGATAAACAAGTAATAGAACAATGGACATGCATCATAATTCAGGTTGAGTAAGTAAGGAGAGTCTTACTAGCTATAAACGATGAAGATGTAATAAGTTTATGAAGGAGGTGTTAGCTGCTATTTGGAGAGCTGTTTACTATACTACATGGAAAGCACAAAATTATAAGCAATTCAGTGGGATATTAATCAAACCAACAAAAACAATGTTACAAATTAAGATTGATTTTCTTATTAAATTATAATCATTTGTAGGTTCAAAGAAAGCTCATAGTAGTAGGAACTTTTTGTATAGTATACAAAATTAGTTGTTGCTTGTTTTGCTGTTGAGTGAGGCCTGATTCCAAGCAACGCACAAAAACCTTCACCATGAATACCTTTCCCCCCAAGACTTCAAGAAGATGATAGATATGGACGTGTGGTACGTGGACATAATAAGTTTACTTTTCCTAACCTAGTCTTCTAATCTACTTTATGAAGAAGAAGCCATGCAATAAATGTGTCATTTGTTGCAACGGTTGTGTATTCTAGTGCAACTGGTGGTGGTTTTGTTACAATAGATTACCTATTTGTTGCATAAGTTACATTAGATAAGTAGTCTATTAACAGATTCAGATAACTCTGTGCAACAGATGGTCCATCTGTTGCATCTTTCCACATTGATTTTATTTTTTAAAATTACTAACCTATTTAAAAATTATATTCTTATATCACGGTGTGGTACCCGATCCAACATATACATATTCGTACCAGCGTGGTACCCATCCAACATGTACATATCTGTTCCAGCGTGGTACTTGACCCAACATATACATATCCATACCGATTAGGTACCTAATCCAACATATACATATCTGTACCGGCGTGATACCCGATCCAACATATAAATATACATATCAGCGTGGTACCCGATCCAATATATACATATCCGTACCAACGTGGTACCCAATCCAACATATAGATATCCGTACCGGCGTGGTACCGATCCCTCCATAAACAAGTATTATTAATATCAAATTTAGACAATCTCACTGCATACAACAACGTACCAAGTTTACAAGTACACTAAAAGTCATAAGATAATTCCGTCAAGTAAATTTCCATAGTCATTTATACATGCATCAACAATTTAAAGCATGTCCGAATACCAATCAACAAGTATTCATAGAATTACTTTAAGGAGTTATCATTATCAAACAAGCCACTCATAGGACAATTCAATAAATCATCATTATCAACAATTTAGCCTCTCATGGGCATCCAATAGATATGGTGTTTTTATCAATATCAAAATAAGAATATCATTAAATAAATCACAATTCAATTCTCACGCTTACAAGTCACTATTGGAGCCTTAATTACTCATTAATTACTAAACATATCATTACCTTCTTAAATACTGCAACTTGGGTTCTAACATCACCACCTATAACTAGCACATTAACGTGTAGCTTATCCTCTACCTTTTTCCACATAATACAACCATCACACTAATTCAAGTCATCTATACCTTAGATATTACTATGCTTATCAATATGCGATCTTAGCATAATTCTCCTCATCATATTATTGCACAATACATACAACTTAATACCATTACAACTCAACTAGGTTCATCACTAGAACAACTAAAAAAATAACATCATGTTCATATATTACATTTACAATAATCTCTTTTTTGGCACATAACACATAATATCATAAATATCACATAATCAATCAATAATATAGTTTTTGGGATTAAAATTAAGGACTCGTGTCTTTATCCACCTCAACTCCATGCCCGCAGGCCTAGACATGCTTTCTCTCATCAATTCTAAATAATAAAAATATAAAATAACACAATCTTATACTCATTAAACCTAGCCTACCTGGACGCCAGGATTTTGAAAGAAACAAGCTACAACAAAGATGCTCTTTCCTTTCCTTCATGTCTTGAATAATCAATCATCAAATAATCAAGCAATTATAAGAGTAATTAAATATTTACTCTTCAAACAAATATCTTGGGGATTTAAACCCACTAACTCTACCCTTAATTCAAGGTCTATATCATTTTCCAATGTCAGTTAGCCCTTAATTAGCTCTTTCAAACCTAACCCATCTCCATTAATGGAATTTTTATGCTAAAAGTCTCATCTTTACGAAATTCAAGGTTCCTAACCATCAAAATTCATAATCTAGTTTATGAAATTCGTGTTAGGAATCTTTAATTCATAGTTTAGAATAAGCTCTAGGTCATATTAAAAACACCCATGCGTATTTCCCAAAAGAATTACACCATTAAAGGACTTTCTAAGGATTCTAAGATGTTAAAGGATTAAAAGACGAAGAAAATAACGGAAAAACTTACCTCAATAAAGGAATTTCACCTTAAGCCATGGAAAATCACCCCTCTAAGGTTGGGGAATGAAATTAGAGGGTTTTGGATTTAAAATACGGCTGAAACTGATTTAAATACAACCAAAAATTTTGCTACAGCAAAATTTCGTTTCATCCCGGACAGTGCTCAGTAAAACAGTCATAACTTTTTACTCCAAATTCAGATTGAGGAACTATTTGTGGAATTGGAAAGAAGACTTAGATATATTTAATTTGATAGGTTATGGGTTTCGTAACTCCTTATATTCTAATAGATATGATCGTTTAAATTTGGCCCTAATAAAAACCCATATCTAAACTGTATCGAAAAGTAAGTTTTATACATAACTTTGTGTTAGGGATATTGTATGACCTTAATTAATGGATAAAGAAATTTCAAACTAAGTTATTAATATTAGAACTCGTGAATAATTAAATTCATCGGGCTTGAGTCTATCTAACACATCCGAAGGCTAAAATCTTCACCGAAAAGTTTAAGGTGACATAATAAATAAAATATTGGCTAATTTGGACCCAAATTAATATTGAGGAATGAATTTATTACGAATAATTTAGTAACGATGAAATGGGTCATTACAACCAGATATCAATTTACCACCCGTTCGTCCCCGAACAGGCATTCAGTGGAGAAATGTATGAGGTTGGAATTAGAGAGACATTACTAACAGAGTTGCTTATACTGTACCTTGTTCACTCTTTTGATAACCTTATCGATCAACCCACATTCTATACTCAATCATTTTATAAATCTTTTCAAAATACGAAGATGCGGAGCAAAATATTTACACATAAATCACTTATTCTTCTTTCAACGACCTAAGTCTGAAACTTGAGTTTCACAAAAGCAAGATAAATATGGTTAAAAGATTCAACTTGAAGAAGATAAATATTCAAAAATGCCTTCCTTTTTTTTTTACCGAAGCTCTAGAGCCCCAAATTCAATTCAAAAAAGTTTATGAGATGCTACATGAATCTCATACTCAAATTTTCACCACTAGATAAGTCACATCTAATCCATCCAACACACAAGCTCTTCCTGAGACACCTGACTCGGTTTCTAGCCAAGACTACCCCATGGAGAATCTAAATTTAATCATATTTAAGCCACCATACCACTTACAAGTCCATAACTTAGATATCCGCATGAACTCAATCAAGACTATTAAATTCATTCTATAAAGATAGCTTCAACATTTCATAATCACTATTATTTTCACCTCAAGATTACCCATGATTAAAGCTTAGTATTTGCAACTATACATAGATGACAACATAACCTATCACTCATTGCACAAGCTTACAACTATTAGCCATAAAGATCCTACAGAATTATAGCCTACAACACATTCTCCTCCACAACATCGTTAATATTCATCTAATCATCATACCTTAATCATTGAACAAGCAATATCTACCAAGTATGACCCAAGAAAGATCAATCATGCCATTTAACAATTCACTTATTCTCCCATTCAGGATCATTCTTAATTATTTTATGAGTGTAACCAAGCGATATGATTTTGCATTGCCACCATCATGGGAATTAATATCATCAAAAAGTGTCATATATTAGCTAACTCTGTGGGACATGTAAATGTATAATTCAGCCACAAGGTCAAGTCAATCATAATTTATCTTCTCAATATTTTCCCGAATGCATAAATCCACAGTTATAACTTTTATCCAAACAATCGCTAACTCAAATATTTTTCAATGACCAACACTTCGTGGTCAAGCCAAATCACTCTTATATCACTAACACCAATTTAAGATATACAGAGTCATTTCTTATTTCTACTTAATAATCTTTTTATTACGGGCTTCACTTAACTCTTAATCATCTCAAGAGTGATCTCCACACAACTAGAACATAAGCAAGGTAAAAAAAATAAACCAATTATAGGTCATTAACAGTTTGAATGACCGGACCACACAAGGATCTCCACATAATATAAAATAATCGAACTACACAAGGATCCATCCACAACATCATTAACAAGAACCTCTCATTACAGAAAACACATATCACCTCAGTATTTTATTCATGTCATTTTTTTCCACCAACTTTTCTTGACATCATGTTCTCATATCATCCTCTCAATTCTTATACCATCAATTTCATCAGTATAATAGTACAAAAAAATAAGTAAGCACCATAGAATTTCTAGTTTCATAATAACAAGAAATCAAATAATTCCATCACAATTCTCAACAAAAACAACTTCGTCAATTTTCATCACTTAAATCCAAACAAAAACAATTCACAACACTGGCAAAAATGTAGCAACACAAGTTTAGCCAAATATCAAACACAATCCATCAATAAGTTCAGAACTTTCACAAGTCTTTACCTATTAACAATAACTTTTAGACCTTATTAACAGATACCAATTGAAATCTCCTAGATTTTTATTCAAAATTACTAAGATACCAATTAGAATTAACTACATTCCAATTGAGGTCTGTTAAGATACCAATTAGAATTGTCTAAATACCAATTAGAATCAATCTAATAGTCCAAGATTAGAATGGCACGATACAGAGAAAGAAAGGAAAATGACTTCTACATGCCTTATAGCCTTTCAAAGATTGGGGGTGGGGCCCTACACACCAATCTATGAAACTCTACTTGACATTGCTATTGTACTTGTGGGATCGGTGAACCTAACACTCTTATACCAATTGCCACGACCCAAACTACTAGACCGTGTGGGCACCTACGCTAATCTAAGTAGCTAGGAGAACTCTTACTACCCAACTAAAAATATACGGAAGACTTCAGTTTTTAAGAAAATACTGAATTAAATATAATAACATAAATTAGATATTAATAAGTTAACTTTTGTAAAAATTTCTTACAATTGTCCTTCACTATGCTAGGACTTGGCCAGACATGGACAGGAGCTATATACTACAGTATAAACTAACAATAAGATAATAATACAAAGACTCTAATATATGCCATGATGAAAGTGTAGAAGTTAGAGCTGAATATCGCCATCCATTTAGTAACTGCAACTAACCTGCATTCATTCTACATATCTTGAAGAAATGTAGAAGAGTAGGGTTAGTACGACCACACGTACTGGTAGGCATTATCGGTCGACCGTGTAAGTCCATATAATCATAAAATAGAATTAAGAAAAATAAATCATGACATCCTGAATGAAATATAATTCAACTAAGGTTATACTAATATTATTACTTTACCTATATAAGTTACCACATCCCACTACTCTTCCTACTCCATCAATATTATATTCGCTACTAACGAACTCTAGCCTCATTAATTCACACCATCAACCACAATCCAACGCTAATACAACATTATTCCTCTTTATTCACTTTATCTTTTTCATTACTCATATTCATAGGAACAAACCCGTAATCATAGACAACCCACACTAAATTCTCGGGCTAACAACTAAATGTACTATTACAATATTAAAGAATGATAACTAGCCATTCTGGTAAGCTACAATTAAAATACCTACATATGAAGCAAGTAAACCAACATATAAATAAGTACAAAGTTTCACTTTTTCAAATACATATCACATAATCAAATACCCAATGAATTAACAATACAATAATAATAGATCAAACAGTGCTCACAAATAAGCCACATAACCATCAAGAGTATCAACCATACTGTAAACATCCATAGACTCAACACAAATATGTACACACATGCTATGCGACATATTTTTTCTCAAATAGTCATGACTTGCGGGGAGCAATTACGTTCATGTACCGTACCGGCATGGCACTCGATCCAACATATATATATTTGTACTGGCGTGGTACCCGATCCAACATATACAAATCCATATCGGCGTGGTACTTGATCCAATATATATATATCCGTACCGGCGTGGTACCCGATTCAATATATATATATCCGTACCAGCGTGGTACCCGATCCAATATATACATATCCATACTAGCATGGTACCTGATTCAATATATAAATATTCGTACCAGCGTGGTACCCAATCCAACATATACATATCCATACCGGTGTGGTACCCGATCCAACATATATATATTCATACCGGCATGGTACCCAATCCAACATATACATATCTGTATCGGCGTGATACCATATCCAACATATACATATCCATATCGGCGTGGTACCCAATCCAATATATATATATATCCGTACCGGCGTGGTACCCGATCCAATATATATATATATATATATATATATATAAACTGTAATACCTCATATTTCTCTAGCTTAATTTAACCCTTAGTACATGAGTTATCCTATATAAAATTTTTGAAATACTTAATATTTTCTATTTTTAGAGCCATCCAATTCATAGGAAATTCAATTAGCTTTCCAACAATATAAAGTTCGCCCATATTCGACACCTGAGTGAGGAGTTAGAGCTATTTTAGTAAGACAGTGTGCCAACTGTCACTTCAGTGCATTGCGGAGGCCGTCCAAATGGTAATTGTCATTTTACAGTAAGCCAACACGATACCACCGCATCACGCCACCAACCACTTTCTCAATTATCACTTTTCAGTGTGACTCCGTGATTATGGCGCATCACGCCAAGGGGTAAAATCGTATCCAGTGAGGCACCACGATTGTACCGCATCGCGTTTTCATGTCGCATTTATAAATTTTTAGTATTTCAACGTGATTCCACCGTATAGCGCCAAGCCCTATGTTCTCAGTTGTCTATTTCCAGACACATGGCACGATAGTGGCGCGTGGCGCCAGGTGCCCAAATCGGGTTTTTCAGTGACGAATTTTCCTTTATTCTCAGGGGTAGTTTGGTATATTTCCATGACCCTAATCAGTCTAAACACAAAATTAAATCCCTAAATAACCTATTGCCTTATTATTTATTCACTTTCTCTCAAGAATAAAACATTCTCTCTTAAAAAGGCAAAAACCCTAGTTCAAGAAAATAAAGAACAAGCCTAAGAGTTCCTTCAAGAACCTTCAAGAAAAAATCTTCTCAGGTATGTTAGGTGTTCATCTATGGGTTCCTTTCACCCATAGAGTTCACAAATCCGTTTTTAAAACTACAAAGATTGTTGAATTATGAACTTCCATGTTTGAATTAGATTGAATTCATGTTCATGATATTAGTTGGTTTCAATCCATGATTTAAGTGCAAATTCATGAAATTGAATAGCATGTGTGATTAATATGTGATTATCTTGATAAACCCTTGAATTTACAAAGTGATTAATGTATCTATGATGTTAATTTGATTTTTAGTCCATGGTTATGATAAGATTCATGAAAATAGAATAATATTTAGGGGGAATTATATGAATAGCATGTTAAACCCATGAAATTACAAGTTGGGCATTCTAGTTGCCATGTTTATATGTTATCCATGAATATGTGCATTAGGTTGTGCTCCCCAAGTGATTGATAGAATGTTCATGTGAATTAAATGATAAAATCATGACATGCTAGTATATGTACAAGCTTATGCCCTACAAGTATTTAATGAAATGTCTATATGAATGAATTATGCACAAGCATACATTGTTATGCTTTTCAAGATTATGTTATGCTTTACTTTTCATGCTATCGAGTCCTGAAGGCATTTAATACCCGATAATCTAGCTGTATACCTAGATTCAATGTCAATTACAGAATAGTACCAGTCATGTCACTATCAGTAGAGCTCAGTCAGTTACAGAACTCAGTAGTACTCAGTCAGCTACAAAACTTAGGAAAACTCAGTATCAAACCAATTCATTCAGTTAACATGATCAGTAGTTCAGTCAAACCTAGTACAGTCTCATAATCAGTTCAGTGTTTATTAAGTTGGGAATAGGATACAGCACCGAGCAAACCCAGGGATGAAGGCATTCCTGTTAGTGTAGGGTTTGACCCTTAGTAGCAATCCCTGAGTTATAGAATGATGTAGTCAGCGTAGGTTGAGATGACTTCCTGCTAGATATGGGTTGACATATCTCTTATGAGTTTTCCTACTAGTTAAGGGTTGACAAAATATCTTCCTACCAGTTAGGGTTAACTCTCAGCCATTGTTAGTACCCGTGGTACGGTACTGACACCATTTCAACTATGGTCACAGGTTGGACCCCTACCAGCTCAGATTTAGGGCATGTCGGTTAGATGATTACCTCTTGCAATTTTAGTTTCAGTCTTAATTTAGAACTCAGTTCAGTTTTACAGAATTAGGACTGTCAGACATAGTCAATCAGTATCAGTAAATCAGTTATCAGTAACTTCAGATATCAGTTACTCAGTTATCATGACTCAGTACTCAGCTTTAAAAAATCTCAAATACAGTATATATCTATGTATGTCCATAGTATTGTATACTCAGTAATTTCAGTAGTATCAGTTATCCACGTACTCTTACATTCAGTTACTCTATCATTCAGCCAGTTACTATTTATGCATATGAACCCTTGCATTCAGCCTTACCTCATCTAGCATACCAGTACATTTCATGTATTGATACATACTCTTTCTTTGCGCTATGATGTCTCATATCATAGGTTCAGATGCTCAGGTTCTCAACCGCGCTTAGATAGATCCAGTCGACAATCGTAGATTTAGTAGTGAGTCCTCATCTATTGAGGATATGCTTTTATTTCAGCATTTCAGTAGTTTTAGTATTTCAGTAGTTGGAGTTAGTTGTGGGATTGTCCCATCAACTCTATATTCAAACAGTTCAGTTAGAGGTTTTTTAGACTAGACTAGTTCAGACAATATTTTAGATTTAGATGTTTTATCAGATGTTGTTATTTATAAGTATTTCATATTTTGAACCTTATGGCATTTCAATCTATTTTTTGTATTTTTTACTGTATATTATTCATTGCTCATAGCAAATATAAGATATGGGTTAACTTATGGTCCTTCAAGGTCGTAAGCACTGTGTAGCGTTTGGGGTACAGACTCGGGGCATTACATATCCGTACCGACATGGTATCTGATCCACCATAAAAAATTATTATCAATATCAAATTTAGACAATCTCACAGCATACAACAATGTACCTAGTTTACAAGTACACTTAAAGTCATAAGACAATTCCGTCAAGTAAATTTTCAATAGTCATTTATACATGCATCAACAATCCAAGCATTAACAATTTCAAGCATGTCCGAATACCAATCAACAAGTATTCATAACATTACTTTATGGAGTTATGATTATCAAAGAATCCACTAATAGGCACAATTCAATAAACCATCATTATCACCAATTTAGCCTCTCACGGGGATCCAATAGATATGGTGTTTTTATCAATGAAAAAATAACTTTCTGGACCCCTGTACTATGTCGGTTTTGTAAGTGGACACTTCTACCTACAAGTTTGTCATCTGGACCCCTAAACCCACTAAAAAGCAACATTTTAAACATCTTTTTGGTGAGTGTAATAGACTCTCCCACGTCAGCTTTCATATCAACTGCCACGTGTGCGACGTTATCTGCCATGTCATTTTTATATGTAAAATAAATAAATAAATAAATAAATAAACAAAACAACCCCTACCCCTTTTTTCTCTCTCTTCCCCTTTTTCTTTCCTTTTCTGGATCTTTCTCTCTATTTCGTCTTTTTTTTTTCTTAATCTTCTTCCAACTCTTCTCATTCTTCTTTTCCCTATATCATCTTCATCTTCTTATTCTTCTTGCTCTACAGAAAAATTAAAAAGTGAGGGCCAAAAAATTTAAGAAGTATGGAAAAAATGAATTTTTAGAGATTTTTGTGATTTGGGTAATTTTAGAAACTTGAAATGTAATGTAAAGACTCAATTTTTATGCTTTCTTTGAATTTTTTGTGGTTTGGGTAATTCGATAAACTTGAAATTCAATATAAAAATATAATTTTTATGCTTTTTTTAAAATTTTTGTGATTTGGACAATTCAAGAAAGTTGAAAATTCTTGAATTGAGTGAATTTTGTGAATCGGTGTCTTTGTGAATGGAGGTTTCTTTGCTTGAGAGTTGGTAGGGCAACGGGGGAGAGGGTTTGGGGATTGGGATGGGGGAGAGTGGCTTGGGAAATAAGGCTGGGAAAATGGTGGGGGAGAAGGCTGGGGTTGGGGGAATAGGGGTGCTGGATGGGGACTGGGCCTGGAGGCGCTGGGGTGAATGGGGAGGGGTTGGGGTGGGTGGGGAGGGGCTGGGGTACGTGGGGAGGTTCTGGGGTGGGTGGGGAGGACGGGGGGAGGGGGGACTTGGGGAAGGGGGGTTTTAATTTTTTTTCTTTAAATTTATTATTCTTAAAAATATTTTTAAGTTAAGAAATATGGAGGGAAAAAGATCTTTTAATTTTTTTTTAATTTTAATATTATTTTTAATTTTTTAAAAAATTATTTTAATATAAAATGGTCAAAAATTGACCCCCACTCGCACCCCAGGCGAGTGACTACACTCTCTTTATCCTAGTTAGTCATTTAATGTCACGCCGACAAAGTCAATGGTCAAAGGGTTTAAAAAATAGCTTTTTAGTAGGTTCAGGGGTCTAGATGACAAACATGTAAGTAGAAGTGTCCAATTTACAAAACCGACATCGTACAGGGGTTCAGAAGGTCTTTTTGCCTTTATAAATGTCAAAACAAAAATATTATTAAATAAACCACAATTCAATTCTTACGCATACAAGTCACTATTGGAGACATAATTACTCAATTAATTACCAAAAATATCATTATCTTCTTAAATACCGCAACTTGGGTTCTAACATCACCACCTATAACTAGCACATTCACGCGTATCATTATCATCTACCTTTTTCCACATAATACAACCATCACACTAATTCAAGTCATCTATCCCTTAGATATTACTATGCTCATCAATATTCTATCTTAGCATAATTCTCCTCATCATATTATTGCACAATACATACAACTTAATACCATTACAACTCAACTAGGTTCATCACTAGAACAACTAAAAAAAGAACATCATGTTCATATATTACATTTACAACAATCTCCTTTTGGGCACATAACACATAATATCATAAATATCACATAATCAATCAATAATATAGTTTTTGGGATTAAAGTTACGGACTCGTGTCTTTATCCACCTTAACTCCATGCCCACAGGCTTAGACATGCTTTCTTTCATCAATTCTAAATTATGAAAATATAAAATAACACAATCTTCTACTCATTAAACCTAACCTACCTGGACGCCAAGATTTTGGAAGAAACAAGCTGCAATAAAGATGCTCTTTCCTTTCCTCCATGTCTTGAATAAGCAATCGTCTAAAAATAAGCAATTATAAGAGTAATTAAATATTTACTCTTCAAACAAATATCTTGAGGATTCAAAGCCACTAATTCTACCCTTAATTCAAGGTCTATATCATTCCTCAATGTCAGTTAGCCATTAATTAGCTCTTTCAAGCTTAACTCATCTCCATTAATCTAGTTTTTAGGCTAAACGTCTCATCTTTATGGAATTCAAGGTTCCTAACCATCAAAATTCATAATCTAGTTTATGAAATTCGTGTTAGGAATCTTTAATTTATAGTTTAGAATTTGCTCTAGGTCTTATTAAAAATACCCATTAGTATTTCCCAAAAGAATTCCACCATTAAAGGTCTTTGTAAGGATTATGTTGAAGGATTAAAAGACGAAGAAAATAAAGGAAAAACTTACCTCAACAAAGGAATTTCACCTTAAGCCTTGGGAAATCACCTATCTAAGGTTGGGGAATGAAATTTGAGGGTTTTGGACTTAAAATATGGCTGAATCTGATTTAAATACAACCGGAAATTTCGCTACAGCGAAATCCCGTTTCAGCCCAAACAGTGCTCAGTAAAATAGTCATAACTTTTTACTTCGAATTCAGATTGAGGAACGGTTTGTTGAGTTGAAAAGAATACATAGAGATCGTTAATTTGCTAGGTTATAGGTTTCATAAATCCTTATATTCTAGGAGATATGATCATTTAAAGTTATCCCTAATAGAAACCCATATCGAAATTGTATCAAAAATAAAGTTTTATACTTAACTTTGTATTAGTGATATTGTATGACCTTAATTAATAGCTAAAGAAATTTCACACTAAGTTATTGATATTAGAACTCATGAATAATTAAATTCATTGGGCTTGAGTCTATCTAGACACATCCGAAGGCTAAAATCTTCACCTAAAAGTTTAAGGTGACATAATAAATAAAATATTGGCTAATTTGGACCCAAATTAATATTGAGTAATGAATTTATTACGAATAATTTAGTGACGATGAAATGGGTCATTTCAAAAATATCGGTCAAACAGTATTTTTCTTGTCATTCGAGTCAATTTCCTTCGACTCAAGTATAATTTCCATTTTTTAAAATGTCATGATTTTTTATTGTTTGTAGACTTGCTCTCATACAAAAAATACACTCTCTTCATTTCATTTATATGCTCCCTTTGTTTTTTATGAGTTAATTTAAATGAATTTCCAAGCTAAATTAGATCGGATTTATTTAATTTTTAATAATTAAAATTTAAATATCAACTACTATATAAAAAGTACTATAAATTATATTTTTTCTTTTTTCAATTTGATTAAATAAATACATTTTAAAACACTAGTTTAACCGTATGTGCCTCACACGTGTAACGTTTGATTATTTTAAATTAAATAATTTTATCTATTACGGAGATTTTTAGCGAAGTATAAAAAATTTAAATCACTTTTCAAAGATCCTTTATATTTTAATATAATAATGTAAAACATAAACATATATTTTAGAGTAAGCACTATATTTTTTACCACCGAAAGTTTCAAGTGGTTGATTGATCATCACTTTTGTGTTTGCCATGCAGTACCTATTTCCCTTGCCGCAGGTTAAGAGGGTCTCATCAATTTGAATTATATATGTGGTACGACTATTTTTATTTCTATATTTAAATTTTTTCCTTATTTTTAAAGTCAAATTTTTATAAATCATTGATTACATTCTTATTACGTACTTAAATCTTTTAAAAATTTGGTACTTCTTAAATTTTTCTTATTCTAAGGCTTTTATATTTATTTCTAGATTTTTCAAATCTTCTAAAAATCAAATTTAGTGGATTTAGAATTCTTAAATTAATTAAAAAAGTACTAGTTGTCATTAGTTTTGATGACTTCTAATAAGGAATGATTTTACCATAAATATACTTAGTTAATTTTAAATCTTAAATATTAGAAAAACATAGTGAAAAGCCGATTTTGTCTAAATTAAAGACTTTTAATAAAGGAGAAAAAGTTCAAACAACATTTTAAGGCCCTTCACACTTTTAATATATTACAAATTAGTCAACATTTATTTAGTTTGACTCTAAGAAAAACTAAAGCATATAAAAAAGAATAGATGGAGTAAAAGTAAAACTATTCAATGTATAGCTAGTAGTAATTAATTTAAAAAGTTGAAACATATAAACGACTGCTAAACTGACTGAATCAGATACTTCAAACTAAGAGTCTGCAGGGGCAGTGTTGCGCCTTATTTTTATCACAAAAAGCGGGATTCGACGTGACAACTCTATTTGATATTGTTGAAGAGTGAAGAGTCAACACGTAACGAATTAAGGTGTGATAGGGCACCATTCTAGGCTAATTATGAACCTATTTTGTTATTTAGTCTAGTTCACCAGAAATTTGAGTAAGGGTTCAAATTACCTCGAAAGAAAGGTATTAAGCACCTTTTAAGGTCCACAAATATGAATTCCGACCAAATTCATATATTACGTAGGGATTCTACGTGCTAAACAAAGGTCACTTATTTTAATGTTACTAAATAATAAAAATAATAAAGAAAACTTTCAACTAGTGTACATATCATACAAAGAATAAAAAAAAGATCTGCGAGAATAGACCTTTTGCGACATGCAAATAATAAATGAAAATATCATAATTCTTGTAATCTTCAACTTTTCCGAATTACGGACTCTAGCGAGCTCCTTTGCTTTTTAGAAAGAGAACAAAATAGGAGGATGATCAACTATAAATTGAACTTACATCAAAGTAAAGAGAAACTATAAATGATGCAAAACTTGTTAGTAATATATGTGTCACTTAAATTTTGGTGACGAATTAATGTAAGGGATTAATAAAAGTTAATAAGTAATTCAATAATATATACATACATAAAGTAAAAAGGATAGACAAAATGTGAGTGGGATCAAGGCATGACAAGACTGAAACTGGCCTAATGCGATCTTACTCCCTCTAGTTCAATTTCTATGTCTACTCTCTCAAATACCTTAAGACAAGACGAAAGAAATTCTTAAAGAAACTTATTTAAAGTACTAAGTAAATATTTTAGCATGTAAAATTCATGTAAAGAAAAAATACGTAAGTATAATATATAAATTGTATCAAAGAGTGTTACTATAGTAGCAAGAGTTGTCAAGTCTTTGAGACGTTTAAAATAGTGACATCTGAAATAAGAAAAGAAGAGAGTATTGAGGTGCTTTAAATTTTAATAAAGCTATATGTTCTTCATGTGAGAAGTCAACTATATCCTGTCTTTATCATCATATCCCAAAATGTACCTGACCCTCGATGAGATAAATACTCCCTTTCAACTCAATTTTGTGCATTGATGTAGTACCCTATATTTTTTTTAGCTTAAATTCATCTCTAAAATATCAAGAATTTGCTTCAAAGATGAATACCATTTATTTCATGTGGTACTTTCAAGATTTCGGCTTTTCATTGTGTGGGAAATTGAATAAGCTTTCCATCGATATCAAATTCACCTAAATCAGACACTCGGTGAAAGATTTATGGTATTTTTAAGTTGATAGTGTGTCACCTGGACTCTCAGTGCATCGCGGAGCTAAGTAAATTGGCAATTGTCAAATTTCAGTGGCCCTCTACGATAGCCACGCGTCGAAGAGAAGCCCATTTTCCTAATTTTCCCATTCCAGTGAGACTCTGTGATGCTGGCTTGTCGTGCCAGTGGTCAAAATGACAAAAATAAGGGCTCCACAATTGTGGCACATCGTGGAGGTAGCCCAGTTCCCGATCGTCCAAATTTTAGTGATCCACCGCGATAGTGGCACGTCACGGTGGCCACCCAGTTTGAAAAATATTGCATTTTTTAGTTTCGTTTGGGGGTTTAAAGAGGGCATTATAGTCATTCTCCCAGCCCCTAGTCCGTCTTAAACAACAAATTAAATCCCTCCAAATAACCTTACATTCAATTTTCATCTATTTCTGTCAAACAAAAACCCTAGCTCATCAAGTTTTCTCTCTAAGCAACTCAAATTCCTCCATTAATCTTTCAAGGAAACTTAAGATTTAGAATCCCCAAGTCAAGGACTCCAAGAATTCATCTCCAAAGCATCAATAGAGATCCAAGATTCAAGTATTGACAACTAGATCATCAATTAAGGTATGTGGAGCTTGAGCAAGGACAAATCTTTTGTCCTTGTGCCCAAAATTAAATTTTTAAAGATGAATTTACATGATTTTATATGAATTGCAATTAGGGTTCATACCCAAAGTATCTTGTTTTGAGTTTTCAATTTATAAAGTGATTGAAGCATGCAATTTCATGTTTGCCTTGATTTAAAGAATCCCCTTTATGATTTTGAATACCATGAGCATGTTATGAGACAGTGATTTTAGATTTTCAATTGAGTTTAAGCATGATCTTGTGATTCTTGATTTTATTATTTTGATATTGTTGAAGTAATTTCAAGAAGCATATTGAGCATGATAATTTACTATGAATTTACATGAGTTTGAAGCATGGGTTACTAGGGCTTAGTTTGAGTATTGATATTTTAAGAACTGGTGCTTTTAAGCACTCTGAGATTAGCATATTTTCAATTATATAAACAGTATTTGATCTTCGGATCCTCAGTTTAGCCATGGAATCTACTTTTCAGAATTTACTATAGTTTACAAAAACATATTGCTGATTTGAGTACAGTTTATATCAGATAAATGCATAATTTGTTTTAGATAAACCCTTATGCTAGTTTTAAAGTGGATTTCCAACAGAATGAGCGTAGAAAATAAATAAAAAGGGAGTAGTATATAGCACTGAGCGGAAAGTGTGGGTTTAGCGCATCCTATTTCCACAGAACTACATAGCCAACATAGGTACAGATCATCAGATTATTCCCACTTCTACGTAGATGATAGACTTAGCTTGTGATCGATTACATGGGTAGGTTATACTCCCTGGAAAGAGTATGACACCTCTCCCTAACGTGAGTTTTTTTCCTTAGGAGGACGAGACGTTGGACTCCATATTTCTCACATGATTTATGTCGATTAAGAGAACCTCCCTGCTAGTAAAAGATATACAGCTTTTCAGATAAAGTATTTTCCCTAAATTTTTAAAGCTTACAGACTACAAATTCTAGAATAGAAAGAGTAACAGAAAAGCTTTCAGAAAAAAAAAACTAAGTGTTAAGGCTCACAAGTTTTACTCAGATTATGCTTTACAGAAAGATATTAACTACAGTTTTCAGCTTTCAGATTTCAGATTTAGAGTGAGTCCTTTCTACACTTAGACAGTATAATTTAAAGGGAGAATACAAGTACAACTTTTAGAACTAAATGTTACGACTCACTAGATTTATAAAACAAGATTTGCTTCTCATGATTATTATTTTCAGCATTTCAAATATTTCAGTTTATGTGAGTCATTTACATTTAGCATGCATTATTTTGCAAATTATGATGATGAGATGATGTTTTTACTTATGGATTCACCCCCATATACTCAGTACATCCTCAAAGTACTGATTCATATATATTACCATGTGCTACATTGTCTTATAATGTAGGTATCAACTCAGTTGTAGCACGTATACTATATTCAAACAGTTTGCAGATTCCAGCCAGTAGATGATGAGTCCTCCTACTTTGGGGACTTTAGTTAGATGTTATTGCTGTACTTTATTTTCTTATTCATATGTATTGATTTGTGATAGTTGAATTCGCGTCCTAGCTATCTATAGTCGGTATAGTAGAGGCTTCACAGATGTCAGTTAGAGTCATTCATGTAAATTTTTGTCCCTCTTTTCAGACTTTATCTGAATGTAAAATTCAAATTAATATTGTATTTTCCCAAATTTCATCATTTTTATGTTTCCGCACAGTAATCTCAGTCATTTTAGACATATTATTCAGTTGCTTATGATTTATGCCAGTAGAAGGGTTATCTTGGGACCACTCGTGGTTCTAAGCACCGTGTGACATCTCAGGATAGATATTTGGAGCGTTACAATTGTCTCCCAGACTCCTGTGGCAGAGCATCGTTCCACAGTGATAGATATGCAAAAATATTCAAAGGGTGAGAGTATGTTTTCCCTTAATATTTAATTGACAGTAAAAAAAAATAACAAAAATTCTTGATCAAAATCACATAGAAAAGAAAAATGATTTGACCTCGGTTTAAACTAAGATTAAAATTATATGAGCCAAAGTGATCAAATGTAAAACGTAATAACGTAATTAGATAGTAAAATAATTAGAGGAAAAAGTTGATAAGTATATAAATATTACGACTAAGTATATAAAGATTAGTTTCCAAAGAAAATGACCAAATACAAAATGCTACAATTGTTAGATCTAAAAGTAGCAAAACATACAAAAATTATCGGGATAGTATGATGGTGAGATATATATGTATTAGAATACTAAGGCAAAAAAAAAAGTAAAATGGAACCAAAACCATTTTTTGAACTGTAAAACAAAGCCAAATACATATGAAAGTAAACTATGTAAGACATAAAGAGGTTGTTTGGTGGAGTGTATAAGAATAATATTGAATAAGGTGTATTAGCAATGCTTGCATGCATTACCAACGCAAGTATTAGTAATGCTCGTATTAATTATGCAAATATTTTGTCATACACAGTATTTGGTTTGATGTATTAAGAATAACTAGTTTAGTGTACGCACCTTGCGCGTGTACCTCACTTTATTGAGTTAAAACATTACGCTAAATAGGCTATTTGTTTAACTAATAAAGATGAATACAATAATTAAATTCAACAGCTTTTGGAGAATTTATTTAACTAAACCTAACCTTTACCAAAAAATTTGTTAAGCCGATCGGCATTCATCTATCACCTATAAACTCTAACAAAATAATACGATAATAGAGATATCAAAATAATACAAATAAACTTAACCTTGACACAAAAATATTCTCAAAACAGAGATATAAATACAATACAATACAATACAATTAAACCTAACCTTATCTAAAAAATTTCTCAAAGCCGACTGACATTCATTCATCTACCACCTGTAAATTCATCTACGACCTATAAACTATAACAAAATAATATAATAATGATCACAAATCTTCAATTTTGATGAAAATAATTCTTGTCTGGGCAAAAAATTTGACCCTAAAGAATGACTTGAATAAAAACAAAAAAGATATATATATATACACACACACATACACACGTTGAATTCTATTATGTTGACAAAACAGTGAAGAAGTTGAGGGTTGAATTCTTTAGGATTATTTTCTATCATATTTTAGGAGTATTTTCTAATTGATTAGTACAAAGAAAAATATTAATTGATTCTTCTTCCATATATTTTAGGAGTGTAGTTCTTTTAAAAAAATAATTAAATAATAAATTAAAAAAAATATTAATTGAGTCTTCTTCCATATATTTTAGGAGTCTCATATATTTTAGGAGTCTAGTTTTTTAAATAAAAATAATTAATAATAAATTAAAGAAAATAGTGAAAAGACAATTTTGTCTAAAGAAGGGTGTTTAATGAAGGGCAAAAAGTTCAAATCATTTTTCTAAGGATCTTCACACTTTTAATATATTATAGATTATAAATATATTAGCATAATTTTTATAAAAGCAATATTTGTTTACCAAAATGCCCTTTTTATACACTACTATATTTTCAAGCTTAACAGGAAAGCAGCAGAGCAACACATTTGTAGATTTCAATTCTACACTAAAACTAACACTTTTCTAACATAAAAATCAAAAAAAAAAATGAAACCGGGATGTTTGTCATGCAAACCAAGACGAATATGAGCACACCTGTTCTCAAAATTGAGTGAGAATGCAGCAAGACAAAGTCAAAAAAGGAAAATGAAAGCCACCATCAACTGTACTATCGTACTCAAATATTCAATTTTTATTTACTCATTTTCATTGCAAAAAGAAATCTGTGAAAGTTACGCAATCTTGAAAATCCAATTTTTACTTCTTCTCTACACCCACTTTTCTTTGAAAATTTAATTTCACGTATTCTCTATATCCAAACGATCTAAGAATGAGATGGGAAAAATTTGATTGGAATAAAAAAAAGAAAATTAGAAAACAAGATGTTTGATTAAGAAGGAAATCAGAAAACAAGATGTTTGATGAAGAAGGAAAAAGGTGTGGAGAAATGGTGGGAAAAGAAATTGATTATTTTAAGGGGTAAATTTGTCATTTAATAAGTTAGTGCATGCATTAAAATGCTTTGTATTACTAATACATAAAAAAGAGAGGTATTAGTAATAGATAGTCTAATACGCAATATAGTGTATAACTAATGCAAGACATTAGTTATACATAGACCAAAAAAGATACCAAACAAGACATTAATAATACCACAAGAACAATGCATGAATTACTTTGTTAACACACTCTACCAAACGATCCCAAAGTTTATCGACTTGGATGTAAAGTTTCACAAAGAAGCCTAAATATGTTCATAAAGAAATCAAAATTTGCTACTGGAGGGCAAAATGACAATGACACACATATGCACACAAAAATTATTTTATTTATCTCTTATATGACTAGCATTTTACAAAAACTGATTTGTTTGTCTCTTATAAGACTAGAATTTTCAGATTTAGATAATTAAACATGCTATTATAAACCTATAACCAAAATAATTCGATCTGATAACAAGCAAGATAACAAAGAGCACATAATCTCACCAATTGGTTGTCTAAAAAATATATGGAATTTAGAGAACATGAGGGTTGAAGGCTGACTTGTTTGGAGGAGCATAAGATAATTAGAGAACTAGACAGAGCATTGAATCACGAACATACTCAGTGGTTCACAAACGATTTTCTTTGGAGATAAGAAATTTGTTGTAACGCCTCAGTTGCTTCTCGATTACAGCTCACACTTTGTCGTCTCCTAGTAAACTAGTAGAGAATGAGATAGCACCTCTGTCTGCCATTTGAGCGAATTAGTAGAGAATGAGATAGTGATTGTGTGTGTGGTTTGTGTTTATTTGATAGCTACTTAGGTGATGAAACTGAGAATGAGGGAGTTGTTTGGGTATTGTGGTTGCTGCGCCGGTGTGTGTAAGACCCTGCAAAATCCTCGTCATCTAAGTCCTTTAAAGCATGCCAAAAGAGGTCCCAGACTTAGAAAATTTTTAGCTAAGTGTTAGGACTTAGTCTTTTACAAACTCTCAAACTTTGAGGAATTTATTTACGACCTTCCTGACCGATGAAAGTTAAATTTTAAGTTGTTTCATGATCGGAAAAGTCAATAGTACATCTCAGATGAGTTTTGGAATTTTTAGACAAGCTTAAGGGCATGTTTGGTACACCAAAACAACAGCTCGGGGCGATTTACCCACGACTCCTCGCCCAGTCCGCTGCTAAGGCAAGCCCACGATGGAGACCGCGGCGCCTCAGCTAGAGAGGCACTCCGGATGCTGCGGCGTCCTGGCCAATCCAGTCTGGATAATTTCTACAGGCAGTCCCAGGGAAGCCCGCGATGGAGACCATGGCACCCTGGCCAGTCCGGGCCATGTAATTTTTCTGCAGTCAAGTTTCGCATTTGTAAGGGGCAATTGAGTCATTCTTCACTACACCAATCCGTCTAAACATAAGATTAAAGTCTATTCTAACCACTTTAGGCCTATTTTCATCAAAATTTTCTCAATTGGATACCCTAAGCTTCACCATTCATCTCCTTGAATCCCAAGATTCCATCATTCTTTTTTCAAATTAGTCCAAAATTCAAAGTTCCCAATTCAAGAATTCCAAGAATCATTCTTCAAGAACGCAAATAGGATCTCCAAAAGAAAGCTTGTTCATCTAGTTCATCATCCAAGGTATGTGGGGTTTGAACAAGGACAAATCTTTCGCTCTTGTGCCCAAAAACTTGAATTTTATTAAAGATTACATGATTTGTAGGTTGGGGTTTATACCCAAAGTATCATGTTTTAAGATTATGAAATTATAAGTGATTTAAGCCTTGAATTGTATGTTTATCCCAACTATTTATGCTTTGAATTGAGGATTTATATCATGAATTGCACATCCCTATTGTGAATTGATATTTTCAAATGTTTCCAAAATAATTGTTGAGAATTAAGCTTCATTATGAAATTGTGATCATTTAAGTACATATGCTTTAAACCCAAGTATGAATTTTGATATTTCATGAAGTGTATATTATTAGCATGCTTTAACAAGCAAGCATTCAGATTTTAAAGAAAGATTGATCTTTTGATCCTAAGTTAAGATAGGAATCCATGTTATTTATGATTTAAAGCAAAGAGAAGCATAATTGGTTTTCATTATAGATTCTTGTGCTAATTTAAGGTGGATTTCCTAAAAGTTCTGAGCAATAAGTATGACAGTAGTATTTAGCACCGAGTTGGGTATTATTCTAAAGTCTCATACCCCAGAACTACATGCCACTATAGGTTTCTGATTTGCCCATAGTGGGCTAAGATAGTGATCACTTAAGTTAAGGTTCTATTCTGATGGCAAGGATAGAACAACTCTCCCCAATGTGGGCAAGACGTTGGACTCCATGTCAGCTCACATGGTTTATATCGGTTAGAAGAAACTCCTTAGGTCCCAAAGTTCCAAGATTCCCCAAAGACTCTAAGTTTTAAAAGAAAAGACATGACTAAAAAGCTTTTGGAAAACTAAATGTAGAGGCTCTCAACTTTCACTCATATTATACTTTAAAAAAAGGGTAGTAGTTTCAGATTTCAGATTTAAACGTGAACTCATATTTTTCTTTTATACTTAGTCGGTATGACTTAAAGAGGAAGTATAAGTAAAACCTTTAGAACTAAATGTTATGACTCATTAGATTTATAAAGCTTGATTTGTTATGCATGATTTCAGTTTTCAGTATTTTAGACATTCCAGCTTAGGTGAGTCATTTACATTTAGCATACATGATTTTATAAATTATGATGATGTTTTCTTATGCACTGCACCCCCATATGCTCAGTACATCCTCAAAGTATTGATCCACATATATGTCTATATGCTACACTGTCTCATAATGTAGGTTAAGATGATCATTCTCAGTGGCGTGAGTGATATTCGGTATCTCTATCTACGTTTTCATAGTTGGTGAGTCCTCAAGATTTGAGGTCCTAATTCTTCAGATTTTCCAGCTTTCGAAGTATTCGACTTATCATTTACAGTTTAGTATGAGTCATTTAGGGATCTGTCCTAATGGCTCCCTAGTTCTTTAGTAGTAGTGGCTTGTCAGATTATTAGTTAATTTCAGACTTTCAGTATTTGAAATCAGGCAGTTTTTTCAGTTTATTTTAGTTCAGATTTGATTTAATATAGTACTATTGCTTAATTTGTTTATTCTGAAGTAAGCTCCCAACTTAGTAGCAGACTCAAAGGGTTAGCTTGGGGCTACGTGTAGCCTTGAGCACCATGTGATGTCTCGGGATGAGATTTTGGGGTGTTACAAACTTGGTATCATAGCCTAAGGTTTAAAGAGTCCTAGAGAGTCAGACAAGCTGCATTGCATAGTCTTAATAATGGGTGTGAAGCGCTCTACATTTATGAGCAAGAGGCTACGGAACATTTTAGGTAAAGCCATCTCTTT
This sequence comes from Capsicum baccatum var. pendulum, assembly GCA_030864225.1. Classification (NCBI taxonomy): domain Eukaryota; kingdom Viridiplantae; phylum Streptophyta; class Magnoliopsida; order Solanales; family Solanaceae; genus Capsicum; species Capsicum baccatum. The sequence continues at coordinate 246,856,600 of CM061556.1, forward strand.
CTTGTACAATCCATCATGCTTATAGTTGTCTCTATTTGTTATTAACTCGTACTCTTTCACAACAGAATATGCCTCCCCACAGAGCTAATGCCCACAGAAATGATAATCAGTCACCCTAGTCTGTTGATCCCCTGAATGAGAATGTGTCTCATGCTGAATTTTGGGTTGTGTTTTAAGAGTTAGCCCAAGCTATGACCGCTAATATTCAAGCCAATAATCAGGCAATATTTTAAGTCAGCAAGGAGGTGATTTAGCTATAGCCAAACTTCATGACTTTATGAGAATGAATCCGCCCAAATTCTTTGGGTCAAAGGTAGGTGAAGACCCTCAGTTGTATTTTGATGAGGTAAAAAAGATCACTCAAGTTATGCATATTACTGAGGAGGAGAGTGTGGAATTGGCTTCTTATAGGTTGAAGGATGTTACTTATGATTGGATTGTTATGTGGAAGAAAAGTAGGGGTGAGGATGCAGCTCCCCTGAGTTGGCAGGTATTTCAGGATGCTTTTCTAGACAGGTTCTTTCCGTGTAAGTTGTGGGAAGCCAAGGTTGGGGAATTCATGAACCTGAGGCAGTACTCAATGACAATAAAGGAGTACTGCCTTAGTTCAACCAGTTATCTAAGTATGCCCCTGATTTGATAGCTAACACCATATCTAGTATGAGCAAGTTTGTTATTGAGGTGTTAGGATTAGTAGACAAAAAGTGTAGGACTGCCATGCTTATTGGAGATGTGGACCTTGCTAGATTGATGATGCATGCTCAACAGATTGAGGCAGAAAAGTTAAAGGGAAGGGATAGAAGTAATAAGAAGGCTAGAACAGGACAGTTTGAGTATGGTTAGACTAGATCTCATAGAAAGAATCGCTCACAGTTTTAGAATTATTTATCTATGCCAACTCTATCTTCGGCTAGTGCTCCCGCTCTCGGAGGTAGGCAGGATAAGTGGGGCAAGTCTTCTATGTACAGGTCCCAAAATAGTGTGAATCGTAAGCCCAATTATCCCTCATATGTAGGACCCATCCCGATGAGTGCTTGGCCGAGCAGAAAGGTTGTTTGGGTTGTGGCAAGTTGGGTTATAGAATTAGAGAGTATTCCTATGTTAAGAAAGAAAACAAAGATGTTCATCCCCATACTCAGGCTACCAGTGCACCAACTCTTGTAGCTCGCCTAGCCCCTCCTCAGGGCACTTCATCCAATATCGGTGGCGGACAACGTCAAAATTAGTTCTATGCTTTGCTATCCCATCAGGAGTAGGAGAGTTCCCCAGGTGTTGTTAATGGTATGCTTCGTGTCTTTTATTTTGATATTTATGCGTTACTGGACCCTGGGTCGAGTTTTTCTTATGTGACCCTACTAGTTACAGTTAATTTTGAGATAAGTTTTGAAAAGATCCCTAAGCCTTTCCTGATTTCTACTCCAGTAGGTGAGTCAATTGTTGCCAGATGGATTTATAAAAAGTGTCCTATCATTGTCCTTCATAAGGTCATGTTAGCAGACTTGATAGAGTTAGATATGGTCGATTTTGACCTTATTCTTGGTATGGATTGGCTTCATTCCTATTATGCATCCATAGATTGTCTCACTCGCATGGTAAAGTTTCAGTTCCCTGATGAGCCAGCCTTTGAGTGGTCAGGTAATTCAGTATTCCTAAGAGTCATTTCATGTCCTATCTTAAGGCCAAAAAGTTGAGATCCAAATATTGCATTTATCATCTAGTCCAAGTCAAAGATATAAAGTCTGAGACTCCAATAATTCAGTCCGTCCGAGTGGTCAATGAGTTTCCTAAAGTTTTTTTAGAAGATCTCCCAGGGGTACCTCCCGATAAAGAGATAGAATTTCAGATCGACCTTCTTCCCGATACTCAACCTATTTCTATTCCTCCATATCATATGGCTCTCGCAAAGCTTAAGGAGTTGAAAGAACAACTCAAAGATATGTTAGATAAGGGTTTCATAAGGCCTAGTGCTTCTCCATGGGTCACTTCCTTCCTATTCGTACGAAAGAAAGATGGTTCTTTGTGTATGTCATCTGCTGAATAAAGTCACAATCAAGAACAAATACCCTCTTCCTAGGATTGATTACTTGTTTGATCAATTACAAGGTGAAAGTTATTTCTCAAAGATAGACCTTAGATCCGGCTATCATCAACTTAAAGTAAGGAAATGTAACATTTAGAAAACAACCTTCAGGACCCGTTATGGTCATTTTAAGTTTCTAGTATTGTCCTTTGAGATAACCAATACCCCAACAGCCTTCATGGACCTCATGAATTGAGTGTTTAAATAATATTTAGACATGTTTGTCATAGTATTCATAGATGATATCCTTGTGTACTCTCGTAGTGAGGATAATCATCCAGACTATCTTCGAATTATGTTACAGACTCTTAGAGATCATCAATTGTTTGTCAAATTCAGCAAGTGTGAATTTTGGCTAAGATCAGTAGACTTTCTCAATCATATTAGAGTAGATCCCCAAAATACAAAAGACATAAAAAATTGGCCTAGACCTATATCTCCATCAGACATTAGGAGTTTATTGGGTTTAGCAGGTTATTACAGAAGTTTTATGAAGGGTTTTCATCCGTTGCATCTCCTATGTTCCGATTGACCTAAAAAAAAGTTAAGTTTCAGTGGTCAAATCCCTATGAGAAGAGTTTTTAGGAGTTGAAGACTCGACTCACTTCAGACCCAGTCTTAGCGTTACCTGATGGTACAAATGGTTTTATTGCTAATTGTGATGCTTCCAGAGTTGGTTTGGGTTGTGTGTTAATGCAGAGAGGTAAGGTTATAGCCTATTGATGATAGGCGAATTTACGCGCCTATATCAATATATTTTGCCCATATTTTAGCCTAGTTTTGAGAACTAATTATCTATTTCATACACTTTTAGTCCTTTTTCCTGTACATGAGCTAACAAATGTGATTAGGAAAGTTTCAGGTATAAATGATGCAAAATACAGCAATTTATGGCTTACTTGACGCAAAAGAAAGCTCACGAACGAAGTGGAAAGGAGCTGGACGCCTAAAGGACTAAATCTGCTGCATGGAAAATCTGTCCCGGGCTAAAACAGCAATTCTGAAGACTTTGGGGACTTACAGACACAAAGCTGGATTTTTGCCATAATACATTAACCTAGTGCAATTAGGTTATGTGTTTCATTATTCCATTTGGATTATAATTTTGTAACCTTACCCTAGTACATTTGGGTCAAGGATTTCATTAGTATATTAGGATTTGGTTATTTATTTCATTAGCTTAGTAGGAGTAGGATAGGAGTATTATAAATACCCTATCATGTTAGAGATTTTTATCAACTCTTCACTTAAGACATCTCCTTACAATTTAATCAATTTTCTTTCATCCCTCTCATCTTCCACTACAAACACTTCTAATCTATTCTTCTATTCTTAAATTCCACAACAAGAGAATCGTTACTTGCTACGGAATCACTAAAACCACACGCCAAACACCTACTATTCACGCCATCCACCATGCAAAACGTGATATCCTTTGCATTCATGGGTAACTAAACCTCTTAGTTGGGGTTATGGAAGCCGAATGAGTTACTATCTATTGCTATGAGCTTGTGAGTTCAAGACACGTATATTGCTTATATCATTATTCTCTTCATCTTAAATCTACATCCTTTGCGGTTCAAACACAAGAACACGCCATTCTAACATCTAACCTGTTCGAGAGAAAGGTTATTTGTCTAGAAAAGAAGACGCATAGACTAACGCCAGTCTAACATTTAACTTGTTCGAGAGAAAGGTTATTTGTCTGGAAAAGAGATAATGTCAAGGTAGTAGGACACCCTTTCCTATTAAAAAGCTAGTGCCGTAACTGGACTAACCTCTTGGAGAATTTGTACCGCTAGACACGCTTTAAGCTCGAGAGAGTTAAAGTGAAATAGTCCTTGTTTAGGTCGAGAGACGCTTGGATTTACCATCGACTACAATTCTCTATAAGCAATTGCATGCCAAGACTCTACACACTCATAGCCAATAGAGACGTATACCTCAGAAGGTGGACATAACCCCAACGCCTCAATTCTCATTGTTTCACAACCTACGAAATACTCTCTTTTTACTTTATTATTTTCAGCTTTTATTTCATTACTTTGGTTACTTATTACAATCCCCCCTTCTTACGAGACTTGCACCAAAAGTCTATTAATTTTGCTTACTTGTTGACCAAGCTATTCCCTGTGAGATCGATACCCAACCCAGGTTGGGTTCTATATTTGCTATCGACCGCTTTACACTCCTACGAGAGCTGTAGATTGAGCGTTATCAAAAATTGGCGCCGTTGCCGGGGAATACGAGTGTCAATCAAGTTCGTGATAATTACTAGACCCTTTGGTCAAAGATTCTCGTACTTTTACGTTTAGTTTTTGTTTTTGTTTATTGCAGGTTTTTCTTTTAGTGCATGCCCCATACTAGAAGTTCTGGTCAACCGTTATTACCAATCAATCCGGAACCGCAACGAATTAGAAGAATGGAAGCACAAGCTGAAATCGACAGGATGGCTGCTCAACACGAGCAAGCAAGATTAGCTGCTCTTGCCGCTGCTCAAGTCCAACAACAAAACATTGATAATCCTGGACGAGCAACAAATCCTGACGATGAAGATTTAGGTGATGACGAGTTACTGAACCCTAGGCGTGATGCTGAAATTATAACACCTGCCAACAGAAGAGGTCGACAAGCTCGGTACAGATATGATCGCCAACCTTTGCAACCAGCTTTCGACGATGATGATGATGATCTTGATGGTGCCGGAGCCACTGGAGCTATAATTCCACCACCATTAGCGCCCGGAGCCAAGTTCAACATCACAAGCACCATGATTCGGTTATTGCAACTCAAGGGATTATTTGGTGGACTAGCAGGCGATGATCCGAATATGCATCTCATCAACTTTATTTCTACATGCAAGTCTTTTGACAATCCTGGTGTTGGTCAGAATGCTATTCGATTACGTCTATTTCCATTGTCTCTGTCTGGGGAGGCAACATTATGGTTGAATGGGCTGACTCCTGATTCTATTACAAATTGGAGGCAATTGAGAGACGCTTTCCTAGAAAGATTCTTTCCGCCATCCAAGAGGGCTCAATTGAGAGATGAAATCAGCAACTTTCGTCAGCTTCCATCTGAAGCTCTCCACGAAACATGGGAGAGGTTCAAGACAAAGCTAGCGAGATGCCCAAACCATCACATGACCAATGTCCACTTGATGGAGATCTTGTATAGAGCCCTGAATTCAGTAACTAAACCAGTGGTGGACAACGCAACTGGAGGTTCTTTTATGGACCTCACCTTTGGTCAAGCAAGCAACATGCTAGATCGTATGACGAAACAAAGTAGAGCTTGGCATACCAGGGATTCTGAGGTAGCAAGCCCCACTTTATCTATTGGCATGTCTGCAGACCAAAGAAGAAGAGAAGAAGAACGTGATCAAGACATGGCGCACATGAAAACCCAAATGGATCTTCTTACAAAGCATCTATTAGGGAAGACTGAAAAAGTGAAAGCAATTGCGTCAAAAGGAAGAGACGAATCTGATTCAGAAGAGGAGGCCAACTACTTGAACAATCAGGGGGGTTTCCGTGGGAATGCCCAAGGAAACCAAGGTCGGAACTATTATGATAAATCTGGAGGTAAAGACCAAGGTAGTTGGAAGAAAAATAATGAAAATAGTGGTTTGTACGTTCCCCCTGGTAGACGTGATACCACCACATCTAATTCTATGGAAGACATGATGGCTAAGTTATTGAAAGGAGTGGAAGCGACGAGCGCGGGAGTTAAGGAGGTGATTGACGATTTGGCCTCCATGAAGCAATTAGTTGATTCTCATTCCACTTCTATCAAGCAAATAGAGCAACAATTAAGCCAACTTTCAGCAGCATTCAATCAAAGAAAGGCTGGCACCTTACCGAGCGATACAGTCCAAAACCCAAGGAATGATGGGTCATGCATGGCCATCACTACGAGGAGTGGTAAGGTGCTGGAAACTTCAGCAGAAGGCAAGCAAGTAGTTGACGGAACAGCAGATATGGACGCCACACCTAGTAACGCCACTAGGGAAGACGCCGCAATATCCACTTCCAACGTCAAGGACGTGTTGCCTAGTGACGTGCAGCCTGAAAAAAATAATAAACGGAAGCAAGAGGAGAAGAAAGACATGGAGAGAACACTTCCATACCCACCACCACCTTTTCCACAAAGATTGAAGAAGGTGGCCGATGACACTAAGTTCAGCAAATTTATGACCATGTTGAAGCAGCTGACTATTAATGTCCCATTGGTAGAGGCACTTGAACAAATGCCTGGGTATGCGAAGTTTATGAAAGATCTTTTGACTAAGAAGAGGGCAGCAAGCTATGAGCTGAAAGATGATGTGCATCATTGTAGTGCAATCGCTACCCGATCCATAGTTCAAAAGAAGGCCGACCCCGGAGCTTTCACTATTCCTTGCACCGTCGGATCTTTGGACTTTGCTAAAGCATTATGTGACTTAGGAGCCAGCATCAACCTGATTCCATTATCAATCTACAAGAAGTTGGGGTTAGGAGATCCTACACCAACTAATATGAGGCTTGTTATGGCGGATAGGTCGGTAAAACGACCGGTGGGTATTCTATGCGATGTCTTGGTGAAGGTATCTTCATTCATATTTCCGCCAGACTTTGTCATTTTGGATTGTGAAGCAGATTCAGAGGTTCCCATAATCTTGGGACGCCCTTTCCTTGCTACGGGAAGTGTGCTCATAGATTTGAGAGCTAATGAGCTTTCATTCCGAATAAATGATGAAGTGGTGCGCTTTGATGTTTGAAAATCAATGAAGCAACCCAAAGATCTAAGTGTATTTTCTGTGGCTGATGTTGTCGTTGATGACGAGGATGAGTTACTTGCTGAAGAGCAAATTCTTGATGATCCTTTGGAGGTTTTGCTCATGGAAGAAGATGATGATGATGCTGAAATTTCTGAAGATAATGTTTGTGCTCTATCAGGATTAGGAGCATATCGCTATACTCCTAAGAAGCTGGATCTTGATCTCAAGAATCGACCCACACCACCAGCTAAGCCATCTATTGAAGAACCACCCACATTAGAATTAAAGGAGCTGCCAAGCCATTTGAAGTACGCATTCTTAGGAAGCGGAAACACTCTTCCAGTCATAGTGGCAGCCGATTTAGGTGAGCAATAAGTTGCAGCTCTTATTGCAATTTTACGCAAGTATATTAGAGCTATTGGATGGACCATTGCGGATATCCTTGGTATTCCACCTGGGATTTGCACTCATAAAATTCAGCTCCAAGAAAAGTGCACACCCACCATCGAACACCAAAGACGTCTAAACCCACCAATGCAAGAGGTGGTGAAGAAGGAGATTATCAAGTGGTTAGACGCAGGAGTTGTGTATCCTATTTCTGATAGTACATGGGTAAGCCCAGTACAATGTGTTCCCAAGAAAGGAGGCATGACAGTGGTTGCTAATGCAAAGAATGAGCTTATTCCACTCAGGCCCGTTACTGGATGGAGAGTATGTATGGACTACCGCAAGCTGAATTCTTGGACTCTCAAGGATCATTTCCCCATGCCATTTATGGACCAAATGCTAGATCGATTAGCGGGGAAAGGATGGTTTTGCTTTCTTGATGGTTATTCAGGTTACAATCAGATTTGTATTGCCCCCGAAGACCAAGAGAAGACAACGTTTACATGCCCATATGGTACCTTTGCCTTCAAACGCATGCCATTCGGGTTATGTAACGCACCAGCCACCTTTCAACGCTGTATGATGTCTATTTTCTCTGATATGGTAGAAGACACTTTGGAGGTATTTATGGATGACTTTTCAGTTGTTGGTGAGTCCTTTGACGCATGTTTGGTGAACTTGAGCATGGCATTACAAAGATGTGTAGAGTTCAACCTTGTGCTGAATTGGGAGAAGTGCCACTTCATGGTAAAAGAAGGAATTGTTCTTGGGCACAAGATCTCCGAAAGAGGAATAGAGGTTGATCGCGCCAAAATAGAGGTAATTGAGAAGCTACCACCTCCAATTTCGGTGAAAGGAGTTCGTAGTTTTCTTGGCCATGCTGGGTTTTATCGTAGATTCATCAAAGACTTCGCCAAAATTTCAAGTCCATTGTGCAAGCTATTGGAGAAAGATGCGAAGTTTGACTTTAATGATGATTGCTTGAAGGCATTCGAATGCCTTAAAGAAAAACTCATTGAAGCCCCTATCATGATAGCACCAGATTGGACGCTCCCGTTTGAAATCATGTGTGATGCTAGTGGTGTAGCCGTTGGCGCTGTTCTTGGACAGAGAAAGGAGAAATTATTTCATCCTATCTACTATGCGAGTAAAGTCCTCAATGAAGCCCAAAAGAACTACACTGTCACTGAACAAGAGCTCTTAGCGGTTGTATATGCGTTTGAGAAGTTCCGTGCCTATCTATTGGGTACTAAAGTGATCGTTCATACAGACCATGCAGCTCTTAGATATCTAATGACAAAGAAGGATGCAAAACCAAGGCTGATTAGATGGGTATTGCTGCTGCAAGAGTTTGATTTCGAAGTCAAAGATAGAAGAGGTTGCGAGAACCAAGTGGCTGATCACCTATCTAGACTTGAGAATGAGTATGTGGCGCAACCAGAAAATCAGATTGACGATGCATTCCCTGACGAGGAGATACTAGCGACAACAATGGAGAACTTACCATGGTATGCCGACTTTGCAAATTTCGTGGTGAGTAATGTGTTACCTTCCAATTTATCTTACCACCAGAGGAGGAAGTTTATGCATGACGTTCAGCACTACTATTGGGATGAGCCTTATTTGTTTCGAAGATGCGCGGATGGTATCATTCGACGATGTATATCCCATGAAGAAGTGCCTACTATATTCAGAGATGCACACGACTATGTGAGAAGGTGTGACCAATGCCAACGTCAAGGTGCTATTTCAAAACACCATGAAATGCCCATGTCCAAAATTATGGAGGTAGAACTCTTTGATGTGTAGGGTATTGATTTCATGGGACCATTCGTGAATTCGTTTGGAATGAAGTACATCTTGGTTGCTGTGGATTATGTGTCGAAATGGGTTGAAGCTGTAGCATTGGCCGATAACGAAGGAAAGCGTGTTGTAGCGTTTTTAAAGAAGAATATCTTCTCTCGCTTTGGGGTACCTCGTACTATCATAAGTGATGGAGGATCTCACTTCTGCAACAAGCTATTCAAATCTGTATTGGCCAAGTATGGAGTCAAGCAACACAAGGTAGCTACGCCTTATCATCCCCAAACTAGTGGACAAGTAGAGGTTTCCAATCGTGAGATCAAGCAAATCCTTGCCAAGACGGTCAATGCGAATCGGAAGGATTGGTCTCGAAAGCTAGATGATGCACTATGGGCGTACAGGACTGCATTCAAAACACCCATTGGCATGTCACCTTATCAGCTAGTTTATGGGAAGGCTTGTCATCTACCCATCGAGCTTGAGTACAAGGCATTGTGGGCATTGAAGCACTTGAATCTGAATTGGGATGATGTGAAGAACCTGAGGTTGGAGCAGCTGAACGAACTAGATGAATTCCGTCTCCATGCATATGAAAGATCAGATTTATACAAGGAGCGGATGAAGAAGTATCATGATCAGCGGATTGTTCGACGAAACTTCCAAAAAGGTGACATGGTACTACTCTTTAACTCCAGATTCAAGCTCTTCCCAGGTAAGTTAAAATCAAAGTGGTCTGGTCCATTTAAAGTCACCCAAGTCTACTCGTCTGGAGTAGTCGAATTGGAAAACAATGAGGGTGTTATCTTCAAAGTGAATGGCCAACGTGTCAAGCCATATATCGGTCCTCTTGACTCGATAAATGACATGGCCATCACTTATCTCGACGAAGTCTAAGTACTCGAGACTACTACGTCGAGCCACGACAATAAATAAGGCGCTAGATGGGAGGCAACCCATCGTTTTATCGTTTTATCGTTTTATCGTTTCGTCGTTTTAATTTTTTTCTTTTTGATAAATGAAAATCCAAAAATAAGAGTCGTGCCACGACCAAAACTAAGGCGCTTGGTGGGAGGCAACCCATCGTACTAATCGTTTTTATTGTGTTTTGAGCAAATATAGGTGCAAGAAGTATGCAACGAGGAGATTGATTTCAATTGACGATTTGGTCGCATTGTATGGTAAAGTCGGTAAGTTAGGAATGGTGATGCATAAGGCTATGAATTGAGCCTTTCTCACGTCATAATAGGCTTCGAGGAAGGCTAGGCCTTGGTATAAATAGGCCACGAACGATGCACAACCTATTCTATAGCCTAAGGACTCGGAATCTAGTGTGCAATACACTATGCGCCGCCTATTCCTAGGTGTGCTTTTGACTATGCGCCGCCTATGCTATGGCATTTGAGATACTGAGACCAAATGCCATAGGATATGCGCCGCATATGTCTAGATATGCCATAGGATATGCGGCGCATATGTCCCATTATGCCATGGACAATGTGCCGCACATGTAAGTGATATGCCGAGGGATATGCGCCGCATATGTGGTAATTTTGTCCCCAAATCCGATTGTAAATGGGTCATAACCCGACCCATACTCCTCCTATATAAAGGGGACTTGTTTTTTTTATCACAAACACATTAGAATCAACCCTAAAGGCGCCGCATATCATCCCAAATCCTCTCAAATTTTTCTTCCTTTGTTCTTCCAATCCACAACAAACTTCTCCACACTCTTCAAGCAAGTAAGTGCTCTCTTATTCTTCATCTATTTATCGTAAGTACTACGTTGCTATGCTTATTATAAAATGCTAAATCATAAGAAATTGGTGGTGATGTTCATGTGTGTGGATATTTGTTGCAAAATCGTGTGATTGAATATATACGTACGGAATTCTTGACTTGTTTCCGACTTGAATTTTGTTTCAATGGCATTGTTATGATACTTGCTGAACATATGTGGCTATGAATATTGCTTGAGAGTGTTGTTTGGATGCTTGCATGATTAACCATCCCGTCCATCGGGATAAGGTTATAGTGACTATCGACGTAGGAGGTAGTGTTTGTTGTAGGAATAGCAATTCCATGCGGTAACTCCTATGTTGTAGTGTCGCTATATGCACCATGAAAGACGTCCAAGTGGCTGCTCATAAGTGATGTAATGCTGATTTTCTTGTCGGAATACAATCCTAAAACATATGTCGACGAAGTCTGAGTACTCGACCACTTTCACTTCACTGATTTGTGCTAACAAGATTAAGTGTGGGGTGGTACCCCTAGTGCTTGCATGTAGATTGTATAAAGTGCGATTGTGCTGCAACTAACATTATTTTTAGTCTCAGGTACAATGGCACCGAAAGCAAGGCAAGGCAAGGAGAAGGCTACCACAACCCGAAAGGATAAAAAGAGAAGCCGAAAAGACCAAGGAGAATCATCTTCAGCACACCTACCACGCAGAATGTTCGGAATCAAATGGGTTCTTGAGGAAGACGCCAAGGCATGGTACAGCAGCAACAAAGAAAAGAAATATGTGCACGTCGACTTAATCAACAAGGAGACCTTAGCAAAGAAGGAGCCGCAAATGTTAGCTAAGATAATGGCTCTGAAGCTGGATTTCATCTTCCGTGACATGGGAGAGTGCAATCTTGACTTGACAAGAGAGTTTTATGCCAACTGGTCGCCAAAAACAACAGGCAACGAAGTCAAAATTCGGGGCCAAGTGTTACAGCTTACAGCGGATTGGATCAACTCGTTTCTAGGCCTACCTTCGGTCGACACTGCACCATACAAAGAGCTGTACAGCAGGCCTCCTTACAGAGCAATAAGACACACGCTTTGTGGAAGCAGATCAATGGCAAGATGGGGCAGACATAAGGAAACAGGCCGTCACAACACATTCCCCTATGCTCCACTAAATAGGGAAGCAAGAATCTGGATGCGCATTGTCAACTCATGCCTTATTCCTGGGACGCAATACACAAAGATATCGAGAGATAGAGTGTGTTTGGTTTATGCGTTGATGACGAATGTCCCTATCAACTTTGGGGCAATCATTCGATCTACCATGAGAAAAGCCAGACTCCACAGCAGGTCCCATTTCACATTCGGCAATTTGTTGACAGCAATGTTGCGGAAGGAGGATATAGAAGAGGAACCAGCTGACCACAAACTCCCACATACCCCAAAGAAGGTTGACCTCACCAAGGTCAAAGATGCTGAAACAACACATGGAGTCAACCTTACCACTGCGGAGAGACACGCTCGTGACGAGAGTTTCTTTCGTCATCTCTATGGCATGACACGATTCACTATGATGAGTGGTGGACGTATTCCAACTGCTGAAGAGCTCCAACAGCTGGACCACGACTACCCAATGAACAGACATGCCCGGGAGATGTGTGGAGTGGGAGTATATTTCGAGGAACCTCTTGATGATGACGTGCCAACTGATGATGATAGACGCTTGCCTGATTCTGATGCTGAGGAGAACTCTGACGATGACTCTTACGATGATTCGGACGAAGGGGGTATGACCCCCGACATTGAGGAAGAGTCCGACTAATCAGGTTCTTTGACTTTATTTTCCACTGAGGGCAGTGCCTAGTCTAAGTGTGGGGTGTCGGCAGAATCTGCATGCCATGTTTGTATGTTTGCTTGTTTATTTTGTTTTGAGTCCAAATTTTTTTTTGTGATTTTTTTCGTGTGACGTTTTTTTATTTTTTTTAGGAGTAAAATTTTTCTAGCTACGCATGAAATTATTTGGATAGGCAGCATGAGATTAGAACAAGAGTATGTGCTACAATTGTGACTATTGAGACATTTAGGCTCTAGTTGTGACTCATTATGTGATAGTGTGTGATTCAATTCCTTCACTTGTTGGGTCGAGAGTCTATATTACTACCAATCAAGTCGACCATGTGCCTTGTGTGTGTGAGATAATAGTATATTCTATGTTTGTGGCTGATGCTAGAACTTGCCTGGTATGTATGCAAAGCGAAAATAAGGAATGTAAGTTTAGGATATGATTTAGGCATTTCTTTGGCAACCTATACATGTTTACCTTCAGTTTTTCCTACCCATGAAAATCATCCTAGTTAAACCCTTTTGAGCCTTTAGCCTATTTCTTTGACAACCTTGTATGTAAGCCTAATCCATTTTTTTTCAAGACCGTAATTTGATCCAAATTCCTAAGTGCTTTAAAGTGAAAAAAAAAAAAAGTCATGTGACAACATAAGAGGAAATTGGGTGAGTATGATGCTTTAAAATTGCAATGGTGCTTGAATATGTTATGAAAAAGAAAAAAAACTATCATAGGAGGTACGTTGTGAAAAGAAAAAGGAAAAGAAAGCTGAAAAGTGAGTTGTACTTAAAATTGAAAAACAAAAGATGAGAACAAGGGTGGAAGAATAAAATAAAGAAAGGTTGAAAGAAAAAAGTGTCATAGATACAAAGTGATGTATTAAAGTGCTTAGGAACCTAGTCACTATTCTTGGCCAAAATAGTCCTACCCGTCCCTTAGCCTACATTACAACCATCTAAAGACCTACTTGATCCTAATCTTAACATTCCGACATTTAGTAGAGTACTACATTAAAGGCAAGCTTATGGTCACTAGTTGCTACATATGAATTCTTTGTGAGAGTGAGTGCAAGGATATTTTGATACCCATGTTTGAAAATATGCTATACTTGTGAGTGATTATGGGTACTATATTGTGAGACACACATGGTTGATGAGTCTTGGATAGTTGTATATGATTCTATGCACCTTAACGTTTGCATGCGAGTTGATCACCATCACGAGTCTATGCTTGAGGTTAAATTGTTTCTACTTATAATCGGAAAGCTACTCTTCGTTGATAATTGTTGTGCTTGTCTTGAAGAATGTTTTGTGTTGTTTCTGTAAAAACCTTAAGTCGATGCTTAGAAGGACATGATATGTTGTTCGAGGACGAACAAAGCTCTAAGTGTGGGGTGTTGATGATAGGCGAATTTACGCGCCTATATCAATATATTTTGCCCATATTTTAGCCTAGTTTTGAGAACTAATTATCTATTTCATACACTTTTAGTCCTTTTTCCTGTACATGAGCTAACAAATGTGATTAGGAAAGTTTCAGGTATAAATGATGCAAAATACAGCAATTTATGGCTTACTTGACGCAAAAGAAAGCTCACGAACGAAGTGGAAAGGAGCTGGACGCCTAAAGGACTAAATCTGCTGCATGGAAAATCTGTCCCGGGATAAAACAGCAATTCTGAAGACTTTGGGGACTTACAGACACAAAGCTGGATTTTTGCCATAATACATTAACCTAGTGCAATTAGGTTATGTGTTTCATTATTCCATTTGGATTATAATTTTGTAACCTTACCCTAGTACATTTGGGTCAAGGATTTCATTAGTATATTAGGATTTGGTTATTTATTTCATTAGCTTAGTAGGAGTAGGATAGGAGTATTATAAATACCCTATCATGTTAGAGATTTTTATCAACTCTTCACTTAAGACATCTCCTTACAATTTAATCAATTTTCTTTCATCCCTCTCATCTTCCACTACAAACACTTCTAATCTATTCTTCTATTCTTAAATTCCACAATAAGAGAATCGTTACTTGCTACGGAATCACTAAAACCACACGCCAAACACCTACTATTCACGCCATCCACCATGCAAAACGTGATATCCTTCGCATTCATGGGTAACTAAACCTCTTAGTTGGGGTTATGGAAGCCGAATGAGTTACTATCTATTGCTATGAGCTTGTGAGTTCAAGACACGTATATTGCTTATATCATTATTCTCTTCATCTTAAATCTACATCCTTTGCGGTTCAAACACAAGAACACGCCATTCTAACATCTAACCTGTTCGAGAGAAAGGTTATTTGTCTAGAAAAGAAGACGCATAGACTAACGCCAGTCTAACATTTAACTTGTTCGAGAGAAAGGTTATTTGTCTGGAAAAGAGATAATGTCAAGGTAGTAGGACACCCTTTCCTATTAAAAAGCTAGTGCCGTAACTGGACTAACCTCTTGGAGAATTTGTACCGCTAGACACGCTTTAAGCTCGAGAGAGTTAAAGTGAAATAGTCCTTGTTTAGGTCGAGAGACGCTTGGATTTACCATCGACTACAATTCTCTATAAGCAATTGCATGCCAAGACTCTACACACTCATAGCCAATAGAGACGTATACCTCAGAAGGTGGACATAACCCCAACGCCTCAATTCTCATTGTTTCACAACCTACGAAATACTCTCTTTTTACTTTATTATTTTCAGCTTTTATTTCATTACTTTGGTTACTTATTACAATCCCCCCTTCTTACGAGACTTGCACCAAAAGTCTATTAATTTTGCTTACTTGTTGACCAAGCTATTCCCTGTGGGATCGATACCCAACCCAGGTTGGGTTCTATATTTGCTATCGACCGCTTTACACTCCTACGAGAGCTGTAGATTGAGCGTTATCACCTATTCCTCTAGATAGTTGAAGCCTAATAAAAGAATTACCCAACCCATGATCTGGAAATAGTTGTTGTAGTGTTTGCTATGAAAATATGGAGGCACTATTTGTATGGGGTGCATGTTAATGTGTTCAAGGATCATAAAAGCTTGCAGTATGTGTTTACTTAGATGGAATTGAATTTACATCAAAGAAGGTGGCTAGAATTATTGAAGAATTATGATATGAGTGTGTTGTATCACTCGGGCAAAGCCAATGTAGTGGTAGACGCCCTTAGCAGATAGTCTATGGGTAGTGTTGCTCATGTAGAGAATGATAAGAAAGAGCCAGTTCGGGAAGTTCATCGCTTGGTTAGATTAGGCATCAGGTTGGTGGATTCGACCGAGGAGGACGTTTGGGTGCAGAGCAGTGCAGAATCTTCCTTAGTTTCTGATGTGAAGGAGAAAAAAGATCAACGCCCCATCTTAGTTAAGTTAAAGGAGTTAGTTAAAGATCAGAAAGTAGAGGTTTTCACCCAAAGGGGAGATGGTGAGTTGAGATATCAAAGTAGATTGTATGTGCCATGTGTTGATGATTTGCGACAGTAAATTATAGCAGAAGCGCATGGTGCGCGTTATTCTATTCATCCAGGTGCTACTAAGATATACCGCTACTTGTGGAAAATCTATTGGTGGAGTGGTATGAAAAAAGACATAGTGTAGTTTGTAGCTAAGTGTGCAAGTTGTCAACAGGTTAAGGTAGAGCACTAAAGGCTTGGTGGTATTTTGTAAGAGTTCGGTATTACTACTTGGAAGTGGGAAGAGGTGAATATGGACTTTGTGACTGGTTTACCCCGTTCGGATCGACAGTATGATTTGATTTGGGTTATTGTAGACAGATTGACTAAGTCAGCGCATTTCTTGCCAGTTCATACATCCTATTCAGCTAAAGACTATGCTAATTTGTATATTAGAGAGTTAGTCAGATTTCATGGAGTTCCTTTTTCCATCATCTCGGATAGGGGTACTCAGTTTATCTCCCAGTTTTGGAAAGCTTTTTAGAAGGGTCTTGGTGCCCAAGTTCATCTTAGTTTCACTTTTCAACCACAGAGAGATGGTCAGGCATAGAGGACCATCCAGACTTTAGAGGATATATTAAGGGCTAGTGTGCTCGATTTCAAAGGTAGTTGGGATGAGCATTTGCCAGTGATTCAGTTTGCCTACAACAACAGTTATCATGCTAGTATTAAGATGGACCTGTTTGAGGCTCTTTATAGGTGAAGGTTTAGATCGCCAGTTGGTAGGTTCAACGTGGGTGAGGCCACTTTGATTGGACTAGATGTGGTGTTAAATGCTATGGAGAAAGTATAGTCGATTCAAGAAAGATTGAGAACGGCTCAGAGTCATCAGAAATCGTATGCATATGTAAGGAGAAAAGATCTTGAGTTTGAAGTCGGTGATTTCGTTTATTTGAAATTTTCACGCATGAAAGGGGTGAAGAGATTTGGCAAAAAAGAAAAACTTAGTCCTCGTTATGTAGGTCCCTTCCGGATACTAAGTTGTGTTGGAAAAGTGGCATATAAGCTTGAGTTGCCTACAGATTTATCGTCTGTACATCTTGTATTCCATGTGTCTCTATTAAAGAAGTATATTAGTGATCCATCGGTTGCAGTACCCTTAGAAAGTTCAGAGATTCATGATAGCCTCTCTTATGAGGAGATTCCAGTTGAAATCCTTGACCGCCAGATTCATCGACTAAGGAACAAAGAAGTTCCCTTAGTTAAAGTCCTTTGGCGAAATCAATCCATTGAGGGTGCTACTTGGGAAGAAGAAGTAGATATGCAGGCCAAGTACCCTCATATTTTCGTTACAGATTCAGATTCAATTCAACGTAACAAACTTTCTCAGATCATCTCTTTTCATTTCCAAGTTTCAGCTTTATATAGCCATCTATTCGATAGTTCTTGCATTTGTGATCAGTTTAGCCATGCTTTCAATTATGCATATCCGTTATAGTTTTAAGTCTCAGTATGGTCGGTCTCATTCAAGGACGAATGTTTCCAAGGGGGAGATATTGTAAGACCCCACAAAATCCTCATCGTCTATGTCCTTTAAAGCATGCCAAAAAAAGGTCTTAGCTTAGAAAAATTTCAGCTAAGTGTTAGGACTTAGTCTTTTCCAAACTCCCAAATTTTGAGAAATTTATTTACGACCTTCTCGACCTCTGAAAGTTCATTTTTAAGTTATTTGATAATCAGGGAAGTCAATAATACATCACGGGTGAGTTTTAAAATTTTTGAACAAATGTAAGGGCATGTTTGGTACACCAAAATAGCAGCTCAGTGCGATTTACCCGTGGCACCTCGCCAAGTCTGGTGCTAACGAAAGCCCGCGATGGAGACCGCGGTGCCTCAGCCAGAGCAGCGCTCTAGAGCCCGCGGTACCCTGGCCAGTCCGGTCTGGGTAATTTCTGTAGGCAGGCCCAGGAAAGCCCACGATGGAGACCGTGGCACCTCGGCCAGAGCGGCTCTTCAGAGCCCACGGCGCCCTGGCCAATCAGGCCATATAATTTTTCTATAGTCAAGTTCCGCATTTGTAAGGGGCAATTGAGTCATTCTTCACTTCCCCAATCTGTCTAAACACAAGATTAAA
Source organism: Capsicum baccatum var. pendulum (assembly GCA_030864225.1). Classification (NCBI taxonomy): domain Eukaryota; kingdom Viridiplantae; phylum Streptophyta; class Magnoliopsida; order Solanales; family Solanaceae; genus Capsicum; species Capsicum baccatum. Next base: position 246,874,726 of record CM061556.1, read on the forward strand.
GCCTATTCTAACCACATTAGGCCTATTTTCATCAAAATTTTCTCAATTGAAAACCCTAAGCTTCACCATTTATATCCAAGAATCCTAAGACTCCACCATTCTTTTTCCAAATTAGTCCAAAATTCAAAGTTTCCAATTCAAGAATTCCAAGAATCATCCTTCAAGAACGCAAATAGGATCTCCAAAAGTAAGCTTGTTCATCTAGTTCATCATCCAAGGTATGTGGGGTTTGAAAAAGGACAAATCTTTCATTCTTAGTTGGGGTTTATACCCAAAGTATCTTGTTTTAAGTTAATAAAATTATAAATGATTTAAGCCTTGAATTGCATGTTTATCCCACCTACTTATGCTTTGAATTGAGGATTTAAATTATGAATTGCACATCCCTATTGTGAATTGATATTTTCAAGTGTTTAAAAGATAATCGTTGAGAATTAAGCTTCATTATGAAATCGTGATCATTTAAGTACATATGCTTTAAACCCAAGTATGAATTTTGATACTTCATGAATAGTATATTATTAGCATGGTTTAACAAGCAAGCATTCAGATTTTAAAGAAAGATTGATCTTTCGAACCTAAGCTAAGATTGGAATCCATGTTATTTATGATTTAAAGCAAAGAGAAGCATAATTGGTTTTCATTATAGACCCTTATGCTAATTTAAGGTGGATTTCCTAAAAGTTCTGAGCAATAAGTATAACAGTAGTATTTAGCACCGAGTTGGGTATGATTTCAAGGTCTCATGCCCCAGAACTACGTGCCACCATAGGTTTCTGATTTGCCCATAGTGGGCCAAGATAGTGATCACTTAAGTTAAGGTTCTATCTGATGACAAGTGTAGAAAAGCTCTCCCCAACGTGGACAAGACGTTGGACTCCATGTCAAATCACATAGTTTATATCGGTTAGAAGAAACTCCCTAAGTCCCAAAGTTCTAAGATTCCCTAACGTCTCTAAGTTTCAAATGAAAAGAAATGACCGAAAAGCATTTGGAAAACTAAGTGTAGAGGCTCTCAAGTTTCACTCATATTGTGCTTTACAAAAAAGGTAGTAGTTTCAGATTTCAAATTTAAACGTGAGCTCATATTTTTCTTTTACACTTAGCCGATATGACTTAAAGAGGAAGTATAAGTACAGTCTTTAGAACTAAATGTTATGACTCACTAGATTTATAAAGCTTGATTTGTATCGCATGATTTTAGTTTTCAGTATTTTAGACATTCCAGCTTAGGTGAGTCATTTACATTTAGCATGCATGATTTTATAAATTATGATGATGTTTTCTTATGCACTGCACCCCCATATGCTCAGTACATCCTCAAAGTACAAATCCGCATATATGTCTATGGCTACATTGTCTCATAATGTAGGTTCAGGTGCTCATTCTCAGCAGCGTGAGTGATCTTCGGCATCTCTATCTACGTTTCCACAGTTGGTGAGTCCTCATGATTCGAGGGTCTACTTCTTCAGATTTTCCATCTTTCGTTGTATTCGACTTATCATTTACAGTTTATTCTGAGTCAGTTGGAGATCTGTCCCAATGGGTCCCTAGTTCTTTAGTGGTAGAGGCTTGTCGGACTATTAGTTGATTCCAGACTTTCAGTATTTGACAATCAGACAGTGTCTTCAGTTTATTTCAGTTCAGATTTGATTTAATACAATACTATTGCTTGATTTGTTTATCCTGAAGTAAGCTCCTGACTTAGTAGCAGGCTCAAAGGGTTAGCTTGGAGCTACTTGTAGCCTTGAGCACCGTGTGACGTCTCGGGATGATATTCGATGTGCCCTTCTCCCTTTAATGGTATTAGGACCAACTATATATAGAGAAAAATAATTGAGAGAAGTTGGTAGAGGTAGTAAAAATAGGAAAAAATCTCTTAATTTAGGTAAGAACTATTTTACATGGAAAAGAATGATAAGAGGACATTACTTGAAGGTAATAATATTCTTTCACCTAGAGAAAAATATCTTAAGAGGATTTTATGGATATGGGAAGATTTGAATAAATTTGAATTTGAAATTTGAGTTTTGAACTTGTTTAGGACTAAATAATTTTTTAAATATATATATATATATATATATATATATATATATATTATATTTTTGGAAAGGTTTGGATAAATTTGAATTTGAAATTTGAGTTTTGAACTTGTTTAGGACTAAATAATTTTTTTAAATATATATATATATATATATATATATAAACAAACAAAAAGGGTAAATACTAAATTACTAAGTGAAGGAAAATAATACTAAATTATTAAATCAACCACTATATCTATAATAAGAAAATAATTTATAATAAATGAATAATAACTTTTAAATATTTGATCAAATACTTATAAAATAAAATAAACGAGAAATGAAAAGAATAATTAAACAAAACTTTGCAAGTGAAGAATATTATATAATAAACATATAAATAATAGTAGTAATAGTAAACAACAACAATAAGTTAAAGGCTACGAAAACAATTGATTGAATCAATATAATTATGTCCCTCATTTCTATTTACGTGGCGCAAGAAGTTTCAGAAGAATAACATCTTTTTTTATATTTAATAATTTTAAATTCTTTTTATTCCTCTTTATTTTATTTAATAATTTTAATTTTTTTAATTCCTCTTTAACTTCACGCTTAAACATCTATACATAAATTGACTTGAAGGAAGGAGGGTGTACTAATTTTCCTTTATACTTTATCCATGAGTTAGTTGAACGAACACCTGAAGTTGTTATTTGTTTATTTTTGGTTAAAGAGAGTAGATATTCATTAGGAATTAATGAAGCAAATAGTTAGTGCTCCCAGCAGTTGTAGGAGCCAAAATAGCATTGTTCGGGGCCACATCCCGGCCCTGTAGGAGAATAGTTGAATTTTGAATTCTATAATTAAAACTTGTACCCTTCCTATCTGCTTGTACAAAAGCAATTACAAAAGGTGGCATTTGCCGGTAGAGCCTTGGTTCCAGCTCCATGATCCTAGCTCCCTCCTTCGCAAGTATGTCCGCCACTGCATTCTGCTCCCTGTAGATATTTGTTGGGGCTGCTATATGTATTTCCTCCATTAGTAGTCTGCACTCAGTCAAAATATTATGATAGTATGGGTGATCATTTTCAAGCATATGCAATAATACACTAGAATCAGTTTCGATGATGATGTGATGGAGATTGTTGGCTTTAGCGATGGCCAAGCCATATCTTAGGACCAATATTTCGACATGGTGGGAGTGGTTAGGGGAAGGCGCATGTGATAACCTAATACCCAGTTCCTTTCGTGGTTCCTAAAAGCTCCTTCAATTCTCCTTTGCCCAAGTTTTGAAGGGCTGAGCCATCTATGTTAAGCTTTAGATAACCCCTTGCAGGGGGTTTCTAGCTAACAGTGGTCGTGGTAGTAAAGGAGGTATTGGATTTTTCAGTAGTGGATATCAAGCTATACTCAGTAGCCAGTGCAACCGCCTGATGAGGAGAGATAAGAGTGTTTCTGTTATTGAAGTTATTATTATTTCGACACAGCCAAATGGTCCAAAGGCGGCCTTGGCATTAAACCACTATCTATGCATGTATTTTCACCCTGGACTGAGGAGGCCTCGCCTAAGGAGTGGCAGATTTGGATGGGAAAGAAGAGTCCCCCAGTTGAGCCAGTTGTTGAAGGATTTACCTTTCAATTTTTTCCATTCTTTCTCCCAGTTAGCAGCATAGAAAGTAGTGAGCAAATCCTCGATTTTGAATGTAGAAAAGTGAATAAGCTTATCCCAGAATAGAATGGCATGAGGGTATTTGAAGAAGATGTGGTCAATAGTTTCTTCTTACTGATTTTGGCATTGATTACATAGGGGAAAGGGTAAGCCTATGTGTCTTCGATAGGCATTGGTGGGGAATATATTGTGGAGCATATGCGGAAGGAAAGTTTTAAGCTTGTTAGGAGTGCTTGCATTCCAAACTGAGTTGAAGTCTCTAGGAGTGTGATCCATGCTCTCTTGGTCTCTAAGAAGGTTGTACATACTACTAGTAATAACGTGGCAATTACTAGTGAGCCCCCAAGTAGGTATGTCCTCCTCAGTAGAGTTATGGGGTAGAGGAGTGGTTAGGATAATCTCTTTTAGGTGCTGGGGAGTTCCATGGAGAGAATACTGAGGTTCCCGTTGCCATTGTTGTAAAGGTTATGCACAGTAAGATTTAAATCAGAGGCAGTTAAAGGGCCATGGATGGTATTCCTTATGCTATCCAAGTGAGGAATCTAATTATCAAGCAAAAATTGACTTTATTCCCTTTATTGACACACCAAGTTATTCCCTTGGAACAATTCTTCCATCCCCTCATAACATTCTTCCAAGTCCTAGTTAGGGTGGCAATATTACTATTTTGGTGTTTATGAGTGAGTACTCTCCCCCAAAAGTTGTTAGGTTGAGTGTGTAGTCTCCAAGCCAGGCTAGCATAGAGGGCGTTGTTCCTGGTTTCACTCTTATGGAGCCCTAGCCCTCCTCTAGCCTTAGGAGTGGTGAGGGTGTCCTAGTTGAGTAGGTGTAATTTTCTTTTCTCAGCACGGCTACCTCAGACAAAGTCCTTTGCATTTTATTAATATGTTCATGCATTTTTCTAGGGAGTTTGATATAGTGCATGATGTGGGTGGAAATGCTGCTAAGGGTGGATTTGGTTAGCACAGTCCTACCAGCCATATTGAGAAATCTAGTTTTCTATCCAGCTATTCTAGCCTTTATGTTATCTAATATGAACTCAAAATTATTATTCTTAGGCTTGCTATGAAAAATAGGGTAGCCAAGGTATTTGCCAAAGGCTCGGCTAGGGTTGATTTGAAGTATGTTGAAGCACAAGGTTTCATTTTCAGGGGTGTAGTTTTTTTGGAAGATTACCTTGGATTTGACATTATTGATAGTCTGGCCAGAGAGAACACTGAAGACTTGTAGGATGTTTAAAATTGTGTAGCAATTTACAGGGTTAGCCTTATCCAGCAGAGTGAGATCATCAGCAAAGAAGAGGTATGATAGTTTGGGACCTCCAGTAGTAATACCTATGGGATGCCAATGTTTGGCTTCTACCTCAGATTCTATTCCTCTAGGGAGTCTTTTTATGTATAAGATGAAGAGGTAGGAGAACATAAGGTCCCCTGCATGATCCCCTGGTAGGTTTAAAGGTTTCAGTCCTGCACCCATTAACTAAAATAAAAATAGAGAAAGTGGTGACACATGACATAATGAGCCTAGTAAGGTTAGCAAGAAAACCAAAGAAGAGGAAGGTATCTTTTATGAAGGGTCACTCTAGCTTGTCAAAGGCCTTTTCTAGATTTATTTTGAGGATCATGTTGGCATTTGTACCCCTCATTTTGTTAAAATAAGTAATATACTCTTAGATGATGATGGCCTGGTCAGAAGCCCTTCTATTGACTAGAAAACTAGCTTGGCTGGGACCAATAATGGAGGGGGGTAAGGTTTAATTTTATTAACAATGATCTTAGTGATTAGCTTGTAAGAGGTGTTGCGGAGCCATATGGGTCTAAATCTTCTAAGGCTCTCAGCATTGCTGCATTTAGGAATGAGACAGATCAGAGTGGCATTATTGTCAGAGGGCATGGAGTAGGTGGAGAAGACTTCCTTATAGAAGTTGACAGTGCTGGTCCCTACAGTACCCCAGAACTTTGGGAAGAACATAGGGATGAGACCATCAGGCCCAAGGGACTTCAGAGGTTTAAAGGATTTTGAGGGCTACCATGATCTCAATATCTTTAAGAGGGGACTCCACGACAAGCTTATTAGCCTTAAAAAGAATATTGGAGTTGTTAATAGGAGCAAAATATCTATTGGGGCTGCTGGTGTGGGTAGTAGTGAAAAGATCCCTATAGTGCTTGAGAATGTGGGTTTGGATATTGGATTCTCCTGAGATGGTATTGCCAACTTCATCTTTGAGCCTATTGATCCTGTTCCTCCTTCTCCTATTGATGGTGGAGGAATAAAAGAATGACGTATTGACATCCTTCTCTGTGAGCTAAGATGTCCTGGATTTGATTTTCCAAGAATCCTCTTCATATTTCAGTAAGCCATCGTAATCAAGCAAAGTTTATTTTCTAGCTCATGGAGGAAGGAACTAGTGTGATAGTGGGCAGATTTTTGGATACCATCTAGCCTAGCCACGATTTTCATTATCCTGTGGAAGATGTTTCCAAAAACTATTTTGTTCCAATGGGTGGCAACATCATGAAAATGGAATATGGCAAGATGAAGTGGGATGTTTACAAGAAAACACCCCACTAAAAGTCCCTGGAAAAAGTGGTAGTGTAACACCCCGTACTTAATTACGTGCATTAGCCATTGTTATATGTGTTGGAGTATCTGTATTGATCCTAAGTTAGGTATATATGAGTTTAAGTATGAGTATTGATTATTTTGAGATGGTTTCAAGTGTATAGTTTGATTATATGGGTATAGGAATCGACCTTATTTATATCGGAATTTGCCCGTCAATGTATCCATACGAAGGTTATTGAATAAGATTTCCGACGATATAAAGATTTTCAAAAACGGATAAGTTTCGGATATAAGCGAGCACGCTCGCAACTATAAAACGGTGGTCGGGATGTGAACAGTAAAATTACAGGAAAATTTCCAATTTTTGGGTCAACTTTGAACGATCATAACTCCCTCAATATAATGAAATGGGAGAGATACCACATATCAAAAGAAAGATATTTGAGTATTCTTTCTAATGAAATTGGTTTAATCCAAATCCAACATCTGAGTAAGGAGTTATACTCGTTCTACTTCAGCCTCTCAAAACAGATTTTTGTGAACAGTAAATTAGCAGGAAAATACTGAGGCCTGCCAGTTTTTGGGTCAACTTTGAACGATCATAACTCCCTCAATATAATGAACTGGGAGAGCTACCACATATCAAAAGAAATATCTTTGAGTCTTATTTCCAATGCAATTAGTTTCATCCAAATACAACATCTATGTAAGGAGTTATACGCGTTTTACTTCAGCCTCTCAAAACAGATTTTTAGGGTCAACTTCAAACGATCATAACTCCTTGTACAGGACGAACTGGGTGGCCTAATTTATATGAAATGAAAGAAATTTGAATTATCTTTACAATGATACCAATTTCACCCAAATCCAATATTGGAGCAAAGAGTTATGGTCTATCTACTTCAGCTTGTCAAAACAGTCCACCGGAGGACATATTTGACATTATTTAAATTTTAAGGGCACTTTGGTCATTTTCTATGGTATTATGGACGGGAATATGTGTATATATACATGTATATGAGTTCAAAAACTCATATTCATCATCAATTATAGGAAAGAACAGACCCTAGCCTAATTTTCAACTCTAATTATCTTGTGATTCAACCGTGGAAAGTCCAAATTGATTCCGTAGTTGTGTTCATCGTCTCAAGGGCTTCGAGAAGCACCCCTTATTTGTGCCAACAGGACTTCAAAACCCAAAGGGCCATTCTATGGTAAGGATGTAAATTATGTTGGTGTTATTTATATGGATATGTATATATATATATATATATGCATGTGAGCATAAGAAGTATGTTATTTGATTGTTGTTGAAAGATGATTGGAAATGATGTTGGATCATTCTTGTCCATGGTTGGATTGTGTTGAATTGTGAAGAGATGATGTGGTATTGATGATGTGGTATTGAAATGATGATTATATATATATATATATATACACATAAACCTATTGTTCAAGTTGGTTTTTGGAATGCTTTGCAAATATTGGTTGTATGGAATTATGGAAGAGAATTGTGGTGTTGGGTTGCTAATACTAGATGCCAAATATTTCATTGTAGATAAGTGATTTATAAAGGCGGGAAGTTGTGTTGAATTGGTATCCGAATCTACAACGAGGTATGTAAAGCATACTCTAACGATGTTCTTTGGCATGAAAACACCAATGTTTCATCAAGTAAGATTCCGATGGTTATCCAAACACATGTATTGTTCTACATTACCAATGAAGTTGTTTCCATTCTATAAAGTGTCAAAATGTTTCATTGATATACCAAGAGGCTCCTATTTCATTGTTGTGATATTGATGATTCTGAAACATATTGTTGATGTACCAAAGAGTCCTTATTACATTGTTATTGTATAGAAGGTCTATTACTTGATTCCTATTGATGTATCATTGTTCCAAAGGTGCTATATTGGCATGAACACTAATGTAATAATCTCAAAGCTTTTGAACTAAGTTATTGGAAAAATCTTTTATGTGTTTATGGGTGGTATCCCAAGGGCATAAGCCTAGCATGGGTCGATCCCAATTGATATGTACTGGGGGCAGCCTAATGGTCACAGTACGGTACAGTATTGATTATTGTTAGGTGGTTGGAGGTTCGGGAGGAGGAGGTAATGGCGAATAATAATTGTAAAGAATGAAATGAACGAATGTATACCGTTCCACAAATGTGTTTGAATTCAAGAACCCAATTCAGATTAATAATAATGTACATGATCCTAAAAGTGTTTATGAAGTGTGGTTCACTTCTATTATGATTTATTCACATGCGTATGATTTTCTTGATCCCCCATATCACATATGATTATTTACAGCTTTACATACTCAGTACATATTTCGTACTGACGTCCCTCACGGGGGACCTGCATTTCATGCTGCAGGATCAGGTACTTCAGCTCATTCACAGCATAGATAGGAGTCAGGTCATACAGCTGTTGTTGGTGAGCTCCAGTTTGCTTCGGAGCTTTCCGAGTCGGTTTCTTATATTTTGTTATTGTACAGGAGTCATGTGTGGGTGGGGGTTTGTCCCGACCCTAGTTATGTCATGTATATCCTAGAGGCTTTGTAGACATAAAGAAGGGTAAAGTCATGGAAGTTTATATAGTGATGTTATATTCGTATATGGGGTGGCCCCGACGGCCAAGTATTATATATATGTATATATATTTGTGCGTGTTGTGCTGATACAGGTAATTAGACCCTTTTATATGCAGCGAAGTGCTGCCTAAATTTTTGGTCACATGTAAGTGAAAGTACAGGTATTTGAACGGGTTCTCCCGGGCCTTCTCGGCTTCGGGTGCCAGTCCGGCCCGATGGGATTTTGGGCCGTGACAAAAGTGGTATCAGAGAGGTTCGTCCTAGTGAGTCTACAAAGCCGCGTCTACGTAGAGTCTTGTTTATCGGTGTGTTGTGCACCACATCTATAAACAGGAGGCTATGGACATTTAGGAATTGTTTCTTTTCTTTATGTCTTAGATCGTGCAATAGAGCTTATATTGTATATGAAGTCATAGTTGACCACTGAATCAGTTTGTTTCTCTTATTATAGTAATGATGTCAGTTACCAGAAGCAAAAATACCGGTAAGCAAGTAGATGTGGCTGCCGGAAAGGGGACTAGTAAGTCACCCACTATACCAGCTAATCAAAGTGAGGCTCCAGCTGAGCATGCATCAGAAACTTCCCCCAGTCCAGAAGAAATAAGGGGGAGGAGAACTATATCCCCAGAGCCACCTATTAATGTTGTTGATCAAGATCTTAGAAATGCAGTGCAACTTTTGACTCGTATAGTTGCTGGGCAAGTCCAAGGGCAAGTCATTCCTGTCGCGGGTTCTAGCAGTACTGATAGGGCGGCTAGTCTTCGGACGCAAGATTTTCTTAAGATGGATCTGCCTACTTTTACCGGATCCGATCTTAATGAAGATCCGCAGGACTTTATTGATCAGATCCAAAGGGCTCTAGAGGTGATGCATGTATCGGGCAGAGAGACAGTGGAGTTAGCCGCGTATAGATTCAAAGGTGAGGCTATATATTGGTATGAAGACTGGAAACGGTCGAGGGGAATTGATGCACCCCCAGCTACTTGGAAAGAGTTCAAAGAGGCATTTATTGATCATTATCTTCCATATGAGACTCGTCAGGCCCGTGCAGATCAGTTCTTAAATCTTCGGTAGGGTAATACAAGTGTGAGGGAGTATAGTCTTTGATTTAATTCCTTGTTCAGATATGCTCCTAATGTTATAGCTACTATGGATGACAGAGTTCATCGGTATGTGAACGGATTGGATCCGTATTTTGTTAGGGATTGTACTATTGCTGCACTGAATAAAGATATGGATATAGCTAGGATCCAAGCATTTGCACAGAAAATGGAAGATCAGAGGCAAAGAAGAAGAACACAGGAATTTGAAAGCGGATCTTCTAAGAGGTCCAGATCTACAGGGCAGTTTATGGCTCCACAGGGAGGTTTTAGACCTCAATTTTCTGCTAGACCACCTAGGCCATTATTTTCTTATTCTGCAGCTAGTGCTCCACCACAGCATCAGGGGTTCAGAGGCAGTCAAATTGGGCAAAGAAGTGAGGGTCATAGTTCGCGATCAGCGGGTTATCATGGGCAAAGGAATATGATCCAACTGAGACCTCCTCGAGAGCCATGCAATAAATGTGGAAGGCATCATATGGGCGCATGTCGAATGGGAACAAATGTTTGTTATTGGTGCGGTATGACGGGGCATATGATGAGAGAATGCCCACGAAGGGGCGCAGGTGGTATAGCACGACCTTTGGGATCAGCTGTTGCATCATCGTCACCGAAATCTTTTTCTGGTAGAGGCGCACGACCCGTGGGTCACGCTAGAAATGAAACAAGAGTCGCCAGTTCCAGTGGGACTCAGAATCGCACTTATGCTTTAGCGGATCGACAGAATCTAGAGGCTTCCCCAGATGTGGTTACGGGTACGTTGCCCATATTTTCATTTGATGTATATGCTCTAATTGATCCCAGTTCTACATTATCATATGTTACTCCTTTGGTTGCTGGAAAGTTCAAAAGAACCCCCGAATTGTTAGATAAGCCGTTGGAAGTGTCTACCCCGGTTGGGGAATCTATTATTGCTAGAAGAGTTTATAAAGATTGTGTAGTAACTGTATGTGGTCGAGACACGATGGCCAATCTCGTGGAACTAGAAATGGTAGATTTTGATGTTATAATAGGTATGGATTGGTTGGCGTCTTGTTATGCCAAAATTGACTGTTGTACAAAAAAGATGTATTTACATTTTCCGAATGAAGCAGTTATTGAATGGCAAGGTAAGATCGGCGCACCAAGAGGTAGGTTTATTTCTTATTTCAAAGCAAGAAAAATGATTTCCAAGGGATACCTATATCATTTAGTTAGAGTAAGGGATACAGAAGCGGAGCCACCAACTCTTCACGTTGTTCCGGTGGTAAATGAATTTCCTGATGTATTTCCTGAAGATCTTCTAGGTCTGCCTCCTGAACGAGAAGTAGAGTTTGGTATTGATGTAATACCAGGCACCCAACCAATCTCCATTCCTCCATATAGAATGGCCCCAGCAGAATTGCGAGAATTGAAAGAGCAATTGAAAGATTTGCGTGAGAAGGGATTCATAAGGCCTAGTATGTCCCCCTGGGGAGCACCAGTGTTATTTGTGCGCAAAAAGGATGGCTCGCTGAGGATGTGTATTGATTATCAGTAATTGAATAAGGTGACTATTAAGAATAAATATCCTCTCCCAAGAATTGATGATTTATTTGATCAGTTACAGGGCGCCAAGTTCTTTTCTAAGATTGATTTGAGGTCAGGTTACCACCAAGTGAGGGTCAAAGAAAAAGATATACCCAAAACATCTTTCCGAACAAGGTATGGTCATTATGAGTTTCTAGTTATGTCATTTGGGCTAACAAATGTACCTGCAGCTTTTATGGATTTGATGAATAGGGTGTTTAAGCCATTCCTGGATGTATTTGTGATAGTTTTTATAGATGATATTCTAGTTTATTCTAGATCAGAAGAGGACCATGTCAATCACTTACGACAGACATTGCAGACTCTTCGTGATTGTAAGCTTTATGCAAAGTTCTCTAAATGTGAGTTTTGGTTAAAGTCGGTGGTATTTTTGGGTCATATTGTATCTAGTGAAGGGATAAAGGTTGATGCTCAAAAGATAGAAGCTGTGAAGAACTGGCCAAGGCCCACAACGCCGACGGAGATTCGTAGTTTTCTCGGGTTGGCCGGTTATTATAGGAGGTTTGTTAAAGACTTTTCTTCCATTTCAGCACCTTTAACCAAGCTAACGCATAAAGCATCCAAGTTCCAATGGAATGATACGTGTGAGGAGAGTTTCCAAGAATTGAAAAATAAGTTGACTTCTACACCTGTGTTGGTACTTCCAGAAGGTACAGAAGGGTATACAGTGTATTGTGATGCTTTTAGAATTGGTTTAGGATGTGTATTGATGCAGCATGGTAAGGTAATAGCATATGCTTCTAGACAATTGCGGCCACATGAGAAAAATTATCCTACACACGATCTTGAGCTGGCAGCGGTTATCTTTACTTTAAAAATATGGCGCCACCATTTATATGGGGTTCATGTTGATATATATACTGATCACAAGATCTTACAATATATTTTCAGTCAGAAGGATCTAAATCTGAGGCAGCGAAGGTGGATGGAACTATTAAAAGATTATGATGTCGATATTTTGTATCATCCAGGGAAAGCGAATATAGTAGCTGATGCGTTAAGTCGTAAGGCTAAGATGATGCCTATAGAAAGGCAAGGGATGGTTAAAGATCTTCACCAGTTAGCTAGTTTGGGAGTTCGCCTTCTTGAAACTCCGGACAAAGAGCTTATCGTACATAATACTGCGGAATCTTCATTAGTAGCTGAAGTGAAAGAGAAGCAATATGCAGATCCTATTTTATTACAGCTAAAGGAGAATGTTCAGAGTGGTGCAACCAAGGCATTTGAGCTTACGCGAGAAGGAGTACTTCAGTGCCAAAACCGATTGTGTGTGCCGAATGTAGACGGGCTAAGAAAGAAGATTATGACAGAGGCACAGTTTTCAAGGTATTCCATTCATCCAGGATCAACCAAAATGTATAAAGATTTGAAAGATATGTATTGGTGGAATGACATGAAAAGGAACATCGCAGAATTTGTAGCTGGATGTCCAAATTGCCAACGAGTTAAAGTGGAACATCAAAAGCCCGGAGGCTATATGCAATGCATAGATCTTCCAACTTGGAAGTGGGACATGATCAACATGGATTTTGTTACAGGTTTGCCTCGTACAGCTCGGAAATTTGATTCTATATGGGTGATTGTAGATAGGCTTACTAAATCCGCACATTTCTTACCCGTTAAGACCATTTACACAGTTGAAGAATATTCGAAGCTGTATGTTAAAGAAATAGTCCGATTACATGGAGTGCCAACTTCTATTATATCAGATCGGGGAACTCAATTTACTGCAAACTTTTGGAAGTCTTTCCAACGGAGTTTGGGAACACAAGTGAATCTAAGTACAGCTTTTCACCCTCAGACGGATGGACAAGCAGAGCGCACCATTCAAACACTTGAAGATATGCTACGAGCATGTGTTATAGATTTTAAAGGCAGCTGGGATGATCATTTACCTCTTATTGAGTTTGCCTACAATAATAGCTATCATTCAAGTATCAAAATGGCACCATATGAAGCTTTATATGGGAGGAAGTGTAGATCACCAATAGGATGGTTCGAAGCGGGTGAAACTCTTATGTTCGGACCGGATCTTGTGTATCAAGCCATAGAAAAAGTCAAAGTGATTCAGCAATGGTTGAAAACAGCCCAAAGTCGACACAAGTCATATGCGGATAGTAGAAGAAGAGGGTTAGAGTTTTCGTTAGGCGATTGGGTATTTTTGAAGGTATCGCCAATGAAAGGGGTGATGAGATTTGGTAAGAAAGGAAAGTTGAGTCCACGATATATAGGCCCGTATAAGGTTATTCGAAGATGTGGGCAAGTTGCTTATGAATTAGAGCTACCCCAGGAACTCTCATCAGTGCATCCAGTATTTCATGTATCGATGCTTCGAAAGTGCATCGAAGATCCGTCCCTTATTACTTCTACTGAAGATGTGCAAGTAACAGAAGATCTTACCTATGAGGAGATGCCTATTGCTATATTAGATCGTCAAGTTAAGAAGTTGAGAAATAAAGAAGTAGCATCGGTGAAAGTACTTTGGAGAAATCAACAAAGGGAAGAGATTACATGGGAAGCGGAGGAAGCAATGAAATCGAAATACCCTTATTTGTTCAAAGGTGAAAAACAAGTGCAAAGAGTGGAACTGGGACACTAACAAGTAAGTTTTTACATATGCATAACATCTATATGATGACGTGAATATCAATTATGAATTTGAACTTGTTTCGGCTAAATAACTACATTTACATTCGAGGACGAATGTCCTTAAGGGGGAAAGGATGTAACACCCCGTACTTAATTACGTGCATTAGCCATTGTTATATGTGTTGGAGTATCTGTATTGATCCTAAGTTAGGTATATATGAGTTTAAGTATGAGTATTGATTATTTTGAAATGGTTTCAAGTGTATAGTTTGATTATATGGGTATAGGAATCGACTTTATTTATATCGGAATTTGCCCGTCAATGTTTCCATACGAAGGTTATTGAATAAGCTTTCCAATGATATAAAGATTTTCAAAAACGGATAAGTTTCGGATATAAGCGAGCACGCTCGAAACTATAAAACGGTGGCAGGGATGTGAACAGTAAAATTGCAGGAAAATTTCCAATTTTTGGGTCAACTTTGAACAATCATAACTCCCTCAATATAATGAACTGGGAGAGCTACCACATATCAAAAGAAAGATATTTGAGTATTCTTTCAAATTAAATTGGTTTCATCCAAATTCAACATCTAAGTAAGCAGTTATACTCGTTCTACTTTAGCCTCTCAAAACAGATTTTTGTCAACAGTAAATTAGCAGGAAAATACTGAGGCCTGCCAGTTTTTGGGTCAACTTTGAACGATCATAACTCCCTCAATATAATGAACTGGGAGAGCTACCACATATAAAAATAAAGATCTTTGAGTCTTATTTCCAATGCAATTAGTTTCATCCAAATACAACATCTATGTAAGGAGTTATACGCTTTTTACTTCAGCCTCTCAAAACAGATTTTTAGGGTCAACTTCAAACGATCATAACTCCTTGTACAGGACGAACTGGGTGGCCTAATTTATATGAAATGAAATAAATTTGAATTATCTTTACAATGATACCAATTTCACCCAAATCCGATATCGGAGCAAAGAGTTATGGTCTATCTACTTCAGCTTGTCAAAACAGTCCACCGGAGGACATATTTGACATTATTTAAATTTTAAGGGCACTTTGGTCATTTTCTATGGTATTATGGACGGGAATATGTGTATATATACATGTATATGAGTTCAAAAACTCATATTCATCATCAATTATAGGAAAGAACAAACCCTAGCCTAATTTTCAACTCTAATTATCTTGTGATTCAACCGTGGAAAGTCCAAATTGATTCCATAGTTGTGTTCATCGTCTCAAGGGCTTCGAGAAGCACCCCTTATTTGTGCCAACAGGACTTCAAAACCCAAAGGGCCATTCTATGGTAAGGATGTAAATTATGTTGGTGTTATTTATATGGATATGTATATATATATATATGCATGTGAGCATAAGAAGTATGTTATTTGATTGTTGTTGAAAGATGATTGGAAATGATGTTGGATCATTCTTGTCCATGGTTGGATTGTGTTGAATTGTGAAGAGATGATGTGGTATTGATGATGTGGTATTGAAATGATGATTATATATATATATATATATATATACACACATAAACCTATTGTTCAAGTTGGTTTTTGGAATGCTTTGCAAATATTGGTTGTATGGAATTATGGAAGAGAATTGTGGTGTTGGGTTGCTAATACTAGATGCCAAATATTTCATTGTAGATAAGTGATTTGTAAAGGCGGGAAGTTGTGTTGAATTGGTATCCAAATCTACAACGAGGTATGTAAAGCATACTCTAACGATGTTCTTTGGCATGAAAACACCAATGTTCCATCAAGTAAGATTCCGATGGTTATCCAAACACATGTATTGTTCTACATTACCAATGAAGTTGTTTCCATTCTATAAAGTGTCAAAATGTTTCATTGATATACCAAGAGGCTCCTATTTCATTGTTGTGATATTGATGATTCTGAAACATATTGTTGATGTACCAAAGAGTCCTTATTACATTGTTATTGTATAGAAGGTCTATTACTTGATTCCTATTGATGTATCATTGTTCCAAAGGTGCTACATTGGCATGAACACTAATGTAATAATCTCAAAGCTTTTGAACTAAGTTATTGGAAAAATCTTTTATGTGTTTATGGGTGGTATCCCAGGGGCATAAGCCTAGCATGGGTCGATCCCAATTGATATGTACTGGGGGCAGCCTAATGGTCACAGTACGGTACAGTATTGATTATTGTTAGGTGGTTGGAGGTTCGGGAGGAGGAGGTAATGGCGAATAATAATTGTAAAGAATGAAATGAACGAATGTATACCGTTCCACAAATGTGTTTGAATTCAAGAACCCAATTCAGATTAATAATAATGTACATGATCCTAAAAGTGTTTATGAAGTGTGATTCACTTCTATTGTGATTTATTCACATGCGTATGATTTTCTTGATCCCCCGTATCACATATGATTATTTACAGCTTTACATACTCAGTACATATTTCGTACTGACGTCCCTCACGGGGGACCTGCATTTCATGCTGCAGGATCAGGTACTTCAGCTCATTCACAGCATAGATAGGAGCCAGGTCATACAGCTGTTGTTGGTAAGCTCTAGTTTTCTTCGGAGCTTTCCGAGTCGGTTTCTTATATTTTGTTATTGTACAGGAGTCATGTATGGGCGGGGGTTGGTCCCGACCCTAGTTATGTCATGTATATCCTAGAGGCTTTGTAGACATAAAGAAGGGTAAAGTCATGGAAGTTTATATAGTGATGTTATATTCGTATATGGGGTGGCCCCGACGGCCAAGTATTATATATATGTATATATATTTGTGCGTGTTGTGCTGATACAGGTAATTAGACCCTTTTATATGAAGCGAAGTGCTGCCCAAATTTTTGGTCACATGTAAGTGAAAGTACAGGTATTTGAATGGGTTCTCCCGGGCCTTCTCGGCTTCGGGTGCCAGTCCGGCCCGATGGGATAGTTACACTACATGGGCTCAAATTTGAAGGGTTTGTTCCTATCTCTCCTAGGGTCATTAGAAATAGAAAGAAGAAGGGGACAATGGTCAAATTTGGTTCTAGGAAGATAGGTGACAATATAATCAGGATAGTGGTTTATCCAGGAAGTATTTGTAGCACATCTATCCAATCTCTCTTGGATAAGTCACCTCCTATTCTGGTATCTTTTATTGTTCTAGGTGTATTTACATCCCTTATAGCCTAGGTCCACCATGTTGCAATAATTTAAGCATGTCCAGAAGTGGTTGACTCTATTATTTCTAATAGGGGCTCCTCCTAATTTCTCATTTGCCTCAAGGACTTCATTAAAATCCCCTCACATAAACCAATAGCCAGAGAAGCCATTGGCAATGAGGCGTAATTCCTCCCAAAGAGAGTATCTTATGCTAAGGTCAGGACTAGCATAAATAGCAGAGAAAAAGAAGTCCTTGTTAGTTTGACTAACCTTGATGGTAGCATGAACATCTTGAGGTGAGGTGGAGAAATTCTGGAGGTGGAGAACTTATTCCTTCCATATTACTACGATACCGCCTTTCCTACTCACAGCACTAGACTCCAAGTAGGTCTCAAAACGAAGAAGCTCAGTAATGTTCTTGTGGTCAAGCATCTTAGTTTCAAGGAGGGCAACCAAGGCTGGGTTTTGAGCTTTGATCAGGGCATCACATTGTCTCTTGAAGGAGGGGTTGTTGGCTTCTCTAGTATTTCAGATGAGGAACTTTATGGGGTTATAAGAATTGGGTGGGGAGTGAGTCATTGGGTGTTTTCCTTTGTCCCTCAGGTCCGGTTGGGGGATTAGGGCTACTGTCGTGGTGTGCTCCTCCGAAGCATTCCTTAGTGTCAAGCTGAGGAGCTTCATCTCCATTGGGAAGGTCAATACCAGAAGCGTGTTCGAAGGCTCACTGAATTCTTTTCGAAGTGGCTTATTTAGAGTGAAGTTTGTGACAGTCAACTCCTCCATTTCTGCTAAGACTTGTTCTAGATCCGTGCTTGAAACTCTTAGTTCCTCTAGTATTTATTTGGGAACTTCGGCTGGGTATGGTATTCCCTGAGGGAGAAGAGGATTTGCTAAAGCATTGGGCTGTTCCAGGGGATCCCAAGGTACGAAGTTCAGTATCTTCACCTTGGTGAGGTAAGGGGAGTTGAGGTAAAAGGGGGGATTCTTGAAGACACAGTTCATGAGAGAGTTGAACTCATTCGAGTTCATTATGTTGAGGGTGCCCATCCTTTGCGCCTGCAATAGAGTTTGGCACCAAACTTGGTACCCCAGACCCTTCGCAATTTGATCCACCCCTTCTTTGACAATCTGAGTCATCCAAGCCGAGTCTTGGATGAGTAGCACAACTGGTTGATCCCCGATGAGTAAACAATGAGATATGGTTTTCCCTTCCAGAGCCAGCTCTGCCCAAGACGTTGGTATCCGATTGGATGGTGGTGGATCTGTTTTGAAGAAGAGAGGCTCCTTCAGAAATGGAGCATTGTTTGGTGGTAGATTTGCCTTTATTGGATTGTTGTTGGCTCTCAGTACTTTGGTTGGTTTCTTGGACAGGCACTTGGTGGTTCAAATAGATAGAAAAATTAATGGAGGATTTATATGACATGATTGTATCGGTCATGTCAAGCGACCTAGAGTGATGATAATCCTTAGTGTTAATGGAGTTACTCCACCCAGAAGATGCAGAGACGGAGGATAGGATGGGGGTTACCCCATGGGGGTGAGTTGCCTCGTTGGAGGGAGAAGTAATAAATGGGGGGCTTCTCGGGTCTTGAGAAGCGTGTTTGCTGGGAGTTAATTCTCCACTTAAGGCATTAAGGGAGTTGACCTTCTCTGGGCCAATTGTCTACGTGTATGGCAGAACGTGTGGTCCCGGTTGGGCCACATTGGACTTCCTTTTCCCTTTATATTAGTGTATTTAGCAGTAGAATAATTTATTTTTTTATTTTTTTATTAAAGGGTTCCTTATTGGTATTGTTTATGTTGCCAATATTATTTCCTAATGTTTCAACAATGGGCATGAAGGAATTTGGATCGAGAAACTTACTTGTGTTCACATTATACACCTTTACCTGTGTGTGGTTGCTCTTGTTTAGCTCTTTTACTTCCTGGGTACTCTGCATCCCTTTATATGTTTGTTTCCTCTTAGGGAACTTGACTGTTTTCCATTCCTCTGTTTCACCTATTTCTTTACTGGTGGAGGTTATGCAGCTGCTTGAGTCTTGTGTGTGGCTGGAGGATTGTGTTGTGTATTTGGGACAGCTTGTGTGAGTTTTCCCTAGCCTTCCACATCCGGTACATAAGACTCCCTCTCCCTTATAGACCACCTTCTGCTTATGCGTTCCCACTAAGACATACTTCTTGACAGGCTTGTCTAGGGGCACTTGGATGCAGATTCATACGTATCTTCCCCTTAGTGCTGCCGACGTGCACGTGTCAAGCCTTAGGAGTGTTCCCAAGTGGTTTCCAATTCTTTCAAGGATGTTTCTATCATAGAACTCCGTTGGTAGCTGGGGGGGCCTGATCCACATAGCAGAGTGTGTTTGTGTGGCTTCTTCTGGGGCGAAGTTGGGTTCCCGTCATCGAACTAGCAGGAATTTTCCTGTAATGAACGAAGGTCCTTCATGTAAGGCCTTGTGCATGTTATCGGGGTTGTTGAATTTAGCCACATAGAAGTCGTTCCCAAGATCAATCAAGGTTAACGGCTCGGATGGCTTCCATAGCTCAGTCAGCTTAATTTTTAAGTAGTTGTGTGCTAGTTTCTTATTGAACACTTTAACAATTACTGAAAATTTTCATAGGACATAGATTCTTTCTTTATCTTCTTCACTTAGATTTATCGCATCCCCAGAGTCCTGTGAAAGCATTGGTGCTTTTCCTTTATCAATTCCCAGGTATAGTCCATTCAAGCTATTTTCCTTATTGAGGAGGTCCTCCTTGAATGAATCCTTGGTGTGCTCCTCCGCAATGTCTGCGTCAGTATGTGTTTCCATTGGATCTGGTGGATCCGGTGGTGATGGACCTGAAGTTGTTATTATTGGACCTTTATTAATGCCTAACGTTACAGTGTAGTGTTTCTCAACAAAATTAAATGTGTGAAAGGACTTCAGGTTAGACTATAATAAATTCTTCTACCTGAAAATATGGAGGTTGTTCGTTGAGAAATGACTTTACGTTATGTCAACCATATGAAATTTTGTTTGATGAATTAATTTTCGATAGTAAATGAGGCTTTAGTGGCCAGTTTTTGGCCATAGATTCATTCCCATTCTGCTTTATCATCTTTAGACCATTCATTTTTTAAAATATATATTTAGTTAAAAGCTTGCCAATAATCAATAGAACCTCTTTTTATTTATAACATAATGGTTTGTATATATAAACCCCATATCCCATTTGGTATACTGGGTATATATTGTTTGTAAGAGTGTGCATAGGTCGGGTTGATTTAATTTTTTATTAAAAAAATAAATTAATTATGTCGATTTATTAAAACTTTAAACCAAATCAAATCAATATAAAATTAGTTTCTTCGGTTTAAGTTTTAGTCGTTTTTTTCAATTTAATATTTTATGTATAAAAATTTTATACATATATATATATTATGTCGGTTTGATTTAGATTCGGTTTGACTTTTTTTTTTGTTAACACCAAATCAAATCAAGAATGGTCATTTTTTTAAAACTCCAAACCAATCAAATCAAATCATAAGTCGATCTTTTTTTTCTCGATTTGATTTGATTTTTCAATTCGATTTGACTTGACGGTTTTATATGTACACCCTTAGTTGTATATATGAACTTCACCTGGCTCAAAAATCTTCTCTCTTACCAATTTTTTTGAATAATTCAACTGTATTTGTAGCACTTATTTTCAGCAGAAAAATTCCCCGAATTAAGGCAGTAAAGCTGATGATTTTTGCTATTTAAATTCAAAACGAATTCAAACCCATCAAGTCTCTTTTTTTTTTTTCCTCTTCCTTCACACAGCCTCATTCTTTTCTCAATATGATGAAGTACTAGGATTTAGAAACAATTCAATAAAATGGGTGTCTTAAAAAGTCAAATCATAATAAAAGACTTCAAACTTAATATTAACATGATCTTACTTATTTTAATTTTATTCATCGAGCAATTTGAGACGCAATAATAACTTTTTAAGAAGGTAAGTTATTATTTTATAAATAGAAAGTAAATGTTGGATAATCTTGACTTCTTTGTGTATTTATATATATATATATATATATATATATATATATATATATATGAATTTCTTAATAAAAAATTAATTCTGTCACCATTCACTGCTCATACACAAGAACGCTGCATACATACCTATTTTAAAACTTGTACTATCTTTTTCTTAAACGTTACAAGAAAAAGTCAATTCAAAGACACATTTTGTAGTAGTTTTAAAGATTGCTGGTTGCTTTAATTGGACAAACAAGGCAAGTTTCTATCTATAATTATGTGAAATGAAAGTGGGACTTTTTGCTATATAACTATATTATTTAGCAAATATAGATTATAGATTAGACCAGAACAAGTCATCCACTCAGCTGATGTAACCTTTTGTTCAACTACCTTTCCCATTATAAGGGATATTGTTTAATAAAATTAAATCAACAGTCCATATATATTAAACATTAATATTTTGATAGTCTAAATTCTCAGTGATAGTTTCACGTATCTGCCGGCATTATTCTTTTTTCCATATAATATTTACCAAAATTAAATATCTATATTTTGGTGCCCTACATATTGAGCTATCGTCTAGCTATAAATTTAATTGAAAATTGAAAAAACAAATGATTTTTTAAAGTTGTATTGAAGAATAATTTTGAAATTGTATTTGGACATATATTTTTATTTGAAAAGGTCTGAAGTTTTGTGAATGAACTTTTTTTTAAAATAATATTTCAAAAATCAATTAAATTTCACAAGCAATAATATTTTTAATTTTTATAAATCTACTTTGAAAATCTATAGCTAAACGGAGCCAAGTTTCTTTTCAAAAGTTGGAAATTAAATACTACAACTTGATAGACTTCGATATTTTAGCTTACCCATCCAAAAAAAAAAGACAATATATTTTGTACATTTATCTCCTTTATTCTTTGGTCTTATCGATTTTCTTGTTTCTCTTGTATTAATTTAAAAAGTAAATAGCAACATGCGACATTGTTTCTTATTTTTGGTTAGTCAACCATTAATTATTCAATCTTCTTCTACTACAAGAAGAAAAATACATACACACTTTTTGCTTGTTTTCATTCATCGATCGGTAGTTATTTTGAAGTAAACCTGTCTAACGGGCCGGGCCGGTTCAACCCGGAACCGGCCCTCTCAATTTTGTCGGGTTCCGGGCCGGTTACGGGCCGGTTTTGGCCTTAACCGGGCCGGGCCGGGCCGGGCCGCACAGTAAAAATTTTAAAACCCACCCGGAACCGGCCCACTTAACCCAACCCGCTAAAACCGGGTCAAACCCGGTTAAAAACCGGTCAAATCCGTCAAAAAATTAAATAAAACATCAAAGATACACTATATATACACTAGATATACACTATATACACTTCATATACACTATATATACACTAGATATACACTATATATACCCATGAAGTCATAATTCTTCAAGTTTGAGGTCGTCGTTGGGCTATGGTTCCATTCCTTGGTTTCTTATTTCTGCTCTATACATGTATACGTTAAACATACACGTCTATAGAAGATCGATTCACATATATACACTCTATTCTATGTATATGTAATACTTTACTACATTATATATACATTACAATATGTATAGATATACTTATATACTAATTTATAAAACATATACACATATATATGCACCATTCAATATATATTTACTAGTTTAAATAAAATATATATACATGTATACGTTAAACATACACGTCAATAGAAGATCCATTCACATATATACACTCTATTCTATGTATATGTAATACTTTACTACATTATATATACATTACAATATGTATAGATATACTTATATAATAATTTATAAAACATATACACATATATATGCACCATTCAATATATATGTACTAGTTTAAATAAAATATATACACATGTATACGTTAAACATACACGTCTATAGAAGATCCATTCACATATATACACTCTATTCTATGTATATGTAATACTTTACTACATTATATATACATTACAATATGTATAGATATACTTATATACTAATTTATAAAACATATACACATATATATGCACCATTCAATATATATTTACTAGTTTAAATAAAATATATATACATGTATACGTTAAACATACACGTCAATAGAAGATCCATTCACATATATACACTCTATTCTATGTATATGTAATACTTTACTACATTATATATACATTACAATATGTATAGATATACTTATATACTAATTTATAAAACATATACACATATATATGCACCATTCAATATATATTTACTAGTTTAAATAAAATATATACACATGTATACATTAAATATACACTTCTATAGAAGATCCATTCACATATATACACTCTATTCTATGTATATGTAATACTTTACTACATTATATATACATTACAATATGTATAGATATACTTATATACTAATTTATAAAACATATACACATATATATGCACCATTCAATATATATTTACTAGTTTAAATAAAATATATATACATGTATACGTTAAACATACACGTCAATAGAAGATCCATTCACATATATACACTCTATTCTATGTATATGTAATACTTTACTACATTATATATACATTACAATATGTATAGATATACTTATATACTAATTTATAAAACATATACACATATATATGCACCATTCAATATATATTTACTAGTTTAAATAAAATATATATACAAGTATACGTTAAACATACACGTCAATAGAAGATCCATTCACATATATACACTCTATTCTATGTATATGTAATACTTTACTACATTATATATACATTACAATATGTATAGATATACTTATATACTAATTTATAAAACATATACACATATATATGCACCATTCAATATATATTTACTAGTTTAAATAAAATATATATACATGTATACGTTAAACATACACGTCAATAGAAGATCCATTCACATATATACACTCTATTCTATGTATATGTAATACTTTACTACATTATATATACATTACAATATGTATAGATATACTTATATACTAATTTATAAAACATATACACATATATATGCACCATTCAATATATATTTACTAGTTTAAATAAAATATATACACATGTATACATTAAATATACACTTCTATAGAAGATCCATTCACATATATACACTCTATTCTATGTATATGTAATACTTTACTACATTATATATACATTACAATATGTATAGATATACTTATATACTAATTTATAAAACATATACACATATATATGCACCATTCAATATATATTTACTAGTTTAAATAAAATATATATACATGTATACGTTAAACATACACGTCAATAGAAGATCCATTCACATATATACACTCTATTCTATGTATATGTAATACTTTACTACATTATATATACATTACAATATGTATAGATATACTTATATACTAATTTATAAAACATATACACATATATATGCACCATTCAATATATATTTACTAGTTTAAATAAAATATATACACATGTATACATTAAATATACACTTCTATAGAAGATCCATTCACATATATACACTCTATTCTATGTATATGTAATACTTTACTACATTATATATACATTACAATATGTATAGATATACTTATATACTAATTTATAAAACATATACACATATATATGCACCATTCAATATATATTTACTAGTTTAAATAAAATAT
Source organism: Capsicum baccatum var. pendulum (assembly GCA_030864225.1). Classification (NCBI taxonomy): domain Eukaryota; kingdom Viridiplantae; phylum Streptophyta; class Magnoliopsida; order Solanales; family Solanaceae; genus Capsicum; species Capsicum baccatum. Next base: position 246,899,682 of record CM061556.1, read on the forward strand.
ATATACATGTATACGTTAAACATACACGTCAATAGAAGATCCATTCACATATATACACTCTATTCTATGTATATGTAATACTTTACTACATTATATATACATTACAATATGTATAGATATACTTATATACTAATTTATAAAACATATACACATATATATGCACCATTCAATATATATTTACTAGTTTAAATAAAATATATATACATGTATACATTAAATATACACTTCTATAGAAGATCCATTCACATATATACACTCTATTCTATGTATATGTAATACTTTACTACATTATATATACATTACAATATGTATAGATATACTTATATACTAATTTATAAAACATATACACATATATATGCACCATTCAATATATATTTACTAGTTTAAATAAAATATATATACATGTATACGTTAAACATACACGTCAATAGAAGATCCATTCACATATATACACTCTATTCTATGTATATGTAATACTTTACTACATTATATATACATTACAATATGTATAGATATACTTATATACTAATTTATAAAACATATACACACATATATGCACCATTCAATATATATTTACTAGTTTAAATAAAATATATATACATGTATACGTTAAACATACACGTCAATTGAAGATCCATTCACATATATACACTCTATTCTATGTATATGTAATACTTTACTACATTATATATACATTACAATATGTATAGATATACTTATATACTAATTTATAAAACATATACACATATATATGCAACATTCAATATATATGTACTAGTTTAAATAAAAAATATACACATGTATACATTAAATATACACTTCTATAGAAGATATATAAACATATACATTAAATATACATTAAATATACATGAAATATACATTAAATATACACTTTTTTTTCTGTTGCCGGGCCGGGCTGGGCCGGTTAACCGGCGGGCCTGGACCGGGTTGGTCCGGGCCGGGTTAACCGGGCCCAAATTTTAAAAAAAACCAGACCGGGGCCCGGTACCCTAAAGCCCTAGGGCTTTCCGGGCCGGGTCAAACCGGTCCGGTTTGGTGTTATGGGCCGGGTCGGGCCGGGTCAGCCCGGCCCGTTTGACACCCTTATTTTGAAGTTTGATAAATCCAAAGTCATACTTATCCTTTACATAGATTGGATTGTTGAATACGGGATCCTTATAGTAGACTTGACCAAGATCCAATCGAGATATGATAGTTTTTAGAAACAATTTTGGGAAAGAAAGAGAATGCCAAAAGTTTGATTCCATTAGTAAGATTTGTTAAAGTTCTCTTCTTTAAGGGTGTGTTTAGTATCCTAAGTAATAAATGATTTTTTTATTTTACTTTTTATTATTCGACAAATAAATTAAAATATTTTCTCCATTTATTTTTACTTATCACATTTTATTTTTGAGAGTTAAACTATATAAAATATTATAAAGATGTATTTTTCATCATATCAATAGGATAAGGATTGCAACTTATAACATATTTCGTATAGTTTTCGAACATCTAAATTTTAAATTCAAAATATTAAATTAATAACTTCAATTTAATTTTAAAATTTAATCAAATTAACTTTTATAAAATAAAATATGATAAGTAAAAATGAACAGACGAACTAACGTCTTAAAAATATGAAATATCTATATATAATTGAGGAACCAATTATATTATTTTCCCTATATAGAAAGTCTCACTCTTTAACGACTTATTCATACACCTTATTTATTCTATATCACTTTCAACGAGAGATTAGTATCATAATTGCAAGCTAAAATGTTTAATTCAGCCACAATCAATGTATACTTTTTTTTAATGCAACAAGCTGCTATTCATGCATACATACGATTAGTGCATATTCAGTATTCTCCTCTTATATTAATTTAAACTTAAAATGGCTCATCCAAATAAAATAATATAAAATTAGAATACTCCAATTAAACTAAAAAGTCAAAGAAGCTTCTTAGAAGTTGGAATCCTTAATTAAAATCAATAGATAAGATCAACTTAATGAATTATGATCTTAAGTACTAGCTTAATTATCGTATTAAGTATTTGTTATTAAACTGATTTCCTGATTATGTCAGATATTGAACAACTTAAAATTTCATAAATAATTAGATGTATCATTTGGACTATATTATTTTGATTAATTATTGGCTAAGAGAATGAACATGATCAAACAACCAAATTAGACTGTTGTTTATTCTTTAATCAAATAAGCTACATTTCATGCTTGACTATTAATTATTAGAGATTCTTTTTATAAAACAAGAAAGAATAAAGAAGAAAAATAGAGAGAATAGAGAGAGTGATTCTTATTTCTTCTCTTAAGGGATGATTTATAATGAAGGAAGACCTTCTATTTATAGGGGAATTTGCCCCTAGTTTCATACTAAAAGACAAATACATCAAATCCTGATAGACATCAAATAGATCTTGATAGACATTCACTATAATTGATATATATCATAACACTCCCCCTTGAATGTCTAACAATACATATATAGGCTGGCTCATTAAAAACCTTACAAGGAAAACCCAGTGGGACAAAACCTCATTAGGAAAAAAGAGTACAGCGCGTATTAGCTCCCTCTAATAAGAACTTCCTTGAACCTTTGCATTCCGATCTTGTGCACCATCTTCTTGAAAGTTGCAGTTGGAAGAGACTTGGTGAATAAGTCAGCCACATTGTCACTTGAACGAATTTGTTGTACGTCAATATCACCATTCTCTTGGAGCTTATGTGTATAGAAGAGCTTTGGCAAAATATGCTTTGTTCTATCTCCTTTTATGAATCCTCCTTTAAGTTGTGCTATGCATGCTGCATTATCTTCATATAAAATCATGGGTACTTTGTCACATTTCAAGTCACACACGCTCTCGGCTTGCTTCATGAATAGCTATAATCTCAGCATGATTCGATGAAGTGGCTATGATAGACTGCTTTGTTGATCTCCAAGATATGGCAGTACCCCCACATATGAATACATAGCCTATTTGAAACCGAGCTTTATGCAGGTTAGATAAGTACCCAGCATCATCATAACCAACAAGATCAGAACTGCAATCTTTAGAATAAAATAAGCTTATATCGATAGTCCTCTTTAGATACCGTAATATGTGTTTGATCCCATTCCAATGTCTCCTAGTAGGAGAAAAACTATACCTTTCTAGCAAATTTACTGAAAAGGTAATATCAGGCCTTGTAGTATTTGCAAGATACATTAGTGCACCAATTGCACTAAGAATATGGTATTTCAGGACCAAGGAGTTCCTTATTCTTTTCTTGAGGTCGGAATGGATCCTTATTCACATCAAGTGATCAAACAACTATCGAAGTACTTAATAGGTATGCTCCATCCATATAGAATTGTTTCAACACCTTTTCTATGTAGGCAGATTGATGGACAAAGATACCGTTTGTCAAATGCTCAATTTGCAAACCAAGGCATAACTTTGTCTTTCCGAGATCTTTTTTCTCAAATTCTTTCTTTAGGTAATCAATTTTCTTTTGAAGCTCTATTGGTGTTCCAATAAGGTTTATGTCATCGACATAGACAGTAAGTATAACAAACTCCGACGTTGTTTTCTTTATAAAAACACATAGATAAATTCCATCATCCGTATAACCTTCTTTAGATAAATATTCACTAAGACGGTTATACCACGTACGTCCAGATTGCTTCAAACCATACAATGATCTTTGCAATCTAATGGAATACATTTCTCGAGGCTTTGAACTATATGCTTTCGATATTTTAAATCCTTCGAGAATTTTCATGTATATCTCATTATCAAGTGATCCATATAGATAGGCTATTACCACATCCATCAAATGTATTTCAAGTCTCTCATGGATAGTGAGACTAATAAGATAACGCAATGTTATTGCTTCCATAACTGGTGAATATGTCTCATCATAATCAACACCAGGTCGTTGTGAAAATCCTTGTACAACAAGGCATGCTTTATACCTTTGTATTTTATTTTTCTCATTTCTTTTTCGTACAAAGAACCATTTATAGCCAACAGGCTTAACACCATTAGGTGTTTGAGTTATAGGTTGAAAAACTTCACGTTTGGCAAGTGAATTCAATTCAGATTGAATTGCTTCTTACTATTTTGGCCAGTCATTTCTTTGTCGACATTCTGTGACAGATCGAGGTTCAAGATCCTCGCTATCTTGCATGATTTTTGTTGCAACATTGTATGCAAAGACATGATCCACTACTATTTCAAATCGATTCAAATTAGTTTCAACATCACTTGAATTTATGGATAGTTCCTCATTTTCTTGAGTCTCAGGCTCATTGATTCCTTCAGGAATACCAACATTGCGCAAATCTTGAGCTTCGATATGAGGATCTTTCGTAGTGTCATCTTGACCATTTATTTTTCTTTTTCTAGGATTTGGATCCTTAGAAACTAATGGTTTGTCACGCTTCAAGCGTGCTTTAGAGTCATTAGCTATGACACTAGTGGATGGTCCTTTAGAGACATCAATTCAAATTGGACATTCTCTATAGGAATATGTGATTTGGTGATTCATTTCATATCAGTAAATGCATCCGACATTTGATTTGTAATTTTCTGCAGATGAATAATCTTTTGTACTTCTTGCTCACAAATAGCAGCACGTGGATCAAGATAAGATAGTGATGAATTTTTTCACAAAATTTCTCTTTTGATATCACTATCTTCTCCTCCTAATTTTGAAAAAAGTATCTCATCAAACCGACAATCTGCAAATTGAGCAGTGAACATATCTCCCGTTAATGGTTCAAGATAGCAAATAATGGAGGGTGATTCACACCCAATATAAATTCCTAACCTTATTTGGGGGCCCATCTTGGTGCGGTTTAGTGGTGCTATAGGCACATAAACACCGCACTCAAAAATTCTCAAATTAGATATATTAGGCTCTTGACCCAAAACTAATTGCAATGGAAAAAATTTATGATAATTTATCGGTCTAAGATGAACAAGTGTTGCAGCATGCAAAATTGCATGACCCGAAATAAAAGTGGGCAACTTAGTTCTCATAAGCAATGGTCTTGCTATCAACTGCAGGCATTTAATTAATGACTCAGTAAGGCCATTTTGAGTGTAAACATGGGGTACAGGATGTTCCACTCTTATCCCAATCGATAAGCAATAGTCATTAAATGCTTGGGATGAAAATTCTGCAGCATTATCAAGGCGAATAGACTTAATTTGATTATTGGGAAATTGTGCCCGTAATTATATTATTTGTGCCAATAATTTTGCAAATGCCAAGTTGCGAGATGACAAAAGGCACACATGAGACCATCTAGATGAAGCATCTATTAGGACCATAAAGTATCTAAATGACCCACTAGTTGCGTGAATGGGTCCACAAATATCCTCATGTATGTATTCCAAGAACGCGGGGGACTCAATCCCAATTTTTGTTGGCGATGGCCTCACAATCAGCTTGCCTTGATAACAAGCATTGCATGAAAATTCACCATTCGAAAGAACCTTCAAGTTCTTTAATGGATGCCAAATTGAATTTTCTATGATTTGTCTCATCATTATTGATCCTGGATGTCCCAGACGATCATGTCAAAGTACAAAAGTATTAGAATTAGTAAACTTTTGGTTTACTATAGAATGTGCCTCAATTGAACAAATCTTTGTCCAATACATGCTAGAAGATAAAATAGAGAACTTTTCAATAACACATGTCTATCCAGATACATTCTTGGTGATACCAAGATATTCAAGATTTATCTCATCAATTGTCTTGATATGATAACCATTTTCACGGATATCTTTAAAACTCATCAAGTTTCTCCGAGACTTGGGAGAGAACATAACATTATTTATGATGGGTTTAGTTCCCTTGGGCAAGATTATAATGGCTTTTCCGAAGCCTTCAATCAAATTAGCACTACTAGAAATTATAGTAACATTAATCTTGTCCATGTTTAGATGAGAGAAATATTTCTTGTCTTTGAATATCGTATGTGTAGTGACAGAATCAATCAAACAAATATCTTCTTGAAAATTATCCATATCTTCAAATAAAATGACATACACCAAATAAAATATATATTAAATTTTTGTATGAAGTGAAAGCTTATAAAAAATTGTTAATCACACCTTACTAAGCGAATAATAAAAAAATATGTCCAATTAGTACGTGATGCAATCGTAATCATATTATGAAATAAGAATGTGAAAATATGAGAATATTATTATATTATGTAATCATATGAGAATATTATTATATTAAAGAATATAATACGTAATATATATTATTATATTATTTTTCTTTAAAGTTTTCATAACATACAGTAACAATAAAATAGTAAATATTATATTTCTTTAAAGTTTTCATAACATGCAGCAACAATTTTTTTTTTAATACATTAACATGCATTATCGTCTCATTATCACGTGTTGTAAAAAATTCACAAACAATAATATTTAATCACTATCATCCTTTCATACAGCCTACCATTAGCTGTTTCATTTATGAATCGTTGTTTTTCCTTTTTTTTCATTATTTTTTTTCAATAAATAATGAAAAAAAATTCAATTCAATTCAATTCAATCATAAATTACAATAATATAATTGAACTAATCAATACGAATTAAGAATCAATACTCATGTAAACAACTACTTTTACATGATTTTTATTCTCTAACTCTTATCAACAATTTAAAAAAAATTAAAAGCGTTCATTCTTCCATGTTTACGGAACCATCACCAATCAAGTGATCAATCTTTCCTTCTGGGTGCTCGTAAAAGTCTGCTACATCCAAGCATGTGATGTCAATATTATTTTCAGAGAGAAAGTTAGCCTCGAGATTTCTCTCTTTCTTCTTTAATGATGATTGATAAAGATCAACGAAGTGCTTGAGAGCACGACAATCATGTGAATAATGTCCTTTTCCACCACATCGGAAACGAGTAATTATTTCACGTTTCTCATCTTTTATCCTTTTGTTAGATGAATGATTAACATCCGGAATAGGGTTTCTTTCTTGGTCATCATGACCACGACCACGTCCATGACCAGGGCCGCGACCTTTTCCACGCCTAGCATGGTGAGCGTGCACATCATTCACCTCAGGGAATGGTGCAGATCCAGTTGGTCGGTTCTCATGATTTTTCATCAACAAATCATTATATTGTTCAGCCACAAGAAGAACTCAGTTCAGTATACTTCTTGAAACCTTTTTCTCGATATTGTGCTGTAATAGCACATTCGAGGCATGAAAAGTGGAGAGCGTATTTTCCATCATATCATTATCATTGACTGTCTCTCCACAAAGTTTCAGTTGAGAAGAAATTCTGAACATGGCAGAATTGTATTCATAAACAGACTTGTAGTCTTGAAATCTTAGATGCATCCACTCATATCGTGCTTTCGTGAGGATGACCATCTTTAAGTGGTCAAACCTTTATTTTAGTTTATTCCACAATACGAGTGGATCCTTAGTAGTAAGGTACTCAATTTTTAGTACTTCGTCAAGATGGTGACACAAGAAAATCGTAGACTTAGCACGATTTTGACTAGATGCTGTATTTTCATTCTTTATGGCATCTCCAAGACCCATAGCATCTAGGTGGATTTCAGCATCCAACACCCATGAACTATAGTTCTTGCCCAAACTTTGAAAGGCAACGAACTCACACTTCGTAAGATTGTTAGCCATATGAAAAAAAGCAAGAAATAAAAAATAATACCTTAGGCTTAGCCTTTAAATTTGAGACGGTAAATTCTCGTGCTGATAACGTGTTATAAAACAAGAAAGAATAAAGAAGAAGAGTAGAGAGAATAGAGAGAGTGATTATTATTTCTTCTATAATTTACAATGAAGAAAACCCTTTTATTTATAAGGGGAATTTGCCCCTAGTTTCACACTAAAAGACAAATACATAAAATCCTGATAGACATCAAATAGATCTTGATAGATATTCACTATAATTGATATATATATATATCATAACAGTTCTTTAATTCTAGTATTATTGTTTAAAATATGACATGTCAAAAGGAAAAATTTCAATGAGTTTCAAAGTTAAGGTTCTCGCTAGGTTAATTGTGATAGAATTGATCAGTAAATTTTGTCTTTTAAAAAAAATAAAAATTTAAATAATTAACCTAAATAATCATCTCATCAAACACTTAAATAAGAATATTCTTCGAATATATAATTTAAATATAACATACAATCATGTTATATAATTATGCATGTATATCAGTTAGATAAAATAATGATAGACTATTTTTGTACTAATTGAGCAATAAGAAATAAACCCAACAAGAGTCGCGATGATGTGATAAACACTTCTTCGTTCTCAATTAGATTTGTTTAAAGATCTCAAATTCAGATTCAGTTATGCTGGGTGCGAAATCTCGCCTTTGTTAGAGCACACTTTATTTTCATTCAAATGTGGATTTTTGCATGGTCCCGCCTATTTTCTTTAAATTTGGTTATAAAAAGTACACGTCTCAAACTTAAGCTTTAGTATTCAATTATTCATAAAATCATTTAATGATTTCTTTTTGATAAAGGTAATATTAATACCATTTGATGATTTCTCCTTTTTATAAGTGGCCCATATGAAGAAAAACAATTCTCAATATATCAAAACTCAAAAGTCAAAGAAGCTTCTTTGCAATGATAGCCTAAACTGTCTAAAGAATGTCGTCAAGAAAACCCTACAAGAGTGAGACCAAGTCTTTAATACAATTTATAACCAAAAAAAAAAAGAAGAAGAAGAAAGTCTTCAATACAAGAATGATATCAATAAATCAATTAACAAGATACAGACCATAAGTTTCGACATAAAATATAGATGTATATGTAAAAAGTTATTAAAATTATACTAAATACTAAACCTTGAAACCTCAATGCTATTAACATTTTATTTTACTTGGTCAATATATTAAATAGATGTTTTTATTTAGTTTTTCTTTTAATTCTCACAAATCAATAGAGTTTTAATACTTCTTTCCTATATTATCCATAATACTAAATAACTATAAAATAAAATAAGAGTAGTCAAATTTAAAGTTTCAAAACATTATTAATAGAGTTAATTTAGTAAAATATACCTCTATTTAAAATTTTTTTAAGGAACATACAATACACTATTTACAATACAAAAAATCTAAAAAGTTGAATTCATTAAGCATAAATTTTGAACCACTCCTCGAACTATACTAGAATATGCTCTGATGTGAAGCGAATTCAACAATTTACGTATTAAAAATTCGTTTTTACATATGATGCATATTGTGATTTTTTGGCAAAAAAAATCAATTAAACCCTTTGCACAACCTATAGCCTTACCTCTACTTGTATTATTCGTGTATATAAAATTGATCTTTTTATAAAAAGCTCTTACCTTTTCAATTTTTCTCCATTCTACTATTAGTCTAATAACGAAATTAGAAATTTTATTAAAGATTGTTTAAGAATTTATATATATTTCTTAAAAAGTTAATTTTTATATTGTATTACTCTTTGTGTAAAAAATAATTTTTTTACAAATAATATTGAATGATCATCCTTAAGTCTATATATCATATCGGTGAAAGTTTTACCTACAAAATCAAAATGTGAACTCGATTCTATTGTTCAATTTGCTTTCTTCCTTTCATTTACTCCATCTTTTTTAAGGAAATAAATAGCCAATTCCTCAACCCTTCTCTAATTTTGGACCTTTGACTTTTTTCATTTTTTAAAATCAAATTTAATGATTTTCTTTAACCTTTCTCTACAACACAACAACGTATCACTCGTGTTTGGCTCCAATAACACGATTAATAATGACGAAATCAAAATTTTCATTAAGAATGATCTACAATATAACGAAATAAAATATAAAATTATCGAAAGAATTTTGTAGATTAGCTTATTTGGCAAGCTTATTTTCATAAAAGTGTTTATTTTTTCTAAAGGATAAGTGTTTTTAAAGAGTAACAAAAATTATTTTTCAGAAGGTAAAAAAGATAGTAGATTTTTAATAGCCATATGCCTAGTAAAAGTACCTAATTGAAAATTACTTTTAAAAATAATACACTTAAAAAACACATTAAAAAATTTGACCAACATTCATTGCTGTTCAAAAATATTTTTTAAATTTATTGGCATAAGTTACTTCTCAAGGAAAATGTTTTTTCTGAAAAAACACTTTTAAATTAAATATTTCTCAAAATAAATTAATTTTATAAATTTAATTAAATATGCTATAAATATAAAATAATTATTTTACAAAAAAAAAAAATTGAAACCCCTCGATGCTGTATAGCTCCACTCTGCCCTCAAAGGCTCCTATCCTAAGTAGAAAAAAGAAGTGTTTTTTGACCCACCAACCATTAAAAATGTGTGCAACAGTAATAGTAAGAGAAAGGTAGTGTACTTTTGCCGGCCCCATTTTCTCTATCTATCTGTTTCTTCATTATTATTACTCCCTCCAACAATAACCTACATTCCTTTTTCGTTTGTTTAACTTTTTTTTTTTTTTTTTTTTTTTTTTTTTTACGATACTTTAATTTTATTTTTTCATTTAAATTTAGACATGTTTACAAATAAAAGTTTTAAGTATGGCTAGTTATATTTTATGTAATTTAATTTAAAGTTATAAATTTTAAAAGGTTTTTTTATTTTTTGAATTTCTTTTTTGGAACGGGTGAAGTATAATTTTTTTAATAATATTTTAAACTCTGTTGTATTTATTCTTATCTTCTACTTAATTTTTTCCCCATATAAGCGTGTTGAACAGTCAACTGCAGCCTAGCAGCTTTTTTTAAAATTTAATTTCTTTTTAAAACCAATTACCATGGTTTTCTGTTTTCTCAGAATTTTCCCACACAATTTTTAAAGATCAGTTGAGCGGCTTATTAAGGTATTGTGGAATCTTGAATTTTTATTGCTGAATTATGGTGGAAATTGGGGTTTATTGATTGAATTGTGTATAAAGTTGGAGTCCTTTTTGGGTTTGTTTAGTTGATGAATCAAGAATTTGGATTCTTGGTATTTGATAGTGTAGTTTTGTGCCAAAAGTTGGAGTCCTTTTGGTGTTGTAGTCACTGAATCAAGGGGTTTTAGAAATTGGATTCTTGATATTTGATAGCTGTTGTAGTTTGTGCAAAAGGTGAAGTCTTTTTGCTGTTTGTAGTGGTACTGAATCAAGGGGTTCTTAGAAATTGGATTCTTGGTATTTGATATTAGTTGTAGTTTGTGGAAAAAGTTGAAGTCTTTTTGGTGCTGTAGTGTTGCTGCATCAAAGGGTCTATAGAAATTGGATTCTTGGTATTTGATAGTAGTTGTAGTTTGTGGAAAAAGTTGCAGTCTTTTTGGTGTTTTAGTTAGTGCATTAAAGGGTTAATAGAAAGTTGGATTCTTGGTATTGATAGAGGTTCATTTGCTAAAGTTGTAGTTTGTGCAAAAAGTTGGGGTCTTTTTGGTGTTGTAGTTGCTGCATCAAGTGATTACAGAAAGTTGGATTCTTGGTACTTGATACTTGATCATAGTTCTTTTTCTGAAGTTGTAGTTTGTGCAAAAAGTTGGACTCTTTTGGTGTTATAATTATTGCATCAAGGGTTTATACAAATTGGATTCTTGATATTTGTTACTTGATAGTTCTTTTTCTGGAGTTGTAGATTATGCAAAAAGTTGGTTTCTTTTGGAGTTTTAGTTATTGTTTAAAGGGTTTATGGGTAGCTGACAGTTATTTATGCAGTTGAATTTTGCATTGGAAATTTGGAATTGTACTCAGTTGCTGTTCTATTGAATTGGGTTGTTGTGACTTTGGGGCTCCATGGTTATGGGGGAAAGATTAATTTTTGCAAAGACTGGTCTCTGGGGTTTGTAGTTTGCAACTGAAGAAGGAAGGTTCTCGGTTGAGTTTTCGTTGATTGATTATGGGTGGCGTCTGTGGAAAACCTTCCTCGCCCGTGCAAAATAGGCGGGATAGACATAAGAAGAGAGAATTGACAAAAGGGACAACTGTGGCATCTCGCCCACTCCGAGCTGTTTCTTCAAAGAGAGAGGAAAGTTTCAGGGTGAAAGACATGTTGGAAAATGGTGATGTGAAGCTTGGTTTGATAGATAAGCAGTCTAATGGATCAAGGAAGGTCAGGGATGATCATTATGAACAGATTAAGGAAAAGCTTGGACTCATTGTGAATGGTTGTCCTGGAAACGGAGTCGTCCCAAAAGCCTTGGAAGGGGAACTAATTGCTGCTGGATGGCCTTCTTGGCTTGCTGCAGTGGCTGGTGAAGCTATTAATGGATGGCTTCCTCGCAAGGGTGATACATTCGAGAAATTAGACAAGGTACAATTCTGTAGGCATTCTTTATGGGTGATTAATTTGTCAATTAGGTTGGACAGCAATCAAACTTGTCTTGGATTAGCCTAAGTTATTAGGAAATCATGAGTAATTAATACTATCTCCATGTCATTTTATATGGTGGTGTTTGATCGTGTCCCAATTCAAAATTTTGAATCGGCTTATGTATTATATTATTGACAGTTGAAGAAAATGTTTAAGTAATTTAGTTTCATAGAGAAAAGATAATGTTTAAAATCTGATCTGTTAAAGAAGGCTATGCTGGCTAAAAGATATAGTTCAACTTTCTCATGTCAGTACTTTAGCTCAAACACACAAGTCTACACACACTTCAGAATTTGGAAGCTGTAAAACTTACATGTAATAACATTGGAATTATGACAACATTTTTGGGTGTCGCAAGATGAAACAAGTGTCAAATAAGCTGTGAAGGTAAAATAATTCTGCAATAGGGAGAAGTTGATTTTGTTTCGAAGGAGGGACTGCAGATCTATTCATGTGTTGGGGAAACTAATGATATAGAAGAATAGAAGCCTGATTATGTGGAAATTACTAAAGATAAGAATGTGCAAAAACATTTTGAATGCTATTTCTTTTTTTAAAAATATTTTATATGATAAACTACAAGATGGGTGAAAATGATGAGATACACTAGTAGAGACGCCTGCTGTCATCTATCTAATTAAACAAATAATTTAATTAGTGTTAAACCGTACTTTAGAGTCTGGACATCCCCGTTTCTGATTGCACCCTTTCTTTTCCAATTTCTTGTCCTTCAACTAAAAAAGGTTGTAGGAAATCTATAACATAATAGCTCATCAGTAGTATACCTATGGTAGAAATTAATCGATCACATCCAACAAACTATGGAATAGTCATGCTAAATACAGTGTTTTGATTTAGATGGTTTAGAATTATATTTATTTGTAATGCCCGTGGCGGTATTTCCCTTCCTTTTCTATTTCCATTAAGATGTTAGTTTTCTTTTTCTAATGTGTTTAAAAGTTGTCAATTAGAGTTTTTTGGTTATTGTGTAATAGCTTCTTGTTCTTGCAGATTGGCCAAGGGACTTACAGTAGTGTATTCAAGGCTCGTGACCTAACCAACAATAAAATTGTTGCACTCAAAAGAGTGAGGTTTGATAATATGGATCCTGAAAGTGTCAAATTTATGGCAAGGGAGATAGTCATTTTGCGTAGGCTTGATCATCCGAATATTATCAAATTGCAAGGTTTGGTTTCATCAAGATCATCTTGCAGTTTGTACCTTGTTTTTGAGTACATGGAACATGATCTCACTGGACTGGCATCTGTTCCTGATATCAAATTTACAGAACCGCAGGTGCTTTCTGGGGATCCTTGATTATGTGTTATTCTGTAATTTTATATTAATGAGTTAGCTACATCAGATTTTCACTCAATTTAGATAACTTATTTCTGACTTTATTTTGTTTTTTCATAGATGAAATGCTATATGCAGCAACTTCTTAGTGGACTTGATCATTGTCATAGTCGGGGTGTGTTACATCGGGACATTAAAGGTTCAAATCTTCTAATCGACAATAATGGGATCTTGAAGATTGCAGATTTTGGCTTAGCAACCTTTTTTGTTCAGCACCAAAGTGTTCCATTGACAAGCCGCGTTGTGACTCTTTGGTATCGACCACCCGAGCTCTTACTTGGAGCAAGTCACTATGGAGTCGCTGTAGATTTGTGGAGTACTGGTTGCATACTTGGAGAATTATATGCTGGCAAGCCCATTATGCCTGGAAGGACAGAGGTATAAAACAGATTATTATTATTAATATACTTTTTTTATAACTTTTCCATGATACTCACTGCAATTCAGACATTTAACTATATGTGCATTAACCTTAATTTCATGATGTTACATTTTACCAATTGGTACTTGTTCATCAACTGAAAATTTCTCCGTTCTTTTAAGCGACATTATGCCTGATTAATTTTACTTGTGTGTTTCTCCGGTGTTGGGACTTAATTTTTTACATCTTAAATACTTGGAACTTTTTTCTCCTTGTAGGTGGAGCAGCTGCATAAGATTTTTAAGCTTTGTGGTTCACCATCTGATAATTATTGGAAAAAAGAAAAATTACATCATTCAACAGCATTTAAACCATTACATCCTTACAGACGGCGTATTGGGGAAGCATTTAAGGATTTTCCTCCATCTGCTGTGAGGTTGATGGACACATTACTTTCTATAGATCCTGAACTTAGGGGAACAGCTGTCGGTGCTCTTGCGAGTGAGGTAACTTTCTTCCTCCGTGATGTTTCTTTGTCCTTCTGTTTATGCCATCAATCTTAATTTGATGCTCTTTAGTCTAGTCCGTAATGGTTAGATAGAACTGAAGACTAAATCCTGCATGCTTATAGTCAAATGGCATGCAGGTTTCGGTCCTGATTGTTACAAGCATTAAGTAGAAGAATTTGGACCAATTTTTTTCTAGGAGAACCAATGCTATCAATCTGATCTCCTTTCTATATAGCACAAGATAATATTCATGATAGATAGTTGCTTCCGAAATTGTATCTGGTAAGTGTGCACTAGGTGATATCTCGGACAGATCTGTTTGTATGTATAAACAAATACTCCATCCATATGATTTTATCTTAAGGTGCTTTTACCTGGCATGAAGTTTAAGAAACAAAGTAACATGTTTTGACATATAAGCTAAATATATGCAAATTATTAGAATTGCTTGTACAGACAATCCTTGAGAGTCGGTAAGAGTTCCAATTGCCCCTTCATCTGTCTATATCATAGTAAAAATCAGCTTTTGTATGAAGTGGGGTCCCAACAAGTCATGTTAGTACGTCTAAAATAATTTGGATGCTATCATTAAATAGTTTTGGAAACAGAAGATATTAAACTTCTTTTGTGGCTTTCTAAAACTAAAAAGAGTGACACATAAAATAGGACGCATGGCGTAACTTCGTGAGCTTTTACAAATTACCAACGACAACAGCAACATACCCAATGTAATCCCACAAAGTGGGGTCTGGGAGGGTAGAGTGTTTGCAGTCCGTACAACAACAACTTCCTGTGCTTTTATGTCTTAAATTTGAAATTCGAAATAAGTAGTAGTAACATAGTCCCTGGTAGTTGGAGGTATATCGTTTCACTCTAGATGATATTCTGGAAGAATTGTCTCATTTTGTCTTAAGTCATTCAGTGTCATATCATTTCTTCAAGGTGAATCTCATTAATATTTGCATAATTAAGTTGCACAACTATTTTCCTGATTAACAAAGTTGTACCCATACAGTTCTTCACCACAAAGCCATTGCCTTGTGACCCTTCAAGTTTGCCAAAGTACCCTCCCAGCAAGGAAATTGATGCAAAGCTGCGGGAAGAAGAAGGTCGAAGGTAAATAATTTTAAGATATCCACATTTCCTGTGAGGACCTAGAACATTGTTTGTTTTGCATAACTTTGGTCTTTCTTGTAGTGTGAGCTAACGTTTTCTAATTCTATCAAGAAGCTTCTTCGTTGTTTTTAAAATATGTATGTCCAGTGGCACATCCTTTGTTGCTTTCCTAGCTTGCTTGCACTAAAAAAGAAGTTTTTGTTTATCCAATTTCGTCATTTCTTAGAGATGTAACATTTGTGTGAAACAGGATTTTCCTTTTTAAGTGTTGTAGCATATGTCATAATAGTTGTCTGAATTGTTTTCTGCAGGCAAGGAGCTGCAGGTGTGAAGAGCCAATTAGGTGATGGGCATACGAGAGGATCAAAAGAACCTCGAGCTGTTCCAGCACCTGATGCTAATGCCGAGTTGGCAAGGTCAATGCAGGTAGTTATGTGTGGCCTGATAATCACGATTCTTCAAATTTTTCCGTCTAACTCCCAAGATTTAGTTAGTTGGTTAGGGTTTTGCCATGAATTGGGAAGTTCTTCGATACATGCCTTTCTTTCTAAACTCCTTAAAGCCGAACTTACAATGTAGATTTGAGAATTCATATAGCCGACCCCTATTAATGTAGATTTGGGGCATAGAAATTGATGTTGTGGAAGATTTGAGTTGGTTAGGTGTGGTCATTCAAACTTAAAATGAATGAATAAAATCCACTTTAGTTGAGGCTGAGAAAGATCGTGCATATCTCTGAGAATCAGTTCGGTTTCATGCTAGGTCGCTCGACCACTGAGGCCATTCACCTCGTGAGGAGATTAGTGGAGCAGTTTCGGGAGAGGAAGAAGGACAGGGAGATTCTGTGGAGGTGCTTGGAGGCTAGAGGGGTGCCCGTGGTGTACAGTAGGTTGATCCAGGACATATATGATGGGGTGAAGACTCGTGTGAGGACGGTAGGTGGGGATTCGGAGCACTTTTCAATTTTGGTAGGGTTGCACCAGGGATCAACTCTTAGCCCGTTTTTATTTGCTTTGGTGATGGATGTTTTGACGCGATATATTCAAGGGCAGGTGCCTTGGTGTATGTTATTTGCGGATGATGTGGTACTGATTGACGAGACTAAAGGAGGAGTTAATGATAAGTTGGAGATTTGGAGACAGATGCTTGAGTTTAAAGGATTTTGGTTGAGTAGAACCAAGGCGGAGTACTTGGAGTGTAAGTTTAGTGAGGTGTCGCAGGAGGATGGAGTGGTGGTGAAGCTCGACTCGCAGGTCGTTCAGAAGAGGGAGAATTTCAAGTATCTGGGGTGTGATTCAGGGCAATGGCGAGATTGATGAGGATGTCACGCATCGTATTGGGGCAGGGTGGTTGAAATGGAGGCTCGCTTCGGGAATTTTATGTGATAAGAAAGTAACCCCCAAGCTTAAAGGTAAGTTCTATAGAGTGGTAGTCCAGCCGGCTACGTTGTATGGAGCAAAATGTTGGCCAGTTATGAACTCAGTTGAAGGTGGCGGAGATGCGAATGTTGCGATGGATGTGTGGACTTACCAGGAAAGATAGGGTGAGGAATGAGATTATTCGGGGGAGGATGGGAGTTGCTTCGGTGGAGGATAAGATGCGAGAAGTGAGGTTACGTTGGTTTGGACACGTGATGAGGAGTGGCTCGGATGCTCCAGTGCGGAGGTGAGACACTAGCTATGGATGGTTTTAGGCAAGGTAGAGGTAGACTGAAGAAATATTGGAGGGAGGTGATTAGGCATGATATGGAGCAGTTACAACTTTTGGAGGACATGACCCTTGATAGGAAGGTGTGGAGGACGCAGATTAGGGTAGACGGTTAGGGGGGTGGGAGTGCGTCGGTAATAATAATGAAGCGTTCTTTGTGTCTGTAGTTTTTTCGTGGTATTGTGTGATGTCTATGATTTCGGTTAGATAGTTCTTATTTTTTTCTTGTGATTGTAGTATTATCTTGTTGCTAGCGGTTAATTTATTTTGCACTTAGCTTTTATGTTTGTTATACTGTTATCGGTTCTAAGCCGGGGGTCTATCGGAAACAGCCTCTCTACTTCACCTGAGGTAGTGGTATGGTCTGTATACACTCTACCCTCCCCAGACCCCACTAGGTGGGAATAAACTAGGTATGTTGTTGTTGTTGTATTGACTTAAAGCTTAAGATTTTTCTACATTAAGATGCACACCGATAGGCGATCGCCGTATTGGTGTGCAACTATGTGTTTACTGAAGCTATCAATTTATTTGATCCAGACACTGTTTGGTTCGTTTTTTAATTAATACTCGTACCTTGCAACAGAGGAGGCAGAGCAGTTCAAATCCTAAGAGCCGATCTGAGCAATTCTATCCCTATAAAGAAGGTGCTTCCGGTTTTCCAATTGATCAACATAGACCATCACAATTACGCAAAGAAAAAGACGGAGATCACTTGGAAAATCATTCAGAGAGATATTCTCATTCCGGACCTCTAGCTCCAGGATTTGGGTGGGCAAAATCTGGGAAGAAATATGATCATGACATTTCCGTTGGTTCCAACAGAGCCGACTTATCAAAGTTTTCAACTTTAGTAGCATCTAGGTCAGTTGTGGCTGGTGATGCTCGAGATCGATTTGTTGCTTCACAGCTGGAATCTGGCTGTCAAGTAGAAAGGCCAGTACGCTTGCTTGATGAACACCCGAGGAAGCAGGATTGGAAGCGTCAGATGCAAAACCCTGCTGGTTCTCGTCAATTTGACAGTGGAAGGGCTAGCATTAAAGAATCAAATCTGGTAAGTATATTAACTTGTCAAAAAAGAAGTTTTGAAAAATTTTGAGCTCAAAGGACTCGAATGTTTAGTGCGTAAAGATAATTGAGACATTATGTTTTTGCCATGTCACTACGAGATGATTTAGAGGCTGCTGAAAATAACCTCTCAAGTATAGTTAAACTTTAGTCATTGTGCCAATTGTTGGCTCACATACATAACTGCCCCTTGGATTGTTTTTTTTTATTTTGTCCTATTTCAGATTCGCAACATGTCGGCCCATTTAATTAGGAGGAAACCCTTCCTACTAGGAATTTCTTCATTTCTAGCCCGAGATCTTTGGTTAAGGCCCAAGGGTCAAGGGATTTCATCCATCTTGCCACCTTCCTTGGTATTCCTTACCCTCTTTCCACTCTGCACCGAGGAGTTACTAGGACCAATTTATTCACGTTTGAATGTTCCATTTGAACAATGTCCATTTTCTTATTATTCTCAAAGGCTAAGTGTCAGGTCCCCCGTCTGATTCTACCATAGAGGCCAACAATGGTCAATAACTCTAACCCAAACACTGCTATTCACTAGTTTTTGCATATGCTCGCCATATTTGAAAAAAGCCAGAGGTTATTTGTATTCCTCGGAAACCAGTAATAGCATCTTCATTACATATTTGCTTTCTTGTTCTGGAATTCTAGTATGATATTGGGATTCTTATCTATCTCTTTTTTTTTTTTTTTTTTGTGTCTATGTAGCATGGTCATTCCCATGGTCACAAGGGAAACACAATTCATTTCTCTGGTCCACTACTTGTTCAACCAAATAAAGTGGATCAAATGCTTAAAGAGCACGATCGTCGTATCCAGGAAGCTGCACGACGAGCAAGGCTCGAGAAGGCAAGAGCAGGCAAAGGCCAAGCTCACGGAATGCAGAGAACCGCCAATTCTATTTACGTCACTAGTCTGGGATCGCACTAGTCTGGGAATTATATATACTTCTATGTACAGTTCTTGAAGTAATTGTTATTTATAGGAAATTCAGTTGATTAAGATGAATATAGCCAAATAATTGTGGTCTGTTACTAGAGTAGGTGAAAATTATTTATGCACACAAGTTTTCTTTTTTAGTCATTGCTTGGATTAAATTGACAGCCCTTTATTTTTCAGTGGTACGAAATTGATAAAAAAGATAGTACAAGAACGACATATATAGTGAAATTTTACAAGTGAGATCTAGAAAAGGTAGAATGCACGGACGTTATCCAGAATAAAGGAGAGAGGATACATCGATTAAAGAATATTCTCAAGTAATTGAGGAAAATAAAAACGTATACTTAACTTAATAAAAGTTTAGATAAATAAAACAAATCTTATATGTTGAACAGGAAGCAGCAGTGGTCTAGTGGTAGAATAGTACCCTGCCACGGTACAGATCTGGGTTCGATTCCCGGTTGGTGCAAATTTGCGGGGATAGCTCAGTTGGGAGAGCGTCAGACTGAAGATCTGAAGGTCACGTGTTCGATCCACGTTCACCGCATTACTTTTTTCAGGTATATTTAAATTTTTATATTTTTGTGCAGCAATCTTACGTTTGTGTTCTTCCATGTTCACCACATTACTTTTTTCAGGTATATTTAAATTTTTATATTTTTGTGCAGCAATCTTATGTTTGTGTTCTTCCATGTTCACCGCATTACTTTTTTCAGGTATATTTAAATTTGCGAGGATAGCTCAGTTGGGAGAGCGTCAGACTGAAGATCTGAAGGTCACGTGTTCGATCCACGTTCGATTCCCGGTTGGTGCAAATTTGCGGGGATAGCTCAGTGTGAACATGGAAGAACACAAACATAAGATTGCTGCACAAAAATATAAAAATTTAAATATACCTGAAAAAAGTAATGCGGTGAACATGGAAGAACACAAACGTAAGATTGCTGCACAAAAATATAAAAATTTAAATATACCTGAAAAAAGTAATGCGGTGAACGTGGATCGAACACGTGACCTTCAGATCACCGCATTACTTTTTTCAGGTATATTTAAATTTGCGAGGATAGCTCAGTTGGGAGAGCGTCAGACTGAAGATCTGAAGGTCACGTGTTCGATCCACGTTCGATTCCCGGTTGGTGCAAATTTGCGGGGATAGCTCAGTTGGGAGAGCGTCAGACTGAAGATCTGAAGGTCACGTGTTCGATCCACGTTCACCGCATTACTTTTTTCAGGTATATTTAAATTTTTATATTTTTGTGCAGCAATCTTATGTTTGTGTTCTTCCATGTTCACCGCATTACTTTTTTCAGGTATATTTAAATTTTTATATTTTTGTGCAGCAATCTTATGTTTGTGTTCTTCCATGTTCACCGCATTACTTTTTTCAGGTATATTTAAATTTGCGAGGATAGCTCAGTTGGGAGAGCGTCAGACTGAAGATCTGAAGGTCACGTGTTCGATCCACGTTCGATTCCCGGTTGGTGCAAATTTGCGGGGATAGCTCAGTTGGGAGAGCGTCAGACTGAAGATCTGAAGGTCACGTGTTCGATCCACGTTCACCGCATTACTTTTTTCAGGTATATTTAAATTTTTATATTTTTGTGCAGCAATCTTATGTTTGTGTTCTTCCATGTTCACCGCATTACTTTTTTCAGGTATATTTAAATTTTTATATTTTTGTGCAGCAATCTTATGTTTGTGTTCTTCCATGTTCACCGCATTACTTTTTTCAGGTATATTTAAATTTGCGAGGATAGCTCAGTTGGGAGAGCGTCAGACTGAAGATCTGAAGGTCACGTGTTCGATCCACGTTCACCGCATTACTTTTTTTCAGGTATATTTAAATTTTTATATTTTTGTGCAGTTCAGGTATATTTCAATTTTTGTGCAGCAATCTTATGTTTGTGTTCTTCCATGTTCACCGCATTACTTTTTTCAGGTATATTTAAATTTTTATATTTTTGTGCAGCAATCTCATATTTGTGTTCTTTATAACACACAGATCAACCAGTCACACACATCACGTGTTCGATCCACGTTCACCGCATTACTTTTTTCAGGTATATTTAAATTTTTATATTTTTGTGCAGCAATCTTATGTTTGTGTTCTTCCATGTTCACCGCATTACTTTTGTTAGGTAAATTTAAATTTTTATATTTTTGTGGAGCAATCTCATATTTGTGTTCTTTATAACACACAGATCAAACAGTCACACACATCACGTGTTCGATCCACGTTCACCGCATTACTTTTTTGGGGTATATTTAAATTTTTATATTTTGTGCAGCAATCTTATGTTTGTATTCTTTATAACACACAGATCAACCAGTCACACACATACGAATCATAAATTTCAAAAGTCTTCATTTGGTTTTTAAAGTCTGTCTTGTTCAAACTTTGTCATATAAACTAAAATGGCCAGAGTATTGAAGCTCTGTAAAGGCACTCAACATCTTGTTATTGAGAGAAAGTCGTAAAGAAGGTACTAGATAAGCAGCTTACATAAATTTCTATCGTACAACACATTCCGTGGTGGTATTTGAGGTTGGAAATGTGAATCTGAATAATCCAATAACAACAATAACATGCATATTGTAATTTTATAAGTGAGGCTCGGTGAGGGTGGGGTATATACAGATCTTACTCTTATCCTGTGAAGGTGGAGAGACTGTTTTTGATAGACTCTCAATTAAAGTAAAATATTTTAAAGCAGATTTAAAAAGAAATACAAAAATGTAGAAGTAAATAATGTAGAAAAAAATCGTAACAACAAATAATATGATAACCGAATCAAGAAACAACAGATAATAACTACAATCGATAAGTAAGATCATATCATAGGAGAATAATAGTAATCATACTAAGAAGAAAACTTAGATAATTAATGCTTGACTATCTACTGATCGATACTTTAATTCATAAATTTTATATCTTTCTATCTATAATCGTGTCTCTGTAAGCTGCAACGTGCCATATCAAATTAAAGATCATGAGATTAATAAAGTGGACGGAATCTTATGGAATCTCTGTAAAGTAAAAAAAATAATAATATTATTTTAGCTTCACTAAGTTTTTTTATAAATAACTAAAGAGATAAGATCCAAGTGTTTCCCACTCATCATTAGTTACTTAATCTTAATTAACAAGCTTTTTATTATCCAAACCAATACTTAAACTACTTTGCAAACTGAGTGACTAGTGTGTCTGTCATGCTACTGGCCTTTCAGGTGAAAAGAGTGTTGGGAAACAACGAAAAAACAAAAGGGAGAAAAACTTATATAGCAATTATTAGATAGGAAATTATAACTTATAAGATAACTTTCATTTTTTTAAGTTGTAGCAAATCTTATAAAAAAATAAAAAGTAAAAACATTTTTTTCCTTTTAATTAAAAAAAATTATCAATTATATATATGACAAAAAAGATTCTTATATCCCAAAAATAGGGATATCAGTTATTGTCAGATATCTTCATCACCTTAAATATCTCAATAAACAGTTTTCATATAATTAATTACAATCTTAAACGAATTTACCATAAATGTATTTCTGTTCTCATCTTATGAAATTTTAATTTCTATCAAATTTTCGTTTGTTCTTCTTAAACAACTTCAGTTATATGCTTAAAGTTCATCAAACTAATGAACGGTGAAAGGGTACATTCGCTTCTTGTTAAGTATGGAGGAAGATGGAATGTTAACGGTATGCTAATTGTTAAGATCGTTTCCAGAAAAAAGATTGTGGTTGTTTAAGTGTTGAAATTGATTGGTGTTAATGGTATGTTAATTGTTAACATTCATCGGATACCTTTTTGAAACTAAACTAGCACACATACAAATTTCATACAAATCATCAAAAAATGCACTTTATAATCATTCAAATTTCATACATTTTTGGGACTAAACTGCACTTTAAGCTATTGCATCTTCAAGAAATGTTCGAACAGAAAGTTTTCAAACCTTTCAAATTGCTCATTTTTTCATCTTAACATAAGATCATTGAAAACATCAACCTTAATGTAATGATGCCCAATGACTATATGTTTTTCGCTCCTACATACATTTACAAATAGAAAAATAAGAATGTAAAAATACAACAATATTTAGCTTTCGATATTTGGGAGATGATCAGTTGATTGTTGCAACAAACATATAGTTTAAGTAATAACATAATGTATCAAGAAAATGTATGTTATTACATACTGTATCAAGAAAATCTTCAAATCTTTTGGAAACACACTCAAATTAAAAAAAAGCATATAATTTGTACAAATAATTTATACAAATTTTGAACTAAAAAAAATCAACAATCAAATTTTTTTTTACACACACAAGAATAAATATTATTATGAAACAAAAATTGTACATGCATTGATAATTTAAAGAATCTTTAAAAACAATATGAAAAATCAATTTTGTATTTTTTCGGAAAGAAGATGCTTATTATCTGAAACACACTTTTTTATAATGAAGAAGATGAATATTATATGAAACCCACTTTTTCCTCAATCTTATATTTTCAAGGGAAGAGTATGAATATTATCTGAGTAAGTTAATGGAGAAACAATTTTCAATATAGTTTTGAAAGGTTGAGTATATGAATGGAGAGAGAGAGAGAGAGGTGATTCAGATACTTTTTTAGAACATTAATTTGATTTACACGCAATCTTCTTTCAATAAAGTTATCTGATAAAAATGTGCAATCTTTTAAATAAAAAATAATATATATTTACCATAATTATCAATACACAATTTAAGGGGATATTGATTACAACCCTGTAAATATGAAACTGATATTAAATTATATAATTAAAAATAAATTTTGAAAATGCAATTAAAATAATATATCTTTTAATAAGTTGCTATAACTTGTAATTAAATTGCTATTAATGCAATTATCTAAAAGTGTTGCTAAAATTTGTTATTTTAGATCTAATAATACTATAGGGGATAATTTTCTCAAAATAATAATATTAGCAATATTATTTAAGTGTTAACAAAATATTATATTAATATTATTAGCAATACAATAACATAACAATGTACAATAATATGACTAATTCAGTGATTATACTATATTCAATATGACAACTATAACAGTGATCTAACTACTTTTTAACAAGTTAATATATTAATTATACTTGAGGCGTGCTAGACACTGTCCTAAGAAACTATTTCAGCAGTGTGAAATATTTTTTCAGGATTAAACAAACGCTTTCCTGATTAATTAGAGGATATTCTGTGTTAAATAAATCTTCTCTAATCAATCAAAGGATATAAGAATCAACAAAATTATTAATACAAATATTAGCAAGTTAAATCATAGGTTTAAATAATAACCCAAATCACTAAGCAGGATTCTAAGAAGAAAGAGAAAACTAAAAAGAAAATCTTTTTTTTCTCTAAATATTCTGAATTGCTGTAAGGATTGAAAAAGTATTTTATAGGTAAGACTTAGCTTCTCAAGTACACCTCTTGATGACTTCCCAAGTAAGCCTTCTCAAGTATATCTCTTGATGGCTTACAAAGCAAACCTTCTCAAATATATATCTTGATGACTTCTAGAGTAAATCTTCCCAAGTCCATCTCTTGATGGCTTTTAAAATACATTTAAAGACATGACTTTTTCAATACACTTCAAATGTAAATTATTTTGAAATAACTAAATAACTTTCCTACAATTCCCGCATTATTTCAAAATAATTTATAGAAAAAAAAAATTAACTTGCTGAATTTGCATGGACAAAATGAAGTAGCTTTAGTATCTTTTGGACTATGAACCAAACTTAGACCAGTAAAATTTAACTTATAGAATTACCGGTGAAATATAATATTTCTATGAACCGAATAACTCTTGTTGTAAGTCAGAGACTTTATCAATCACATTTTGACCGTAATTTTATTGTTCAGCGTGGTTTTGCACTATCCATGTGCGTGTCTGGTATTCATGTGAGCTCTAGAGACTAAGGCCAAAAGTCTCGTAGGAACGACCTCATTCCACTTCATATATAGGTGAATTCATAAAGTGTATACTGCTTTAAATACACCATCCGTAAGGACTATGAATTCATTAAGAGTTAATAATTCATCCCTCAATTTTAATAGCAGTTCAAGCACTCTCAATAAGTGCGCAAAGTCAATATCGACTTGTTATTACCCATATGAACCTACTTCATGGGATCTCCAATAACATAGGTTGGGTTACCATATCTATTGACAATCATATTGGCCTTAACCCTATCTCTTTTGATGTTTGAAGAATTAATTTTCTTCCTACGGGTTTAGTCAGTGAATCAGCCGAATTCAATTCTAACTTCACATAATCAATGAAAATTATTCCATCTCTCAGCAATTGCTTAATAACATCATGCCTCAATTTCATATGTCTACTCTTACAACTGTAAGATTTATTCTTCGCAATAGCAATTGCGGCTTGACAATCACAGTATATATACACAGGAGGCACCAGATCATCCTTGTTTAAAGGGATATTAGACAATTGATCATCCCTTTTCAAAGAAATATTAGATAACAGATCATCCCTTTTAAAAGAGATATTTGTTAGAAAATTTCTTAGTCATTCAGCCTCAGTACCAGCTAACTCCAAAGCCACAAACTCTGATTCCATAGTTGATCTAGCAATGATCGTCTGCTTAGCTGAGTTCCATGATACCGCACCACCACCAAGAGTGTACACATAACCACCACTAGTGGATTTTGTCTCATCTGAGTCAGAGATCCAATTTTTATCACAATATCCTTCTAAGATTGAAGAAAATCCACTATACAAAATACCATAATTCATGGTCCCTTTCAAATATTTCATCAGTCTCATTAATGCAGACCAATGCTCATTATTAGGATTATGAGTATATCTATAACATAGGATATATCAGGCCTAGTAAAATTCATTAAATGCATTAGATTCCCAATGATCTGTGCATACTTAGACTGGGCAAATGGGCACCATTATTCCTTTTTAATTTAGAATTAGCATCATAAGGAGTGGCTACAGGAGTTATCTCCCAACATTCAAACTTCTTAAGAAGTCTTTCCACATAATGTTCTTGTGACAACATTATACCTTCTCCACTCGTCATAGCTTTAATTTCCAATATCATATTCACTTCACCCAGATCTTTCATATCAAAGTTAGTAGACAAAAATAATTTAGTATGTTCCACAATATTTAAATATATATCAAATATAAGCATGTCATCAATATATAAATAAATTATCACATAATCATTGTCGACCACTTTTTTATAAACACATTTATCCACCTCAACAGAAGAAAAGCCGTCTTTTATTAAGACTTGATCAAATTTCGCATGCCACTATTTAGGAGCTTGTTTAAAGTCATAAAGAGATTTAATTAATTTACAAACCTTATTTTCTTGTCCAGAAATTACACACACTTCAGGTTGAACCATATAAATTTCTTCTTCTAAATTGCCATTTAAGAAAGTTGTTTTTACATCCATTTGATAGATAAAAAACTTATGAATTGATGCTAAAACAATTAATATTAGAATAGAAACAATTCTTGTTACTGGTCCAAATGTATCAAAATAATCAATATTTTTCTTTAGAGAAAATCCTTTAGCTACTAATCGAGCTTTATAATTATCTAAAGATCCATCCGAATTAAGTTTCTTTTTGAAAATTCATTTACAACCAATCAGTTTTGCACTAGGAGGTAAATCAGTTAAAACCCATTTATTATTTTTCATAAATAAATCAAGTTCAATTTTTATTGTCTCTTTCCAAAATTTGGCATTTGAAAAAGATATAGTTTCAAAATAATTTGATGGTTCATTATCAACAAGAAAAGTTTGAAAATCATCTCCATAAGAAAAATATTCTTTTCTAGGTCATTTTACTCCTTCTCAGTTCCTCAATATTAGAGGTAGATTCATTTTCTCTTTCAGTAGGTGCATGAGAGATTTTATCATATAGTGGAAAAATATGTTCAAAGAATTCAGCCTTCTTTGTCTCAATTATAGTATTAATATCAAGTACATCAATTTTCAAGACAAGAAATCTGCATGCAGCACTATGTTTAGCATATCCAATAAGCATGCAATCAACAGTTTTAGAACCTCTTTTCCTCTTTTTAAGTTCAGAAAGAAGAACTTTAGCAAGGCAACCCCACATTTTTAAATATTTCAAATTAAGCTTATAACCTTTCCACAATTCATAAGGAGTTTTGCTCTTTCTTTTATGAGAAATTCTATTCTGTAAATGACATGCAGATAAAATAGATTCATCACACAAATTATCAGATGCATTAGAGCTAATTAACATAGAATTCATTAGTTTTTTCAATGTCCTATTTTTCCTTTCAGCTATACCATTAGACTCAGGAGAATAAGGCGGAGTTACTTCATGAATAATACCTTCTTTTTCACAAAAAGCATTTAAAGATACATATTCTCCATCTCTATCGGATCTAATTCTCTTGATTTTTCTAGTAAGCTGATTTTCAACTTCAAATTTATAAAATACAAAAGCATCAAATGTATCATCTTTATTTCTAAGCAAATACAACTTAGTAAATCTTGAGAAATTATCAATAAAGGTCACATAATATCTTTTGCCACCTCTAGTCATCACCCAAATCAGAGTGGATCAAAGATAATAATTCAGTTTCTCTATTAACTGAAAAACATAACTTTTTAGTAATTTTAGCTTCAGCACATATTTCACATGTATCAAAATTACTTGAGTCTAAACCAGATATTAAACCAAGTGATTGTATATTCTTTATCTATTTAATATTAACATGTCCTAATCTAGCATGCCATAAAGAAATAGACTCAATCATATAAGAAGAAGCTAATGCATTATCATTGATAATATTAAGAGCATAAAGTTCATGATTATAACGTTCATTTTTAATAAAAATAGCATTTTTAGTTAATATGACATCATTATTTTCAAATAGAACCTTTATTCCAACTTTTTCTAATAACGCCACAGAAATCAAATTAATTGTGATATTAGGAATATGCAGCACATTACTCAATGCCAACGTTTTACCAGATGTGAGTTTGAGAAGAACTTTTCCTTTTTCATGAACTAGAATAGTTCTCGAGGTCCCAAGATAAACAATTTATTCTTCTTTCTCAACTTGGGTGTATGATATAAAATCATTTTTATTTATACAAATGTGCCTAGTAGTACCAGAGTCTACCACCCAATTCTCACATTAGTCTCAATATTCATTTCTGAAATGACCCCAATAATTATATCATCTATTTCAGTTAAATTTATTTTTGACTTAGCGGGATTATCATTTCTTTCACTTATTTTCTTACATTGAGATGCATTTTCTATTAAGATTTTATTATTAACATTAGGCATGTAACTACTTTTTATATCTGTATTTTGCTGTTTCATAATCTTCTGAACTGACTGGAATGGAAGCAACCAAAGCAATGCCAGCATTAGAATTATCAACAGTTTTAAGGCCAATATTATGTGCCATAGTTTCTTAGATTGTTGGGAAACAATGAAAAAATAATAATATTAACAATATTATTTAATTGTTAACAAAATATTATATTAATATTAGTAGCAATACAATAGCATAACAATGTACAATAATATTACTACTTCAGTGATTATACTATATTCAATATGACAACTATAAGATTGATGTAACTACTTTTTAATAAGTTGATATATTAATTATACTTGAGTCGTGCTAGACACTGTCCTAAGAAATTATTTCAGCAGTGCCAAATATTTTTCCAGGATTAAACAAACACTTCCCTGATTAATTAGAGGATATTCTGAGTTAAATAACTCTTCCCTAATTAATCAGAGGATACAGAAATCAACAAAATTATTAATACAAATATCAACAAGTTAAATCATAGGTTTAAATAATAACCCAAATCACTAAGCAGGATTCTAAGAAGAAAGAGAAAACTAAAAAGGAAATCTTTTTTTTTGTAAATATTTTGAATTGATGTAAGGATTGAAGGAGTATTTATAGGTAAGATTTAGCTTCTCAAGTGCACCTCTTGATGGCTTCTCAAGTAAGCCTTCTCAGGTATATCTTTTGATGGTTTCGAAAGTAAGCCTTCTCAAGTATATCTCTTGATGACTTCTAGAGTAAGCATTTTCATGTCCATCTCTTGATGACTTCTAAAATACATTTAAAGACATGACTTTTTCGATATAATTCAAATGTAAATTATTTTGAAATAACTAAATAACTTTCCTACGAAGAGTAAAAAAAAAATTGGTAGATAATCTTTCAATTACTGTTATTTTCAGTTCTGAAAGTAATGTTGATGTTGCAATTTCTTTTTCTTTTTTTGGGGTTTTTTTCACCCGATATTCAGCACATGCATTAGGTTTCAACAAATTCTAATTTGCCCCGAAAGATCCAAGATTGATGACAAAGCTCTCCTAACAAAGACGACTTTATATCCAGAGTTCAATCTGAAGCCTCTTACTTCTCACTCTACCACGACCCTTATTGATATGTTATGATTTCATTACTAATTAATATCACAAAAACTAGTCTAGCTAACAGAACTGCAAAATCAGAATTTGTAATACACAATATAAAGAATTTATACATTCCGAATATTTTTAGATTACCCAATTATAACAGTATATTTACTACATTTTCATACATTTCCAACTTAAGAAAACACAAAAAATCGTTATCTTTATTGTAGGTAGGCCATCTTACTCCTTGAATATAAATTGTCAGCACAGAAGTTACCCTCATTTTCTATTTAAAAGTTATATATATTGCAAAGATTTGAGTCTAATTGGATTGGACCATGACCTATTATTTAGCCTATCGCGATTCAATTTATTTCGATCAAGAAACTTACAATCAAGATCTGAAATTGTATCTCTTTTATTAATTTTGTCCATTTTAATCTTAATTTAGTTTAAATCGCTCATTTGCAACTCGATCTTAGGAAAACCCTATCTATTTTTTATTTTTATTTTTAAATTTACTCTTCTAGTTTTTTTATGTTGCTTTCATCAATGTGGGCATAATAAAGGAAGCAACACATAGGATTAAGAGCGACAAATATAATTAAATTTGTTTGATTGCTTCTTATCATCACATCCCATTTAATTTGCCTCTATGATTGTTGATCATCTATAAAGCCATTGGGTTTCCTTATTGGTTTATAATCTCCCAACTTGTTTCCCCACATTTTGTTTTTTCCACTTCCTCCAAAAAGTGTTATTTATTTTCATTAATGTTAATATAATACCGGAAAGTGCTAATTTTTTTTAAATAACTTTAGGTGGAAGTTCATAGTAGTTAATTATCTTATAATTATATCTCTTTTTGACTTATTGACTTTCATTCACATCATTAAATTACGTATTCTGCTTAATTTTAACTC
Source organism: Capsicum baccatum var. pendulum (assembly GCA_030864225.1). Classification (NCBI taxonomy): domain Eukaryota; kingdom Viridiplantae; phylum Streptophyta; class Magnoliopsida; order Solanales; family Solanaceae; genus Capsicum; species Capsicum baccatum. The sequence goes on from CM061556.1 coordinate 246,930,522, forward strand.
TTGGTTCTTATTAATAGTCATAGATTAACTTTCAGCACGAATGTGTTGATAATTTGAACTACAAACTCGCCTGCATGAAGCCGGAATCTCTAGTAATAGCCGGTCAGCCATATAGCGGTGAATTTGTTTCCGGTCCTCGTACACACCGCCCGTCACACTAAGGGAGCTGGCCATACCCAAAGTCGTTACCTTAACCGTAAGGAGGGGGATGTCGAGGGCAGAGTTAGTGACTGGAGTAAGTCGTAACAAGGTAGTCGTATACTGGAAGGTGCGGCTGAATTACCTCCTTTTCAGAAAGAGCTAATGCTTGCCAAATACATAAACATAACTAATTTAATTAATGAACCCAAATATTACTTCCTCCGTTTCATTTTACTTGGCGAAGGAAACCCAGATTACCCCTAGAAAAAACTAGAAACTGCTCACATTGATAGTTGATGCTTCCTAAGATACCAGTATCATAGTACTCACTAATTAGACATGCCTCAAAACCTAGTGCGTACTAATTAAATGGTATATCATGAGGTCAACTCTAATTTATCTGCTGGGCAGGTTGAAATTATGTAATAACAAGTAGCAGTAATAATGACTCCATGTAATTTTAATATTTAGTATAGAACAGGTGAAAGGAAGATTAGCTGGAAAAGTCATCACTGATTGAACCAAATACTATAAGAATATGCTAAAAGCATGTTTAGTTTATGCAATTAACAACCCAGGGCCCAGAAAAAAAAAAAAAAAAAAAAAACTAGAAGCCGCTCATCACACAACTATATATGTATGTAGTTGATATGCTTACTAGATATAAACCAATATTATAGTAAAGGAAGAATACATATACATGCCCCTCAACTATTCAATCTTTTTTGTATAGGCACCTCAATTAAGCCATGTACCTATTGAATCATTTACTCCTTCACAAAACGTGTCAATTGAGCACAAATCGTACAATTTCAAATTAAATCTAGCATGTGAAATCCACTTTGCCATGACATGAAAATTATAGCCAATGGTAAAATTACATGTCATCAAAGAAAAAAAAAAGAAAAAATAATAATTTTAAAAAAATAAAATTCATTTGCTTATCTTCTTCCTCCTGCTCCTTTTTTTTTTTTTGGTGAGATATGGATGTTGGCATGTTGCTGCGAAAACTCTAACCAGCAAAAACATTATGTCAACATTATAGAATAATAGATTTATATGAACAAAATTTGGATTAAATAACATTTGAAAAGATTGATCAGAAGAAATTGGCAATCTACCATTGTTAAGGCTTCGTTGGCCACTGATTCAGTTTCCTCCTACTCTCTACCATTAAACCACACTTTCAATTCTTCATTTTTCCACCAAAATAACACCCAACAATCAAGAAAAAAAGTACCAATTCAACACACACTCATATACTACAAGCAACAATAACAATTTATTTTAAAAAAAATAAATTATTTTTTTGTCTTCTTCTTCCTTTATTCTTCCACCATTAAACTTTACTTTTAGTCCTCCATCTTCCACCAAAACAACACCCAACTATCAAGAAAAAGATCTCTTGCATTTGAGGAATTAAGCGATGACATGAAGAATTTTTCAGGTGATGGTGTTGTGTTGATGTTGCACTGTTGCAGTGTTCATACATGATTTTTTCGGAGAAAATTTCGTTGGAAAATACATTCCAACACAATCGGTCACCCTCCAATATCATTAAACCACCATCAAAACTCTCATTTTTCGGCCTCCACCCGTTTTTCGATGAGCCGCCGACGGGACCAACTTCAAACCACCATTTACTTCACCGGAAAATAATCATTTTTCTCTATTTTTACACATTCCTTCATCAATTTCACTAACCAACATCAATTTTTGGTGTTGAATTTTTTCACAAAAATTAATTTCAATGTTGAAAATTTTACTCAACTAATGAGAAAAAAATTAAACGAAAAAAGAAATTTCAGTAAATTGTGGCTTTTCACTCTCCTAGTGAAGAGTGTATTACACTTGTCATGCCATGTCAGCAATTATGCTCAATTGACACGTTTTGTGAAGGAATAAAGGGTTCAATAGGTACCTGACTTAATTGAGGTGCATGTATGAAAAAAGTTAAATAGTTGAAGGGTCTATATATGTATTCAGCCTATAGTAAAACTTGCATGAGATTGTGTGCGCCATTATTTTGACGTATAGTATAACTTCATATCTAAAAGCACTATAATAATAATAATAATAATAATAATAATAATAATAATAATAATAATAATAATAATAATAATAATAATAATAATAATAATAAAATCTTTTAGCGGCAATAAATATACACTTTAACAAAAAAATTTAAATTATTTGTAGATATTAATTAATTGTCATTGGACGTAATGTTACTATATGGTTTAAGGAAATTTATAAAGAGTTCTAAAATGTAGTTGTCACTAATAATTGTCTCTCAGATATGAACTCATTTATTTTGGTGCAGTAAAGTCAACTAAAATATGAACTCATTTATTTATTAGTACTATATATATGCGAGGATCTCTAACTTTGATAATATTCACATGATTTTTTTGTTCATTTTATCTTTAAATGAACATTTAACAACTTTGTAAATTCTCAACCATTTTGATAAATTTGATTAATTCTATGGAGTAAATTTCATGGATGGTCATTCAACTTTATATTCATTACCCCAAAGTCATTATTCCTTATTTTGTTACACAAAATTCATTTAAATTTATCTTGTCTTTCATAAAGTCACTTTAATAAAATTAGATTAAAATTTGTGATAAATAAATAAAAAAAGTTCCCTTGTGTTTGAAGGTAAGTTCAAAATGGCCTTTGAAATATATTTTTGAGTAGTTTTGATAGTTTAAACTTACTAAATGTGAGTACATTTGACCTTCATAAAATACTTAACAAATTCTGGTTGTTAAATTTTACAAAACTGTGAAAAAAAGAATTTAATAATTGAATCACATTTAGAGATGTATTCTTTGCAATGTTCATCATTTTTAATTTATTGGAGGATTTGGTATTGCTTTCTAGGTTAATTTATTTATTTGTAGAATAATTTCATAGACCCTTCACAAGTTTCATTTCATAACATTGATCTTTTATTTTACATATGATATCACACGTTCTTTGATTTCTTTATAACAATTCCTTCAATGTATTTGACACTAATACAAAAATATATACTTGGGATTAATTCTTTTGTGAAATAATTAAAATAATTGAAATATTAAGGAGTAAAACATTGATATAAATTTAAAATTTTCATCATATCTCCATTTTCAATTAATTTCAACAAATCCTTCAGCTCCCTTCCTAACCCCTAAAAAAAATCTATTATCCAAAACTTTTAAACTTTTTTATTTCATGATAAGTAACATTACTTTTTTTTTTTTAAATTTCTTTTAGTAACTCTACTTATTAAAAATATTGCAGTTTACTCCGCATATTCAATATATTGATAATAATATTCATAAAATTATTATAAAATAATTTAACAATTGTATTTACTTATTCTTTTGTCATGAGTTGGGGGTCTATCGAAAATAGCCTCTACTTCTTCAGAGCTAGTAGTATGAACTGCACACCTTTTACCTTCCCCAGACTCCACTATGATAGTGTAATAGTAAAATCAAAATATAATTATTGTACATTTATGATAAATAAATTTAAAGATTTCTTGATGTTACTCTTTTTCAATTTTGTTCAATTTGGTCGGTAAATTTTGTCAAACATATGCAAATAAAACGGCTTATTTTTAGCAATATAGCGGATCAAAACTGCTCAAAAGTATATTTGAGGGGTCATTTTGAACCTAAACTCAAACATAAGAGATCTTTTTTTATTTTATCTCACATTTTATGTAGTTTTTTTTACTAAATTTTGTCAAAATGACAATTGTGAAAGATGAGGCAAAGTTAAATGACTCTTGTGAAGCTTTTGAATAATCAACACAAAGTTGGATGACCATTCATGAAATTTACTCAATTCTATGAGCTTTTTAAGTGTTATACAAGTAATGAGTTATTAAAAAAAAGTGATAATGACACCACAAAAGATCTATTATCCAACCAAATTCAAAATTCTGTAGTGTTCTTTTATGTGAAAATAATAACAAGAGAGAATACCTAATTTTTTAATCCTCACAAGAAACTCTATATTGTCTTTTTACCCCTAATTGAAGCAAATCTTATATTTGTGGATCTTTATAAAATACAGATCAATCAGTTGCACAAATGCTGTGAAATATTTGCGTAGAATCATAAATTTCAAAAATCTTCATTTATTTTTCTAAAGCCGTGCTTCTTCAAACTTTGCCATATAAACTAAAAAAATGGTAGGAGTATTGAAGTTTGTAAAGGCAATCAACGTCTTCCAGCTATTAAGCGAAAGTCGTAAAGAAGGCATCAGATAAGAAGTTAACATAAACTACTATCGTACAACACATTCCGTAGTGATATCCGAGGTTGAAAATGTGAATTTGAATAATCCCATAACTACAATCACATATTCATTGTAATCTTATAAGTGAGACTTAGGGAGGAATGTATACAAATCTTATCCTTACCCTGTGAAGATAGAGAGACTATTTTTCAAAATAGATTTGAAAAGGAAATACAATAGTGCAAAAGTAAATAATGTAAAAAAGAACCACAATAACAAATAATACAATAATCAAAGTAAGAAACAACAAATAATAATTAAAATTGATTAGTAAGATCATAGGAGAATAATAGTAATCATACTAGAAGAAAACTCCGATAATTAACACAAGACTATCTTTTAAAATTGTTTTATATCTCTATTTATGTTATATATATAAATCTTTCTCTCTCTATATATATTATATGCACTACTTATTCACAATTCAGTGATTCACAAAGTATTAACCTATTTAGGGCAACAATGGCACAATATAAAACTCGGCTATTATCGTATTGAAAAGGTTGAAGCATTTATAGCTTCCAACAATTAGGATTCAATTTTTTTTCCTAACTAACATTCATTTCAAGCTTAAAGATTCTTGTAAACTAAAACGCATTGCGTAGGATTTTGGCGGTAACTAAGATTTCATTTTTTTATGTTAGTTGTTACTATTTCTATTCTATAAGTATTTTCTTATTGGTTAAATCAAAACCGAACCGTTAAGGACCAAAAATCAATAAACCGAAATCGATAAGAAAATATCTTATTGGTTGGTATTGGTTTTACATATTTAAAAATCGAAAACCGATAAACCAAATCAATAATATATAAAATCGATCCGAACTGACCGATGCACACCCCTATCTTTTAGTCTTCCATCCCAGTCCACAAATTTTATATCCTCATATCAAGAATCATGTTTAGTAAGCTGCAAATGTTTCATATCAAATTAAGGATCATAAGATTCATAGTGGACGGAATCTTTAGGAATCTATGTAAATTAAAGGAAAAAGATAAATATTCTTTTAACTTCACTTAGTTTTTTATAAATAATTAAAAGAGATAATAAGATCCGAGTGTTCATCTTACTTAATTAATCCGAATTAACTAGTATGTCTGTCTTTATGCTCCTGGATGTGAAAAGAGTTTACAAAGAATTGGTAGATATCTTTTAATTACTGTTATTTTCAGTTCTGGAAGTAATGCTGATGTTGCAATTTCTTTTTTTCTTTTTTAGTTTTTCACCTGATCTTCAACACCCACATTAAGCTCCACAAAGTTGAAATCGAAAACCTCTCACTTCTCGCTCCACCACGACCCTTAATTGACATGTTGTGACTTCATCACTAATAAAAAATATCATGTGGGGCTATGTAGTTACATTATAAACTTGTCTGATAGAACTTCAAAATCAGAATTTGATCATAAGGAGAAGGGCTAATACACAATTTAAAGAATTTTTACATTCCTAATACTTTTAGATTACGTACCTAATTATAACAAAATGTTTCCTATATTCTCATACAATATGCCTTTATGAGAAAACACGATAAATAGTTAGTAAATTTATTATTGTAGGCCATCTTACTCGTGTGTTCGGACGAAAATATTTTTCAATTTTAACAAGTTTCACTTATGACATTTCATGTTGATTGTGCCATCCCACCATTACATACACCTCATCTTCACTGCATCCCGTAGCTCCATCCACAATACATTAGTCTATAATTCATTATTTAATTCATTTTGATACATTTAAAATCAGTCCAAACCACTCATTCGCAACTCCAATGAAAACCTTATCTTCCTTTTTCTTTTCTCTAATTTTTTATAAGTTGCTTTCATCAATGTGAACATAATGAAGCAACACACAGGATCAAGAGCGACATATATAATTAAAATTATGTGATTGCTTCTTATCATCATATATATCCCATTATTTAATTTACCTCTATGATTGTTGTTGATCATAAAGCCATTGAGTTTCCTTATTGGTTTAGAATCTTGCAACTTGTTTCCCCACCTTTTGTTTTTTCCACTTCATCCAAAAAAGTGTTATTTATTTATTTTCATTAATAATTAATAATATTGGAAAGTGCTATTTTTATAATCACTTTAGGTGGAAAGTTCACAGTTAATTATCTTATAATTTTTAGCTCTTTTTGAACACTATCATTTACATCTTTAATTATCCTTTTTAACTCTAGGTGCTTATTATATTGTAAGTAATTAAGAGGAAACCAGGAGGAAGGAAGATTACAATTATAGAGATGGAGAAGGCATCACATTGGATCTTATAACACAAGAATATGCTAAAAGCATTTATGGAACAACTACGATTGACCTAGAAAAAACTATAAGCCGCTCACATGAGAGATACCAGTATCATAGAATTAACTACACATGCCTCTAAAACCTTGTACTAATTAACTACTACAACCCCAACTATTGTCAATTGAGTGATACTATAATGAAGTCAAGTCTAATTTATCTGCTGGATCAAGTTGTAATTATATCACAATAAAAAATAATGAATAATAAGTAGTAGTAGAATTAATGACTTCCTGTACTTTGTATATGTATTGAGCAGGTGAAAGGAAGATTAACTGGCAAAGTCATTACCGATTGAACTAACTATAAAAAGAATATGCTAAAAACATGTTTAGTGTATGTAATTAATAACAACTAGGGCCCAAGAAAAAAAAAACTAGAAGCCGCTCATCACCAACTATATATGTAGTTGATATGCTTACTGCATCTGAAGTATAAACCAATATTATAGTAAAACTTGCATGAGATTGTGTGTGTCATTACTTTGACGTATAGTATAACTTTATATCTAAAAGCACTACAATAATACTAATATATAATGAAATATTTTAACAATAATAAATATGTACTTTAATAAAAAAAATTAAATTTTTTATCGATATTAGTTAATTATTACTGGATCCAATATGTCATAGGGACATTTACAAAGAATTTTAAAATATAATTATCACTAATAATTGCTTCTTAAAATATAATTTAACAACAATTAAGCTATTGCCGTTGATTAATTATCACTAAATATCTTTTTTGATAAAGCCACAACAACTAAAATATGAATTCATAACTTAAATATATAATAAACTTAATGTTAATAACTGTAATAATTAACCACATAAAACTTTAAATTATAAATCCGTCCCCTTAAAAAAAGTAAAAGGACCACTATCTCATGAATAACCAATATCTTAAATCGAAAGAGACACAATCAAGTTGTTCAGATTGACCAATGAAGTCAATTGTAGTAGTTATTTATTCTTGACCAATGTATAAATTTGGTTTCACCGTGTCTATCTTCCAAAACGCACACACACTCAACAGTGTTAGACAATATATAAAAAGTAAAAGGATTAGGATAAATATGAACATAATTGGCTAACATATAGTTTTCTATTTGTCGATGCAATGCATATAATATGAAAATAGAAAATTAAATGATGGATAATTAGCCAGAGGCCACTCAATTAATTCTAAAACTTTCCCTATACTTTTCTTTTTATAGAACGGAGTTAATTTTATCATCCTATCAAGCCTTAGGAGTGCTCTATTGTGAACCTGTAGGAGGTTGTTCGGACTCTTCACTTTCAGTGTAGCATTCGGATCGATATAATATGAGTATGTGATTGGGATTCGTGATTGATTTGATCAATCGATTTTGGTCTTTGAATACATACTTAAAATCGATATAGAAATTTCCGACAGTTGTCACACCGCCTTTTTTTTTTATCAAAAAGATTCATTTTAAGGTTTGAAAGGGTTTTTATTATTAAGTGACAAAACGAAGATTTGTTTCGAAAAAAACTTTTTATATTCAAAACTCAGAGTCGCCACTTGGCATAAATCGGGTGTATCAAGTCACCCTTGGATATCCTTTTTCAAAATGGTTTTGACTCTTCAAAACTGATCCACAAATAGAGATTCCGGTTAAGAAATTCTGTTGACCGAGGGGAAGGTGTTAGGCACCCCTCGATCCTGTGGTTCGAGCACGGTCGCTTAGTGGAGCATATCGGCTAATTTGACACCATGAAATGTATAAACCAACAAAACACACAAAACAAGCAAACAAACAAACAAAACCAAACCAAAACAAGTCCAAAACAATAATGTCCAGTCCAATTATTACAGTCTGAAATAAAAGATACTGAAATGTAAACCTACGCTAACCTAAACTAGTCCTAAACTATGCTTTACCTGATGCCTCGGGCCTTCATTACGAATGTCCTTCGTGTACAAGATACTTCAGAGCATACTCCGATGAATAAATACAAATGACCTCGGGGTATTCCCCAGCTAAATGAATACATTTTTTCAATGCAAGAAGACCAAAACCATTCAACAAATATTTCAATCATTCAACAATCCACAATCTCTAAATTTTCCTACCCGAAACCTAAGATTTGCCTAACGATCCCCTACCTAAAACATGATACTATCAAGGTCAACATAATTGATGTTCATTTCGATTTGAACAAATAGTAATGAATCTGCATAAACCCACATTTACGTTTATCAACTTTTAATTCTTGCCCTAATTTCACCTTAATTTTCGATCTATTGGTTACTTAATTTTAAGACAAAAATCGAATGATCAAAGCCACTACAATCAATATTACTCAAATACACTCAAAAACAAATCACCAAATCACAGCATCAACCCAGTTAAAAATAATAGAAGATCAATAAAGACAAGAGATGGACCTCAGAAGAATGAACTTATTGTTGATAATAATGAGTTAATAAATCCCAAACACGAATCCCTCAAACGAAAAGCATCAACAACGATGAAATCAACTCGATAACAAAAAATACAACTCAAAATAGACCACGATGAACCAAATCGAGACAAACAATACCCAAATCCAAACCAATACCAATGCTAAATAATTTTAAAAACTATTTTTTTGGAAAGAAGAAGCTGGAGATGTCGCTGTTGTTCACTCGTCTCTCGGCAGGTATCGCCAAGAAAATTAGAATCGACGGAGGCCAGATTTTTTGTGGCTAATCCCGGTGAGAGATGACCAAATTCGGCGAGAAATTCATCGAAAAAAATAGAGGGTAACCGGCCGGACCCCCCTCTATTCAACATTCACCTGATCTCACTGTATGTGTGTTCGGCTGTGTGTGCATGTTATTTTGTGTGTGTCTTTTCTTCTAGGAGAGATATGAGAAGTGTGTGTGTTGTGAGAGAAAAGTATATGTGTGTATTCTTATGGAGAAGATGTTGGAGTGTGTAAGTGTGTTTTTTTTTTTCTTTAGCCAGCCATGTGTGTATATGGTAAGGTGAGAGTGAGTTGATAGGTGGAGTGTTAAGTGGGTGTGTAAGAAGTGGGTAGGATTAGGTGGGGGTAGGGATATGTGGGGTAGGGGTAGGGTAAATGGGTAATATTATTTTTTGGTTCAGACAAAATTATGTGTCTACATTATGCCCCTCTTTGAATGTAAATATAAAGTGTTTTCAAACAAAGAAGTAGACAACGAGATAATATTTTGACCGACCATTATTCAAAAGGAAAGAGAAGAAGGACAAAGTGCAACCAAGTATTGATTATGGACATCCTACCTATCCCAAGTTATGTGGGAATCAGGTCACATGTAGTTTCAGGGTTGATAAAGAGATGGACTATACTGAGTTGGAGAGTCGAGTGAGGTACTGTCGAGGTTCCGGTCCGCGGCCCTGTCATTACATCAAACTGAAATTACAAGTTAAAAATATAAATGAAATTACAAAAGACCTATCTATACAACATCTCTTGATTCTTGTCTTGGGTCTCCGATGCTTTCAAAGTGACAAAAGATCTGATCTTCTTTTGATTAAACTTGAAGATAGATTCTTTCTCCATACAAAATTTGATGTTGGAGATGAACTCAAAACTAACCACGTTCTGCAAGTGGTATTTCTGATCTTGAACCTGAATTTGAAATTCTTCACCCTATTCTTTAGGCGGTCTCCCGACTTACAATTTTTAACCTTATTGCTTGATTTTCCATTTCTTCACCCCGTTCTTCAGGCGGGCTCCTGACTTGAAATTTCATCACCCTATTCTTCAGGCGGGCTCCTGACTTTAAATTTCTTTGCCCTATTCTTCAGGCAGGCTCCTGACTTTCAATTTCATCACCCTATTATTCAAGCGGGCTCCTGACTTTCAGTTTCATCACCTTATTTTTCAGGCGGGCTCCTGACTTGCAATTTCATCACCCTGTTCTTCAAGCGGGCTCATGAAACTAATTTCAAAACTAGAACAAAAATTATCCCAAACAAAGATTATGGTAAAGAAAGATTCCATTTTTTCTAAAAATAAAGTCCCATTTTTTAGGTGGGTCCTGAACAAAGTAAAGTCCCTACTTTCAGGAGGGTCCTGAACGTGCAGTAAATTCCCATTTTTCAGGAGGTCCTGAACATAAAGTAAGTTCTCATTTTTCAGGAGGGTCTTGAACATAAATTAAATTTCCATTTTCCAGGAGGGTCCTGAACGTAAAGTATATTCCTATTTTTCAGGCTGGTCTTGAACATAAAGTAAATTCTCGTTTTTCAGAAGGGTCCTGAACATAAAGTAAATTCTCATTTTTCAGGAGGTTCCTGAACATAAAGTAAATTCTCATTTTCCATGAGGGTCCTGAACATAAAGTAATAATTCATGGATGTATTTTTTCAGAGGTAGCTGAATTAAATGAAGTGAATTTTGCCCCTATTTCAACAAAGAAAATTTGTCAATTAAAAACTTAGTGGTGGCTTGCAACACTTGACTTTCTAGGTACCTGCTCCGGTGTTCATTCCCTTCTTTTTGTTTCATATTTCTGGTACTTGTACTTGCTTTGTCGCGTCATTAACCCAAACACAGCTTAAGGAAAATGGCTTTAATTCAAGCATTGAATTTTATTTTACCATGTCTCCGACACACACCTTTGACATTCTTTTATTTTCATAAATTCAACAATATGTAGGTTGATAAACTTCTTTTGTTTTGTTTCGACTTATGACCATGTTTCTTTCATGTGCTGGTCCTGACTTTGCTCTATGCAATTGAGGATACTGGTAGCAAGTTTTGAAATTCTTTCTCACTTGTTTTGACACAGACTTTACTAAAAAATGTAAAGAAATAACTGTGATTTTCTTATTTGATAAATGACATAAAAAACAAAACGTACGAATATGTAAAAGAAATAAAAAGACAATGTCCCTTTCTTAGAAATGGAAAAAGAAAAACTTATCTGAATATTGTGGACAACTCCAATGATTATGACATGCATTTTGGATTAAACTTCTTGATCTTCCCACCCAAACTTTACCACTTGCTATTGAGTTGATGCCCCTGAAATCGAGTTGCTTCTTCAAACCCATTGAACTCATATACCTCATTCGACTAGTGACTCCCTGAAGGATTTTCTTCAATAAGCCTCTCTCCTTTTTACTTCTTTCAACTCACCATCGCCTTACGGTACCCGTGTGGATTTTCACCAATAAGACTCTTATTTTTTATTTCTCTCAACTTACCATCGCCTTACCGTGCCCGCGAGGATTTTCACTAACAAGAATCTCTCATTTTTTTATTTCTCTCAACTTACTATTTCCTTACAGTGCCCGTGAGGGTTTTCACCCATAAGACTCTCTCATTTTTATTTATCATATTTTCCCATGATGATGCATAAAATATAGTGCCAAAACCTTATCATATATCTATCACATTTTCCGCTTTAACATTCCTGAAGATTGATCTGAAGGTCTTTTTTCGGTTGCAACTTGACTTTTGGACAGGGTCGAAAAGAAAGGACGGTATGAGGCCCAAACGACACTTGAAGCGGGGTGGGACTTACAACTTTTAGAATCGACTCAAACAATATAAATTAACTCATGCCCTAATTTATTTTGACTCGGTAACTCTAAATTATTTATTTGGTTGGACCGAGCCCAGAGTACTGCATCTTACGTATCTCACTCTCGAGAGAGGAGAATCGGGTCACACGTAGTTTCCGCAACTTTTTCTTTGTTTTTGAGTTGATTTTTTCTTTTTTTTACATCTTTTGATTATTCTTTTCTTGACACTTCTATCTTTTCTGAATCTATTTTTTATTTCAAAAGAAGGATATGAAAGAAAATAAAGACCAAATCTCAAAAAAGGTAAACAAAGGATGACACAATATTGGGTTATCGAAATAAAATACCTTCATCATATCAACCTTAAAAAATTCCAATACTAAGCATGCAATAGAAATAATTAAGGATAAAGATCATATATAATATATTTTAACCACATCGGCATTTATAGCCATTTCTGCCACTTTGCCTTCTACATCTGTCAAGTATAAAGCTCTATTAGGTAACAGTTTCTTCACAATGAACGGTCCTTGCCAATTTGAAAAAACTTGCCTTTAGCTTCAATCTAATGAGGGATGATATGCTTCAATACCAACTGCCCGACTTCAAAATGCCTGAGACGTACCCTCCTGTTATATGCCCGGGCCATTTTCTTTTGATACAATTGGCCATGATACACTGATGTCAATCTTTTTCATCAATCAAGCTCAACTACTCCAATCAGGTTTTGACTTACTGATCATCATCAACCTCTGCTTCCACAATGACTTAAAGGGATGGAATTTCCACTTCGGCAGGTATGACTGCTTGCATACCGTACACTAACAAATATGGAGTTGCCCTTGTTGAAGAGTGAATGATAGTACGATAACCTAGAAATGCAAAAGGTAACTTTTCATGCCATTTTCTGGACCCTTGTACCATTTCCCGCAGGATCTTCTTGATATTATTGTTGGCAGCTTCAACTGTGCCATTTGCCTTTGGACGATATGGAGTGGAATTTTGATGTGTAATCTTAAACTGTTGACACACCTCTTGTATCAAATGGCTATTGAGGTTGGCAGCATTATCTGTAATGATCATCTTTGGAATGACAAATCTACAAATTATGTTAGCATGAATAAAATCCACCATCGCCTTCTTTGTTACTGACTTAAAAGTTACTATTTCTACCCACTTTGTAAACTAATCGATGGTTACCAAAATGAATCTATGTCTGTTCGATGCTTTTGGTTCAATCGGCTCAATCACGTCCATCCCCCAAGCTACAAAAGGCAATAGAGCAGACATTGTGTGTAACTCAGTAGGAGGAGAGTATATCAGATCACGGTGTACCTAACATTGATGGCATTTTTGAACAAAATGAATAGAATCACTCTCTATAGTAAGCCAATAATAACCTGCTCAAAGTATCATTTTTGACAAGACATAACCGTTCATATGTGGTCTACATACTCCGGAATGTATTTCAACCATGATTGCCGAAGCTTCTTTCGCATCTACACACCTCAAAAGTCCCAGATCAGGGCTTTTCTTGTACAAAATTCTCCCACTTAAGAAAAATCCATTGGCCAAACGCCTAATAATCCTCTTTTGATCACTGGTGGTATGTGTTGGATATTCTTCTGACTGAATGTATTGCTTGATATCAAAGAATCAAGGCTCGCCGTCGAGCTCTTCTTCAACCATATTACAATAAGCATGTTGATCATGACTCTGTATATGCACTGGATCGATGTAAGCCCTATCCGGATGTTGGAGTATCAATGACAATGTGGTTAGTGCATCAACAATCTCATTGTAAACTATCAGGATATGCCTAAACTTAATGACACGAACCGTTGACATAGATCTTGTAAGCATTATCGATATAGTAATCCCATTCGTCTTGAATATGGTGGACAAACAAGTCTGAGCCTCCCAACATTAATAATTCCTGAACTACATGTCAATAGCTAGCCTTAGCCCCAAAATGCAAGCTTCATATTCTGCCATGTTGTTGGTATAATAAAATTTAAGTCGTGTAGTTACCGAAACATGTTTCCCTAATTCAGAGATAAGAACTGTACATATTCAAACTCCTTTCATATTCACGGCTCCTTCAAAGAATATCTTCCAGCCTGGATCAATATCTACTGTGACTTCATCAATACTTAACACTTTTTTATCAGGAAAATATGTCTTCAACGGCTCATACTCCTCATTAATAGGGCTCTCAGAAAGATAATCTGCCAACTGTAACTCTCCGAAAATGGGTCCCGATACATCACATGGTGCTTAGAGTCACAAGTGACCCCAAGCTAACCCTTCTACTGGCATAACTCAAAAGTAACTGAAATAAATGTATAAAACTGTACAAAATCAACTAAAGACAACTCTTTCTGAATCTGATCAATACAAAGTGAGTTCACATGATTACAACCCTGCTTTTACAAACAAACTGAAATAAAATACACTAACTCTACTGACTGTCTATGAATCTTCTACTAGTATTGACTATAAATAGTCGGATTATGACTCCCAACTATCCTAACTCAATATGACTGAATGAAGAAAATACAATACTATGCAAACTCTGACTGACTTGAGTCCTTGAATAAAAGGGCTCATCCTCTGCTGGCGGGAAGTTGCAACCTATCTGATTATGATATGTGAGCTATGACTTGTACCTATATTATAAGACAATGTAGCACATAGACATTTATGTGGATCAACACTTTGAGGATTTACTGAGTATATGAGGATGTATGCATTTAAATGAACAATATTGTTACTCTTTACATAAATCATGCATGCAAATATGAATGACTCACATGACTTGAATAAATCTGAAATGTAAATCTCATAAATTATGAATGGTGAAACATGTAATATAAATCTCGTGAGTCATCATACTTAAATCAAAAATCTGTATTTTCCTCTTATTCCCAAAATTTATAAGCTAGAATAATTTTTAAACAATATTTTCAAAACTCATGCTTTTATCTTCAAGAGAGTAGAACTTCTTTAAAACTTAAGGAACTTTTAGACCGTAACACTTTTAGAGACTTTGGGACATACAACTTTGGAGATCTTAAAATATTAACTTTCAAAATATATATACTTTATCTTTAAGAGAGTAGGGAACTTCTTTTGCAAGTTTCTTCTAACCGACATAAACCATGTGAGCTGACATGGAGTCCAATGTCTTACATACATTGGGGAGATCTGTTCTACCTTTTTCATCAGAGTAGAACCTTAACTTTAGTGATCACTATCTTAACCGACATCTGTTTTACCTTTTCCATCGGAATAGAACCTTAAGTTTAGTGATCACTATCTTAACCCACTTGGGATAAATTAGAAACCTAAAGTGGCTCGTAGTTCTAGGGCATGAGACCTCGAAATCAAGCCCAACTTGGTGCTAAATACTACTCCCATACTTGCTCAAAACTTTTAGGAAATCTACCTTAAAACAATACAAAGGTATAAAATAAAGACCAATTATACTTCTTGCTTTAAATCATAGATGATGAATAATGTGGATTCCTATCTTAGTTTGTTTCAAAGGATCAACTTTCTTTATCAAAATCTGAAAATAGCTATGAAAGGGATACTTAAATCATGATCATTCTTGAAATATCAAGACTAAATCTTAGGTCTTTGATCCCATGCTTCAAATTCATATCAAACACCATAAAGTTCATGCTTTATAATACAATTTTTCATAATTCAACTTAAAATCTGGAAAATATAATCATGTACATAAATATTTGAAAGTAGACATGTAACTCAATATCCAAATCACTTTAAATCTCAAAATCATGCAATTAGCAACAAGGGGTATAAACCCTAACTTAAATTTCATGGAAATCATATCAAAATTCAGAAATTTATAACCTAAAGTAAGCTTTTGGGCACAAGAATGAAAGAGTTGTTCTTGTTCAAACCCCACATACCTTGGATGAACAACTTGCTTATGAGATGATAGAGGGTTTTTGGGGTTCTTGAACTAAGAACTTGGATTCTTGATCCAACTTGGAGAATTAATGGTGAACTTTAGGAGATTCTTGAATTTGGGTGATGAAACTTAGGGTTTCTAGATGAGAGAATTTGATGAAAATGGGGTGTAATTTGCTCAATATCACCCTTAATCCTCTGTTTTTATGACCTGAGTTGAGGGGGGAAAAGACCCCATTGCCCCTCATTAATTTGAAGAAGAAATTCGTAACCTGCATCCCGATTTTGTCCTTCAGCGCGATGCGCTATCATCACGGCAGCTTACTGCTTCACACTAACATAGCTATAACTTTTTGCTCGGGCATCGGATTTTTGCGAAATTGGTATCGTCGAAAAGATAATTAAATTATCTACAATTTTGTGGGTCTTGATATGGAAAAATATTGTATATAAAAGGTTATACACGTTTAAAGTAGACCCTTGTAGGATTGAATGTCAAATTTTGGACGAATCTAATGTTCTTAGCTCCACTTGGCTCTAAATGACTTCTATGAAAATTATTCACCTAATAAGGACTTCACATCCTTAGGATTAAAATCATGACACAAGAATTCGAATTATAGATCAAGAGTACAACAGTTACACCTTCCCCATGACACATTGAAATCGCGTTAAGCTACCGAAAAGGACGAGTGCGAATTTGCACTCTGGCGTGACGCGGTGCTATTGCGTTGAGCTACTGAAAATTGACAATTGGAAATTTGAACCTCTCCGTGATGTGCCAATATTGCGAAGGTCCACTGTATTGTGACGATTGTCATTTTGGCATCCACCGCGATGCGATGCGTGCCCAGTGCGTGCCCAGGTAGGACACTGCATTACTAAAAATGCTCTAACTTCTTCACCAAGTGCTGGAATTGGGAGAATTTGGTATTAATGGAAAGCTTATTCAATTTTTCACACAATGGAAGGTGTAAATCTGGAAAGTTCCATATGAAATAAAGGTTATTCAGTTTTGAAGCACACTCTTAACATTCTAGAAATGAATTTTAATCTAGGAAAAACACGGGGTGTTAAACCAATGCTTGAGCTTTAATGGCGGTTTGAGTCACATACACGATGTCAAACTTAGTAAGCAATATTTTCCATTTTACAAGTCGACCCGTTGACATAGGTTTTCTTAAGAGATACTTCAAATGATCCATGCAGGAGATAAGGAAAGTAGTGTAGGATGAAAGATAATGCTTTAACTTTTGTGCTACCTAAGTTAGGGCACAATACGTTCTTTTAAGAAAAATGTGCTTGGTTTCATACATCGTGAACTTTTGTCTAAGATAATATATGACTTTCTCCTTTTTTCCCATGATATCATGTTGACCCAACACACAACCAAAGGAATTATCCATAACTGATAAGTACAAAATCAAGGGCTTACCAGGCTTAGTTGGTACTAACACAGGCGGATTCGACAGATACCTTTTGATTTTGTCAAATTTCTCCTGACATTTATCTGTATATTCCACAGTGGCACTCTTCTTCATCAACTTGAAAATGGGCTCACAAATGATTATGAGTTGAGCAATGAATCTACTGGTGTAGTTCAGCCTACCGAGAAAACTCATCACCTCTATTTTATTCTTAGGTAATGACAAATCATGAATAGCCTTGATCTTAGAAGGAATCAATTCAATAACTCGACAACTGACCACGAACCCCAAAAATTTCCCAGATGAAACTCCAAATACATATTTTGCCAAATTGAGTTTGAGATCATACCTACGAAGCCTCTCCAAGAACTTCCTTAGATCTTTAACATGATCAACTTGATTTTTGGACTTAATAATCACAACATCTACATAGACTTCAATTTTCTTATGGATCATATCATGAAACTGTAATACCCCAGAAAATGTTTTGTTGAAATTTTGTGTGTAAACGTGTTGGGTTCTATCTTCTAGAATGAATTATAAATTTTTCATGTGGAATGTCTTAGATTATGACCCACCATTATGTAGATTATCAAATAAGCTTTCCAAAGATATGTGGATCATCCAAAATGGACACTCGAGCGACGAGTTATGAACATTCCGATCAAACTGTGAATAGTAGTGAACAGTAAAACGTGCAGGAAAAAGTACTGAGGCCTGGCGTATTTTTTCTCCAACTTTAAACGATCATAACTCTTTGTACATAATGATCTAGGTGATATACTATATATCAACGGAAAGCTCTGCAAGTCCTCTTTCCAATGAAATTGGTTTCATCCAATTTTTCTATCGGAGCAAAAAGTTATGGGCGATCTACTTCAGCCTATCAAAAGTAAATTTTTAGGTCAACTTCAAACAATCATAACTCTTTGTACACAATTATATAGGTGAGATACTATATATCAATAGAACTATATGAGAGTTCTCTTTCTAAAGAAATTAGTTTTATCCAATTTGGATATCGGAGTAAAACGTTATGGTTGATCTACTTCAGACTATCAAAACAGTCCACCAAAGGACAGATTCAAGAATTATTTGATTTTTAGGGGAATTTTGGTCATTCCCCCTCACCCAAAATCTGTCCAAACCCTATATTAAAGACTATTAAAAGCATTATATGTTATATTTCATCAAATTCCCTCAAAAAGAAAACCTAAGCTCCTACATCCAACTTCAAGAACCTCCAAGGTTCACCATTAATTCTGCAAATTTTTTCAAGATTCCAAGCTCCTAGTTCAAGAACTCCAAGAACCATCATTCAAAGGCATGATTAACATCTTAAAAATGAGTATCGATCTAAAGTTCATCATTCAAGGTATGTGGGGTTTTTCAACAAGAACTCTCTTTCGTTCTTGTTCCCAAAAGTAATTTTCTTTACAAAGGCATGATTTTTATTTGATTTTTATGAATTTGAAGCATGAAACCATATCTTATGATGATTATTATGAAATCTTGATGTTTATGATTTTGAAAGATAAATTTACATATGTGGAGATATAAAGCATGAATCTTGAACAATATTTATCATGATTTTGATATTTGGGTCGTGAATCCCCATTGGAAATTGTGTTTTTCTAGAAAGTATATGTTATAAGCACGTTGATGTTGAAATTTGAGATATTTTTAATGATTTAACCTTTTAGTCTTAATGGAGTTGTTTGGAACTAGAGTGAGAAAGAAATCCACAACGTGGTTGATTTTGATAGATGGGAAGCATGATGGCTCTCGATGTATATTTATATATTACTAAAATTGTTTTATTATGGATTGTCTTTGAAATAATCTGAGCTAAGTCTGGGAGAAATCTTTAGCACCGAGTGGGAGGTATAAAGTGGCCTTACTTCCCTAGAACTACATGCCCCCGTAGGAGTGAGCCTGAGGCTGATTTATATAGTGATCACTAGTTTGTGTGGATTTGATATTGATAGTCCTACTCCGATGGCAAGGATAGTACGGCTTTCTCCAACGTGGGTTGTACGTTGGACTCCATGTAGCTCACATGGTTTATGTCGGTTATAGGATCTCCCAGTGTGTGTATGTTTCCTTGTGTCTATGGTGAATGATGAAATGATTTGAAAGTGAAATTGTGAAAGTTATTCTATTGAAAGATTTAAATGATATTTACATTATGAGAATTGATATTATTGATGAACTGAAAGTGATTGACAAATTATATGGTGACTCACATGTGTTATTGTACTTATTTCATCCTCTCATGATTATGATGATTTTCTTTAGGCTATGTGAGTCTTTCATACATCCTGCATATTTCTTATAAATATTTATGATGATGATTTTTATACTATTGCATACACCCCCATATACTCGGTTTCTTTCCATGGTACTGACCCATATCTTCAGATGTGGGTTGTATTTTCTCAGAATATAGGTTCAGGTGCTCAGTTCTAGGTTCGACAGTGATTCTTCAGGCACGCTGTTCTACATCCTTTGTTGTGGTAAGTCCTCATGTTCCAAGGACGTGATGTCTGATGTTGGTTTGACAGAATCGTTTACATTTGATAACTGAGTATGAATCAGTTGGGGCATGTCTCAATAGCTCGCTAGTTTTATTGATTTCCTTAGAGGCTCGTCAAACTAGTATAGATGTTGGGAGTTGATTAATAAGTTGTATTTTGTTATCTTTCTAAAATTCTTTTATTCTTGGATGATGATTACTCTGTTGATATTTGAGGGTTATTTATGGAAACCCCATTGATTTGTGTTGGATTGAATGAAAATGGCTCAAAGGGTTAGCTTGGGGCTACTTGTAGCCTCAAGCACCATGTGACACTCCGGGACCCATTTTTCGGTGCGTAACATACTTGGTATCAGATCCTTAAGTTTTAAGGTGTCCTAGGGAGTCTGACAAGCCGCGTTAAGTAGAGTCTTGATCATCAGTGTGTAGCGCGCCACATCTATGAGCAGGAGGCTACAAGACATTTTAGGAAAAAGTTTGATTCTTTCTTTCAGAATTCTATCATGCTTAAAGTACCTCTCTCTACTATTGATTCGTGGTCACCTCTTTCAGAAATATGCCTCCACGCCGAGCGAGAAGAAATAATGATGGTCAGCAACCTCAAACCGCTGAGCCATTGAATAAAAACATATCTCATATTGAATTTTGGGCAGCCTTTCAGGTGCTGGCCCAAGCTGTTACTGAAAATATTTAGGCTAACTCGGCCCCGGCTCCACAATAGTAGGGAGGTGATTCAGCTGCTACTAGGATCCGTGACTTCATGTGGTTAAATCCACCAGAATTCTATGGGTCCAAGTTTGATGAGGATCCACAGTTATTTTTAGAGGAGGTGCGGAAGATTACTCAGGTAATGCATGTGTCTGAGGAATATAGTATGGAGTTGGCTGTATATAGGTTGAAAGACCTTGCTTATGACTGGGTTGTTGCTTGGAGGAAAGGTAGAGGTGAAGGAGTTGTCCCTACAACTTGGCAAGAGCTCCAGGATGCATTCCTGGATAAGTTTTTCCTTTTGGAGATGAGGGAGGCAATATGGAAGAGTTTATGAACCTGTGATAGGGCTCTATGACTATTAGGAAGTAATGTCTAAAGTTCAATCAGTTGGCCAAGTATGCTCCTGACTTAGTGGCTGATAATCGGGCTAGTATGAGTAAGTTTGTGACTGGAGTATCTAGTTATGTAGTTAAGGAGTGTAGGTCCGCTATGCTGAATAGTGAGATGAATCTTTCTAGGCTGATGTCTCATGCCCAACAGATTGAGGCAGTCAAGATTAATGAGAGAGATAAAATAAGAGAGAATAAGAGAGCTAGGTCCGAGCAGCAGGGAAAGGGGTAGACTAGATGCAGGGAGGGAGTCACCCTCAGTATTAGGATCGTTCGTCTATGACAGCACCATCATCTGCTAGTGTTCCTATGCCTAGAGGTAGGCAGGAGAAAGGTAGTAGTTCATATGCATCCAGGTCCCAGTATAGTGTTGGTTGTAAGCCAAATCGTCCCCTGTGTCCTAAGTGTGGTAGGGCTCATTCGGATGAGTGTTGGGGTGAGAAGAGGGGTTATTTTCAGTGTGGTAACATGGGTTACAGAGTTAGATATTGTCCACAGGATGGACAAGGGCATCGTGACTATCGCCTTTAAACCTAGACTCAGACTGTTAGTGCTCCAGTTCCAGTGACTCGCCCAGCCCTAGCTCAGGGCGCCTCTTCTAGCAATGCTGGTGGGCAGTTCTAGAATAGATTCTATGCTTTACCTTCCCGCCAGGAACAGAAGGACTCTCTCGATATTGTTATTGGTATGCTTCGTATATTTCAGTTTGACGTGTATGCTTTGTTGGATCCTAGATCCAGTTTCTCATATGTTACACCTTTGATGGCTGTGAATTTTGAAATGAGTCTTGAGATTATTTCTGAGCCTATCCTAGTTTCTACCCCAGTGAGTGATTCGATTGTTGACCAGAAAGTGTATAAAAAGTGTCCTATTACCATTCTTCATAGAGTCTTGTTGGCTGATCTGATTGAGTTAGACATAGTAGATTTTAATGTAATTCTGGGTATGGACTGGCTGTATTCTTCTTATGCCTCTATTGATTATCGAACCTGAGTGGTCAAGTTTTAATTTCCGAGTACATTCGTGTTTGAGTGGTCTGGAAATTCTGTGTCACCCAAGAGTCATTTTATCACTTACCTCAAAGCTAGAAAGCTTATTTCCAAGGGGTATATTTACCATTTAGTTAGAGTCAAAGACACTAAGTCTGAGACTCCAACTCTCCAGTCTGTTAACGTTGTCAATGAGTTTTCTGATGTCTATTTGGATGATCTCCTAGGGATAACTCCTGATAGAGAGATAGAGTTCGGGATTGATCTTCTTCCTAATACTCAGCCCATTTCATTCCTCCTTACTATATGGCCCCTGTAGAACTTGAAGAGTTGAAAGAGCAACTCAAAGATCTACTGGATAAGGGTTTCATAAGGCCTAGTATTTCTCCTTGGGGTGCTCCTGTGTTGTTTGTGAGAAAGAAAGATGGTTGTTTGTATATGTGAATTGATTACCGCCAACTGAATAAAGTCACCATAAAAAATAAGTACCCCCTTCCGAGAATAGATGATTTGTTTGACCAATTACAAGGTGCAAGTTATTTCTCAAAGATAGGCCTTCGTTCCGATTATCATCAACTGAAAGTTAGGAAGTGTGAAGTCCCAAAAACAGTTTTTCAAACTCGTTATGGCCATTTTGAGTTTCTTGTTATGTCTTTCGGGTTAACTAATGCCCCAGCAGCTTTCAAGGACCTCATAAATTGAGTGTTTAGACCATATCTGGATATGTTTATCATAGTCTTCATTAATGATATACTGGTGTACTCCCGTAGTGAGGATGAACATTCTGATCATCTCCGAACTGTCTTGCAAACCCTTAGAGATAGCAAGTTGTTTGCCAAGTTCAGTAAGTGTGATTTTTGGCTAAGGTCAGTTTTTTTTTTGGGTCATATCATTTCTTTCGAGGGTATTAGAGTTGATCCCCAAAAGACTGAAGCTGTTAGAAATTGGCCTAGACCTATTTCTCCGACTGATATCCAAAATTTCTTGGGTTTAGGTAGCTATTATCGCTGTTTTGTTGAGGGTTTCTCCTCTATAGCGTCTCCTATGACTCGGTTGACCCAAAAGAAAGTGAAGTTCTTGCGGTCCGAATCTTGTGATAAGAGTTTTCAGGAGTTGAAGACTCGACTCACTTCAGCCCCTGTTTTGACTTTTCCTGATGGTGTTGATGGTTTTGTGGTGTACTGTGATGCTTCGAAAGTTGGGTTGGGTTGTGTATTGATGCAGAAGGGTAAAGTGATAGCTTATGTTTCTAGACAGTTGAAACCCCATAAGAAAAATTACCCCACCCATGACCTTGAGTTGGCAGTTGTTGTGTTTGCTTTGAAAATCTGGAGACACTATTTGTATGGTGTCTATGTTGATGTTTTCACTGATCATAAGAGTCTGCAGTATGTGTTTACCCAGATAGAATTGAATCTTAGGCAGAGACGATGGTTAGAATTGTTAAAGGACTATGATATGAGTGTTTTGTACCATCCGGGCAAGGCCAATGTTGTGGCGGATGCCCTAAGTAAAGTGTCCATGGGTAGTGTTTCGCATATGGTAGAAGGTAAGAAAGAGTTGGCTCGTGATGTAGATCATTTTGCTAGATTGGGGGTTAGGTTGTTTGACTCTGCTGAAGGTAGTATACGGGTTCAGAGTAGTTTCGAATCCTCCTTGGTTTCGAAAGAGAAAGAAAAGCAATAATCAGATGCTAGTTTGGTCAGACTGAAGGAGTCAGTCAAGGACCAAAAAGTAGAGGTTTTCTCCCAAAGGGGAGATAGTGTGTTGAGATTTCAAGGTAGATTGTGTGTCCCAAATATTGATGATCTGAGACAGAGAATTATGGCTGAAGCACACGGGGCGCGATATTCTTCTCATCCTGGTACCACCAAGATATA
The DNA here is from genome assembly GCA_030864225.1 of Capsicum baccatum var. pendulum. Taxonomy (NCBI): domain Eukaryota; kingdom Viridiplantae; phylum Streptophyta; class Magnoliopsida; order Solanales; family Solanaceae; genus Capsicum; species Capsicum baccatum. Next base: position 246,954,676 of record CM061556.1, read on the forward strand.
CCGAGACTTGCTGGAAATCTATTGGTAGAGTGGCATGAAGAAAGATATAGAAACATTTGTAGCTAAGTATACAATATGCCAATAGGTTAAGGTTGAACACCGAAGACCTGGTGGTATGATGCAACAGTTTAGTATTCCCACCTGGAAGTGAGAAGAGATAAATATGAACTTCGTGATTGGTTGACCTCCTTTCCGACGCTGTCATGATTCTATTTGGGTTGTGGTTGATAGGTTGACTAAGTCTGCTCATTTCTTGCCTATTCATACTTCATATATTGTTGAGGATTACACTAGATTGTATATCCGAGAGCTAGTCAGACTTCATGGAGTTCCCTTGTCTATCATTTCAGATAGGGGTACTCAGTCCACTTCGCAATTTTAGAAAGCTTTTCAGAAGGGTCTTGGTACCTAAGTACTTTTGATTTATGCTTTTCATCCACAGACCGATGGTCAGGCTGAGCGGGCCATCCTGACCTTAGAGGTTATGTTGAGAGCTTGTGCACTTGATTTTAAGGGAAGTTGGGATGATCACTTACCGTTGATAGAATTTGCTTATAATAACAACTTTCACTTTAGTATTGGCATAGCTCCGTTTAAAGCCTTGTATGGGAGAAAGTGTAGATCACCCATAGGTTGGTTCGAGGTGGGTGAAGTGGCTGTGAGTGGTCCTGATTTGGTATTCGAGGCTATGGAAAAATTTAAGTTGATTAGGGAAAGCTTGAAAACTGCGCATAGTCATCAGAAGTCATATACGGATGTTAGAAGGAGAGACCTTGAGTTTGAAGTTGGTGACCTAGTGTATCTGAAAATTTCACCCATGAGGGGGGTGAAGAAATTCAGAAAGAAGGGGAAGCTTAGTCCCCGTAATATTGGTCCTTACAACATTTTTAGCTGTGTTGGTAAGGTAGCTTATAAGGTCGAGTTGCCTTTCGAGTTGTCCTCTGTTCATCCAATATTCCATGTCTCCATGCTTAGAAAGCATATTAGCGATGTTGTGGTAGTGGATTCCTCTGTGAGTGCTGACATTCAAGAAAATCTTTCTTTTGATGAGATTCTTGTTGAGATTCTTGATTTCAGCGTCCAAAGACTAAGGAACAAAGAAGTTTCCTTGGTCAAGGAGTTGTGGCGAAATCAATTTGTTGAGGGTGCAACTTGGGAAGCTGAGGCAGATATGTGATTCAAGTACCCGGACCTATTTTCCGTGAACTCCGATCAAGCTGAAGGTACCGTTCTTTCCTAAATCATGCACTTTTGATAAAAGTTGCAGCAGTTCAGCTGCCATTTATTATGTGTTCAGCAGTAGTTTCTTGAATTTATGCATTATATTTTGCATTCGGAGTGAGAAACGATGTGGTGATGAGTCTAACGAATGGTTTCAGCTGTATGCTCTATTCCCTATCTAATCTTAGTATGTATAGCATCATTCGAGGACGAATGTTTCCAAGGGGGATGATGTATACCCTAGAAAAATTTTCATTGAAATTTTGTGCGTAAATGTGTTGGGTTCTATCTTCTAGAATGAATTATAAATTTTCAGAGCAGAATGTCTTAGATTATGACCCAACATTGCATAGAGTATCGAATAATCTTTCCAAAGATATATGGATCATCCAAAACAAACACCCGAGCGACTAGTTATGAACATTCCGATCAAACCGTGAATAGTAGTGAACAGTAAAACGTGCAGGAGAAAGTATTGAGGCCTGGCATATTTTTGCTCCAACTTTAAACGATCATAACTCCTTGTACATAATGATCTGGGTGATATACTATATATCGTAAAGCTCTGCAAGTCCTCTTTCCAATTAAATTAGTTTCATCCAACTTTTCAATTGGAGCAAATAGTTATGGGCGATCTACTTCAGCCTATCAAAAGCAAATTTTTAGGTCAACTTCAAATGATTATAACTCCTCGTACATAATGATCTGGGTGAGATACTATATATCAATGGAAAGATATGAGAGTCCTCTTTCTAATGAAATTAGTTTCATCCAATTTGGATATTATAATAAAACGTTATGGTTGATCTACTTCAGACTATCAAAACAGTCCACCAATGGATAGATTCGAGAATTATTTGATTTTTAGGGGCATTTTGGTCATTTCCCCTCACCCAAAATCCATCCAAACCCTATATTAAAGCCTATTCGAAGCATTATATGTTATATTTTATCAAATTTCCTCAAAAAGAAAAGCCTAAGCTCCTACATCAAACTTCAAGAACCTCCAAAGTTCACCATTAATTCTGCAAATTTATTCAAAATTCCAAGTTCCTATTTCAAGAACTCCAAGAACCATCATTCAAAGGCACGATTAACATCTCAAAAATGAGTATCTATCTAAAGTTCATCATTCAAGGTATGTGGGTTTTTTCAACAAGAACTCTCTTTCGTTCTTATGCCCAAAAGTAATTTTTTTACAAAGGCATGATTTTTATTTGATTTTTATGAATTTGAAGCATGAACACATATATTATGATGATGATTATGAAATCTTGATTTTTATGATTTTGAAAGATGAATTTACATGTGTGGAGATAAAAAGCATGAATCTTGAACGATATTTATCATGATTTTGATATTTGGGTCGTGAATCCCCATTGGAAATTGTGTTTTTTTTGAGAAAGTGTCTGTTATAAGCACGTTGATGTAGAATATTTGAGATATTTTGAATGATTTGACTTTTTGATCTTAATGGAGTTGTTTTGAACTCGAGTGTGAAAGAAATCCACAACGTGGTTGATTTTGATAGATGGGAAGCATAATGGATCCCGATGTATATTTATATATTACTGAAATTATTTTGTTGTAGATTGTCTTTGAAATGATCTGACCTAAGTCCGAGAGAAATCTTTAGCACCAAGTGGGAGGTATAAAGTAACCTTACTTCCCTAGAACTACGTGCCCCCGTAGGAGTGAGCCTGAGGCTGATTTATATAGTGATCACTAGTTTGTGTGGATTTGATATCAATAGTCCTACTCCGATGGCAAGGATAGGACGTCTCTCCCCAACGTGGGTTGTACGTTGGGCTCCATGTAGCTCACATGGTTTATGTCGGTTATAGGATCTCCCTGTGTGTGTGTGTTTCCTTATGTCTATGGTGAATGGTGAAGTGATTTGAAAGTGGAATTGTGAAAGTTATTCTTTCGAAAGATTTAAATGATATTTACATTATGAGAATTGATATTCTTAATGAACTGAAAGTGATTGACAAATTATATGATGACTCACATGTGTTATTATACTTATTTCATCCTCTCATGATTATGATGATTTTCTTCGGGCTATGTGAGTCTTTCATACATCCTGCATATTTCTTATAAATATTATGATGATGATGTTTATACAATTGCATTCACCCCCATATACTTGGTTTCTTTCCATGGTACTGACCCACATCTTCGGATGTGGGCTACATTTTCTTGGAATGTAGGTTCAGGTGCTCAGTTCCAGGTTCGATAGTGATTCTTCGGGCATTCTTTTCTACATCCTCTGTTGTGGTAAGCACTCATGTTCCGAGGACGTGATGTCTAATATTGGTTTCACGGAATCGTTTACATTTGATAACTGAGTATGATTCAGTTGGGGCATATCTCAATGGCTCACTGGTTTTATTGATTTCCTTAGAGGCTTTTCAAACTAGTATAGATGTTGGGAGTTGACTAATAAGTCGTATTTTGTTATCTTTCTGAAATTCTTTTATTCTTGGATGATGATTCCTCTGTTGATATTTGAGGGTTATTTATGGAAACCCCATTGATTTGTGTTGAACTGAATGAAAATGACTCAAAGGGTTAGCTTGGGGCTACTCGTAGCCTCAAGCACCGTGTGACGCTCTGGGACCCATTTTCCAGGGTGTTACAAAAACATAGTGGCCATTTCCCTCATGGATGTTGCCCCAGCATTCTTCAGACCGAACGGCATCACTCGATAACAATAAGTTCCTTAAGATGTGATGACAAATCTCTTTTCTGCATCATCAACATCCATAAATATTTGGTGGTACCCAGCATAAGAATCCACAAAATAATCAACCTCATGTTAAGCATAATTATCTAATAGAAAATGAAAGCTAGGTAATGGAAAATCATCTTTCGAGCTTACCCTGTTCAAATTACGATAATCGATACACACTCGAACCTTGCCGTCTTTCTTTAGGACAAAAACAATATTGGACTATCAATTAGGATAATGAATAACTGGAACGACCTTGGCTTCGATCTATTTCATGATTTCCTATTTAATTTTCATGCTTACATCAGTTTTAAATTTTTTCAACTTTTGTTTGAGAGGGGGAATCGAAGGGTAGTCGGCAAATTGTGGAACACTAACTCGATGCTTAAACCAGGCATATCATCATAGGACCATGCAAAAACTTCTTTATAATCAATTAATGCATGGAGCATCCCTTATTTTAATTGTAGCGAAGCATGTATACTTATTTTAGTTTCCCTAACCTATTCCTGATCTCCAAGATTAATGGACTCAGTTTCATTCAAATTAGGATTCAACTTGGCTTCAAATTGTTGCAACTCTTTGATTATTTCTTCCAATGCCTCTTCTTCTTCATATTCCACCACTTAATTTATTATATCTTTATTAGATTGGATTTTAAGTTCAGGCTGAAAATTCTGCATGTATGTCATATCACTAGAATCTGCATAAAGAGAACTATATAAAGAAAAGGCAAATGAAACATATTAGAGACAAAACAAAAAGGACATTTCATTTCATTTCAAGGAAATATAGAAGGGTTTAGACATAAGCGATAGTAAAAAATATTAATAAGATAGATCCCGAATTACAATCCTAAAGTAACTTGGATAACAGAAAGAAAAATAAAACAAACTACCAAAACTCCCTCCTGATGGGGAAATGAGTGATTTCCTAATTGCTGAGTTGGACATCAGGACCTATGAACTGCACATCTGCCTTACTAGTACCTTCTCCCACTCAAACCATATCAGCTTTAATGAGCAGGTTCTGGAAATCATTAACTAACTCAAGTTTCACCTCCTGTATGGGCTTGATAACACTGTTTCTGACAAATAATTACGAGTAGTGGCACCTGGCAGTGGAGTGACCATGTTTCCTTCTTTTGCTTTTTGTCCTTTTTCCAATCTTCTACTGTAGGTTTGAACCCTAAAACAAAACTACCTAGGTTATCACTTGGACATATTGGAAGAGCTATACCATGCAAAGATACTTCTAAACCCTTTTCTGGCTCAAATTCGTATTTCAATATCTCATTAACCATCATGACAAAAGCAAGAGATAACTGTGGCCCTGGCATAACATGTCCTTCACAGATCTGATCCACAAACACTGTATCAAAAGATTGATAAACCAATGACACCTCTGCATTATTTGCCTTGACAAAGGGCATATGGGAGTCTTTATAGATGGACAATCCCATTCAACGTGAATGATCATCTCCTGCTTATCGTATTCAAACTTGATCAGCTGGTGCAGCGTAGATACGATGACCCCAGCCGTATGAACCCATGGTCTTCCCAACAACAAATTGTAAGAGGCATAATTATTTAACATTTGAAACTCTATGGCATATTCGACAGGCCCTATAGTCAACATTAGCTCTATTTCACCAATGGAATCTATTTTTACTCCATCAAAAGCTCTAACACACACATTGTTAAGTCGAATCCTCTCGATACTGATATTCAACTTTTGCAAGGTAGACAGAGGATAAATATATGCATCAAAACCTCCATCAATCATGACCCAAGTGACATAGAAGTATTCACACTTCATAGTAATGTAAGGCCTCGATTATGACCTGTACCTTCCATAGGAAATTCATCATTATAAAAGCTAATCCTATTTACCTCAAAGATCTTTCCAATAATTTTCTCTAACTAATTCACCGTAATTTCTCTGGGGACATAAGATTCATTCAAAATCTTCAGCATAGCATTACGATGTTTATCAGAATGCAACATCAAAGAAAGAAGAGAAATTTGAGCTTGGGTCTTCCTTAACTAATCTATAATTGAGTATTTAGGTAATTTTAACCCCTTTAAGAACTCTTCATCTATTTCCTCGATGATGGGTTTTTGAGAGACGACGGGTCATTCACCATTGACTTAGACTTTCTAGAATAAAACACCTTCCTGAAAGAGTAAACCCCCCCAACTATATTCACCTCATCCATAATTTTCTTTCCTTGATAATTCATCATAATCTTCTTATAATTCCAAGAAACTTTTTGGGGTCGATCAATGGGCGTTGTGTCACTGGCTTAATGATAATAGGCACCGCAAGTACCCCTTTCATAGTCAAAATAAGCTTGGTTAGGGCTCCCAACACCATTAACTTTGGCTTACCCTGACTCGGACCAATAATTTTTTCCACTCCTTTGACAGTCAGCACAGGTTTCTTGTTGTTTCCTTGAGTTTCCTCTTCTATCGTCTCCTTTAGGATCAAAGCATTTCCTTCATCGAATCCTCAATATTTATAGACTTCTCCTCGTTAGTTAGGATCCTAATGATTGGATTATGAGACACCATGGACTCTTTACCTTCGTATATCAACTCCAACATGTTTGTTTCAGTATGGGCCGGCAATGGATTTTGATTGATGTTTGGAACCTTCGAGGCTTATGTCATAATCTAATTTGTGTAGATCAGATCCTGAATTGATCTATTTAAATACCAATATCTTTCTGTATCATGCCCAAGCATATCAGAACAGTATGCACATCTTAGAGAATAATCAAGGTTCCTTAGAGGTGGATTTAGAAGCTTTTCTTCGATTGGTCTCAAGACATTAAAATTTCTTAGCCTCCAAAACAAACTAGTATACAACTCCCTGATGGGTGTGAAATCATTCTTGACTGTCTTCTCTTTCTTGAACTTGAGCCTAGGTTGAAAACCAGATTTGGAAGGGTTTTGGTAATTTTGTGGAGCTGAAGGAAGATTATGAGGGGTTGGCGCATGCCATTATGGGTGAGAAGGGGTTTGAACGTATGGTTATACATTATATACTGGGTATAGGGGTAGTATAATGGTATACAATAAATTTTGTGGAGGTTAGTAATGATGGGGGGAAATAGATGGAGCTTGGGCATAGACTTGGGCTTGAGATTGGAGATTAGAGTTAGGTGGTCTTTTCGGATATGCATGTAGCGCAACTACAACAGCCGCTACATCCTCCTTCTTTTTATTCCCTCCAAAAGTTCCAGAACCACTCTAAATTGCTTAGGTGGTTGCCTTTAATACGGCAAAGCTCACAATTCGTCCTGTCTTAATTCCCTCTTCTATCATTTCTCCTACCTCAAGGACTTCGATAAATGACTTACCCATCACTGGAAGTAAGTGTTGAAAATAGGTCTCATCTTGTTCTTGAATGAAGACCTCTAATAATTTGTTCTCCTTCATCGGAGGCTTACCCTGGCAGCCTATTCACGCTACCTTATCGCATACTCCCTAAAGCTTTCAGCACTTTTCTTCTTCATATTAGCCAGGGACTTCTTATTGGGAATCAGATCCACATTGTACTGAAATTGTTTCATGAATTCATTAGCTAGGTCATCCCAGCTATTGTCGATATCCTGACCAACGAACCATTTTGAAGCTAAACCAAAAATATTTTCACCGAAGTAAGACATGAGTAACTCTTCTTTTCCTCCTACACCCCTCAATTGGTTACAATAATGTCTCAAATGTGCAATGAGATCACCGTGTCTATCATACTTCTCAAACTTTGGCGTCTTAAAGCCAAGAAGAAGGTTAATGACTGGGAACATGCATAGATCTTTATAGGAAACACTCTTATAACCCCCGAGTCCTTGTAGGTTTCCTAAGTCCTGTTCTAAACTCTTCAATTTCTGTGATATGCCTTTCTGTTCTTTGGTCGCAATAGGTTTGTCTGTATCAAAGTAAAATATAGGAGGTTGATTGTAACAATATGGATCATTCATCTTCAAGGTAGGCTCCGAAGCATGTTGCTAATCCTCTGGCATTTTAAACACTAGTTCACTGGCGGGCCGGAGGAGTATAATTGTTGGACGTACAACATAACTAGGAGCTTCAGATGGTGGTGGAGCCACGAACACAGGTGCTGCAGGTGGTGCTGGCTGAGCAGTGGGCCTTGGTCGGGGAATTGCCAAGGGCATACTAGAAGTGCCAGGATAATACTGATGTAGAGTGAATCCTGGTGCGTGCTCGGGTGACTCAGCGGGAGCAAAAAATTACGCCCAGGAGACAGCAACAATTGGAGATGTTCCCAATATATTCAGGAATGGAAGAGGAGGCATGCCACTTGCCCATGCTCGGTTCATATCGGTCAATTGTTGTATGAGTCTTAATATCTCATCATTGCGTTCTAAACTCTCTTCTCTAGGATCTCGATCTAGGTCAATGGACGAATTTTCGATCTCCCTGTTAGCCATGGCAAGCTTTACTTTTGACCTTGTGAAATAAAGATGACTAGCCAGAGTGATACAAACCAACCACTTTTATTTGAAAGAACATCCTCATCAAAGAGAAAACCCATTAGGATTAGGTCACAATAAATATGGCAAGCACATTACATGTAATATCCTAGATTCATTCGCATGTCTACCTGCCTTGGCAGGTAAAGAGGTCATTTTAACATCATCCTGATCTTTTCCTTACACTTACTTCTTACCTTCCTATTACACCTCGTTCTTTTCTACCTTTCGCCCTCGTTTCTCACTTTCTTGCATCTGTCTTTTTTTCATCCCTTTTCTTCTCTCACTATTCTTTCTTTCTTTTTTCTTCTCTCACTATTTCTTTCTTTTTATCATTCTTTATGGCTTTTATTTTTCTTTAAAAGAGGAAAATTGAGGAAAAAGTGAATCAAAAAAACAAAATGATTAGATCGAACCTAAAAATAGGTTGCCTACGTATCACGTGGTACATGAATCAGATCTTGCGTAGTTTGAAAAATATTCATAAATACCACATAATTGAATATTTTTTGATATTTTATTGATTTTTTTTTAAAAGATGAAAACAAACAAAAGATAGAACAACGCAACATCACTACATTTTTCATAAAAGAAACAACTAAAATAGGCTTCGAATTTAAGACAACCTTGATAATAATCACACAAAAACTGAACAACACTCTAAGACAATAGGACAACATACGTAACACTCCTTATGAAGACTCCAATGTTGTAACAAACTAACATCGGCCTACAAAGACACAATAATACAATGACTGAAAAATAAAGGACTCCAACAAAGCAAAGATAGTAAATGCCCCCTTTAAGTTGTTCTGCCGCATGATGACCCTGACTGAGATGGACTTGTCTGTGAAGTTTTCGCTCTCCCACTCAAACTTTGTAACATATCCTGCAATGACACTTTGATATTGGGGAGGAAGCTTTTGGCACGTGTTTTTGCCTCTTGAGGAATACACCTGAAAAGATTTTTCTGATACCCTTCTACAGTTGTAAGCAAACCTGATAATTGAACTCTCAATAGCTCCACTTTAGCACCTATATCTTCATCCTCATTGTACTTAACTATGTCTGTTTCCCGTATCCGCCCTCTAAGTTGAACTGGTAATGGCCTACTGATTCCCTGAGGTGTGGATTATAGCCAGATCTTATATCTCTGAGTGTATCCTGGTTTTTTCGAACCTACTTTGAGAGTATCCACACCTAGCTTTGTTACGTGATGCCAGAACTGTTCGTATTTTCTCTCACCCAGAGCTTAGTTCTTTAAATGCTCAACATCCTTTAGAAGATCCATTACTAGTGGAATGTCTTGCAATTTACCCAACTGGCGCATTACCCTAAGAGGAGAGTATGGTCTAGTGCAATTGAGCCCTAACAAAACTAAAAGGAGTTGCATCTGACAACCACACAGGATTATTTTTGGATGAAGCCACACACAGGTCCACAGAATATTGTCTTCAGTTCTTGACTCAAGAAATTCAATCCAAGTATTGTCTCCCACAGACAGGGAGAACTTATCAAAGCGTATTCTATGTTCCATGGCTTTCACTCGATTGGGCAAACAACGGTCAACCACATCCGTTCTAATTAAAGAAGGCGCATGCAAATGTTTTATCATCCACAGTTGCAATATCAGGTTACTCCCCTCAAAAAATTTCATCCCCCCTTCACTTTAGTTAAAGCCGTATATATTTTTGTTAAGTCATAGGTACGATAGTAACCTTGTCCCCTTTCTCCTCATGAAATAAGGCCATCATTACAGATTGCAAACGGGTATTAACACGTCTTTCTTCTAGTGGAAACACTGAAGCGCCTAACAAAGCGAGGGTGAAGACTTCAAGATGCTTTCTTTCCCAATTTTGCTTAGTCATATAAAATTCATGCCAAAAGAAATCAAAACTTTCTAAGGACCCGAATCTATCAAATAAAAAGTCTAAGGAAATCCATGATTGATTCGGACAACCCAAATGCCTGTTACTACTCTTCAACCCAAAACCTTGTAGAAACTTTGTGCTAGAATGATTCCAAGCTCGGATCATACCTTTATCGATATAAGGTAAATGAAATAAATCGGATATTTCTGCCAAAGTAGGTGTCATTACACACTTTCCAAACCTAAACACCAAACTACTTGGATCCTAGAAGTTCAACACAACATATATTAGATCTGGACGGGGGTGATATGCAAAAGTTTCATAAGATCGCCCAATATGTTAATCAGCTCTTGCTTCTCAGAGTAGTTGAACATGCCCCACCACTTGATTAACTTTTGGGGCACCTTGAAAACCATCTAGAATCAAGACCCTGTGGACGGATCCATCCTGTAATAATACACCAAACTTACAACTCAAAATTCAATAAAAGAGAAAGAACTCCCGACCCTTAAAATTTTAACATGGAGAAATGTCGTATGACATAGAGGGACAGGCCGACTTGTAACACAAATCCATCAAATGGCCTTACTAATGAAATTAGCCTGTTTGTCTATACCCAGCAACACAAAACTAAGAGAAAAGTGACCCATGTCTAGGGCTAAGACAACGACCAAACTAAAAGATTACCGAACCCACCGAGGGTTGCATACGTATCCCGCTTCGAGGAACGAGAATCAGGTATGCGTAGTTCATTCATCTTAGACAATTAAACACTAACTAATAATTTGAGCTACGACATAAGGAACACGACCAAACATACAATGAGAAACGTCAAAGAAATCTTTTTGGGTTTTTTAATTTGACACTTCACATAAAACTGACACTGATAATTAAGAAAGAATTTTTTTTTATATATTTTCATTATAAGAAATGTTCAAAACTTCTACCATCTTTTTGAATTTCATTATAAAAAGCTCCTATTATATAAAAAAAATCTCTTTTTGTAAATAAATTTTTAATTATGAATGCTTGCTAAAGGAGATAAATGAAAATCTTTTTGATGTTTTTGTATTTTGAGAATATGTGTAAAAAAAATCTTTTTAAATTTTTGGATTGTGAAAAACGAAAGCCATAAAGAACTATAAAAACTATGAAACTCTTTTTTGACTCACATTTTCTTTTTCTCCCTTTTTTCAATTTTTCCTTGCCCACACACTTTCTTTAATTCTACCACATATTTTTGTCCCAAATCAGTCCGTCAAATGACCCTATTACCCTCAAAGATTCAACAATTAGCACGTAAGGATGCTTTGCGGGTAAGTCTCTTACAAAGGACTAAGTGGGTCCCACTAGGTCTCAATATTATGCAGATAAACATGACCTAAAGGCTGACCTCGGCTTGGGTTCATTAACAAGACTGTTCAGGGAAGTGTATGGTCGATAATGGCTGCGACAGCTTTCCACCTATTTCATACACCCAACGGCTCTCCCTCCTAAAATAAGGGTGACTCAACTAGAAGTTGTATACACACATGTACTACGGACTTGTTGCAGAAAAAATTGACTCGAGACATGCAAATGATGACAGATATAAAGCGGTAACACATAATAAAAAATTATAAACACGTAGCACGTAGGCACTCAATAACGATAAAACAATAACACCAACAATAGTACAAACAACATCTATGAACTCATAGTGTCAAACTAAGACGATACGACTCAAAAATAAGCTCAAATTCTGAAAAACACCTAACAGAGTCGTCAAAGCTGCCACACCCCTTTTTTTTACCAAAAAGATTCATTTTAAGGTTTGAAAGGATTTTCATTATTAAGTGACAAAATGAAGATTTGTTTCAAAAAGAACTTTTTATATTCAAAACTCAGATTAGCCACTTGGCATAAATCGGGTGTGCCAAGTCATCCTTGGATATCCTTTTTCAAAATGATTTTGACTCTTTAAAACTGATCCACGAACATAGATTTTGGTTAAGGAATTCTGTTGACTGAGGGGAAGGTGTTAGGAACCCCTCGATCCCGTGGTTCGATCACGGTCACTTGATGGAGCATATCAACTAATTTGATACCATGAAATGTATAAACCAAAAAAACACACAAAACAAACAAACTAAACCAAAACAAGTCCAAAATAATAATGTTCAGTCCAATTAGTACAGTCCGAAATAAAAGATACTAAAATGTAAACCTACGCTAACTTACACTAGTCCTAAACTATGCTTTAACCGATGCCTCGGGCCTTCATCACAAACGTCCTTTGCATACAAGATACTTTAGGGCATTCCCTGATGAATAAATGCAAATGACCTCAGGGAATTCCTCGACTAAACGAATACATTTTTTCAATGCGAGAAGACCAAAACCATTTAAAAAATATTTCAAGCATTCAACAGTCCACAATCTCTAAATTTTCCTACCCCAAACCTAAGATTTGTCTAACGATCCTTGGCCTAAAATATGATACTATCAAGGTCGACATAATTGACGTTCATTTTGATTTGAACAAAAAGTAACGAATCGGCATAAACTCATATTTATGTTTATCAAATTTTAATTCACGCCCCAATTTCACCTTAATTCTCGATCAATTGGTTACTTAATTTTAAGACAGAAATCGAACGGTCAAAACCACGATAATCAATATTTACTCAAATACACTAAAAAACAAACCACCAAATCACAATATCAACCCAGTTAAAAATAATAGAAGAGTAAAGTCGAGAGATGGACATTAGAAGATTTCCGCTTAATCTATATCTTCTCCTCAACTTCTCCACGTAATATCTTGAAATTTCCTCGAGAAATTTCAGAATATATATGCTACTAATAGTGAATTGTACAAAGCCACTTGTCTCAATCCCATTACTCTACTGGTTGAAGTAATGAAAAAAATCTCATTATATAGATTTTTTTATTTAATAAACTATTAGGGCTGGATTATGGAAAAATCGTGTTACTTATACTCGACAATTTCAATAACATAACTAATTTAATTTAATAAATAAGGTCTAGAGAGAATAAAATGTATATAAATTTTACTCGATAGGCCCTTGGCACAATGGCACATTACCAAAATAGGCTTAACTAGAAAGAAAAATATATATAACAACCGCAAGATAAACATAGTCAATGAAGCAACATGTAAGTGATGTAACAATAGAAAATGAAGTAAAAGATATGATGCAAGTACTAAATAGTAATACAGTCAAAAACCTCTCTATAATAACAGTATTTGTCCAAAAACTTCGTGGCTACTATAGAGAAGTGTTTATATATATACCGATATTTGATGTTCAGATCTCATTTAGTCGTTATAAATAAAAGTATGCAAAATTAGAAAGAGCATAAATAGTAAAAAACACAAACATTAGTAGCCTTTTTCTCGTGAGTTATGAAATAACTAATATGCACCATTTAAATACATTTTTTTCTTTCAATTATATATTCGTACTTGAAATTTATCATGTGCATGACATTAATAAGGATTATCATAAATATTTGATATTTTATTTTGTACAAGATAATATTTGAGTATGCTGTTATACAGAGGTAATTTTTCAAAGAGTATACCGCTATAATAAACGATATTTCTGTTATAGATAGAATGTCGTTATTGAGAAGTAAAATATAACATGAAAAATCGATTTCGAAGAAAAATCTCTATAGTGAAATACCGTTATAATGATGTCATGTTATAAAAAGGCCTGACTGTATAACATAATACTAATAATAAGGAGAAAAAGAGGAGAGGCTAGGGCTTAATCCATGTCTCTCCCACAAAAAGGTATTACACCATGCGGCTACCTATTAATCCTACCCTACCTGTCAAGGTCATGTTCTAAGTAAGTTTAAGATATGTCATATTCTGTTAAATCACCTCTCCCAGTTCTTCCTCGACCTACATCTACCTATCCTAATGCCCATAATAGTCAATCTATCACACCTTCTTACTACTAGTGTATCTGTACACCTCCTCTTCATATGTCTTAATCATTTGGTCTCCGCCTGTACAACAAAGTAGGTCTAATAACCTTAAGCCTTCAATGACACATTCATATCACACAAAAATCAATCTCAAAATTAAAGCAAACCTTTATTTCTCTTCCCCCCCCCCCCCCCCCCCCAACCAATATGATGCGTGGCAATCTTCCGTTATCTTATACTATGTTTGATTACGACGAATTTCATAGCTAGCTCCTGTTAAACCTAGACGAATGAAGGACAAAACAGCATGCACATTTTCAATCTTTACTGCTTTCCTCGTTATACATTATTGTCCTTTTTCGATAATTTGTGTATAATTGCTGGAGCAAATTAATCACCAATGATATTAAGCTATCAGCCATATAACGATTGGCTGGATTTATATTTGCCCTATATTAGAAGCAACAGTAGTAAAATAATATAAATATCAGAAGCTACTGTTTCCTCTATTCTCCACATTTGTTGTCCGGATCGATCTCTCTCAACAATAAACTCTACTACAATAATACAAAGGGTCATCTCTTGTCTATTATCCAAATTTCATGTCCCAATACTTTAATCAAAATTGTTGTCGGAATAAGAGGGAATTGATTAGATGACAACCATCTTTCACTTTCAATTCTAGGAAGGGTAAAAGAAAAAAAGCAAAAATCTTGTTGGTCCTTCTAATATAGTTTTCAATTCTTTCTTTATTATATAAATTAAATCCAATTATATTATGTTATACTTTGTTCATATATACCACATTTACTTTATGCAAGTGTTAGAAGTCAATTTTAATTTTTAGGTAGTGAACTTGTTTGACAATGTTGGCACAGATAGAGAGTGGTAAATATTTTTTTGTAAAAGCTATGGTTCTCAAATACTTCCTCTATTCGCTTTCATTTAAATAGTCATGTCAATAATTATTGTTCTTAATGGAGGTATCAAATAAAACTAGAACAAGTAAAAGTGAATGAGAAAAATATGTTATGAGCTATAACATTGTGTCATTAAAGATCTATGTAAAATAAGAAGGTTATTGTTAAATTGTTATTAAATATTCAAAAAAAAAAATTGTCATTTTTCGGGAACTAATTAAACAGTAGGAAAAAAAAAAGACATAAAATGACTATTCCATGATATTCAATTCGATTTCGACTTGACAAAAAATGTAAGTAAATAAATAAATAAGATTTTTGAATCTTATAGATTATAATCTTAAATTAAGACATGTAGAATATAAAAAAATTAAAAATGTCCTTTGAGCGTCTGATTTTAAACATGCATTAAAACGTTACCAAAAACAAAATAAAAATGAAGAAAATAATTTTATTTAAAAAAGTCTAAAAAAAGATAAATAAATTGAAACAAAGAAATACATAAAACTTAGATATATCAAAATAACGAGAATATGTTTTCAGTAAAGATTATTAAAATTGGAATCTTAGAAAATAAGTAGTAGAAACAATATTTAATTCGTTGCGATGGTGGAGTTGATTATGATCTCATCAAGGGTCTTAATTAATAATATTTGCATGTCGACATTTTTCTTCAAAGACTTTTTAATTAATTTCTTTCACCCAACTAATTAAATGTCCAGCTATACATGCATATCAACCTTAATCCTCTCAAATCTACACTGCAGCAAGTTGCAAGTTGCAAGTTGCAACTTTAATTTATGATGCTTATTTGTTTTACTTTTCAAGTTATATAAATTCTTAATCTTAATTACTCGTATACACAGTCATCTATAGTTGTAGATCATATATTATGCACTGTCAATATGCATATAATTAGGGGCGAGCATGGTATGGACGTATGATACAGTATTTTTGGTATTTGGTTTTTAAAAATACTATATGTGTTATTCTGAATATCGGTATCATTATTTTGTGGTATGATAAATCGATAATCGTAGTTAGTTTAATTTTGATCAATATATATCTGTATAATAGAGAATTATGACTTCAACTTTTCGAAAAACATTCCAATTATATCATACAAACACATTACACATGTTGCAGTATGATATTCGATATTTCAGTATATTATTTATAAATACCATATGCCACATGAAATACCAAAATATATCCAATATACCATACAAATAGTATAATATCAAAAATTTCGATTTAGTGTGATACTTGGGTATATACCATGCCTACCCCGCATATAATGATACCTATTATGTGCGAAGGATAATTCGTCCACCTGGACCAAGTGGGTCCCAATGCTACACATTATAAGAACAACAATTTCTTGCCACAAAAATCATAAGCCTAATTGAGAGAAGAAATAATTAGTTTCAAATAGTATATACAATATAGTTATGGCCAGAAAAACGTCTAAAATCCCCATGACCAGCAAAGACTTGGGTGATTTCGAAAAGAATTCAAATAAATCCGAAGGCATATATGAGTTGACTTTTGGGTTTATAGACGAAGGTATTGAGTTTCAGTCATGCGAAAGTTTGTTAGAGTCAAAAATTAGTTATAGTAGTGGAGAGATATTGATGGACCAAGAGGAGGATGAAAATGTTAACAATAGTGAGGAGAATAAGGCATTTTGGGCATTACAAGAAGAGCTTTTTAAGGTAAAAACGTTAAAACTTAAAAGTACTAATTTTTTTTTATCTTCTTTTAAGTACTATCTGAATCTGCTATACTTGAGCCGAAGGTCTTCGAAAACATAGCCTCTCTACGTTCATGAGGTAGTTATTTCACTGAGTATGTTGTTGTTGCTGCTTACCAAATATTTTGTTTGTGTTTTTGTTCTTAGACAACATTGAGTAGGACAACTTCTTTTGAATCGAAAGTCAGAAAATCAACAAAGGAGGTCCTAAAAGAATTGAAATTCACTAGTATCAATTGTAGCTGCCGGAAAATGATATCCGATAGCAGTTGTCGAAAATGTACGCAAAGAGAAATCTCCGAACGCCTTAGGAACGAAGGCTACGATTGCTTCATTTGCAAGTCCAAGTGGAAAAGCTCACTCGAAATACCTTCAGGTATTGTAAGTTGTAGAATGACCTTGCTGTCACGATCCACTGAAACTATGTCCTTTATTGTTATGACTAAAGCGCGCTAATTTTGTTGTGTTTGTTGTTTTTCCTTTAAAGGTGAATACACATACATGGAAGTGGTGCAAAACACAAGTTCAAAAAAAGGAGAATTAATGAAGGTGATCATAGAGCTGAATTTTCGAGGAGAATTCGAGATGGCACGAGCAAATGAAGAATACAACCATCTAGTGAAACAATTACCAGAGGTATACGTAGGAAAAGTCGAAAGACTTCAAAATTTAATAAAAATACTATGTTGTGCTTCGAAAAAATGCATGAAGGAAAATGGGATGCATATGGCTCCATGGAGGAAACATAAATACATGCAAGCTAAGTACCTCGGCTCGCCGGAAATTATGCCTGAGGTAATTTTTCCGGTGAATAATTTCCGGCGACCGCCAAGGCCTAGGGTTTCAATGCTCACTTTCGATTTGATCGAAAGCTTGCCAATCAAAGTTGTTTGATGGTGGGATCAAATTTTTCTAGCTAGTATAGTATATTACAATTTTCGTATTTTGATTTTGGAATATGGTCTATGGAATTATTAATTTCAAATGTACTCTAGTGAGATATATTCATATATAAAAATAGAATATTCCTATTGCGTCCATGTAATTTATGGTTCATCCTAACTCAAATATTATATTTGTTAAGAAACTAAACTACTAAATTCAACATTAAGATGTACATGTTGGTAAGCAAGTATACTGTACCTTTTTTGGAGGCATTAAATGGAAATACATTAAGAAAAAAAATACAGATATTAAACAATTTGAACAGGGAGACGTAAAAAATTTGTATTCGTTAATTATCATTTACTACTTGGTCCTAAAAGTTATACTAGCATTTAGATTTTACTCGAGTACTAAAAATATAGATTTTCCAAATGAAGGAAAATGTGTTACTAGGAGCACATAATTAATACTGATAATGTTTGGCATCATCAAGATAATAGTGATATACAGGAGAAATAGTGACTCAGAAATATATTTATGAATATGTAAATTCGTCAAGCCATCATATCAAACTAAGGGTGTGTAAAAATCGAAGCGATCGATAAATCGAACCGATAAAAATATCATTGGTTTATTGTTATTGGGTTATTAGATTAACAGTTTTTTAATGATTTTATAAAAAAAAAAAATATTGGGTTATTGGTTCGGTTTGGATTTTTCTTATTAGATTATTGGGTAAACCGACTACCCAATAAGAATATATATATATATATATATATATATATATATATCTTCTAACATCATTTAGTTCAAATTTGAAGATTCTTGTAAATTAAAACACATTATGTAGGATTTTTGTTTGCTACTAAGGTTCAATTTTTCTTTCATGTTAGTTACTACTATTTTTATTTCATGAGTATTTTTTTATCGGTTAAATCAAAAACCGAACCGTTAAGGACTAAAAAACGATAAACCAAAAACTGATAAAAAATATCTTATTGATTTGGTTATTGGTTTAGTATATTTAAAAATTAAAAATCGATAAATCGAACCGATAATATATAAAACCGAACCGAACCGACCGATGCACACGCGAAAAGTTGAACTTATATTTGATTAAGCTAATAAAAGGATGTAAAATGACAAAATGGATTAAAAAAAAGTGGAGGATGTAATCAAAGTTAGTAAGTAGTAGGTTAGTCATTGATATTTAACTGTGTTAATTAGTGATGGAGTCGATATTTTCCTTAAAATTATTCAGAATATAAAAAATAAATATAGGAAAAAGTTAAATAATTAAACGTTTAACACACATATATATGATTAAGAAAATGAAACCTTTGTTTTCTTCCTTTTCTAAATTCAGCGGTTTCTTTCATGGCAACCATCGTGTCATCAAAAAATCAAACTTACTATATGTATATCTGATAATGATAAAAATTTACGCGAATCCAATAATGCTAGTTTAGGACTTGAAAGAGAAATAACTAATATGGTTATACTTTTGAGAATTTCAAATTTCTTTTGATTTTCTACTCGTTATCTGATGTCCGTATTAGAGTTCGACTAATTCAGATTCGCGTTTGCTTTCATACGAAGTAGAGATGGCAATGGGGCGGTGCGGTGCGAGTTTTAAGCTATGTGGGGCGGTGCGAATTCTAAGTTGTACGGGGCGGGTGCGGGGCGGGTTAAAGTAAATTTTTTTTAAATGGTGCGGTGCCGTGTGGGTTGCGGGTATATGCTGATTTAAATTAAAAAAAAAGCTAAAAGTTAGTATTATTCTCGTGAATATACCTAAAATTATATGTATTCTTTACTTAAAAATTGATGATACTTAAAATGACATGTATAACACTACAAATAAATAATTTTATAGTAGTTTTTTTTAACATCTCTATTCATTTAATAAAAATATGCTATTTGATCATTACTTGTACACGTTATACTTTTTGACAAATTTTAGTGAAAAGTGATATAATAGAAATTAGTTATTATTTTCTAGTTGTAGATTTAAAAATATTATGATTTTCAATGGAGTTAAGATTTTTTCAAAAAAAAAGGAAAAAATTAAAACATGGGGCAATATGGTGCGGTGCGGTTATACGCGGGTATGAATATGGGGCAGATTTATGCGGGTTTAAAGGTGATGCGGTACGGTGCGGTGCAATTTTAAAACTTGCGGATTTAGAAAAAACCCGCACCGCACCATTGATCCCTAAATTACGAAGGCTAAAAGCTGAAACGTCTTGCTAAGGGTGGAGGTATCAACCATGCATCCTACCACAACCCATGTTTCAGTTTATACAGGAAAGTTTTCTGTTTTAATTTTGTGATGATAATGGTATAGGGACAATTTTAATTTGGACACTAGTAAAACTTGATTAGCTCACATAATTAAGCCACTAATAAAAAAGTAGCATTTATTTTAAAAAAAAAATATTATATTATTGTATTATCTTCCCTTAGAATGAAAAAATAAACAATATTATCAAGATTCAAGTAAATCCAGGAGTTTCAAAGATTATTGGCAAGGTTGACCTGGCACCAAGTTGTCCTCAATCTGACATTATTATTTAAATTTATGCGTTGTCAGTGTACAAAAGAGTTTAATGGCAGTTAAAATGACAGAGAGTTAAATTAATTAAATTAATGCATTGTCAAGTGTACATTTATGCATTGTCAAGTGTACAAAAGATTTTTAACAAAAGCTAAAATGACAGAGATATTATTTCTTTGTCAGTTCATCATTTAAAGAGTTATTAGTACTATTTCAGAAAAATAGAGATTAAAAGATAGCCCGCAAGGTTTAGATATGCAAATGACTTTTTATCTTTGTACAAGTTATTTGATGAAGACACATCATCAAACGCCAATAAGGTTAATTAGAATAAATTAACATTGACAGAGAAATGTCATTATCTATTAATCTTCCAAAACCATCAAACAAAACAGGTGAAAAGTTGAAAAAGAAAAATAAAAGGTTAAAAGCTTGTTTGATTAAAGCTTATAGGAAGATGTAAAAGTGATTAAAAAAAAGTGAAAGGAAATTAATAAGATATATTACCAATTAGTAAATAAGTGGTAGATTATTAATTGATGTTTATCAATGTCTATGTATTTGGATAACGATACATTATAAACAAGAGCAACAACAAATCCAGTGTATTCCCACCTGATGGGGTCTGAAGGTAAGATGTACGCAGTCTATACCTCTACCTCTAAAGAAGTAGAAAGGCTCCCGGCTCAAGACACAATATACCACACAAATACAACGTAAAGCACCGAACAAGGTTACAACTTACAAGATTACATAACATACATAACATAAATACGGCATATATACGGCAGCCATAAGTAAAAGAAAACAGAGGAAAGCACCCAGATTTCGTACTAAAACAAGGAACAAGGAACACGGAATCATAACCAGGATACTACCCCCAGCAAGTAATTCCCTACACTAGCGACCCAAACTGGCCCTAGTCCTCTGCCCTAATTCGCGTCCTCCAGACCTTCCTATTTAGGGTCATGTCCTCGGTGAGCTGTAACTGTTCCATGTCCCGCCTAATCAACCTCACCCCAGTACTTTTTCGGCCTACCCCTACCCCGCCTAAAACCATCCAACGCTAGTCTCTCACACCTCCGAACCGAAGCATCCATGCCCCTCCTCTTCACGTGTCCGAACCAGCTCAATCGGACTTCCCGCATCTTGCACTCCACTGGAGTCACACCAACCTTCTTCATGATAGTCTCATTCCGATACATTATAAAAAAGATTAATAATAATGAATGATGTTGTCACCATAAAAAGTTGTTAACATCAACATGAAAAATAATATTGATTTTTCTGTAACAACCAAAACACTTTAGCTGCTGTGACAAGAACTGCAAAATGCGACTGCATATTGAACATAAGGACTGGAGTATAAAGGAGTACAGTCGTCCAGTAAACTAAATCTCTCGCTATGCGTAGCATTCGAGAAAGGCCGAGCCAAAAGGTTCTATCGTTCGCAACCTTTCTTGCATTTTTTGCAAGAGGATGTTTCCACGGCTTTGAACTCATGACCTTATGATCACATGACAACAACTTTATCAATTACTCTAATCCAAAGCTCGCCCTCAACATGAGACCGATGGCTAGGCTGACATGGCGCCAAGTCTCTGAACGTCAGCATCTATAGTCACACGACACGTGGAAACTTAAACTGGAAAAATGTGAAAATTACTGATTTCATCTAGAA
Source organism: Capsicum baccatum var. pendulum (assembly GCA_030864225.1). Lineage (NCBI taxonomy): Eukaryota > Viridiplantae > Streptophyta > Magnoliopsida > Solanales > Solanaceae > Capsicum > Capsicum baccatum. The sequence continues at coordinate 246,976,738 of CM061556.1, forward strand.
ATGTTTGATATAGAGTCCTCAACAAAAACAAGCATAGAAATGGAACTTGTATTAGAACCTAACACATTTGCATGGAGAAGCTAAAAATAATCAATGGGCTATAGAGGTCGATCCCTAAACTTAAACTACAGAGCACATTATATTTCACAACTACAATATAAGTACGCAGCCCATTGCGATTTTTATTCATCACCAGGTCCAAAATAACTCAATTTCTGAAGCTCACTGGACCACATAAAGCTGAAAAAAATAAGAGAGAGACAATTTGTTAGTAGTGAATAGATCATCTCAGAACATGCAACAATGTCGTTTTTTCTATTGTAAATTTACAACCATAGTATGTGTATGGAAACATTAGCAAACTTCCGAATAATATTGAAGGGTTGCAAAGCTAAAGAAGGTCACCATTACCAGCCTGGAGAATGGAACAGAGTTATGGATTGATTGCAGGGCTAAGTTCGTCCCCTAACCATGCGACGATGGAGATCATCTAATTTCTGTCTCCGACTCTTAGTGCTGTGCAATGAAAGTAGTTACCAAATCAGATTATAGTTTAAGTCGCTGGAAATTTCGCTTAGTTTAATATTGTTCAATTACACGTACCCAACAGTACGTCGCTGCTCACTTCTTTCGTCCTGGATAACAAAAAGAGAATTCAGGTTCACAAGACGTTCAACAATGGAATCTATAAAAGGTCATCATTTAGCAAAGACAGCATATAACACTGTTATGAAGTAAGAGATGCAAATCTTTAAGTTTGTACGCACTGTCTTGTCTTGAACAGGATCGATTCAAGAATGAAACTTTGACTGACAATTTTCATGAGTGTAATTTATAATATAGTATTTCTATGAGGAGCCGGGAACTCCAAAAAACTCTTTTAGAGTCTGTCGCGATGTTCCTGACAGGAAAGGAATAGCTAGTAACAGTAATCTGTTCTATGAGAAACAGCTGATACAGGTTCAAAAACTAACCATGTCCTCATCATCCATACGTCGTGCAGAAGGCTCTATATCTTCATTTTCTACTCGAAAAGCTTCCAAGACAAATACCATAATCTGAAAATTACCAAGTATAGGCAAAGTGTTAGTATGCTATACACATGATAGATACCTAAGAAAGAAGAAAGTGTTGAACACAAAATGAAAACAAATACTAAGATGAATCAACCAAAAACAAAGCTACGTACTAAATGATATCAGAGTAGATGCTCATACTATAAAAGAACTTAAGCATAGGAAAACATCATTTGCGGCAAGGAAAAAGAAAATTCATGAAAATATGTAAGGAAAATATAACCTTGGACTTTGATACAACTGATACAATGAGATTATGTTATTTGACACAATGAACTAGTGAAAGAATCTGAGCATCCAATCCAAAACCTTAAAGCAATTGGAGTTGCCCAGTACATGATAAAACCCTCATAAACACATGGATACTTACCAAATTTAATAGCCACAAAGCAGCGATAAGATAGAAGCTGAAGAAGTAGCCGTAAGTCCAGGAAGTTCCTGTCAGTTCCTTGTAGCTCTGAAATGTTAGAAGCATATTATCAGCTACTTGAGATATACCTACTTAAAATTAGTCAAGTCAGGGATGTGCAAAAAAAAGGTATTAATCATCCCAAATAGCTTTACGTAGCACATTGAAGCAAAACGCATAAGATGCAAAAATTGCAACAACTTCTAACAAATGACATCTCAGTACAGACTATTCTAAGAATTATTACGTTTCCGTAGGTCCATTGAATCCTCAAAAGCATGTACTGAACGTGGAATGGAAGTCCAGCTCGTTCAGATACAAGTTAAAAATGAACAGTAAGAGAAACAGCACACTTGTCAACCATATTAGGAAACATAAGCAGCACTGTTGGCGTGTTATAGACTACTCAATCATAAGAAACTTGTCAATTGCCTTAGACTTGCATGTTTTCCATGTTTATCTTTTAAACAGAAAAAAATCTCTCCCTTCTCAAAATTTTGTTACCCTGTAAACATTAAGTAGTTAAGTACCATCTTGAAGCAGAGTGATCATTTCTGAATAACTAAAGAAGTACCTCCGGACTATATACTTATGTATAAAGAAATAATACTATGAGAGAATCTGAACATCAATCTAATGGTCGATATCTAAGATTATTATAATACATCTGAAAATCCTTAACAGCCAACGTACAGGTCTGCAAACGTTGGGCCAGATACCAAGTTAAACAACTTGGGCACCGAACTAAAACTTTAAAGTAATGAGTGCAAGTAGTCTAGGACCATTACAAACGCCTTTTTGGACACCCTAATCAAACGATGTGTGACGTTGTATATGTCCTGCAAATATTTATGCCTCTAAAGTGTACACGTATCATCCATGTGCTTTTCTTTTCTGTAAACTCCCAACTTTTAGAGAATCACATGACAAGATACATGATAAGAACAACAAAGTTAGAATGCAATCACTTCAGGACCAACAGATATATCCCTCAGACCTATTTGAAAGTGTCCCAATTGTTTTCTTTTTTTGAAGTTTTCCGATAAAGTTATGAAACAAATACTACTGTTTTTCTGTTAAATATGCATTTAAAAAGATGGTCATTATGTGTAAAACAGTTCTTCTAATCAGACATAGTGGTAATTGAGGACACTCTCGTTGATTAAAATACCTGCATCACTGGTGGCCATATTCCCATCACCAACAAATTGAAAAGTGTCACCATGCCATTTGGATAGTCATTGAAGTTAAAAAATAAATAGCTTCAATTGTCAAGACAACAAAGTTGACAGACTGACTTCCAAGTGGGAACACTACAAGAATATCGGCAATCAAATGTGATCTTGATATTATATGTTAAAATGGAATGTTCTAATAAGATATTCATGAAAGGAGAAAAAGACTGTTTCCTCGTTGTTTGTCAAGAAAAATGACTTGTAGAATACTCTGCAAGGGATTTCACAACTAACAAAAGGATACTCAGAACTAGCAAGGGCAGTTTGGTTTAAGTTGGGGTTTCCAGTGTTCACAATCCCACCAAAGATCTGCACAAGTTGAAAACAGAACTAAGCGTTAAAAGGGCAAGAGGACAGATAAATGTTATACAAACATTAGTGCAATATGATAAAGAAAATGAGGAGGAAAAGATAATGAGTTTTTTTGTATGATGTCATTTTGACAATGCTCTGCTGCCAATGGCAAGTAGAAGATGAGAGGAACGAAATCCAAGATCGAGTGATTAGCAAGGTGATAGCAGCAAAAGGAGTCAAATATACCTGTAAACCAAGAGAGCAATAAATGCATATGATACAGAATATGGTTCCCCAGTATGGTAGCAGACTATACATGAGGCGCAAAAATGTGGCAACAAAGGCACGAAATCGCCGAATGTGAATCAAAAGTCTTACGAAACGTAACATTCTTGTGATTAGAAGATAGCGAATCCTACAAACACCAGCAAGAAGAAGCAATTAGTGTATCTCTAAGAAAGGAATGCTAATTATAAAACACCAGAAAGAACAGACTTGACTGCATCATGCAACCCTGTTCCTGAATACTGTAAATATTCAGCAGTATATTTTTCATTCTTATATGGTTACACGCATTCTCGGTAAAAATAGAATACTCCAAAAACGGATGATGCTAAATACCCTAAGATTGACTTGCTAGATTCTCTGAAAACCACATGAAAATGTTGAACGTACATTATATTCGGTCAGAAGATATAACTTTTTGAGTTGCATCCGGTTAATATACCATAATCGTGAACTATATTTTGTCTTTCAGTCCTCCTTGACAAAATTTAAGCTAAATTACCATCATTTTGGAGCACATTTTAATGTGCATGTTCAGCCCACTCATCATCATTCTGGAGATTATAGAAAGTAGATAATATTATGCCCATGCAGGCTCACTATCACTAAAAGAAAAGTGATACAAGCTGCAATAGGTGAACTCGGATCAATCTCTACCTTCTGGCTATAACTAGTACGCCTTATTAACTCTTTGCCTTATGACTAGCATTTAAAAGATTTTATTGAAGTATGTGATCACTTCATCTAAAGCTAATACATTTATTTAATTAATTATGTCTTCAACACGTCCCTTCACATGCGTGCCTGATTCTTTTTTCACGGGTCAAGCACATGGAAATTGTTTTTTTTGATAATGGATGGTGGTGAGACGGAACCGAGATCTCTAGCTGTTTTGATACCTTTTTCTAGTGTATAACCATATGGTGGCTTAAGAAAAAAAAAAAAGAAAAAAAGTAAAAAAAAAAAGAAAAAAAAAAAACCATACCATCTAAAAGTTCAAGTTGTTAAAAGAAGCACCCTTTTATTCAATTGTCTTCAACAACAGCAAATAGGAAAAATAGCACAAATCCATCATATTGAGGAATAACATCAATATCAATTCATTAAGATAGGTTTCTATTTTGCACGCGTCAAAATTTTTTTACTTGTCTATGGAAACATGCTGTAAAATAATTAAACTACTCGAGAATCGCAAAGAACATAGAATTTGGTAGTCACAATAAAATGAGCTATAAAGGTTTTTACCAATTTCTGTTGGACAGGGATTTCAGAGCATCAAGGTCTACCAAAATAGTCATTTCTTCAATAACTGCAAAAAATTGCAATCATCAATAAAATAAGTTAAGTTCAATAACTTTGAAGAAATGATTTTAGCAATCTCACTATGGTCACATAGTAAGAAGAGACAATTTATACAGTGAACTTGACAAGCAACAGTGTTGTTGAATGCATTCACATAATTTATCATCATTAATAAATTGCAGGCTTTGAAACTCTGCCCACTTCCCAAGTCAGGGGCGGAGCCACCTTATGGTTAGGGGGTTCACCCGAACACCCTTCGGTGGAGAATTATACTATTAAAATTATTTTTTATGTATATATAATTGATGTTGAACCCCCTTCAGCTAGTTCGTGTGCGTACTTTTTTCGATTTTGAACTCCTTTAGTAAAAATTCTGGCTCCGCCACTGCTCCTAGTCCTGAAAGTTCTTTCTAAACTTTAAATTCCAAAACACTTCTCCATCCTGTAGTCTTAGGATTAGTTAGACTATATTGTGGAACGAAAATCTAAAAAATGTTTGGAATGTAATCTTGAATAAGTTATCCCTCCAACCCACACGTCCCCAGAATTTTACCGTCCTCCCATCTTTATCCTAAATGAATTGGCACTAAACTTTTCCCATCCCTTCAAAATATTCCTCCATAATCCGATCTATAAAGAAAATTGATTAGTCCTCCAAAACACTATATTTTTCCACCATCACCTCCCTCCAAATGCCATGATTTTTAGTCTCAAATCTCCGTAAGCATCTCCCAAAAAATGTAGTCAAATCATAGAAATTTCATATATCTTTCACGTAAGCACCATGCTTGATGCTTCACATAAACTACAATTTCCCTACATGATATCATGTATTTAACATCAAAATCCAACTACTTCATTTGAGACTCCCAAATTCCACCAAAAATTAACATCTCCTTACAAGATTTCTTTTCTCTTCTCATTTTCCACTATCTACCTACCAAGATTTTTACTCCCACACCAACAAACTACGAAATAATGACAAAAAGGTATTTTGTTAGTAAACATGCTAAGGCAAATCACTTGAGTGTTTGTTTAATTAAAGACCAGCTCAGGTTTGAGAGGAAGTAAAGAAAAGATGTTGGTAGAAGATCTTCAAATAAATCAAGACACAACAAAAGGCCAAAGTAAATAGGCCTAAAATCTTCTACTGGATGGATAAAAAGAAGCTACAAAGTACCAATATATCCCAAGCAAAATCATGGTACATATATTTCACATAAGTCAGAGAGTTATCTCCTTCCTAGAGAAATGCATATAAAAAACAGTAGAGGAGAAACTTCATTTGACAAAGAAATAATTGCATTTCTATAATAAATCAACAACGAAGGTTTAAAAACATGTATAGAAAATCCACTATAGGAGAACTTTATATACATTCCTCTAATTCACAGCCTCTCTACCCTCACAAGTCAAGGGTAAGGCCGCAAACACCACCCTCCCCAGATCACATTTGTTGGATTCACTGTGTTTGTTGTTGTTATAAGAAATAGAACTAGGAGTAGAACAATTTGAAATGAATTAAAAATGTCAAGTCAAGCGCTTATGCAATATTTTCAATATAAATTTAATAAGAGACATTAGGTTTTAAAGTTTCTGTAACATACCAATGAAGCAAGTGATGCAAAAATCAAATTGATTTTTACCATCCCTCCAATAGTTTCCAAAACCATAGGTGTAGACTTTTAGTGTCATCTCAATGACATATAAACAACCTGTGCAACAAATAGAAAATACTAAGAGTCCTGGTAAGGATAGCTAATTTTTAAGGATGTTGGCGGCTTGGTGCCGAGGCCTAATTTCTGCAACTTACCAAAGCAGATCTCTATCTTTTGCCACAAGGTTTGAGCTGAGCTGTCCTGCATATCAAGCTAGAATTCACCAGCAGTAAGAGTTAGTGAGATTCATGGACTCAGATTAGATGTCGTCAAAGAAAATGAAGAAGATGCCTCTTGAACCGAAAGGTCTTTGTTTCATAGCACGGGCGCACAAAACTTACTACACAAATAATAACCTCCCCATTCACATCCATAAAATAAGAAAATTAAAGTAAAGATTTCAGATCATGTAAATAAATTGACCTTGGATGTAACTCAGCCCCAAAAGATAGCTCATGAGGTGAGAATGCTACCATATAAGGAGGCACCAGCCCATTCTCTCAATAATTATGAGACTCTCAGCACCTATCCACACACCTAGGCCTGGACGTTTGGAGTGTCGACAACATAACATAGGGGCTCAACATTGGATAAATCAAGAATCACGATGGGCCTAGCTCCAGCTACCATGTGACCATCTCATCTAAACATTTACCTATTAGAGATATCACATTTTTATATACTTAACTATACGTTTTCACCAGAAAATATCATGTGAGGGTTCCAATTTTCTTTTTCTTCCTTTCTTTGTTTCTTTTTTCTATGAGAATATTGATTGTATAATTTCTTCAAAAGACTAGTGATTAGTTAAGATGGTGCCAGTCCTTTCAAACAAAAAGGATTTGGAAGATATGCTATACTTATCTGACATGGATCTTACATTGTTGACGTAGTACCCACAAAATACAAAAGCACAACACAGCAAACAAAGCAGAGAAAAAGTTACTTGGTTGTCATAAGTTCAATGTTCAGGGTGCATTTGGGTCTGGTAGTACTCCTTATACAAGAGGAAGGATGCCAAACTTAAGCTTGATTAGAGATCACAACCACAACTATTAGGGCAGTTGCTAGTTATTACCAGGTTGAAGGATCAGAGTGTGTGTGTGTGTACTGCATGTACATACGTATACATATATGTATCCCCAACAATTCTTTATAGACATCGTAAGCATTTAACGAAAAAAGTTTCACAAGTTCACACGAGGCAACCCTGTAGTAGTCCTACAGGCTGGGTCTGTTTACAGATCCAAAGTTCAATTAGAGATTGTAGATGGCTTTATGTATACATACCATAGTTTCAATAATTACAGCAACAAGATTGACAAGGAGAACGAACACTATAATGTTCTCAAACTTGGTGCTTCGGATGAAGCCTCTCAACTTCTCTGATGCTGGTGAATGATAGAAATTTGGACACTTTTCAAAGATTGACAGCTGCAATGGAAAGCAGCATATTAAGGGTTCACCAGTACAACCAACAAAGTTGTAACTTGAAAACAGAAAAATGGAAACTCACTGAATCCTCCTCTTCAAATTTTAGCGCAATGATATTGCATAGTCTAACAAATTCATCCAAATTTATCTGCAGTTGAAAGAAAGAAATTCATGAGACGACTAGAATATTAAAAAAAATGGAAGACGATAAGCAATTTCATGATTGAGAAAACTTTTTCACAGAAAGGCGAGATTCCTATTCTTCAAAAGACATCTGGTTCCATGTACAAATATTAGAAACAAAAAAGTTATCTGACTTAAGCAGATCTAAGACTCTGAAAAGAGAGGCACCAGAAAGATCTACTTACTGAATCCATCAATCCCTAGAGACTAATTGCTTATCTCCCGTTCCAACAACAGATCAAGTATTTTGGTAGGATAAAACAAAATTTTCAAGATTGAGAAGCGAATGGAAAATACAAGATAAATAGTTCAAATCTCACATAACTTGCATAATCTAAAGGTAAAATTCAAATTTGTCATAGGAAGTACGAAACTAGAAAAACTAGGTTTCAAGGACACAAAGTTGAAAAAGTTAAATCTGTTTTCCATGTACTAATGTTCCTGGAAGTAGTTGGTAAGCCTAAAAGTTCATGTACACTCCAGTATACACATAGATTCTGCTTGTGGGTGCCATTCCATGAACTACATCCACAAGATAAACTGCAACAAAGAAAATGAAGCTACATAATCTAGCAAGACAATTTCTGCTAGAGCCTTTACAGATGTAATGGGGCCATAGTTGCGATAGTCACTATCCAATCTATATACAGCAAATAGAGAAGAGGTAGTTGATTTAATCATTGAAGTCGTCATGTCAACAATTCAAATGTGTACAAATTAAAACCACATGAAGAATGACGATAATGGAATCACCTCAATAGGCCAGTTAGTTAAAAGATTCATAAGTACCTTAAAGTCACGAGTAACATCCAGCTCATTGAATATCAACTCAAAATCACCTCTCGGAATTTCTGGTATCGTCCTAAAACATAAGTCAATTCAGATGGCCATGTGTTAAGAGGAGACAACGTAAGTCAATTCAGATGGCCATGTGTTAAGAGGAGACAACGTAAGTCAATTCAGACACATTACTATCAGGAAGAGGTATAGAAAGAACTTAAATGATATCATCCCCAAAGAAAAACCAGTAAGTAACTATTATCTAAGACAAGTGAGGGTAGATGTATTCCTAAGCATAAATATAAAATCATTATCCACAAAATGTTGTGCTTTCCTTTTATCTTTCCCTTTCTTTTTCAGTTAGTAAAATGGCTTCAGAGAAAGAAAAGAAACTAAAAGACATGAATCTCTAATGGTTTGTATTAAGCTGATTTCCTGTAGATGGATTAGTTATTAAGTATAGTTAGTAACATAACATTAAACCATGACATTTTTAAACTTGGTCAGTTGAAGAAGCAAGAAGCAAAGGGCAGTTGCTAGATCGAGTGCGGCGCCAGAATATAGAGCTATGGTTTAGGGTGTCTGCGAACTTCTGTTGCTACAAAAGCTACTTGAGAAATTCAGATTATCTGAAAAAGGGAAACTTTCCATGTAGTGTGACAACAAGGCTGCAATTAGTTTAGTTCATAATCCAGTCGAGCATGACCGAACAAAGCATGTTGAAATTGATCGACACTTCACCAAAGCAAACCAAGTCTAGTATTTAAGTGGAAGAGGATAGAGGGGTTGATCCATCATCCCCGAGTTTCAAAAGTTGTGACTGGCCCAAAGATTTAACTCTATTCTAGACAGATTTCTTGGTCATAAGGAATATCAATATCTAAACTTAAATAGTCTATTCACTCAGATAAATGGAAAACATTGTCTTCTTATGAAAACTAAAGACCAAAATCAACTATGCCTTTTCTTGCTCAATAGACCTCTTAATAGAAAAAAGCACAAGGTGTGCCGCCTTGTCAACATTCTAACTGGCACCCTAAAGCAATAAAACTGTCACGGCTAGATACTGGCCATGGAAACATTGCTGTCAGATCAGTACTGAAAAAACCCTTGTCCTGAAACACAATTTCATTTAACTGTCATCTAGAAAGCTTACGACATTTTTCTTATTGGTAAACATGTCAAGATAAGTACAACATTAAATATAGTAACAACATGCTGCAGTTGATTTTGCAGCAGAATTATCTATTTTTTGTAACTGTTAGGTGATTTCAGTTTTAAGGAATGGCAGTATATACCAAAAGTAAAAAAAAAAAAAAAAAAAAGACAATGAATAGAAGACGCCAGAATATAGAAGCAGAACTCCTACAAGTCCAAAATGCATTAGGAGTTCACATGGAGAATGAATGAGCTTTACCTGTATTTGTTAAGTTCCCTAAAGAGAAAGAAACATTGCACTTTATTGACGTACCCGCTTTTCTGTCAATGTCAAAAGAAACAATATTATTAGGAGTAGGAACCAAAAGACTTAACGTCGATGGAATTGGTGAATTTCCATTAGGAGAGGCAAACAGAATCTTCTTTAGCAGTATTTTCCTCGATAGTAAGGTAGGGGAAATAGATTCATAAATCACAGCTACATATTTTGTGTACCACAAAGTTATATGGAAGTACTTTCTCCTTGACAATTTTCTTCTTTCCGCCTCCCCCACCACCACACACAACACACACATACACCTACCTGTTTGTGATTATTCAGGGAAGGGGAGCAAGGAACGGAGTGTCTTTACAATTGTATTATGAATTCATTTCATCTACCTGTTTTAGCAAACATTGATAATACCAAAATTATGTCTGTCGAATATAAGCATATCTTCCCTGTATAAAAGGAAGAGAAGAATATTCTCCATGGAAAACCACAGAAGCTTAATTGGAAAATAAGTCATCAAATGTCCGACTCACAGTGTTATCAATCAGGTAAAATACTTTAGTCAAAATCCGCCGCCTCATTTCATCCTTTTCAGCCACTTTTTTTTTAAGCTACAACCAAAGATAATAAATAAATAAATAAATATGCATCTGCAAGGTGCAAAATCTACAGAAAATATTAGTGTTCTGGCAAATACAATAATATGATACAAGGTTTTCCAGTTAGCTTATAGCTAAAAAGACAGAAATATGTTACCTCACTTACGAAGCTACCATATATATCAGCGACAATTAAGTTGACGACAACATAAATGCTCACTATCACGTAGAGAATAAAAAATAAGCAATACCAACGTGCGTCCCTGAAAGAAAAATAGACAATGCAGATTTCAACAGGACTTGAAAGAACTAGAAAAAGAAAAAGCAAGTCAGTCCAACATAAATTTTAATAAGAGAAAACGCTCAGTAAGAACTCTTGCCAATGACAAAAAATGTAGCTTTACTCAGATTGTGCTCCAATTCTATTATTATGGTTTTTTCTAGAATATGAAGGTCGCGGACGCACTATCTTATACTATAGCTATGTGTATAACCAAAAGGAGGAGCTTTAATGGCAAGATCTAGCTTATCTGTTAAAGATTTTAGATCTTTTCAAACTCAAATGATATAGAGGGTAAAAGGGAGACTAAAGACAGTTTTTTAAGGGCACTTACTTGTATGCTGGGATCCAGACATCTGGATGATTTGATGCGGTAAATAGAAGAAACATTTGGTATAGCGTGGTGCCATATGAAGTAAACGTGGTTTTTCCCAACCGTGTGTCTGTAAAGAAGACATATCCTAACCAGCTCGAGAATAGAAGATATAAAGCAGATAAAGCCTGCAAAGGGGAGAAAAAGAGAGCACAGATAAACAAAGCAAGGTTTAGGTTAGCAAAGGTGATAAGAATTCAGGTACGAAACTTTTACTTTATCATATTAAATGGCCTAAAATCTGGTAATAATAAACTATTAACCCCCAAAGATAAGGAGAACTAACCACAACATTAAGATAGGCACCAAACATTCCTGCAAGGATGAGGAATATCTCTTGTAATTCCCTGTTGTCAGAAAAATGGATTTAAAATCACTTGGAAATCGCAACAAAGGAAGCAAGTCAATCGATAAAAGTAAGTTCTCTAGGATGATCATCTCACCAACTACATTTTATAGGAGTGAATGTTGAGCCTTTAGATGAATGATCATCGCAAGAGTTACATTTGGCTACAAAATTTTCTTAAGTAATTGTTATTACTTGGTGCTGATAAAATTACGCCTTATCAGACTGTAAGATCAAGTGAATACATTGAAGGAGTTGTGCCCTCTGGTTTAGTTTACTTGTATGTTGCCTCTCATTTTGGAGAAGCTACTTCTTTTTCAAGTAGGAATCTTCAAAACAGGTCCTTGCTTTTACCATCAAATAGGTAATGGAAGAGCCAAAGATCAAAAATGAACAAGCCTTTTCAAAACAATGTTAATGCATTGTCTTGATTAGAAAGGGTTGTGTTTTGACTTCATACACATTGCTAACACAACACTGAATTATGATATATTTGGAATAGGCTACATAGATGCAGCAAGATATGGACGGGTATATCAGACCGGATGATATTTCATACTGTCACAGAGTTCTATGTTCTCTAATTTATTTTCAAATTTTAATTCCTTTCGAAAGTCAACAATCACTATCCTTCATATGCATTATTAGCATAATACTGAAACAGTGGAATAGACTATGAAGATGCATCGCATCAGCATATGAAAAGTTCCATATGATGCTTCCTACGTTCATCAGAAGAATGTATCTATAAGACTATCACTAAAACATGACGATGCATCAGCATATGAAAGGTTCCATATGATGCTTCCTCATTTCATTAGAAGAATGTGTCTATAAGACTCTAACTGAAATATACTTCATCTGAGAGGTTCATTCTCATCATCAGAGGAAAAGTTTAGTACTAAGTACTAACACCCATAAAATGCAACTTAAGCAAAAATCGAATTATATTCATCACACGTATACTGCGTGTCAAAGACGTGTATATACTTTACACAAGTGGAGCTCATTTGAGTATTTGAAGATACCAACATTGACTCTCAGAGAGACTAGAAACACATCTGGACACTTTCATTAATTTCAAAAGTCGTACGGTAGCAATTTCATAAAACCAGATCACCTAGCTTACTTTCTAGGTTGGTAGGGGAGGGTGGGAAAATGTTATGTGTTGGGATTCGCACTGAAGATTCTACCGTAATTGTGTTTTATTTCGAAAAGAATTTCTCAGTAGAAAAGGTTTTCTTTAGTTGTCATCTGATTTATCGCTGCTAAGGTTTGCAATTATTAGCTTCCACATGACGCCCTGATATTCCGATCACAACATTATGGACAACGAAAAACACACAACTGTCAATTTATATTTGGTTAATGCAGATGAACACTATGAAACTAGCTTAATCTTCCGGGTAACACTGCTAAAAGCTCACTTCTTTCCATACATTCACGTAGTAATAGAACACATACGTTGTCTATTGTTCATAATAATCATATACCTACTTCTAATTATTATCATATTTTCAGTTAAGAGGAAAAAAGACAATAAAGACTACACAAGAAACAACATACCCAGTACAGTCTCACAAAGTGAGGTCTAGGAAAGGAAGAGTATGTGCAGACCTCTTTAAGGCATAGGAGAAGACACCTTAGGCAAAGAGTTGACCGTTGTACACCCTTTGCTGGAATGTTATATGGCGTACAGAGGTTAAATGTTAGCCATTTATGAGTGCATATCTAATTTTGCATACCCTTAAGCTGAAAAGAAAATCCGCGCACCCTTCATCAAATTAATGGTTCTCCACTGCTCTGAGGTGAGTTAGAGAGGTTGTTTCCCATAGACCCTCGGCTCAAGACAAAAACGGTTCAAAAAAGGACGTAACAGACGTATAAGAGAATAAATATTAACAAAAACAACAAATAGTATAGCAGAAAAACAGTACAACAAAATAATACTATAATAAAACTAGAAGAAAAGACTACTACAACAACAACATATCCAGTGTAGTTCTAGACCCTCAGCTACCTTACCTCTACCTCCTCAGAGGTGAGGTGGAGAGTTTGTTTCAGATAAACCCTCCGCTCAAGACAAACGTTGTTTAGAAAGAAGACTGTAATGAACATACAAGCATTACAGATAGTATATCAGAAAAATAGTACAAGAAAATAATACTTTAATACAACTAGAAAAAAAAAATACTACAACAACAACTTACCAAGTGTAGTTCTAGACCCTCAGCTACCTTACCTCTACCTCCTAAGAGGTGAGGTAGAGAGTCTGTCTCCGATAGACCCTCAGCTCAAGACAAAAACAGTTTGGAAAAATACCTTAATGGACATACAAGCACTACAGATAGGAGTATATCAGAAAAATAGTACAACAAAATAGACTATAGAACTAGGGAAAAAAAAACTACTAGAAGAAAAAGTAAAAAGTGAATAATCCAACAAATGCATGCATACCTATAGTTCAAAATCAAGAAGACCACTCGGAGATAAGGTGCAATACGGAATGGCAGATAACTGAAGTTTGAGAGAAAGAGCATGTACACCACAATATCTGCAGCCAATATTAACAGCAAAATGACCTGAAAATCAACCAACAAAAAAGGAAAAAACTGTTAGCAAAGAAAATTAAGCAATTAAGATTAACCAATTCAAATAAAACCTTTGGAAATTCTTTTCTGATTAATTAAATGCATTTTATTGCTGTCCCTCCTCAGGTACTCTGTTTGAACTTATATAAGCATGTAGCCGTGTGTGCGACTTTTTATCTGTCCATACTAGTTCCAGTAATAGCGAGACAGTTAGAAAAGTGATTTGAATTTTTTGCTGTAATAGATAAAATTATATTTTTATTATTTTTTAAATATTTAAAACTTAAAATTTATTTAAATTTAGTTATTAAATTTTTTCTTATTTGAATTATATACCTTAAATTTTAAAATTTATATCTATAATCTATAATTTATATTTATATCTATAATTTATAATATATTAAAAGTGTGAAAATTCTTAGAAAAGTGATTTGAACTTTTTGTTCTTCATTAAAAGACTCTACAATAGATAAAATTATATTTTTACTATTTTTCTAATATTTAAAACTTAAAATTCATTTAAATTTAGTTATTAAACCTTTGCTTGTTTAATTATATACCTTAAATTTTGGATTTGTAAAATAATTAAATATTACCTTAATTAAATCTTTAAAAGAAAGACAATTAGTTGAAAATTCTACAATGGCCAATTACTTGTATAATTAATATTGTGGTATAACTTAAAACTATCTTTTTACTATTTTTTTAATATTTAAAACTTAAAATTCATTTAAATTTAATTATTAAACTTTTCCTTGTTTGAATTATATACTTTAAATTTTAGATTTTTTAAATAATTAAAATATTACCTTAACTAAATCTTTAAAAGAAAGATAATTAGTTAAAAATTCTACAATGGCCAATTACGTGTACAATTAATATTGTGGTATAACTTACCTAGAATACTATTGTTTTAAAGTTTACCAAAACTAATATTTAACAATTTTAAATTAATTAGAATTTTACCTTATATAAAAATAATTTTTACAATTCTATTCATGTATATTTTGGATCAACCTTCACGAGAAGTATATCGTGTCTCTACTTCTAAGTTTTCTTCTTATTTTTATTTTTATTCCGTGTCGTTTTCTTCATTTATTATCCTCATTTTTTCTCCCTTTATTTCTTTTAGTTTATAGCGTTAAATTTTTTATATGAATCACAATCAATGATTGATAATGAATTCTTGTGTTTTTCTTTGAGATGAAAATTTCTTAGCGAAATTTTTAACAAAAAAAGCATGTTGATGCAGAATAAAGTAGCTGAAAAAAAAAGTTATAATTTTTTTTATCATCTGACTTATCATCGCCAAAATTTAAAATTGCTTGCTTTTCTTTTTATTTTGTTTAGAACCTTTATCAGGATTGGAAGTTGGTTTATATTGTTGTAGTACATAAGGGATACACTCTTCTTTTTGTGTATATTCGATTCTATTTTTTTTTTATAGTAGTTTGAAAGTTTTTTTGGTGTTTTGTGAAGAGACATATACAAGTATTTTTTTTTAATTTTTGTTGAATTTAGTTAATATTTTATAAATTATGGCCATGATATGTTTTGCAGCATGTATAAAATTATATTTTTCTGTTGTTGAATGTGTTTTCTAGCCGATTTTTTTAGGTATTTATAGATATAGATAGATCAAAAGGCTAAGGAAGAGGGAAGTGGCCTAAATTCGAATTTAGTCGGATTTCAATGTGAATAGCGGATACAGGGTGGACAGTAAAAAGAAAAAAGAAAATCATGGAGGATATGATCTCCCTCCTCTGAATCAAAGTTGAAATTGAACCATAAATATAGATACAATCCGCTCAAACACCTTTAAGAATATTCTTGAAATAGATAAGAGGCATCAAGAGCAATTGGAACATGAAAAACTTTAATTGTATAGTTTATAGATCCCACAATACCCTTTTTTCATTTAAAGGTATATTTTATATTGGAAAAAATTGTAATTCAAATTATTTTTTAATATTTAAAATTTAAAATTTTAAAATTAACTAGAATTTTATTTATCAAACTTTTCCTTATGTGAAGTTTATAAAATCCTAAAATTTAGGAGTTTAAGATTAATTATTATTTTTCATATATATATAATTTATAGAAATAGATCAAATTTTATTTTATCCCCATTTATCTGTTAAAAATTGAACGAAAAGATGTGAAAAATTCAAAAGTAATTAGCTTTGTTTTGTAGAGAGCATGCTATGAATTTACAACAACAACAACAACAACAAACCCAGTGAATTTGATTAACAAATTATGATATTATTTCTTCTATCAACATTGAATATCCAAATTTTATGAAATTTATTAGTAGCATAAAAAAAAATATGAAATTAATTAGATTATGTTTTTCTTATTAAAATATTTTAGTAATTTCTTGAAAATATATTTTCATGTTTTAAGAAACTGTTTATGAATAATATGAATACGCAGTTGATGAATAAAATCTTGAAGATAAGTTAACTTTATAGGTCTTCTTTTGTTTAATCGATTCAGGTTCCAAGTAACAAAACTCTTTTTGATACATTGAATTAAAGAATTCAAGACATCCAATTAAGGCGGAGGGATTAATTATTTCAGTACCACAACGTATATTGGTTTGCGCTTAGGAATATATCAATATAATTTGGAGACAATGTCAAATTAGGCAAATGCTTTGGTGTCTAACATATGACAGAGACTAACATAAATAAATATTTTATTAAATATAGTCTCTTATGAAATGTAGACACGTGATTTTTGATCCTCCTCAAATTTTAATTTATTTTCGATAGTAAATATTTATATTTGGTCTAATATTATTTAAATTTTTATTTTTATTTGTTGAGAATTTTATTTATATTTTTATTCTGATTAAAAAAAAAAAATTAAAAATAGTTGTCTTTTCTCAATTTTAATAAATAAATTAGTAATTTTAATATTATTTTATTTTAATTGTTTTATTTTAACTATTTGTAAATTTTATTGTATTTTTCTTAAATATAAAATTAATTATTTATTATTATCATTTTGTTTATTATCACTATTGTCATATTTTCAGAAAATAAATAAATAAATTATAAAATTTAAATTTTAAAACCCCTTCCCCTTATCTGCCTAAATACAATTGTTCCCCCCTAAAAATATTAACTGTTCCCCCCAATGTTTTCCTATATTTAAGAACATTCACCATCAGACATTTTTTTTGGAGGTATTTTTTTACACTATCAAAAATTAGAAAATAATAGCAGTATTTTTACACTATCAGCAGAACATCAGAAAGGAGAAATCAAACAAAAGAAAGAGAGTTGAAGAGTTTCCGATTGAAATTTCCGGTAGACAATTATATCTTGCTTCAATATTCTGTTCGAATCAATTACAGGTTTTTATTCGAATCTAAATCATTTATATATAAATTTCATTATGTAAAAGTATAAATAAAAATGTTCACTAATTTTCTGCAATTGAATAATTGATAAATTTTTGTCATTTTATGTTATGTAATTATGATACTGAATATATCTGTACACACGTATAAACAGGGAAGGAGAATTTTCCATTTCATTAGCAACATACACAACACAGACTAACACATTACAGTAATTAGAAATGCAAATAGTGTGAAACCGGTAAAAAATAATAATAAAACAGAGAGAAGGTTGTTTCGCTTTCCGACGAAATTTCGCCGGAAAGTTATCGGCAAACACCATATATGCGCCGACCGGCCGGAGAAGAAAGCAAAACAAGATCTGCTGCCGCCGCGAGCAGTCGCTGCTCCCGCCGTGGCGCGTCGGCCAGATCCGGCCAGAGCGCTACCGCTGCCGCACTCCACTCCTTTCTCCGGCGAGCCTCCACCGGCTAAATTAGCCGTAGGTGAACCACCAACGGCCTTCCTTTCTTTATCCATCTCTCCGTTCGGCGAACCCATCGCCACCGCCATCCACAGCGGCAAACCGACCAGAGTCGGTGAAACGACCATCAACCGCCACCGCCGCCTTTCCCTCATCGTCATCGTCATCCACCATAGATGCCGCCGTCAGGCAGCCCACCGACAAGCCCGAACCAAACACCAAATCTTCTCTTCGTCACATGCTGCCGCCGCCGCTGCCTCATCTCCGTCCGACCAGATCCGCCGCGGCTCTCGCCGTCAACTCCCTCCCGTTCAAACGATCTCTCTCCGGCGAATTTCCATTGATATATATATGCACACTCATGCTAGAAACAAGATGGAAAAAGAAAGATCTAGTGTTTAGAGTGGAATAAACTTACTGATTTTTGTATTTGAAAGACTAGTTGTCAAATTAATTAGCCGTTTTAATTAAATAATGTTTAGGAATAAATCAATATTTTAGCGTTAGACAATTTTTAGACATATTAAAATATTCATCTCAATTAAGAATGCGGCGCACGCATATTCCTGAGATATTTTAAAATAATTCAAGGATGTAAAAAATACACCTTAGTAAATATTTTTCTAAAATTTACTTGACAAATATTTTTCAACTTGTCACTGATTTATTTAATAATAAACGAGATTTTAGATATATAAAATGAGTGATTTAGGTCTTAACATAATTTATTAAAATAATTTAAGTTAAGATAAGTCAATAAAAGTGACCGTGCTAGAACCACGGGATTCGAGAGGTGCCTCACACCTTCCCTTCGATCAACAGAATTCCTTACCCATTTTCTATTTTTGCAGACCAAATAAGAGTCATTTTCTTTTGATTAGGGACAAAAAAAAAGGTGATTTGGAACACCAAAACTCAATTCCAAGTGGCGACTCTGTAAATAATTTAATCCCTATTCAATATCGTCACTTTAATTAGAAAAACCCTTCGACTCGGCTCTCGAGCGGAAAAAAAAAGGGTGTGACATCTCTGGCGACTCCACTGGGGAATAACTAGAATTCGAGCTTTAGATAATGACTTTTACTTGCTTTAATTATTTTAATATTGTGTTTGTTGTATGTGCTGTTTGCTGCTCATTTACTGCTTTGATATTATTTGAACTGTATTATATATTGTCTTCTCTCGCGTACCCCCTCTGAGTCTCTGAAATAGGATAGAGGGAATGCAGCATATGCATCCCACCTTCTTTTTGAGATAACCGGAGTGTCAAGGCACCTGGTGAAGGATATAGTCACACATGTTAGGCAGAGTTCAGATCGACAACGAAGGCGGTGTTGCCCTGCTACCAACCAAGTTGTCCCTCCCCGGCTCGAGTGTCTGCTCGGGTAAGCCAGTCTAGACACCTATCCCTATTAGGCATAAACTTAGAAGAACTGAAAACTCAGAATCTGGTTATCCCTATTAGGTACCGCTTTATTTGCATCATATGCATTTGATTTAGCGGGACTCGGCACAGGGGTCGAGTCTGTCTAGGACAGGTAACCTAATTTATAAAGACCAACATGTGCATCCTACGTGATCTTTGACATTTACTTGGAAGACTATTTATTTGTTGACCGGCTTTAGGCAATTTTAAATACGAGAGATTAATTTATTCTTAAATTTAGTTGATCATTTTTGAAAGAAAAAATTTATTTTTAAAATAAAGAAATTTTTAGATATACAGCAACACAATTTTTTTTTTTTACAATCTTTATGAACTACTAGGGTCTGATTCTCACATCTTAGTGAGATACGTAGGAAGTCCTTCCCAGGATACGACCTTATCTTTTAAAAAATTGTTCATAGATTTATTGGAAAATATTTTGAAAATATGATTATTTTCATAATTATTTTTCTAATTTTCAAGTCCAATTTTTATATATATTTTAACAACCCTGAATCTTTAGGGATCATGAGGCTAAGATTAATATATATATATATATATATATATATATATATATATATATATATATATATATATATATATATATATATATATATATATATATAATAATAATAATAATAACAATAAAATAAAAATATATTTCAACAGCCCGGAATCTTTTGGGATCATGAGACTAAGTTTTTTACAAAAATATATATATATATCAATTTTAACAAGTCCTGAACCTTTAGGGTCATGAGACTGAAAATTTTATACAACTTTATACATAAAACGGTCATTCTATTTTTCTTTATTTCTGAGTCCTTTTATTTTATTTTTGTACTTAGGGAATATTGTCTTCAAACATATAGATAAAATTGTCTAGAAGTCTGTTATGACAAAGTTTTTGATAGAGTCAATTTAAATATATATATATATATATATATATATATATATATATATATATATTATCAATCTTGTTTCTCTCGCTTTGATTTTTGATAAAATTGTTCTTTGCAACTAAGTTTAAATAATGGTCGCACTAGGTTTTACAAGTTAAGCTATAAATTCTTTTCAAAATTAATAAATTAAGTTTTGTCTAAGTCTAGATATTTATTAATTTTATGTCCTTTTCAATAGGTATAAAATGTCCCCCCCCCCCCCTGTTCGTGGAAAGCGTCCAAAGAGAAAGAGAGATGGGAATGTACCGCTTCAGGTTGTGGATTGTACCCCTCTGCAACTTTGGTTATGGTGGAATGTAATGGATACATTTGATTATGGCGAAATACATAAGTATTTGGGTTTTTTTACGAGTATCATGAGAATCAACCCTAATAGGGAGGTGATTGTTGCATTACTGAATTTCTGGGACCCGAAGAATAATGTATTCCGCTTTTCAGATTTTGAGTTGACACCTACTTTAGAAGAGATAGCAGACTATGTTGGATATGGTGATATGCATCGGAAGAAACTTATAGCCCCAAGACTTATTTCGATAAACAGATTTTGCAAGCTCATGAACATAAGGAACACAAAAGAAGAATCAGTGAAAAAAGGTTGGGTTTCCTTGCAGTTTTTGTATGACAGATATGGAAGGCAAGAAGGGTTTCAAAAGTACGGTAAAGAACTTTGTAATAAGGGAAGTTTTGAGGCTTGGAAAATTCACAGACGATTTGCATTCATGGTAGCCTTTTTAGGCACTATGGTCTTCCCAAGAAGAGAAGAAAAAATTAATATTCGTTCAGCGGGAGTGGTACATATACTGATTAAGAAAGATTACACTATGATACCAATGATCCTAGCTGATATTTACCGTGCTCTGACTGTTTGTCAGAAGGGAAAAAGTTTTTTCGAGGGATGTAATATCTTGTTACAGATGTGGATTGTGGAGCATCTTTATCAACGTCCTACATTGAGAAGGTTCAATCCCGAGCGATTTAATCGCATCAACGATTACGAGGAAAGGATGGAGAAATATAAATGTCCAAAAGAAATTGGAGATTGGGTTAAACTTTTTCGTTCTTTGACAATAGATAAAATCACTTGGAATCTCCATTGGTTCCCTTGGAGGCAAGTCATATATAGTTCTGTCATTCGTCCGTTCTTGTTATTAATGGGTATTAGAGGTGTTCAACCGTATGTTCCATTGAGAGTTCTACGTCAACTAGGCAGGCATCAAATAATTCCCATAGCGGAAGACATAGCTGAGTTTGTATTTGAGGTCAGACCAGAGATTTCACGTCCAGAAGATTTGGCCCAGCAGATTTGGGAGGGTTGCCGTATTATGGGAATTGAAACAATGGTCATAGAGCGTGAGAAAGGAGAAGTGCACCCAGATTACCGAGAATGGTTTGAAGAACAGTCGAGTCCTCCAGTCAGACCAGAAAGATCGGTTAAGGGACCTATAGATCAGGAAGCTGCAATCAGGATAGGAATTGAAAGAGCCATGCGAGAACATCATGAAGCCAACCAAGTTTTGAGAGAAGAATTAGAGCATGCCAGGGCAAAAATAGACGAACAACGAAGGGAATTTTCTGAAGAGAAAGTTAAGTCAGCAGCTATTGAGGTTGTACTTCGGGGACAAATCAAGTTTGCTACCACTAGGGGGTCACACATTGCAGAACTTGCCGCATCTCGCCGACAACAACTTCAAGAAGTTGAAAAGAATATGCAAGAAGAATGTGATCGAGAGAGATCTCAGTGGATTCGTGAAAGAGGAACATTGCGAGAACAGTTGGAGGTTGTTTCTGCTCGTGAACAACGTGCAAGAGAGATGGTTGATTTCCGAGATCGACAGGCCCAGGAATGGGATCAAGCTTTCAGTTCTCTTCGAGGGAAGGTTCACCGTGTAGCGCAGGATACTTCCAGAATGGGTTTAGATTATCAGCAGTTGGATTGTGAAGACTTTTTGGCACAAGTACCAGCTTTCGCACAGTGACTCACTACTTCATTGGAGGACATATATTTGAGTTTGGGAGGACATATTAAATCGAAATCTCCTTGAATGTATCGTTGTTTTCTTTGTCATAGTTTTTCATTTTCAGTTTTAAAAGTTTATTGTTTAGATATTATGTCTTTCAGTCTTCAGATGTCAGTTAGTAGGTTTTATTTTAGGAGTTGGGCCAGTTATTTTATCGTAGAATGTAATGAAGTTGACTGTTTATTTCTATATATATTACATATGTTTTACTTCACTTACTTTATTTATTTTCTTCAATAATAATTAAAAAAAAAGACAAAACAATTTTGTTAAATTCCTCCCGAACACGCAAGATCTGATTCATGCCCTGACATGATACGTAGGCAACCCTCCAAAGGGTTCGATCATAACTTTTGAAAATATGCCTAGAAAAGCCGGGATGAAACACAAAGCTTCCATGATAGGTTGGGAAATGCATATAGAAACATAACATATAACGTGGCATTATAATGTCTTAAATATATAACACTTGCCCGTTTGCTACTTGGTAACAGAAAGATAAAATAATTGGTGGTTGGTTTGTGGTTTAAACTGGCATCACATCCGTATAACACCAGATACAAGGGTAAAATAAGAATGGCTCGCAAAGAAGATATAGGGTATGATAGTGAAGAAGAGCAGAATCAGTTGATTTCGCAGGAAGTATTATCAATGGAAGAAATAAAGTCATTAAAACAATAGATGGCAGAGATGTACCAAGCTTGGTTGAATGGACAAGCCCCGCCTTCTTCAATCCCTGGACTTTCAACTTCAAATGATCCAAATTCTGACCCAGCTCAAACTAGAGATCCATTTTACCCATCAGGATTTGGCCCATTTTCTAATATGTCTGGAGCTGTTGGTACTTCTACCGTACGCCCACCAAATCCATCTGTCGCAAATAACCTACTTTTTACTTCTGTAGCACCAGCTACTGCGGGTATTCAACCGACAATACCAAAGAATATGGGAAAACCAAATCATGATATGTTATATTCTCCTGAAATGAATTTCAAATCACAAATTCCACATTATCATATTCATCAATGCGATACTCCTATCGTGATTGAAAAGATTGCTAAGAATGAGGAATAGGAGGAGATGACTAGAAAAGTTAGAAACCTGGAACAAAGTATGAGAAATATGTAAGGAGTAGGTGGACCGAAAAGTGTTTCATACAAGGATTTATGTATGTTTCCTGATGTTCATTTGCTGATAGGGTTCAAAATTACAAAATTTGACAAATATGAAGGACACGACGACCCTGTGGCTCATTTGAAAAAGTTTTGCAATCAATTAAGGGGAGCAGGAGGAAAAGAAGAATTATTGATGGCATACTTTGGAGAAAGCCTTACAGGGATAGCTTCTGAATGGTTCATTGACCAAGACATTTCCCATTGGCATATGTGGGACGACATGGCTCGATATTTCGTTCAGCAATTTCAGTATAACATTGAGATAGTGCCAGATCTCACTACGCTTGCCAACATAAGAAAAAAAATGACTAAAAGTTTTTGAGAATATATCGTCAGATGGAGAGAGCAGGCTTCAAGAGTTAGACCATCGATAAAATAATCTGAAATGATAGATATTTTTTTGCAAGCACAAGAACCTGATTATTTCCATCATTTGCTCTCTACTATCGGAAGCACATTTGCAGAAGTTATCAAAGTTGGAGAGATGGTAGAAAACAAAATCAAATCAGGAAAGAGCATCAGCCAGGCCGCTTTGAAAGCAACAACACAGGCAATTCAAAGTGGTACAGGAAGTTTTGGGGGAAAGAAAAGAAAAGAGGATGTAGCACCTGTCATGGCAGGTCCACGACAAAATTGGAGAGGTGCGCATCAACCATACGCGTAAAATCCATTATATTTTGTTCCATCTCCCCAATATCCTATTTGCAATACACAACCATATGCTCAAGGTCCTTCTTACCCGCAGTGGCGTACACCATCAATCCAAAATCATCCAATGGCCTAGCAAGTTCAAAGAGGCCCTCCGAGGTCTAATTTTCGGTCTAGAGCAGAATTCAAAAGGGATAATATGGTAAAAGATAATTTCACTCCTATTGGAATATCTTACACCAGTTTATTTCATAGACTGAGAAAAATGAATGTTCTAAACCCAATTGAGAGAAGGATCCTGAATCCTCCTCCGAAGAATTTGGACTATTCTAGAAGATGTGAAGACTGTTCTGATGCCCCAGGGCACGACACAGAGAAATGTTGGTATCTGAAAAGATCCATTCAAGAGTTGATTAATACCCAACAGATTATGGTAGAAAGTCCAGGCACTCCAAATGTCAATCAAAATCCGCTGCCAGATCATAATGAAACAAACATGCTCGATGTGATACTCAGTAGTGAAGATGCTACGATTCCCTTTAAGCCGATCATTAAAATTAAAACTGATTCGGAAAAATCAGCAAATACTATAGATTTATCGAAAGAAAAAACTGCAGAAGCGGAGGTGGTGATAGCAAAACCCAAATCATTGAATGATCCTTTGGCGATGGGGTAAGAGATTTCAGAAAATATTGGGTCAAGTCAAATAAAACCAAAACTCATTATTCCTGGAAGATCCAATAAGACTCTTTTAATCATAAAAGGAGCTCCGGTAGCTCCTATTGTTATTAAACCAGTGTCACAGCTGCCTATGGTTGATACCAAGACAGTCCCTTGGAATTATGATCGCGTTGTGGTGATGCACAAGGGGAAATAAGTGACTGAATATGTAGATAAAGTAGGGGGATTAACTTGATCTGGAAGATGTTATGCTCCAATAGAGTTAAGAAAGAATAAACACGGTAGTGAAGAACGAGTGACAGTCAAGAAGCCTGTCACTGATGAAGAAGCTGAAGAATTCTTAAAGAAAATGAAATTGCCAGAATATTCTGTTATAGAACAGTTGAAGAAGACACCAGCACAGATTTCTTTGTTGTCTTTATTGATACATTCAGAAGAACACCGCAAGGTTGTAATGAAGATTCTTAATGAAGCATGTGTTCCTGGTGAGATTAGAGTAAATCAGCTGGAAAAAGTTGTTGGAAGGATTGTTGAAGCAAATAAAATTACTTTTTCAGACGATGAATTGCCTATAGAAGGTACAGAGCATAACAAAGGTCTGTACATTTCTGTGAAATGCGAACATTCCATCATCACTCGAGTGTTAATTGATGGAGGATCAGGCGCTAACATTTGTCCTATGTCAACTTTACAAAAGTTGAATGTTAATGTGGAAAAAATCCGACCAAACAATGTGTGCGTCAAAGGTTTTGACGGATCAAAAACTGATGCCATTGGTGAAATAGAACTCATATTGACAATTGGGCCTGTGGATTTTGCTATGAATTTTCAAGTACTGAACATTGATGCTTCATATAATATGTTATTGGGAAGGTCATGGATTCATAGGGCTAAAGCAGTCGCATCAACGTTGCATCAAATAGTCAAATTCGAATGTGACAGGCAAGAGATAGTGGTTCATGGTGAAGGAGACTTATCAATGTATAAAGACTACTCTATTTCTTCCATCAAAGCAGATACTGCCAATGTGTTAATTCATCAAGCTTCTGAGGTAATGTCTGTTGAGTATATCCTCGAGGGGAATCTCATCGTAAGACCACAATTGTCCTCTGCATCTGTTATGGTAGTGAATGAAATGTTGAAGCATAGCTTCTAACCAAGAAAAGGTCTAGGGATGTTTTTGCAAGGCATAGTTCATCCAGTAAACCTCTATGAGAACTTTGGTACTTTTTGTCTAGGATACAAGCCTACTGCTGAAGATATAAAGAAGGCTAAAAAGCGTAAGAAAGAGTCGTGGTCACTTGCCAAGCCTATACCGCCACTTTATAAGTCTTTCATCAAATTCAGTGTTGTTGGATCCTCCAAGTTACCTGTTGCAAAATCAATGAATGATGATGATACAGAGTTGATTGACCTTTTTTAGAATATGCTCATTGAAGTTGATATGGTTGAAATTGGGGAAAGTACCAGTAATGCAGATGTGCAGTTTATCGGCCCTGATGTCCAGCTTAACAATTGGGAGGTCACTCCTCTCCCTATTATAAAATAGTCTTGGTAGTTTGTTTGTTTTTTTACAGTCTTAGTAGTTTGTTTGTTTTTACTCCTGTAATTTAAATCATTCTAGGATTATAATTCAGAACTTTAAATCTAGTATGTTAGGTTAAAACTCTTTCTATGTATGTTTCTAATAAACCGCAGTTTCCCTTCGTTTTATTTTAAGTCTGATTTTTGTTTATTTATTTTCTATCATACAGTTCTTTCTATGCTGATTCTAATGATATGACATGCATGGAGAATTGTTCACCAGAGTTAAAAAACCAATCTAATTTTGAAATAATGAATAAGGAGGTTAAATACGATGAAGAGGAAACATTTGAGGATATAAGCAAAGACTTCAAACATTTTGAGAATAAGACAAATCCCAATTTGGAAGAAACTAAGGCGATCAATTTAGGAGATCTTAAAAATATTAGGGAGACTAAGATAAGTGTACATGTTCAACCACAACAAAAGAAAGCTATAATTGAAGCTTTGCATGAGTATAAAGACATCTTTGCGTGGTCTTATGATGATATGTCCAGTTTAAGCACTGATTTGGTAGTTTACAAGTTGCCAATTGATCCTGCTTTTCCTTCTGTCAAGCAAAAGTTAAGAAAACTCAAAACTGACATGAGTGTAAGAATTAAAGAGGAAATTACTAAGCAACTAGAGGCTAAAGTCATTCGAGTGGCCCAGTATCCTATTTGGTTGGCAAATATTGTCCCTGTTCCAAAGAAAAACGGCAAAGTTTGGATGTGTGTTGATTATCGCGATTTAAATAAAGCAAGTTCGAAAGATAATTTTCCACTTCCCAATATTCATATTTTGTTGGACAATTGTGCCAAACATGATCTTGCTTCTTTTGTGGATTGTTATGCGGGGTATCACCAGATCATTATGGATCCAGAAGATGCGGAAAAAACATCATTTATTACTCTATGGGGGACATATTGTTATAGAGTTATGCCTTTTGGATTAAAGAATGCTGGGGCAACTTACATGAGGGCAATGACCACAATGTTTCATGACATGATGCACAAAGAAATTGAAGTTTATGTGGATGACGTGATCATTAAGTCAAGAGAGCAATCTGATCATATCAAAGATTTGAGAAAATTCTTTGAAAGGCTTCGGAGGTATGATCTCAAACTTAATCCAGCAAAATGTGTATTTGGAGTTCCGTCAGGAAAACTTTTGGGTTTTATAGTCAGTCGGCGTGGTATTGAGTTAGATCCTTTTAAAATAAAATCTATCCAAGATTTACCTTCACCGAAAAATAAAACGGAGGTGATGAGTTTACTTGGAAGGTTAAATTATATCAGTAGATTCATTGTTCAACTTACGACGACTTGTGAGCCAATATTCAAGTTGTTGAAGAAGAATGTTAAAGTTGAATGGACTGAAGAATGTCAAGAGGCATTTGACAGAATTAAGAGACACTTGTGGAATCCGCCTATTTTGGTTCCTCCAGAACCAGGCCGACCCCTGATATTGTACATGTCTGTTTTAGATAATTCTTTTGGCTGTGTAATGGGTCAACATGATGTCACAGGAAGAAAAGAACAATCCATCTACTACTTCAGCAAAAAGTTTACCACTTATGAGGCTAAGTACACTCTTCTTGAGAAAACGTGTTGCGCCTTAACTTGGGTAGTCCAAAAGCTGAAACATTATTTGTCATCTTATACTACTTACCTCATCTCTCGTATGGATACTTTAAAGTACATTTTTCAGAAGCCTATGCCCACAGGCAGACTCGCGAAATGGCAGATGTTGCTTACAGAGTTTGATATTGTTTATGTGACACGAACTGCAATGAAAGCTCAAGCCTTGGCGGATCATTTGGCTGAAAATCCTATTGATGAGGAGTATGAACCATTGAAGACTTATTTTCCAGATGAAGAGGTATTGTATGTTGATGAGTTTATTTTAGAAGATTGCTATTCAGGCTGGAAGTTGTTCTTTGATGGAGCTGCTAACATAAAAAGAGTGGGGATAGGAGCGGTTCTTATTTCTAAATCAGGATAATATTATCCCATAATAGCCCAACTTCGATTCTACTATACCAATAATATGGCAGAATACGAAGCTTGCATTCTGGGATTGAGATTAGCCATTGACATGGGGGTCCAAGAATTATTGGTATTAGGAGATTCAAATTTATTAGTCCACCAAATCCAAGGAGATTGGGAGACTCGTGATTCGAAACTCCTACCATATAGAAGTTGTTTGCAAGATCTTTGCCAACGATTTATATTAGTAAAGTTCAAACACATTCCCAGAGCTCATAATGAGATTGCTGATGCTTTGGAAACCTTATCTTTGATGCTTCAACATCCCGATAAAACTTATATTGACCCTTTGCATATACAGATTCATGATCAACATGCATATTGTAATGTGGTTGAAGAAGAATTTGATGGGGAGCCTTGGTTCTATGATATCAAAGAATATAATCAGAGTGGGAAGTATCCTGTACATGCTGATGGTAATCAAAAGAGAACCATTCGACGTTTGTCTAGTGGATTTTTCTTAAGTGGTGGAATCTTGTATAAGAGGACTCCTGATTTGGGGCTTCTGAGGTGTGTAGATGCTAAAGAAGCTTCAAAAATCATGACTGAAGTACATTCTGGGATTTATGGACCACACAGGAGTGAGTATGTTTTGGCAAAGAAAATACTCCGAGCAGGTTATTATTGGCTCACCATGGAGCGAGATTCCATCAATTTCGTTCGTAAATGTCATGAATGTCAGGTACATGGAGACTTGATACATTCCCCTCCATCTGAGTTGCATACAATGACTGCTCCATGGCCTTTTATGGCTTGGGGAATGGACGTAATTGGACCAATTGAACCAAAGGCCTCGAATGGACATAGGTTCATCTTGGTAGCCATTGATTATTTCACGAAATGGGTAGAACCAGTGACTTTCAAGTCAGTGACCAAGAAAGTTGTGGTTGATTTTATTCACTCCAACATTATTTGTCGTTTTGGCATTCCAAAGATAATTGTCACGGATAATGTCGCGAATCTCAATAGCCATCTAATGCAAGAAGTGTGTCAGCAATTTAAGATTATGCATCGAAATTCAACTCCTTATCGTCCAAAGGCGAATGGAGTTGTAGAAGCTGACAATAAGAACTTAAAGAAAATACTCCATAAGATGGTGCAAGGTTCCCGACAATGGCATGAAAAGTTACCTTTTGCTTTGTTGGGTTATCGTACTGTAGTTCGGACTTTAATTGGTGCAACTCCTTACTTGTTAGTGTATGGAACTGAAGCAGTTATACCTGCAGAGATTGAGATTCCATCTCTTCGAGTAGTTGTGGAAGCTAAAATTGATGAAGACCAATGGGTTAAGACTCGTTTGGAGCAATTAAGCTTGATTAATGAAAAAAGATTGGCGTCAGTATGTCATGGACAACTATATCAGAAGAGAATGGCACGGGCATATAATAAAAAGGTGCATCACAAACATTTTGAAGTTGGTCAGTTAGTACTAAGACACATTCTCCCTCATCAAATTGAAGCCAAAGGCAAATTTTCTCCTAATTGGCATGGTCCATTCATGGTAAAGAAAGTGTTACCTAATGGCGTGTTATATCTAACTGATGTAGAAGGAAAAATGGAAGGAATGTCGGTCAATGCTGATGCAGTTAAAAGATATTATGTATGATATTCATGTACAATTATGTTATGTATGTTTTGTACTTATATTTTTAAAGATTAAAATGATGAAGGCATTTTGTTCTACTATCTGAATAATATATAAACCTTTGCTTACCCCTTTGAGCTTTTATTTTTCTTCGAACCCCTCTTTTGGAATCAAATTAAAAAAAAACTGTGTTAAAAAAAATCAATCAAAAATTCAAAATCAAACAAAAGAATGATGTTCCATGAACTACGTTTGACCTGATTCTTGCTATGACAAGATACGTAGGCAACCCTACTCCGGGGTTCGGTTTAACCAGAAAAAAAATTCAAATTACCCAGAATGAAATGAAACTGGGGCAAAAATTTATTTTCTTAAAAGAATCGATTTCAAAAGTTGTATGTTTCACCCAATGTTATATAAATTTTTTGAGCCTTATGCCTACATTTCTTTCTAACCCTATCCAAAAGCCAAGTTACAACTAAAGAAAGACCTTCGGATTAATCTTTGAGAATGTCAAGGCTAAACATATTATGAGTGCATGATATTTCATATTTTGGGTGTTTATTAAAAAAAATGATGAAAAAATAAAAATGAGAGAGTCTTATTGGTGAAAATCCTTTCGGGCATCATAAGATGACTGTGAGCTGAGACGAAGATGAAAAGGAGATAGGCTCGTTGGCAAAAATCCATTGAGGTGCCGCCAGCTTAGGAAAAGTTGTTATCAAGAAGGAACAAATTCAAGATTGGCTTAATTTCAAGCTCAATATGTGGACAAAAGTTGTAATGATTGGTGTGGGTAGATCTGGTTGTTTTATTCAAAATGCATATCATAATCACCAAAATCGATTTCCACATTCAGATAAGTTTTCTCTTTGTTTTGAAAAAGAGATATCTATTGTCTTTTTATTTTGTTTTATTTTTTATTTTTATTTTGATTTTTGTGTTTTTGTCATCAAACAAAAAATCTTTGTTGTCTTTTGAGTCAAATTCACATCAGGTCGAGTTAGAAAAGACTCCAAACTCGCTACCAACTCCTTTAAGGGTATAGAGCAAGACAAAGGGTCGATGTACAGAGACAACATTTCAAAATAAAAGTAAGGTACTCAAGATGATTGTGATTTGAAATTTTAAACTCGTGAAAATCTAAGGGATGTATTGGAAGCTAAACTCAGAAGCATCATATAACAGAAATATGATTTGAGTTTAGGATCTCAGTAGTCAGAATTCTGAGTCAGAAATATGACAATTCAAAGAAGATTATCATGGATTGGAAAAGAGTTGAGCATGGCAAGTGTGAGAGCGTCCACTTCAAAAGCCAAATGCCACAAACTAACCACCACATGTTTTAAAACTCACAATTTTTCTTTGTTTGGAACAGAGATGAAATGATTATTTTCAGATAAGGATGCAATTTCACACTTCATTCAATGCAAGAAGCATGATTACAACATCCGATAGTGGATCTCAGTCATGATAAACTTTATTTTTTTTGCGAGATATATTAAGATCCAGTAACACATAAATTTTTTCAGTACAAACTGGGGCAAAATTTTGTGTGTGTTGTATGAAATTTATTTTATGCTCAGGACCCTCCTGAAGAAATGGGAATTTATTTTTATGCTCAAGACCCTCCTGAAGAATGGAAATTTATTTTATGCTCAGGACCCTCCTGAAGAATGGAAATTTATTTTTATGATCAGGACCCTCCTAAAGAATGGAAATTTATTTTATATACAGGATCCTCTTGAAGAATAGGATGTTATTTTTCTGTTTCACTATTTGCTTTGAGTCCAGGAGCCCGCCTGAAGAACAGGGTGAAGAAAAAGAAAGTTCAGGAGCCCGCCTGAAGAATAGGGTGAAAAATTGTAAGTCCAGGAGCTCGCCTGAAGAATAGGGTGAAGAAAAAAAAAGTTCAGGAGCCCGCCTGAAGAATAAGGTGAAGAATTGTAAGTCCAGGAGCCCGCCTGAAGAACAGGGTGAAGAAAAAGAAAGTTCAGGAGCCCGCCTGAAGAATAGGGTGAAGAATTGTAAGTCTAGGAGACCGCCTGAAGAACAGGGTGAAGAAGTTATAAATCCAAGAGCCCACCTGAAGAATAGGGTGAAGAATTGTAAGTCCAGGAGCCCGCCTGAAGAACAGGGTGAAGAAAAAGAAAGTTCAGGAGCCCGCCTGAAGAACAGGGTGAATAAATTATAAATCCAGGAGCCTGCCTGAAGAATGGGGTGAAGAAATTGTGAGACCAGGAGCCCGCCTGAAGAATAGGGTAAATTTTCAAGTTCAAGTCATGAAGATTTGAATCAAGATTCTAGAGATTGCAATTTTTACTTGTATTTTTTCATTTTTGATTTTTATTAGTCAGTTGAATGTAAAAGCAGAAGTCGTCAACCGGAAACTCGACGGAATCTCACTAGACTTTAACTTTTTCTCTCACCAAATTACCTTTTGAACTACTCATGACCTGATTCCCTTATAACCCGGGATAGGTAGGATGTCCAAAAACAGGACTCGGTCATATTTTTCTTTTTCTTTTTCTTTTTATTTTTATTTTTACCTTTCAAATAATTGGAGGGTCAAAAATCATATCTTGTCTACTTCTTTGTATGAAAACTCTTCGAGATTTCACACAAAGAGGGGCAAAAATGTAGACACGTGATTTTTGATCCTCCTCAAATTTTAATTTATTTTCGATAGTAAATATTTATATTTGGTCTAATATTATTTAAATTTTTATTTTTATTTGTTGAGAATTTTATTTATATTTTTATTCTGATTAAAAAAAATAAATTAAAAATAGTTGTCTTTTCTCAATTTAATAAATAAATTAGTAGTTTTAATATTATTATATTTTAATTATTTTATTTTAACTATTTGTAAATTTTATTGTATTTTTCTTAAATATAAAATTAATTAGTTATTATTATCATTTTATTTATTATCACTATTGTCATATTTTAAGAAAATAAATAAATAAATTATAAAATTTAAATTTTAAAACCCCTTCCCCCTTATCTCCTAAATACAAGTGTTCCCCCCTAAAAATATTAATTGTTCCCCCCAATGTTTTCCTATATTTAAGGACATTCACCATCAGACATTTTTTTTTTTGGAGGTATTTTTTTACACTATCAAAAATTAGAAAATAATAACAGTATTTTTA
The DNA here is from genome assembly GCA_030864225.1 of Capsicum baccatum var. pendulum. NCBI lineage: Eukaryota > Viridiplantae > Streptophyta > Magnoliopsida > Solanales > Solanaceae > Capsicum > Capsicum baccatum. The sequence continues at coordinate 247,010,106 of CM061556.1, forward strand.
CACTATCAGCAGAACATCAGAAAGGAGAAATCAAACAAAAGAAAGAGAGTTGAAGAGTTTCCGATTGAAATTTTCGGTAGACGATTATATCTTGGTTCAATATTCTGTTCGAATCAATTACAGGTTTTATTCTAATCTAAATCATTTATATATAAATTTCATTATGTAAAAGTATAAATAAAAATGTTCACATAATTTTCTGCAATTGAATAATTGATAAATTTTTGTCATTTTATGTTATGTAATTATGATACTGAATATATCTGTACACACGTATAAACATGTAAGGAGAATTTTCCATTTCATTAGCAACATACACAGCACAGACTAACACATTACAGTAATTAGAAATGCAAATAGTGTGAAACCAGTAAAAATAATAATAAAACAGAGAGAAGGTTGTTTTGCTTTCCGGCGAAATTTCGCCGGAAAGTTATCGGCAAACACCATATATGCGCCGACCGGCCGGATAAGAAAGCAAAGCCAGATCTGCTGCCGCCGCGAGCAGTCGCTTCTCCCGCCGTGGCGCGTCGGCCAGATCCGGCCAGAGCTCTAGCGCTGCCGCCTCCACTCCTTTCTTCGGCGAACCTCCACCGGCTAAATTAGCCATAGGTGAACCACCAACGGCTTTCCTTTCTTTATCCATCTCTCCGTTCGGCGAACCCATCGCCACCGCCATCCACAGCGGCAAACCGACCATAGTCAGTGAAACGACCATCAACCGCCACTACCGCCTTTCCCTCATCGTCATCGTCATCCACCATAGATGCCGCCGTCAGGCAGTCCACCGACAAGACCGAACCAAACACCGGATCTTCTCTTCGTCACATGCTGCAGCCATCGCTGCCTCATCTCCGTCCAACCAGATCCGCCGTGGCTCTTGTCGTCAACTCCTTTCCGTTCAGACGATCTCTCTCCGGCGAATTTCCATTGATATATATGCACACTCATGCTAGAAACAAGATGGAAAAAGAAAGATCTATTGTTTAGAGTGGAATAAACTTACTGATTTTTGTATTTGAAAGACTAGTTGTCAAATTTATTAGCCGTTTTAATTAAATAATGTTTAGGAATAAATCAATATTTTAGCGTTAGACAATTTTTAGATACATTAAAATATTCATCTCAATTAAGAGTGAGGCGCACGCATCTTCCTGAGATATTTTAAAATAATTCAAGGATGTAAAAAATACACCTTAGTAAATATTTTTCTAAAATTTACTTGACAAATATTTTTCAACTTGTCACTGATTTATTTAATAATAAACGAGATTTTAGATATATAAAATGAGCGATTTAGGTCTTAACTTAATTTATTAAAATAATTTAAGTTAAGATAAGTCAATAAAAGCGACCGTGCTAGAACCACGGGATTCGAGGGGTGCCTCACACCTTCCCTTCGATCAACAGAATTCCTTACCCATTTTCTGTTTTCGCAGACCAAATAAGAGTCATTTTCTTTTGATTAGGGACAAAAAAAAGGGTGACTTGGAACACCAAAACTCAATTCCAAATGACGACTCTGTAAATAATTTAATCCCTATTCAATGTCGTCACTTTAATTGAAAAAACCCTTCGACTCGGCTCTCGAGCGAAAAAAAAGGGGTGTGACATGAAAGATTTATGACATGTCTGTTTCAGTTGACTCAATTGCAATATTTCTATGTCAACCTTAATTAATTATTATAAGTTATCTGCTTACAGAATTCATACTATTTAATAAAAAGGATAAAATAGACATAAAGTGATAAACTACCTCATCATGTTTTAAATTAATTTGACATTTTATATGAGGTTTACTTAATTTTTTTCTCATAAGTATTTTTATAGCAATTTTGTTATATCACTTTTAATTAGTTATCATGAGCCATTTAAGACAGATCTGTTTTACCACTTGAATCATGATATTTGGTTGACTTCAAAACTATATTAATGTCACTTAAATTGGAATAGAAGAAAAAACATCATAAATCATAATTAGTAAAAACTTATATTATTTTAAAAATATAATTGACTATCAATGCCACAAAAGTTTGAACATGGAAAGTACTATAAATTACAATAATTAATAACTTAAAATAGTAAATTATAATGTCAAAAAAAATATTATAAATTACAATAGATAACAACTTAAAAAATCTAAAAACGTATTAAAAATACAACTGATTATTTAAATTTTATTTATGTTATATAAATTAAGACAAAAAGAATAACATACATTGGGTTTGTCCTAACATAGCGTCCTTGTCTCCTTGATATCTAGTTACTATATATAAGCGTGAGTGGCAGCTGGAAGCAAGGAGCTCACGGTCGACATGCCTGCTTCCAGCTGCCTGCTTGCTCCGTGATTTTTTCTATTTCATCCCTAATTAATTATTATATCATGACATTTACGTATTAAAAAAATAATATTTAATAAAAAATATCATAAATATTTATAAAATAAAATAGACATATGACATGGTTGTTTCAGCTGTTTCAACTATAATTTTACTTTATAACCCATGATTAGTTATTATGAGTCATTCAAGTATTTAAAAATTAATAATATTTATTCTAAAAAAGATAAAATAAACACAAAATGATAAATTAATTATTGATGTTTTAAATTAATTTGACATCTTATATGAGATCCACTTTAAAAATTTTCACAACTATATTTTATAGCAATTTTGCTATATCACTTCTAATTAGTTATTATGAATCATTCAATACGTGCCAATTTTGCTACTTCAATCATAATATTTGGTTGAATCTCGAAATTATATCAGTATCACTTAAACTGAAATAGGAAAAAATATCATAAATCACAATAATTAAAAATTTATATTACTTTTAAAATATAAATTGACTATCAATACAATTACAATTGCAAATAGCTTAAAATAGTAAAGTACAACGACGAAAAAGTATTATAGATTACAATAGCTAGCAACTAAAAAAAATTAAAAACATATAAAAATATAATTAATTATTTTCTTTTATTTATATCACGTAAATTGAGATAAAAAAACAACATATATTTGGCCCATGCTGGCACGGGTCTTCCTCATCTAGTATTACTACTATATATAAGCGTGAGTGGGATGGCTGGAAGCAGGCAACTGATGGTCGATATGCCTACTTTCAGCTCCCTGCTTGTTCTGTGATTTTACTATATCGTCTTTAATTAATTATTATATGATATTTACATATTAAAAAATAATAAAATTTAATTTTAAAAAAAGTAAAACAGATATTTATGACATATCTGTTTCACCTGTTGCAACCGTAATTTTACTATATCACCCCTAAGTAATTATTATTAGTCATTTAAGTATTAAAAAATTAATAATATTTAATAAAAAGGTAAAAATAATATAAAATGATAAATTAACTTTTGATGTTTTAAATTAATTTGACATCTTATATGACACCCACTTAAAATACCACCCCTAATTAATTATTATATGACATTTACGCATTAAAAAACTAATAAAATTTAATTTTAAAAAAAAAAAAGTAAAACAAATGTTTATGACATGTCTGTTTCAACTGCTTCAACAGTAATTTTATTATATCACCTCTGAGTAATTATTATAAGTCATCTAAGTATTAAAAAATTACTAATACTAAATTAAAAAAAAAGTAAAATAAATATAAAATAATAAATTAACTCTTGATGTTTTAAATTAATTTGACATCTTATATGAGGCCCACTTAAAAAAATTTCACAAATATATTTTATATCAATTTTGCTATATCATTTCTAATTAGTTATTACGAGTCTTTCAAGACGTGTTAGTTTCGCTACTTCAATAGTGATATTTGATTGACTCTCGAAATTATGTCAGTGTTGCTTAAATTTAATAGAAAAAAATATTATAAATTACAGTAATTAAAAAATTAAATTACTTTTGAAATATAAATTGACTATCAATATCACAAAAGTTTAAACAAGAAGAGTATTATAAATTACAATAGCAAACAACTTAAAATAGTAAATTACAATGTCGAAAAAGTATTATAGATTACAATAACTAATAACTTAAAATATATTAAAAATATAATTAATTATCTAGTTTTATGTATATCACATAAATTAATATAAAAAATAGTAATATATGCACGGCCTTCGGAACCTAGTAATGATATAGATGTGAGTTTGTTTACTTCGACTACTATATTCTTTAATTTAAGTTATTGTTCCATTAGTATGTGGCATTTTTATTACTCCCTTTTACCTCTTATTTGAATAAATGCATGCTCTGCCCTTATCTTCATACCCCATCTTGCATGACTATATTGATATGTTACTGTATTTTTTTATAATAAAAACTAGTAAGTAACTTTAAAATTATTTTATTGTGTTTTGAAGAAATTTCATGCGTACCTCTTTAATATTCTCTTCGTCTTAATTTATATGGCATGATTTAATCAAATATAGAATTTAAAAAATAAAAAAAAGACTTTGCTCCTTTTACTAATATACCATTATTAAAGTTGCTTTAGTGGTGCTTTTTAGTTGATTTTTATTAAATAAGACTCAATGAAGGATAAAATCATTAAATTGTCAAATAAGAAAATATGACATTCTTGTTAGAATCAACTAAAATAGAAAGTATGTCACATAAATTAAAACGGAGGGAGTAATTAAGATATAATTAATAACAACTACACCCTCCATTTCAAAAGAATGATCCATTTTGATTTTTTAAGGAATTTAATTTTTTTTAAAAAAATAAAGAACACTTTTGCATCTAGTTGTTCTAAATTAAAGTTATGCCAAATATATTAAAATGTGTTTTAATTTTGTGATCTTAAATATACGAGATTAAAAAAGAAAGTAGGCCATATTTTTTTAAATGAATGAAGTGTCATCTTTAGTCTTGAATTTTTAAAGTAACAATTATTTTAAAATAATTTTTTTAAAGTTAAGCATCAGTTAAAATAAAACAGACTAATGCCAAATACCTTCAGCTTGTTGAGATTCCTTTTCCAGTAGAGATGGAATCCTTCAAATGATATTGGAAATAAAATGTGTATCACAAGAATTATAAGAGTAACAACCTACACAAAACAATTTGATCCAAAAAAAAAAAAAATGTAAATCCAGGATTCTAGTTTATTTAAAAGAATAGCTTCTAGCTTTACATATCTAATTAGAATCACAATTAATTTAACAAACAAATTAACTTCCATAACCTTAATTACCTCATATATAATGGAATGTGTACTAGTCAAATATGGCAACTCTCCTAGAAAGTAGTAGTCTCTGTTGTTGCAAGACTCAGCTAAATGCTTAAAACACCAAAGTGGTTTCTGAGAATTAATCAATAAAATTTAATTAATTAAGAACAAAACTGATATTAGTTGCCAATTTAATTAATTAATGAGGGAATTAAGTAAACAAACCTCAAAAAAGTTGAGAATGACTAGCAAGATTGAATTAAATGTCCCAATTAAGTGAACATAATTAAACATGAAATATAATGGTGCTGCTTTTTCAAAGTTTGATCCCTCAAGAATTTCTTCTGGTATACCATCACCATCGTCAGCCTGCATGTTTAATTAACTTAAAAAATTAATTTAGTTTCTCACCAAATAATACTAAAATTAAAACATCAAAAATATACTTGGAGATTAATTCGATCGCAAAAGCTATTTTTTGAGATTAAGATTAAGATTGTCTATAATTAACCATATAAGGAGCTTATAATCCTAATTAATATGGGACACTCCAATAGCCTGCAATCCCCTTCGGTTAATTATTTTCTAGTATTTGATAAGTAGTAAGTAAAAAAAAAAAAAAAACTAAATTACATCTTTTTTTTTCGAAAAAAGAAGAAGAAGATGTTTTCCTTCCTGCCAAACACACCCTATACATACAATTGAGTCCAACTCAAATACAAGATAAACAAATTTAAATCTTGCTTAAATAAAACTAGCTATTATCGTGAATATAGGATCCCAAATAATTAAGTATGGAGTGCCAGCCGAATTTACATAGAGGAAAGGGTTGCATTTTATGAGTGTGTGATGTAATTGACTGCCTAATATATTTACGAATTCAAATAAATCTCCTTACAATTCTTTTACTTCTCTACTACAAAAACATGTGACAGAGCATCCTTATTTATAATAATAGAATAAAATCAAATTATATAAGATTAGAAAGCATATTCTTATATAAACTTGGACAAATTAGAATAACAATCTTGGTTTAATTTCAACATAGTTTCCTTAAACCAAGATCTTCAAACTTAACGTGCGTCATGAATAACATCATGTCTCGTAGAATTCGAAGTACCTTAGACTTTCCATCAATTTCTTAAAAATACATAGTGACAACGAACTTGTGGGTGTCATATTTAGTCAACTTCAGTTTCTCTTCAACACAATCCAAACTCAATTTTACTTTCATCTTCAAAATACCATCATGATCATATATATATATATATTGGAAAAATAATATATACATACACCTTAAACATCTAGATTATAAGAAAAGTGGGAGGGAATTCTGAAAAGAAACCAACTTCCGTCTCTTCAAGAAAGCTTTGCTTGATCGTCGGTGTCGTCAACTCACTCAGACATTGTTATGAACACGAAAGTGTCCAGACCATTCTCTCATGTTGAATCACACACAAAAACAAAGACAACTTTATCATTGCTCTGAGACTCTAGAGCTTATATTGACCTACCGTAAATGTACAAAACAAAAAGAGAAGTGAGAAGAGAGAAAAAGGACGTACAAGATCAACGAAAGCAGCAGCTTTGTGATAAAGGGATCCTTTAGCAATTACAGCGTCTGATCTGCACTCTAAACTCGAAACAGGCAACAAAGACTCTTCCATGTTCTTTCAAATTACACTTAATCTCTTAATTTGCTGATCAATAGCTAAATTTATACGTACTATATTTTATATGAAACTTGGCCAGTTGAGATTAATGCACATTAATTAATGAGAAGATAATTTATAGTATTTTTCATAGTACTAAGAGAAGACAATAATTATTTTAATAAATTAAACATTCATACGCATGGGAGGTGAAGAGGTGACATATGCATACAACGTAAGGGGTGCGAAACTCAAATATGTTTGGACATGATATCATTACACTTTTAAAAAGTTAAAATATCTGTTGGAAACAACCGCTCTCTACCTCTAAGATGGGAGTACGCTCTGTATATTTTGTGGAATTACACTTGATATAGTGTTGTTGTTATTGTATAAAGTTGATTATCTATGGGTGAATCCTAATATATTGGCGTAGTACGTTTCTTTAATTTCCTATTTGGTGCTTGATATATTTTTTGGGCCTTCACTAATTTAAATTCACATCACACGTACAAGTTATTAATGGAGGAAACACTCTTTATAAATTCTCTTTTTTTGTTTTATGGCTTGAACCGAGGCATTTGATTAAAAGATACATATTCTAGCTAACATTTCTATGGGATTATTACAACGTGTAAATGGGAACAGGTGAATTATTTTAATTTCTAACAACTAGTATTTAGGATGTACTTGCTAATAATTTAGTAATGTCATACCTAATTGCATTTATTTAACAGCACTATCTCTCTTTGTTTATCGTCTAAACACGACGCAATGATTTAAACAGTATATTACTCTCTTAAGGCGTCTTAATTTAATGATTTAATCATATGATTCTTTATTTAAAACTATTGTTACATTTTCATTAGGTCATTTCTTTTACTTTGTTCCAAATGACTTTCATAGAAAGGAATAGAGAAACATTTTAAATATGCTACAAGTATGGTAGAATTTCTTAATAATATTTACAGTAAATTAAAAGAAATTAAACTAAGTCTTTTGTACACATATGTATTCACTTAACGATGATTAGTGAATCATCAATTAAAAATTCCAATGATCTTTTAGATCTTTATTCAAAAGTTAGAACATGACTTTAGTAATTAAACCCCGGAATATTTTAATTAATTGCACATGCGTGTACTATTTGAAGTTGAAAAAGTCAATAACTAGTTTCTTACGAACAACAAATTAAGGTTGTAGCAACTAGCACGGGAGAATTGCTCCGCTTTAAATCAAAGATCTTATATTTGAGCCGTGAAATAAGAATATTCTAGCTGAAGAATATTTCTTTAAGAAAGATACAGTATAAAAACATAGACCAAAAAGGGAAGAAAAAATTACCGAAAAAAAATTCTTCTCTAAATTTTATCTCAGATAGACAAGGGGAAAGTGATTTTAATGTCATAGAACAACTTAAAAGTTAAAAAGAATAAAAAATATTTGATCTTAATTGGCCTTCAATAGTAATGAAATGAGTTTTTCGTATAAAACAATACTAATAACATTGTAAGTCTTGCTCTCAAAATGTTTAATAATAATTAGAGGCGGAGTCAATGGGCGATGAAAAATTGCATTACATGTTTACGGTTAGAATTATTTTTATTATGTATAATATGTGTTGAATTTTCGTAACTTCTTTATATTGTAAATGTCTAACTAAAAATCTGATTCTTCTACGAATAACAATATTACTGCTGTTTTAGTGAAATTTCATTTCAATTACCCTCCTGGAACTAGCTAATTCATCATTTTCTGGTGATTGAAGTTAGTTTTAATCAGCTTCTGCACTACATCGAAGTGTGTCTACCTGGAATAATATCTTTAGGTATTGGATATTAACATCCCAAATAAGTGCCACATGTTTGTACAACTTCATTAAAGTTTGAAAAGGACTACTTTATCCTAACAAGGCCATAAAAGTCAAATAAACAAACTTGTTGAACTGTTGAATAATATAAACAAGACAAAAGGTCCCCTAGCGTGGAGACACTTGTGAAGAAAATTAAATCATAGACTTAGTGCAATTGGCTGAGGATTTAATGAGATTTTTGGCATTTGGCTAATTGGAAAGCCACACAGTACATGTACCAGTCAAATCAATAATCACAATTTGATATTTTCAGTTCTCAGCAAAAACTTACCTAAACAAAACAGATCAACAACAATAACATATTCAATATAAACTCTACATGAATTTAGATAGGATTGAATATATGTAAATATAGTATTTTTAATTTTATTAAGTAGGAGATTGTTTTCGATTGACTCTCAACTTCAAAAAAAAAAAAACTAAAATCAAAGTATGATGGAATAAAAACAACTCCGGCACAATAGTGAGATGAACAATGCAAACAAAGCAACAAATCATATTAAATCTAAAAGAGAAAGATACTACGCAAATACTAAATCTGTCTTTCCCACATAAAAGTATGATAGCTTTTCGGTACCTACTACCATTCTACATTAAGCCTCGACCTTTATATACACCATTTTATCTAGAGACATGTCCTAAATTAGCTAAAGATATGACATGTCTTGTCTAATCACCTCACCTTAATTTGTCTTCGACTTACCTCTATCTCTCCCAAAACATGTATAGTCAACCTCTAACACCTCCTTACCGATGAACCCATACAACTCCTCTTCACTTATCCAAACTATTTCAGTCTTTCACTTTATTTTATCCGCCACGGAGGGCATTCCCCACCTTGTTCATTATAATTTCGTTCAGAATCCTATCTATCCTAGCATCTCCACACATCCCTTTTGAGTATAATATCCATCACCCTCCAACCCACATGTTTTATGTTTTGTAATAATATTTTTTGCCAAATGTCAAAGAAAATAAATAAAAATTAGAGAAAATATTTTGCTAAAAATATAAAATCTTTATACCAAACACAGCCAAAGAGTTTTACAGATTTTTGGTGGAAATGTGAATTATTCCCAATCTCAATATGAACCCAGCTAGTCCCAATCTCAACAACTATCTCTTTTTCTGTTTTTCACTAACCTTGCCACTTTTGTTTCTATCTGAACAAAAAACAATTGGTCCAATGGTGCAGATAAGAACAACATCTAACATGGTGCGTTAATACTGATAATGACTAGATTTTTGGCGATGTACAAAAACTGCCACCACAACTTTCCCTTTGGCACAGGGTGTGTGTATAACACAACCAAAAAAAGTATCTCATAAGAAGAGTATCAAAAATTCATCCTCATCCAGCACATAAAAAGAGCAGACGAAATGGCCTTAGCTTCTGTCTAGAACCACCAAGGAATCTAATAATTCAAAAACATTTGAGAAATGCATTTAATATACAGAAGTTATTGCTGATAAACTTACTCGTGGCTCCCAAGTGAGTTCTCAAAGAACAATACAAAATTAAATTTTGGGAGTTCTACAATAATAAGATAATGCTGTGCACTAGTATGATAACAGAACATATGAATACAACAACAATTACAAAAGATGAACGAAAACACGTCACTAGTGTATGTTCAATCAAACTAACAGTAACCCAAGTACACAGTATAGTTCACACTACAAGCTCTACAATAAGAAAAAAATATTTAACCTCCTAGCCTCTTCAAACTCTGTACTGCATCTACTACCTCACATTAATGTCGTCCCTGCAAAAGCAAAGTAACTATTTTAAGTATCTTTCGCCATAAAGGGGTTAACATGAGAAAAACACATATGCAAATGACTACACTTGTCATCTCACATTGGTTGAAACAATCGGTTTTAGAGCCTGTTTGGATGGGCTAATAGCTTTTGGCTTATTTTAGTCTTTTTGGCTTAAAAACACGTCTTTTATTTTACCCAAACATTAGAAGTGCTTACAAGAACTTAAAAGCCAATGCAAACAGGCTCTCAATCTCCTTATATGATCTTGGGAGGGTAGAGAGTATGCAGAACTTACCCCTATCTGATGTAAGTAGAGAGGTCGTTTCGAAGGACCCTTGGCTTAATTGAGAAAGAATGAAAAATCTGAAGAAAAAATAAAAAAAAATAAAAAATCATCTAAATCTTTCTTCTCCTCTGATGATTCTTCCCCCTCTTGCTCCTTTCTTTCTTACTCTTATTCTCCCTATCTTTCCCTTTTGTGTAGTAACAAATTATCAAGTCTTGTATTCTTGTTAGTGAGATGAAATAGTTAATAAATTCCCAGTTTTATCAACATGGAGATGGGCTCAGAACCAATACTATCCCTGATACAGAGTTATCCAATGTAGGCTGCCCCCAATACTTTGTTATCAGTGCTCCAAATTTCTAGTTCTAACATGAGTGTTGTTAAAGTCCCACACTGGTTGACACTATAAGCTGTAGTCTCTTTATATGGTTTTGACAATGCCATCACTGTAACGTTGAAGTCCAGACAGTAGCATAAATCCGATCAATAGGATTTTGATCCTCTCCCAATATCACTAGTTCAGCCTACTACTACTGTAATGAAGCAAAGTACAAACAGTATTTGTTTACTTTCCTATTTGTTTTTTCTCTCTATGTTTTAATTTATTGGGCCTTCTCGGATTTGGGCCATGGTTTATCAGTTTACTTTTCAACATAGTGGGGTTTGGGGAGGGTAGAGTGTACGCAGATCATACCACTACCCAGGTGAAGTAGAGATGTTATTTTCGAGAGACCCCCGGCTTAGGACCGATAGCAATATAACAAACCCAAAATATAAAATGTCATTTTATTTGTCGTCATTTGATCAGGCACGGAGTATAAGAAATAAGTAATGACTTCGTAAAGTTTATAAAATTGTCCCTCTTAAAGTTATTGTAATGTTTAACCTTTAGTTGTCTTTTCTTAATAAGTGGAACCCACTACGGATAAAATGGGAATGATGTCATTAAATAATTACCAAATAAGAAAAGGTGACATTTTTTTGGGGATAGACCCAAAAGAAAATAGCTACACATAAAATGGGACAGAGGGAGTATAAATTTACACTCTACTTATTAATTTATATGAAGTATTTTTAACATATACAAAAGCTTTAAAACTAATTCTTATGCTTTATGTTTTCCATTAAATTATATATTTTCTATTATTATCAATACTCATTACAAGTGAAACATAATTTGACAATGAAAATAATATAGATATGCAATTGTTTCAAACATAATTACATTTTACATACAGTACAAATATATAAAATCCTAAAAATAAAAATAAATATTTGTAAAAACAACGTTCTTTTAAAATTAAGAAATAAGTATAACGACTAAATTCCTCTTTAATCAACTAACACTTTTTTATCTTGAAAATTTTACATTGTTTTTTTTAAAATATTTTGTACTTGATAAAATGTCAGACGCACACCTAATATATTTTTGATATACGTTTATTCTTAAAAACGCTTGATACAAATGCAACGCACGTATCCTAAACTAGTATCATAGAAAAACAATCAGTATCATAAATCCGATTAATAGGATTGATCCTCTCCCAATATCACTAGTTCAGCCTACTACTACTATAATATTCTAGAAAAACAAGCAAAGCTTTGGTTGGTAGGAGTACTATTTACTCGAATCTACTTCCCTCGTGCTTTTCCAATAAAATTTTGAGTTTCTTACTAGTACATGAATTGGAAAGTGGAAACACTTCAGAGATACGTTAAATGTAGCAAATTATTCTGGACATTTGAGTAAACAGATTAGTTTTCAAAAAAATTGATCATGGAAAACGAGTAAAAAGATTCCACGAGTTAGAGCAGCAGATTTTGAAATTTAAAAGGCAGCTAAATGTTATCCTAATATCTCTACTTGAGAGTCAGCTTCAGATTTAGTGCTAGCAAATAGATTTACATATAATCCAGCTTACGGAAAATCAGATCAAACCATAGATTAACTCTATACTGAAGGATAGTTGAAAGGCTCACAATAAATTGAAATATACCGTTGTCTCTTTATAAGTAACTTCTAATATTATTTTTTCATATGTAAATTCTAAGGTTATCTTAATTTAACTTTTAAAAGTCAACTTCAAATTTAACACTAAAAGTAGCAGATATGCATGATTCAACTCCAAACAAGATAGTAGGTGAACTAAACAAATAATTGAATAACTGCCTAACAACCTAACTAGACCATAATTTAACTACAAAATCAAAGAGTTGAGAAGGTTTCCATACCGTGCCCTAATTGCCACATGTATATTGGACATTTAAGTACATGGAGCACTCATACTTAATGTTCCAGTGAATCCTAAAAGTGAGGAAAGAAGAGAGTTGTAGTGACATAGTAAATAATTCCAGCAATCGAGGAATGATCAGAAACATAAATTCCAGTAGAGGCAACAAAAAGGATGGATATTTTAGCTAATTGAATAAACCTATTTTAGGAGCTATATGTAGCTAGAAAATAACTAGTGTCTATGGAATAAGAATAAGAGTACATAGCTAGGAGAAATTGGACCTATAAATTGGCTTCTGAAGTTTTTGAAAGTATCATTAGACGATCAACATCCACGAGAGGTAACAATGTTAACTTGATAAAAGCATCCTACTAAAACAAGATAGCCTTCCAAGTCCAAGCTGTTAATATTCTTACTATAAAGTGAGAAACATTGTAATCTTCATATATAAGGTACTAGTGACTAGTCATAAGTTGATCTACACAGACAGAAGAGTTTCTGTTGAAGGGGAATAATTCAAATGTGGTCAAAAACAGTGGTGTGTTGGCCAATTTAAGAAGACATTCACGTGTAGACTGCAACTCATGAATATTATTATTTATCTTCCGAACTTTCAACAATCCAAAGAAAGACCAGACTATAAGAACCTCAGTGCCACTAAATAAACATTGAGTAATCTTACTTTATCTATATCAAACTGATTGAAACTTTTCAGACATATAAGAAAGCACAAGTCTAGAAACACATCCCAAACTAAAGCTTGTGCATATGTTAGTCCACAATAAGAATACATATTTTATCCACGAAGTAGTCCACAATAGAATATGTAAACTACAAATAGTAACAATCATCATTTTTAGATGTGAAAATTATCGATTTACAGAAGTGTCTCGTGCAAGAAGAGAGTACAATACTTAGTTTAACCAAGTTAACCAGGACTCCAACAGCTTTGATTCTTTTCATCTTCTATAATTGGCCCAAAACGAGATGAAAGTAAAACCAAACAAACAGATGAAGTTGGGTGGGTACTCTGACAAAACGAAGAGAAAGTACCAAGTGACAGAATCATTAATCAAATAGCTGTTAATAGCAGTAAAAACAACATCTTTTCAGTAGAAAATGTGTGTTCTCTAAGAACGATCTACAAAAGAGGTGATATTACACAGTATAACAGGCATATGTGCAACGCACAAAGACATGCATTGCAGCAGGATATAAAATTATATACAACATTTTCTGCATGCTAAATGTTAAAAAGATTACCTCAAATCACACGTCACTCTTAGGCTTTTTTCCTGTCACAATCTGGAATATCCGCAGACCTCTACTAAATGCTTCATTGAATAGGATCCGTGTCTGCATAGGTTGGAAACCAGGCAACCAAGACAGTACAGCCACGGGTACCATGACAATAATCCCAAACATTATCTCATATAGTCGTGCCACGGACACAATAGTTCCCCATATCATAGTGTTTTGTAAAAAGGGACGTAAGACTTGAGCGATTGAAATGAAACCCCAACCAGTAGGAATAAAAGCCAACAGGCTGACGAAGAGATCACTAAATTTAAAAGTTGTGAACTGCAGTAGAGCAACAAGTAAAACTATGAAAAAGACTACAACAAGGAGCTGCACAAGACGAAAGTATATGTGCTCCCTTGCAGCATATTTATCCCGAGCATAAGTTGTAATATTAAAAAATCCAAGAGCCACCACAACATAAATCCAAGAAAGCAAGTAAACAGCAATGCTTTTGCTTCTGGCAGCAATACCCAACTGATATACAATGCCATACTGGAAAAAGAAGAAGCGAAGGTCTAGGATAATTTCCAGTATCTTTCCCCACAGACCTGTCGTTCTTAAATGATCCTGTTCCTCCTCCCACCATTTTTTCGAGATCTGTTCTGCCTTTGCAAAAACACTACCATGGTACCAAATCCAGTTCATGAAGTCATCAAAATCATACACCGTCTTTAACCAATCAAACCCAGAAGGATTAAACACAAAGGGCCCCAAGATCCATGACACCACCAGGAACCAGCTTGAGATAGTCAGTGCTATATATGTAAAAGTTTCTTTAGCAACAGGGTTGTATGCAACATACACTGTGAGTATCAGACCAAGTTCAATTGCCTTGATAAAATAGCTACGAGCATATAACCGATAATTCTCAGCAAAACTTTTGTGCTGCACGACAAAACCACGCCCAGTAGCCCGGTATTTTGCGCCACCGTGAAGAATAGTACGACCAAAATAATGAGCATGAGTTCCCATTGAGAATGTGTAAAATACAGATGAAAGTTGAAGCATCATTGTTATAAACTCCCAGATAGATGTAAGAAAACCATGCTCGAGAGAATTCTCCACAATCATTGGTAACGCAGTGAAAAGACCCAGCTGGATGATAAATTGTTGGTTCAGTATGGCACCAAGTGCTTTGTTGTTGGTGGTATTTGCCGCAACGGAGTCCTCAACCCCACTATGTACAAGGTAAAGCCGTCCCCATAAGAATGCATATACAGTGAGGACAATCATCATTGTATTGAAGAAAAATCCTACAGTAGTATAAAAGAAAGAAAGCATTCTGAAGAAATCCAATCTATGACCCAATCTATAGACATCTCTGCTAAGAACTTGTTCACCATTGCCACTGGCAACCTTGGCTTCAAACATAGATATTTGATTCAACCCAACATCCCTTCATTTGCCGACTTGTATGTACTCATGGTGCATGACATTGCCACCTCGTAGTGTACAGTTGAAGCCAGCAAAAATGTCCTCGCTGATGTTGATTACTCTAGATGCCTTGCTTATTCCTCCCCTTGTTAGAAACCAAAACCTGTCAAAGACATCTGGATGTCCATAATGCATTCAGATTTTCAGGGGGTTGGCTAATACACGCTGTCCCAGGGTTACAAAACTCATTTCCTAGGCTGACATGAACCAAGCAAGGGATGAGACAGAACCAGTAAATATATGTTCTGTAACGCCCCGTAAAAGTTATGCATGTATTAGACTGTAATTTCTGAACTTTAGACTTAAGTTTTAGTGGACGTTGTAAATTGTGCCAACTTCCATCGACCATAACTCTCTGTATATATAGAAGTAGAGAACCTACTAGGTGTCAAATGATAGGTCTTCGAGTTAACTTTTCAACAATACCAATTTTGCAAAAATCCGACACTCGAGCAAGAAGTTATGGCTTTGCAAAGAAGAGTGTGTCGCCTAACCAATCGCACATAGCCACTGGACTGGTTGTGCGATACACAAGGCGGCACATACCTCAATCTATGCGATGCAAAGGGTGGCGCCTATCTTAGTCTAGGCGATACACAATGCGGCGCCTATCTTAATCTATGCAATGCAAAGGGCGGCGCACACCTATGGTTTCAGGTGACGAAAACACTCCGTTTTGAGTTATTTTAAGTGCAATTTAGTCCTTACAAAACCCAAAATCATCCTTACCCACTCCTAAACGTATTTGGATCTATTAACAACATTGAAGCCTCCTATAAAATCCCAAAATCTAATCCTTCAAGAACTTAAGAGGAGAAACAACTAAGGTTTGAGAAAATAAGCTTGAAGGTCCGATTATTCTGAAACTTCTTCGTGAAACAAATTACAGATTCGGAATCCTCTCGACGTAGGCTTCGATAGACACCCAAAATTCGTGGAGAAAAAGGTACGCGGGGTTTTCCTAAAATCTCATGGGCATAGAAATCATGTTTTAAGAATCGGGTTTTCAAATTCATGTACATACTCATGTTTTAGAAGCTTTAATGATATTGTTTTGGCCTTTTGGCTTTCCCCCAAAGTGATTGAAAATTTTATGTATACGTATATATATGTGTTTGTCCTGAAATATGAATTGAGAGCATGATTTTTATGAAACCCCTCTCTTAATGTAAAGTTTTTCATGTTCTGCGTGATTTTTGAAATACATCTTGAAAAGAAAAGGAAATCATGATATGAAGTGCTTTGACTCTTGCTTTGTTTGGAATATGATTTTGAACACGAAAGAGAGGGTTGTGAATATTGAATATGCATGTAATGAAAGAACGCATGGTTTTGCCAAAATGCACATGACCACCATATGTTTGATGAAAGTTTTGCATGGATTAGACTTGAGTTTCGGAACATGACATCTTTAATACAAACTACATGCTTCAGTGGTCTGAAATTATATTTTTATGAAATATCGTGCTAAATGCATTATGGCTCAGAAATAGGACTTGCAATGTCTTGGTATGACGATACCAATTTCAGACTAATGGCATATCAGACTTAGACTAACACACATTTCAGACTTTCATGATTTTAGACATTCAAAATGTTGCATGTACAGAAAAGGTTAAAAATGGGCATACAGAGATGTTAGGTGGTCCCCCGAAGAGGGCTTGAGTTCAAGCGACTCATTGCCTAAAACCGTGGTTTGCCGACCCGGGTATACTATTATGCGCTGACTTAAATGTCCCGTGGCGTATCAGACTTACACACTCCCACCCTTGCGGCACACTTGGGTTGGGGGCTTCCCCACCGAGTCAATGGCGGATTCCATACAGCTCGTGGAATATCAGACTTGTAGGGGAATACCACCTAACTCAGAAGTAAAACACAAATCATGATTTAAAATGAACAGACAGGTTGCATGTTTTCAGAAAGTGCCCATGTATTTTTCAGAAACAGTTTTATACATGATGTCTTGATGAAAAATTGCTTTCACTTAATATATATATATATATATATATATATATATATATGTATGTTCCATTATTCTATTTTGGATTGCTTCGCGTGCCAGTACTTTTGTGCTGACCCCCCCTCCTTCCAGGTTTTGAGGCATAGTCTAGGGGTCCAGCTACTCAGTAGATATTTTTGGATTTGCAAACTCGATTTACAGTGGTGAGCCTTCTATCATTCGGAAGGCCTAATTATGTCAGACATTATCTTGTTTATTATGTTTTTTTGGTTTACTGGGGGCCTTGTCCCAGTTTCTTTTCAGACAGATGTTTGAGTTCTTAGTAGAGATTTCGCAGACTGATGTCAGATAGTATTGTTCAGAAATGTTGCAGAACTTAACCATGTTTTCCGTACTCAGTTTTAAATTCCGCATTCTATTATGATTACGAAAGTTGTGCATGATAACCAGATAGAGAATGGGTGTTCCGGGCCTTCATGGTTTGGGATGATCGTTACGGCTAGGGCCTAGGCTCGGGTCATGACAATCTTGGTATCAGAGCACGGTTCATGGTCCCAGGGTATCTGCGAAATCGCATCGGGTAGAGTCTTGTTTATGGGTGTATAACGCGCCACACTTATAAACAGGAGGCTACTAGGCGTTCAGGAATGTTTCCCTTCTTTGTGATTTAGTTCGTGCTTCAGAGTTTAAAATGTCCCCTAATCAATGATCTCTTGTATTACAGTTAAACATGACTATGCCTCCCCGTCACAACATCGATCAGAGTGGTCAGGCAGATGTGGTCCGTCCCACCCATGGGATGTGGACCCGTAATATGGTTTCCACGCCAGAACCTGTCCCTACTCCGGGAGTCCCTTCAGTTCCAACCAGTTCACCTCGGGCTCCGTGGTCTAATGTCAACTGTCCACCAACTGCTCAGAGAGATATCTCAAATGCAAAGTTCAGATGGTGTATCCATATAATGACACAACTGGTAGCTAACCAGGCTCAACGATCGAAAAATGTTGGGTCTGCACCCATTACATCTAAGGCTACTAGAGTCGAGCAATTCATGAAGATGAATCCACCTAAGTTCACTGGTACAAAGGTGGAGAAAGATCCACAGGAGTTCATGGATGAGATGGAGAAGATCTGTAAGGTAATGCATGCAGATGAGATAGAAGGAGTGGAATTGGCAACTTATCAGCTTAAGGATGTTGCAAATCAGTGGTATGCAGACTGGGAAGATGCAAAAGGTGAGAGTGTTGAGCCTACAGTTTGGAGTGAGTTTGTAGAAGCTTTTCTTGACAGATTCTTTCCTCTGGAGTTGAGGGAGGCCAAAGCAGAAGAGTTCATGAATCTGAAGCAGGGCAGTATGAGTGTACATGAGTACACTTTGAAGTTTAATCAACTAGCCCACTATGCACCAGAATTGACTAGCAATATGAGAGCCCAGATGAGGAAATTTGTATCCGGCCTTGCTGATAACCTGGTACTTAAGTGCCAGGGGGCAATGTTGAATAGGGAGTTAGACTTTCCGAGACTGACAGTCCATATGCAAAAGGTGAAAGAGAAGAAGAGAAATATCGCTGAATCTAGAGAGAAGGACAGACAGGCCAAGAGAGTCAAATCTGCGGATCAGCACCAGAGTCAGTCGCAGAGTGGTAACTGGGGAAATAGGTGGTCGAAGAAGATGAGGTTTTAGAATAATACACAGTCAGCAGCCAGCGCCCCAGCGCCCAGACCCCCTGCAGACATACAGACTCAGAGCTTTCAGACTCCTCATGGATCTAGAGCACCAGATACTCAATCGCAGGGTAATGTAGCTCAGCAACATCGTACTTACCCGCGATGTGGAAATTATGGTAGGAATCATCCGGGGAAATGTCAGTTGGGCGCACTTGTGTGTTATTCATGTGGTCAGTCAGGCCACTTTCAGAGGGACTGTCCATCTGCTAGGAGGAGTGCTGGTGGTGCGAAGTTTCAGGGCAATTCCACAGTGCCACCCCCGTCCCAGAAGGGCACCACATCAGCTGCCGGGAATAGTCGCAACCGGTTATATGCCTTGACCAACCGCCAGGAGGCGAAAGCTTTCCCAGATGTTGTTACCGGTATATTACAAATCTTTTCCCATGGTGTCTGTGTGTTACTTGATCCCGGATCTACCTTATCCTATGTGACCCCTTATGTGGCTGTTGGTTTCGGGTTTGAGCCCAGTGTGATTTCTGAACCCTTTTCTGTTTCTACCCCGGTGGGGGATTCTGTTGTTACTAGAAGGGTATATAGGGGTTGTGTGGTGACTGTTGGTAGTCGAGATACGGTGGCAAACCTTATAGAGTTGGACATGGTTGCATTTGATGCTATCTTAGGGATGGATTGGCTCCATTCATGCTATGCCATATTGGATTGTAGGACCCGTAGAGTTACCTTTTCTTTCCCGAATGAACCAATGATAGAATGGGAGGGATATTCCTTAGCACCCAAAGGGCACTTTATATCTTACCTTAGAGCCCGAAAACTCATTTCTAAGGGTTGCTTGTATCACCTTATTCGAGTCAAGGATTCTAAAGTTGAAAATCCTCCTCTTCAGTCTGTCCCTGTGGTGAATGAATTTCCAGAAGTCTTTCCCAAAGATCTCCCAGGGATACCCCCTGATAGGGAGATAGAGTTTGGTATTGATGTGTTGCCAGATACCCGTCCCATTTCCATTCCGCCATATAGAATGGATCCCGCAGAGATAAAAGAGTTGAAAGAGCAGCTAGCAGACCTCCTAGATAAGGGATTTATATGCCCCAGTGTATCTTCTTAGGGTGCACCTGTACTTTTCGTGCGTAAGAAAGACGGTTCCCTTCGTATGTGCATAGATTACCGTAAGTTGAATAAGGTCACAATTAAAAACAAATATCTTCTTTCTAGGATTGATGATATTTTTGACCAGCTTCAGGGTGCTAGATGTTTTTCAAAAATAGATCTTCATTCGGGCTATCATCAGTTGAAAGTTAGGGAGTCAGACATTCCCAGAACAGCTTTCTGAACTCGATATGGTCACTATGAGTTTCTTGTCATGTCCTTCGGGTAAACTAATGCCCCTGCAACCTTCATGGATCTTATGAACAAAGTTTTTCGTCAGTTTCTTGACTCATTTGTCATTGTATTTATTAATGATATTCTGATTTATTCTAAGAGTAAGGAGGATCATGCCGATCACCTTCGAATCATTCTTCAGACCCTTAAGGATCATCGGTTGTATGCCAAATTTTTCAAGTGTGAGTTCTGTCTAGATGCTATTGCCTTCTTAGGGCATATTGTGTCTCGTGACGGGATTAGAGTGGACCCCCAGAAAGTTGAGGCAGTGAGAAGATGGCCCAGACCCACGACTCCAACCGATATTCGGAGCTTCTTGGGTTTAGCAGGCTATTACAGAAGATTCGTAGAGGGTTTTTCATCCATATCGGCTCCACTCACTAAACTAACTCAGAAAAAGGTAAGGTTTGTGTGGTCTGATTTATGTGAAAATAGTTTTGAGAAGTTGAAAGACAGACTGACCACTACACCTGTTTTGACTCTTCCCAAGGGTGTTGATGGTTTTGTGGTTTACTGTGATGCGTCCCGTGTGAGACTTAGTTGCGTTTTGATGCAACATGATAAGGTGGTAGCTTATGCATCTAGACAGTTGAAAGTGCACGAGCGGAACTACCCTACTCATGATTTAGAGTTAGCGGCTGTGGTGTTTGCCCTTAAGATTTGGCAACACTACTTGTACGGTGTTCATGTTGATATCTTCATTGATCACAAGAGTCTGCAGTATGTTTTCTCACAGAAAGAATTGAATCTCAGGCAGAGGCGGTGGTTGGAACTTCTGAAAGACTATGATATGAGCCTGCATTACCATCTGGGCAAGGCAAATGTTATAGCCAACGCCCTCAGCAGGTTGTCTATGGGCAGCCTTTCTCATGTAGAAGAAGAAAAGAAAGAGATGGTGAAGGATATTCATCGCCTTGCGAATTTGGGAGTGCGACTGTTAGATTCCGAAGACGGAGGGGTGATTGTTCATGAGTTAGCCAAGTCATCCCTTTGTGCTGAAGTGAAGGAGAAGCAGGTTGAAGATCCCATCCTGTTGCAAATCAAGAAAGATGTGGGTCAACAGAAGGTGATGTCTTTTGAAATTGGTGGTGATGGTATTCTGAGGTTTCAGGATAGACTATGTGTTCCGAATGTTGACGGGCTTTGAGAAAGAATTCTTGATGAAGCTCACACCTCGAGGTATGTTGTTCATCCTGGTTCTACTAAGATGTACCATGATTTGAAATCTATGTATTGGTGGAATAATATGAAGCGAGATGTGGCTAACTTTGTTTCTAAGTGCTTGAATTGCCAACAAGTGAAAGTAGAATATTTGAGGCCAGGAGGTACTTCCCAAGAAATAGCGTTGCCCTTGTAGAAGTGGGAAATGATCAATATGGACTTTATTACAGGACTTTCGAAGTCCCGAAAGCAGTATGACTCTATATGGGTGATTGTATATAGACTGACCAAGTCAGCTGTCACACCCCAAATCCCATTGGAGCAGACTGGCACCCATAGCCGAGGAGGCCCGGGAGAACCCGTTCATAACCTATACTTTCACATTCACATTACTTATGAAAATTAGAAATTTGGGCAGCACTTCGTTGTAAATAGAAGAAAACAGTACCTGTATCAGCCCAGCAGACACGCATATATATATATATATATAAACAGTAATTGGCCGTCAGAGCCATCACGTCTATCAACCAAACACTCCTATGGCTGTACAATATGTCTACAAAAGCCTCTACATAGATACACAACTGAGTTGGGGTCGGGACAAACTCCCGCCCACAAAAGACTTTTATGCAAATACCAAAAGTACATATAGAGACGACTTGGGATGCCCCGAAACAACTGGAGCTCACCACTAACAACAGAACGTCCTGGCTCTTACTGCGGAGGTGTACGACCTGAAGTACCTGTTCCTGCAGGCATGAATGCAGGTCCCCCGTGAGGGACGTCAGTACGGAAATATGTACTGAGTATGTAAGGCAGTGAGTATCAAGATGATATACAAAAGGTCAACAGAAACCAGATACGAGTGAATAAACAGTATGAGTAGACCACACTTAAAAGAACTGATGGGATACCTGCACATTACTTGCATATCATTACTTCCCGTAATCCTTATCAATACATAACATATGTCATACAATGGCCAACTGATCAGTGGTACTAATCCAATACATCAGGGACCACCCCTGGAATAGCATATATACATAATCTTTATAATACAATGGCCAACTGATCAGTGGTACAAATACAATACATCATATCATCAATTTAAAATACAGACATTGCATTTCTTAATTCAATTAATCTTTGAGATTGGTTACTTTGTGGTCACACTTTATGGAACTTTAAACCATGATACCTCAATAGGAAAAACATGTAAATAGGTAATCAATATCATGAAGATGAAGTAGAGAACCATGGATACCTCATTAAACCATTTCGGAGTCAACAATAGTATATGGACATTTTTTTGACTAGCCGGACATCTTAAAAGTGAAAACAAGTTCAATAGGTAGTGTCGAAGATCATATGATGTTATTATGTGTCATGTGTCGTAGGACAATGTTGGAAGCTTACTTGAGAGTGCCATGGGTCATTATTCATGCCAAAGAATAGATAGAGTATGTCTTACATACCTCGATATAACCACTTCAATACAAGTGACTTCCCGAACTCTTCAAACACTTATCTACAATAAGTCATTTGTGGCAAACTAGTATTAGCAACCAAACCTTACCATTTAGGTATTAACTTCACCAAATAATGTCTAGGAAGTAATCCTTTAGCTCATCAATAGGAGTACTACATACATCCTCTTATACTCTTATTACATTCACATATCATGCGTTTTCATGAAATATCCCTCAACATCACTCTTAGCCTTTATTTCCCTTCTTAATCACCATCCAATACCAACATGATGACTAGGCATACATAACCACTAATATAATGATATATCACCACAATTCATCCTCCATAATCCAATACAGCAACTTCCATAATTTACTACTAACAATTTATACACAACCAGTCATAACTATGTTTTTAGTTATCTTCCATCATCAAGACAATACTCATAATCCTTTATCAATACTTATTCATGGATAAGAATCAA
This sequence comes from Capsicum baccatum var. pendulum, assembly GCA_030864225.1. Taxonomy (NCBI): domain Eukaryota; kingdom Viridiplantae; phylum Streptophyta; class Magnoliopsida; order Solanales; family Solanaceae; genus Capsicum; species Capsicum baccatum. The sequence continues at coordinate 247,033,961 of CM061556.1, forward strand.
GAATAAACAATATTCATACCTTAACAATGAACTCTTGTATTTAGAATCCTCCTTACATAACCATGGGGTGCTTCTCGAAGCTTTCGAGATGGTGAACACAACTACGGAACCAATTTGAATTTTCTACGGTTGAATCACAAAATATTTGAGGTTGAAATTGGTTAGGGTTTTCACCTTTCCTAAAATTTGGATAAAATCTGATAAAATTGAGGCTAATTGCAGGTTTTTAAGACCAAGTTTTCGTCCAAATAGAAAATGACCATTAAGCCCTAAAAATTGAAATAAATCCCGAATCTGTCCCCAGTGGACAGTTTTGACAGGCTGAAGTAAATCGATCATAAATCTTTGCTCCGATATCGGATTTGGGTGAAATTGGTATCATTGTAAAGATAATTAAAAGGTCTTTCATTTCATATAAATTAGGCCACCCAGTTCGTCCTGTACAAGGAGTTATGATCGTTTGAAGTTGACCCTAAAAATCTGTTTTGAGAGGCTGAAGTAAAACGCGTATAACTCCTTACGCAGATGTTGGATTTGGATGTAACCAATTGCATTAGAAAGAAGACTCAAAGATATTTCTATTGATATATAGTATCTCACCCAGTTCATTATATTGAGGAAGTTATGATCGTTCAAAGTTGACCCAAAAACTGGCAGGCCTCAGTATTTTCCTGCTAATTTACTGTTCACAAAAATCTGTTTTGAGAGGCTGAAATAAAACGAGTATAACTCCTTACTCAGATGTTGGATTTGAATGAAACCAATTTCATTAGAAATAAGACTCTCGAAGCTTTTCGTCTATATATAGCACCCCACACAGTTCCGTTTGCACAAGGAGTTATGATCGTCTCAAGTTGGTGTGCCTAGCTGCAGAAATTTTCCTGCAGAATCACTGTTCACAGGCTTCCCGGCCACCGTTTTGAAATTTCGAATGTGCTCGCTTATATGAAATACTCCTCTGTTTTGGGCAAACTTTATATCGTTGGAAAGCTTAGTCCAATACCTACTCATACAACTATTGACGGGATGCTTCCGAACACCATAAACTTAATTTAACCCATACGCAAGTCTTTAGGACTCCATATAATCGCGATAAGTGTACGAAAAAATTTACGGGGTGTTACATCAGCTCACTTTCTGCATGTCAGGACTATCTATTCGGGGGAAGATTATGCTAAGCTGTTCATTGCAGAAATTATCTGTTTGCATGGAGCGCCTGTCTCCATCATATTCGATCAAGGTACGCAGTTTTCTTCTCAGTTTTGGAGATCATTTCAGAAAGGTTTGGGTACCTAGGTGAACTTAAGTACAGTATTCCACCCTCAGACTGATGGGCAAGCTGAACGCACCATCCAGACCCTGGAGGATATGTTGAGGGCCTGTGTGATTGACTTTAAAGGTTGTTGGGTTGATCACTTGCCACTGATAGAGTTTTCCTATAACAACAGTTTCCACTCTAGTATTAAGATGACACCTTTTGAGGCATTGTATGGTAGGAGATGTAGGTCTCTAATAGGCTGGTATGAAGTAAGTGAGATGCAGATGTATGGCCCTGACCTTGTTCATCAGGCAATAGAGGATGTGAAACTCATTAGGGAACGACTTAAGGCAGCACAGACTCATCCGAAATCCTATGCCAACGTCAGAAGAAGAGAGTTAGAGTTTGAGATTGGAGATTGGGTTTTCCTCAAAGTTTCTCCCATGAAGGGAGTTATGCGTTTCGGGAAGAGGGGTAAGCTAAGTCCTTGCTATATAGGCCTGTATCAGATTGTAAGAAGAATAGGTGGAGTTGCGTATGAATTAGAATTGCCTAGAAGTTTGGGTTCTGTTCATCCAGTATTCCACATATCCATGTTGAAGAAGTGCATCGGAGATCACTCTTTGGTGGTTCCCATTGATGAGATCAAGGTGAGCGATTCCTTGTCTTACGAGGAAGAGCCCGTGGAAATCCTAGATCGACAAGTGAGAAAATTGAGGAGTAAAGAGATAGTCTTAGTTAAAGTGTTATGGCAAAATCAGAAAGTTGAAGAAGCAACTTGGGAGTCGGAGCATGACATGAACGTGAGATACCCAAGCCTATTTGAACCAGCAAATAACGAATTGGAAGGTACAATTCTTGCTTTATCTTCCTTCTATGTATGAATCTGTTTGAAATCGTGCGTGACTATTTTCGCGTCATCATTCGGGGACGAATGATCCCAAGGGGGGATAATGTAACGCCCCGTAAAAGTTATGCATGTATTAGACTGTAATTTCTGAACTTTAGACTTAAGTTTTAGTGGACGTTGTAAATTGTGTCGACTTACATCGACCATAACTCTCTGTATATGTAGAAGTAGAGAACCTACTAGGTGTCAAATGATAGGTCTTCGAGTTAACTTTCCAATGATACCAATTTTGCAAAAATCCGACACTCGAGCAAGAAGTTATGGCCTTGCAAAGAAGAGTGTGTCGCCTAACCAATCGCACATAGCCACTGGACTGGTTGTGCGATACACAAGGTGGCGCATACCTCAATCTATGCGATGCAAAGGGTGGCGCCTATCTTAGTCTAGGCGATACACAATGTGGCGCCTATCTTAATCTATGCAATGCAAAGGACGGCGCACACCTATGGTTTCAGGTGACGAAAACACTCCGTTTTGAGTTATTTTAAGTGCAATTTAGTCCTTACAAACCCCAAAATCATCCTTACCCACTCCTAAACGCATTTGGACCTATTAACAATATTGAATCCTCCTGTAAAATCCCAAAATCTAATCCTTCAAGAACTTAAGAAGAGAAGCAACTAGGGTTTGAGAAAATAAGCTTGAAGGTCCGATTATTCCGAAACTTCTTCATGAAATAAATTACAGATTCGGAATCCTCTCGATGTAGGCTTCGATAGACACCCAAAATTCGTGGAGAAAAAGGTACGCGGGGTTTTCCTAAAATCTCATGGGCATAGAAATCATGTTTTAAGAATCGGGTTTTCAAATTCATGTACATACTCATGTTTTAGAAGTTTTAATGATATTGTTTTGGCCTTTTGGCTTTCCCCCAAAGTGATTGAAAATTTTATGTATACGTATATATATGTGTTTGTCCTGAAATATGAATTGAGAGCATGATTTTTATGAAACCCCTCTCTTAATGTAAAGTTTTTCATGTTCTGCGTAATATAAATTGTTTTGAAATACATCTTGAAAAGAAAAGGAAATCATGATATAAAGTGCTTTGACTCTTGCTTTGTTTGGAATATGATTTTGAACACGAAAGAGAGGGGTTGTGAATGTTGAATATGCATGTAATGAAAGAACGCATGGTTTTGCCAAAATGCACATGACTACCATATGTTTGATGAATGTTTTGCATGGATTAGACTTGAGTTTCGGAACATGACATCTTTAATACAAACTACATGCTTCGGTGGTCTGAAATTATATTTTTATGAAAGATCGTGCTAAATGCATTATGGCTCAGAAATAGAACTTGCAATGTATTGGTATGACGATACCAATTTCAGACTAATGCCATATCAGACTTAGACTAACACACATTTCAGACTTTCATGATTTTAGACATTCAGAATGTTGCATGTACAGAAAAGGTTAAAAATGGGCATACAGAGATGTTAGGTGGTCCCCCGAAGAGGGCTTGAGTTCAAGCGACTCATTGCCTAAAACCGTGGTTTGCCGACCCGGGTATACTATTATGCGCTGACTTAAATGTCCTGTGGCGTATCAGACTCAGACACTCCAACCCTTGCGGCACACTTGGGTTGGGGGCTTCCCCACCGAGTCAATGGCGGATTCCATACATGTAACAGCCCAGGCCACCGGCGCATGCGAAATTGTCCGCTTTGGAGCCTCGGCCCCTCACGGTTTTAAAACGCGTCACATACGTGGAAGGTATCCATGCACCTATAAGGCACACTTCGTTCCCCTTCACTACCGATGTGGGATTTGCCTAAGTGAATGCAGGCGTTACGTATCGCCGTCCCTACACTCACCCCCCGTAGGGACTCTGCGTCCTCGCTGAGGTTTGCCCCACCACCGGAACCGGCGCTGGCTCTGATACCAACTGTAACAGCCCAGGCCACCGGCGCATGCGAAATTGTCCGCTTTGGAGCCTCGGCCCCTCACGGTTTTAAAACGTGTCACATACGTGGAAGGTATCCATGCGACTATAAGGCACACTTCGTTCCCCTTCACTACCGATGTGGGATTTGCCTAAGTGAATGCAGGCGTTACGTATCGCCGTCCCTACACTAAATAGAGTCCCTACGGGGGGTGAGTGTAGGGACGGCGATACATAACGCCTGCATTCACTTAGGCAAATCCCATATCGGTAGTGAAGGGGAACGAAGTGTGCCTTATAGGTGCATCGATACCTTCCACGTATGTGACGCGTTTTAAAACCGTGAGGGGCCGAGGCTCCAAAGCGGACAATTTCGCATGCGCCGGTGGCCTGGACTGTTACAGTTGGTATCAGAGCCAGCGCCGGTACCGGTGGTGGGGCAAACCTCAGCGAGGACGCAGAGTCCCTACGGGGGGTGAGTGTAGGGACGGCGATACGTAACGCCTGCATTCACTTAGGCAAATCCCACATCGGTAGTGAAGGGGAACGAAGTGTGCCTTATAGGTGCATGGATACCTTCCACGTATGTGACGCGTTTTAAAACCGTGAGGGGCCGAGGCTCCAAAGCGGACAATTTCGCATGCGCCGGTGGCCTGGGCTGTTACAATACAGCCCGTGGAATATCAGACTTGTAGGGGAATACCACCTAACTCAGAAGTAAAACACAGATCATGATTTGAAATGAACAGACAGGTTGCATGTTTTCAGAAAGTGCCCATGTATTTTTCAGAAATAGTTTTATACATGATGTCTTGATGAAAAATTGCTTTTACTTAATATATATATATATATATATATATATATATATATATATATATATATATATATATATATATATATATATATATATATATATATATATATATATATATGTTCCATTATTCTATTTTAGATTGCTTCGCGTGCCAGTACTTTTGTGCTGACCCCCCCTCCTTCCAGGTTTTGAGGCACAGTCTAGGAGTCCAGCTACTCAGTAGATATTTTTGGATTTGCAGACTCGATTTACAGTGGTGAGCCTTCTATCATTCGGAAGGCCTAATTATGTCAGACATTATCTTGTTTATTATGTTTTTTTGGTTTACTGGGGGCCTTGTCCCAGTTTCTTTTCAGACAGATGTTTGAGTTCTTAGTAGAGATTTCGCAGACTGATGTCAGATAGTATTGTTCAGAAATGTTGCAAAACTTAACCATGTTTTCCGTACTTAGTTTTAAATTCCGCATTCTATTATGATTACGAAAGTTATGCATGATAACCAGATAGAGAATGGGTGTTCTGAGCCTTCATGGTTCGGGATGCTCGTCAAGGCTAGGGCCTAGGCTCGGGTCGTGACATGTTCCCGAACTCCAAGAATTGTAGGCTTGCGAATGCCATAGTAGTGTTTGAACTCTTGCAACAAGTTCCTCATTTTCAGTTCCTCTTCGAAGTAATTATCTTGGTTCATGTCGATAGTCTGAACTGCATCACCACGGGTAAATATAAAGGCATGGTTTTGATTTTCTGGTTTCCCCTCCCCAAGCTTCAAAGCACCAGGCAACTTAACTCGATAGATCTCAACTTCCCTTTTAAGCTTTTGATCATACTTCACAAGTACAGAATAATAATCCTTCTCATCCCTTCCCGTGGGAACCTCATCAATATAAGTTACACGAAGGGCCTCATTATTTTTCATCAGATACAAAATTTCCTCTGTATGTGGATCCTTTTTGGCCTTCTGAGTACCATATATCTGACAAGCTACCACATATGTGAATTTTATTAAAGCAGTCCCATACACGTGCCCTTTAAACAACACACTAACGGAACTGTCAGCTCTGCTCAACCTTCTCGAAGACGGAGACCTTTCTGAGCTTAAACCATCAATGCTACCATCATGCCTCATAAAACCAAGTTCCACTGATCCTTCTCTGATATCCATCTCAGATGCAGAATCCAGAAAGGCCAGCATTTTAAGAACTCAATAGTAGTACATCATCCCCCTAACTGTGCGAGTAAGAGTCTGTCCTCTGTATGATGCCCAGAGACGAAGATCTCTTAGCTTCGTCGTCCATAACTCTTTCTTCTCATCAAACATTCTTTCTATACGCATTCGCTGCAAGAAATTTTCCCACTCATCAACATAAATAGTCTGCAAGTAATATAATGTAGAAATCCCATCTTCATTCTCAGTTCTAAGTTGTTCCTTGTTGTACAGTACTTCTTCATTGTAGTAAGGTGTCAAAACACTGAATGCCATCATCTTCTCAACTTGAGGCGCATGCGGCATGTTCATAAACAGAGAATTGCTAAAGAAGGCAAGTCGACGTCTCGCTTTAAGATTTCTCGGGATATTACTCATAGAGTCCCGAGATGTGAGAATAGTGTTCAAGCGGCGATCCTGTTGATAAAATGTCTCATTCTCTAGATATGGCAATCAAACTACATTCTCAAAAAGCAATCTAGTTGCCGAAGCCTGAAGAGCCAGCCCTTCCTCTCTCAGCTGATCTCCAGTCATTTTCTCTTTCAGAAAATCCCGAGTAGCAACCTCATATAAGCCCTGGAGAACATTCACAATCTTGTCAACATCCTTTTTTGGATTGAGTATTAGATCTAGAAGAGTAATCAACTTTCCACGGATCTGGGGCAGAGCAGTCAGATTGTAGTATTTTGTGAACTTCTCCAGCTGAATCCACTGATCAATCTGCTGAAAGAATTTATGATTGTGTGGGTTCCTATGTGTTGGCTCATGTGGTAATGGAAATATATCATTATTGATTGGTTATGGAAATACTTATTTTGAATAGGTGTGAACATTGCATTATCATTTTCATATCATCATACGGATCATTTAACTTGTTTGTTTTATTGCTTTATATATATGTTTGTTGTCATGTATGTGTATTTGGTTTGTGTCTTATGCTATGTATGTACTTTGGAAAACACTGGAAATATAGGAAATACTGAAAAATATTAAATATTGGATATTATGGACCTTCTCCCAGGATTTTTTCAGAGAAGACTCGATGACTGTGTGTCAACCTCAAGTTGTGTGCCAGCCTCATGTATCACCATCAGCATTATCATCCTATACATTGCATTTGCTTTACTGTGTTGGTGTTGTGATTGAATTTCCATATTGACTTGTTATATGTCTACTTGCTCTGTATCCTGTTACTTATACTTGACCATCCTGTATATATATGTTCTCTCTGTTTATACTTGTACGTGATATAATGTATATTTGTGTTCTATCTTGATATGTTATTGCAATATATGTGCTATATTAAAACTGTTAATGCAAGCGGTGTGGGCTACCGTTGTGGGATATTTTCTGATTGCACGTGACCCGCCCTTAGTGTGTATTTTGTATGCTTTATTTTCTACTCTGCTGATCAATTAACTAGAATTTTATTTATCAAAATTTTCCTTATGTGAAGTTTATAAAATCCTAAAATTTAGGAGTTTAAGATTAATTATTATTTTTCATATATATATAATTTATAGAAATAGATCAAATTTTATTTTATCCCCATTTATCTGTTAAAAATTGAACGAAAAGATGTGAAAAATTCAAAAGTAATTAGCTTTGTTTTGTAGAGAACATGCTATGAATTTGATTAACAAATTATGATATTATTTTTTCCATCAACATTGAATATCCAGATTTTATGAAATTTATTGGTAGCATAAAAAAATTTATGAAATTAATTAGATTGTGTTTTTCTTATTAAAATATTTTAGTAATTTCTTGAAAATATATTTTCATGTTTTAAGAAACTGTTTATGAATAATATGAATACGCAGTTGATGAATAAAATCTTGAAGATAAGTTAACTTTATAGGTCTTCTTTTGTTTAATCGATTCAGGTACCAAGTAACAAATCTCTTCTTGATACATTGAATTAAAGAATTCAAGACATCCAATTAAGGCAGAGGGATTAATTAATTCAGTACCACAACGTATATTGGTTTGCGCTTAGGAATATATCAATATAATTTGGAGACAATGTCAAATTCGGCAAATTCTTTGGTGTCTAACATATGATAGAGACTAACATAAATAAATATTTTATTAAATATAGTCTCTTGTGAAAGATTTTTTTTCTTTCTGTGTATAATTTAAATGTTTGATATCAGACACATGTGCAACACGTATCCTAAATTAGTTTACTAATATATATAAGCGGGTTAAAGTAGGCTGGAGAAGGTGTCCTGCCAGCTTAGTTGAAGTTTAATGTTGTTATTCAGTGCTTTCAGCCACCCCAACAATCCCTTCTAAAGGATAATTTAATCATTTTATAAGGATTTCAATCATAAACTTTGTATTTGTGGATGGAATCCCCAATAAAATTTAGAATAGTGATTTTCGCCTTTTGGACGATACTAAATAAATGACTACTTGAATTGAGATTTTGAGCATAAAAATTCAACCCGTAAAAAATTGGCCTAACCCTGGGGAAGCAGCTAGCTCAAGTAGTTAGTTGGTCATGCCTGCATACTCTGTTATTTTACTTATCATTCTTAATTAATTATTATATATTATTACATTTTAAAAAAATTAATAATATTTAATAAAAATTTGAAATAGATATTTATAACATGTCTATTTCAGTTGACTCAATTGCAATATTTCTATGTCAACCTTAATTAACTATTATAAGTTATCTACTTACAGAATTCATATTATTTAATAAAAAGGATAAAATAGACATAAAATGATAAACTACCTCATCATGTTTTAAATTAATTTGACATTTTATATGAGGTTTACTTAATTTTTTTTCTCATAAGTATTTTTATAGCAATTTTGTTATATCACTTTTAATTAGTTATCATGAGTCATTTAAGACAGATTTATTTTACTACTTTAATCATGATATTTGGTTGACTTCAAAACTATATTAATGTCACTTAAATTGGAATAGAAGAAAAAATATCATAAATCATAATTAGTAAAGACTTATATTATTTTAAAAATATAATTGACTATCAATGCCACAAAAGTTTGAACATGGAAAGTACTATAAATTATAATAGTTAACAACTTAAAATATTAAATTATAATGTCAAAAAAAAAATATTATAAATTACAATAGATAACAACTTAAAAAATCTAAAAACGTATTAAAAATACAACTGATTATTTAAATTTTATTTATGTTATATAAATTAAGACAAAAAGAATAACATACATTGGGTTTGTCCTAACATAGCGTCCTTGTCTCCTTGATATCTAGTTACTATATATAAGCGTGAGTGGCAGCTGGAAGCAAGCAGCTCACGGTCACCATGCCTGCTTCCAGCTACTTGCTTGCTCCGTGATTTTTTCTATTTCATCCCTAATTAATTATTATATCATGACATTTACGTATTAAAAATTAATAATTAATAAAAAATATCATAAATATGTATAAAATAAAATAGACGTTTATGGCATGGTTGTTTCAGCTGTTTCAACGGTAATTTTACTTTATAACTCATGATTAGTTATTATGAGTCATTCAAGTATTTAAAAAATTAATAATATTTATTCTAAAAAAGATAAAATAAACACAAAATGATAAATTAACTATTGATGTTTTAAATTAATTTGACATCTTATATGAGACCCACTTAAAAAAATTTCACAAGTATATTTTATAGCAATTTTGCTATACCACTTCTAGTTAGTTATTATGAATCATTCAATACGTGCCAATTTTGCTACTTCAATCGTAATATTTGGTTGACTCTCGAAATTATATCAGTATCACTTAAACTGAAATAGGAAAAAATATCATAAATCGCAATAATTAAAAATTTATATTACTTTTAAAATATAAATTGACTATCAATACAATTACAATTGCAAATAGCTTAAAATAGTAACGTACAACGACGAAAAAGTATTATAGATTACAATAGCTAACAACTAAAAAATTTTAAAAACATATTAGAAATATAATTAATTATTTTCTTTTATTTGTATCACGTAAATTGAGATAAAGAAACAACATATTGGGCTCATGCTAGTACGAGCTTTCCACATCTAGTATTACTACTATATAAGGGTGTCAAACGGGTCGGGCCGACCCGTCCCGAGTAACTAATCCAGCCCGGTTTGACCCGGCCCGGTAAGCCCTAGGGCTTTAGGGTTCCGGGTCCCGGGCCAATTTTTTTGTTAAAGTGGGCCCGGTTAACCCAGCTCGGACCAAGCCCGGCCTAGGCCCGCCGGTTAATCGGCCCAACCCAGGCCCAAAATTTTTTTTTTGATTTTGGGCCAAACTAGTCGTTGGCCCAACGGCTATATAGCCGTTTTTGGGTCCAAACGGCTAGTTTGGGCCCATTTAATAAAAAAAAAAACTTTAAAAAATATTTTTTAATCCCCAAAAAAAACCTATAAATACCCTACAACTTCAAATCATTTTTCACACAATTTTTCACTCTCTCAAATCTTAATTCTCAATTCTCTAATATTCAATATATTTAATTTCTTAAAGTGTTCACTTTAATTTTTTAATTTTTCGTTTACAAAGTACGAGCGGAAGTTTCTAAAGTCGCAATCTTCGGATACTTCCAATATTTGGTATTGTCGTTCCATCTCTTACGTTTAATTTTTATTTACTGTATTAATTGTTTAATATTTAATTTTATTATATTTGTGTATTTTGAATATTTTTAGTTTAATTTAATTTATATTATGGATAAATTAAAAAACCTCGCTGCTAAAGGTGTTAAAATTTTTTGTTCCGGAAGCGGTAGTGGTAGTAAAAAGTGAATTACTAGCTGTAGAGGTAGTTCAAGTAATAGATATACCCGTGTGCCTTCGCCTCTGGTACCGCTTGGTACACCTTTTGAGGAAGAAATAGGTGTAGGTGCCCACGATATGGATTATGTAGAAGCTCAGGAAAATTACGGTATAGAAGAAGAAAATGAAGTAGATGCAGTTAATTTAGACGAAGATAATAAAAATATTTGAAACACCCGCAGTAGGAGATGCTAACGTTAGATCTGAATCAGTTAATCTCCCTTCTCGTCCTCCCAGTGCCCCAAAACCTCGTAAAAGAACTAGTATTGCATGGCAATTTTTTGAACGTATATCAGATATTGAGGTGCAGTGCAATATTTGTCAACAAATATATAAGCATAGAAGTGGAGGCAAGCAAGGGGGCACGGGTACGTTAATGAGACATATAGCTGAAGATCACAAAAGAGAGTTAAATATTGCAAAAGGTGGTGGGGATGTTGGTGAGTCAACGCAAACTAGAATGGACCCAACAACTGGTCAAGTAGTGAAAAAGTATAATAAATTGAGGGACAGGGAAGAAATAGCTAAAATGGTAGTTGTGGGTTGTTTGCCTTTTAGTTTTCCTTCTTCTGATACTTTTATTCGTTATATACAAGCAATTTATAATCCTATGTTTAATTATATTCCTAGAACTACTTGTTGGTCTGATATTTTTAGACTCCATTCACAATATTATTTTTGTTTATCAACATTGTTAAAAAATATTCAATGTAGATTGTCCCTAACTTCTGATCTTGGTCGTGCTGTAAATAAAAATGATTATTTAACCGTTACTTGTCATTGGATGGATAGTAATTTCGTGATGCAAAAACGTATTCTTGCTTTTTATATGATGAAGATCGTAAACATACTGGACAATTTATTGCTGATTCTATTGTTAAAATTGCCGGATATTATGGTATAGAAAATAAAATTTTATGTATTGCTTTTGATAATGCTTCTAACAACAAGACTGCTATAACAAAAATAAAATCTACGCTATCTCCGCCCTTGCCTGAAATTTTTCATATTAAGTGTGCATGTCATATATATAATTTAATTGTAAAAGATTGTCTTGACTTTTTTGAGCTTTATATTGAAAAAATTCGTCTTGTCGTTGGTTTTATTCAAGGAAATAATCTTAGATCGAAAATTAGAGAATTTAAAGTTAAATGTCAAGAAAATGGACACCGATTTTGATGCCTGAAGAAATTGATACTAGATGGAATTCTACGTATGAATTTTTAAAAGCTTGTTATAAATATAGAATTCCTATTACACTATCTTTTAACCAACATTGTGGTTTATTTGCTGATTCTGCTGATTGCATGCTACATAATTCTGATTAGGTTGTAATTAATGATCTTATTAAGTTTTTAGAAAAATTTTATGTAGCTACGATTGAATTTTCTGGTGCTTACTATCCTACTGTTTGTAATATTTTGGCATATATAGCCGATATTTCTGGTTTGCTCCAACAATATAAAAATAAAGAAGGTTATAAAGAAGCTGTTGGCACCATGTTTACAAAATTTAAAAAATATTTTTTCCTGATTCCCCCTATTTACTTGGTTAGTGCTATGCTAAATCCGTGCATGAAATATAATCATATGTGTCACTTTAGTACTCTTATTTATAGTAACTTAGAAATAAATACTAACCATGATTTTGAACAAGTACAGCCTGATTTGTGGACGGCTACGGCTGATGCGGATTATATAGAAAAATTATATAATCACTATGCTGATTTATTTGATTCAGCCGTACCTACAAATATCACTCCAACTGTCGCTCCTCATCCTCCCGAGGATCTATCATCTTCTAAAAGGCCGGCACATAGTGTTTTTTCTGATTCGTTTTATGGTTTAAATTGTTGGAACAGTGTTGATGAGAGAGCTTACACATCAACTTATCGGGAAGAGCTGAAATATTATCTTCGGACGGCACCAGAGGATCGCAGACGACGGATCAACACGCTGGATTGATGGAGGAATAATGAATCACAATATCCTGTGCTTTCAAGATTAGCTAGAGATATCTTTAATGTTCCAATGTCAACCGTTGCATCAGAGAGCGCCTTCAGTCAGGGACGACAGCAGCTTGGAGACAACCGACACTCATTGGGAAGCAATGCAATGAATGTTCTAGTTTGCCTCAGAGATTGGATTAGAGCGGAAAGAAGAAACCAAGGAATGGAACCGGAGTCGAGCGACGAGCTGAAACTTGAAGAAATTATGACTTCACGGGAGAACTCAGCAGAATCAAGTCCAATGCATGGTTTTTCCCCCGTTGACTTCGATTATCCCATGCAAGTTCCCATTAATATTAACATGAATGAGTTGGAAAAAATGATGCATAATTTATAGATTTTTCATTCATGTAAATTATAAATTTTTGGATCATTTTGCAATCAATAAAATTTCCCAAATTCATTCACTCCATAGTCGTTGTTTTTAATTTTTTTTATTTAATGATTTAAAATTTTAAATTGAATTTCTAGTTTTCTACTTTAAATTAAAAACTTACTTCTAATATATTATTAATTTACTACCAAATATTATTAATTTATTATATTAAGTAGCATATGTTTTGTATATTTGTGCATATATCGTCTATAGAAGTATATATTTAACGTATACATGTGTATATGTTTTATAAATTAGTATATAAGTATATCTATATATATTGTAATGTATATATAATGTAGTATATTTTATAAGTAGTAGTATATATACATTTAATGGTGCATATACACGTGTATATATCTTCTATAGAAGTGTATACTTAATGTATACATGTGTATATATTTTATAAATTAGTATATAACTATACAAATATATATTGTAATGTATATACATTATAGTATATTTCATTTAAAGTATTGCATATACATAGAATAGAGTGTATATATATGAATGGATCTTCTATAGACGTGTATATTTAACGTATACATGTGTATATATTTTATCAATTAGTATATAACTATACAAATATATATTGTAATGTATATATATTGCATATATCTCATTTAAAGTATTACATATACATAGAATAGAGTGTATATATGTGAATAGATCTTCTATAGACGTGTATATTTAACGTATACATTACTTTATGTTTTATAAATTAGTATATATATTGTAGTATATACTTTTTTTAAAGCAGTACATACATATTGAATGGTGCGTATATATGTGTATATATCTTCTATAGATGTATATCTTTAAAGTATACAAGTGTATATGTGTTATAAATTAGTATGTAACTATATATATATACATATTGTTGTATATATATGTGTATATCACTATATTGTAGTATATATTTTATTTAAAGTAGTACATATATATATTGAATGGTGCATATATATGTGTATATATCTTCTAAAGTAGTATATATTTAACGTATACATGTGTATATGTTTTATAAATTAGTATATATATATATTGTAGTGTATATATATATATATATATATATATATATATATATATATATATATATATATATATATATATATATATATATTATACTATTATAGCATATGTTTTATTTAAAGTAGTACGTATACTCATATATAATTATATATTGAATGGTACGTATATATGTGTAATTTTTTATACTTTATATATTTTTTTTAAAAATATATATTGTATATTGGAGTGTATATAGTGTATATTGGATGTTTTATTTATTTTTTAAACGGGTTTGACCAGTTTTTAACCAGGTTTGACCGCGTTTTGGTGGGTTTGACCGGATTGGGTTATGTGGGCCGGGTTCGGATGAGTTTTAATTTTTTTACTGTTTGACCCAGCCCGACCCAGTTAACGCCAAACCCGTCCCGTAATCGGCCCGGAACCCGGGTAAAATGGAAGGGCTGATTCCGGGTTGGCCCGGCTCGGCCCGTTAGACAACCCTACCTGAGAGTAGCTTCTAGGAAGGGGTTTAAAAAAAAAAAAGCAAAAATCTTGTTGGTCCTTCAAATATAGTTTTCAATTCTTTCTTTATTATATAAATTAAATCCAATTATATTATGTTATACTTTGTTCATATATACCACATTTACTTTATGCAAGTGTTAGAAGTCAATTTTAGGTAGTGAACTTGTTTGACAATGTTGGCACAGACAGAGAGTGGTAAATATCTTTTTGTAAAAGCTATGGTTCTCAAATACTTCCTCTATTCGCTTTCATTTAAATAGTCATGTCAATAATTATTGTTATTAATGGGGTATCAAATAAAACTAGAACAAGTAAAAGTGAATGAGGAAAATATGTTATGAGCTATAACATTGTGTCATTAAGGATCTATGTAAAATAAGGTTATTGTTAAACTATTTTTAAATATTCAAAAAAAAAAAAATTGTCATTTTTCGGGAACTGATTAAACAGTACGAAAAAAAAAACATAAAATGACTATTCCATGATATTCAATTTGATTTCGACTTGACAAAAAATGTAAGTAAATAAATAAATAAGATTTTTGAATCTTATAGATTATAATCTTAAATTAAGACATGTAGAATATAAAAAAATTAAAAATATCCTTTGAGCGTCTGATTTTAAACATGCATTAAAACGTTACCAAAAACAAAATAAAAATGAAGAAAATAATTTTATTTAAAATAGTCTAAAAAAAGATAAATAAATTGAAACAAAGAAATACATAAAACTTAGATATAGCAAAATAACGAGAATATGTTTTCAGTAAAGATTATTAAAATTGGAATCCTAGAAAATAAGTAGTAGAAACAATATTTAATTCGTTGCGATGGTGGAGTTGATTATGATCTCATCAAGGGTCTTAATTAATAATATTTGCATGTCGACATTTTTCTTCAAAGACTTTTTAATTAATTTCTTTCACCCAACTAATTAAATGTCCAGCTATACATGCATATCAACCTTAATCCTCTCAAATCTACACTGCAGCAAGTTGCAAGTTGCAACTTTAATTTATGATGCTAATTTGTTTTACTTTTCAAGTTATATAAATTCTTAATCTTAATTACTCGTATACACAGTCATCTATAGTTGTAGATCATATATTATGCACTGTCAATATGCATATAATTAGGGGCGAGCATGGAATGGACGTATGGTACAGTATTTTTGGTATTTGATTTTTAAAAATACTATATTTGTTATTCTGAATATCGGTATCATTATTTTGTGGTATGATAAATCGATAATCGTAGTTAGTTTAATTTTGATCAATATATATATGTATAATAGAGAATTATGACTTTAACTTTTCGAAAAACATTTCAATTATCTCATACAAACACATTACACATGTTGCAGTATGATATTTGATATTTCAGTATATTATTTATAAATACCATATGCCACATGAAATACCAAAATATATCCAATATACGATACAAATAGTATAATATCAAAAATTTCGAGTTAGTATGATACTTGGGTATATACCATGCCTACCCCGCATATAATGATACCAATTATGTGCGAAGGATAATTCGTCCACCTGGACCAAGTGGGTCCCAATGCTACACTTTATAAGAACAACAATTTCTTGCCACAAAAATCATAAGCCTAATTGAGAGAAGAAATAATTAGTTTCAAATAGTATATATAATATAGTTAAGATGGCCAGAAAAACGTCTAAAATCCCCATGACCAGCAAAGACTTGGGTGATTTCGAAAAGAATTCAGATGAATCCGAAGGCATATATGAGTTGACTTTTGGATTTATAGACGAAGGTATTGAGTTTCAGTCATGTGAAAGCTTGTTAGAGTCAAAAATTAGTTATAGTAGTGGAGAGATATTGATGGACCAAGAGGAGGATGAAAATGTTAACAATAGTGAGGAGAATAAGGCATTTTGGGCATTACAAGAAGAGCTTTTTAAGGTAAAAACGTTAAAACTTAAAAGTACAAACTTTTTTTTATTTTCCTTTTAGTACTATCTGAATCTGTTATACTTGAGTCAAAGGTCTTCGAAAACATAGCCTCTCTACGTTCACTGAGTATGTTGTTGTTGTTGCTGCTTACCAAATATTTTGTTTGTGTTTTTTTTCTTAGACAACATTGAGTAGGACAACTTCTTTTGAATCGAAAGTCAGGAAATCAACAAAGGAGGTCCTAAAAGAATTGAAATTCACTAGTATCAATTGTAGCTGCGGGAAAATGATATCCGATAGCAGTTGTCGAAAATGTACGCAAAGAGAAATCTCCGAACGCCTTAGGAACGAAGGCTACAATTGCTTCATTTGCAAGTCCAAGTGGAAAAGCTCACTCGAAATACCTTCAGGTATTGTAAGTTGTAGCATGACCTTGCTGTCACGATCCACTGAAACTATGTCCTTTATTGTTATGACTAAAGCGCGCTAATTTTGTTGTGTTTGTTGTTTTTCCTTTAAAGGTGAATACACATACATGGAAGTGGTGCAAAACACAAGTTCCAAAAAAGGAGAATCAATGAAGGTGATCATAGAGCTGAATTTTCGAGGAGAATTCGAGATGGCACGAGCAAATGAAGAATACAATCATCTAGTGAAACAATTACCAGAGGTATACGTAGGAAAAGTCGATAGACTTCAAAATTTAATAAAAATACTATGTTGTGCTTCGAAAAAATGCATGAAGGAAAATGGGATGCATATGGCTCCATGGAGGAAACATAAATACATGCAAGCTAAGTACCTCGGCTCGCCGGAAATTATGCCGGAGGTAATTTTTCCGGTGAATAATTTCCGGCGACCGCCAAGGCCTAGGGTTTCAATGCTCACTTTCGATTTGATCGAAAGCTTGCCAATCAAAGTTG
The DNA here is from genome assembly GCA_030864225.1 of Capsicum baccatum var. pendulum. NCBI lineage: Eukaryota > Viridiplantae > Streptophyta > Magnoliopsida > Solanales > Solanaceae > Capsicum > Capsicum baccatum. The sequence goes on from CM061556.1 coordinate 247,051,609, forward strand.
TTTGATGGTGGGATCAAATTTTTCTAGCTAGTATAGTATATTAGAATTTTCCTATTTTGATTTTGGAATATGGTCTATGGAATTATTAACTTCAAATGTACTCTAGTGAGATATATTCATATATAAAAATAGAATATTCCTATTGCGTCCATGTAATTTATGGTTCATCCTAACTCAAATATTATATTTGTTAAGAAACTAAACTACTAAATTCAACATTAAGATGTACATGTTGGTAAGCAAGTATACTGTACCTTTTTTGGAGGCATTAAATGGAAATACATTAAGAAAAAAAATACAGTCATTAAACAATTTGAACAGGGAGACGTAAAAAATTTGTATTCGTTAATTATCATTTACTACTTGGTCCTAAAAGTTATACTAGCATTTAGATTTTACTCGAGTACTAAAAATATAGATTTGCCAAATGAAGGAAAATGTGTTACTAGGAGCACATAATTAATACTGATAATGTTTGGCATCATCAAGATAATAGTGATATACCGGAGAAATAGTGACTCAGAAATATATTTATGAATATGTTAATTCGTCAAGCTATCATATCGTGTGCAAAAATCGAACCGACCGATAAATCGAACCGATAGAAATATTATTGGTTTATTATTATTGGGTTATTAGATTAACAATTTTTTAATGATTTTATAAAAAAAATTATTGGGTTATTGATTCGGTTTGGATTTTTCTTATTAGATTATTGGATAAACCGATTACCCAATAAGAATATATATAAATATATATATATATACATACATACACATGACTTATTATATATTTCTCTTAATTTATCTTTAATTTCTACATATTAACAAACCTGTTATTTCAATTTTATAAACTCTTAATTTCTCCTAACAGCATTCAGTTCAAACTTGAAAATTCTTGTAAATTAAAACACATTATGTAGGATTTTTGTTTGCAACTAAGATTCAATTTTTCTTTCATGTTAGTTACTACTATTTTTATTTTATGAGTATTTTCGTATCGGTTAAACCGAAAACCGAACAGTTAAGGACTAAAAACCGATAAACCAAAAACTGATAAAAAATATCTTATTGATTTGGTTATTAATTTAACATATTTATAAACTAAAAATCGATAAATCGAACCGATAATATATAAAATCGACCGATGCACACCCTTATATCAGGCGAAAGGTTGAACTTATATTTGATTAAGGTAATAAAAGGAAGTAAAAATGACAAAATGGATTAAAAAAAGTGGAGGATGTAATCAAAGTTAGGAAGTAGTAGGTTAGTCATTGATATTAAACTGTGTTAATTAGTGATGGAGTAGATATTTTCATTAAAATTATTCAGAATATAAAAAATAAATATACGAAAAAGTCAAATAATTAAACGTTTAACACACATATATATGATTAAGAAAATGAAACCTTTGTTTTCTTCCTTTTCTAAATTCAGCGGTTTCTTTCATGGCAACCATCGTGTCATCAAAAAACCAAACTTACTATATGTATATCTGATAATGGTAAAAATTTACGCGCATCCGATAATGTTAGTTTAGGACTTGAAAGAGAAATAACTAATACGGTTATACTTTTGAGCATTTCAAATTTCTTTTGATTTTCTACTCGTTATCTGATGTTTGTATTAGAGTTTGACTAATTCAGATTCACGTTTGCTTTCATACGAAGTAGGGATGGCAATGGGATGGTGCGGTGGGAGTTTTAAGCTATGTGGGGCGGTGCGGATTTTAAGTTGTGCGGGGCGGGTTAAAGTAAGTTTTTTTTTTTAAATGGTGCGGTGCGGTGCGGGTTGCGGGTTTAAATTAAAAAAAGTTAAAAATTAGTATTGTTCTCTTGAATACACCTAAAATTATATGTATTCTTTACTTAAAAATTGATGATACTTAAAATGACATGTATAACACTACAAATAAATAATTTTATAATAGCTTTTTTAACATCTCTATTCATTTAATAAAAATATGCTATTTGATCATTACTTGTACACGTTATACTTTTTGACAAATTTTAGTGAAAAGTGATATAATAGAAATTAGTTATTATTTCCTAGTTGTAGATTTAAAAATATTATGATTTTCAATGGAATTAAGATTTTTTCAAAAAAAAAGGAAAAAATTAAAACATGGGGCAGTATGGTGCGGTGTGGTTATACGCGGGTATGAATATGGGGCGGATTTATGCGGGTTTAAAGGTGATGCGGTACGATGCGATGCAATTTTAAAACTTACGGATTTAAAAAAAAACCGCACCGCACCATTGCCATCCCTAAATTACGAAGGCTAAAAGTTGAAACGTCTTGCTAAGGGTGGAGGTATCAACCATGCATCCTACCACAACCCATGTTTCAGTTTATAGAGGAAAGTTTTCTGTTTTAATTTTGTGATGATAATGGTATAGGGACAATTTTAATTTGGACACTAGTAAAACTTGATTAGCTCACATAATTAAGCCACTAATAAAAGAAGTAGCATTTATTTAAAAAAAAATATATATATATTATTGTACTATCTTCCCTTAGAATGAAAAAATAAACAATATTATCAAGATTCAAGTAAATCCAGGAGTTTCAAAGATTATTGGCAAGGTTGGCCTGGCACCAAGTTGTCCTCAATCTGACATTATTATTTAAATTTATGCTCAGTGTACAAAAGAGCTTAATGGCAGTTAAAATGGCAGAGAGTTAAATTAATTAAATTTATGCATTGTCAAGTGTACAAAAGATTTTTAACAAAAGCTAAAATGACGAAGATATTATTTCTTTGTCAGTTCATCATTTAAAGAGTTATTAGTACTATTTCAAAAAAATAGAGACTAAAAGATCGCCCGCAAGGTTTAGATATGCAAATGACTTTTTATCTTTGTATGAGTTATTTGATGAAGACACATTATCAAACGCCAATAAGGTTAATTAGAATAAATTAATATTGACAGAGAAATGTCATTATCTATTAATCTTCCAAAACCATCAAACTAAACAGGTGAAAAGTTGAAAAAGAAAAATAAAAGGTTAAAAGCTTGTTTGATTAAAGCTTATAGGAAGATGTAAAAGTGATTAAAAAAAAGTGAAAGGAAATTAATAAGATATATTATCAATTAGTAAAGAAGTGGTAGATTATTAATTGATGTTTATCAATGTCTATGTATTTGGATAACGATACATTATAAAAAAGATTAATAATAATGAACGATGTTGTCACCATAAAAAGTTGTTAACATCAACATGAAAAATAATATTGATTTTTCTATAACAACCAAAACACTTAAGTTGCTGTGACAAGAACTGCAAAATGTGACTGCATATTGAACATGAGGACTGGAGTATAAAGGGGGACAGTCCAGTAAACTAAAGCTCTCGCTATGCGTAGCATTCAAGAAAGGCCGAGCCAAAAGGATCTATCGTTCGCAACCTTTCTTGCATTTTTTGCAAGAGGATGTTTCCACGGCTTTGAACTCATGACCTTATGATCACATGACAACAACTTTATCAATTACTCTAATCCAAAGCTCGCCCTCAACATGAGACCGATGGCTAGGCTGACATGGCGCCAAGTCTCTGAACGTCAGCATCTATAGTCACACGACACGTGGAAACTTAAACTGGAAAAATGTGAAAATTACTGATTTCATCTAGAAATGTTTGATATAGAGTCCTCAACAAAAACAAGCATAGAAATGGAACTTGTATTAGAACCTTTACACATTTGCATGGAGAAGCTAAAAATAATCAATGGGCTATAGAGGTCGATCCCTAAACTTAAACTACAGAGCACACCATACTTCACAACTACAATATAAGTACGCAGCCCATTGTGATTTCTATTCATCACCAGGTCCAAAATAACTCAATTTCTGAAGCTCACTGGACCACATAAAGCTGAAAAAAATAAGAGAGAGACAAATTGTTAGTAGTGAATAGATCATCTCAGAACATGCAACAATGTCGTTTTTTCTATTGTAAATTTACAACCATAGTATGTGACTATGTGTATGGAAACATTAGCAAACTTCCGAATAATATTGAAGGGTTGCAAAGCTAAAGAAGGTCACCATTACCAGCCTGGAGAATGGAACAGAGTTATGGATTGATTGGAGGGCTAAGTTCGTTCCCTAACCATGCGACGATGGAGATCATCTAATTTCTGTCTCCGACTCTTAGTGCTGTGCAATGAAAGTAGTTACCAAATCAGATTATAGTTTAAGTCGCTGGAAATTTCGCTTAGTTTAATATTGTTCAATTACACGTACCCAACAGTACGTCGCTGCTCACTTCTTTCGTCCTGGATAACAAAAAGAGAATTCAGGTTCACAAGACGTTCAACAATGGAATCTATAAAAGGTCATCATTTAGCAAAGACAGCATATGACACTGTTATGAAGTAAGAGATGCAAATCTTTAAGTTTGTACGCACTGTCTTGTCTTGAACAGGATCGATTCAAGAATGAAACTTTGACTGACAATTTTCATGAGTGTAATTTATAATATAGTATTTCTATGAGGAGCCGGGAACTCCAAAAAACACTTTTAGAGTCTGTCGCGATGTTCCTGACTGGAAAGGAATAGCTAGTAACAGTAATCTGTTCTATGAGAAACAGCTGATACAGGTTCAAAAACTAACCTTGTCCTCATCATCCATACGTCGTGCAGAAGGCTCTATATCTTCATTTTCTACTCGAAAAGCTTCCAAGACAAATACCATAATCTGAAAATTACCAAGTATAGGCAAAGTGTTAGTATGCTATACACATGATAGATACCTAAGAAAGAAGAAAGTGTTGAACACAAAATGAAAACAAATACTAAGATGAATCAACCAAAAACAAAGCTACGTACTAAATGATATCAGAGTAGATGCTCATACTACAAAAGAACTTAAGCATAGGAAAACATCATTTGCGACAAGGAAAAAGAAAATTCATGAAAATATGTAAGGAAAATATAACCTTGACTTTGATACAACTGATACAATGAGATTATGTTATTTGACACAATGAACTAGTGAAAGAATCTGAGCATCCAATCCAAAACCTTAAAGCAATTGGTGGAGTTGCCCAGTACATGATAAAACCCTCATAAACACATGGATACTTACCAAATTTAATAGCCACAAAGAAGCGATAAGATAGAAGCTGAAGAAGTAGCCGTAAGTCCAGGAAGTTCCTGTCAGTTCCTTGTAGCTCTGAAATGTTAGAAGCATATTATCAGCTACTTGAGATATACCTACTTAAAATTAGTCAAGTTAGGGATGTGCAAAAAAAAGGTATTAATCATCTCAAATAGCTTTACGTAGCACATTGAAGCAAAATGCATAAGATGCAAAAATTGCAACAACTTCTAACAAATGACATCTCAGTACAGACTATTCTAAGAATTATTACGTTTCCGTAGGTCCATTGAATCCTCAAAAGCATGTACTGAACGTGGAATGGAAGTCCAGCTCGTTCAGAGACAAGTTAAAAATGAACAGTAAGAGAAACAGCACACTTGTCAACCATATTAGGAAACATAAGCAGCACTGTTGGCGTGTTATAGACTACTCAATCATAAGAAACTTGTCAATTGCCTTAGACTTGCATGTTTTCCATGTTTATCTTTTAAACAGAAAAAAATCTCTCCCTTCTCAAAATTTTGTTACCCTGTAAACATTAAGTAGTTAAGTACCATCTTGAAGCAGAGTGATCATTTCTGAATAACTAAAGAAGTACCTCCGGACTATATACTTATGTATAAAGAAATAATACTATGAGAGAATCTGAACATCAATCTAATGGTCGATATCTAAGATTATTATAATACATCTGAAAATCCTTAACAGCCAACGTACAGGTCTGCAAACGTTGGGCCAGATACCAAGTTAAACAACTTGGGCACCGAACTAAAACTTTAAAGTAATGAGTGCAAGTAGTCTAGGACCATTACAAAACGCCTTTTTGGACACCCTAATCAAACGATGTGTGACGTTGTATATGTCCTGCAAATATTTATGCCTCTAAAGTGTACACGTATCATCCATGTGCTTTTCTTTTCTGTAAACTCCCAACTTTTAGAGAATCACATGACAAGATACATGATAAGAACAACAAAGTTAGAATGCAATCACTTCAGGACCGACAGATATATCCCTCAGACCTATTTGAAAGTGTCCCAATTGTCTTTTTTTTTTGAAGTTTTCCGATAAAGTTATGAAACAAATACTACTGTTTTTCTGTTAAATATGCATTAAAAAAGATGGTCATTATGTGTAAAACAGTTCTTCTAATCAGACATAGTGGTAATTGAGGACACTCTCGTTGATTAAAATACCTGCATCACTGGTGGCCATATTCCCATCACCAACAAATTGAAAAGTGTCACCATGCCATTTGGATAGTCATTGAAGTTAAAAAGTAAATAGCTTCAATTGTCAAGACAACAAAGTTGACAGACTGACTTCCAAGTGGAAACACTACAAGAATATCGGCAATCAAATGTGATCTTGATATTATATGTTAAAATGGAATGTTCTAATAAGATATTCATGAAAGGAGAAAAAGACTGTTTCCTCGTTGTTTGTCAAGAAAAATGACTTGTAGAATACTCTGCAAGGGATTTCACAACTAACAAAAGGATACTCATAACTAGCAAGGGCAGTTTGGTTTAAGTTGGGGTTTCCAGTGTTCACAATCCCACCAAAGATCTGCACAAGTTGAAAACAGAACTAAGCGTTAAAAGGGCAGGAGGACAGATAAATGTTATACAAACATTAGTGCAATATGATAAAGAAAATGAGGAGGAAAAGATAATGAGTTTTTTTGTATGATGTCATTTTGACAATGCTCTGCTGCCAAAGGCAAGTAGAAGATGAGAGGAACGAAATCCAAGATCGAGTGATTAGCAAAGTGATAGCAGCAAAAGGAGTCAAATATACCTGTAAACCAAGAGAGCAATAAATGCATATGATACAGAATATGGTTCCCCAGTATGGCAGCAGACTATACAGGAGGCGCAAAAATGTGGCAACAAAGGCACGAAATCGCCGAATGTGAATCAAAAGTCTTACAAAACGTAACATTCTTGTGATAAGAAGATAGCGAATCCTACCAACACCAGCAAGAAGAAGCAATTAGTGTATCTCTAAGAAAGGAATGCTAATTATAAAACACCAGAAAGAACAGACTTGACTGCATCATGCAACCCTGTTCCTGAATACTGTAAATATTCAGCAGTATATTTTTCATTCTTATATGGTTACACGCATTCTCGGTAAAAATAGAATACTCCAAAAACGGATGATGCTAAATACCCTAAGATTGACTTGCTGTATTCTCTGAAAACCACATGAAAATGTTGAACGTACATTATATTCAGTCAGAAGATATAACTTTTTGAGTTACATCCGGTTAATATACCATAATCGTGAACTATATTTTGTCTTTCAGTCCTCCTTGACAAAATTTAAGCTAAATTACCATCATTTGGAGCACATTTTAATGTGCATGTTCAGCCCACTCATCATCATTCTGGAGATTATAGAAAGTAGATAATATTATGCCCATGCAGGCTCACTATCACTAAAAGAAAAGTGATACAAGCTGCAATAGGTGAACTGGGATCAGTCTCTACCTTCTGGCTATAACTAGTACGCCTTATTAACTCTCTGCCTTATGACTAGCATTTAAAAGATTTTATTGAAGTATGTGATCACTTCATCTAAAGCTAATACGTTTATTTAATTAATTATGTCTTCAACACGTCCCTTCACATGCGTGCCTGATTCTTTTTTCACAGGTCAAGCACATGGAAATTGTTTTTTTTTTTTTTATAATGGATGGTGGTGAGACGGAACTGAGATCTCTAGCTGTTTTGATACCTTTTTCTAGTGTATAACCATACCATCTAAAAGTTCAAGTTGTTAAAAGAAGCACCCTTTTATTCAATTGTCTTCAACAACAGCAACAACAATAACAACAACAACAAACCCAGTGTATTCCCACCTGGTGGGGTCTGGGGGATAAGATGTACGCAGTCCATACCTCTACCTCTAAAGAAGTAGAAAGGCTGTTTCCAATAGACCCCTGGCTCAAGATACGAGACACCACGCAAATACATAGTATATAATAACATAGTACATAAATACATAGTAAAGCACCGAACAAGGTTACATCAAATAGGAAAAATAACACAAATCCATCATATTGAGGAATAACATCAATATCAATTCATTAAGATAGGTTTCTATTTTGCACGCGTCAAATTTTTTTACTTGTCTATGGAAACATGCTGTAAAATAATTAAACTACTCGAGAATTGCAAAGAACATAGAATTTGGTAGTCACAATAAAATGAGCTATAAAGGTCTTTACCAATTTCTGTTGGACAGGGCATTCAGAGCATCAAGGTCTACCAAAATAGTCATTTCTTCAATAACTGCAAAAAATTGCAATCATCAATAAAATAAGTTAAGATCAATAACTTTGAAGAAATGATTTTAGCAATCTCACTATGTTCACATAGTAAGAAGAGACAATTTATACAGTGAACTTGACAAGCAACAGTGTTGTTGAATGCATTCACATAATTTATCATCATTAATAAATTGCAGGTTTTGAAACTCTGCCCACTTCCCAGGGGCGGAGCCACCTTATGGTTAGGGGGTTCGCCCGAACACCCTTTGGCGGAAAATTATACTGTTAAAATTATTTTTTATGCATATATAATTGATGTTGAACCCCCTTCGGCTAGTTCGTGTGCGTACTTTTTTTGATTTTGAACTCCCTTAGTAAAAATTCTGGCTCCGCCACTGCTCCCAGTCCTGAAAGTTCTTTCTAAACTTTAAATTCCAAAACAATTCTCCATCTTGTAGTCTTAGGATTAGTTAGACTATATTGTGGAACGAAAATCTGAAAAATGTTTGGAATGTAATCTTGAATAAGTTATCCCCCCAAACCCACACGTCCTCAGAATTTTACCGTCCTCCCATCTTTATCCTAAATGAATTGACACTAAACTTTTTCCATCCCTTCAAAATATTCCTCCATAATCCGATCTATAAAGCAAATTGATTAGTCCTCCAAAACACTATATTTTTCCACCATCACCTCCCTCCAAATGCCATGATTTTTAGTCTCAAATCTCCGTAAGCATCTCCCAAAAAATGTAGTCAAATCATTGAAATTTCATATATCTTTCACGTAAGCACCATGCTTGATGCTTCACATAAACTACAATTTCCCTACATGATATCATGTATTTAACATCAAAATCCAACTACTTCATTTGAGACTTCCAAATTCCATCAAAAATTAACATCTCCTTACAAGATTTCTTTTCTCTTCTCATTTTCCACTATCTACCTACCAAGATTTTTACTCCCACACCAACAAACTACGAAATAATGGTAAATAGGTATTTTGTTAGTAAACATGCTAAGACAAATCACTTGAGTGTTTGTTTAATTAAAGACCAGCTCAGGTTTGAGAGGAAGTAAAGAAAAGATGTTGGTAGAAGATCCTCAAATAAATCAAGACACAACAAAAGGCCAAAGTAAATAGGGCCTAAAATCTTCTACTGGATGGATAAAGAGAAGCTACAAAGTACCAATATATCCCAAGCAAAATCATGGTACATATATTTCACATAAGTCAGAGAGTTATCTCCTTCCTAGAGAAATGCATATAAAAAACAGTAGAGGAGAAACTTCATATGACAAAGAAATAATTGCATTTCTATAATAAATCAACAACGAAGGTTTAAAAATATGTATAGAAAATCCACTATAGGGGAACTTTCTATACATTCCTCTAATTAACAGCCTCTCTACCCTCACAAGTCAAGGGTAAGGCCGCAAACACCACCCTCCCCAGATCACATTTGTTGGATTACACTGTGTTTGTTGTTGTTATAAGAAATAGAACTAGGAGTAGAACAATTTGAAACGAATTAAAAATGTCAAGTCAAGCGCTTATGCAATATTTTCAATATAAATTTAATAAGAGACATTAGGTTTTAAAGTCTCTGCAACATACCAATGAAGCAAGTGATGCAAAAATCAAATTGATTTTTACCATCCCTCCAATAGTTTCCAAAACCATAGGTGTAGACTTTTAGTGTCATCTCAATGACATATAACCAACCTGTGCAACAAATAGAAAATACTAAGAGTCCTGGTAAGGATAGCTAATTTTTAAGGATGTTGGCGGCTTGGTGCCGAGGCCTAATTTCTGCAACTTACCAAAACAGATCTCTATCTTTTGCCACAAGGTTTGAGCTGAGTTGTCCTGCATATCAAGCTAGAATTCACCAGCAGTAAAAGTTAGTGAGATTCATGGACTCAGATTAGATGTCGACAAAGAAAATGAAGAAGATGACTCTTGAACCGAAAGGTCTTTGTTTCATAGCACAGGCGCACAAAACTTACTACACAAATAATAACTTCCCCATTCACATACATAAAATAAGAAAATTAAAGTAAAGATTTCAGATCATGTAAATAAATTGACCTTGGATGTAACTCAGCCCCAAAAGATAACTCATGAGGTGAGACTGCTACCATATAAGGAGGCACCAGCCCATTCTCTCAATAATTATGAGACTCTCAGCACCTATCCACACACCTAGGCCTGGACATTTGGAGTGTCGACAACATAACATAGGAGCTCAACATTGGATAAATCAAGAATAACGATGGGCCTAGCTCCAGCTACCATGTGACCATCTCATCTAAACATTTACCTATTAGAGATATCACATTTTTATATACTTAACTATACGTTTTCACCAGATAATATCATGTGAGGGTTCCAATTTTCTTTTTCTTCCTTTCTTTATTTCTTTTTGCTATGAGAATATTGATTGTATAATTTCTTCAAAAGACTAGTGATTAGTTAAGATGGTGCCAGTCCTTTCAAACAAAAAGGATTTGGAAGATATGCTATACTTATCTGATATGGATCCTACACTGTTGACGTAGCACCCACAAAATACAAAAGCACAACAAAGCAAACAAAGCAGAGAAAAAGTTACTCGGTTGTCATAAGTTCAATGTTCAGGGTGCATTTGAGTCTGGTAGTACTCCTTATACAAGAGGAAGGATGCCAAACTTAAGCTTGATTAGAGATCACAACCACAACTATTAGGGCAGTTGCTAGTTATTACCAGGTTGAAGGATCAGAGTGTGTGTGTGTACTGCATGTACATACGTATACATATATGTATCCCCAACAATACTTTATAGACATCGTAAGCATTTAACAAAAAAAGTTTCACAAGTTCACACGAGGCAACCCTGTAGTAGTCCTACAGGCTGGGTCTGTTTACAGATCCAAAGTTCAATTAGAGATTGTAGATGGCTTTATGTATACATACCATAGTTTCAATAATTACAGCAACAAGATTGACAAGGAGAACGAACACTATAATGTTCTCAAACTTGGTGCTTCGGATGAAGCCTCTCAACTTCTCCGATGCTTGTGAATGATAGAAATTTGGACACTTTTCAAAGATTGACAGCTGCAAGGGAAAGCAGCATATTAAGGGTTCACCATTACAACCAACAAAGTTGTAACTTGAAAACGGAAAAATGGAAACTCACTGAATCCTCCTCTTTAAATTTTAGCGCAATGATATTGCATAGTCTATCAAATTCATCCAAATCTATCTGCAGTTGAAACAAAGAAATTCATGAGACGACTAGAATATTAAAAAAATTGGAAGACGATAAGCAATTTCATGATTGAGAAAACTTTTTCACTGAAAGGAGAGATTTCTATTCTTCAAAAGACATCTGGTTCCATGTACAAATATTAGAAACAAAAAAGTTATCTGACTTAAGCAGATCTAAGACTCTGAAAAGAGAGGCACCAGAAAGATCTACTTACTAAATCCATCAATCCCTAGAGACTAATTGCTCATCTCCCGTTCCAACAACAGACCAAGTATTTTGGTAGGATAAAACAAAATTTTCAAGATTGAGAAGCGAATGGAAAATACGAGATAAATAGTTCAAATCTCACATAACTTGCATAATCTAAAGGTAAATTCAAATTTGTCATAGGAAGTACGAAACTAGAAAAACTAGGGTTCAAGGACACAAAGTTGAAAAAGTTAAATCTGTTTTCCATGTACTAATGTTCCTGGAAGTAGTTGGTAAGCCTAAAAGTTCATGTACACTCCAGTATACACATAGATTCTGCTTGTGGGTGCTATTCCATGAACTACATCCACAAGATAAACTGCAACAAAGAAAATGAAGCTAAATAATCTAGCAAGACAATTTCTGCTAGAGCCTTTACAGATGTAATGGGGCCATAGTTGCGATAGTCACTATCCAATCTATATACAGCAAATAGAGAAGAGGTAGTTGATTTAATCATTGAAGTCGTCATGTCAACAATTCAAATGTGTACAAATTAAAACCACATGAAGAATGATGATAATGGAATCACCTCAATAGGCCAGTTAGTTAAAAGATTCATAAGTACCTTAAAGTCACGAGTAACATCCAGCTCATTGAATATCAACTCAAAATCATCTCTCGGAATTTCTGGTATCGTCCTAAAACATAAGTCAATTTAGATGGCCATGTGTTAAGAGGAGACAACATAAGTCAATTCAGACACATTACTATCAGGAAGAGGTATAGAAAGAACTTAAATGATATCATCCCCAAAGAAAAACCAGTAAATAACTATTATCTAAGACAAGTGAGGGTAGATGTATTCCTAAGCATAAAATATAAAATCATTATCCACAAAATGTTGTGCTTTCCTTTTATCTTGCCCTTTCTTTTTCAGTTAGTAAAATGGCTTCAGAGAAAGAAAACAAACTAAAAGACATGAATCTCTAATGGTTTGTATTAAGCTGATTTCCTGTAGATGGATTAGTTATTAAGTGTAGTTAGTAATATAACATTAAACCATGACATTTTTAAACTTGGTCAGTTGAAGAAGCAAGAAGCAAAGGGCAGTTGCTAGATTGAGCGCGGCGCCAGAATATAGAGCTATGGTTTAGGGTGTTTGTGAACTTCTGTTGCTACAAAAGCTACTTGAGAAATTGAGATTATCTGAAAAAGGGAAACTTTCCATGTACTGTGACAACAAGGCTGCAATTAGTTTAGTTCATAATCCAGTCGAGCATGACCGAACAAAGCATGTTGAAATTGATCGACACTTCACCGAAGCAAACCAAGTCTAGTATTTAAGTGGAAGAGGATAGAGGGGATGATCCATCATCCCCGAGTTTCAAAAGTTGTGACTGGCCCAAAGATTTAACTCTATTCTAGACAGATTTCTTGGTCATAAGGAATATCAATATCTAAACTTAAATATTCTATTCACTCAGATAAATGGAAAACATTGTCTTCTTATGAAAACTAAAGACCAAAATCAACTATGCCTTTTCTTGCTCAATAGACCTCTTAATAGAAAAAAGCACAAGGTGTGCCACCTTGTCAACATTCTAACTGGCACCCCTAAAGCAATAAAACTGTCACGGCTAGATACTGGCCATGGAAACATTGCTGTCAGATCAGTACTGAAAAAACCCTTGTCCTGAAACACAATTTCATTTAACTGTCATCTAGAAAGCTTACGACATTTTTCTTATTGGTAAACATGTCAAGATAAATACAACATTAAATATAGTAACAACATGCTGCAGTTGATTTTGCAGCAGAATTATCTATTTTGCAACTGTTAGATAATTTCAGTTTTAAGGAATGGCAGTATATACCAAAAGTAAAAAAAAAAAAAAAAGACAATGAATAGAAGACGCCAGAATATAGAAGCAGAACTCCTACAAGTCCAAAATGCATTAGGAGTTCACATGGAGAATGAATGAGCTTTACCTGTATTTGTTAAGTTCCTTAAAGAGAAAGAAACATTGCTCTTTATCGACGTACCCGCTTTTCTGTCAATGTCAAAAGAAACAATATTATTAGGAGTAGGAACCAAAAGACTTAACGTCGATGGAATTGGTGAATTTCCATTAGGAGAGGCAAACAGAATCTTCTTTAGCAGTATTTTCCTCGATAGTAAGGTAGGGGAAATAGATTCATAAATCACAGCTACATATTTTGCGTACCACAAAGTTATATGGAAGTACTTTCTCCTTGACAATTTTCTTCTTTCCGCCTCCCCCACCACCACCACCACCACCACACACAACACACACATACACCTACCTGTTTGTGATTATTCAGGGAAGGGGAGCAAGGAACGGAGTGTCTTTAAAATTGTATTATGAATTCATTTCATCTACCTGTTTTAGCAAACATTGATAATACCAAAATTATGTCTGTCAAATATAAGCATATCTTCCCTGTATAAAAGGAAGAGAAGAATATTCTCCATGGAAAACCACAGAAGCTTAATTGGAAAATAAGTCATCAAATGTCCGACTCACAGTGTTATCAATCAGGTAAAATACTTTAGTCAAAATCCGCCGCCTCATTTCATCCTTTTCAGCCACTTTTTTTTTAAGCTACAACCAAAGATAATAAATAAATAAATATGCATCTGCAAGGTGCAAAATCTACAGAAAATATTAGTGTTCTGGCAAATACAATAATATGATACAAGGTTTTCCAGTTAGCTTATAGCTAAAAAGACAGAAATATGTTACCTCACTTACGAAGCTACCATATATACCAGCGACAATTAAGTTGACGACAACATAAATGCTCACTATCACGTAGAGAATAAAAAATAAGCAATACCAACGTGCGTCCCTGAAAGAAAAATAGACAATGCAGATTTCAACAGGACTTGAAAGAACTAGAAAAAGAAAAAGCAAGTCAGTCCAACATTCATGAGAGTTTATACAGAAAAAATTAAGTCCAACATAAATTTTAATAAGAGAAAACGCTCAGTAAGAACTCTTGCCAATGACAAAAAATGTAGCTTTACTCAGATTGTCTCCAATTCTATTATTATGGTTTTTTCTAGAATATGAAGGTCGCGGACGCACTATCTTATACTATAGCTATGTGTATAACCAAAAGGAGGAGCTTTAATGGCAAGATCTAGCTTATCTGTTAAAGATTTTAGATCTTTTCAAACTCAAATGATATAGAGGGTAAAAGGGAGACTAAAGACAGTTTTTTAAGGGCACTTACTTGTATGCTGGGATCCAGACATCTGGATGATTTGATGCGGTAAATAGAAGAAACATTTGGTATAGCGTGGTGCCATATGAAGTAAACGTGGTTTTTCCCAACTGTGTGTCTGTAAAGAAGACATATCCTAACCAGCTCGAGAATAGAAGATATAAAGCAGATAAAGCCTGCAAAGGGGAGAAAAAGAGAGCACAGATAAACAAAGCAAGGATTAGGTTAGCAAAGGTGATAAGAATTCAGGTACGAAACATTTACTTTATCATATTAAATGGCCTAAAATCTGGTAATAATAAACTATTAACCCCAAAAGATAAGGAGAACTAACCACAACATTAAGATAGGCACCAAACATTCCTGCAAGGATGAGGAATATCTCTCGTAATTCCCTGTTGTCAGAAAAATGGATTTAAAGTCACTTGGAAATCGCAACAAAGGAAGCAAGTCAATCGATAAAAGTAAGTTCTCTAGGATGATCATCTCACCAACTACATTTTATAGGAGTGAATGTTGAGCCTTTAGATGAATGATCATCGCAAGAGTTACATTTGGCTACAAAATTTTCTTAAGTAATTGTTATTACTTGGTGCTGATAAAATTACGCCTTATCAGACTGTAAGTTCAAGTGAATACATTGAAGGAGTTGTGCCCTCTGGTTTAGTTTACTTGTATGTTGCCTCTCATTTTGGAGAAGCTACTTCTTTTTCAAGTAGGAATCTTCAAAACGGGTCCTTGCTTTTACCATCAAATAGGTAACGGAAGAGCCAAAGATCAAAAATGAACAAGCCTTTTCAAAACAATGTTAATGCATTGTCTTGATTAGAAAGGGTTGTGTTTTGACTTCATACACATTGCTAACACGACACTGAATTATGATATATTTGGAATAGGCTACATAGATGCAGCAAGATATGGACGGGTATATCAGACCGGATGATATTTCATACTGTCACAGAGTTCTATGTTCTCTAATTTATTTTCAAATTGTCATTCCTTTCGAAAGTCAACAATCACTATCCTTCATATGCATTATTAGCATAATACTGAAAACAGTGGAATAGACTATGAAGATGCATCACATCAGCATATGAAAGGTTCCATATGATGCTTCCTACGTTCATCAGAAGAATGTATCTATAAGACTATCACTAAAACATGACGATGCATCAGCATATGAAAGGTTCCATATGATGCTTCCACATTTCATCAGAAGAATGTGTCTATAAGACTCTAACTGAAATATACTTCATCTGAGAGGTTCATTCTCATCATCAGAGGAAAAGTTTAGTACTAAGTACTAACACCCATAAAATGCAACTTAAGCGAAAATCGAATTATATTCATCACACGTATACTGCGTGTCAAAGACATGCGTATATACTTTACACAGGTGGAGCTCATTTGAGTATTTGAAGATACCAACATTGACTCTCAGAGAGACTAGAAACACATCTGGACACTTTCATTAATTTCAAAAGTCGTAAGGTAGCAATTTCGTAAAACCAGATCACCTAGCTTACTTTCTAGGTTGGTAGGGGAGGGTGGGAAAGTGTTATGTGTTGGGATTCACACTGAAGATTCTACCGTAATTGTGTTTTATTTCGAAAAGAATTTCTCAGTAGAAAAGGTTTTCTTTAGTTGTCATCTGAGTTATCGCTGCTAAGGTTTGCAATTATTAGCTTCCACATGACGTCCTGATATTCCGATCACAACATTATGGACAACGAAAAACACACAACTGTCAATTTATATTTGGTTAAAGCAGATGAACACTATGACACTTGCTTAATCTTCCAGGTAACACTACTAAAAGCTCACTTCTTTCCATACATTCACATAATAATAGAACACATACGTTGTCTATTGTGCATAATAATCATATATCTACTTCTAATTATTATCATATTTTCAGTTAAGAGGAAAAAAGACAATAAAGACTACACAAGAAACAACATACCCAGTACAGTCTCACAAAGTGAGGTCTAGGAAAGGAAGAGTATATGCAGACCTCTTTAAGGCATAGGAGAAGACACCTTAGGCAAAGAGTTGACCGTTGTACACCCTTTGCTGGAATGTTATATGGCGTACAGAGGTTAAACGTTAGCTATTTATGAGTGTATATCTAATTTTGCATACCCTTAAGCTGAAAAGAAAATTCGCACACCCTTCATCAAATTAATGGTTCCCCACTGCTCTGAGGTGAGGTAGAGAGGTTGTTTCCTATAGACCCTCCGCTCAAGACAAAAGCGGTTCAAAAAAGGACGTAACAGACGTATAAGAGAATAAATATTAACAAAAACAAAAATAGTATAGCAGAAAAACAGTACAACAAGATAATACTATAATACAACTAGAAGAAAAGACTACTACAACAACAACATATCCGGTGTAGTTCTAGACCCTCAGCTACCTTACCTCTACCTCCTCAGAGGTGAGGTGGAGAGTTTGTTTCAGATAAACACTCCGCTCAAGACAAACGTTGTTTAGAAAGAAGACTGTAATGAACATACAAGCATTACAGATAGTATATCAGAAAAATAGTACAAGAAAATAATACTATAATACAACTAGAAAAAAATACTACTATACAACAACATACCAAGTGTAGTTCTAGACCCTCAGCTACCTTACCTCTACCTCCTAAGAGGTGAGGTAGAGAGTCTGTCTCCGATAGACCCTCAGCTCAAGACAAAAACAGTTTGGAAAAATACCTTAATGAACATGCAAGCACTACAGATAGGAGTATATCAGAAAAATAGTACAACAAAATAGACTATAGAACTAGGAAAAAAAAAAACTACTAGAAGAAAAAGTAAAAAGTGAATAATCCAACAAATGCATGCATACCTATTGTTCAAAATCAAGAAGACCACTCGGAGATAAGGTGCAATACGGAATGGCAGATAACTGAAGTTTGAGAGAAAGAGCATGTACACCACAATATCTGCAGCCAATATTAACAGCAAAATGACCTGAAAATCAACCAACAAAAAAGGAAAAAACTGTTAGCAAAGAAAATTAAGCAATTAAGATTAACCAATTCAAATAAAACCTTTGGAAATTCTTTTCTGATTAATTAAATGCATTTTATTGCTGTCCCTCCTCAGGTACTCCGTTTGAACTTATATAAGCATGTAGCCGTGTGTGCGACTTTTTATCTGTCCATACTAGTTCCCGTGAGTGCGAGATAGTTAGATGCGAGATAGTTAGAAAAGTGATTTGAAACTTTTGCTATGATAGATAAAATTATATTTTTATTATTTTTTAAATATTTAAAACTTAAAATTTATTTAAATTTAGTTATTAAATTTTTTCTTATTTGAAGTATATATCTTAAATTTTAAATTTTTAAAATTTATATCTATAATCTATATCTATCTATAATTTATATCTATATCTATAATCTATAATATATTAAAAGTGTGAAAATTCTTAGAAAAGTGATTTGAACTTTTTGTTCTTCATTAAAAGAGTCTACAATAGATAAAATTATCTTTTTACTATTTTTCTAATATTTAAAACTTAAAATTCATTTAAATTTAGTTATTAAACCTTTCCTTGTTTAATTATATACCTTAAATTTTGAATTTGTAAAATAATTAAATATTACCTTAATTAAATCTTTAAAAGAAAGACAATTAGTTGAAAATTCTACAATGGCCAATTACTTGTATAATTAATATTGTGGTATAACTTAAAACTGTCTTTTTACTATTTTTTTAATATTTAAAAATTAAAATTCATTTAAATTTAATTATTAAACCTTTCCTTGTTTGAATTATATACTTTAGATTTTAGATTTTTTAAATAATTAAAATATTACCTTAACTAAATCTTTAAAAGAAAGACAATTAGTTAAAAATTCTACAATGGTCAATTACGTGTACAATTAATATTGTGGTATAACTTACCTAGAATACCATTGTTTTAAAGTTTACCAAAACTAATATTTAACAATTTTAAATTAATTAGAATTTTACCTTATATAAAAATAATTTTTACAATTCTATTCATGTATATTTTGGATCAACCTTCACGAGAAGTATATCGTGTCTCTACTTCTAAGTTTTCTTCTTATTTTTATTTTTATTCCGTGTCGTTTTCTTCATTTATTATCATCATTTTTTCTTCCTTTATTTCTTTTAGTTTATAGCGTTAAATTTTTTATATGAATCACAATCAATGATTGATAATGAATTCTTGAGTTTTTCTTTCAGATGAAAATTTCTTATCAAAATTTTTAACAAAAAAAGCATGTTGATGCAGAATAAAGTAGCTGAAAAAAAAAAAGTTATAATTTTTTTTATCATCTGATTTATCATCGCCAAAATTTAAAATTGCTTGCTTTTCTTTTTATGTTGTTTAGAACCTTTATCAGGATTGGAAGTTGGTTTATATTGTTGTAGTACATAAGGGATACACTCTTTTTTTTGTGTATATTTGATTCTATGTTTTTTTTTTTATAACAGTTTGAAATTTTTTTTGGTGTTTTGTGAAGAGACATATACAAGTATTTTTTAAAAATTTTTTGTTGAATTTAGTTAATATTTTATAAATTATGGCCATGATATGTTTTGCAGCATGTATAAAATTATATTTTTCTGTTGTTGAATGTGTTTTCTAGCCGATTTTTTAGGTATTTATAGATATAGATAGATCAAAAGACTAAGGAAGAGGGAAGTGGCCTAAATTCGAATTTAGTCGGATTTTAATGTGAATAGCGGATACAGGGTGGACAGTAAAAAGAAAAAAGAAAATCATGGAGGATATGATTTCCCTCCTCTAAATCAAAGTTGAAATTGAACCATAAATATAGATACAATCAGCTCAAACACCTTTAAGAATATTCTTGAAATAGATAAGAGGCATCAAGAGCAATTGAAACATGAAAAACTTTAATTGTATAGTTTATAGATCCCACAATACCCTTTTTTTTCATTTAAAGGTATATTTTATATTGGACAAAATTGTAATTCAAATTATTTTTTAATATTTAAAATTTAAAATTTTAAAATTAACTAGAATTTTATTTATCAAAGTTTTCCTTATGTGAAGTTTATAAAATCCTAAAATTTAGGAGTTTGAGATTAATTATTATTTTTCATATATATATAATTTATAGAAATAGATCAAATTTTATTTTATCCCCATTTGTCTGTTAAAAATTGAACGAAAAGATGTGAAAAATTCAAAAGTAATTAGCTTTGTTTTGTAGAGAACATGCTATGAATTTGATTAACAAATTATGATATTATTTCTTCTATCAACATTGAATATCCAGATTTTATGAAATTTATTGGTAGCATAAAAAAATTTATGAAATTAATTAGATTATGTTTTTCTTATTAAAATATTTTAGTAATTTCTTGAAAATATATTTTCATGTTTTAAGAAACTGTTTATGAATACGCAGTTGATGAATAAAATCTTGAAGATAAGTTAACTTTATAGGTCTTCTTTTGTTTAATCGATTCAGGTACCAAGTAACAAAACTCTTTTTGATACATTGAATTAAAGAATTCAAGACATTCAATTAAGGCGGAGGGATTAATTATTTCAGTACCACAACGTATATTGGTTTGCGCTTAGGAATATATCAATATAATTTGGAGACAATGTCAAATTCGGCAAATGCTTTGGTGTCTAACATATGATAGAGACTAACATAAATAAATATTTTATTAAATATAGTCTCTTATGAAAGATTTTTTTTCTTTCTGTGTATAATTTAAATGCTTGATGTGAGACACACGTGCAACACACGTATCCTAAATTAGTTTACTAATATATATAAGCGGGTTAAAGTAGGCAGGAGAAGGTGTCCTACCAGCTTAGCTGAAGTTTAATGTTGTTATTTCAGTGCTTTCAGCCACCCCAACAATCCCTTCTAAAGGATAATTTAATCATTTTATAAGGATTTCAATCATAAACTTTGTATTTGTGGATGGAATCCCCTATAAAATTTAGAATAGTGATTTTCGCCTTTTGGACGATACTAAATAAATGACTATTTGAATTGAGATTTTGAGCATAAAAATTCAACCTGTAAAAAATGGGCCTAACCCTGGGGAAGCAGCTAGCTTAAGTAGTTAGTTGGTCATGCCTGCATACTCTGTTATTTTACTTATCATTCTTAATTAATTATTATATATCATTATATTTTTAAAAAATTAATAATATTTAATAAAAAATTGAAATAGATATTTATGACATGTCTGTTTCAATTGACTCAATTGCAATATTTCTATGTCAACCTTAATTAATTATTATAAGTTATCTGCTTACAGAATTCATACTATTTAATAAAAAGGATAAAATAGACATAAAGTGATAAACTACCTCATCATGTTTTAAATTAATTTGACATTTTATATGAGGTTTACTTAATTTTTTTCTCATAAGTATTTTTATAGCAATTTTGTTATATCACTTTTAATTAGTTATCATGAGTCATTTAAGACAGATCTGTTTTACCACTTCAATCATGATATTTGGTTGACTTCAAAACTATATTAATGTCACTTAAATTGGAATAGAAGAAAAAACATCATAAATCATAATTAGTAAAGACTTATATTATTTTAAAAATATAATTGACTATCAATGCCACAAAAGTTTGAACATGGAAAGTACTATAAATTACAATAGTTAACAACTTAAAATAGTAAATTATAATGTCAAAAAAAATATTATAAATTACAATAGATAACAACTTAAAAAATCTAAAAACGTATTAAAAATACAACTGATTATTTAAATTTTATTTATGTTATATAAATTAATACAAAAAGAATAACATACATTGGGTTTGTCCTAACATAGCAACCTTGTCTCCTTGATATCTAGTTACTATATATAAGCGTGAGTGGCAGCTGGAAGCAAGCAGCTCACGGTCGACATGCCTGCTTCCAGCTGCCTGCTTGCTCTGTGATTTTTTCTATTTCATCCCTAATTAATTATTATATCATGACATTTACGTATTAAAAAAATAATATTTAATAAAAAATATCATAAATATTTATAAAATAAAATAGACATTTATGACATGGTTGTTTCAGCTGTTTCAACTGTAATTTTACTATATAACCCATGATTATTTATTATGAGTCATTCAAGTATTTAAAAATTAATAATATTTATTCTAAAAAAGATAAAATAAACACAAAATGATAAATTAACTATTGATGTTTTAAATTAATTTGACATCTTATATGAGACCCACTTAAAAAATTTTCACAACTATATTTTATAGCAATTTTGCTATATCACTTCTAATTAGTTATTATGAATCATTCAATACGTGCCAATTTTGCTACTTCAATCGTAATATTTGGTTGACTCTCGAAATTATATCAGTATCACTTAAACTGAAATAAGAAAAAATATCATAAATCACAATAATTAAAAATTTATATTACTTTTAAAATATAAATTGACTATCAATACAATTACAATTGCAAATAGCTTAAAATAGTAAAGTACAATGACGAAAAAGTATTATAGATTACAATAGCTAGCAACTAAAAAAATTTAAAAACATATTAAAAATATAATTAATTATTTTCTTTTATTTGTATCACGTAAATTGAGATAAAAAAAAACATATATTGGGCCTATGCTGGCACGGGCCTTCCACATCCAGTATTACTACTATATATAAGCGTGAGTGGGGTGGCTGGAAGCAGGCAACTGATGGTCGATATGCCTGCTTTCAGCTCCCTGCTTGTTCTGTGATTTTACTATATCGTCTTTAATTAATTATTATATGACATTTACGTATTAAAATAAAATAAAATTTAATTTTAAAAAAAGTAAAACAAATATTTATGACATATCTGTTTTACCTGTTGCAACCGTAATTTTACTATACCACCCCTAAGTAATTATTATTAGTCATCTAAGTATTAAAAAATTAATAATATTTAATAAAAAGGTAAAAATAATATAAAATAATAAATTAACTCTTGATGTTTTAAATTAATTTGACATCTTATATGAGACCCGCTTAAAATACCACCCCTAATTAATTATTATATGACATTTACGCATTAAAAAACTAATAAAATTTAATTTTAAAAAAAAAGTAAAACAAATATTTATGACATGTCTGTTTCAACTGCTTCAACCGTAATTTTATTATATCACCCCTGAGTAATTATTATAAGTCATCTAAGTATTAAAAAATTACTAATACTAAATTAAAAAAAAGTAAAATAAATATAAAATGATAAATTAACTCTTGATGTTTTAAATTAATTTGACATCTTATATGAGGCCCACTTAAAAAATTTCACAAATATATTTTATATCAATTTTGCTATATCATTTCTAATTAGTTATTACGAGTCTTTCAAGACGTGTTAGTTTCGCTACTTCAATAGTAATATTTGATTGACTCTCGAAATTATGTCAGTGTTGCTTAAATTTAATAGAAAAAAATATTATAAATTACAGTAATTAAAAAATTAAATTACTTTTGAAATATAAATTGACTATCAATATCACAAAAGTTTAAACAAGAAGAGTATTATAAATTACAATAGCAAACAACTTAAAATAGTAAATTACAATGTCGAAAAAGTATTATAGATTACAATAGCTAATAACTTAAAATATATTAAAAATATAATTAATTATCTAATTTTATGTATATCACATAAATTAATATAAAAAATAGTAATATATGCACGGGCCTTCGGAACCTAGTAATGATATAGATGTGAGTTTGTTTACTTCGACTACTATATTCTTTAATTTAAGTTATTGTTCCATTAGTATGTGGCATTTTTATTACTACCTTTTACCTCTTATTGTATAAATGTATGCTCTGCCCTTATCTTCATACCCCATCTTGCATGACTATATTGATATGTTACTGTATTTTTTTATAATAAAAACTAGTAAGTAACTTTAAAATTATTTTATTGTGTTTTGAAGAAATTTCATGCGTACCTCTTTAATATTCTCTTCGTATTAATTTATATGGCATGATTTAATCAAATATAGAATTTAAAAAATAAAAAAAAGACTTTGCTCCTTTTACTAATATACCATTATTAAAGTTGCTTTAGTGGTGCTTTTTATTAAATGAGACTCAATGAAGGATAAAGTGAGAATTGTATCATTAAATTGTCAAATAAGAAAATATGACATTCTTGTTAGAATCAACTAAAATAGAAAGTGTATCACATAAATTAAAACGGAGGGAGTAATTAAGATATGATTAATAACAACTACTCCCTCCATTTCAAAAGAATGATCCATTTTGATTTTTTTAAGGAATTTATTTTTTTTAAAAAAATAAAGAACACTTTTGCATCTAGTTGTTCTAAATTAAGGTTATGTCAAATATATTAAAATGTGTTTTAATCTTGTGATTTTAAATATATGAGATTAAAAAAGAAAGTAGGTCATATTTTTTTAAATGAATGAAGTGTCATCTTTAGTCTTGAATTTTTAAAGTAACAATTATTTTAAAATAATTTTTTTAAGTTAAGCATCAGTTAAAATAAAACAGACTAATACCAAATACCTTCAGCTTGTTGAGATTCCTTTTCCAGTAGAGATGGAATCCTTCAAATGATATTGGAAATAAAATGTGTATCACAAGAATTATAAGAGTAACAACCTACACAAAGCAATTTGATCCAAAAAAAAAATAAATGTAAATCCAGGATTCTAGTTTATTTAAAAGAATAGCTTCTAGCTTTACATACCTAATTAGAATCACAATTAATTTAACAAACAAATTAACTTCCATAACCTTAATTACCTCATATATAATGGATTGTGTACTAGTCAAATATGGCAACTCTCCTAGAAAGTAATAGTCTCTGTTGTTGCAAGACTCAGCTAAATGCTTAAAACACCAAAGTGGTTTCTGAGAATTAATCAATAAAATTTAATTAATGAAGAACAAAACTGATATTAGTTGCCAATTTAATTAATTAATGAGGGAATTAAGTAAACAAACCTCAAAAAAGTTGAGAATGACTAGTAAGATTGAATTAAATTTCCCAATTAAATGAACATAATTAAACATGAAATATAATGGTGCTGCTTTTTCAAAGTTTGATCCCTCAAGAATTTCTTCTGGTATACCAGCACCATCGTCAGCCTGCATGTTTAATTAACTTAAAAAATTAATTTCATTTCTCACCAAATAATACTAAAATTAAAACATCAAAAATATACTTGGAGCTTAATTCGATCACAAAAGCTATTTTTTGAGATTAACATTAAGATTGTCTATAATTAACCATATAAGGAGCTGATAATCCTAATTAATATCCTGCAATCCCCGTCGGTTAATTATTTTCTAGTATTTGATAAGTAGTAAGTAAAAAAAAAAAAACAAACTAAATTACATCTTTTTTTTTCGAAAAAAGAAGAAGAAGATGTTTTCCTTCCTGCCAAACACACCCTATACATACAATTGAGTCCAACTCAAATACAAGATAAACAAATTTAAATCTTGCTTAAATAAAACTAGCTATTATCGTGAATATAGGATCCCAAATAATTAAGTATGGAGTGCCAGCCGAATTTACATAGAGGAAAGGGTTGCATTTTATGAGTGTGTGATGTAATTGACTGCCTAATATATTTACGAATTCAAATAAATCTCCTTACAATTCTTTTACTTCTCTACTACAAAAACATGTGACAGAGCATCCTTATTTATAATAATAGAATAAAATCAAATTATATAAGATTAGAAAGCATATTCTTATATAAACTTGGACAAATTAGAATAACAATCTTGGTTTAATTTCAACATAGTTTCCTTAAACCAAGATCTTCAAACTTAACGTGCGTCATGAATAACATCATGTCTCGTAGAATTCGAAGTACCTTAGACTTTCCATCAATTTCTTAAAAATACATAGTGACAACGAACTTGTGGGTGTCATATTTAGTCAACTTCAGTTTCTCTTCAACACAATCCAAACTCAATTTTACTTTCATCTTCAAAATACCATCATGATCATATATATATATATATTGGAAAAATAATATATACATACACCTTAAACATCTAGATTATAAGAAAAGTGGGAGGGAATTCTGAAAAGAAACCAACTTCCGTCTCTTCAAGAAAGCTTTGCTTGATCGTCGGTGTCGTCAACTCACTCAGACATTGTTATGAACACGAAAGTGTCCAGACCATTCTCTCATGTTGAATCACACACAAAAACAAAGACAACTTTATCATTGCTCTGAGACTCTAGAGCTTATATTGACCTACCGTAAATGTACAAAACAAAAAGAGAAGTGAGAAGAGAGAAAAAGGACGTACAAGATCAACGAAAGCAGCAGCTTTGTGATAAAGGGATCCTTTAGCAATTACAGCGTCTGATCTGCACTCTAAACTCGAAACAGGCAACAAAGACTCTTCCATGTTCTTTCAAATTACAATTAATCTCTTAATTTGCTGATCAATAGCTAAATTTATACGTACTATATTTTATATGAAACTTGGCCAGTTGAGATTAATGCACAATAATTAATGAGAAGATAATTTATAGTATTTTTTATAGTACTAAGAGAAGACAATGATTATTTTAATAAATTAAACATTCATACGCATGGGAGGTGAAGAGGTGACATATGCATACAACGTAAGGGGTGCGAAACTCAAATATGTTTGGACATGATATCATTACACTTTTAAAAAGTTAAAATATCTGTCGGAAACAACCACTCTCTACCTCTAAGATGGGAGTACGCTCTGTATACTTTGTGGATTTACACTTGATATAGTGTTGTTGTTGTTGGTGTATAAAGTTGATTTATTTATGGGTGAATCCTAATATATTGGCGTAGTACGTTTCTTTAATTTCCTATTTGGTGCTTGATATATTTTTTGGGCCTTCACTAATTTAAATTCACATCACGCGTACAAGTTATTAATGGAGGAAACACTCTTTATAAATTCTCTTTTTTTATTTTATGGCTTGAACCGAGGCGTTTGATTAAAAGATACATATTCTAGCTAACATTTCTATGGGATTATTACAACGTGTAAATGGGAACAGGTGAATTATTTTAATTTCTAACAACTAGTATTTAGGATGCACTTGCTAATAATTTAGTAGTGTCATACCTAATTGCATTTATTTAACAGCACTATCTCTCTTTGTTTATCGTCTAAACACGACGCAATGATTTAAACAGTATATTACTCTCTTAAGGCGTCTTAATTTAATGATTTAATCATATGATTCTTTATTTAACTATTGTTACATTTTCATTCGGTCATTTCTTTTACTTTGTTCCAAATGACTTTCATAGAAAGGAATAGAGAAACATTTTAAATATGCTACAAGTATGGTAGAATTTCTTAATAATATTTACAGTAAATTAAAAGAAATTAAACTAAGTCTTTTGTACACATATATATTCACTTAACGATGATTAGTGAATCATCAATTAAAAATTCCAATGATCTTTTAGATCTTTATTCAAAAGTTTGAACATGACTTTAGTTAATTAAACCCCCGGAATATTTTAATTAATTGCACATGCGTGTACTATTTGAAGTTGAAAAAGTCAATAACTAGTTTCTTACGAACAACAAATTAAGGTTGTAGCAACTAGCACGGGAGAATTGCTCCGCTTTAAATCAAAGGTCTTATATTTAAGCCGTGAAATAAGAATATTCTAGCGAGAAGTGACTCTTCTTTTAGTGAGTTTTGTTGGATATACATTTAACTAAGTAAAAGTTACATAAATTTCAACCCAGTTTCAATTTCAGTTTTTTTTTTTCAAAATTACTACAAATTCTTGATTTAGTCCACATAAATACATCACATTCTTTCGGGTACATCACTTAATTTTAATTTTACACAAATACATCACATTCTTCCGATTACATCACTTAATTTTACACGGATACATCATATTCTGCACAGATACATCATATTCTTTCAGATACATCTCTTGGTTTTACACAAATACATCATATTTTTTCGAATATAACACTACATAGATATATCATATTCCTCAGTGATGTATTTTAACTTTAAAGTAAAATTAGAAATTTATATAATTATTTAAAAGAATTAAAAATTTAAATAACTATGATAAATTAAATTACAATATGATGTAATTTTTTTTTAAATTAATCATAACCTCAAAACAAATACCTTACCCACTATGAGAACTAAAAATAAAATAAAAAACAAGTTGTCCTGCTCCTAACAAATATGATACAAAAAGTCTAAATAAAAAAAGGAGACCATGAACTGCCCAAAGTTTACAAATAAAAGGACCTGTAAACAACTAACATGGAGATAGAAAGAATATAATTAACCTCGATCGTATCCTCTAAAGGTCAACATAATTTATTGTGCCACCGATAGAATTGGCAATTTCAATCCCTATTATAGTTAAGGCGAAGACAAATATCATTTTTGTGATTGTTATTCTACTAATAACCAATGCTATCAATTTGAAATCTTGAAGTTGCATTTGCGTCTGGATCAAATTGCTAAAAATCTA
This sequence comes from Capsicum baccatum var. pendulum, assembly GCA_030864225.1. Classification (NCBI taxonomy): domain Eukaryota; kingdom Viridiplantae; phylum Streptophyta; class Magnoliopsida; order Solanales; family Solanaceae; genus Capsicum; species Capsicum baccatum. Next base: position 247,080,202 of record CM061556.1, read on the forward strand.
AGCCTGCTAAGTATTTCAAAAAATCATATCTTCTTTATTTATTTTTACTTGTTCATATTTAACTAGATGCATTGCTTTTAAAAACAATAACTAAAGGCTAAACTAGTAAGTCAACTAAATATTGAAAAATAAACATTATTTAATAACAAAAGTAAAATAAACATAAGATGATGAACTGTCTCTTGATTTTTCAAACAAGACAAGTAAAATTAAATAACTATTTTAACATACTGAAGTTGATTGGTGTTAGCGTTGAAACTTAAACTCATTGTAAATCTGGTGAATGTTGAGAAGAAGAAAATTTTGGTTTAAAATATGTTGAACATCATTGAAGCTCGGATGAACATCTAATGGAGACTTCAAATTTTTGATGTATAATTTGTTGCTTATTTTGAAGCAGATTATTCAGATCATTGTTCTTGGCGTCATCGTGAAGTAGTATGATAGCTGAAATCAGAGAAACGCTGATGAATTTCGAGAATTCAATAGCTATACTTACTCGAGTAGATCAGTTCAATTAATGGAAGATAAGAAGAAGATGAAATAGAAACTGAATTAATAATTGAGAATATTATTCATAATGACTGGTCATTTGAGTAAAATTCTCTATATACTGACTTGAGAACTTTCTAGACTCTAGCTGAATGAGATACCCAACTAACTACTCCAACTAACTCAGCTAACTAACCGCTGACCTGGACTAATTAACTTGGTGACATGTACAATAGTAACTAATAATGTGGCATGCCTCATTTTTGTGTATCAGTACTCCCTTGGTCGAAAAGATCCTTGTCCTTAAGGATGTAAACGAGTTAAGGATCAAAATGAGGAAATCTAGTATGTAAAGCAGTAATGAACTCCCAGGTAGCACAGTCAACAGGGAGGCCTTCCCATTGCACCAAGACTTGAGCAACAACCTTGTTACCCATCTTTACCATTCTCCTTTAAAGTATAGCAGCAGGTTGAGGGCTAACTATACCAATCACATGTGTATAAGATATTTGATCAGGGATTTGATGAAACTTTTTGAGTAGAGAAACATGTATAGTTGGATGAATTTTGACCCCAGCAGGAAGGAGTAAACTATAAGCCACAGATCCAATATTTTTAGCAATTTGGAAAGGCGATAGTATCTAGCAACCAATTTGTGCAAAGGTATATTGGTCACAGTAGTTTGTCTATAAGGTTGGGTCTTGAAATACACCCAATCACTAACATCAAAGGACCTCTGAAACCTATGTGAGTAAGTCTGTTGCTTCATCCGATTTTGTGCTTTAGCCAAGTGATGTTGAAGGAGATGTAGTTTGAGTTCTCTACTTAAGAGAGTGTTATCCACCTCTGCAGAAGCAGAGTCACCAGGTAAATAAGGTAAATGAAGAAACGGAGGCCTTTCATATAGTGCTTAATAGGGTGTAGTCTAAATAGAGGTATTATACCAATACTCAACTATGGACAAATATTCAGCCCAATCAGTTGCATCAGCAATACAAAAACACCTCAAATATGTTTCTAGACACCTGTTTACTACCTCAGTTTGTCCATCAGATTGAGGATGGTAAGCTAAGGACATGTTAAGTTGAATTCCTTGTAAAGTAAAGAGTTTTTGCCAAAATGTACTCAAGAAGACAACATCTCTGTCACTAGTTATGCTGTTAGGAAAACCATGCAATTTTATTACCTCCTTAAGGATGACTTTAGCCATAAATTGAGCAGTGTATGGGTTTTTAAGAGGAACAAAGTGGGCATACTTGCTTAGTCTATCAACTACCATCAAAATAACCTGATAGCCATTTGATTTAGGAAGTCCATCAATGAAATTCATGCCGAGTTTAGACCATACTACATCAGGAATAGGTAAAGGTTGTAATAAACCAGGTGAAGCTGCAATATCAGCTTTATTTCTTTGACAAACATCACATGTCAACACAAACTTCTTGACATCATTTCTAATACCCTTCTAATAGAATAGTGTAAGCAACCTTTATAAGGTAGCCTCTACACCTGAATGACCACCACTAACAGTAGAATGCTACAAAGTTATGATATTTTTCCTTAACTGAGGAACATTTCCTACCACTAACTTACCGTTTCTTCTAAGTTGGTTGTGACTCCAAGAAAACTGAGTTTTAGTAATAGGATTAGTCTGCAATTTAAAGATAATAGCCTGTATCTCAGTATTAATAGCCTAACCCTGAGTAATAGCTTACAACAAGTCAAAATTGGCATTAGTAATAACCAGTGTCGACAATTCAGCACCAATGACTTTTGATAATGCATCAACTGCTATATTGTCAGCCCCCTTCTTATCTTCAATAGTGTAATCAAAAGGCATCAGCTTTGTTAACCACATTAATTGCGAGTTTGTGTGTAATGTCTGCTCCATAAGATACTTTAGAGCTTTTTGATCTGTCCTAATTATGAACCTACGTCCTAACAAATACTAAGACCATTTGGTTACTACATAAATAATGGCTAAAAGTTCTTTATCATAGAATAACATTGCAACATGCCTAGGGGAAAGACACCTACTTATAAAGGCTATGGGGTGATCTTTATGCATCAACACAACACCAAATCCAGATCCACTAACATCAGTCTCTACAACAAAGGTCTTGCCTGCATCAGGTAAAGCTAATACTGGGGCATGAGTGAGTGCATCCTTGAGTTGTTCCATAGATGAAGCAGCTTCTAATGACCACTTAAATTTATCCTTCTTTAATAGATCATTTAATGTCCTACTAATAATACCAAAATCTTGAACAAATCTCCTATAATATCCATCTAAACCAAGAAAATCCCTTAGATGCTTGAGATTAGTAGGTAATGACCACTTCCTGACTGCTACAACCTTTAAAGGATCGGTAGATATCCCATCTTCTGAGATAAAATGTCCTAAGTATTCAATCTTTTTAACACCAAAAAAATACTTAGACTATTTAGCAAACAATTGATGTTGATCTATAGTAAGGAAAACAACTCTTAAATGGGCAATGTGATCATCAAAACTCTTACTATATATCAGGATGTCATCAAAGAATACTAACACAAATTTCTCGAGAAAAACTTTAAACACTATATTCATGAGTCCTTGAAATATTGCAGGTACATTGGACAATCCAAATGACATTCCCAAGTATTCAAAATACCCCGAATGCGTCCTAAATGCAGTCTTTGGAATATCTTCAGGTGTCATTCATAGTTGATGATATCCAGATCTTAGATCAATCTTGGAGAATATTTTAGAACCTTTTAGCTCATCCAGAAATCCTCAACAATAGGAATAAGAAATTTGTTTTTCACAGTGTTCTTATTCAATTCTCTGTAGTCTACACATAGTCTCCAAACCCATTATTTTTACCAACTAAGGCCACAGGAAAAGCAAAGGGACTACAACTAGGTTGCACTATCCCCTGATCTAACATCCATTATATTAACCCCTCAATTATATCCTTCTTGACAAATGGATATCTATAAGGCCTTTTATTCATATGTTCAGTACTAGAGTGTAAGACAATTCTGTGGTCAAATACACCCCTAGAAGGTGGTAGTGTAGTAGGCTCATAAAACAACTTCTTAAAGTCAAGTAATAACTCTATTAGCTTAGGTTGTTCTGTGATATTTTCTGTGGATTCTACTGTAGCACATTGTAATGTATAACACATTGATGCTATCACCTGAATTATTCAGAGTTGTGATCCATTGACTAAGTGTTTCTCCATTCTCCCACCACTTAAAGCTTTCGACTGCTTGCCTGATCCCCTCAAAACATGTTTTTTGCCTTTGTACGTGAACTCCATTGTCAATTTTTTGAAATTCATCTTGATGTCCCCTAGTGTTAGAAGCCATTGAACCCTCAAAATTATACCATAAGACCCCAAGGGTAATAACAAAAACTCAGTAGTGAACTCAGCCCCTTGTAACAACCAAGAGATCTGACAAACTTTGTCCACCTTCATTTCATTTTCATTAGCTGCTGCTACCATTTGTGGTGCAGTTGTATTGGTGGTACAACTTAATAGCTTTACAATTTTAGGATTAACGAAATTATAACTCCCAGTATCCACTAGAATATGTAAGGGCCTTTTAGTATAATGTTCGGTTACCCTCAATGTTCTAAAGACTAAAAAACCATTGAGTGCATGAATGGAAATCTCCATTTGCTCTATCTGTGGAAATATCGCCTCATTTTTCACATCATAATTCCCATCTTCTGCATAGTCATGCTCATCTTCTACTTCTTTAACCTCAGGAAGGTATAATTGTTTCAAGTTTTTGCACTTATGGCCTGGGATATAGTTTTCATTGCAAAAGTAACATAAGCCCTTAGATCTCTTCCATTGATCTCATCTAAATTCAGCCTTATACTATTAACATGGCTTTTCCTCAGTTCTTTCAGAATCATGATTCTGTAAGAATGTCTTAGATTGAGCCCTCTAATCATTGAGCTTCCTATAGGATGAGCTAAAACTAGTTGTTGTATGCTTGTACAGTTTAACTTGAGCCTCCAAGTATGCTTCTTACATCCTAGCAGATCTATATAGTTTGGGTAAAGTAGTGGGATGAGTTAGTTTTACAACAATGTTTACTTCTTCCTTAACCCCTTTAGGGAAACAACTGATTGCATTTTCTTGGGATAAGTTGACTCTGGTTAACATACTTTCAAACAAAGCCTGGTACTCTCTTACAGGTCCTATTTGCATAATTTTTTTAATTTCTTCTATTGGATCATCAAAATCCAACCCAAATCTTTCCACCAATGCTACTACGTATTCATTCCAAGTAGGAGGAAGTATGTTGCATGTACCTCAAAAAAGACTAATGCTACTGTATTGCTTCACCTTCCAGGTGCACAGTAGTTAAGCCAATTCTTTTCTCCATTGGAACTTCATCAAAACTGAAAAGTTGTTCAACCTTAAACAACCATGACTTCACATCATCCCTCGAAAACTTTGGGAAATCCAATTTAGCATATCTGGAGATACCTTGTTTATGAAATCCCATTAGATTGGAATCCCTAAATTCCTTCTCCCATGGTTGCCTTTCCCACGAAGTTCTAAGTCTGACCTCGACAGGTGAACTTTCCATGTGATTCGTCACCAATTGCTCCTTCAATTCCGCAACTATTCGATCTAATTGCTTCAAATTAGCCACTTCAGAGTTGAGAATCCCAATTTTTGAAACCAATTTTTGCATCAATTACCTTAAATTACCTCTATCCCCTGTTGAATCACTCCCTGAATCACCATTGCACAGTCTTCATTCGCCATTATTTCCAAAAATCACTGGCTCTGATACCACTGATAGCTGAAATTAAAGAAACACTACTGGATTCCGAGAATTCAGTAGCTGTATAGAAGTAATTATGGAGATTGCTTGAGTAGATCAACTCAATTAATGGAAGATAAGAAGAAGATGAAACAGAAACTGAATTAACAATTGAGAATATTATTCATAATGCCTGATCACTTGAGTAAAATTCTCTATATATTGACTTGAGAACCTTCTAGACTCTAACTGAATGAGATACCTAACTAACTACTCAACTAACTCAGCTAACTACCTGCTGACCTGGACTAACTAACTTGATGACTTTTACCGTAGTAACTAATAATGTGACATGCCTCATTTTTGTGTATCATAATATTTTAATTTTGAATGGCTTTGAAGATGAAGTAAGGTGGCTTTAGCTGGGTTCAATGAAGATCATGATCAATAATTTGAAGACCAAATCATATTTAGAATAATTGACAAAATGGGAATTGTGTTTTTTCATCAAACAAATGGTAGACATGTATTGGCTTGATGTAAATATGAGTGTGAGTAATTTTTTTCTTAGTTTAATGAGGCTTATAGGAGGGATGGGTATAGGGTTATTAGGTTCGGATTGGGATTGAGATTTAATTAGTTTAAGTTAATTATAAAACATACTAATAAAATAATGTCATGTAATAAATGAAACTCTTAATCGTATTTGTAAATATGACTGTCAAAAAATAAGAATATTTTAAATTCAATAGGTTAACGTCATGGATATTTTGCATCGAAAAGTTAATAGAGGGTATTTTTATACTAAATTTAATAGTTGAATGATATTTTAAATCCTTTTTCAATTAATAAATAATGAGCTACGTATTCAAAACACGCCTAAATTTTTTTTTTTTTTTTGAGTTTCACATGTTAACCTATTAAGAGTATAAGTTTCACATCTAAGTTACATATCACTCAATAATTTGTGAAACACATCTCAATGCTAACTAGACCAAATATTTGTATATTAACATATACTCGTTTGACCATTAATTAATCTTTCACGAGGCATAGCTTTTTTTTTTTTTTTTTTTTTTTTTAAATTCCTAGCACATTATTTTTATATATTTTGTAGTTAATTTTCTAAAACCATAAATTGAAAGGTTGCAAGTGATTCAACTTTAATCCCGTGGTATTCTTAGGAGAAAACTATTGCTTTGAAATTCAAGGTAGAAGTACGATAGCTCATTGTTACACGTTTGTAGTTGAACGACATTTCAATGTAACAATGTATCGGTAAAAACTTACCGCATTCGGTGTTTACAACAAACTAATATAATTTATCATGATTAAATTATGTGCAATGAAATTTTATTAAATTGAAATTCGTACGAAATTCAAATTATGTTAAATTGAAAATATATTAATCCCAAATAAATATTGTGGGTTGATATAATTAAATTAATTAGTTTGGGTGTACGCACTTCACGCGTTTATTTCACTTTAATGAATTCAAATGTCACATTAAATAAGATATTTGTTTAAATTGATAAAGATGTGTATATTAATTAAATTCAACATCTTTTGAATATGTAAAAACGGAGAATTTATTTAATTATAATGATAGAGATATGAAAACAATACAATTAAATCTAACCTTTAGACAAAAATTTCTCAAAATCGACGAACATTCATCTACCACCTGTAAACTACAACAAAATAATATGATAATAGAGATATCAAAACAATACATCTAAACCTAACCTTTACACAAAAAAATTCTCAAATCAGAAATATCAAAATAATACAATTAAATCTAACCTTTAGACAAAAATTTCTCAAAATCGACAAACTTTCATCTACCACCTGTAAACTACAACAAAATAATATGATAATAGAGATATCAAAATAATACATCTAAACCTAACCTTTACACCAAAAAAATTCTCAAATCAGAGATATCAAAACAATACAATTAAACTTAATCTTTACCTAATTTTTTTTCAAAGCTAGTCGATATTTATCTACCACCTGTAAACTATAACAAAATAATACGATAAAAGAGATATCAAAACAATGCAATTAAACCTAAACTTTACACACAAATATTCCTCAAAGCTGATCAACATTCATCTACGGCCTATAACTACCATCTACGACCTATAAACTACCACAAAATAATACATTAATAGAGATATTAAAACAATATAGTTAAACCAAACCCTTGCCTAAAAAAATTATTCAAAGACGACCGACATTAATCGACTAGCTGTAAATTAAAATAAAATTATACAATAATAAAGATATCAAAACAATGCAATTAAAACTAACTCTTACATAAAAAATTCCTCAAAGTCAACCGATATTCATCTACGTTCTGTAAACTACAATAAATCAATATGATAATTTGCTTTCATAAAAATTCTCAGATTATGCATCTTTTCTCTCACCATCACCATCTAGGTAAACCAATGAAGCCATTTTTTAAAACAAAAACTCATTCGACAAAATAGAGAACTAAAAAGAATGAGAAAGAATGCAGTAAAAATATTTAATATGAGGTATTTTAATTGTGATATTTAATTCAACTAAGGAAAGGATTTGTATAATATGCAATTCTAAGCTAATTGAAATCCTAAAACTTAGGAAAAGCACGTAAGAAGTAATATACAATTATAAATTAATTGAAATCCTAAAGAAAATATAGTAGAGATTGTATTTATTTGTCAAATATAAGGTACTATAATTAGGACTTTTCTAATAATGATTATTTTTTATTTTTACAAAAATATATATTATTAGTATTTATGTATAGTTATAATTTTAAAAAGCAGTAAAAAGACGATTTTGTCTAAAGGAGAGTGTTTTAATGAAGGGTAAAAGTTCAAATCACTTTTCTAAGAGTCATCACACTTTTAATATATTATAGATTATTTAAGTCCAAACACATGGATTTAAATAAAGCTCAATGTTTATTGGGCTAGTCCATTAATTTGTGCTACAAATGATGAGCCTATTTTGCCAAGTTATCTTATTTTAGAGGCCCAAAATGAGTGCCACATGTCAAATGACGTGGCACGTCAAGTCAAGTGAAGGAGCCACTAGGACCATGGCACGTGCCAACATGATGAAACAGGCCTAGTGAAATCAAAAGCCCAAAAGGAACAAAGTCCATTGCAAGTGTTTCAGAAGGAGAAAACAGTCTGGCGGAATAGCTTAAGAAGACTCTAGCTCTACTTGAGAATTTTGGTTCCAAATATTCTGGTACAAAGAGCGATGGTCGTTCAACAAATGCGTCATCTCCACTTTCACCGTATAAGCTGAGCACATTAAAGATCAACTTATGTGATAATTTGTGTTACTCTTCAACGTCTCCAATGATCATGCAAGCAATAGTGATTGATGCCTCGTCTATAGAGGAGCAACTTGCAAATCCAAAAAAGGCAATTGAGGGCCTGATCAAATATGTTCAGAATTACGATGCTCAGATTTATAAGATAGTGGATAGGATGGAAGGCCTGATAGACGGAGAGTCTAGCCATGCACCTAAAAATTCTCCATAGGCTCACGAGACAGAACATCCTGTGAAACAAACACCACCAACTAAAGAGGTACAAATTTCTTCCGAAGGAATAATCCGGATTGAGCAATTGAAGAAATTCATTGAAGGGACCCTCAAAGACAAGTATGATGTTGTCACTAAGTCTTCTCTTGCATATGCCAAGCCCTATACTGCGAGAATAGATAGCCTCCAAATGTCTGCCAGCTATTAACCCCTAAATTTCAATAATTTGAGGGAAAAGAAACCCAAAATAGTATGTTTTACACTTTATTGAGACATATAATAATGTTGGAATTTACGGTGACTATCTTGTCAAAAAGTTTGTTCGTTCCCTAAAGGAAAATGCCTTTGATTGGTATACAAAACTTGAGCCTAACTTCATCGATCGTTGGGAGCAATTGGAGCATGAGTTCCTGAATCGCTTTTATAGCACAAGGCATACAATGAGCATGGTAGAGCTCACAAATACTCGACAAAGAAAGGACGAATCAGTTATTGACATCATGAATAGATGGAGAAATGCAATCCTAAACTGCAAAGATAGGCTTAGTGAAAACTCCATAATAGAGATGTTCATCCGAGGAATGCACTAAGAGCTTCTTTATATCTTGTAAAACATTAAGCCAAAATCCTTTGAAGAGCTAGCTACCCATGCTTATGACACGAAGTTGAGCATGTCTTCTGCTGGAAAGGGAGTAGCGCCTATCCATGACACTCGAAGGGTAAATGATAAGCAGAAACCCAAAAGATGGGGCAAGTTTATCCCCAAAAATGACAACAAGGAATCTATGAATGTTGATGTGTCTCCTGTGAAGGTCACCACGAAGGTGAGCAAGAAACAAAGCCTGAAGACTACTTCTTGAGTACGTCCAAATCAAAATTTAACTTTAAAAGAGATGCAAGAAAAGGAATACCCTTTCCTTGATTCTGATATTACCAAAGTTTTTGATGATTTCCTTGAGCATAAGCTCATTGAACTCCCAGAGATGAAGCAGATTGATGAAGCTGGAAGGACCAATGACCCAAATTATTACAAGTATCATAGGCTTGTGAGTCACCCTATGGAAAAGTGATTTGTCTTTGAAGACAAAGTCATGAAATTGGCAAATGAGAAGAAGATTTTCTTCGATGATAAGAAAACTAGTTCTCGTCAAATCTTTATCACTTTTGGCTCACTCGATCTAGTTCAAATATGTGTTGAAGAGCATAATGAGAAACTATTAGAGCATGAAAGGTCTTCAGTTGAAGAAGGTGACAGTGAAGGTTAGACTCTGGTGACCAGGCGCAGACGCAAGAAGGTGAGTTTATGAAAAGAGGTTTTCGAGAAGCCAACTAGAAAGAGAATGGTAAAGAAACCAAAAAAATAAAAGCTGGTTGATCTTCCAAAAAAGATGAGTGTAATGAACCTTCACCACCAAAAACCACGGTGTCCAGTAACATTGGAAGAATTCTTACCAAGTTGGTTTCGTGCGAAGACTACCAAGTCAACTTTGAGGCATCTTGTTTTAATACTGCCAAAGAGGGAGCCAATGGAAGTTTCTTCATTTTCTGAAAAGCTTGCTGAAACTCTTGATGAAGAGGCACATGTATGTGACACCAAAATCACATTTACAAATAACGATCTTCTGCTTAGAGAAACCCTAAATAATTGTCCTTGTACATGGTAGGTCAAGTTCTAGGAAAGAATACAAATAATATTGATTGATGAGGGATCCAGAGTCAACATCCTGCCTATCTGCACAATGAAAAAACTTGACATTTCTATTGACGAACTAGATGAAAGACGTATAATGATCCAAGGCTTCAACCAAGGGGGCCAGAGGGCCGTGGGATCTATCAAGTTGGGGATTCATATGAATGATTTTTGATTGAATGCGTTGATGCATGTTATCGATGCCAAAAATTTATACAATATATTGCTTGGTAGGCTATGGGTACACGAGAACAAAATCATCTCATTCTCTTTCTATCAATGCTTGAAGTACCTCGAAGGCGGAGTAGAAAGAAAGATATTAGCTAATGATAAGCCATTCACTGAAGCTGAATCACACTTTGTCGATGCAAAATTCTGCTTGAAGAGTTATATCGTGAATGAAAAAAGGGTTGATGATGTCACCAAGACCAAGTGTAATGATCTTGCACCCAAGAAGGTTGCGATAATTGTCGAAAAAGCCGCCACCAATAAGCCTCTCTTCACTTCGAATAAAGAAAGCTTCGCACCTACAAAAAAGAAGGCAAATCCTATTCTTTGCTACGTACCAAAGGCAAAAAAAGAAAAAGATCATTCATCCGATGTCAAAGATAATGTACTAAAGGTGATAACTCTACCTATCAAGCAAATTAACCCAATAAAACCATCCTCAAGGATACTGAGAGAATGTGTCGCTCAAAATCTGCCATAAGAAATAACACTCCATACAAAGCATACAAAAGAGGGATTAGAACCAAATACATACAAGCTATTTGTTAATGCTGGATATAATCCTAATGAGCCATCAAGGTTGGGCAAACTTTTGTCGGACGGTACAGCCAGGCAGGCACGTGAAGGCCTAGGATACGAGAAGCCACCTCCAATTCGTATCTCTATAAGAAGGGCGGTTAGTAACTACATCACTGTAGAAGAAAAGTCTATTGCATCCAACAAAAAGTTTTTATCTTTTATCGACTTGGAGAATCAACCGTAAAAACTTTAGTGTTTGAGAGGTTGGGTCCTCTAAATAGGAAGAGAAGTAGCAAGCGTTAGAGAATTCATCAAAGTACGATAATACACTCTTCACCTAAGATCCAGAAAGATTTCCAAAGTTTGATTCCTTTTATAATGAGACGGGAAATAGAAATGGTGGTTTTATGCAATGAGGTGTTAAAGCTAAAGCTCATACTGTGGTTTATACCAAGAAGCGTGAGGAAGACAAAGAAAGTGTTGGCTCCTCATATCCTGTTATAACCTAAAATGAGAATGATATCTTATCTTAAATAAAGGTCAATGAAGAGATGGAAGATAATTTCTGGTTTTACCACATATCAATCAATGATGATGATCCACAAGAGGAGAAGATGCTAGAGATGCCCCACCATAACTTAAAGAAGGAGTGAAAGCAATAACAGATCCTTTAAAGAAAGTTAATCTCGAAACCAATTAAAACCCAAGACCAACTTACCTGAGTGCGTTTCTAGAATCGAAGAAGGAAATCACTTATATGGATACACTAAAAAAATATATGAATTTCTTTGCTAGGAGTTATAAGGAAATGCCTAGCTTAGATCCAAAAGTAGAAGTTCATTAATTGACAGTCAAGAATGGTGCTCATCCTGTTAAGAAAGCCCAAAGGAAATTTAGTCCAGATTTGGTTCCATTGATAAAAAAATGAGGTCAATAAACTCATCAAAGCTGGCTTTATTCGAGAAGTTAAATACCTCACGTGGATTTCAAGTATTATTTCGGTATGAAAGAAGAATGACCAAATTCAAGTTTGTGTCGACTTTTGGGATCTCAGCAATGTCTGTCCTAAAGATAATTTCCCAATCCCCATACCAGAATGGTGATTAATGTTATCACTAGTTACGAGGAAATGTTTATGGATGGTTCATCCGGCTACAATCAAATTCGTATGGTGCCAAAAGATGAAAAGCTCATTGCATTTCGTACATCCAAAGATATTTATTGCTACAAGGTGATGCCTTTTTTTTGTAAAGAATCTTAGTGTCACTTATCAAAGGGCTATGCAAAACGTATTTGACGGCCTACTCCATAAAAATATTGAATGTTATGTAGATGACCTAGTGATGAAGTCAAGAAAAAAAGAGGACCACTTAAAAGACCTAAGAATGGTATTTGAGTTGCTTTGAAGATATCAACTTAGGATGAGTCCATTAAAATGTGTGTTTGGAGTTACTTCTAGAATGTTCCTTGGCTTTATTGTACGACATCGAGGAATTGAAATTGATCAGGTGAAGATCGATGCAATTTTGAAGATGCCCGAGCCTCAAAACATTCATGAGTTGAAAAGTCTTCAAGGAATGCTAGTATATTTAAGGAGGTTCATCTCAAATATTATTGGGAAATGTCAACAATTTAGCCGTGTCATGAAGAAGGATGCTCCTTTTGAATGGGACCAAGCTTGTAGCAAGGCCTTTAAGAGTATCAAATCATACTTAATGAGGCCACCACTTTTTGGCACCCATACCTGAGAAACTGTTGATACTCTACATCACAACATAAGAGAGGTCAGTTGGAGCACTACTAGCTTAAGAAAATAGTGAAGGTAAAGATAACTTTCTTTACTATATGAGAAGAATGATAACGCCAAATGAGCTATAGTATTCTCCAATAAATAAGTTGTGTTTGGCATTGTCCTTCTCAATTTAATAGATGAAACACTACTTTCAAGCTCATGTTGTCCATCTTGTGTCTAGGGAAAATCTCATCAAGTTTGTAATGTCAAAATCAGTCCTTAGTGATCGACTTGCAAGATGGTATATTCAATTTCAACCGTTTGAGATTATGTACGTTCCCCAAAAGGCTGTTAAGGGATAAATATTGGCTGACTTCTTGGCAGAACACCTGATACTCGATGACTGGAAACTGAGTGATGAACTTCCTGATGAAGATGCAATGGTTATTGAAGCCAGAACCCCGTGGAAGATGTACTTTGATGGTTCCGTACATCGAGATAAAGCTGGTGTCGGTGTGGCATTCGACACTCCACAAGGAGAGGTCATCCCATACTCTTTTACCCTGACAAACCGCTGCTTTAATAATGTTGCTGAATATTAAGAGTTAATACTTGGACTTGACATGACAGTTGACATGAAACAACTGCAATTACAAGTCTTTGGTGACTCCCAATTGGTGATCAAGCAGCTTTTAGGAAGCTATGAAGTCAAAAAGCCTGAGCTACGATCATATCATGATTATGCGCAAAAGTTGATGGTGGTGGCTTAGAGAAGTAACCCTCCAGCATGTGCCAAGGAAAGAAAATAAGCAAGCTGATGCCTTAGCTGCTTTGGCCTCAACCCTAACTCTTCCAAATCAGACGCGAGTTACTATCCGCCAAGAATGGGTAGTACCGCCATCGAAGGAGGATAAGGATGCAGAAAATAAGGTTGAATACCTCGTCTTCGTGTCTAAAGCTGTAAAGGAAGATTTGTGACAACATATCATTGACTATCTGTGTTATGAGATACTTTCAAAATATCCAAAAAGAAGGACTGACATCCGTCATCGTGCACCTCGCTTCCTTTACTATAAAGACACACTATATAGAAGATCGTTTGAAGGAGTACTCTTGGAGATGTCTGGGAGAGAAAGAAGCAATTGAAGCTTTGCAAGAAGCACACTCGGAAGTTTGTGGGTCATATCATTCTGGACCTGTTGACACCAAATTTTGCCCAATCCTAAATTTTTTATTGGGGGTTATATTTTAAATAACCCCCAAATTCTTAACAATATTATGATCCAACAAATTTAGCCAACCAACCGATTTAGGCCCAAAACCAAATTCCACACGCTCCAGCCCACTTATCCTTAACCCGACCCAACACCCTTAAGTCCTCTTCAACATTAAACAACAACAATTCCCAAATCACAACACCTTCAAAACAATAACGATAACGTCAATATCGAACAACAACAACAAAACCTGACCCATTTTGATGACGAACACAAACAACTAATCAACGATCCGAACAGCCCCGACCCAGTGACCTATCGACGAACAGCCCAAAATCTAAAACAACCCAATCCCTCTCCATGCACAAAAAAGCCAAGAAGCTTCTAGAATAGGTCCAGGTGTCCACCTCAACGGCTAAATTCCGTGAATCTAGGGATGACCGGTACGAACTCATACATTTTTGACAAATTCTCATTGGTTCGTAGAGATTTTATTCCTATTGACTGCTATTTTTAATTGGGGGAAAGAAAAATCCAAAAGGGGGGAGATTCTTTCTGGATTCAAGGGATAAGAAGGAACCCTAAATTATGCTCTATATAAGGGATCACTTTTGAGCCAAAAAGGGAGAGATTTTTCTTTTTTCCTTTCTGGGTTGGAAATTCTGGTTCGAAAAAACTGACGGAGAAAAAAAAAATAAAGAAAACCGTGGAGAAAAATTCAATATTTTGGTAGAAATTTTGTTTTCCAAAAGTTCGTCGTCTAAATTAAGGCTTCGAGCTGAAGGCGAAGACATTCTCTGGTGGTTGTGATTCCGACGTTAGCTCGAGTTTCCGTTTTACTGTCTTGGAAGAGGTGAATATACTCCCATCCCTTTTACTTTCACCATTTTTTGCTTCATCCCCCTTTCTCCGTAGAATTATTTAATTGTTTAGTAATAATCATGAATGAGGCTGGGTTGTTTGCTGTAGACGCCTTTGATGGCTATAAGAATCTGTTGTGTTGGCTGTTGTTATGTTGCCTCGCTGAATCAACATTCATGCTATAGTGTTTGCGCCACTGTCTATCTTGTATCTTTTGATTTTGTAGTGTTGAACTCCTTGTCCTGTGTTAATCTTATTGGTCATTTGTTAGTCTCCCTTTTAGCACATATTGTGAGCATTCCATGTTTTTTTCTCTTTAGTATGATTCCATATCTCTCGTTGTGAGGTTTAAATGTCCAAAATATAGAGTTCTTTTGATCTACTATCTTCAATTCATCCATAAGCTCAATGTGTCAATCTTGTAATTTTGCTAGATTTGCCTTTAGAATCACGATTGCATCATGTTTTTGCGATTTCCCAACATGCTGCTTTTTAATTTGGACATGGGGGTATGACTTGCTGGTGATTTAGCTGAATATTAGTTGTTTTAGTTCTCATTCATGGCCTTAGTGTGATGTTGTTGTTGGTTTATCCTTTCCTCGCTTTATTTTCATGGTTAACTAGAAGAATTTCTAAAGCTTTTATTAACAAATTGCTAAGAAAGGATAAGGGGAGTAGGATGTGCAAAGTGACCTGAAACAGTATGTTTCTTGTGTATTTTTTGTTATTTTATTCATTTATACATTAGTCGTGAATTATTTATTTATGTTTTTGTCACGAGCTCGTTTACTGAAATATGTTCATAAATATATCGCTAGGAAATCAATTGGATTATATCTTATGCGTAAATTGCTATGTTTTGTTTTGATTAGGAATTTGTATTGTCTGAACATGTCTATCACTATTTTAGCCACAATTTATTTGTGATTAAAGGTTATGAGCAGGATATAGGTTTCTAAAAGCATAGCTTTTGTGTTTTAAAGTCTAGCTGAAGATGTTGTTAATAAATAAAAGTCTTTTTTTTAATCTTATTCGTTTTCAATCAAATGAAAATTATGCATGAAAAATGAATGAATCAAACACTTATTTGGTCAATAGTCAATGATATGAAAACGAATAAGGCCATGAATATTTTGCAGAATATCAATTAAGCTTTTGTCTCTTCTCTTCTCTGGTCTTTACTGCAATAAATCAGTAGGTACAATTATATATTCACTATAAGTTTTCTTTTTATGCTTGAGTTTGAAGTAGTGACTTTTGGAAAGCCTTGAATTTTCGGAATTTCCTTTGTTGTCAGAATAGTTTTTTTCCATGAACATATATTAATTTATTTTTTTTCTTTCTTTCTTTCACATGAATCCACCTCGTAGTCCAAACGAACTCTTTTTTCTTGCATTCCTTAATGGGTCAATGAGGCCCATCTCATTAAGTCAAGCCCGAAGTTCTAAGTCCAAAAGTGATCCCATAGTGTATAAATACGAGGAGTCAGAAGAAGAAGGGCGGGTCGAAATCCACATTTGAAGCGACTAAGAGACTCAAAAGTCTTATTTGTTATTTTATTTAATTATTGTTGTCTTTGTTTATTTTATTTCCTTATTTATTCATTCATTTATTTTGGGGCCTCGAAGTCAAAGTTATAAATTTCATACAGGTGGAGCAAAACTCGAGCCTTTGTCTCGAAAACTAGATTAGGACAGGTGAAAGGGGTCAAAAACCCAATTAGACTAGGACAAGTCTCGTTGAGTTGGGCCCAATGGCCTAAATCTTTTACTTTCTCCTCCCTTCCACCTTTTATATGTTTATTTGTTTAATTAGTTTTGTTTAGACTTAGTTAAAATCTCTGCTAAGTCGCCTAAATTTTTTTTCCTCAAGTCTTTTCTAAAAAAATCGATCACTTTTCAACAAATCAATCTTTTTTTGAAGTTAGTCAAAAGATATTTTCAAACAGTCCGGATAACCACAAGTTAGCCGACGTTTTAGGTACCTAAAACCTTCCTAAAACGTTAATAGGAACCATTTACTTAGAATCTCTAATTTAAATGATTTTTCTGTTTTGGGTCGTTTAAAGTACCGTATAAAGGTTTTCTTATTTCCTTTTCAAAATTAAGTGGCGACTCTAAAAAAGTTAAAATTTTTATAAAACAGGACCGAAGCTCCATTTTCACTTTAAAAGAATGGGATACTATTGTCCAACGATGGTGAAAGATTGCTTGGACTATGCTAGAAGATGCAAAGCTTGTCAATTTCATGCAAATTTGATAGATTAACCTCTTGAAGTGCTACACCAACTGTAGCATCTTGGCCATTCAATACTTGGGGAATGGATGTTGTTGGTCAAATACCAAAAGTTTTTGGTGGACACTTATATATCTTGGCCGCAATAAATTACTTCTCAAAATGAGCCGAAACTGTTGCTCTGAAAGAAGTAAAGAAGGAGAATTTTGTGAATTTCATTCGAGTGAATATCATCTACCGCTTTAAAATTCCTCAATATATAATAACCGATAGTGGCAAGCCGTTTGATAACAAGCTGATGAATAAGATTTGTGTTCTCTTTGGCTTCAAGCAGTGCAAGTTTTCTATGTACTATGCTACCACCAATGGTCTAGCCAAAGCGTTTAATAAAACTTTATGCAATCTATTGAAGAAAGTCGTCTCCAAGTCCAATCGAGACTGGCATGAACGAATAGAAGAAGCTTTATGGGCATATAGAACAACTTACCGCACACCAATACAAGCAACCCCGTATTCACTTACTTTTGGAGTTGAAGTCGTCCTGCCATTTGAGCATTAAATACGTTATTTGAGACTGTCTATTCAAGAAGGGTTCACTGATAAAAAAATGCTAGATTGTGTGTTACAGAGTTAAAAGCTCTTGATGAAAAGAGAATGGAGGCTTAGCAAAATCTTGAATGTTACCAAGCCCGTTTATATCGTTCTTTCAACAAACGAGTTCGCTTGAGGTATTTCCAAATTGGAGATCAAGTCCTCGCAATAAGAAGGCCTATTATTACTTCTCATAAGTGTGGGGGCAAATTCACCCCAAAGTGGAATGGACCATATATTGTACAAGAAATATATTCAAATGGTGCTTACAAGCTTGTTGATGCAGATGACGTGAAGATTGGAGCTTGAGAAGTACTATCCTTGAAGAAAGATGACACTCCTTAATGCACGTGTATAAACTGCATGTCTACTCCTGGCCCACAAAAGTATAAACTGTGTACGACTCAAAAAAATATCCGCTAGGTTGAAAACCTCGAAAGAGGTGGCCTAGGCAAAAGTTAGGACGCACGAGAAAAAAAACACTCACCCAGAACTATGTTGTGATTTGATCCTCTTTACTGTGGTATGTAGGTGCTTGAAATTTCATTCTGAGTTCAGTTACATGAATGTCAAAAAAAAATAAATATTCCCACTTGATCCGCCATATGAAAGTTGATCCTGCATATACTTCAATTGAACTTATGCTCAATGGGGGCAAACTCTAATGAGCTTCGTTCACATAAGTTGATAGCTCTTTACATAAGTTGAAGTCTTCTGATACATTAAGTCTTCATGTTAAAACTTTCAAATTTTCCATATTAAAATTTGCACGTTTATGGGTTTATTCTTAAAAGGATATCAAAATTCTCATGCCTTAAGGTGGACAAAATTTGTCCCTTTGCACCTTAAGCTGGCATCTCATAGGTTTATCTTTAAAAGAATTTCAAAATTTTCATGCCTTAAGATGGACAAAATTTGTCATTTTTTATCTTAAGTTGGCCTCTCACGGATTTATCCTTAAAAGGATCTCAAAATTTTTATGTCTTAAAGATGGAAAAAATTTGTCCCTTTACACCTTAAGCTGACATCTCACAGGTTTATCCTTAAAAGGATCTCAAAATTTTCATACCTTAAGGTGGACAAAATTTGTCCCTTTACACCTTAAAGCTGGCATCTCATGAGCTTATCATTAAAAGGATCTTAAATTTTTCATGTATTAAGGTGGACAAAATATACCCCTTTGCACCTTAAGCTGACCATTGAAAAGAGCCCATACTTAAAGACCATTGCATAAGTACATCGATGAAAGGGACCATACTTAAAGAAGACTGTTGCATAAGTACATAGATGAAAGGGCCCATACACGCCAAGTTCTTGAAGAAGTACTATCCTTGAACTATGTTGTGACTTGATCCTCTTTACTGAGGTACGTAGGTGCTTGAAATTTTATTCTGAGTTCAGTTACATGAATATCAAAAAAATACATTTTTCCACTTGATCCGCCATATGAAAGTTGATCTTGCATATACCTCAGTTGAACTTATGCTCAATGGGGGCAAACTCTAATGAGCTTCGTTCACATAAGTTGATAGCTCTTCACATAAGTTGAAGTCTTCTGATACATTAAGTCTTCATGTTAAAACTTTCAAATTCTCCATATTAAAATTTGCACGTTCATGGGTTTATTCTTAAAAGGATATCAAAATTCTCATGCCTTAAGGTGGACAAAATTTGTCCCTTTGCACCTTAAGCTGACATCTCATGGGTTTATCTTTTAAAAGAATCTCAAAATTTTCATGCCTTAAGATGGACAAAATTTGTCATTTTGCATCTTAAGCTGGCCTCTCACGGATTTATCATTAAAAGGATCTCAAAATTTCCATGTCTTAAAGGTGAAAAAAATTTGTCCCTTTACACCTTAAGTTGGCCTGTCACGGGTTTATCCTTAAAAGGATCTCAAAATTTTCATGCCTTAAGGTGGACAAAATTTGTCCCTTTGCACCTTAAAGCTGGCATCTCATGAGTTTATCATTAAAAGGATCTTAATTTTTTCATGCCTTAAGGTGGACAAAATATACCCCTTTGCACCTTAAGCTGACCATTGAAAAGAGCCCATACTTAAAGACCATTGCATCAGTGCATCGATGAAAGGGCCTATACTTAATGAAGACCGTTGCATAAGTACATAAATGAAATGGCCCATACTTAAAGAAGACCATTGCCTAAGTGCATTGGTGAAAAGGCTCATACTTAGAGAAGACCATTGCATAAATGCATTGGTAAAAGGGCCCATACTTAAAGAAAACCATTGCATCTTGAAGCGACATTGGTTAGGTCTTAAAGTGATGGAAGCGAAGTTAAACTCTCGCACCTTGAGCTGATGTCCACCGTCTTCAAGCAAAATTATTCGCTGTTAAGGTGACGGAGATGAAGTTAAACTCTCATACCTTAAACCGATGTCTACCGTATTCAAGAAAAATTGTTCGGTCTTAAGGTGATGGAGGAGAAGTTAAATTCTCACACCTTAAGCCGATGACCACTGTCATCAAGCAAAATTGTTCGAACTTAAGGTGACGGAGGCGACGTTAAACTCTCGCACCTTAAGCCGATGTCCACCATCTTGAAGTCAAATTGGTCGGTCTTAGAGTGTACGGATATAAAGTTAAACTCTCGCACCCTAAGCCGATTGATTGCATATTGCTACTTGATTTAACCCTACAAAAAAAAATGAAGAAGTAGAAGAAAAAAATAATACAAAAAAGAAAAGGAGAAATACTTGGCGTCTTGAGCAAATCCATAGTCGCTACTTAAGAAAGTTGACGAGTCTATGCTTCAAAATAATGAGGGACATGACCCTATTTATAGAGGAGGAAAAGTAGTAGCTCACTTTAAATTGAATGGAATTAGGACAGATTCTGAGTCCATCAGGCGTCGTACGTTTCCTAATCCCTTATAAATTGGGAGAAGATTTATGGAAAATATGGAACACAAAGGAATGAAACCAAGAAAGTTGGCGGTGGAATTACAATTCCAAATTCATATTGGACTCTGAAGGGCCCCCTTTAGGACCAACAAATGAAAATTCTTTTGTATCTTAGTCAAAAGGGGGGTTTTCAATTTTTTTTTATATATAAAATTGGATTGTGAAACCCATGTTCCACCAGATTTGTTTTTTTTTTCTTAAGAAAAAGAAAACAAATGAACAAGGGTGGCCACTTTAAATACTTTGACAATACTAATATTATAATATCATAACTGTTAGGGCATGAGGAGTTTTGATGATAGACATGTGAATGAAACTTGTTGAAGAAGCTGGTCCATTCAAGGTGAAATAGTCTAGCTGGCACAGGTGTTTGGATGATATGATTATGTGTTCAAGACAAACTTAGAT
Source organism: Capsicum baccatum var. pendulum (assembly GCA_030864225.1). Lineage (NCBI taxonomy): Eukaryota > Viridiplantae > Streptophyta > Magnoliopsida > Solanales > Solanaceae > Capsicum > Capsicum baccatum. The sequence goes on from CM061556.1 coordinate 247,101,418, forward strand.
AACATTGATTACATCAGAAGCCGAGTTAGATCAGACTAGAAGTCTTAAAGAAGTCAAGTTGATCAAGGAGTTCAGTAAGAAGAGGATTTGAATTAAAAGAATCCTATCCAAACTAGGAGAGGTGAGGCGGCAACAAAAAGAAAAAGAATTAACTGATAGAAATCTACTGAAGAAAGAATTGAACATCAAAAAGGACTCTATCACAGGTTGGCTTAGATACTTCAACTCACGCACGTACTGAAAAAGTCAATCAACAATCAGCATACATACTTGCAGAAGAAACAAGCCTCTTACTTAGCAGGTCATAAACTGTGTAGTAGTTAGGTTCTGGTATTGTAGTGAGTCATTGATTCTAGTCTCAGTAATCTAAAAACTGAGTTAGGAGTTGTCGTCTTCAAGTTTGGGAACTCAAAGACTTGGGAACACTTATCTTGGGAAGAATAGTGTTTTTGTAGTAATAGGAGTTAGAAGTTTTAATTCCTAGGTTACAAGAAGTCTTGTAATTTTGTTGATTGTTGAGGCTCAAGTATTTTAGTGAAGTTGGGTTAAATCCTGTAGAGGTACAGGTCATGGTTTTTTACACCTTTCTTGAGCCGGGTGTTTTCCACGTAAAAATACTGTGTTCAGTTTACTTTTGTGAACCACGTTTACTTACTTGTTCCACAAATAGACAATTAATAGGACGCGTACTCTAACAATAACCTATAATACTTGGAATCTTTGCACACTGGTTATGACATTCATAAGCAGTACGAGTCAAGTAAACATCTTGTTAGAGTGCGTACTCTACTGGTTTTAATATTATACTCTATTAGTTCCCTATTTGTGGAATAAGTAAGCTAACGTGGTTCACAGAAGTAAAAGATGAATACAGTATTTTTACGTGGAATACACCCGGCTCAAGAAAGGTGTAAAAAACCACGACTTGTACTTCTACAGTATTTAAGCCCAACTTCACAATTACTCTTGATCCTCAACAACCAACAAATTACAAGACTTCTTGTAAGCTAGGAATTAAAACTTCTAACTCCTATTTCTACAATAACACAAATCTCTCCAAGATAAGTTTTCACAAGTTTTCGTGTTCCCTAACTTGAAGACACAACTTCCTAACTCAGTTTATATTTCAAGAGAGTAGAACAAAAACTCAGTACAACTCAAAGAACCAACCTATTACATAAAGTCTATAGCTTGCTAAGTAAAGGACCAGGTTCTTCTTCAAGTAAGTGAACTGATTTGCTGATTGATGATTTTTTTGTTAGTGCATAAGTGAAACACTTGAATGTCGTTTGTCATATTTAAGCCAACTACTGATTGCGTCCTTTAGTTGATGTACTCTTCTTTCCTCAATAGGACTCCCAGGTAGTTTTACTCCTTGTTGTAGTCGTCTATCTCCTTGGCTGAATAGAACACTTTAACTTTATACCCTAGCCTAGCAGGACTCTTCAACTCAATATCCAAGAGTTTTTGTTTTTCTCCTTTTCAACCCCTTTGCTGTATGTGACAAGTATTCAGAGCATAGCTGAATCTTCTTTGCCTATCCACTCCTGACTTTAAGCATTGTTATCTTATCAGTAGCCTTACCTGTGACTGTTCTTTCAACACTTATGTGGACCAGCTTGCACAACATGTTTCATTCATATGTCCATCATCAAAACTTCAATTTCCCAACAGATTCTCCCTTTTTGATGATGACAAACTTTAAGCAATACAACATCTATCACAAAATCCCGACATTCTCAACAAAGACATTAGACAAACGATCACAGAATGAAACATGTTAGTCAATTAAGTTATAAATATTGCATAATCTATTCTTCCCCCTTTTTACATCATAAAACCATGGCCATTGGGGCTATCACTAAAACAAACAAAACCCAGAGCAAAAAAACATCGATGCATTATGAAAAAATAGGAGCATAACACAATAAGCAAGGAAGTCCATTTTATTAAAAAACAGGATACAATTAAAGTTACACAATAACAACATAAGAGACAACAGGTACCCCAAAAAAGGACAGTCCTAATACACTAAGAGGGGCACTAAGTAGAAGAATAGAAGGGTGGTCAATTTTTGAACAATCTCATCATTGTCAGATCTTTCATATTCCAATAAAGCAATAATAGAGGCCATTTTGAGCAAGGATATCCTTCTTCTCAGCATCATGGGTAGTTTGAGCAAACACCAATGCAGCTTGAGCAGCCTTTAACTCACCAGGTTTAGCTGCAAGTGCATTCCTTAACCATTGTACAGGGTTATCAGCACTTCTCATAGAAACAGGCAACTCTATATGGTTCACATATCCTATGACATCCTTAGTGGTTTGTAGAGACCATACTTTGATTGGTATGTTGAAGTCCTAAAAAACAGGAGTGATCTAGAAGGCATATGGCAAAGCATGGCCATTCATATCTTGAAGTAGGACCCTCTGCATATGCTGAATCATAAGTCGAGGAAGGTCAATTCTTACTTCCAGTATCAAGTAGCTCCATCAGAGTAAGGTTAAGGAAATTTGCCATAATCTTACATTCTTGGCGTGGAAGAATCATTTTATGAACAACATCAAAGTTAAGCTGATGGAGTGGGGACATCTCACGCTTAAGAACCCTACGATGAGTGACAAGATGAGGGTTTCTAGAGAACTTACGAGATATATCAAAGGCAAATGCCAAATTATCAAGAGGAGGACATATGACCTTGACATAATAACCCCGACAACCTATAGGAACATGTAAGATTTGAGCAAGGTCAGTAGCATAGAGATTAAGAGTAATTCCATGGACAGTGGTTGAAAATATTTCCCCAATAGCCACCCATTGGTATAGAAATTATAAACTTTATCTTTTCTAAATTTGTGTTGGTGATCACCTTAAATAAATAAGTGGGACCACTCTTGAGCCTCTAATTTTGAGACCAACACGTCCATCTCAGGACCCCCAAACCTAGTGACAACGAGTGACATAGCTTAAGTTTTTGAGAGTGGATAATGTGAGCTGACTGAGAGGCACGATCAGTAGGAGTATCTTATCAAGCTCAGTAGAGGGAGCAGAGGGAGTATCAGAGAGTGACTTAAAGTCAAAGGAGTTGGAGGGACTAGGTGCCTCAACCTGTTTCCTTGAATGGGAGGTGGCTCTCTTAGTAGTGGACTTAGAAGATGAAAAAGGCTTTGAAGTAGGGGTGGGTTTTGGCTGAGATGAGGGTTTACGAGAAGAAGAGGGTTTTGGAGCTTTTGCTTTGATTGTCTTGCCTTTACGTATTGAGCAAAGAAGGATATTATGAGAGGAGGATGAATGAGGAGGAGGAGCAGATATAGCAACCCATTTTCTCTTGCTTGCTTGAAGAGCTTTTTCAAGGGATGCTTCTTCCTGATGTTTCCTCTGACGCGTATGAGGAGTTCAAGAAGTGGGTATGATAGGGGTGGGTTCACCCAAATCTTGGTCTTCAACAACAATGGTGTGGGAAAAAGGTTTTCATTTAGATCTTGACCTTCTTGGAATCAAATTGACAATAGGTTCATCATCAGGGTCAATAATTTGGAGATGAATCGAAGGTGGTAGTGAGTGTTTAGAAGAGGATGAGGGTTTTGACAAAAAAAAATAGGCAAAGGGTTTTTTGAAGTTTTTAAAGGCTGCAAAATTGGATAGTTTAATTTTAATGACTAGTGGTATAGAGGGGATTTCATTTGCCGTGGGGTGGAGAATGATTTTAATGGAGGGTGAAGTGGTAGAATCATGGAGGTGTGAGGACTCAGATGAGGAAGATGAAGCCATGGTTGGAAGAATACTGGTGGTTGTGATTTTTGGCTAGAGAGTGAATGAATGATAAGGAAGAAGAGAAAAATGTATTTAATGAGAAGGAAAGAAAGAAGTTGAAACGTAGAAAGACTGTATTTGGCAAAGGAACGTAATGATAAAATGGTTCAGTGTTGATGGGAAAGCAGTATCAGTTTTTTGAAAAATAAAAACTCTTGAGTTTTTGGCAGTTTTGGGAGTAACAAAGAACCACATGATATACCTATTTCTCTATGCAATAGTAGATGAAATATAATCATACCTTAACCCTTTTTGAATAAGATGGACAAAATTGCTTGAATGTTCCAGTATCTCTGCAAGACTAATGCATAAATGAGTTAGATTACTCTAAAATCTTGGAATTAGGACACACAAGTAAATGTGTAAGACTGGATTAATCAACAAATAATTTGGAGCACAATGTCTTTTCTAATCAATCATTGAGGGAGATTTATGCAATTTTAATCATCCCCAAGGTTGATTTAGGACACACAAGTAAATGTGTAAGACTGGATTAATCAACAAACAATTTGGAGCACAATGTCTTTTCTAATCAATCATTGAGGGAGATTTATGCAATTTTAATCATCCCCAAGGTTAACCTATTCTTTTCAAAAATGTTCTCTACTTAGTAAATATGTCAACAATTTGTTCTTCAGTGAACAAAACATGATTGATATCAACCATTTTTCAACATTATCTCTAAGAAAGTGATGTCGAGTATCAATATGCTTAGTTTTTTATGTTGGGCAGGATTTTTGGCAATATTTATAGCACTTGTGTTATCATAAAAAATGGGAGCACAACCTACATCTACTCCAAAATCCAAAAGTTATTGTTTAATCCATAATAACTGAGCACAACACGACCCAACACTACAAAAAAAACCACGTTTAGCAACAGATTTCTAGCAATAAGCTCATTTTCGTCGCTAATTAACGACGAAATTGCAACAAAATAGAAATTTTGTTGCTAAATAAATGAAATTAAAATTAATAGCCTAATTAGTGATGGATTAGCGATAGAATATTAAATGCGTTGCTATAATTTGGCGGTAAATATTGGCGCCTTTATTTTGGTGACAAAATTAGCGACATAAATGGGGGGAATTTTTTTTTGACATGGTGGAGACAGAAATAGCAATGGAAGTTTTGTCACTAGAAGTATTTTACCATTCTTAGAAAATATATTAGGTATATTTTTAGTAAATAACTAGCAACGAATTTATAATCCGTTGCCCGACCAACTAATAGTATATTTTTAATAAATAAGGAGCAATATATTTTTATCAGTTGCTAAATCCGTTATCCGACCAAATAAATATTAGGTCTAAGTCTTTTATTTCACTTTGTTCTCAACGTTGTATCATTCGCCTCTCTCCAAAAAGCAGTCTCCTTTCTCTTTTCCCTCCCTTTTCTCTCAATTGAGAAAAGGAAATCACTCAATATCAGTCGAAAAGGATGTCAATCAGTGAATTTCAAATCGAAATTAGAGGTAAGATTCTATATCTCATAATTTTAGTTGTTTCTCCTCTTTTAATTTCTTGATTTCTATATTAGAAGTCACTTGTAAATGATAGGTTTAGGGTTTTTTGAGCTCTTTCACTTAGGGTTGTTAGATTATTACGTTAAAAATCTTGATAAATAATTATTTACTCGAAATGGAAATGTTTTTTTCTCAAAATTTCTGTTTGTGGGGTTTTTGATATTTCATGTTGCATCTTTATTAATCTAAAATTTCTTCAACAGATTTTCTCTTTGTGTGGTTGAATTTTCAGTGTTTTGCGTACACTGATTATGTTAGGGTTTTTTATTTTTTTCAGAAGTTCTATTTGTGGTTTGTTTGAACTCTTTCACTTTGGTTTGTTAGTGGGATATTGTGGTGATAGGCTTTGATAGTATGGAAGAATTTTTGGGGTGAAAGCACTAAAAACGAAATTGGTACTGATTTCTACACAATCAAAGCAAGAAATTAAAAGATTGGCTCTGCTCCTGGGGCATGTGCACAGTTATGTAGTTTTTAAAAGGAAAGTTTAAAGACTAGCTTTTTTGCTTTTTAGTGTTTGTGACATTGCTTCAAATTTAGTAATCAATGTTTAGTAAAACACCGAAGTGCATTTTATCCAGGTATGTTGCTCCATCATTTCTGTATATATGTAAGAGTTGCCCGAATACAATCTAAATTTAATAGTTTTGCTGGTGTCCTCACTATTCTTTGTTTCTAAGTTGATGATACTCCCTCCATTTCGATTTTACTTGTCACTTTTGACATGACACACTCATTACAAAAATGATAATTGGTATAGTGATTTTACCACATTAGTCATATTAATAGATGTTTAGCAATAGGGATTGAAAAATAATTTGAGGAACAACTAATTAATGCTAAGTGTAAAACATGCAAACAAAATTTCGGCTTTACTTGATTTGTCAAAAAATGACAAGTAAGAATAGAAATCAAATTAGGAAAATAGTGACAAGTAAAAGCGAACGGATGGAGTAACATTTTTTATTGTGCCAAGTAATTAAGGAATCTTGTGGATACATAAGTAAATTGATGTTATGGTAAAGTCCTAATTGTTCGCTTTAAGGACTCATATGTATACTATTTTGGAGATACTATATTTGTCCCAAGTTGTTTCTCATGATCTAATTTTTACTGAGAAGAGTTGATATAACACTTGTTTTGGTTGACGATTATGTAGTGAAAAAACTACATTTCTCCATCATCTTGTTTGCCATATAATGGCATGCAATCTTCGGGGTTATGTCATGAACCTTGATCCTCCTGTATTGACCCTGCCATTTGGTGAATCGATATTAGAGACACTGTTCGATACAAGGAAGTCATGAAGCAATTAAATCTTGGGCCAAATGGAGGAATTCTTACTTCACTGAACTTGTTTGCCACAAAGTTTGATGAGGTAAATTTTGATGTGATCTGTTTTTTCTTTTATTGAATAGGCTGTGAGACGATGTTTCCTATCTTTCTTGTGTAAGTACATAGATAGCCCTTAAACTTTGCATAAATTGTCTGTTAGATACTTCGATTTTGCTAGTGGTCGTATAGATTCGTCAAGTAGGGAGGAATGTATCGCATGAAATAGAAGTCTGACATGGCATACAACTTTATCATTCAATTTTAAGCACTTAAAAGGCTTAAAATGAGCTGACATAAAGTTTGTTCCCACACTTCTTTTTTACTCTCTCTAATTTTTATCAAGTTGTGTAAAGGGGTGATAAGAAAATCAAGTTAGGGTGTTTATTTATTTAGTTGTGTAAAGGGATGCTAAGAAAATCAAGTTACGGTCATTTTCTTTGATAACCAAATTGCTACTGATTTCATAGAGAGGATATGCATGATTATATTTCATGACTAAGTACATCAAAACTTATTATGCTCATTTTTATGGTCTTGTCCACTTTGCAGATGAGAGACTTAGGTGATGCAAGGATCATCACTAGAATGTAAGTCTCATAATCTCATGCAATTTCAGAATTTTGTTTGTTTACTATTTGGCTAAGCTTTTTCCTGAAGGATATATGAAATGATTGATATATGTTAACGTTTCAGAGGGCGCACGAAATCGTGAAGTAATAGGTCGGAATACCCTAGCCCATGTTTTCTATTCAGGATGTAAAATGCTGATCGAGTGAAAATTTGTAAGATACTAATATTAAAGATCATTTGATATTCATGATCACAAGACAATTTTGTTGCTCTTTTTACTCCAGCCCACTGGCATAGGTCGACAGATTCGTTCTATGAGGCTACAACTCCTGATGGATCTTCGGTTATTTAGGATAGTGATCTTTAGCATATGGTATTAGACGTCAGCAAAAAGAAAGTAAAACTCTTCATATATTCAATGTCTAGATTACAGGTTGAACTTGTTGATCCTGCAGTAAAAGGCACAGTTAATGTTTCGAAGGCATGCTCTGAGAAAATATTAAGAGAGTTGTGTTTGTATCTTCTATTGCTACTTCTGTCTTGAACCCCAACTGGCCAAAGTCCAAATCGATGGATGAGACTTGTTGGTCTGATAGAAAATTCTGCAAAGCAACAAATATAGAGTTTGTGAATTTGACTTCTGTGTAAATTTAAGATTATTATTCATGTTTCTTGCATACGATACGTAATGTTGGTATAGTAATATATGATCTGTATATTGATTACTTAATTACATGAGCAGTGTGCTATTTGATTAAGTTAGTCCTTATAATATAAATTCAGACTTGACTCTTAAGTTCTTATTTTGCTAGAGAATCTCCCTATCTGAATGTGTTTTGTGGTTCCAAATGCATGCAGAACTGGTACTGTTAGCTGAGAAAGAAGCTTGGTCATATGCAAAGCAAAGGGGGAAAAGATATGGTAACTATGGTCCCAACACTTGTTATAGGGTCGATGTTGCAGAAGACAACAAATGCAAGTAATTTGGCTCTCATTAAGCTGCTGAAAGGTACCAAGAAACCATAGTTATACTTCACCATTTTAGTGTTTCTGCATCATTTCTTCTTCTTCTACATTTCTTGCATGAGTTGCTTTGGGAATAATCAGAATTCACTTTTCCGCACAAGCTTCTTAATTATTTTTTCCTTGCAAGAATGAGCGTACATTTAGCATGCAGATTGTCATTTCACTTTTGTTCCTTCTACAAAAATTGACACAGGATGGTATTGCATCAGTTTCTTGAACTTAGTATTAGATTGGAGGATATTAAGCTGATGTGTGTTAGCTAGATTGTTTATAGTCAAAATAATATTTTTCTCTTGATGTTTTGTTCAATTTGATAACGTTCCTTCTTGTAAAAATACCAAGCGAAAATCCTTTATGGTGGCAACTACAAATTCAACCAAAATCCTAATAAGAGTTGCTTCTCTGCAGATAGCTTTTACTTTTATTGTTTATCCATCATTAATTCTTGCTTATATGGGACAAGTTGCGTATCGTTCCAAGCATCACATTATTGAAAGTGATTACCACATTGGCTTCTATGTATCAGTACCTGGTACATTTGCATGTTCATACACATGGTCATTAAGAAAAATCTTTCGATGATGAACATTCCCGAATCGTCCATGTAAGACTAAATCTTAATGTATTAGTTTACTTAATTCTTATTTTTTAGTTTAAAGTAGTTTTTGGTATCTAATTATTTTTAAGTACAATCCGTTATAATTTCACTTCATCTATTACAGGAAAGATATAAAGAAATATTATGAGAAAAAATATTTTCAAAATCCGATATTGATCAAATTGAAGCATATTACCAAGTTGTGGGGGGAGAGAAAAGCGAAGACTATTTGGTCTTGGATATGAAGAAAAAGGCTACTACTTTCGACGATCTTGATTCCTTAGTTGATGATTGCAATCTTGATCAGTTGTGATACTTTTGACGATCAGTGCATTGGTTTTTGATGGTCTATTTTGTTGAAAATATTTAAAATTGTGCAACAACAATATACACTTGATGGATGTGGGTTATTTTAAGAATAGTTTGTAGATGTTTGGACATAATTGTGTTTAGATGGGTATTGTGATACTATGGATGTTTTGGACATAATTGTGTTTAGATTTTGCTATATTTGGTATGATGGATGATGTAGGTTCTTTTAAGGATAGTTGGTAGATGTTTGCAATGGATTGAGGAAAATAATCTTTTGTCACAAAAAATTGGGGACAAAATATAAAATTTTTTAGCAACGGACTAGCAATGAAATATTTGGTCACAAAATAATCAAAATGATAAAATACAATATGAAATTAGTAATGGCATTCATACATATAATAACGAATTTATTCGTTGCTACAAATGGCAACGGATATAGGTCGTCTCTATGATGTTGCAAAACTAGCATCGGATTTTATTTTTTCCGTTGCTAAATGGTTAGCAACAAGCAAAATATCAAGGACACATATTCCGTCATTGATCCATTTCTAAATTGATATAGCAACGGATATATGTTGATTAGTAACGTTTTCAGTCTGTTGCTAAACGCATTTTTTTTGTAGTGCAGTAGCAACATATTCAGCCTCAGCAGTAGGTAAAGCTACTGAGTTTTGCTTCTTTGTGGACCAGGTAATCAAACATGATCCAGGAAGTGTGCCATACCTGTGGTGCTCTTCCTGTCCACCAAATATCCTACATAGTCAGCATCAAAGTATCCTACCAAGTTAAAATTACTACCTTTTGGATACCATAGGCCAAGATCACTGGTTCCTTTGAGATATCTAAAGATTCTCTTTATAGATTTTAAATGAGATTCTTTAGGATTTTCTTGAAACATTGCACATAGTCCCACACTGAACACAATGTACGATTTGCTTGCTGTGAGATACAGTAATGATCCTATCATTTCTCTATACATCTTTTACTCCACATTAGGACCTGTTTCATCCAAATTAAGTTTTGTGGCAGTGGCTATTGGAGTGCTAATTTATTTTGCCTCTTCCATGGAGAATCTTTTGAGAAGTTCTTTAACATACTTCTGTTGATGGATCATTGTTCCATATACTGTTTGTTTGATTTGCAATCCCAAGAAGTATTTTAGCTCCCCCCATCATACTCATCTCTAATTCACAACTCATGAGTTTAGCAAAATCCCGAGTCATGTTTATGTTTGTGGAGCCGAAAATCATGTCATCTACATACACCCGCACAACCAACAGATCTTTTCCATTAGTTTTTAAGAAAATAGTGTTGTCAATTTTACCTCTAGTATAATCATGTTCCAGTAGAAACTTGGACAATCTCTCATACCAAGCTCTTGGAGCTTGTTTCAACCCATACAAAGCCTTGTCCAATTTATACACATGATCAGGGAACTCCTTGCTTTCAAATCCTGGAGGTTGTTTAACATACACCTCCTCTTTGAGAATTCCATTTAAGAATGAACTCTTAACATCCATTTGATAAAGAATAAATTCCATATAAGAAGCAAAAGCAACAAGTAATCTAACTGCTTCAATTCTGTTTACAGGAGCAAAAGTCTCATCAAAATCTATGCCTTCTTCTTGATTGTATCCTTGGACCACCAATCTTTCCTTGTTCCTTGTAACTGTTCCATGCTCATCAACTTTATTTCTATACACCCACTTAGTCCCAATTACTGTTCTGTCTTTTGGGAGAGGAACTAAGTGCTATACTTTGCTTCTCTCAAACTGATTTAACTCTTCCTACGTAGCTATAATCCACTCATCATCAAGCAGTGCTTTTGTTACTTTCTTTAGCTCAATCTCAGATAGGAAAGCTTTTAAGGCATACATACTTCTTAATCCAGACCTTGTGGTAATCACAGAAGTGAGATCAGTGAGAACATTCTCAATAGGATGATCCTTAATACTTGTAACCTTTTTGAACCAAACCTAGTTAACTACTAGGATCATTGCAGATGTTCTAAGTTGGAGTAGTTGGTGGCTCACTTCCCTTTATCACTGTGCCTCCAGAATCAGTTCCCCCTATTGAGGTGCTTCCATGTCTGGTATCTCCAGTCGATGAACCACGCTGTGTAACCTGTTCCTCAGAGTCACTTCCTTCTTGCAGGTTAGTCTTAGCATAAGATTCATCAAAAACTATATGCACACTTTTTTAAACACACTTTGTTCTATTGTTTAGAACCTTATAAGCCTTACTATGATGTGAATAACTAAAGAATATTCCCTTATCACTTTTAGAATCAATTTTTCCCAATTTATCTTTTCCATTATTATGAATGAAATATTTATAACCAAAGGTTCTATAATGAGAAATATTTAGTTTTCTTCCTTTTAGTAATTCATAGGGAGTCTTCTCTAGAATAGGTCTGATCATGCATCTATTTATGATATATGTTGCAGTGCTAATTACCTCAGCCCAAAGGTTTTTAGCAAGATTTCCTGCAAGCATCATTGTTCTAGCCATATCTTTCAAGGTTCAATTCTTCCTTTCTACCACTCCATTTTGTTATGGTGTTCTGGGAGAAGAAAAGTTATGATCTATATCATTGGTGGAACAGAATTCCAAAACTTTGACATTCTCAAATTTTGTACCATGGACAGATCTTATGGAAACTAAAGAAGTGCCCAGTTTATTTTTAATTTTCTTGATGAATATAGTAAAGACATCAAAAATATCTTTATTAGAAGCTAGAAACAATGTCCAGGTAAATCTGGATTAATGATTAACAATCACAAAAACATACTTTTTTCCACCCCTGCTTTGAAGTCTCATCGGTTCACAAAAATCCATATGGACCAGGTCAAGACACTTGGTAGTGCTGACATGGTATTTTGACTTAAAATAAGATTTTACCGGCTTCCCCCTTACACAGGCATTACATACCTTTTCTTCCTTGAACTTGGTCTTGGGCAAACCCAATACCATATCTTTAGAAGAGAGTATGTTTAGCTGTTTTAGACTTTCCTGTCCAAGTCTCATGTGCCAAAGTAGGGGATCATTTTCAATTGCACTCAGGCAGGTTGAGAACGCTAAACTTATATGTCAATTTAGAGCAAGGCGGTCGTTGTCAATATATTTACCCAACAAGATTTTGGGTCAAATCCACGCGAAACAATATAAGTGGAGATTGAGTTAATTCAAAATAAGAGTGCTTGTCCAATTCAAGCCGAAGGTGCAAGGTGGTTTGGGGAGTTTTCAATCATGTCGGATGTGAAAGTAATTCTTGGGCTTCTAAGAGACTAATATGAGACTAAGAACAATTAAAGTGTAATCAATTAAAACGGATCTTGGGACTATGCTTTCCTAGGGACAAGATGTGTATGGGAAAATGACAATTTGATGCAAATTCTAATTTTTGATGATATGGTAGGCTAGGTCTAACGTCTTTGAGGCTAGTCTTTAGCAAAAACCACAAAGATTTCACTCGTTGGATCTTTCGAGCACCTAACAAATGTGTCAATCAAAACCATCCAATACCTCAATTGGGAATCCCCATCTCTAGGATGAAACCCATGGCATAGTTAACATCACAACCACCCTTACGTCTAAGATAGTGCTAGATTCACAAACTACACACATAATTGTCTATGATTTCTTTGGTCTTTACATCCCTCTCTTGAGGATGATATGGATTCCTAAAGTTCATCCAAAACCCTTATTTCAAAGATGGCCTTAAGTTTTCTAGAGTTTGGAGCTTTCACCCATCAAACCACATGGGTATTTGGGGATTTCACCCATCAAATCCCAATCACATTACTCAAGCAATAATAGAACCCATCATCAATAAACTAGCATATGCACAAATTAATCACTACCCACATACAATTGCATCCTAATCAAGCATAATCCCAAGTGGTAGATTTAGCAACTCATAATGATAATAAACACAAATAAATCAAAATTTCCATCAAAGTTATCTATAATAAAATAAAGAGAGTGCAAACTACACTTTAGAATCCAATGAATCTTCAATGGGTGAAGCCAAATCTACACTTAGAAGTCACTCTAATTTCTTCTTAGCTCAAAATTTAGTACAAGTTTTGCTCCAAGCACCAAGAAGTTACAAATCCCCTAGACTAAATATGGGAGGTAGAGTTGTAAAATAATGGGTGAAAATGAGCTACAAGACCCCTTAAATAAGCCCCACTTGCACATTTTATAAAATTATAAAATTGCCATCTTGCTCTTGATTTGCTTGAGCGGATCCAAAGCGGATGGAGAGCAGATAGAAAGTAGCTCCTAAGCAGATGCAAAACGGATCCAAAGCAGATATAAAGTAGATGGCTCTTTTCCTTCATATTTAGCCTCTTGTTGACTTAAATGACTTGCTCATCTTCTGTTTTTAACTTTCACCTACACAAATGAGCATTAAGTAAGAGATTACCATCAAATCAATGGAAAAACATAATAATTTAGGCCTAAAAGGTGCTAGCAAATAGTCAAATTGACGACTTATCAACCCCCCAAACTTAAACTATTACTTGTCCTCAAGCAACTAAAATAGTTCTAAGAGATAGGGTATTCAACTCAAATCCACCAAAAAGAAAGCTATACTTACGGAACAAGCTAACAATGCTCTACAACAACTTTTCAAACATGTCATGGCAACAAGTAAACCAAAAATTTTCAATAAGCTCATATTTAAAATGAAAGGATGTAATTTTGTATCAAATGAACCTTCCAAATCAACAAAGCATCTTAAGAGGAAATACAAAATTTTCAAAAAAATTTTCATTCTTCACAATGCAACTTACTCCACCCTTTTACCTAAACCGAGAGTAAGACATCACCCTCTACCCCAAAGTATGATGCCGCTCACAAGCAAAAGTTAGCTCCACACACAATATATGAAAATTTATAAAGGAGCTCAAATAATGAAAGAATTCACACTCACTCTCGCAAAGAAATTCAAGTACAATGAGTAGAACCATAGGCTTGCCCTTTGTTCTTTTTGTCACTAATGGAGACTTACCTAGTTTGGAATCTCCAAGGTCTTGCGAGTCAAAATGAAGACTTGAGGTGTAGGAAGGAATATCTATGAATCAAGTGACTAAAACACCTCCTTCAATGCAATTTCTCAACCCTTTCTACCCCAAAATTTTCAAACTATCCACCTTATTCTCCTTTAAATCATTTCCTATTTTTCCCAACCTTTTTGATTAACATTTACCAAACAATTCAAAGCCACCATTTTCTTTCTTTCTTTCTTTGATTTTTTTCAAGAGGCATTCTAACTTTGAGCTCTTCTTAGGCCCCCATTTATCTCATTTTTCTTCACATTCTATGGGCTAGGCTATACAACTTTATAATCAAGTACATATCTTGTCTCTTAAGCACATGTGTTGACAACCTTATTCCCACCTTTCTTATATTTTGTTTGATCATCTTCCCCCAAATACACAATCCCCCAAACTTAGGCTTTTGCCTAAAATCCACTATTTAGAATCATACAATGCATCAAAGAAAGTTAAGTGCCAAAAGAGAGATTTTCAAGAGGGTTTAGGTGTTTTAGCATGGTTATCAATACAATAAGAAAGAAAGAACGGCAAAAGGTTAAAATGTATTAACTAGGGAACAATGTTAAGGTGGGAGTTTGGCTATGTGACGGGTTAAAAAGGGCCACAGGTCATCCTCCAAACCAAGATTTCCTAGAATTTCTCTTTGAATACACTCAGGGCAAGTTCTAGATTACACTATGCACAAGAATTATTCAAAAATCTCACCATTCATGGCATCATACTCAATAGGATCCTCGTCAGACTGGGCTCCTCTCATCGGGTTTACTATGAAGGGTGACTTATCATCCCTGGATAATTTCTCATGGCAAGTTTTTCCTTGGAGACATACCTATGAGAAAGAAACAAAACCAAAACAAAAGACAAAAGGTAAAACATATTTTTGAATTTTTGTAAGTTAAGAAAGAAAATAAAAATAAAAACAAGAAAAGAAAATAAGATGCAAGGTAACTCATCATTAGAGTCCATGGGTTTCATTTATTACAATACTTAATCATTTAGGCACGCCATTGTCTCTCATTCTTCACATTTCTCAAAACTAGCTCATAGGGCATCCATAACCTCCAATGGAAATAAGAATGACCAATACCCTTAAGAATAATGTCATCCAATCTATCATAGGGCAAGGCAGGAATTCATGTTTATCGGTTAGGATTAGTGACGAATAAGAACCATGGATGCCGTATTGAAAACAATCTCCCTCAACCAATGATTACCAACTAATTCATTATTAGGTTCAATTGGACTCAAAACGATGCATAAAAAATGACCACACCATGCCTTAAGGAAAGTCACATTGGCCATTAGAAGCATACAACACATTCCTCTCTTATTGCTATTCCAACAAACACATAGTGGGCATGCCAACCAAGAACTTAAAGAAAGAGAATAAGAGTACAAGAGAGCAAGGTCATCTCACCAAATCATCTCCAAACATATTCAAGGTGTTCATGCTATCGTACTTGATCAACCCACCACACAAAGCAAGTAAGAAAGATTTTAATGGACATTTATCAAGTACATGGTGCACTAGCTTCATTTAAGAGACTATCATGAATCAAACTAGTGAAGCATGGCACTAATGACCACATAATTATTCCAGCAAGTATTAATTATCTCAATAAGCTCACAAAAATCCAAATTTAAGTGATCAATCATAATGAGGTATAAATCACAATGTCCATTTTCAAAAGAATTTAAAAATAAAATCATGAAAGAGCATACCTTTCTTGATGTAAGAGAAATAAAGAATTGAAGCACAAGTCCAAAGGAATGATCTCACTTTTTGTTAGTTTAATTATTGGTAAAGAAGGAGAGTATGTTGAGTGTGGGAGAAAAGAAATGTTAGAATAAAGTTACAAAGTAAAAAAGAACTAAAGTGTGGACTGTTTTAGCACCTATTTTAGTTTTTAAAGTGATTTTGGGCTGACCGGGTTGGGTCCGCGCAACAAAATCTAGCCCATTTTGAAACATCACTGAATATTTAAAAGAACTGCACGCCAACTGCTGTGAATCTGCGACTGGACTGCTGAAGCAGTTACAGTGTATACTTGGATAGTATGTACCAGCTTGCTTGAGACCAATATGCGCCTGGCCTATGACTGAACTGCTGCAGCAGGTCCAGCGCAGGACCAGGCAGTAACCTTCAGCTGTTCTTGCGTTCAAGTGCATCCAAGATGCGATGGACCTACGCTTGGACTGCTTGAGCAGTTCCAGCGCAGTTTGAGATAGATTCTAAGCTTAAGAACTGATGCTGCTACGTCCCATTTGCGACTGACTTGCACCTAGATTGCTTGAGCAAGTCCAGCGCTGGTCATGGCAGTGTAGCTGCTTCTCCTTGGCCTAAACTTGGCCCCATTTGCATCCAACATGCCATTAACCTATGGCTGACCTGCTCAAGTAGGTGCAGCACAGGTTGTTCCAGCTTAGCCCATGAATTCTTAAACAACATTCTTGGTTAGGAGCTCATTTTCGAGCCTCCAAATCTACTTTCTTGCACTCTAATATTTCTATATTAACTGCATCATTCAAAACTAAGCTAAAATTAATATCAAAAACATTAAAAACATCAAAATTAAAACTTGGGTTGGCTCCCTAGAAGCACCTTAGTTAAAGTCGTGGCACGACATCTTCTGGAGATTATTTATGTCTCTACTTGGAGGATTTAAAGCGTCGATCCAACTTTTGATCAATACATCTTCGAGGCATATTGGGAAAAGGTAAGGATACAACGACATTTCCTTTATCTTTCCACTTTGATGACTTTAATCTCTTACCCAACTTTGTATCAAATTTCTGAATAGGCTCATTGAGTATTGATGAGAACATCAACAATCCACTTGTTACACATTGAATTTTGACTTTATTGACCTTTAAGTGGGGGTATTCATTTTGATCTTTTTGAATGACAAACTCTAAAATATAAGGATTTTGCTCCTCATCCTAAAAATATATCATATGCTTGTGTAGGTGAACTTTCATCACATCGCCAAGAACAATGTTGAAAAATGGTTCGAATGAGGCCTATCCCTTAATTCCATAATAACATCCCTATTAGTATCATTAAGTGGACTAGCGTCTTCAAAAGGATTGTGCTTGATTTCTTCTTTCGACTCTTGTACCATTTCCTCATCTTTGGCATCTTCTTTCATAACTGGTTTGGTTTGTTGAGAAATCACTGAGGATTCTTTAACATCAAGCTCGTTTAGAAAAGTAGGCATGGATATGGTGTTTAAAGGATTGAATTCCATACCCATCTTTTCTATCCTCTTTCTTTCCTCGTTATATGCCCCCATGTCTTGATGCATATCACATATGTTATACCTCGTTGATTCCAAATGATCCGAGATTAGTTGAAGCATAGCTTCAATATTACTCTTTCCGATGCTTCTTTCTTTCTTTTCTTGACCATAAGACCTATCAAAATCATAAGAAGAACTAGCAATTGGGTTAGCATAATGGGGGTAGGGGAATTTGGACAATCACTCTCATGTCTATCTTGACCACCATATATAGAACATCCGTACTCCCTATAGAATTGAGATGGTGCACTCATCTCTTTCTGGAGAGAATATGTACATTCTTGCCAAAAGTGAGGTCCACCACAATATTGATATGGATCATCAAGGTATGACTTCCAGCCACCAAACTCACGTTCATTCCTTGATGCCATAGTAAGAAATAAACAAAAATAAAGAAAAATCTAACACAAGAAACAAAGAAAATCACAAACAAATATTTACAAGTTTGAATTAAATCAAGTAAGCTAAAATTTCAAACTAACTTAATACGTCAAATTGTTCCCCGACAACGATGCCATTTTTGATAATGCTCAACTTACATGTCAATTTAGTGCAAGCTGGTCGTTGTTAATATATTTACCCAACAAGAGCCGGGGTCGAATCCACGAGGAACAATGTGAGTGGCAATTGAGTTTATTCGAAATAGGAGTGCTTGCCCAATTCAAGCTAAAGGTGCAAAATTGTTTGGGGAGTTTTCAATTGTGTCGGATGTGAAAGTAATTCTTGGGCTTCTAAGAGACTAATTTGAGACTAAGAACAATTAAAGTGTAATCAATTAAAATAGATCTTGGGACTATGCTTTTCTAGGGACAAGATGTGTATGAGAACATGGCAATTTGATACAAATTCTAATTATTGATGATATGGTAGGCTAGGTATAACGTCTTTGAGTCTAGTAGTTCGATAAAACCACAAATATTTCACTCGTTGGCTCTTTCAAGCACCTAAAAACTATGTCACTCAAAACCACCCAATACCTCAATTGGGAATCCCTATCTCTAGAATGAAACCCATGGCATAGTTAATGTCACAACCACCCTTACATCTAAGATAGTGGTAGATTCACAAACTACACACATAATTATCTACGACTGCTTTGGTCTTCACATCCCTCTTTCGAGGATGATATGGATTCCTAAAGTTCATCCAAAACCCTTCTTTCAAAGATGACCTTGAGCTTTCTAGAGTTTGGAGCTTTCACCCGTCAAACCTACATGGGTATTTGGGGTTTTCACCTATCAAATCCCAATCACATTACTCAAGTAATAATAGAACCCATCATCAACAAACTATCATATGCACAAATTAATCAGTACCCATATACAATTGCATCCTAATCAAGAAAAATCCCAAGAGGTAGATTTAACAACTCATAATACTAATAAACATAAATAAATTAATATTTTCATCAAAGTTATCCATAAGAAAATAAAGAGAGGGCAAACCACACTTTAGAATCCAATGAATCTTCAATGGGTGACGCCAAATCTACACTTAGAAGTCACTCTAGTGTCTTCTTAGCTCAAAATTTAGTACAAGTGTTGCTCGAAGCATCAAGAAGTTACAAAAATACTAGACTAAATATGGGAGGTTGAGTTGTAAAATGATGGGTGAAAATAAGCTACAAGACCCCTTAAATAAGCCCCACTTGGACATTTGATAAAATTAAAAACTTTCCACCTTGCTCTTGATCTGCTTGAGCGGATCCAAAGTGGATGGAGAGAAGATGGAAAATAGCTCCTAAGCAGATGCAAAGTGGATCCAAAGAAGATGCAAAATAGGTGGCTCTTTTCCTTCACATTTGGCCTCTTGTTGATTTGAATGACTTGCTCATCTTCCGTTTTTAACTTTCACCTACACGAATGAGAATTAAGTAAGAGATTACCATCAAATTAATGAAAAGGCATGATAATTTAGGCCTAAAAGGTGCTAGTAAGTCATCAAATTGATGACTTATCACAGGTCAACTTTGTTCCTGGCATTGCTATTATGTCAGCATTGTACATATTTCTATATCTTCTTGTAGTGAGCACAATCTCTTTGGTGTTCATCCTCTTGACTCTAACTCCTGCAGAAGTAAAAGTAACTTTATTACCTTTATCACAAAGTTGTGATATGCTGAGCAGGTTGTGCTTCAATCTTTCTACAAGATAGACATCCTCCAATACTCTTGATTCAGATGTGCCAATTTTTCCAACTCCAGTAATGATTTCCTTTTTGCAATCACCAAAAGAAACCCCTCCATTTATTCTTGAGAGTGAAAGGAATTTTTTCTTATCACCAATCATATGTTTTGAGCAAGCACTATCCAGATACCAATGCTTTTTGCTTTCTTTCACCTTCTCCTATAAGAAATATATGGTTAAACTTAGGAACCCAAAAAAGCTTGGGTCCTATTTTATGAGTAAATGGATGAGTTAAATTTCTTCTAGTCCATGCAGGCAACATGTAATGTGACTTGTTTCTCTGACCAAAATCAATTCTTTTCTTCTTGGTCTGAGAAAACTTATTAGCCAGGTTTTGACTGCTAGATCTACTTTTGGCAGCCACAGGACATTTAGTGGTTGGATGTCCAAGATTTCCATAGATATAACATAAGTCTTGAGTATCATCACAACTTTGTGGAACCCCAAACCTAAATTTTCACTGTGATTTCTTTCACTCAACTTGTGAATAATTCTTGAAGAATTTGTCCACCTGTTTGCTCTTTCAAGATCAAGTTTCAGTTTAGAGACTTCTTAACTTTGTTTATTTACCATGTCTGTTGCATCACTACATTCCTGTTTGTACTTTACTAATTCAAGTTCAACACTTTCTTGTTCTTTACTCATGACCTTTTTTCTATTTTTAGTGAGTGTCAATTTTAGGACTTCAAATTTAAGAACATTGTTTGAAGAATCAAATTTTGCAACCGGTTTCTTGAGAGTGCAATTTTCTTCTTCAACTATATTCTTGCAAGCTTTTAAACCAATGAGATCAAATTTAAAACTTGTGAGACTATTGAACAACTCATCCTATCAGAAGTTAATTCTTGGAAATTATCATTTAGTGTACTCATCGAGAAAACAAGTTTTGTTTTAGAAAACAAATGTAATTTTTATTTAAGTTCAAGTATACTTACCTTAGAAGCATAATATTCTTCCTCTAAGTCTGAATCTCCTAAAGCCATGAATGCTTTTTCACCAACTTTATCATCATCTGAGTCAGATCCCCAATCTGTTAACATAGTATATTCCTCCTTCTTTTTGGATTTTCTTTCAATTCTTTCTTAGCCCTTTTCTCTCCCCATTCTATTTCCCAAATAGGAAAATCCCTAATCCGATGATCAGTCTTACCACACTAGTAGCATCCATTTGGATTGTCATTGGAGTATTTCTTGCTACCTATTTCCTTTTTCTTTTTAAAGAATTTACTGAAATTCTTAGTTATGAAGGAAACTTGCTCCTGATCAAATTTAAATTCATCACCACTATCTGAAGCCTTCAAAGCCAATACTTTCTTAGAGGCAGCTTGTTCATTAGTTCCATCAATTTCCATTTCATAAGTCCTCAAATTCCCTACTAGTTCATCCAATGTCATACTTGTAAGATCTTTTGTTTCCCTAATAGCAGTCACTTTGACATTTTATTTTGATTTTGGTAGTACCCTCAACACTTTCTCAACTTGTTCCTCAGCTGTGATGACTTTTCCTAAGGAAGTCAACTCATTTGTCAAAGCAGTAAATCTTGTCATCATTTCAAGCAAGGATTCATTCTCCTTCATCTTGAAGGCTTCATATTCAGTGAAAAAAAGAGCAATCCTGAACTTCCTTACCTGATAGGTACCCTCATGTGCATTGACCAGGGCATCCCAGATTTGCTTAGCAGTGGTATAGTTTGACACTCTGTTCTACTCACCCGATCCTAGTCCACAGACTAAGATGTTATTAGCTTAACATTTTTCTTTAATGTCACTAAGTCATCAGCAGCAAATTCACTTCTTACCTTTTTGACTTGTTCACCATCTTCCATTTCATTGGGATAGTAGGACCATTAGTAATCCTATCCCATAATTCATAGTCTTAACCTTGGATGAACATTTCCATCCTGGCTTTCCACCAGATAAAGTGAGCACTATTAAAGAGTGGAGGTCTAGTAGTTGACTGATCTTCACTGTGACCAGTAGGAGGTGTGAAATTCATCATAGTGATGTTTTTCTTAGGTGCAAACCTTATTTAAGACAACCTCTCTCTGATACCATTTGTTAAAGTGCGTACCCTACTGATTTTAATATTATACTCTTATAGTTGCCTATCTGTGGAACAAGTAAGCTAACATGGTTCACAGAAGTAAAAGATGAACACATTATTTTTATGTGGAAAACACCCAACTCAAGAAAGGTGTAAAAAATCACGACTTGTACCTTTACAAGATTTAACCTTAACTTCACTATAACTCTTGAGCCTCAATAATCAACAAATTACAAGACTTCTTGTAAGCTAGGAATTAAAACTTCTAACTCCTATTTCTATAATAACATAAATTTTCCCAAGATAAGTGTTCCCAAGTCTTCGAGTTCCCTAACTTGAAGACACAACTTCCTAACTCAGTTTATATTTCACTGAGACTAGAACAAAGACTCATTACAACTCAAAGAACCAACCTATTACATAAAGTCTATGACTTTCTAAGTAAAGGACTAGGTTCTTCTTCAAGTAAGTGAACTGATTTGCTGATTGATGATTTTCTTGTTAGTGCATAAGTGAAACACTTGAATGTCATTTGTTGTTTTTAGGACAATTACTGATTGAGTCCTTTAGTTGATGTACTCTTCTCTCTTCAATAGGACTCTTAGAGAGTTTCACTCCTTGTTGCAGTCGTCTATCTCCGTGGCTGAATAGAACTCTTTAACTTTATTTTCTAGCCTGGCAGGATTCTTCAACTCAATCTCCAAGAGTTTGTGTTTTCTCCTTTTCAACCTCTTTGCTGCATGTGACAAGTATTGAGAGCATAACTGAATCTTCTTTTCTTATCCATTCCTGACTTTAAGTATTGTTATCTTATCAGTAGCCTTGCCTATGACTGTTCTTTCAACACTTGTGTGGACCAGCTTGCACAACATGTTTCATTCATATGTCCATCATTAAAACTTCAGTGTCCTAACACATCTCGACATGGTCTTACTTAACGTAGCACGTATTACACTATGATGTTTTTGAGGTATCATTATCGTTTCGACCAAAACATCAAATTATTACTTCAAGTCTAGTCTCCAAAAGATTAATATATCGACAAGTCTTGAAGTAGGGGCAGTTTGTGGGCAACAGAATTTTATTAAATTGAAATTCGTACAAAATTCGGATTATATTAAATTGAAAATATATTAATCCCAAGTAAATCTTGCAGGTTGATATAATTAAATTAAGTATTTAAATCCAAACACATGGATTTAAATAAAGACCAATATTTATTGGGCTAGTCCATTAATTTGGGCTACAAATGATGAGCCCATTTTGCTAAGTTATCTTATTTTATAGGCCCAAAATGAGCGCCACGTGTCAAATGACGTGGTATGCCAAGTCAAGTGAAGGAGCCACTAGGACAATGCCATGTGTCAAAATGATGCAGCAGGCCTAGTGAAATCAAAAGCCCATAAAAGACGCCACGTCACTTGAATTTGATTGGTCAAAGGAAGTGCATATTCATCATGACTCTTCTCTTTCCACAACTATAAATAGAGGTCTCATAATTCAGAAAAAAGAAAAAAGAACTCTAACAAGAAACAAGAGAACGCCCGTGGATCAAACGCCGCAATTTTTCTATAAAGCTCAACCATTCAAATCTAGTTCATCAAGATTCAAGATCAAGATCGTAAAATTCAAGAACAAGCTCAAAAACCCTTGAATTCAAGCACAAGTCTAGATCAAGTCCACCAAATCAACAAATCAAGTTTAAATTCAAGATTAAGCTTTAAGCCCTTGAATTTATATTTGAAAAGGTGAATTAGAGGAATCATAGAGATTGTAACACTCACATTGAAAGCAATAAATTTATTGTTGCAATATTTTTCTTGTCTCGATTATTAATTTCCGGTCTAAAAAATTTTACTGTCCAACATAAACGATTCAATGAAGTAAAATGCATGTTAATTAAGTATGATTAAGTAAAATGAATTCTACATTCAAACATGGAAAGCATGTACTGGGTTGGTGTAAACACGGTCTGTAAGTAAGTTTTTCCCTAATGCATCTATTTGCTTATATATGAGGTAAAATAGGGTTAGTAAATATGAGTCATCTGTGGTTGGGTAAAATTGGAAACTCTTGATGACCGGGTTGCCTTGAGAACGCTATCGAGATGGGAAAAGGCCCTCTTGGTCTAGGTAAATATAACGGAAGGCCACCAATGATTCATCTGCGCACTAAAGGACATACGGGACCAATGTATTAGGGCTCTCAGGTTCACAGACGGTCTCGGCAGGTCTGTACAAGACACAAAATATTTGGTTGGCATCTCCTAACGATTCTTCAACAAATAGCATTTTCTCATTGACCACAGTATTAGAGGGTTCGAGTGGCATTCTCTTGTTGGTTACAGACCAACCTTGTACACTATAAATAGTATAAGAATTAAAAAAAATACAGAGAATAAATACAAAAGAAATTGCGAAATTTTTTTCCTTTTTTTTCAATGAATAATTCCTTTGTACAATATTTATATTTGTAATCGATATCTATAATCCATATCTATATCTATAATATGTCTATATCTATAATCTATAATATATTAAAGGTCTTAGAAATGTTGTTTGAACTTTTTATCCTTCATTAACAACCTCTACTTTAGACAAAAATGTCTTTTCACTATTTTTTTCAAATTTATATTTATAATATTGAATCCTAAAACATATGGGTTCATAACTTTAAAAATATAGTAAGACTTTTTCTAAAATTAGGAATTCTAAAATATATGGTAAGTAGTACAATATAGCCGGTAGTCCTGAAATATTTGGTAAGAAAAATAGCAAAATATATTTAGAGAATTGATATTTAAAGAGTTCTAAAAATATATGAAAAAAATAAGCAACCTATTACTGCAATATAGCTAGTGACGGGACGTGCTCAGCTTCAGTACCCCTAGCTCCAATATCTATCAATAATACTTTTGACGAATGTGACGCACAAAACTTTTGAAGGCTTAGATTGATTTTTCTACTTATTATTTATTTTTTAATGAGTAATTTTTTATTTTTTCATTAACTGAATGGTGCTATTGTTTTTTCCGACAACTATCAAAACGAGAAAAACATTTTCTCCGTAACTTTTTCCTTCACTATATTTTCGTCACAAACAAACATCACACTTCAATGTAGAATCTCCATATTTATATCAATCGAGATATTTGAAATACAAAACAAATCAGCTCATTTTCATGATCATGAAAATAATTAATGTATCCTTCAAGCTACAACAACAATGACAATAACATACTCAATATAATCTCACAAATAATATTTGAAAAGGATAAAGAGAAATAAAGAGGGCTGTTTTCAACAGACCGCCACTCAAATAAGATGCATTCTTCAAGCTATTGCACATTAAACTTTTATATGAAAACACTAGAAGGTATCACATGGTGGAAACAAAGACGAAAAAATTGTAATTTGATTGTTTCTAATTTATTGATACAGAGTTTGAGTTGAAGTCATTTATATCGTTTTTTTCTTGGAACTTAGAAAAAACGTTCAAGAGAAATCATTCATTGTTGAAGAAAATAAAATTATACTGGGTGGCGATGAAAAAGAATACAATTACCCTCTTTTTTAAAATTAAAAGACGTTACTCAATAAATGAATTAAATAATAATAATTCTTAAATGAATGTAGCCTAAGTTCTTACTACACATGGTATTCATCAAAAATACCATTGACAGATACTGGAGCTATATTACTGGAGTTGAACCAATTACCCGCCAGTGACTATATAAGATCTCTATCTATAAAATATGGTTAAAACATTAATCAAGAAATAAATAATATCCTACTTAAAATAGAAAACCACACATATATAAGAATCCATGCGTAGGGTAAGCTATATGGTGAGTTGATTTTCTTTTCATCATGATTTGTTTCTTGATAGTGTAAATACAAATATACAAACAAATCCTGATTTTGTAATGTCATATGCCAAGGTACCAAGGTACTGAGATGAGCTTTTTGTATTTTTCTTCTGTATTTTAAGTTATCTTGAATTCTTGAATTACAGATAAGTGAATGCATGAATAATGTGCATGTGATTGCTTTGGTGAGTTGGTGTCAGAAATTCAAGGGTGTATTGCAATTTAGTTTTTGATAATATTTGGTAGGTAACAGAAGGGACTATACATTCATTGCACAAGAAGGAAAAGGAAAAGATATACAAAATATCCCATGAAAAAGATTTAACATAATCGGGCAAAGCTACAGATTGACAAGGCTCGAACAATATAGGAATTATGAGAACATACCTTTGTCGGGAGATGATGTAGATAAAGTATGTATCTTCATTATTTATTTCTTTTAGAACTTTAATTCTATTTATCCAAAAGTATAGTTATAGATTCTTATGTGCTATTGCTTTGTAAGGAATGTACGCGTGGTGTAAGAGGAAAAAAAAAAAAAGAAAATTGTTAGCGGTTTTCATCAAAATTTGAATAGTAACTACTTAGTTCTTAAAAACTAATATAAATAAAATCATACAAGTTTCATGACCGGCGGTAGCTTTACTATTTTCCAAAATTTGTTAGTGCTAGAACTCCAATAAGTCTAAAATAATGTTTAGTTTGCTAATAACGGATTCTCAACGAGGTTTTCTCTATTATGGAGGTGACATGTTAGACTAGAATGTCAATTTTTTTTTTTTTTGATTTATGAATCATATTTTTATAATTTTGGAGATTTTATGTGCAATTTAGTTCTAATATTGTTGCATGTCCTTAGTATATTTGTATTAAGAAATTTGTGATTCTTTTTTATATAAGTGCATTAGATACGAGGGTATTGAGGTCACGGATTAAGAAATTAAAGAAGATTGAATTCGTTTTGATTTATGAATCATGTTTTTGTAATGTCATAGTTTTTATGTGCAATTTAGTTCTAATGTTGTTGCATGCACACATTATATTTTTGTAAAGAAATTTGTGGTTCTTTTTTAATATAGGTGTTTTAGATATGAGGGTATGGAGGTCACATATTAGAGTATAGGTTAGTCGGTACTTATGCTTTGACTTGCTTTTCGATAGGTTTAGGTTTAGTGGGATGTACTCGAGACATGATGTCTTTCGCGGTAATTGTTTTCCATGCTTATACACTACTTTTATTATTAATTTACATATTTTCTTTGTTGTCGTATTTCTTTTTCGCAATATTTTCTTAATATGGAGTACTAACATAGATATCTTCATTGCAGTAATTTTTTGAGCTTTGTTGTTAGAAAATCTCATAAATCTCCAACATTGTAATGACCCATTAGGTCATTAGCCATGTTCTTGCTTATTTTCATTGATAGAGATCCTCCATAGCCGTCGCAAGTCATTAGTGACTTGTTAGAATCTATTGTTCAGTTACCTAACGGCTAGTTTGATTTTTAGAATCATTTTTCCAATTTGAAGTCTCGTCGATTCCAAATGGCCGTCGAGCAAAAAATTCAGTAAAAAATAATTTTGGATGCAAAGTTCGACTGCTCCAACAGCTATGTAATATCAATTTTAGGACAGGTAAACCCATGGTTCATATCCCACAACACCTGAGCTCATTTCGACCCATTAGTCGAAAAGTCAAAAATTGGAATATATGGATGTGGGACCACAAGTGGCCTAAATAACCTTGGATAGAAAATTCAAATTCCTCAATGCGTCCAAAATGTCGAATTTAGTGCGATTACAGAGCCCGAATGCATCCGGAAAGTCAAAAAGAAGTTTTAACCTTGAAGGCCCATTTAAACTCGTGTAAAAGGCTCTTTAGGACGATTTTTGGGGGAATTTCTCATTTTTTGAGAACCCTAGCAGCCATGAGAGATTGTTGACTAAAAATTGAGTCTTGTGGGTTGATTAGGAGCTTGAATAACTTGTGTAATCCATTTTTGCTACAAATATAAGGTAAGATTCTTTCAAATTTGTTATTAATTTCTTAATAGCTAGACCTAAAAATCCTAAGTCTTTGAGGATCAATTGTATCCATAAATGTGATTGATTTACTCAAATTTCTTGAGGGTATTAGCTTCCTAATGATATTTAGACTACGGGTTGGTCTAGAAAACTCATTTTTTAAAGGTGGGACCCACTTGGGGTTTGATGTCATTTTGGACCCATGGTATAATGGTTCCATAATGGCTATTTTTGTTCTTGTATTGTTGCTTAGATTATGTTGTTGATAACTTGGTTCGTAGAAGAAGAATCTTCAAAATAAGGGAAGGCAAAGTTTGTTGGTTCATGAGCAATTGGACTCGAGGTAGGTTAGCCTTGTTTGTAGATAGATTGAGCTTGATTGTATTATAATTATTGATATCTTGTGAGATTGGGCTGGGTCTTAGATAACATATGGATAATTGGTAATACTTGAGATTAGTTGATTATTGTAGGCTATTAAACTTGTAAAATATGATGTTTGACCTTTAGACTAGAAACTTAGGTAGTTCTACTTCTAGTCTCACGAATAGTATGAAATACTCTAGTCTAATAGTTGTGAATGTTGTTGTTGTCTAACCTTAAGAGTATGTTGACCTAGATATTAAAAGTTATGGAATAGCCTTAGTGTTGGTATGACTTAGAAAGAATACTTGAAGAGGATTTTCCCTTATAGGCCTAGTAATGATTGATAAGCCGTTATGGTGTGATTTAGATAACCTAGCTTAAATCCGGGTAGAAGTTAGTCTTGTAGAAGTGACTTTAGTATTATTGGAGTTAGAAGTAGGACTTGACCCACCTTAAGCTTGAACTATGTAACTCCTTAGTAACCTAGATACTTGATGAGGATCTAAATTATGTTATTGAGATTATAAGGGTTAAAACTGGTTGTCGATTTATGAATATGGTCGATGGTTGGAAAATATATGTACTTGATTGGTTGTCTTATTGACATGTTATGGATAGCCATGGAAATATGGTAATTATTATATCATCTAGATACTCATGCTTATGCTCCTACTCATATATCATGATGATGACTAGTAATAAATTGTGATGGTTTATATATCTTATATCTCTATAACTCAATTATTGTTGTAACGCCCCGATTTCTGAATCAGAATGCTACATGGTGCTCATGACCCCGAGGGACTACAAGATAACCCATGACTGATATCTGTACCTGTACACTGCATATATAACGTAATAATGTAGAAAAAATAAACATGTAGGCCATAAAGTTCAACTGAATAAAGAATCTGTCAAAACCTAATATCCATATGGGTGAAAGATACCCAAAACAGCTAAAAACTAAATCAAATCTAAACATAAGTCTGAATAATGAATCTAAAAACCTCTAAGTACTGTCTGAATAAGGATTTGAAGGAACATGTCTCCAACTAACTCCGTCTAGCAAAATTGAGCTAAAATAATAAATGAAATAAAATAATATCGCCCTCGAATGGATGAGGACTCACGACAACTCTACGGCTAGATGCTACTGCTGATCTAGAGCTCGTATCTCTGAACCTATGGTGTAACATGAAAGAAAGCACCATAGCGCAAATGCATCAGTACAACTGAAGTACTGACTATATGAGTGAGGCAGGATAATGCACAAGGGTTTATATGCATGAACAATGCTAACTGACGGACTAATATGAACGTGAAAGCGTAAACATACATATATAGTAACTAAGATCGTGAGTACATAATGGCTAAATCTATATGATAATACATGGTTGGAACCGTAGTTCCGATAACATGGATGACTATATCTAACAACCCTGAATTTGCTTGAACTCTTTGAGTTCCGTGCTATAAATGAATTTGACCGTATCTAATAGTCTTGGTATACTGATATCTGAAGGACTGTCTGAATTCTTTTACTGAGACTGATGCTGAAACTGTGGGAGGTAGTTATTTAACCGACATGCCCCATGTATGCCATTATGGCTAAGCTGGGGTCCAATCTTTGCCCCGACTAGAGGGGTCTCAATACCGTACCACTGGTAAGGACAATTGTGAGTGACCCTTATCTGGCAGGTACTCAAGGTGAGAACGGTGGGACCTTAAACTGACAGGTTAAGCCAACTCATCAAACCTAATCTAACAGGCTAAGATGTCTCAACATATGCTGGCTACGTAGTTCTGGAACACAAGGATGACTGCTAAGAATCATACCCTAAAACTGGTAGGTGAGTCTCCATCCTTGGGTTTACTCGGTGCTAACTTCTACTCTCATCTGAAAATACTATACATGATTCAACTGACTATACATGGACAGATTAACTGACTTCCATTGACTGACAGAGTAGTACTATTATTATCTGAGAGTTAACTAAGATCGTGAGATTTCTAAGGTTTCCTGAGTCACATGACTAACTGAGTTCTATAGATTATAGCTTGACTGAGATTATCATGACAACATGACATGGCTTTAGTAACACAGCTATGTTTTTCGAATACGAATACCCCCAAGACTCGATAGAAGGAAACTGACACACATGACATGACTTGATCACAAGATTTGATTCCACAATTCATAATATCATAAGTAGGGGGTATCATATTTCATATAGTTATTCAACATCTTAAACACTGTAGGGAATGCATGGATATATTTCGTATGCATATTGTATATCTCCATTATCTTGCATGCTTCATACCACCACAATAGCAATACATGAAAATCATGGAATTCATATTAAAGTATATAGCTAACATGAACTTGTCATTTAGACATCATAGAACCATACAAACATGAACTTCTAGCATCCTAAGCATTTTATCAAACACCTTGTATGCGTTCTTTAAGGCATAGGTGGGTTTCATACTTGCACCATATTAAACCACCTAAAGTTTATGGTTTTCAATTAACAAATATATATATTTCATGAAAACACCTTTAGACATCACTTTGAAACATAAACAACAATCATCAACACGTACATACTCATATCACCACAAAAAGTTTACAAAATAATATTTAAAACATGGTTCTTGAGCTCTATGAATGGATTGGATCCATAGATGAACACTACGCATACCTTAAAGTTTGATCTTGAAAGAGATATAATATTTTTGAAGGTTCCTGAAGAAATCCTTTAGGCTTGCCCTTGATTTTTCTTGACTAGTGTTTAACCCCTTTGGGAAAGAATGTTCTTGTTCCTGAGGAGATGATCTTGAGAGAAAACCCTAATCTTGTGGTTGAAAGTGTAAGAGAGGGTTTTAAAGATGTTTTAACTAAAGATAATGAAATATAATACGTTCCTTGAGGGTTATAAGTCGTGGGAAGTGAAGGGAAAATACCAAAATACCCTTATGAAATAAATTCTCAGTTGCTGAAAATCATAGCTAATGACATTTGTGACAAGGCATCAAAAGTATGGTAAGTCATAAAAAATGTCGTCATACAGGAGCTGGAACTGATGGTTTTTGCCTAAGTCTGATAACCTTCATGGTAAGGCGTCACAAATGTGGTAAGCTACCACGAATGTCGTCACTTAGGAGCTGGTTTTTGCCTAAGGATGACGACCTTCGTGGTAGGGCATCATAAATGTAGTAAGCTACCACGAATGTCGTCACTTAGGACTGGTTTCTGCCTAAGGCTGACGACCTTCGTGGTAGGGCGTCACAAATGTGGTAAGCTACCATGAATGTCGTCACACTATTTCTATCCCGACATGCTGGAGTAAAATAGGAATAACTCTTTGCTCCGATATCAGATTTAGGAAAAATTAGTATCGTTGGAAAGATAATTCAATTATATATCTATTGATGGGTCCTGATCTCAAAAATTCCAAGTATAATGAGAGATATGATCATTTGAATCTGACTATGGCAATATCTTTCTCAAAAATTCGATCTGCATAATAAGAGATATGCTCATTTGAATTCTAAACTGAATATAGCCCAACTGAACATGCATATATGATGCATGACTGATAAGCTGAACTCATGAATGCATGATAAGCTATGCACTGATACTTGATACCAATTTTATATTGGAATTTTTAATATGTAACTGAATAAGCTTATGGAAAATGGTTACCTCGAGCTAAGCCTGAATTAGCGGAGAAAAGATGAGGGTACTTGGTTCGCATGTTTGCTTTTGCTTCCCAAGTGTCTCCCTTTATGGATTGATTCCACCAAAGAACCTTGACTAGAGGGACTTCTTTGTTTCTCAGCCTACGAATCTGATGGTCAAGGATTTTGACTAGAATCTCTTCATAAGAGAGACTATTCTGAATATCAACACTCTGAATAGGGACTACAGCTGTTGGGTCACCTATGCACTTCTTTAGAAAAGAGACATGGAAGACTGGATGAACTGAGGCTAGATCTGAAGGAAATTCGAGCTCATAGGCTACCTTGCCAAAGCGACTGAGAATCCTGAAGGGACCAATATATTAGGGACTGAGCTTTCCCTTCTTGTCGAATCTCTTCACTCCCTTCATAGGAGAGATCTTGAGAAAGACATAGTCATCGACCTCTAATTTGAGATCCTTTCTACAAATATCCACATAAGACTTCTGTCAGCTCTGAGTAGCCCGGAGTCTTTCTCTGATCAACTGAACTTTCTCTAAGGCATAGATTACTAAGTCAGGCCCTATGACTACGGTCTCACTAACTTCGAACCAACCGATCAGAGACCTACATATCCTACCATAGAGAGCTTCAAATGGAGCCATCTAAATACTGGAGTGATAGTTGTTGTTGTATGCCAACTCAATCAAAGGCAAGTGGTCATCCCAACTTCCCTTGAAATCAATTGCACACTCCCTTAGCATATCTTCTAGAGTCTAAATGGTCTTTTCTGCTTGGCCATCTGTCTGAGGATTAAATGTTGTATTGAGATAAACTTGGGTACCAAGACCCTTTTTGAATACTTTCCAGAAGCGAGAGGTGAACTGGGTACCTCTGTCTGAGATGATAGATAGTAGAACACCGTGTAATCTGACCAAATCTCTGATATAGAGTTTGGCATAATCCTTTGCTGAGTAAGAGGTACGAACTGGAAGAAAATGAGCTGACTTGGTCATTCTGTCTACAATGACCCAAACTAAATCATGCTGATGACGTATTCTAGGCAAACCCTTCACGAAGTCCATGTTCACTTCTTCCCACTTCCAAGTAGGAATATGAACTCCTGCATGGAACCACTAGGTTTCTAGTGCTCTATCTTAACCTACTAACATGTAGATAACTTAGCCACAAACTCTGCAATGTCTCTCTTCATTCCACTCCACTAATAGATCTCTCACAAGTTGCGGTACATCTTGGTGGCACCTAGATGAATAGAGTATCACGAACCATGCACTTCTGCAAGAATTTGCTGCCTCAAGTCATCTACACCGGGAACACACAGACGAACCTGACAATGAAGAACACCATCTCCTCCTTGGGATAAAACCTCTACTTTCTGACTCTGAACTGACTCTTTTAGATTGACAAGGCTAGGATCCCTGTCTTGCTTCTCTTTCACCTTGGAAACTAGAGATAACTCTGAACTACTCTGAACACATACACCACCCTCTGAAGAGTCGACTAAGCAAAATCCTAGTCTGGCAAGCTGATGAATCTCCTAAACTAATTTCTTCTTAATATCCTTAACATGGGAAACACTACCCATGGATAGTGTACTGACTGTGTTGGCCACTATATTGGCCTTGCCAGGATGATAAATAACACTCATGTCATAATACTTCAAGAGCTCTAACCACCTTATCTAAAGAAGATTGAGATATTTCTGAGAAAAGAAATACTGAAGGCTCTTATAATCTGTGAAGATGTCTACATGAACACCGTATAGATAATGCCTCTAAATCTTTAAGGCAAAGATAACTGCTGCTAACTCAAGGTCATGAGTAGGATAATTCTTCTCATGGGGCTTTAATTGTCCGGAGGTGTAGGCTATGACTCTACCATGTTGCATGAGGACACAACCTAAACCTACTCTGGATGCATCACAATATACTATGAATCCAGCAGAACCATCGAGAAGGGTTGAAACTGGAGCTGAGGTGAGTTGAGTTTTCAACTCCTGAAAACTCTTCTCACAAGGTTCTGACTACTGAAACTTGACCTTCTTCTAAGTCAATCTGGACATAGGAGATGCAAGAGAGTAAAATCCCTCGACAAGCTATTGGTAGTAGCCAGCCAAATCCAAGAAACTCCTGATATCTGATGGAGAGACAGGGCGAGGCCAGTTTCTTACTGCTTTGATTTTCTGAGGGTCTACTTTAATGCCATCACTGGAAATAATGTGATCAAGGAATGCTACTGATCTTAGCCAAAATTCGCACTTACTGAACTTGGAGAACAACTGGTGATCCCTGAGTGTCTGAAGAACAATTGTGAGATGATCTGAATGATCATTCTCTGTGCGAGAATAGACCAGAATATCATCTATGAAGACTATAACGAATGTGTCCAAGTACTGCTTGAACACCCTGTTAATCAAGTCCATGAAAGCTACAGGGGCATTGGTAAAATCAAAGGACATGACTAGAAATTCAAAGTGACCATATCGAGTATGAAAAACTGTCTTCAGAATGTCACATTCTCTAACTCTGAGCAGATGATAGCCTGATCTGAGGTCTATCTTGGAGAAATAACTGGCACCCTGAAGTTGGTCAAACAAGTCGTCTATCCTAGGCAGCTGATACCTATTCTTGAATGTGACTTTGTTGAGCTGATAGAAATCAATATACGTTCTGAGAGAATCGTCTTTCTTGCGCACGAATAAGACTGGAGCACCCTATAGGGATACACTGGGCCTGATGAATCCCTTATCTAAGAGATCCTTCAACTGATCTATCAGTTTCTTAAGGTTTTTTGGTACCTTTCTGTATGGCGGAATAGAAATATACTGAGTATCTGGGAGAAGGTCTATACCAAAGTCTATTTCCCTTTTGGGTGGAATGCTAGGAAGATCTTCAGAAAAGACATCTGAATATTCATTAACTACTGGGACTGATTCGAGACTGGGAGATTCAAAAATGGAATCCTTAACAACCACAAGATGATACACATACCCCTTAAAAATTATTTTCCTTACCCAAAGGTAGGAAACAAGCTAACCCCTGAAAGACGAAATGCTACCCTTCCACTCTAGGACGGGTTTATTCGAGAACTGAAACTGAACTATCCTATTTCTGCAGTCGACTATGGCATAGCAGGAATGAAGCCAATCCATGCCGAGAATGACATTAAAATCAGTCATCTCTAACTTGACTAAATCTGCTGACATGGATTTCTAAAATATCATAACCGGGCAGTTCCTGTATACCCGCCGAGCTATGATGGTTTTACCTACTGGGGTAGAGACCAAAAAGGGCTCTGCTAAAATTTTGGGACTAATTCCAAAATCACCTTCTATGTATGGATTGTCAAAAGACAAGGATGCACCTGGGTCTAGCAAAGCATAAACATGAATATGTAAAATCTTTAACATACCAGTAATGACATCAGGAGAATTTTTCTGATCCTATTGGGTCTGAAGAGCATAGAGTCTATTTGGGCATTGCTCACTAGTAGTACTGGAAGTGGCACCCTGCTGGTTCGGGCGACCGAATTGAGCTGTGGAATGATTCTGTTGACCCTGAGGGCCAGGGAAAGGACAATCCCTAATCTTGTAGCCTGGCTTACACAACCAAAATAGACATCACTACCGGCTCTGCAAATACCCTTGTGGTTCTTACCACAAGTCTGACAAAGGGGGTTTGTTCAGGCACTTCTAACACTACCCTGAGATTTAGAGCGTGGTGATCTGTCTTTATTTCCTTTCCTGAACTTTGGCACTGGGGCACTAGTAGAGGAAGGAGCTGGAACTGCTAACTTAGGACAAAACTGTGAACGATTTTCTCTCTCTGATTTGGGCTGAGCAAAGCTAAAACTGCCTGCTCTTGCTCTCTTGTTCTGCCTCTCCCTAGTCTTAACCTTCTTCTCCTCTATCTATTGAGCGTGCGTCATGATCCTGGCTAAAGTCATATCTATGTTCAACATCGCAGACTTACACTCATTTACCATGCTATCATTCACCCCTGACACGAACTTGCTCATCTTAGCCCTGTTGCCAGCAACCACATGAGGGGCATATCTGGATAAATGAGTAAATCTAAGAGAATACTCTCTAACTATCATATTTTCCTGCCTGAGATTGATGAGCTCAAGAACTTTGTCCTCTCTCAGCTCTTGGGGAAAGAATCTGTCTAAGAAAGTCATGACAAATTCTTCCCACTCAACAGGACCTACATCCTCTAACCTTTCTGCTACCCACTGCTTGTACCAAGTGTGAGCGACATCCTGCAATTGGTATGCGGCTAACTCGGTACTCGTCTGGCTTATATCTAAATAAGGATGGAGGGTTCATTCGGGTGAAGTCCCGAATCCTAGTTGCTGCTAAATTGGCCATTGGGTTGGTCGAAACAACTGCTGGTCATTCATTATGGTCAGCTACAGCCTATGCAAGAGCGATAAATACAGTCCTGAAATCCACACAAAAAACATATTTACCCAAAGGATCTTCAGGCTGAGGAGCTGGCTGATTTGTTTTCTTTGGAAACATGTTTTTGAAATAAGAGAAGAGCGGATTAGACTGAGAGACTGACTTGAAATTATCCTTACTAGCACGACATGAAAACTGAAGAAAGGGAACTGTTCCTAAAATGGAGTGCAATACAACCAAGTACAAGACTCTACTAGATGTGGCTTTCAGACTTTCTAGGACTCTATTGAACCTTAGGATCTGATACCAAGTTTGTAACGTCCTGATTTTCTGAATCAGAATGCTACATGGTGCTCATGACCCCGAGGGACCACAAGCTAACCCATGACTGATATATGTACCTGTACACTGCATATATAATGTAATAATGTGGAAAACATGAGCATATAGGCCATAAGGTTCAACTGAATAAATAATCTGTCAAAACATAATATCCGTATGGGTGGAAGATACCCAAAACAGCTGAAAACTAAATCAAATCTAAACACAAGTCTGAATACTGAATCTGAAAGCCTCTAAGTACTGTCTGAATAAGGAGTTGAAAGAACATGTATCCAACGAACTCCGTCTAGAAAAACTGAGCTAAAATAATAAATAAAATAAAAATAATATCGCCCTCGAATGGATGAGTACTCACTAAACCTCTGCGGTTGGATGCTACTGTTGATCTGGAGATCGTGTCTCTGAACCTA
Organism: Capsicum baccatum var. pendulum; assembly: GCA_030864225.1. Lineage (NCBI taxonomy): Eukaryota > Viridiplantae > Streptophyta > Magnoliopsida > Solanales > Solanaceae > Capsicum > Capsicum baccatum. The sequence goes on from CM061556.1 coordinate 247,138,307, forward strand.
TGGTGTAATATAAAAGAAAGCATCATAGCACAAATGCATCAGTACAACTGGAGTACTGAGTATACGAGTGAGGCAGACTAATTTACAAGGGTTTACATGCATGAACAATGCTAACTGACTGACTAATATAAATGTGAGAGTGAAAACGTACATACATAGTAACTAAGTTCGTGAGTACATAATGGCTAAATCTGTACGCTAATACATGGCTGGAACTGTAGTTCTGATAACATAGATGACTGTATATGACAGACCTGAATCTGGTTGAACTCTCTGAGTTCCATGCTATAATTAAATTTAACCATATCTAACAGTCCTGGTATACTGATATCTGAAGAACTGTCTGAGTTCATTTACTGAGACTGATACTAAAACTGTGGGAGGTAGTTGTTTAACCGACATGCCCCATGTATGATATTATGGCTAAGATAGGGTCCAATCACTGCCCCGACTAGAGGAGTGTCAATACCGCGCCACTGGTAAGGACAGTTGTGAGTGACCCTTATCTGGCAGGTACGCAAGGTGAGAATGGTGGGACCCTAAACTGACAGGTTAAGCCACCTCATAAACCCTAATCTGACAGGCTAAGATGTCTCAACCTATGCTGGCTACGTAGTTCTAGAACACAAGGATGACTGCTAAGAATCACACCCTAAAACTGGTAGGTGAGTCTCCATCCTTGGGTTCACTCGGTGGTAACTTCTACTCCCATATGAAGAGACTAAACATGATTCAACTAGCTGTACATGGACAAATTAACTGACTTTTGTTGACTATGGAGTAGTACTATTATCTGAGAGTTAACTGAGATCATGAGATTTTTTAGGTTTCCTGAGTCACATGACTGATTGAGTTCTATAAATTATAGATTGACTGAGACTATTGTGACAACATGATATAGCTCTAGGCACACAACTATATTTTTTGGGTACGAATACCCCCAGGACTCGATAGAAGGAAACTGACACACATGACATGACTTGATCACAAGATTTGAGTCCACAATTCATAATACAATATCATAAGTAGGGGGTATCATATTTCATATAGTTATTCAACATCTTAAACATTATATGGAATGCATAGATATATTTCGTGTGCATATTGTATATCTCCATTATCTTGCATGCTTCATACTACCACAATATCAATACATGAAAAGCATGGAATCCATATTGAAGTATATAGCTAACATAAACTTGTCAGTTAGACATCATAGAACCATACAAACATGAACTTCTATCATCCTAAGCATTTTATCAAACACCTTGCATACATTCTTTAAGGCATAGGTGGGTTTCATATTTGCACCATATTAAACCACCTAAAGTTCATGGTTTTCAATTAACAAACATTTATATTTCATGAAAACTTCTTTAGACATCACATTGAAACTTAAACAACAATCGTCAACACGCACATACTCATATCACCACAAAAAGTTTACAAAATAATATTTAAAACATGGTTCTTGAGCTCTATGAGCGGATTGGATCCATAGATGAACACTATGCATACCTTAAAGCTTGATCTTGAAAGAAATCTAATGTTTTTGAAGGTTCCTGAAGAAATCCTTAGGCTTGCCCTTGATTTTTGTTGACTAGGGTTTAACCCCTTTGGGAAAGAATGCTCTTGTTCCTGAGGAGATGATCTTAAGAAAAAACCCTAATCTTGTGATTGAAAGTGTAAGAGAGAGTTTTTAAGATGTTTTAACTAAAGATAATTAAAGATAATACGTTCCTTGAGGGTTATAAGTCATGGGTAGTGAAGGGAAAAGACCAAAATACCCTTATGAAATAAATTCCCAGTTGCTGAAAATCATAGCTGATGACATTTGTGACAAGACGACAAAATTGTGGTAAGCCATCAAAAATGTTGTCACACAGGAGCTGGAACTAATGGTTTCTGCCTAAGTCTGACGACCTTTGTGGTAGGGCATCACAAATGTGGTAAGCTACCACGAATGTCGTCACTTAGGAGCTGGTTTCTGCCTAAGACTGACGACCTTCGTGGTAGGACGTCATAAATGTTGTAAGCTACCATGAATGTCATCACTTTGGACTGGTTTCTGCCTAAGGCTGACGACCTTCATGGTAGGGCGTCACAAATGTGGTAAGCTGCCACGAATGTCATCACACTGTTTCCAGCCTGACATACTGGAGTAAAATAGGAATAACTCTTTGCTCCGATATTGGATTTGGGAAAAATTAGTATCATTGGAAATCTAATTCAATTATCTATCTGTTGATAGGTAATGATCTCAAAAATTCTAAGTATAATGAGAGATATGCTCATTTTAATCTGACTATGGCAATATCTTTCTTAAGAATTCGATCGGTGAGGAATGTTTTGATTCGTCTGATAGTTGGGAGTTATTTGAAGCCTTAATATACATCTAACCTACTCATAAAACTATAAAATAACCATGATGTACTATGCATAAGCTTGTTACATGGCTCTAATATTGGTTTGGATTTTTTGGGGTATTACAATTTTGAACTTGTTTATGTTTATTGATTTGGGCCATATATGTCTGTATGTTGTTGTCTTGGAAATTATTGATACTATGATGATGTTCGGTGAATTCAAAGAAAATATTGATACTATGATGATGTCTGGTGAACTTAGAGGAAATACTGATATATGACGATGCCCGGTGAACCTGAAGGAAATATTGATACTATGATGATGCCCGGTGAATCCGGAAGAAATATTGATACTCCCTCCGTTTAAAAAAGAATGACCTAATTTGACTTGACACAAAGTTTAAGAAAATAAAGAAGACTTTTGAATCTTGTGACTTTAAATTAAAGTTGTGTCAAATGTACCAAAATGCCCTTTAATCTTGTGGTTCTAAACATACCATGTTGAAAGTTGAAATTAAAGTATTGCCAAAAAAGGAAATAGGTCATTCTTTTTTAAACGAACTAAAGAAGGAAAGTAGGTCATTCTTTTTGAAACAAAGAGAGTACTATGATGATGCCTGGTGAATTTAGAGGAAATATTGATACTATGATGATGCCTGGTGAATCCGGAGGAAATATTGATACTATGATGATGCCCAATGAATCAGGACTAAATATCAATACTATGATAATGCCTGATGAATTCGGAGGAGATATTAATACTATAATGATGCCCGGTGAATCTGGAGGAAATATTGATGTTATAATGATTCCCGGTGAATCCGGAAGAGGTAATGATGTTATGATGATACATGGTGAATTGAGAAGAGGTAATGATGTTATGATGATACCCAGTGAATCGGAAAGAGGTAATGATGTTATGATGTCATATGGGGCAACTTTATATAAGTGCATGCGTATATATGTGAGGTTATGCCGTGTGTGGCTAATCGTTGATGTACTCGAGACATGATATCTTTCGTGGTAATTCCATGATATCTTTCGTGGTAATTGATACTCATTCTTAGTCACTAGTCATTAAATAAGGGGTGTGACCATTGTTGACTCTAATTAGTAACTAGTGATAAGTTAGACTAAAGATTGGGTTAATTCCACCTAATAGGATAATCATGTGTAAAATTAAGGGCTCTCTTAGTAATCTTCTTGACTTGAATAAATGGTTATGTTATGGAATTTCTCCTAGTAAAGTGGCTTATGTGACAACTAGTTATTTCTAATAAATGGCTATGACGTGTGGGATAGAATGCTAGTAAACTAGTTGGTGGATCTTACTTGGTTAAAATATGAAAACTAGTCCTTAAGGTTATAATATGCCTAATCATATTGGTGTTAGGATTATATGATGAATAGTTAAGTTGACTCTAGCATGTGACGCCATGGTGGCTTAAATGACGACTTATATAATGAGGTTGCTAACTAGATAATGGCCTTGAGATAGGTGAATAAATAATGGTATTGGTAACTTATAGCTTTTCCTTATTTAATGATTTGTAAACTATAAGACTTGTAAACTAGTGCTTCATGAATTTGGTGATTAGCTAATATAGACTAGACTTGGAGTTCCTTAACTAAATAGAGAATAAGTTGCTATATAACTATCTTATGGTGATATCGGTTTCGTTGTATATAAATGCAGTTCTAATAATGACTGTAGACGACAGTAAAAGGCCATTGTGGGAATGTTAGCTCGCGGTTTTGGGTAAGTGATTGTGTAGTTGTGCCTTGATATATTAATGGTTTGATCTTTTGATGTACTCTCTGGTGGTATGGGACGCCGTGATGAGTTCTTGTATTGTATTCTTTTGGTGTAATCTCTGGTGGTATAGGAGGCCGTGATGAGTTCTTTGTTGTGGTCTTTTGCGTGTACTTCCTAGCGGTATGAGACGTCGTGGTAAGTTCTTATGCTTTATATTAAAATGATGGTTGGTGTTGATTACAATAAATTCATGGTTGTTATTATATATTTACATGTCTTTACTCTTCCAAAATGATTACTCATGTTGTATGAAGTTTATGGTATATGCGAATATGGAATGTTGTACTAGTGATATAGTTGATTAGTATTTATACAATGTTATTAAGGAAGATTCAGGTTCGATCCTATACTTTGACTTTAAGTTATTGTCTTACCTTATATCATCTTTATATTATAATTTAGCTTATTCAACCTATGAGGCTTACTAAGTACCCATGTTTTGGTACTCATACTACACTTCTGTACCTTTTTGGTGCAGACCCAGGTTCTAGTTATCATCGTTAAGTCGGGATCGTGCCGCGTTGACCAATCAGAGATAGGGTGAGCTCTTGGAGTTTGAGTTGCCCTCTTTCCCTTCTATCCTTACTTGTCTTTTGTATTCGATACAATTGTATAAGACTATTTAAGTTGTCAAACTTCGAATTGTAATTTCTGTTGTCGAATTTAGAGTTGCTCTTATACTTATACTATCAGGTCAAGAGATTGGTATTCGAATGTTAGTTGTTTCATTTGTGAAATGTTGTTGTTATATTGTGTTTCTACATAGGGTCCATGTTGGATGTTTCTACCAAGGTAATCCATTGAATTAGTTTTGGGTTACGGTGTTGGCTTACCTACCGATGGATTGTGGTAAATGCTATCATGACTTAGAAATCGGGTCGTGACAAACATATTGCTGCCAAGGTTTTTCAAGCATAATAATTTCTCCAGTTTCACTCGCTAGCTTAAAACATATGTAAGTATATTTTTACTTCCAATCCATATCTAATAATGCTATTCCGTTTAAATTACAAATACTTTTTGTGTAAACTTCACTTTTAATTAGTTGAGATTTCTAAATAGTTCAATTTAGAGTTTTATTTTGCCTTATATTAAGAGTAATGTCTTGATGATGATAAGTTTAAATTTACGTACAACGCACGTACCCTAACCTAGTATATACAAGTATAGAAATTGATTTAAAGACTCCTAAATAAGGCACAAAATAACTAAAGGGATACACTTCTAAATAAGGTAGAAAATACTACTTAATAAGGATACACAAAAGATTACCTAGGATGTACAAAAGAAATAAAATACTATGCACAAGAGTTTGCTGAAATTGGGACAAAATCAACATGTTAAGTCAGGCCCAGACCATGTAGTCCATCATCCAATAATATTGAGGCTATCCCAAGTCATGTATTGGAGCAGATGAATGATGAAATGGGTAAACCAACCCGATACAATAAACAAAATACAGTATTATCTCAACAACCCCCTCAAGTTGGAGGGGATGAATGGACACCTAACTTGACCGACCCAAACTAGGTCCTAGTTGTATCAGCCATCTTGAGTCTGACCCAGACCGAAGACCGCCCCCAAGACCCAACCTAACCACTCTATACCCTATGTCTAATGAATTTCAAACATATAACAAGATATAACAAAATCAATTTAAAGATATTTAAAGGAGTACATAACCATAACCAACCAAATATCCCATCAACCATCCAATCAGTGTCAGCCCCAATGCCAATACCAATACCAAGGCTGACATAAATACCGACACCACCCATGCTCATAATAGTCCGACAAAGCCTCTAGCCAAAAATCAAGAACATCTGGTCGGGACATGCCCCCAACCATAGCCAAGACTAAAGTCCAAGAAATAAGATTAATGTAAAGTAGTCCATAGCTTGAAGTAGAGACTCCCAGAGTATGGAAGCTCTCCACTTCAGTCTGACACAAAGTTGTTTCCGAATTCAAATCACTGAGAAGAAGGAGTAGTTTGGCCAATTCCTACATCGCGTGGGGATATAATGCCCGAAGATGGTTAGCAGGTGAACGTTAACATGTACTCAAGAGTAAGGATAAAATAATGCCATTATGTAAAACCATATCAAATAACCATATGCAATTACATACATACATATATATACCATGTCGAGAAAGGGAATCGGGTTTAGCATGCATTTAAAACCTTTTACATGAGTTGTGTATCTTGGTCATCCTAAAACCATCCACGGGCTATATGGGATCAGATCTTCTACTAAAAGGGCCCTGGTGCGTGTCAGCTGCACGAACCGGAGAATAAAACCTGAAATAACTACTACATCCCCAAAATATAAAGAGTGGTATAATGCATACGGTCACCAAGACCACCCTCACATCGGCAAACGTGAGTTTCCAATGGCGATCCCCTCGGGACTCCCACCTTCTACGACTTTGCTACTCAACCCCCTTTAATCCAATTAAATCTTTTTCACATAACCAAACTATTTACCAAGGAATCTTTTCATTAGGAATCAACCATTGGTATCGTCATACCAAAATTAGAGTTTGCAAGCCTATCCATTAATGCCATCCAAAGCCATTAAGCCAATTTGACTCCAAAGTTTTCAATTAAGCCAAAACCATGGCAATTAAGGCCTTTTAAAATCATTTAAAATCAACCAAACCAATTAAAGTTTTATTACCATATTATGCAATGCAAAGATTTCAAGGAGAGCCATACTATGTGACAAAATCATTCTCATCGATATTTTAACAAACATGTTGAAGGAATATAACTTCCAAGTATCAATTGACCATTTCCATGTAACCACATGTTCAAACCATAATTATCACATGGAAAATCATAATAAAAGCATGGTAAAACATTATCCAATCATAAGCAACCAAAACCCCCAACATCTATTTTGAAACCAAAACAAAACCACAATAATACCATGAAAAACATTGATTAAAACATGCTTTTAGTTGAACTAACAATGAGGGAGGAGTAACATGCCTTAGAAACCAAGGAAGACAGATAGATTTACTCTTGAAAGCCCCTAATGTATTGCCTTATAGAAACTCTACCCTTTTCTTGAACCAAAAGCTTGAGAGAGATTTTAAAAGTATTTGATTGAGAATAGTGGGTTAATAAAGACTAAAAAGGTGTTTTATGTCATGGGGTCAAAAGGAGTTAAAAGGGAAAATGTTCAGAATGCCCCCAACTTAAACTGTAAAAATCTCGCAGGTAGTTACGAGTGACCCTCCAACTCGTCACCATAACATACGACTGGTACCATCCAGTCCTACCCAGAATAGAAAGTTGGACACCCACACACTGTCCACCATATGATTTCATTACCTCAACTCGTGACCATATCATACGACTCGTATGGTCTAATTGTACTCAAGATAGAATCCAAAGGGTTGACATTGGACAATATATGACTTCACTATACCACTCGTATCCTATATTCATAGCTCTTAGGGATCCACTCATACTCAGAGCCAAGCCAAGTTACTAAGTTTTAGATTAAGTGAAGGATCAACCCAATGGCCCATCACTAAACCATATGACCTATACCTACCAAGTTGTAACCACAACAAAAACCTAACCATCACTCACTGGACATCTTTTGTGTTAGGTTAACTAACCCATACCCACACCATATGACTTTATGGTAAGTTGTTTCAAGGGCACTGAGCTCAAAACTCAGGAAATTTTGAAGGGTCAAAACTCAGGGTGCACAACTTATCCAAAATATTGTGATAAAGAGGACCGGTAAGTGATTTTGTGAATAGATTGAGAGAAAGATGGAATAACTGAAAGTGAAATAAGTCTATCTAAAAAACTTTATCGAATGAAATGACAATCAATCTAAACATGCTTTATTCTCTCATGAAATATGAGATTCTTAACAATATGTATTGTTGCCTGACTATCTGAATGAAGAGAAGCATGTAATAGTATTAGAATGGAGAGATATTGAAAGAGATGAACCAACCATGTGAGATCCGCAATGACGCATCTCATAGAATGATACTCAACCTCTGTGGAGCAAAAAGAAATAGATGTTGCTTCTTTGACTTCCAAGAAAATGGAGAACCCCAAAAGTGATATATAAAATCTACAAATAGATTTTTGTAAACTTGGACATGTACACAATCTGAGTCACAAAATCCAAAGAGATAAAAAAAGAGGCATTGAGAAAAAAATGCAAACCTGATTTGTTTGATAAGTAACAAAGAACACATAATGCGGCAGTGAGATGAGGTAGATGAGAATCTTACATGAATTATCTAAGACACTAAACAGTGAAGGAAAGATTCAACCTTATGTGAGTAAGGTAGTTTGACTTATCAAGAAAATGTTTATATACATCAGAATAGGAATAACATCCCTATCATTTAAACTAAGATTTATTGTAGGATCAAGAGGAGATGAAATAGGTGATATATGTGTGACTTTAAATTCTTTTATGAGATGAACGGTGAACTTTCATTGTGAAAGTATGATCCTTGAGGTTCCTTCAATACCGCCATGCCTTAAAAATATAAATCTCTCAAATCCTTGATTCTAAACTCCTCATATAGAAATGACTTCAATGTGCGCAACTGTATTATCATTACCTATCAAAGCAACATTATCGACATATACTGCTATTGAAATAAAGGAGTTAGATTTCTTCATAAATGAATAATAATTATTAAGAGAATGAGTGAGTCCTTTATAATTAATAACAGATGTGAGTCTTAAGTATTATTGCCTAGAGGAACGACGAAGTTCATTTATAGACTTCTTTAGCTTGCAAATATGAGATGGTAATGGTGAAACTATCCTATCAGTGAACTTTACGCAGACTTCCTCATGAAGATCTCCATATAAAATTATATTATTAACATCCAATTGATAGATCCCCCTAACAATTGTATCTAGAAAACATCAGATAGTAGTTATGACAACCGAAGAAAAAATTTCATTAAAATCAATATCTTTCCTTTGTATGTATCTTATGATCACTAACTTAGCTTTTAACCTTTCAATGTTGTCATAACTATATTTTTTGACTTCATAAACTCACTTACAAGATAACCCTTTTTTTTTTCCAGAGAAAGTTGAACTATGTCCCAAGTGTTGTTTCACTCAAAAGCCTAAAACTCTTTGTCCATAGCTTTTTATCAATCCTTAGGCAACACAACTTGATTATAATTGACAAGTTCTTGAATATTAGACGGAGAATTCATCATTTGTTGATAACTGGGAGATAGATTTATTATAGAAATAGAGACTGTGGAGATAGTTGATGAGAAACAAGAAGAGCTAACATTAGTCGGGTGCACAAAGTTGCAAATATAGTCTTTTAGATGGCTAAAAATTTTGTGTTTCCGAGTTGATCTTCTAAGCGACGAAAAAATATTTGTGGGAGGAACAAGAGGATATATCTGATTCTCGACAATAGGAGGAACGTGAGGTTGTACCTGGCTCATGATAGAAAAAGGAACAGAATGTTATTCCTGGTCCACAGTTGTGTATGTGTGAGGCAAGGTAGAAGTGATAGATGAAGGAGTTGGGATGCTTTGATAAGTGTCAACATTATCACCAGAACTAGTGGTTGGGATTGATGTATGGACTTAGAAGTAGGAATTATTAGATTTAGAAAAAGCAAAAGAAAAGATATTTTCATGAAACGTAACATCTCTAAAAACAGTGATTTTCTTAGTATCAAGAATCAAAACCTTGTAACCTTTCTTCCTTTCTGGATATCCCAAAAAGACGAATATTGTAACCTTTGGTGCCAATTTAAACCTTTGAGATGATGGAGCGCAGATTAAGTCATTAAACATACACATCCAAAGCATTTGAGATTAAAATAGGTAGGTGTGCTCTTGAAAAGAACTTCAAAAGGTTTTTCATTATTAAAATTTTAAAGAAAAATCTAATGATTAGATAAATTGTAGCCAAAATCCATTACCCCAATATTAAATGGGCAGATTTGACTGGTAGAAAAGATCCCTAAATGTCTCTAGCGAATGTCTTTATTTTGTTTCCACCACACCATCTTGTTGTGTAGTAGATAATATGAAATTTGATGTTAAATCTCTTTAGAAACAAAATATTTGGACTGTATTGTTCCACTTTCTAATTCAAGAGCATTGTTAGATCTATCTATTTTTACCTTAGTTTGAAATTATTTTTCAGTCATAGCTAAAAAAGATTTGAGATTTGCGAAAGCATTTGATTTATTGCTTAACAAAAAAGTCCATGTTCCTCTAATAAAATCATCTACAATGGTAAAACAGAATTTATACTCATCATGTGTTGGTTCATTATATGATCCCCAAATATCAATATGTATCGACTCAAAAATATCTTTTGTTGTGATGTTACTTGTAGAAAAATGTAGCTTGACTTGTTTTGCCATAGGACAAATTACACAAGAAATATCAAAATTCTAACAAGAAGATATTGAATGAAAAGGATCATTTCTCATATAACTCAAAGACATATGCCCCAATAGATAATACCACAATTTCTTCTTTATTTTAGAATCAAACAAAGCAAAACATGAACTAGAAACTGAATTAAAATTAAAATTTCTAGTACTAGAAACTGAATTGAAACCTAAACTAGGACTTGAGATTTTCTTGATTGGGACATTTGGAATAAGATCTGACTGAATTGATTTAAGTATGTAGAGCCCTTCTTTTTCTCTATCAATTTTCAATGGGCTCCTCGGTGAAGGACCCAGAAACATGAAATAAGAAGTAGGAGTAAATAACACATAATTATAGAATTGTTTACACAATTTTTGTACAACCAAGAGATTGAACTTGAGAGACGGTATATATAAAATAGTGTAACACAAGGTTTGGTAATGTACGGACTATTATTGGATGGATTATCCTTACTTTATATGAATTAGGGAGACTCACCGTGACAACTTTAGGTAAAACTTAAAGATTTTAAAGAATTGATATATTGAGTCATATATCGAGTAGCTTCACTATCTAATATTCAAGAATTACTGTCAATGTTAACTAGGTATGGAGAAGAATTGAAAATTTTAGTCTTACCTGCAAAACTCATACTGACAGAAACTTCAAGAGTATTCTCATATTATTTTGCAGTCTTGAGTTGCTGGAGAAGCTCTAACAGTTGTCCCACATTTTTCTATATTAAGGACATGGTGTTTGGACCATTACTATCTACACGTTCCTCAACAACGTTGAAACTATTATTGACTGAGCACCTCCTTAAAATTTTCTTTGCTTTGTGAACTTAAAATCAACAAAAAATACATGGATTCTGTTGCATTTGTTCATTGTATGAACTATTTTCACTTTAATTGATCCATAAGGAATAATAGTATCCCCATAATTGTTTCAGAGGCCAAAAGTAAAGTATATAAACACTAGCTTAGATCCATAGGAAATAATTGCATCCCTAAAATCGTCCTAGAGGCCATCGACACGTGTGCGCATAGGATCTATAGGTAATAATAACATCCTCATAATCGTCCTGCCTCGACGAATTCAAAGAGTACTTCATCATCTCCCATTTGTTCCATCCTTTCAATATCTGTTACCATCAAATCATCCATAATACTATAAGTGTTCCTCATTGCAGACTCAAGAGCTATCTTGAGATCACGAGTGTTGACATCCAATTTTGGCTCTCTACGCTTAAAATTAACGTCTTCGGACTTCCTGATCGTTAAAGGGCACAAAATATAATTTTCACTTTTTTTTTTACAATTGTTGACAAATTATTAATAATCATCCTTACTTTAGGATTTTTATTAATTTATTGTAGTATTTTTACTTTTCATAATTTATTAATAATTCTCCTTATATTAGGATTTTTATCAATTCATTATCATTTTCAACATTTTACCATCATCCGCACACGTACACGACACGACATCACATTTTTATAACAGTTTTCAAATTAATTATATTTTTAATATTTTTAACATTTTCTTCATAATTACAAATCAATACCTGTATTTTGTACATTTTTTATGATCTGCAATGCTAAGTCGGATCAATTATTTTTACAGTATAATAGTTTGATTTCATGTCACATCCGACAATGACCACACAATAATGTCTTGTCACATCCAACAATGACCACACAATAATGTCTTGTCATATCTGACAATGACAACTCAGTGACACCACCCTTCGGACAATAACTTTGTCCGTTGATCAAAAGAATGAAAATCCTTTGGTTAATATCCTAAGGACCAAAGGGTGTGCTATTATAAAAAAGTACGGGCATCCTTTTATCCATTGGATAATAAGATACATCATTTTTTATTATAAATAGTGGAGGGTGAAAAACAAATGACACACATTTTCATACAATCACACATTTTTTATTCTTCCTCTTTCTCAATAAACCCACACATATTTTTCCCTCTTCCTCCTCTCCCTCCTCTCCCTCAAACACAAAAATTTCAGTTATATTTTTCCTTTCTCTCAAAACACACGTTTTCCAATATACACACATTTCATTCTTCTTCCTCCCCTCTCTAAAAAAATAAACAAATTAATTTTCTTTTTATATATTTTATTTTATTTCAAAAAATATAATACACACATATTTTTTCTCTTCTCAGATACAAATACATAAATAAAATACACATTCACAAATACACACACATTTTTCATCCCCACATTTCTTCACGACAAACACATTCTTCACCAAACATATAGTTTTTTATCAAACACAAATTTTGTTCATCCTTTTCCTTTTTCTCAAAATCACACACATACATTTAAAATAAATACTTGGCCAATGACATTATCTGTCCGTCAGATTTTTGACGCCACCTTATTACAAAAAAACATACTTTTTTTCTTAAATTTATTATTTTACATTAAGGGTCGACACTCGACCGATGAAAATATCTCTCCATCGGATATTTTAGGTCACCCCATTACTAAAGACGGATTTTTACTTATCAAATTTACGTATTTTACATCAAAATAAACACATGGCCGATAAGAAATTCTTCGTCGATTTTTGAGGCTTTCACAAATAAAAGACGGACATTATGTATACAAATACGTAACAAAATAAAATAAATTCGGGCTATGACGAAATCTTTATAATATCATGACAACACAAAGAATTTCACGATTCGTATCTTGACAAGGCGATTTAGGATGACCGATAAATCGAGCAACCACTTCGTAGCTATGAAGTATCTAGAATTCAATCCGAGCCCACGCTTTAACAAAAATAATTCTATTTTTATGTATATTGGTATACATATTGCATACATAGTTTTTAAATATTTTTCTTTGTTACTAACGTGTTTGTACAGGTTCTCGATAACACATTCTAAAGTACTACTTGGAAGAAAGTCCCGGAGTTTTATATTTATATTATTTATCGTTTGTATAATTGTACATAAAGATAAAAGATAGTGGAAACTTTACTTTTTGGGTGTGGGGCGGGGATATTCTTTATTTGCATAATTTTCATAGCTTTTAGGCAAAACTTAGGTCGTTAATATTTACATAAAAGAATCAAGTTAATCAAGTAATTCACATATTATGTAGTCTTTTCTTCTCAAATAAATTTTACTTTTCTCAGTAATTTTAATCAGGTAAAAAATATTACTTGTAAATACTTTTTCTTTTCATCGCACATCAAAATACTTTTCTTTTCATACATCATAAAATACTTTTCCTTTTTCACAAGTATTTACACATTTTTATACATATTTTTTTTTACATGTTTTTTATAACAATATGTTTTATTTATATATTTAATATACATATACCTTTACATAGTTTTAAACATTTATATTTTTTCAAAAAAAATATTTTATACTTTAGACATACACTTTTTACATTATTTTAAATATACCTCCTCCCTCCTTGATAAATTTAGTCTAGCCGGGTACCATATTTGTGGATCCTGAAGGGTGCACAACCCCTTTCCTTCGAAATAATTTGAACCCTTACCTAGAATCTCAATAGATTTTTCGTAGACTAAAACATCAATCACACGTGTTAATAAATAAATAAGGTTCCTTATTTTCCTTAAAAAAATAGGTGGCGACTACGTATAAAATTTAATTCATTTAGAGTCTATATGTTGTGCTTATTTTAGCCTTAGTAAAAATAGGGCATGACAACGAGTAAAAAAAATAAACATTTCATCTCATCCACCTTTAAGAGAGACATGAATAGATATGGGATCTTCTACTTTAACCTCCTTTAACAGTATTTCAAACTTTAGTAGGTTAATCACCTTACAACCTATATATCTACAATCATAACTAAACTAGTAGTAGCCATATGTATAAGGCTAGCCAGATCCTATCATAGTACCTAACATTTACAGAGTATTTGTGGATTTTTTTTAAACAATTATAAATTAGATTATTTTTCTTAGAATTAAAATAAGACTTTTGTGTTTTATAATCATTAAATTTTCTTTCTTCAGATTAATTAGAGGCAAGACAAGATGATGAATCACCATGGTAGACTGCTGGAACATGAATTTTCCTTTATTTTTCATTATGAATTATGAGTGAATAAGCCTCTCCAATAGAAGACGAGGGAGAAAATAACAATATATTATTTCTCACACCTATGAAAGAATCATTCAGTTTCATCAAGAACTGCAATAATCTTTCATCTTGGTGTGTCTTTCGTCCCCTTTTTAGTACCACACTCACAGATACAAGGACAAACAAAAAATGTAGCAAGACATCAAAGTCACCCCATAAGATTTTCAGTTTAGTGAAATAAGTTGAAACACTTATTTTTACTTGAGTAATTTCACTTAACTATTTTTGAAGTTGAATAACTTGTCTTCATTTATTTGAACAAATCTTTGTTCAAGGTCCTTTCACAGATCCTTTAAAATTTTAGAATATAACACCTTTTCTGTAATTTTCTTTTAGAGGGAGTCTAGTAGCAATGACAACACAATGTCATTACACTTGTTTCAAACACTGTGTGCATATTAAATACTTGGGAGGAAAGGAGTAATCAGTGATCTATCAGCAAATTTCAATTTATTCTTGCTTGAAAGAGATATTATTCAGAGGCAGAGTCAGGATTTTATGTTTGTGGGTTCTGAATAAAAAGAAGCATAAAAAATAATATTGTTGCTAGTGGGGTTCAAACCCATATCTACCACAGAATAAAGGCTTTAATAGTGGTCCATCTACCACTGGGACAAGGGATAATGTTTGTTAATGGGTTTCCACTATATAATTATATACATATATTGAGAATTTAGTATTATAAGTATAGGATCTACGTAAAAGCTATTGGGTTCGCCCGAACCCCCGTAGGGTACTATAGTTTCGGACCTAATATTATTATTGACTTTGTCCAACCTTCATAACATTTTCCATCAAAAGTAGTAGAAATGAGATTCATCCCTGGGTAATCCGATGGATGAAGATAGTAATATTAACTTTGATCAACTATCTTAATTCTAGAAGATTCAACAGTTGGAGCAGTATCATTGACTAGTATGGTCTTTGTTGCACTACTAGAAAACTGTAAATTACATGAGAATTTTACCAAGGGAATAATATCACAGGAAATACATGTGGATTTACCTACCAAAAAATTACATTTCTCAACATTAAAATATATTACCTGTGAACTATATATTTGCAACAAATTCTGCAGGTAAATTTGGCACCATATTACACAAATTTCATACTTACGACATTACCTGGAGAAATGTATCGGTGGGTATTTTATCTCTAGGTAAATCCGCAGGTATATGGACAAATATATATATTTTTTAAATTCATAGAAAAATTTTCAAGTAATTTATCCTACGGATTTACGTAGAGATATTTTGGTGGAAATTTATGTATTGAAATTTATTACCTAGAAAATTATTTGAAGATTTTGTTCTGGGAATTTTGCTGGAGATTTATTCTGGGGGATTTACCTGCAAAATTATTACTTGGGACATTACCTGGGGAAATGTATTGGCGTGTATTTTATCTCTTGGTAAATCTGCAGGTATTTGGACAAATTATATAATTTTTAAATCCATAGAAAAATTCTTAGGTAATTTATCCTACGGATTTATGTAGAGATATTTTGGTGGAAATTTATGTAATGAATTTTATTACCTAGGAAATTATTTGAAAATTTTGTTCTACGAATTTTCCTGGGGATTTATTCTTGGGGATTTACTTGCGAAATTATTACTTGCGATATTACCTGAGAAAATGTATTGGCGGGTATTTCATCTCTAGGTAAATCCGTAGATATATGGACAAATATATATATATATATATATATATATATATATATATATATATATATATATATATATAGATATATATATATAAATCCATAGAAAAAATTCCAGGTAATTTATCCTACGGATTTATGTAGGGATATTTTGGTGAAAATTTATGTAAAGAATTTTATTACCTGAGAAATTATTTGGGAATTTTGTTTTGTGAATTTTACTGGGGAAAACTTACGAAATTATTACTTGAAAAATTATTGGGGGATTGTGTTGCTGCAAATTTAGCTGAAATTATTTCTTGGGGATTTACCTACGAAATTATTACTTGAAAAATTATTGGGGGATTGTGTTGCTACAAATTTAGCTGAAACTATTTCTTGGGGATTTACGTAGAATTTTTGTGACTTGAAAAATTTAAATAGGAAAAGGATAAACTTGAAGAATAAAAAACATAAAACAACAAGAAATTAGACATTAAATTAGTGGACACGTATAATCAAGCAAAAGATGCTCAAGAAATTAAAATTAGTTTGTTGACATAGATGGTATCACAAATGTATTCGAGCCGAATAAACCTTAGCTTGACTTGTTATGTTATCACCACAAAATTAAAGAGGTGAAATTTCGTTGGCCTAATATAGGGCGAAGAACGACTCAGGGCTCAAATAGAGCGTGTTTTTCTATTGGTTAATTTAAATATAATGTAAGGCATCATACTACGCACGACAATATAATAGATCAATATAATGTGTATTTAGGAGTCGTTTGGTGTGAGATATAAGGTATAATAAAATAAAAAATTAATTTATTTACATTAAGTTGAAAGTATTAGGTACTTTCAGAGTTATATATATGATAAGATTAGGGGTGGGCATTCTGTTTGTTCGATTTGCTTGTTTAATATTGGTTAATTTTTTTTATTTTTGAATTGACGAAAATGATAGCCGTAATCAAGCCAAAATAAATTCGATTCGATTCGATAAATTCAGTTTAGTTATTTCAAATTTTATTTTGATTTAAAAGATTAAAGTAGTGAGTCTTTCTTTTTCATGACCGGGCATTTAAAATTTGTGATTTTTTTGAAAAAAATAATTTTTTTCAAACTTATTTTTCATTTTTAAATATAAATAACTCAACATGGATGAAATGAAATGAAATAACGGGAAAACATTATTCACACTGAATATATATATATATAATAAAATTTATATATATAATAAAGTATATATTATTGTTATCGTTGATTTTAAAGTAATTTATTATGTGTCGTATTTTTAGCTACACAATTTATTCATAACTAATCTAAGAATAATTATATTATTTATTTTACTATTATTATTATTGTATTAATCCACAACCTTAGTCGATTAAAATTTTTTATTTATTTATTTTCTAGTCTAATTTTGTCAATTTGTAACAATTTTATCCTAATTTTATCCAATTTATTACAATTCTAGCCCAAATTGTGTCCAATTGAACTCAATTTCAAATTCCATTCAATTTTTTTAACCAAATTCTTAATCTTTAGTTCTCAGCCGTTGATCAACATCTATTTATTATTATTATTATATTTATTTTTAATATTAATTTTATATAGTTACTATATTTATTAAATATCCACCTAATTCAATTTAATTTTCCTAATTTATTTAAATTCTAGCCATTTTATACTCAATTTGTGCCAATTGAGTTTAATTTGACTCAATCGTAACCTCAATTCAATTTTTTTAATCCAATATCTAATCCCAATTTGACTCATCTCTTTAATTCTAATCTCAATCGTTCATCATATTTGATCAACGACCAATATTAAATCAATTTTTACTAATATTTTTCTTGAAATTGGACAGCTTCAAACTATTTTTCTTGAACCGAGGGTCTTTTGGAAACAACCTATCTACCTTAACAGTAAGGTATGTGTACATTGTGCCCTCCACGGACCCCAATTTGTGAGAATAAATTGGGCTAGTTGCGTTGACATCCAATTTTGACCTCTCGATACCCCTCTTAGGCTGCTATTTTAGCAAAATTATTAATTTTAAATGTTGATATTTTCTACGCATTATTATTATTATTATTATTATTATTATTATTATTATTATTATTATTATTATTATTATTATTATTATTATTATTATGTCTTTCCTACATTTATTAAATAGCAACCTAAGTCAATTCAATTTGCCCAACTTATATAATGTCTAGCCTAATACTTATTCAATTAATATCAATTTTAGTCAGAATTGATATTAATTTGAGCTAAATAAACCTTAGCTTGACTCAATTTTAAAAATATTTGTAAAGCTCACACGAGCTAATCAAGCAGCTGAATATGATATCAACGATGTATTTGAGCTGATCATCAATCTTAGGTTGACTTTTTATTGAGATCGAGAAATTAATGGTCATCAGTGATGGATAAGTAATTCAAGATTATCTAACACCTCAACCCAAATGCACGTAAAATAATCTTGCATTTAATCTCAAAACTATTAGTATAAGCCAAACAACTCCCTAGAGATAAGTTACTACTATTAATAAGTGTAAAGAAGCAGGCAACACTTCATCGACATGCTTGCTTTAGCTACTCCGTGATTTTACTATATTACCCCCTAATTAATTATTACAAGTTATTTACATATAAAAAAAATTATAATATTTAATAAAAAAATAAAATAGACATTTATAAAATGTCTACTTTAGCTGCCGTTGACACCTAATTTTGACCTCCCGATGCTCTCTTAGGCTGCTATTTTATCAAAAAATATTTAATTTCAAGTTTTAATATTTTTACACATTATTCTCGTATTATATAAATAACGACGTGTCACATTAATGATTTAAATATTTACAAATTATTTTTATTATCATTATTATTGTTATTGTTGTTGTTTTTATTATTATTATTATTATTATTATCAGCAATTTTAAATTTTGTATTCATAATTTATAGGTGTCTATTTCAAATTATTGTTATCATTGATTTTAAAGTAATATATTATGTGTCTATTTAAAATTATGGGGTGTGTATTCTGTTTGTTCGGTATTGGTTCAATTTTTTGATTTTCGGGTTGATGAAAATGACAACTGTAACTAAACCGAAATAAATTCGAATTGGTTCAATTTCTATAAATTTGGTTTAGTTATTTCAGTTTTGTATTTCAATTTTGAATATTAAAGTATTAGTGAGTCTTTCTTTGTCATGACCGGGCATTTAAAATTAGTAATTTTTTTTAGAAAAAATATTTTTTTTCAAATCTATTTTTCATTTCCAAATATAAATAACTCAACATGGATTAAATGAAATGCATTAATGAAAAATATTAATTATACTAAATATCTAAAATAATATATATATATATATATATATATATATATATATATATATATATATATATATATATATATATAATTCATTCCCTCCATTTTTTTTCACCTGACAGCTATTCTCGGTCCTGACTCTCCACCTTTGCCTCTCGATTCTCTAAGCATCACTCTCAATTTTCAATATCTCAAGCACGGGAATTTTTGAAAATCAGAGATAAGCTTGGAGATTTTAAAAAATCAGAGGCCTTCTGCTTGTTCATTGATACTTTGTCAATTGCTTATAGATATTTTTGAAAACGGAGGTTTAGTTTCTTAAACTCCATAATCTTTTCATTTGCAAAGGTCCCAATAGATCATTTTGAAGTGAATAATTCTAGTTTTGTGTGTATGCTGACTTTCATTGCTCCACTTTGTTGTGCTTGGTGGTGTGAGTAGACAATCTCCTACTGCCTTGGATTACTCTAGGATTACTCTAGGACTGGCAACGGACCAGAACCGGTACCGCCGAACCGGTTTGACCGGATCCGGAACCGGTGCCGGAGCTTCCTTACCATTTTACATCGCCGGAATCGAAATATCAAAATTTTCACCTTGTTCGGACCGATCCATTGGCTACCAGTGTGGAAACGGATCGGATCGGAGCGACACTAGAATATTACCAGAACATAACGTACTGTTAAATTTTAAATTTTAATTTAAATTATATATGTTACTTAATGGCCTTAATATATAAGTTTAACTTAATGGCCTTAATATATAAGTTTTATATATATATATATATATATATATATATATATATAATTTATTAACTCTTTTTTAATAAGTTTACGTTTTAATATATCTTAAAATATTTAAAATTTTTACTTAAAAAAATATATGTTAAGTTTAAGTTAATATAATATTTTTAATAAGTTTAAGAAGTTAAAATTTTTTCTAACTTTATAAAGTTTTGTATTAATTTTTTTTTCCATAATTGCAACAAACAAAAGACAAATTTTAAAATAAAATTAGGCGAATAGCCGTTATATTTATTCAAATTTCATATGTTGTACATTTATTACAAAGATATTAAATAAAAATCTAATCTACGCAGCCACCTTCTAGGAAGGGTTCTGTTTGAATTAGATCTCTATTGTAAAATCGTATTAATATCTAAATTGTCTATAATATTTTTGGCGCAACTTTTCTATTTATTCAGCGGATAAATCTTTTGGAATTGGTCTTTTTCCTTGTTCTTTGATTGCTTCCATTCCGTCATCACTATTTTCCTCACAAATTTCATCTATTTCGTCTTTAATATGAGGTGGTAATTTGGGGAGCCCAAAATTTCTTCGTTCGACATTGATCCAATCTCTAAATTATATCGAAATCTCTAAACTATCCCTTGCTAATGAAAATCTATGATCTCCTATATAAATCTTCCTGCACTGAAAACTTGCTCCGAAGCAACTGAAGAAGCTTGAGTTGATAGCAAATCTCGAACCATCCTTGAATGTTTTGGAAATTGCCTAATAAAGTTCTTCCACCTTGATAAAAGTTGTTGTTTTCCATTTTCATCTCTAATACTTTACCGATCCTGCGAAAGATACGAATCAAAATCATTACTCCTACAACATTGAAGACCAAGTTCTTCGCCCATCTTGTCATCTAAATCATCATATCTACGTCTAGAAGTAGTAGGTTTGATCGACCCAATATTTTATTCCATAACTTGATACAAGTTATATAAACTCTTAGTGGTAGGTACAATGCTAGCACAACAAGTTTCAACTAATAGCTTTTTATGAGGTCCAATTTCTAAATTGTTGTATAATTTTCTAACCAACATCACTGTACCATGTTCTTTATAAAATGGGTTGAATAAATTAGTTGTCAAAATAATTTGTGGAATAGGAAAATAATATTTTTTAAAATTTTCAAACATAGATTCAATTTCCTCTTTGTAAGGGCATAATTTTTTATATTCAGCAAGTACTTTAGAAATAACAGTAATAATTACTAAAGCAGAAGAAATAGTTGGAGTATATTGAGCAGATACTGTTTCCGTAGCTTGATGAAAAGTTTTCAAAAATTAATAAAGTTCTTGTATTTCAGTCCAATCATCTTCATCTAACATTAAATTAACATCCTCATTATAAGAATTATAAACTAATTGTATAGGTTTACGATATATAAAAACAACTTCAAGCATTTGAAACAAAGAATTTCATCAAGTAGGAATTTCTTTTGGAACTTTTCTATATGGAAGTTCACATTGATTACATTTATATTTAAAATCATCCATTACAAACTTTCTTTTATTTTTAAAAATATAACTACAAGAAATTCAAACTTTAAGACAACCATTTCCAAACAAATGAACACCTTCATGTACTATCAAATTTAAAATATGCGCAGCACATCTAACATGAAAATGATCTTCATCCATAGGACATAATCTAGTTTTTAACTCTTCAATAACTTTCAAATTATTAGAAGCATTATCTAATGTGGATGTCATAGGTTTACCAATAAATCTAAAATATTTTATGCTCTCCGCTATTGTACTAGCTATATACATGCCGATTTTAGACTCATCAACATATTTATAAGCAATAATTCTTTTTTGCATGTTCCAATCGTGATCAATCCAATGAAACGTGAGAGTAAAATAATCATTACCGATAACACTACAACCCATAGCAGAAGTAACAAATATTCTACCATCAAATTTATCAAATAAGCAACGAGGAAAATGGCAATGTTCAGCTTGAAATTTAAAAATATCATTTTTAATAGTATTTCATAAAAAATCTTTAAAAGAGGGATTATATACTCGTTGAATATAATGAATAAAACCGGGATTCTAAGAAAAACTAAAAGACAAACCCATAACAACAATCATTTTCGCTAGTTCTTCTCTGTCTACATCTTCACTATATGTCAATGATGAACTTGCTTCGGCCGGGTTAAACATGTCTAAATGCGTTTGAACCATATTACCTCCTACAGATTCATGCACAAATTATGTACCATCTTTTTTTGCCTTAGCCTCATTTTTTAGACGAACAAATTTTTTATTACATTTCGTCAAATGCGAAGTTAGCAACCCTGTCCCGCCATTTTTTTCCCCGATCAAATGTTTAAAAACTGGCTTGCATTTATTGCAAGTAGCAGTACTTTTTATCCTATCATGCTTCATAAATTTCCAAACCAAATACCTTTTAGTACGTTCAGTACCTTTGGCCCTAGTAAATTCCAATAAAGGGGGAAGTTCTTCACCGTGTTTCGGTATTCTATAACCGGACTAGTAGGGGTAGGGGTATCACCTAACTCTTATTCTTAAATATCATCGTTCTCTGGTAAGTATTCCTCAAAATTATTATAACGCCTATTTAGGGTCTCATTATCTAATTCCATACCGATACCAAGATCGAAACCATTAGGTTGGGATAAAAAAGTTTCGTTAAAACTAGGCGGTAATGAACTAGTAGTAGTACTACCCTTACTTTTTTTTATTTCTACGAAAAACCTTACCAAAGATTGTTTTTTTACCACTTCTATTTGTTTCGAAATCCATAATTTAAATTAAAATAATAAAAAAAGCAATACAAATATTATAAATTTAAAAATTAATGGTAGTAAACAAATGTAGATACTAAGAAAATAAAAATATAGATATTAACGTAAATAAAAGGAGATTAAAGTTGGAACGAATATACCGAACGTCTGCGTAAAAGAAGATGTATACCAAATGTCGGAATTAAAAGATGATAATTGAAGCTTGTAATATCTTCAACAAATCTTCAACTCTAACTAATATAATAATTGAATATTCAACTCCAACTAATATAATAATTATAAATATTTAGAGAGAATGTGAGAATATTAAGAGAGAGTATGAGAATTGATAATATTTGTGTGAAAAAAGAATTGAAATGAAGGATATTTATAGTGAAAATTTTAAGGGATGGTGTGGGGTAATTGGGGGGAGGGTTGTTTAAATGGCTAAAAAGCAACGACCAAAAGAGTCGTTTCCAGTGCCATGCCAGATACCTCCCCATTTTAAAAAAAAGAGGCAGATATTTAAGCGACTGACAGACCAGAATCGATTAACCGGTACCGAAACCGGTCAACCCGAACTGGAACTACCGGATTTTTTTGAAGGTTCGTACCGGTAACATTATCTGGACCATTGGGTACCGGTATACCGGCACTAACCAATACCGTGGCGTTACCGGTAATGGAACCATGCCGAAATTGGAGTTGGTGGAACAGAACGAAATTTTTCGATTTCGTTGCCAGGCTTAGATTACTCTGTTTTGGCATCTTTTTGATTTTGTTATTTTTGTACTTCTTAATCTTGTTTGCAGACCCTTTTAAAATGGCAGTGAGTTCTTGACCAATTTCTATTGTGGTTTGATCAAATTTTGAGCTAAAATGATTATGTATTCTGTGGATTGAATGTTATGCTTGAATGGGTTCTTTGTGGTGACTAGGTTGACACTAGAAACCTAGGCTGACTAGGTTATCTATTTCTATTATGGTGACTAGGTTGACACTGGAAATGTTACCCTTCATTATTTTGCTCAAGTTATCGGGAATAGTGCCAAATGTAGCACAAATTTATTTGTTGTGCGGATACTGACTTTACTTGAGCTCTTATCCAGTTTTGTTAGATTGTGAGTTTGTGACACTAACATTTGAAACGTACTAACTGTGAGTTTGTGAATTATTTCAAAGATTTTCTTTTCTCTAATTTTCTAATCGATTTCAATAGTGTTGTAGCTCTATCTGGTAGCGATTTAAGTCTAGGTTGTTGAATATTTTGTGGCCACAAAATAAAGGAAATGGATGATTGAAAGAGCTATTATCAGACTCTACTCTTACTTTACTTAGTTTTCACACAAAATCGGACACTGATGATGTTAATGTGTGCCATATATATGTTCTAAGACTTTGATAACTAGACGAGATAAATTCATATTGGATTTGCATATGGTAGAGGCCTGACGACTTTCATAATCCGGTCTGAGATATCCTTTTTCTTAATAGATTGGTGGTATAGGAAGGGGATTGCTAGGAAATTGAACAAAATACTATCTAATTTATATTTTTAATGAAGTAGAGCGGCTGGTAGAATAGAAAAAGATAGAACTAAATGATTCCTAGTTTGTCCTAAAACACAACTAAACCAACCCTATCTAGTTCTCTTAACCAAACAAAATCTAAATAACCTAAAATTGGACAACTTTGATTTAGTAATTTTAGTTGCATCAGTCTGCCAATAAGATTAAAGCTAGTTACAGGTTAGAGTGTACATACTTTGTATGCTCTTGAGTTAACTATCAACAATATTGAACCTGTTATGCAAATCTAACCACAGTAATTAGTGCAGGCAGACCTGCTAGTTTAGACTTATTGTATATAAAAGTTTGGATAATATATAACTTTTTACTTAATTTGTACCTATTACTAGAAAGGTGACAAGGAGTTAAGGTTATAGTGGTATACCACATTTTAAACTAGGTGTGTCTCTATCTATTGAAAATTCTTAGACCGTTATCTGCTTTTAAAAAAGCCATTTATCGATCATAGGCTAAAGGAAGCAGGTGTCTATTTTGAATGCTTCACTGAAAAACTGTAAGCGAAAGGTCTATGGCAAGTTGAATTATTTCATCATTTTGGTTGACTTTGAACTTTATGCCATCATACACCTGTTGTTTGACTTTGAAATATGATAAAGGGCCCCGACTTATTTCCAGAATTTGAGAAACAATTAGAGGATTTCAATTGATTGGACCAATAATAAGGGTATCTTATAATGTATAAGTTGGGGGAGGGAGGTATTCATAGGTTTATAAAGAAACATGCGAAGAATATAGCCATCTAAGAATATCTAACTTCCACTGAGATCTAAGTTTATAGGAAATTACTGGTTTACATAGACATATTGCTCTAACTGTAGGAACTGTGTCTCATTGTTAATGTTTATTATTGTTGTTTTTTCTTGATTCCTTTTATATTTAACTTTTAATTGAGATATATTGTTGTCTTTGTTGACTGTATTGGCTCATTAACTCTTTAGTGGAAATGAAAACCAGGAACTCTTTAAATTTTATTATTATGTGTTTTTATATATGGTATCTTTGATTCAGAAATGACTATTTTTGAGCATAAAAAATGGATGATAAATAGACTTTTTCCTAGTAAAGTTTCATATCCAGATGAATTTATAAAAGGCATGGAAGAGTTCATTAAATTTTCTTTTAGCCAACCGAAGTACTTGTCTAAGAAAGTCATAAGGTGTCCTTGTAAAATTTGTAAGAACATGAATCACTTTACGCCCGATGAAGTTAATGTTCATATTTTCAAGAAAGGGTTCACTCCAGGATATTGGTATTGGACGTCACACGGAGAGTAAGCTCCTTCAATTAATTTGAATGAATGTGTCCATTCAAGTGCTTCAACTAGTCATCAAGGATGTATCTTTGATATGTCTTCAAGCAATCAAAGTAACATTCTAGTGGAAGGCTCTGAACACGTAAATAGGTATCGAAGTATGGTTTATGACGCTACTGGTATAGAACTTGATCATCATGTTGAGCGTACTATAGAAGAGTCTCCAAATATGGGCGCTACCAAATTTTACGAAATGTTGAATTCAGCTCACAAACCCTTATGTCCCGAATGTAAATATTCAAAGTTGTCTACAGCTGTTAGAATGATGAGTATCAAATCTGAATATAATATATCTCATGATTGTTTTAATGCAATGGCACAATTGATGAAGGATACAAACCATCCGGATAATAAGATACCTCTTAATTACTGCCGAGCAAAGAAGCTAGTGGCGGGGCTTGGTTTAACTAGCCGAAAGATTGATTGTTGTGTTAATGGATATATGTTGTACTACAAGGTTGATCAAGAGATGATAGAATGTAAGTTTGGTAAAGAACCTCACTATAAAGAATGCGTATGAAAGAAGGGTAGCAGAAAGGTTTCGCACAAGACTATGCATTACCTGCCACTTATTCCTAGGCTTCAATGGCTATATACTTCAAATAGATCTGCAGAGCACATGATATGGCACTCTAAAAATTGTAGGTAAGAAGGTGTTTTGTGTCAGCCTACAGATAGAGAATCATGGAAATATTTTGATTGAACTTATCCAGACTTTGCTTCAAAGCCTAGGAATGTCAGGCTCGGTCTTTGTTCTAATGGTTTTACTCTTTATAGACAATCAACATCACCTTACTCTTGTTGGCCCGTGATTGTTACTCCTTATAGTCTCCCTCCTAATATGTGTATGACTGCCCCATATATGTTCTTAACATTGATTATTCCAGGTCCTCACAATCCCGAGAATAAAATTGATGTGTATCTTCAACCATTAATAGATAAGTGTTACAATTATTGACAAATGGTGCACTAACTTATGACATGTCAAAGAATCAAAATTTTCTCATGCGAGCAATATTGAAGTGTATAATTAATGATTTTTCTTCTTTTGGAATGTTGTCGAGATGGAGTACAACAGGTAAATTAGCATGGAACAAACAAAAACTTTTAGTTTGGAAAATGGAAGAAAATTTACTTGGTTTGATTATAACCGTCAATTCTTTCCTCCCAATCACGAATTTAAAAGAAACAAGAATTTTTTTTATAAAGGAATAAAGGAAAAGTCTAGGCCTCCTCCTAAGTTAACTGGAGATCAGGTGTGGGAAAAAGTGTGAGGGTTTCCTAAGATCACTGAATCTGGTCCACACAAATTTTATGGCTATGGAAAATCACATAATTGGATCAAAAAAAGCATTTTTGGGGGAGTTTTCATATTGGAAGACCCATCCAGTTCCCAACAATATTGATGTAATGCATACAGAAAAAAACTTCTTTGATTATATTTTTCATACTGTCATAGACAACAAGGAGAGGACAAAGGATAACGAGAAGGCAAGAATGAATTTGGAAGAGTATTGTCGGTGAAATGATTTACACTTGCAATTGAATGATGATGAGATATGGATTAAACCGAAAACAAAATTTACCTTAAATGATGGTCAAAATAAAGATATATGTGAATGGGTTGATAAACTAAAGATGCCTGATGGATATGCTTCTAACTTAGGTAGATGTGTTGACATGAAACATTTAAAGTTATTTGGGACGAAAAGTCGCGACTGTCATATTTTCATGCAATATCTTATGCCAGTTGCTTTTAGCGCTCTTCCAAAACCTATATGGAAGTCATTAACTGAACTCAGTCTATTCTTTAAAGATTTGTGCTCAATAGTATTATGGGTGGATCATTTTATGC
This sequence comes from Capsicum baccatum var. pendulum, assembly GCA_030864225.1. Classification (NCBI taxonomy): domain Eukaryota; kingdom Viridiplantae; phylum Streptophyta; class Magnoliopsida; order Solanales; family Solanaceae; genus Capsicum; species Capsicum baccatum. The sequence goes on from CM061556.1 coordinate 247,166,338, forward strand.
AAATGGAATAAAATATTCCTGTAATTTTGTGTAAGTTGGAAAAATATTTCCACCTAGCTTTTTTGATTCGATAGAGCAATTACCGATTCATTTGCCTTACGAAGCAAGATTTTATGGGCCAGTTCAATATTGATGGATGTATCCATTTAAAAGGTATAAAATTTTACTACTTGAATCATTATTTTATTACATAATTATTTATTTCCTAAAAACAATTGTAGGTTCCTAAATAAAATTTTGAAAGACTATCAAAAACAAAGCCAGAGTTGAAGGATCTATTTGTCAAGCATATTTGGCTCAAGAAATCTCATACTTTGCTTCACATTATTTGAATCTCGTGTCCTATGTAGCAATACAAGAGTTGGGCGTAATGATGATGTCTTTGAAAAAAATGCAACTCACCCAACACTATTAGTCTTTAATTATCCTAGTCGAAGTTATGGTAAAAAGTATGGTGATATTCAATGGCTAGATGATAAAGAAGTTGTTGCAGCACAATTGCATGTTCTTATAAATTGTGATGAAGTTAAGCCTTTTCTCAAGTAAGTATCAGCCGTGCTGGTCATTTAATTATTATAATTGGATTGAAACTAATATGATAATGTAAGTACATGCAGTTTGTATGAGCAAATCCTGAGAAATACTTATAGTGATCTCACTGATGATGTCATTGATAAACAAATTGAAGAAGACTTTCCGTGATGGTTCAAAGATTATGTATGAATCGATTATTTTAATAAATAATATATCACTGAAAATACAAATCTAATATACTTCAATTATTTGATAGGTGAATAATAATCCACAAGATATGCTGCAGAATCTATATTTGCAAATCTTAGAAATGAGACCTTTAAGAAAGGCAAAGTCTTGGCCTGTTTATTTTATGTATGGATACAAGTTTCATACTTCTTCTTGGGGTGAAGTAAAAAGTACATATAACAGTGGGGTATGTGTTAGTGGCGTTGGACAAGATGGTATTACAAGTGAATATTATGGTGTTCTTAAGGAGATTATTGAATTTGAATGGCCAATGACATCATTTATGAAGTTAGTTTTATTTTATTGTAATTGGTTTGATCCATCAAAACATGGCATGAAAGTTGATAGTCAATTTGGTATTGTTGAGGTTCGAAAAAGGGAAAGATATTCTAAATTTGACCCTTTTGTCTTTCCACAAACTGTAACTCAAGTTTATTATGCAAATCATCCTGAAAGAAAAGGAAATAAGGCCAATTAGTGGGTGGTTATAAAGACAAAGCCAAGAGGAGCCATAGATACAAGATACAATTTAGAAGTTGCTTACCAAGAAGAGCAATCACATTTTAGTGCAAGTATAGAGGATGGACCAATTGTTTGCTTACATAATGACCAAGATGATAGTGAAGAGGTTGATGGAAGTAGTTTTCAAGCTGTTGTTAATGAAAATGAACACGATATAATTGAAGAAAGAGATGAGGATATATCAAATGATGAAAAGGAAGGTGATAAAGAGACATCAAATGAAGAAGCTAATGATGAAGGGGAAGAAACAAGTGAAGAGGAAGACTTTTTATTGTGAAGATTCAACAAGTCACTTTCATACTCAAGAAGAAGATGAAGATGAATATGAGGAGGATTGAGAATATTAGCTTGTTGATTTCTTTTGTCAATGTACAATACTATATTTGATTAAAGCTACTGTGATTTTTGTCAAAATTATTGTTAAATCATATTTTAATTTAAGTACTCATATTTAATGTACAATACTATTCACTTATTTAATTTAAGTACTCATATTTTATATCATGGGATTTCATAATAAGTGGATGGATCTGTGTCTGTCAAATTATGTGTCTTAAAAAAGTCTGTTAGTTTCTCGATTGAAAGAGTCCCCTGTTGTTTGAAGTTTATAAAGTTTTTGCTTTGTGGATTTTGTTCTTTGTGAAATTTTGGGTTGTGGGTGTTGAGTATATCAGTGAATTTGGTTTTATAGGGGAAATCCTTTGTGGGTTTTATTCATTATGAGATTTTTGGTTTTGGGTATTAGTTGGATCAGTGTATTTTGTTTTATTGGGAAAATCCTTTGTAGGTTTTGTTCTTTGTGAGATTTGATGTTTTGGATGTTGGTTGGATCAATATATATAATGTCTGGAGGATAAAAGTTTAGGTCAATTGTTTACAATTGGTTTAGTAACAGCTTGGTATTCATCAAACATTGGGGGTTTATTACTGAACAAGTATTTGTTAAGCAATTATGGGTTTAAATATCCAATTTTTCTTACTATGTGTCAAATGACTGCTTGTTCTTTATTGGGCTATATATATATTGCTGGGATAAAAATGGTACCAATACAGACTATAAGATCTATGGGTTCAGTTTATGAAGATCTCTGCTTTGAGTCTTGTGTTTTGTACTTCTGTTGTTAGTAGAAATATCTCGTTTAGGTACTTGCCGGTATCGTTTAATCAACCTATTTGTGCTACTACACCTTTTTTTACTGCTTTATTTGCATACCTGATGACATTTAAGAGGGGCTTGGTTGACTTATGTCACTCTAATTCCTGTTGTTACCAGAGTTATCATCGCTAGCTAGGTATACGCTTATTATATTTTGATAAAATTTGTAGTTGAATTGTGGTACTATGTCTAATGTTGCTTTATCAAAATTGTAGTACTATGTCTAATGTTCCGTGTATTTCTAAGAAGAAAGTTTCAACAACCTATGATTAAATAGCACAAAACAAAAATACACTGCAAATAATATTATTAATAGTTCGTGAAGCTAATTTTGAGCTAGATTATTGATTTTCATTGTTGCGTTATTCGATAGGTTAAGTTAGTGTACCATAACTCCACACCACATGTTTTTATGAGCTAGATTAAGTTTGTTGGTTTCTCAGTTTATACTAACTATACATGTTAAGAGTTGCAGAGACTATCATGCTTTAATTTGTCATTTATGTTGTACAATTCCACTTGTGTCGGTTGTAAATCCTGGTGATTTAAAAGAAGCCTAGTTACGTGGTACAAAACTTGAAATCATTATTATCCTATGTAATTTGCAAATTGTTTCAAAAATAGGCTACAACAGAAACATTTTCATATAACAAAATAGAGAAAATTGCTCAACCTAGCATCTGATCTCCTAGGACTACAGGATGAATGTTTCCATTCACATAAATAATCACAAACTCTATTCTTTGAGGAAACGCTGCAACCTATGGTATCTTTTGTTATGGTTATCCTTCAGGTGTATCGATGACACCTTTCTTGAAACTGCCTACCAAATCATATCTACTGCATTATTAATTGGGATGGATATTGATACTCAAAATGTTTGCCGATCACCTTTATTCATGTGTTGTTCATCAATTAAATCACTAATATATTATTTTTTCTATTTTTATTTGCTGCAGATGCTAGGTGTAGGATCTAAAAAAGCTTGATTGCCAAATGGTATAGGAGAGAAGTCAAATAATAAAAAAATAGACAATAGAGCAACAAACAGTTCAATTCCCTCCTATAATTCCGCCAGGATCCCTTCAATCTCATACAGGTTCACCTCATGTGAATAACTCTTCCTCATGTCAACCAAATCTTAAAGTCAATCAATCCCAGACTTATAACATTGTTGTGACTCCCATAATACCATCACTACCCCTTTATTCCTATACTAGTCTACTTCATATAAATGACTCTCAACCTAATCTTGGGATCAACCAACCCCAGCTTGCTATTATTGAATCTCCATCTCAATATAATCGGTCCCAACCTATAAAATCAAGATTCAAAACCATTAATATCACAACCGGCCAACAGGACTCCAGCCACCTCACCTAATATAGTTGACAATGTAAACGATGATAATCAAATATGGATTGTACCTTAAGGGGGTGGGTAATAAGACTAATGTTTAATAATGCATATATTTTAGTGGACTATTTATATGTGAACATGTTTGATAACTGCTATATGTTATGTAGGTTTGATCCACACAAGGTAGTTATTGATGGCATTGCTAATTGCATTCAGAGTAAGTTTGAATTGGCTAGACCTTCATGGAAGAAGTTTCTAGAGTTTACTTGTGAGATGTGGTTTGAGGAATTCAAGGTGAAAAATTTATGCATTCTGATTCATGTATAAATATAATTGTGGGACTATATAGCTAATGTGATGTTCATTTGATATATGAAGAAGAAATTTAAGTGGCTTCCTCACTATAATGATGCTATATGGTCTAATTTTAATAAAAGAGCATCTTCAAAAATGACCCAACTTTTCCAAGATGTTAGAAAAAATTGCCTCTGAAACCACATTGAATGGGAGATGCAGTGTTCAAGGAGATGGAAGTGTATTGGGAGTCCGATGAGTTCAAAACAAAGTCTGAACAAAATAAAGACAACCATGATTCAAATACCGGTGCATCACTTCATACAGGTGGTTGTGTACCTCATCAATTGATCTATAAAAGAATGGTAATTATAAATCTTTTTAAATATATTTCTTTGAAGAAAATAATATCATATTCAATGTTGATAACATACATATCTTTTTTTTGAATATAGAAAGAAGCTACTGGAAAAGATCCTTCTATTTTAGAATTTTATTTTCGAACTCATCGCAAGAAAAGTAATGAAAGTTGGGTAAATGAGAAAGCTGAAGCTACTTATGCAAGTGTTCATTTACTCTGTTTACTAGTTGAGTTCATTTCAATCTTGTGGTGTTGCCACTATACTTTGGTTCGTGTATCTAGATACAATACACTGTTTCTGCTTGATATTACCATTTATAGTTGTTTATTGTTTTAGTATGATGATGATGTTAAATGAGATCATATAGTTGATCCCAACTTATTTGGGACTGGGGCATGATTGTTGTTGTAGTATTATGGTTTCTTGTTATTTTTTGTATGATGATGATATGAAATAAGCTTAAAATAAAGAAATGAGATTCATTTAGCCAATCCTAACTTATTTGAGATTGAGACATGGTGGTGGTGGTTGTTATAGTTGTATTATAGTTTGTTGTTGTTCTTTAGTATGATGATAATATAAAATGAGCTTAAATGAAGAAGTGGGACTCATATAGTCATTCAAAACTTGTTTGGGACATAGTCATAAATGTTTTATTATGGTTCAAATAAGCGCTTTAGAACCATTTAGTTTATATGGAAGTAATTGAAGCCAAGCTGTAGAAATGCAGCTTCAATTTACAGAGTAAATTGATGGATTCTACTAAAACTAATTGACATATACCAGTAATGACAGATTTGGTATAAACTAGAGATACCAAAATCTCAAAATAATCGGCAAATCTACAAAATTTAGTGAAAATGTGATTTGTCCATAGTAGAAAACCCCTCTTAGTTGAAATTACTGAAGCACACAAGTTGAACACCTTTCGAGGGATCTTCTACTATAGTAGAAACATTCTCTTTTCTTTGAAAATGAAAACAAACATGTATTCTACCAAGATTTTTCCAGGGTGTTTCTACTCCAAATGATTAAGTACTTTCAAGAAAACATATAATTGAAGGAACAAAAGCTTCATTAAAAAGACTTGATATGACTAGGTAGATCTAATTTATTGTCATAGGCTTGATTCAAGTACACCTATTATAGAAATTGTGAGGGATATGAACAATGTGATTGATAAAGGGTGGGATTTTTATTGGGGTACTAGTGAATGGTCGGCTCAACAGATTACTGAATCTTGGGGCGTTGCTCAAAGATTGGATCTAGTTGGTCCTATCGTTGTGCAGCCTGAGTATAACCTGTTGTCTAGGCATAAGGTATCTTTTTGTACTATGGTTCTTGATTTAGATTGTTTTTCTTTGTATTATGTGATGGACCCGCCTCTTCTCTGACTTTGAGTGAGGTGTAGTATAGTAGGGGGTCCAATGTTATTCATTGTTATTTCTACCTCAAAATCTATTATTGGTTTAGGCTGTTTTTGTCCAGTGATTCAACACGTCTGGCTGCTAGATATTGGCTGATTGCCATTTTTTTTATGTTGATATGAATTCATTACCTGCTAGATACTCTGTTTGTCGCTCAAAACATTCTTTCCTTCTTACTATCTTAATTACTATTTTGCAGTAGCTTAACAAAAATACAATTACCTATGTAATTATCATTTATAGGCAACCAAAGGGGGTGACCCAGGGAGTCAGTATTGATAGTAGTGTTCCCTTAATTGTTAGAGTTTTGGATATTATTAGGACTCTTTACAGTCCCAATAAGTTCTTAAGTATGCCTTGATATGTTGTGCCCCATAATTGGTATGAATTTGATTTCTCTAGGCCGGTATACAACTTTGATATACTATTTAACTTCTTCAGAATTTAAGGTACAAAGACCACCCGATTGTACAACTTGCCTGTCTTCTCCTCCCTCTTTCAAACCCTACCGATCTTCCAAAATCTATAAAGAAAACACTATTTTTTCTAGCAACCCATAGAAAAATTTATACAGCCATTCAATACCCTCTGTGTAATACTGTGCTTCACCGGTTTCATCTTTCATCAGTGAAAAAGTTATTGGAAAGCCAAACAGTATTTGCAACTGTTTGACAGTCCACACTGGCAGCATAAATGCAGTAAAATAATCCACAAGGCCAACAGATAATGAAGAATCAGTTGCTTTCATAGTCAATTCTAATTCAACATACAATTGAGCAGCTATCTGGTAAGAAAATAGGAAAATATCCTGCAACGATACTAACTCCTTCATATCATCCTTGCAACTCGCAATTCCTATGCGCTACATAATAGTGCTTAATCTATTCTAAAAAAATATATAAATTATCTTCAAGCTCTACCACCTTTCCCAGAATCTTACAAAATTCTAACACTATGATATAGATAGCATATCTACTATGTATTAATGTAACATACTTGGTCATATATGAACTGATAATGTCGTGCATGTATTTATCCGCAACAATTCTAACACTGATATGTGTTTAACCCATAGTTTTCCCATTTACGATAATGTTTTTCAATAACATATTGTGTTACCCCACACCTTTTCTAAGTAGGACCAATAGTGATTAATTATATGATTATTCAGTTAATTATGTTTGTCTACAAGCATGAGAATCTACACCCTCTAATGCAACAATTTCAAAAAGTGGTCTTCCAAGTCCGAAAGCTTTTCTGCATGATCCCTCACATACTGGTAGGATCTAAGACTATGGAAGATATTTAATACTTTCTAGCCTTTATTCTCACCTCAGATGCCTCTAGTATAGTCCAGACCCATGGCTAGATCTGATCAAATAATATGGTTGACTAGGTCTCAACATGTGTTTAGCAATCATATAAATCCTACTACTGATCCATATACTATTTTAAAAACTCCTGAGACACACTAATCATTCCCAAAACCAACGGCCGAGAGGGAACTATAGAAGTTAAAGCTAGGGTTAAAATACCTGCAACCCCCTTACTACCTGGCATAGAAGTAGCTGTCAGTTAGAGATATTGATACCTGCAACCCCTTTACTACTTGCCATAGAAGTAGCTCTACCCTCAGACTACCGGCCAGTTGGAGATATTGATACCTGCAACCCCCCTTACTACCTGTCATAGAAGTAGCTCTACCCTCAGACTGCTTGTATCAATATCTCCAACTGGTGTTATCCAATCAGTATTCTCAGTCGAAATAAAAAGTCCCTCAAAGTGGGTCGCGCCTAAATATTAGTTAGAGTTCCACTAATCCTTCTATATAAAAATGGAGTTGGCAAAGCAATTAGATGATACTCTATTAGGGATACATTGATCTAGTGTAGTTTTCAATAATGCACCTGCATCAGTAGATAGGAATATACCAGGGATGTAAATTTTTTAATAGTAGATTAAAGAGGTCAAAAGATGCAAATATTATTTTTTCCACATAATTTTTGCATAATTGTACTCATTCACTAGATGTATCTGCGACCTAACTAGCTACTTAGACATTGATGAAGTTTATAGGATTTATTCCCTAAAGAAGTGATAAGAACCTGTTTGCATTTACCTTATGAATAAATTAGCGATCAAAAACTGACTAAGAAGAAAAAGGTCGGATTACCCTTACTTTTTAGGCTATCACAGTAATTTCATCAAGCATGGCTGGTCTTAAATTATTAAGATTTAGTGGATGATTAGATATTATGGAGAGATCACGATATAAGTCCATAAGTATAATTTATACCAGAGTTATCCGCCTATAATGTATTTAGTGTCCCACTTGTTTATCTATTTATCAAATCTGTATGAGCTACCAGATATCAAGGTCACTAATGTAGAACTTGATAGTAATAAAGACAAAATGGCTTCAACCTGTCACCATAATAAGAGGCTTACAAAGTATTTCATTCTATTGTTTCCCCGGTAAATGATTAAATAATATGATCTAGAGAGAGTCCAATTCTTATGTTCAAAATTTATAGGGGAAGATTTTCTAGGAGCTGAAAGGAAGGAAAACTTAGTTACATAGACCCTAGATAAAATATATCAGTTTTAGTCCTTATGGGATTATTGGGTATATTCTAAGTTTCTGAAGGCGAGTGTAGCTTAGATATTCAATATTCTTGAAGACTTACTGGCTGTGGTATTGATTTCGACTCTTTTATATGATGGCCTAAGAGCTTATGTGTTGATTTTATGTTTGGGCATTTTTTCATAAGCGAGATCAATTTGGGAAATTGAGGTCAAGTGGTTCGACTTTGGCTTTAAGCTTAGCTATGTATTGCGTCACTTCATTATAGCCAACATTTCAAGGCCTAGTTCAATCGAGACCTCACAAATAGGCTGATTAGACCTACTCACTACCTACTAATATTTGTACGAGTATTCCAGTAAATGCTCTTAGACGTGGAGTACCACTTTAGCATTTGTTAATGTGTACTAGGAAAGATTTCAGCTTGTTTCTGAATTCTTTTGAGTTTCGTAATTTGATTCAAAATTTGAATAAAGATTGTATGATTTGATTTATTTATTAATTAATTTGTTTGGAAGCAGTAAAGTATTTTGTAAAGTATTACTTTTATAGAATTTTGGAAGCAGAAACCTGATGGTCTATGTGATTATGTGTGTGACAACTGGGGGGTGTGGTTGAAGTTTGAGTAAACCCACACCCAAGTTGATTTACTGTTGCTTAAGTGCTATGAATATGAGAAGTTACTCTATTAATAACATAGCAACAGTTAGTCTATAATCTAATATAATTTATGCTAACAATATATTTTTAGCACTTTTTATGGTCTGACTTAACAAATCCTTATGCAGAATGAGTTTGAAAGAAAGAAACAAGAAATATTAGCTGCTCAAAGTGCATCAGTTGTGGATGGAGAAACTAATTCAACTAGTCAGCCTACTTAGTTAAGTGAAATAGATATCGTCTGGGTGCAATCTATTAGTGGAAAGAAAAAAAGGAAGAGTCAAAAGTCTTGGCTCCTTGGGTCGAAGTGTAAAGGCAACTAATAATTCAACATCAATTTTGCTAAAAGAAATTGATGAGATGATTATGTCTCAGGTTGATGCTTCAAATGCTGATTTGTATGCTCAGTTGCAGAATGAGCAAAAGAAAAATAAGAGGATGAGAAAGGAATTATACTTGTTGATGAAGTATGTATACAAGAAATCAACTGCAAATGATGAACGCGTATCTCAAGAAGATAATCAAGCTTATGAGGATGAAAGTGATGGTGACTCTGACGACGTAAATGAAAGTGATAATCTTGATAACGTGAATGAAAGTGATTCTGACCCTGATGGTTGGTAGTTTTATTGAGGATTCAAGTTTAAGATATTTTGTTTTGGACCATTTAAGAATCATACATTATTGATGTGGATGTTTTGAATTATGTTTTTTTTGTTAGCTGTAATGGTTTACATTAGATTTGTATTGAATGATGTTTTTGAGAATTATTGAAGGTTTTGAATAGATTTTTGATTACTTGTAAAATATTTTTAGTAATTTACGTGTGAATTATTACTTGAGATTTTTCATGGAGATGTACATGCTAAACATTCATGAAAATTTTCTTGAAAAAAATTATTCTTGTGGATTTACTTGGGGTATTTCATACGAATTTTCTTGCGAAATAGCTTCATAAATATCCGCAAGAAATTTTATCAAATAATTCATGTAAAATTTTGATGGTTAATCGCAAATAAATGCACAAATAATGTACCTGTGGATTTATTTTCGCAGCTAAATTACCTAGAAATTTACTTGGGAATCTTCGTGGGGAATAATTTGAAAATTTTTTCTTGAAAATCTTCAGGTAAAATCCTTTTTTTATGAAATTTTACCAGATAATTCGTGCAAAATTTATACGCTTATTCTCAAATAAATCCGCAAATAGCATACCTGCGGATTTATTTCAGCAACTAAATTACCTAGGAATTTACTTAGAAATCTTCGTGGGGACTAATTTGTGAATTTTTTCATGGAAATCCGCAGGTAAAATCCTTATTTTATGAAATTTTACCAAATAATTCATGCAAAATTTTGATGGTTAATCGCAAATAAATTCGCAAATAACGTACCTACAGATTTATTTCCGCAACTAAATTACCTAGGGATTTTATAAATCCACAAGTAATAATTACCTACGAAGGTATTTTCTTTGGATTCTAATTGGTAAGAAAATCCGCAGGTAATCAAATTACTTAGGAATTTTAACACATTATCCCTATAAAAATCCCAGGTAATAAACACTTTTCTTGAAGTGTTGTTTCATCAAAGAGTTGAGCCGTGTTGGTCATGATGAAAAAATAAAAATTTGAGACAAGGTGATTGAATACAAGAAACAAAATTAAAAATTTGAGACAAGGTGATTGGAATTAATCTTGCCCTGATACCATGTAAGAATTGAAAGAAATTACGGAAAAGAAATACAAAAGAAATTGCAAAAAAATTTCTTCTCATTTTCCTTGAATGAATAATAGCTTTATACAATGTCCTATATATACAAGGAACCGACTTAATGACTCCAGAATAAGGCTTAAAATAACTAAAGAATACACTTCCAAATAATAGGAAATACTACTTAATAAGAATACACAAAAGATTTACCTTGAGTGTACAAAAGGAACAAAATAATATGTACAAGGGTTCACTAAAGTTGGGACGAAATCAACATGTTAAGGCGGGCCCAAGTCATGTAGTCTGTCATCGAATAATGTTGAGGCTATCTCAAGTCATGTACTACAGCAAGCGAATGATGAAATTGGTGAACCAACCCGGTCAAAGGAATAAAATACAGTATTATCTCAACAAATATATGCCCTTTTTCTCCTTGTAAATGATCATCTGATTTATCCTTTTTGCCTCCAGGTAATAAAATTCTTTAGCTTTGTCTTTAATTTTTTGTATTTTAATTTTTCTGCTCCCGCTATAGCCTAATCTTATTCCTAATCAAATCTAGCTCGTGGCTTGTTAACCTCGATTATACATTTGCAAGGTGCCTCAGATTTGTTCTCTATTCTTAACTCATTTATTACTTAGAATATCTTTTTATCTTTACTTGTTGTTTTACAAACTTTCGCTACTAACTCAAAGTTAAGCCGTAACATGTACTCTTGACGCACCTATAAATTATTTACCCTAATTTACAAAAAAAAATTCAATCTTAGGGATTCAACATGTCATTGATTAATTTGCTCATGTGACACAGTAAGTAACCACACAATTAAAAATATTATAAATTTGATTTAGTTACAATTCAAATGAAATCAAATTCAAATAGAATAAATAAATAAATAAATAACAATTTGACTTCTTTTATAAAAAATAGCTTAAATTATTTTTTTTGATAAAATGAATGAACTTTTATATTATTTAATCTAAGCACATAGAACTAAATAAATGAATGAATATTTAATTACATAGCCGCTAGAACACATTCTTAAGAAGACTTTAGTTTAGCCGACTTTACTTCAGCCAATATCAATAAATAAATAAAATTAACACTCTGTAAACAAGAAATGCAACGAAAAAAATACTTTGATAAGGCTCATCTTTGATAGAATCTTTCTCAAGATCATTTTTGGGACAAAAGTGTAAGATTAACTTATCACCTTCCCCCATAGGGACATCACATAAACTAAGAACACTTATAAAGTAACAAATATGCAAAAGGAAAGGTGCATACCTTTGTCCGCCAATGCTTACACGTAACCAAATACGAATTAGGCTGAGTCTTCCTTTCCTTTGCTTATGACGGCTGGTAGCATATGGGAATACGTTTTATGTTAAATCCAAGAGAGGGGACCTAGGCTTATATTTATAGTCTTAAAAGCGTTAACCTAATGCACCCTAATTATGGGCTCACAAGTCTACTATAGGCGTACACCATTTCCATCCAACACCAATAACATGAAATCCACATGAATATACGACCTGTGTCTTGTCCACCAACTAATAACATCAGCCTATTTTATTTTAATGTAATAAAAAGTTAATGTTAAGTCCACATAAAATAAATAATGCTAACAGTTCCTTCTAATCAAATCAGCATACATGCTTCTTTACAAGGAAAATTAGTATATGTTAAAAAAGTCCTCTGTAGTGAGTAAACTGACTTTCAAGTAATGCAAGCATTTGCTCCTAAGAATTTGAGGCAAAAAAGGTGTTGGTGTAATATAACAAATTACAATAAATAATTACAGTTGAAAATAAAATGAACAAAAGTGAAGAAAATAAAATAATCTTCTTTTTGGCTGAGGCGCGGATATCTCGCTTTCTTTAAGGAGATTCAAGCCCTCTACGGCATAATCTACACTGATCCAGCAGTATATCTCGTGACTTGTCCCCTCCAAGATAAAACAGCCCATCAATGATTTACAACTTAAACAACTTCGGATTAGTTGAAGAGTCTAAAGCTCCATCATAAGAACACCTTCCTTCAACATATATTTACTCTCTTTGTGTAGTGAATATAGTTAAAGACTTGAAATATTTTCTTTGTCTCAACTCTTTCTTTCACTAATATAATAACTCTCTTTTGTATAGTGAATATAGTGGTTGACTTAGAATATTTTTCTATGTCTCAACTCTCTCTTTCACTACTACACATAATAATAATTTTCTACACTTATCATCTTTTTCATATCTCTAATGTATGAACACAAAGGAAGAAAACATCACTATTTATAGGTGTAGAATTCTTCCATGTAATGAATAGGATGAATGAGGGGTAGTAATATGGGTGCACGAATGGTATATAGGTTACAAATATTACAAGAGTTATATGCAACAAATGGCCATATAAGTTACAAAAACTAATAGCCATGAAAGTTACAAGAACTAATGGCAATACGAGTTACAAGAACTATTGGTCATCTTTACCATAATTTATACCCACTAACTCTAAATGATAATATGGTGAGTTACAAGAATAATGACACAACTTTCTCCAGTTTATGTTTACTAATGTCATGCACTTTAATTTATTTTAATAATAAAATACACCAACATTCCCCCACTCATTTTAATATTCAAATAAGAGAGTTCTTCACAAATTTAGCTGAAGGAAGACTATTATGCATAATGAAGGTGTGCTCTGCATTGAACCTTCAATTAGTAAAACCGTAACATTTACTCCAGAGTCATTAGTGATCTCAGACTTGAACTATGACTGCTTAAGGTCAATAAATTATTACTGCCTACACACAATAATCAAGGTATTGACATAAACTTTAATAGCCAGCACATTACGACTTTGTGCTATCCTAGTTTCATGAGTGTCTTTGAGAATGAGCCCAATTCTCATAGGAAACGGCCTACCTCCACACTCATATAGGTGAAATCCATCGAGAGTGCTCCTATAATTTAGCACCCCACTCATACGAGCTACAGATTTTCATTAAGAGTTTTTTAAAACTCAACGTCACCCACATTACAGGTTAATGCACTAACATCATAGGAAGGATTAAATAATAGTGCATCCCATATCAAGTCATCATATGATTCGTTCTTCCCATTGAACCTGGTTATAGGATCTCTAGTCCCCAGGTTGGGTTTCCTCATATATGACTCATGATATTTTTGTGTAGGCTTATTTTCTCTCCCTTGATGTGATTCAAACCATTTTCATGCAAAGGCCTTAATTTTGAATTTGTAAGATTATCACAAAGTTAACACAATTAATATTGGTATACCATTGATCAATATGATCTCACAATATTGTATTTTTCTCCTTATGGTCTGAATTTACCATTATAAAAATAGTTTATACTCTATCAATAAATTTTTGGTGTTATCACATAACTCAAAATTAGAGAAATCAATTTCTCAACATAAAGTGATTGATCAATTCACTTTTTCACTAGTTGAAGCTAAAATAGTTAGTTCAACCTCCATAATGAGTTAGCAAATAATAATTTATTTCTTATTAGTAAATAGCATCAAGTAATTTTTTTTTCTCATTTTGCAACAAAAACACATTTAAGAACAACAAGCCACAATTTTTTTAACCAAGTAAATATATTTGCTTGTTTAAGTACTTTTACATAATTTCATGCCAAGTGCAACTAGCCACATATCTCTTATTTCATTAGGCTAGTTGTTAGATTTGTGACCCGAAGTTTGTTGATGGGCCTTTATGTTCTGGGGCCTAGGACCTATTTATACGCACGTAATATATAAGTGCAATTTAGTGATGTAAGATCCCGCAAAATTTCTAGCTTAATGCAGTCCTTTAAGCTTGTTAAGGGGTCCCAGACTTAGAATATATTAACCAAGTATTCAGACTTAGTGCCCTTTTAGCCTTTGAAAGTTGACAATCTTATTTCATGACCTTTACGTCCTTTAAATGTCGATATTTGAGTTAATTCATGATCAAGAATGCCAGTAGAGGTTCCTGGACAAGTTTTGGATTTTTCGGACCTCGTTTAGACCATGTTTGAGTGCCCAAAATAGTGGGACGATGCGATCTCATCGAATTGACCATCGCGTCGATAAGATAGTTTTTCTACAGTTTCGGTGCAAATTCCATGAACCAATGCAGACTCGATGCGGCGCGTTGTCTATCGCATTGATGCCAACTATACGACACACCGGCCTGTATGTCGGTAACACGGTTTTTAAGCATTAAAAGGCTGGGTCCTCATGGTTAATTAGGTTTTTTTCCAATTCCCTTCATCCCCCAAAACATTAAATTAAACCGTTTCGAGAGCAATTATACTCATTATTTCACAAATTGTTCAAGAACAAGAACCATAGGTGTTCAAATTTCAAATCAAGAACTCTCCATCAATCTTCAAGAATCCAAGCAGTAAGGTATGTGATGTGTTCATCCAAGGGTCCCTTCCACCCTTGGAGTCCAAGGAACAATTTTCAAAACTTCAAGTATATGAATTTCATGAATTTTATGTTGGGTTTGATAATATTCATATTTATAATGATGAATTGGGTTTTAAATCCATGTTTTAAAATAAGTTTCATGTGGGGTTAATGATCTATGTGTGTTACCATGTGAAATTATGCTAAAGCCTTCAAATTGTGAATTTAATATTTGGAATTGTGTGCTCACATGTTGATTAGTATTATGTGCATATTTTATGCCTTTCAAGTGATGTATAAATTAAGCATGTGGGTTGAATAGTGAAATTATATCATGTTAGCATGTATTCAAGTTCATGCCATTCAAATGTTTGTTAAAAAACGCCAATGAATGAATGATGATCATAGTACTTATCTTACATGTTTCCAGTTTGTGCCATGTCTCTTAATTTATGCTATCGAGTCCTATTAGTATTTAATACCCGATAATTTAGCTAATTATCAGAGCCATGGTCAGTCATAGAACAGTGTTAGTCATGTCACGGTCAGTAGTACTCTCAGACAGTTATAGAAACTCAGAAAAATCTTGGTAATGTGCATAATTCAGTCACACTACTCACTTCAGACCTCAGTAGACTCAGTCAGTTAACATAATTCAGTAGTATTCAGTAAGTCCATGAAACACAATGAACTTAGTCCAGTTTAGTCAGACAGTAAGATCAGTAATAGTTCATTCCAGCCTAGTACAGAGATTTATCTCATGCTTTCAATCATGCAATTTCGCAACCCATAACATGTGAAGTCAAGAAGTAATGCAACAAGAGATGGGTTTAATCATTCATGCTCTCAATTTAATCTTTATAAACTGAAAATGCATACTTACATATATATGTATAAAAATCAATTTCAAAGGGAGGCCTCAATATCAAAACAATATATATATATATATATATATATATATATATATATATATCAATAAAAAATATTTCATTATTTGGCTATTCAAAAAAATTGTTCAAACCCTTGTTATAAACATCATAACACGCTTTCAAAGATTGATAAAACCGTAATTTATGCCCATAGAGTTTTAAGGACAACCCTACGTACCTTAGATTATTTAATTTGAAAGATGGAACCCGAATCTTGAAACTTTTCTTGAGAATCTTGAAGACAAAAGGATTGAATTCTAGATTACTTGAAGGAGAAGAGTTGATTTTTTTTGTTCTTGGGGAAAGGGGAAGGTTTTTACGTAAGTTCATTGAAGAAGATGGGCAAATAATGCCCCACTTTGGGTTATAATTTGTGTTTGGACGGCTGGGGATGGGGAAAAGGACTAAACTACCCCTTGATCTCTCTTTACCGTGTAAATGACCATCGTGGATCGATTCTCAGAAATGGAAATAAAACTCACGTCGAGACTCCTAGAAATGTGAATGAAACTCGAGTCGCGACCTTATCGCTACAGCTCACTGCCTCACACGAAAAATGACATAATTTTTCACTCGGGTATCGGATTTTAGCGAAATTGGTATAGTTGGAAAGCTAATTTGATTATTTACAATTTAATGGGTCTTAATATGACAAATTCTATATATAAAAAAATTTATACTCGCTTAAAGATGACCCTTGTAGAATCGAATATCAAACTTTGAACGAATGAAGAATTCTTAGCTCAACTTTTCGTTAAGCGATTTCTATGAGTATTTTTCACTTCATAATCACTTAATATCTTAGGATAAATATCATGACACATGAATTTAAATATAAAGCATGAAATTTGAGCTTACACACGTAGGAATGCCGGTTTGATTTCTAGTTCAAAAATGTGGGGTGTTACATTGTCTATCCCTTGGGATCATTCATCCCTGAATGATGGGTAGGGAATTGTTGAAGCTCTAAAAGTATAGAATAAAGAATGAATCCTCACATTGAACATTTTTCCTCAACAAGATATACAGGAGCATCAAATGAGCTTCATTATAACCCCTAGTGAAACATGTAAGTACGAAGCGCGAGGTAATGAGACTTTTACGCAGGGATGATCTTGAACATGAGTTCTATGAATCACAATAATCACAACACGAGGCATGAGTTCATTTTGTAAAAAAAGGCCTCACTTACATCGGTACTAATCATGTAATAATGTTTTCACAGAACATAGGATTAGAAACATTCTCTACCTTACAAGGTACAACGAATAGACCCAAAACTGAGAGACACTACTCAACTCTGTCCCAAACAACAAATAACATACTTCATCATTTCCCACTTACAATTCTCCCAATACACATCTAACCACACGAGTTTGAGTCCCACTATATAGTACTCCTATGTTAAAGCCTAACTCGGGGAAAAAAGGTGCTAGTTTAAGCTATGGGACTTCATATTCCATATACCTTTTAGAAGATTTACTTTACCTTACCACTACTTTCAAACACATTCAAGTTTTAAATCAAGGAGTTTTAACCATACAGTGCATTGGTTTGTGTTTTCAGCAACCACAGCATTCAAGCCTAATCATTACTACACCCTCTACGTGGATCTCCCCACTAGGACCAACAATTTAATTTCAATCACTCTTACAAATATTTTCGTTGTATTTCTCCTTCTTAGCTATTTCACACAATGAGAGTTCATATCCTTCTCCCCCCTTCTCCTATAACCTTTACTCGAGAATTCACATCAAATTTTTCACCTTCAAGAACATTTTCTCCCCTAACTAACAAATCACTATGCTTCCATAACCACCATCATACTACCATACGGAGGGTCATTAAGGGACCCAAGCATAAATTTTATGAATGGAAATAACACTATTAGACCATAACTTATACTTATTGTACTTCTCAAGGAGGAACATGAAATGAAGATAAGATAAAATAGACACAAAGTGCTTCATATATAGAGTGTTTGGATCATAAGTAGAGAGTCATTCGAAACAAACACAATACAACATGAATTCTTAAGATAGAGCATAGTGAGAAAACATTGGTGCATATATCAAGATAAAATGAGATAAAGAAACTGAATTACCCTCCAGGTTACATAAATCAGTAAGATAAACTGGGCACCCGATATGTTAAGCTCCACACCGCGTCAGTCCCTACCAATGTGATTCCTGGCACGACACTTTGACATCGCGTTGGTCTATTATTTTGATAGTCAAAACATGCCTCAAACATTATATGAAAACTCAAAAACTTTATTGAGACACCCTGTTTACACCCCTGATCATTAATCAACTCAAAAATATATATGTCTCAAGGTCTGGAAGATCAATTTGAAAATTATGAAAGTTAATAGCTCAAAAATATGACTGAGTCTTTTAACAATTAGAAAATTTTTTAGGTTGTAAGCTCTCCATATATGCAACCAAGAGTAGTATTGAGTCGAGAATGCTACGGGGCATTACATTACAATTAAGTCAAAGGTTGTCGCTTAAAGTGATTGCTCCTCATTTAAGGAGCTGAGATTTGCCATGAGCTTGCATAAACTTTATCACTTTGGCTAAACCTGACATATGATGAATAGGTGACATATAGAAACATATCTTCTTAGAACCAAACATGCTGAGGGACATAGATTTTCATGGATCATGAACAAGAGAACATATGGCTTGCATACACAAAAGACTGGATTACTAAGAGTCATAATTGTTTC
This sequence comes from Capsicum baccatum var. pendulum, assembly GCA_030864225.1. Taxonomy (NCBI): domain Eukaryota; kingdom Viridiplantae; phylum Streptophyta; class Magnoliopsida; order Solanales; family Solanaceae; genus Capsicum; species Capsicum baccatum. Next base: position 247,185,256 of record CM061556.1, read on the forward strand.
TAGTTTAGAGGTCAGATTAAGAACATAAGTCCATAGAGGATTGGAACCATAGCATAGGCATGACTTGAACAAATTACGTAATACATTAGTAGGATACTCTCCTAAATTGAAGTAGGAGGATTATGCTTGAGTAGAAATAGGTTTATCATGATTTCTCCCCACAACTTGCCACACTGAGAACATTCGAGAACTACCTTCATTCACTATCTCCCCCTTAGATCAAAGTCATAATCCTAGACTTACGGACATATCCTCTTTCAGGGACACTAATCGTAATTTCTTCTAATTCCCAAAGTCATCAACTTTTGACTAACATTTTCATGGGCATAGACACCCACACTTCTAAATACTTAATGCTCCATCTTTTATTCCTTAGAATACTATCATTACACCTCTAATCACATAACTTAGAACTTAACAAAACTTGTAAAACTATACCGCAGTCACACATTTTCTACCTATATTTTCTCAAGTTCAACTCTAATGAACACTATACGACAAACTCCTTAGACTTCTCCGTACTACAAAATTAAAAAACACAAGCTAGGTACACATGACACTTATACCATACCACCTTATCTAACAACATGTTATCTGGGGTTCAACTTATTCTTATATGACTATCACTCTTACCAGCTTAATAACTCAGCCACAACTCATCATTTTACTATTGTTCTTATGTACGTATACACATCATAATTTCCCACTCATTATTCCACAAGTCTCTAACCTAGGTTATTGCACACCTTACATCAAGCCCACAAGTTTATTCCACCAGATACAAAGGTTGTTTTGTCGGTTTGGGGCTTTGTTTTTGGTGTGTTGGGTGTTGAGTAGTGGATGAAGGGGTCTATGGTGGAATAGGGCCATGTTCGATGGGGTTGAAGGTGAGGGCATGGATAGGTGGGAGGTATAGGTTGGGTGTTAGGGTTGGGTCAGGGAGGGGTGGTAGAGAGATGCGAGAGATGAGAGAATATAGGTTGTGGGTAGGGTCATTGAATATTGGGACCCTTCAGGGTAAGTCCGTAGAATTGGTAAAGATTCTTAAGAAGAGAAAGGTGAATATTGCATGTGCTCATGAGACTAGGTGGGTAGGATCTAAGGCTAGGGATGTGGATGGGTATAAGATTTGGTACTCGGGGAGGGATAGGCATCGTAATAGAATTGGAATCTTAGTGGATGAGTAGTTTAAAAGTCAGGTGGTGGAAGTTAAGAGGGTCAGTGATAGGTTGATGAAGATCAAGTTAGTCTTGGGGGGTTTTATATTGTATATGTGTAGTGTTTATGCACCACAGATAGGTTTGGAAGAGGAGGTGAAGGCAAGATTTTAGGAAGATTTAGATGAGGTGGTGATAAGCGTGCCTAGCACGGAGAAGATCATCATAGCAGGGGACATCAATGGGCATATTTGGGTCCTACCTGGAGGCTATGATGATGTGCATAGTAGTTTTGGCTTCGGTGTTAAAAATGGCGAGGGAGCGGCCCTGTTGGATTTTTCGAGGCCCTTTGAGCTGGTGGTTGTGAACTCAAGTTTCCCGAAGAAGAAGGATCACCTGATTACCTTTCAAAGCACAAAAGCTAAGACTCAGATTGACTTTCTGCTGCTTAGTAAGGGGGATAGGGTTCTATGTAAGGACTATAAGATCATTCCGAGCAAACACCTCTCAACCCAGCATAGGCTATTAGAGATGAAATTTTCTATCAAGAAGAGATGGGTCTGAGAGGGTCGATCTAGAATTAAGTGGGGTAGCTTGATGCTAGAAAGTGCACTGGAGATAGGGGAAAAAGTGAAGGGTATGGAGGCGTGGGAGTGCAGGGGGGACATGGATACTATGTGGGATAGGGCGGCCAGCTGCATCACAGAGACTGCTAAAAGTGTGTTGGGTGTTTCGAGAGGCCGGGTAGGTCGGCGTAAGGGGGACTGGTGGTGGAATAAAGAAGTGAAGAAGAAAGTGGAGATCAAGAAGGGGGCTTAAGTTGAGTTTATTAAGAGTAAAGATGAAGAAGATAAGTGGGTGAATAGGGAGATGTACAAGGTATCTAGGAAGGAGGCTAAGTTGGCAGTTACGGCTGCCAAGTCTGCAGCATTTGAGGGTTTGTATGCTGGGTTAGAGGAGAAAGGAGAGGATAAGAGGTTGTATAGGATTGCAAAAGTTAGAGAGAGAAAGGGTCATGACCTAGATCAAGTGAATTGCATTAAGGGAGAGGATGGTAGTGTTCTAGTGGAGGATGCTCATGTTAAGAAGAGATGGCAGGACTACTTTCATAGACTTTTAAACGAGGAAGGGGATAGAGGCATTGAGCTAGGGGAGCTGGAGCATTTGGAGGAGAGCCGTGATTTCAGCTACTGCAGACATTTTAAGGTAGAGGAGGTCAAAAAGTCTATTTATAAGATGTGTAGGGGTAGGGCGACGGGGCTGGATGAGATTCCGGTGGAGTTTTGGAAGTATGCTGGTGGGGCAGGCTTAGGTGGTTGATGAATTTGTTTAACGGTATTTTCAAGATTGAGAGAATACCTAAGGCTTGGATATGGAGTACAATGATTTTGCTTTATAAAAACAAGGGTGACATTCAGAGTTGCAACAACTACAAGGGTATTTAGTTGTTGAGTCACACTATAAAGATTTGGGAGAGAGTGCTTGAGCGAAGATTGAGGAGGGTTGTGTCTGTTTCGAAGAACCAATTTGGATTTATGCCTAGTCGCTCAAAGACAGAGGCAATCCATTTGGTGAGGATATTGGTGGAGCAGTATAGATAAACAAAAAGGGACTAACATTTGGTGTTCATCAATCTAGAAAAGGCGTATGATAAAGTTTTGAGGGAGGTTCCTTGGAGGTGTTTGGAGGTGAGTGGGGTCCCAGTGGCAAACACCAGAGTTATTAAGGATATGTAAGATGGAGAAAAGACCAGGGTGAGGACGGTGAGAGGAGACTCAGACCATTTTTCGATCGAGATAGGGTTGCATTAGGGATCGACTTTTAGTCCATTCCTATTTACGATGGTGATGGACGTGTTGATGTGGAGTATTCAAGGAGAGGTGCCTTGGTGTATGCTATTTGTGGATGATGTAGTGCTGATTGATGAGACACAGAGGGGCATAAATGATAAATTAGAGGTTTGGAGTCAAACACTTGAGTCAAAGGGGTTCAAGTTGACTAGGTCTAAGGCGGAGTATTTGGAATGCAAGTTTAGTGACTTGAGGCAGGAGGACGATGTGGTGGTAAGGTTGAACTCCCAAGATATTTGTAGGAGGGATAGTTTTAAGTATCTTGGGTTTTTGATCCAGGGGAATTGTGAGATTGATGGGAATTTCACCAATCGTATTGGAGCAGGTTGGATGAAGTGAAGGCTCACCTCAGGGGTGTTGTGTGATAAGAAAGTTCCCCTTAAGCTTAAAGCCAAATTCTATAAAGTAGCAATCCGTCCAGCCATGTTGTATGGCATAGAGTGTTGTCCAGTCAAGCACTCACATATCTAAAAAGTGAGGGTGGAAGAAATGAGGATGTTGCGTTGGATGTGTGGGCTTACTAGAGGGGATAGGATTAGGAATTAGATTATCCGAAAAAAGATAGGAGTGGCGGCGGTGGAGGACAAGATGCGGGAAGAAAGACTGAGATGGTTTGGATATGTGATGAAGAGGGATGCGGATGCCCCAGTACGTAGGTATGAGAGACTAGTATTGGATGGCTTCAGGAGGAGTAGAGGTAGGACGAAGAAATACTGGAGAGAGGTGATCAGACATGACATAGAGCAACTGCATCTTACTAAGGACATAACCCTAGATAGGAAGATGTGTAGGTCACAGATAAGGGTAGAAGGCTGACAGGAGGGTAGGGTTGTAGAAAGACACTACGAGAGATCTTGTGTAGCCGGGTTAGTAACCTTAGGTCTGTGTCTATAGATGTCTATGGCGGTGAGTATGTGTTACTTATATGTGGGTGTCCCTTTCATATTTTCTCAGTTGCTATCTGCTTATTTCGTTTTTCCGTATCTCTCATATTTTCGTATTGCTCTGATTTATTTTTATTATTCCTTACACCTTTTCTGTTATGTAATCCATCTCCTTGTCGCCTATTCTTTATCTTGAGCCGGGGACCTATCGGAAACAACCTCTCTACTTCTTCGGTCTGCGTACATCTTACCCTCCCCAGACCCTACTTTGTGGGAACACACTGGGTTTGTTGTTGTTGTTGTAACTACAACCTACAATCACAACCTCTCCATAACCTCATTATTACAACTCAAAATCCACTACATACCTTCTCACATGAAGTACTAGTTTACTACTACTAAAGAAAAGACCATCAAAGGGGTAAAGTCGCATGTCAGAATTAGTCGATCTTATCTTATAATATGACCCATTTCAAACTTATCAACATATTTTAATTCCTCACATCATACTTACTTACCTAATCATACATCACAACGATCTTCATAATTCAATAAACACTAATGAGTCTCTACCAACAACTTATTAACTAATCTTCCCCTTTTCCATTTATCACTTATAAATGATTTCTACAACCACCATAACTATCTACTTTGAGCTCCTTCTCTATTTTAAACAAATAATAATCATATCCAGACACTTCCTTCACAGACTACCATACAATATACAAATATTGCTACCACATTAGTCTATCACTATACAATGACAAACCATCCCTCCATCAATGGTTAAACAACTAAAACTATTTATTTCCACAAAAGTCACCCTCACTCTGACTTCTAACCTTGTGACTTCATATCACCAAATTCTTTTCTCATTTCACTACCAATAGGTCATGACACTATACCATATACTAATACTTGGGTGGAAATACACCTTTCAATATTCTTCTTCACAACATTACCTTTATACATGACATCTGCAACAAGAATTTTGAAAGGGGGCGGAATAGATTTGTGCCTCAGGATGTAAAGCACAATTTCATTAGAATAAAGGCATACACTCAAATCAACACACCTTGAAGCACTAATGGACTTCTCTCAAGTCTTTATGCTATCGCATAACTTTATGGATAACTCAATCAGAGAAAACCACATTGTTGAGGAAGATAGACTCTTAGACTTATATCGCCTCGACAATGAGGAATGGCCCATGAAAATTAGAATGAGGAAGAAATTTGAATAACTTTCTTATGGATGACGCTACAACATGATCTAGAGCATGAAAGAATAAGAAAAAAGTCCTAAAATGTCTGATAGCCTCTTGATTATAAGTGTAGTGCACAACACACCCATAAGCAAGACTCTACTAGACACGATTTCGCAGACACCCTAGGACCATAAACCGTGCTTAGATACTAAGTTTGTCACGACCCGAGCCAGGGCCCTAATCGTAACGAGCATCCCAAACCATGAAGGCCCGAGCACTCCTATAAATTTGGTAATCATGCACAATATTCATTTAGTATAAGAAAATTTACGAAAAATAATACATGATGGAACCATGGTCAATCTCATAAACATGAATAATCTAAAAGGGAAATTCTGCTTATTTTAAACATATGACAACTGTCTGTGAAATCTCTAACATTACAATAACCATCATAAGTCTGAGGCAAAACTGGGACAAGGCCCCCAGTAGACCATAAAAAGAAAGAAACAATGAAATCTGAAAATCAGGCTCTCCAGAATAGAGAAGGCTCACCAACGGAAACTTCTGACACACACAAATCTACTGTTGGATGGGACCGCGGGACTGTGCCTCAGATCCTGAGATATGGGGAGTCAATACATATGTACTAGTACGCAGAGCAATCCAAAATAATGAATTTATACATACATAACATAGGTGAGAGCAAGTCATAAAAATGTTATACATGAATAGTTTAAAATACATGGGCAATCTTAAATGATCTTAAAACAATCTTGTCAATGCAGTTCTATTGTTTGTATTACTTTTGATTTAGGTGGTATACCCTACAACTCTGAAATTCTCCAAGCTATATAGAATCTGCCCTTGACTCAGCAGCCAAGCCCCTAACTCAAGTTTTCCGCAAGAGTTAGAGTCTTTGTCTCTAATACGCCACAGGATACTAGGCCAGCGTATGGTCCCTCTTGGGGAAATAATGAAACTCGTATCCGCAAAACATGGTTTTAGGCTAGGAATCATTTGAACTCAAGCCTTCTTCGAGAAACCACCTAACCTTCTTTAAGCCCATTTTTAATTCTTTCAAGACATCTATTCTCTGAAATCAAATTTGAAACTCTTACTCTGTATGGCATTCATTTATATGGTATCGTCATACCATTGACTTGCAAGTCACGTCTCTAGTCCATAAAATATCATGTTACAATCTTCTCTTTAAAAATATTATTTTCAAACCACCAAACTATTCAAATAATATGTGAGGATACATATAGTGAAATTCATGAAAACATAGGCAAAGATCCTCAATTTTAATTCACAAACACGTGGTGGTCACTTCTCTCATAATAAACCATGAAATTCTTTTCAATAATCTTCTTTAACATTTACAAACCATAAAGCGCTTGTAAGATAAGAAATCACCCTCTCTTCAATTCACAGACAAGATCAAGTTCATAACAATATTTAAAACACTTATCTCATGCTTTCAATTATGCAATTTCACAACCCATAACACGCGAAGTCAAGAAGTAATGCAACAAGAGAGGGGTTTAATCATTCATGCTCTCAATCTAATCTTTATAAACTGAAAACGCATACTTACATATATATGTATAAAAATCAATTTCCAGGAGAGGGCTCAATACCAAAACAATATATTACTCTATAATAGAAGCGGCAATGTTGAGAAACTTAGGGTCGGCCTGGCTGCTTCAGCTGCTTCAAGCGTAATTACTATATCACCACTAATTAATTATTATAAATTATTTCAATTAGGTATTATAATATTAATAATATTTAATAAAAGGGTAGTTTTCAAAATGACTACAAAGTTCCTCAAAGTTCCACTTATTATTACTCGGGAATTTTTTTTAAGCTGCTTCAATCGTAATTTTAATGTATCACCTCTAATTAATTATTATAAGTCATTTACATATTAAAAATTAATAATATTTATTAAAAAAATAAAACATACATTTTTGACATGTCTGCTTTTGTTGGTTCGACGTAATTTTACTATATCACCACCCCTAATTAATTATTATGAGTCATCTAAGTATTAAAAATTAATATTAAAAAATTATTATAAATTCATCTAAGTTTTAAAAAATTAATAATATTTAATATTAAACTAACTTGACGTCTTATATGAGTCCACTTAATTTTTTTAAAAAGTATTTTTTTATATTAGTTTTGTTATATCACTTCTAATTAGTTATCATAATTCATTTAATACATGTCTACTTCGCTGCTTCAATCATGATTTAATTATATCACCCCTTATTAATTATAATGGTCATCTAAATATTGTGCCATAATTGAATGTCAACGCCACAAAAGTTTGGACAAGGAGAGTAACATGTATTTTTTGAAAATATTATAAAAAGAATTACAAATTACAATAGTTGACAGTTTAAAGTATCTAAAAAAAATAATTTGTTATATATTTCAAAAATATACTTAAAAAGGTACTACAAATCATAATAATTAATAATTTAAAAAATTGTAAGAATATTAAATATTTGGTTGACTACAAAAAAATTATATCAATGCTACTAAATTTGAAATAAAAAAAGTATTATAAATCTCAATAATTAAAAGATTTAAATTATTTTTAAAGTATAATTAGCTATTGATGCTACAAAATTTTGAACAATGAGAGAAACGTGTATTATTTAAAAATTACATAAAAAAATATTATAAATTACGATAGTTAACAATTTAGAATATTCAAAGCATACTAAAAATATAATTGATTATCTACATTTTATTTATGTCATATAAATTGAAACTAAAATATAACATATATTGGGCCCATGCGACATCTAGTATATATATATGTGTGTGTGTATCAATAAAAAGATTTCTATTATTTGGCTATTCCTTGTTATAAACATCATAACATGCTTTCAAAGAGTGATAAAATCGTAATTTATGCCAATAGAGTTTTAAGGACAGGCCTACATACCTTAGATTATTTAATTTGAAAGATGGAATCCGAATCTTGATACTTTTCTTGAGAATCTTGAAGTTGAAAGGATTGAATTCTAGATTACTTGGAGGAGAAAAGTTGAATTTTTTTATTCTTGGGGAAAAGGGAAAGTTTTTACGTGAGTTGATTGAAGAAGATGGGCAACTAATGCCCCTCTTTGGGTTATAATTCGTGTTTGGACGGCTAGGGATGGGGGAAAAGGACTAAACTACCCCTTGTCCTCTCTTTCCCGTGTAAATTACCATCGTGGCGTGATTCCCAAAAACGAAAATAAAACTCACGGCGCAACTCCCAGAAACGGAAATGAAACTTGCATCACGACCTTATCGCGATAGCTCACTGCCTCACACGAAAAATGACGTAACTTTTCACCCGGGTATCAGATTTTAGAGAAAATGGTATCGTTGGAAAGCTAATTCGATTATATACAATTTGGTGGGTCTTAATATACCAAATTCTATATATTAAAAAAGTTGTACTAGCTCAAAAATGACCCTTGGAATCGAATATCAAACTTTGGACGAATGAAGAATTCTTAGCTCAACTTTGCTTTAAGCGATTTCTATGAGCATTTTTCACCTCATAATCACTTCATATCCTAGGAGAAAGATCATGACATATGAATTTAAATATAAACCATGGAATTTGAGCTTACACACATAGGAACGCCTGTTTGATTTCTAGCTCAAAAATGTGGGGTGTTACATCTCTCATCTCGATATCCGCGATTTTTCAAACTGTAACAAAATATGAATCTCGTTAAAATAGTTGGTGTAATATACCACAATTACAATAAATGATTACAGTTGAAAATAAAATGAACAAAAGTGAAGAAAATAACATAATCTTCTTATTGGTTGAGGCGCCGATATTTCGCTTTCTTTTAAGGAGATTCAAGCCCACTGCAGTATAATCTACACCGATCCAGCAGTATATCTCGTGACGTGTCCCCTCCAGGATACAACAGCATATCAACGATGTACAACTCAAACAACTCCGAATTAGTTGAAGAGTTCAAAGCTCCACCATAAGAACACCTTCCTTCAACATATATTTACTCTCTTTGTGGAGTGAATATAGTTAAAGACTCGGAATATTTCCTTTGTCTTAACTCTTTCTTTCACTAATATAATAACCCTGTTTTGTATAGTGAATATAGTTGTAGACTTAGAATATTTTTCTATGTCTCAACTCTCTCTTTCACTGCTACACATAATAATATTTTTCTACACTTACCATGTTTTTCATATCTCTAATGTTTGAACACAAAGAAAGAAAACACCACTATTTATAGGTGTAGAATTCTTCCATGTAATGAATAGGATGAATGAGGGGTAGTAATGTGGGTACATGAATGGTCTATAGGTTACAAATGTTACAAGAGTTACATGTAACTAATGGTCGTATAAGTTACAAGAACTAATAGCCATGAAAGTTACAAGAACTAATGGCAATATGAGTTACAAGAACTAATGGTCATCTTTACCACAATTTATACCCACTAACTCAAAATGATAATATGGTGAGTTACAAGAATAATAACACTACTTTCTCCACTTTATGTTTACTAATGTCATGCACTTTAATTTATTTTAATAATAAAATGCACCAACAAAAGGTTTTGCTACTACTAGACACTCCACAAAATATGCTTGTTAGGGAGCAAGGCCCCTATGCAAAACAACCAATAGCTGTTATCTGGCCTCCTTATTAATCAATACTCCTAGCGACTGGATAGGACACTCTTACGTACTTCGTATGAGCCTTTATCACTTTCGACATTCTCTAGTCTTCTTTTGAAACTATTTGTTGAACTGAGAAAGAAAGTCAATTTTGTAGAAATGACCCTGTCCTGCGGCCTTAACCAGTTCTTGCGGGATTCATTTGACAAGTGGAAGAAACCATTTGTCTGCTACTATACGACACTTAATACTTTTAGCCCAAATTCATTTCCTTCTGGAGGCCGCAATACTATTTATACAATTCTATGAATTTGTAAATTTTAGTTTTCATGGTCAAACACCCACTAAATATTCTATTTCAAGTGAATTTGAATATTTTGAAAAAGGTTCCCACTTTATTGATTGATGTTTTTCATTTAGTTCATACCTGTTTTTGACTCTCACAGGGACCTGTCATCCAATGATCTGACCGGAGGTACCCCACTGCAGTTGTTTTCAATACCGACATACAAGTAATGTCATCAGTTATTCTCTTTCTTTCCAACTTGTTAAGCCTTTATATTTTTTTATGTTGGGCTCTAAATCTTCAATTGCACATATATATTGTTGTTACACCATCTTATTTTTGGACTCTTTCACGATGCACAAAGCATCCCACCCCATGTTGACGCATGGTTGGGGGAAGAGCTGCAACCAAGGGGCGTGACATAGGCAGTCTACCCTGGTGCAAGCATCGGTAGCTTATTCCACAGCTTGACCCCGTGATCTATGTGTCACATTGAGACAACTTCATCATTGCTCAAGACTCCTTTCAACTGATAAAAAATCAAAATTCACTGCATCTTTCAACTTGGAGCTGTTATCATCGACTTAGTTGCTTAACTAACCATCATTATGTATGTCATAAAGATGAAAATGTAACACAGTAACTAAATAGTATAGTTGAACTGGAGTGCGACCTTTGGAGGATCGACACACACTTGTTGATTTTTGTAAAATCGAGAAACATAGCTGATAACTATGTTACATTTGTCTTTGGCTAATAATGGTCATTATGTTACTTTTTTGCTTTTATTTTAACTGTGTTATCGCAAAAAAAGTACAGATCAAGAAACTGTTGAGAGAGAAAAGGCTAGGTGACATTGTGGATGGAAACATGAAAACTTACGAACCAAAAGAGGTTGAGATAATCCTTCAAGTTGCATTGCTTTGCACCCGAGGATCGTCCAAAAATGGTAGAAGTGATAACTATGCTGAAGGGTGTAGGTTTAGCTGAAAGATGGGCAGAGTGGGAACAACTTGAAGAAGTAAGAACTCAACAATTCTTCCTCATGTCGCGCCAGTTTTTGTGGCCTGAAGACTCAACACATGATCAAGAAGCTATACAACTGTCTGCAGATGTATGCATAAGCTAAATACTTCTGCAATAAATTGTCAAATAAACTTAAAAGCTCCAGTATAGTTTTAGCTTCTGCAACAACTCACTATATCGTATAACACTAGTTTTTATCATATTTTACATAAGGCGGTAAGACATTTTGAAGATGTATATATAGAGAGAGTGGGGAACTCTTACATGATAATACTCTTACACCTTCTAAGATGATAATACGAGCTAATACATTGTTAGAGCAAAATACTAACAGCAAAATCAGCACGTTCTAAGAAGATAATGCCTTGCATAAGGCTATAATACATTGTTAGAGCAAACTACTAACAGCAAAATCCAGATCATATGACTGCATTTAGAGCAAAATACAAATCATAGTACTACATTTAGAGCAAAATCCAGGTCATAGACAAGTAAAAAGAGAGCAAAATCCAGGTCCATAGTACTACTCTTTACATTTGAATAGTATATCAAAATTAGCAATATGAGCTTTTACCGTATTTTTACCGGAAAACCGCATTTCATCCACTCATTCGACACTTTAGACGTTGTGTCCACAACCTTTTCAAATACGTTCACGGCCTTTTAACCTCTCCAGTAATTGAAATCACAAAATAGGTCACTAACACGGTACCTGCAATGGCTGAGAAAATAAGCAACTCACTGTTTATGTTATCTGTTGCTGCTGAGGGCCGTAACGGAGTTATGCACAGGCGTAACTCTGGTCATTCATCACAAAATTGAACCAGAGCGTCATATTCGGCCTGCTTCAGTCCAATCGGCTCCAGATATACGCTCAAATCATAGAGAGGAACATATGGTTTCCAATTGGCTGGAACAAGTAAATGAATGGCAGCCAGAACCGCTGGGATGTCGGAGCGGCGGCGACAAATCTATTAACCAATTTGAATCTTTTTGGTCTTAAAAATTCATTTACATCCAACAACCTTCTGGCCTTTAGTGTGGCTACTCAAAAAAAAAAATAGTTTTCTACCTACTTTGTATTATATAATGGATTATAAATTATGACCATAGGTGTTGTTGTTACTTGTTTGAGACATGTATATACATGTCATTAGTCCTAATTATAAAATAAACTTTTCTATAATTTCAAAATATCTAAGAACTTTGTTAAGACAAATAAGATTTGAAATATTTATTATGTTAAGCACACACGCCCGTCATGTTCGTCCCATGTGACAAGTAAACTTATATAATATTATTACTTATAAAAGTAAAGATAGATTGAAGATAATAAAATGTCAGTCATTTGTTTGCGATTTATTATGTTGATGTTGTAGTAAAAAATTTATTTTATTAATACGCAAATTTGAGTTATTTAATTCAAAGTTCTAAAATATTTTTAATTTAGAAGTAGAAAGCTTGTAACTTTAACTAAAGTTCTAAACTAAATCTTTAATTTTTCTTGCAGAAGATAATAATTCAAATATATATAGTTTATAACTTTGACTTCAAGATCAAAATATTATCTGTAATGGGTGAATGTATACATATTTTGTTGGAATAATATTGTATTTTGTTCATTAGACCGGGTTGATTCACCCTGGCATATATCAGAGCAATTAAGGATATGTATGATGGAGCGAAAACTCAGGTGAGGATGGCGGGAGGAGACTCCGAGCATTTCACTGTCTTGACAGGATTGCATCAGGAATCTACTCTTAGTCCCTTTTTGTTTGCTTTGGTGATGGATGTGTTGACGCGGCGTATTCAAGGGGAGGTGCCATGGTGTATGCTTTTTGCAGACGATGTAGTTCTAATTGATGAGACTCGAGGGGGAGTGACTGACAAATTAGAGGTATGGAGACAAACTCTTGAGTCTAAAGGGTTCAGGTTGAGCAGAAGTAAGACGGAGTATTTGGAATGCAAGTTTAATGATGTGAGGCTGGAGAATGAGGTGGTAGTGAAGCTAGAATCACAGGAGGTATGTAGGAGGGACAGTTTCAAGTATCTCGGGTCTGTGATCCAGGGTAACGGTGAGATTGACAAGGATGTCTCGCACCGCATTGGGGCGGGTTGGATGAAGTGGAAGCTCGCGTCGGGGGTGTTGTGTGATAAGAAGGTGTTGCCCAAGCTTAAAGGCCAATTCTACAGGGTGGTAGTCCGTCCGACCATGTTGTATGGAGCGGAGTGTTGGCCAGTTAAGAACTCCCACATCCAAAAAATAAAGGTGGCGGAAATGCGGATGTTGCGCTGGATGTGTGGGCTGACTAGAGGGGATAGAGTTCCGAATGAGACTATCAAGGAGAAGGTTGGTGTGACTCTAGTGGAGTGCAAGATGCGGAAAGTCCGATTGAGATGGTTCGGACACGTGAAGAGGAGGGGCATGGATGCCCCGGTTCGTAGGTGTGAGAGGCTAGCGTTGGGTGGTTTTAGGCGGGGTAAGGGTAGGCCGAAGAAGTACTGGGGCGAGGTGATTAGGCGGGACATGGAGCAGTTACAGCTTACCGAGGACATGACCCTAGATAGGAAGGTCTGGAGGACGCGAATTAGGGCAGAAGACTAGGGCCAGTTTGGATCGTTAGGGTAGGGAATTACTTGGTGGGGGTATTATTCTTGTTATGATTCCGTGTTTCATGTTTTATTACGAATCTGGGTGCTCTCCTCTGTTTTCTATGACTTATGGGTGCAGTATTTATGTTATGAAATCTTGTTTTGTGCTTTACTATGTATTTGTGTGGTGTCTCCTGTCCTGAGCTGGTGGTCTATCGAAAACAACCTTTCTACTTCTTTAGAGGTAGAGGTATGGACTGCGTACATCTTACCCCCCCCCCCCAGACCCAAATAGGTGGGAATACACTGGGTTTGTTGTTGTTGTTGTTGTTGTTGTATTATTCGTTTGCTGCAGCCTCAATATTATTTGATGATGCACTACATGGCTTGAGACTGATAATGATGATGATTTCGTCCAACTTTAACGGATCATTATAAATATTATTTTATGCACATATTATTTTATTCCTTTTATACAACCTAGATAAATCTTTTATTTCCTACCTTGTTTAGAAGTCTTTTGTTGTCAACCTTATTTAGAAGATTATCCCCTTAGTTTCCTACCTTATTTAGAAGTGTATCAATCAAGAAAAGGAGAAGAAATTTTTTGCTAATCTTTATCTTTCTTTTCCGCAATTCATTTAATTTCTTTCAATTCTTACATGGTATCAGAGTCATACACATCTCAAAACTTTGTTCATCGATTGGGCGCTCCCTATTATATTGTTCACGCTCCAGTTAACAAGGCCTAGGCATGTGGGGTAGTGTTAAGTATCCCACATCGAAAAAAAATGGGTAATTGATCTCCTTATATGGACTTGGACAATCCTCCTCTCATGAGCTGATTTTGAGGTTAAATTAGGCCCAGATCCATTCTTTACATGTTATCAGATCTAGAAATCTTATTTAGGATTCTTTATTTTGAATCTTTACTTGTATACATAGGCTACTCTTGATTTTGAAAGAAAACATAGGCATTTTCTAGAAACATCTAGGGCTCTTTTGTACCAGTCACATCTACCTATTCAATATGGGGGTGAATGTCTTTTGACTGCAATATATCTAATCAATCGATTTCCTTTAAATATTATTAATGGTAAAACCCCTTTTGAAGTTCTTTTCAATACCACACCTAACTATCTAATCTCAAATATTTTGGATGTTTATGTTTTTTTTCCACTCTATCCTTTCAAAGGTCTAAGTTTGCACCAAAGGCCACCGCATGTGTCTTTTTAGGATATCCATATGAAAAGAAAGATTATAAAGTTTTGGTTCTTGATACGAAGAAAATCATAATTTCTAGAGATGTGTTTCATGAAAATATCTTTCCTTTTGCTTCTTCTAAATCTAATGTTTCCTACTTTCCAGTCCATGCATCAATCCCAATTACTGATTTTTGATGATAATATTGACAGTAATCAAAGCATCCCATCTCCCTCAATTATCACTTCTACTTTACCTCCTACATCTACCACTGTGGATTAGGTGCAACCTTCTGTTCCTTCTACTATTATGAACCAGGTACAACCTCATGTTCCTTCAACTATCATAGACCAGGTACATTTCACCTGTTCCTCCCACAAATAATATTTTCTCACTTAGGAAGTCAACTGGGGAACAAAAAAAATCCTAGTCATCGAGAAGATTATATTTGCAATTTTGTACACTTGGCTAATGTTAGCTCTGTTGGGTTCTAGATCAAAAGTGTGAATGAAAAATGGAGGGCACCAAGTACAGAAAAAAATTGAGATAACACTAAAAAATAAAAAGTGTACTCAAAAGTGGAAAGTCTACTAATTCTCTCACATTGGTGGGAGGGGAAAACTTTCAAGTATTTATATTAAGGAACACTTACTCCACACGATAAGTGAGGTAAGAACCAAAAGGTACCTTGCGTCGTCGTCGTCGTTGCTCGCTCGGCTTTGGATTTGGATTTGAATTTGTCAAATGATCGATCGATGAGATCTATCTTTTTGGAAAAAATTTACTTGAACAGTCCAAAAAACCAAAGGAAAAACGCAATCAGTTTTGTTTGTAGTTTTTGAACCTCCATTAACGTGCATGCTTCTGCATGCAGAAATGATGGTTGCGGCTGTTCGAAGAGACCCAACTCATCGAGTAAAAGACACTATTTTGGTAAAAGGTATAAATGTTTGGATGGTTGTGTCTGTTCAAAAAAGACACATACTTTCTGATCAACAGACATGACTGTTCAGAAAGGATACACCTTTTCGGTAAACCATTGCCACCTTTCAGAAGGGGCACCTGATGGCTATATAATTCTGCATTTTTCATAGGTTTAGACACAAAAATTTTTACAGCATTAAAACACTTCTTGCTTTTTGAAATACTCCGTGTGATCATCTAATCGTTGAGTGAGTTTGAAGATAATCCGATCATTTGAGGTACCACTATAGTCGGATTGTTAGGCCATTTTAGCCTGAGAGAAAAATTTCTCAACCTCGGGTATTTAAAGGAAATTATTTCCTTAAGGACACTCCGTGAATTCAGAGGACTTGGCCTTTTCTGTTTCATCTAATTTTCTGAAAACACACTTCTTTGAAAGGTCATTTTGATCTTGTGTTGAAGGTGTTGCATAACTTCATAAGTATTCTTATTTTATACTTGAACTTGTATTAAAGTTGTTGCTGCTAAAATACAAATTCTTGTGTACCCATAAAACAACAATCTTAAGGAAATAATTAACTTTCAAAATCTGTGTTGCTTGGTTTCTGGAGATTAAAGCTTTAAGCTTTCTACTCCGTTTGAACTTACTAGTGGTTTGAAGAAATAAAATCTTCATCAAGAGTTAAATATCACTCGGTTGATGATTGAAAGACATAAAAACTTCATCGTTAAACTAGAATCAAGGGGTGTTTAAAAGTCCTACAACTTTACAAGTAGTATTTCGATATACTAAATTTATTGTCTTGTTGTGATAGAAAAATAACTTCTGACAGTCAAGAGAATGATTCTGTAACGACTGTAGCAGCAATTAATGTTGCCAAAATGAGTTATACGAATGCTATAAAGGTAGTGGCACCAGCGGAAAACCCAAAAAACTCACGGGTGTTGATTTCAAAAGGTGGCAACTGAAGATGTTCTTCTACCTTACAAATTTATATCTTCAAAGATTCACATCTGAAAAATCTCCATAGGTGCCCGAGGGAACTTCGGACCAGGAGAAATTTATCGTTGGAGGCATGGAAATTCTTCGATTTCCTATGTAGGAATTATATTCTAAATGGCCTCCAATATGAACTATACAACGTGTACAGTGGAATAAAGACGAAAAAGAGTTATAGGGTGCGCAAGAAAGAAAATACAAGACAGAGAATGCTGGAACCAAGAAGTTCTTCGTTGCAAGATTCCTTGAGTTTAAAATGATTGACAGCAAGTCTGTTGTATCTCAAGTCCAGGAACTGCAAGTTATCATTCACGATCTCCTCACGGAAGGTATGAGTTTGATAAATTCCTTTGTTGAACATATTAAAAATGTTCTTAATGTTCACATAAACTTAATTGTAGGTTTGGTCATGAACGAGGCATTTCAAGTCACAACAATAATAGAGAAGTTACCACCTATGTGGAAGGACTTCAAAAACTACTTGAAACATAAATGAAAGAAGATAATAGTCGAAGATCTTATGGTAAAACTGTACATTGAAGAAGATAACATTGAAGAAGACAGCAAAGCTGTGAAAAAAGGTCGAGAGAAAATTTTGCAATGAATAGAGCAAACATTGTAGAAGATGACCACAACAACTCCAAAAAGTGGAAGAAAGCTGGACAAGAAAACAATCAACCTGAAAAGAAATTCAAGAAAAATGCTTTAATTATGGCAAGATTGTCCACAAGTCAACGGATTGTCGTGTCCCAAAGAAAGGTAAAATAAAGGACCAAGAAAATATGGTTGAATCCAAGAAAGAAAGAAATGGTTTGTGTGCCATACTATCTGAATACAACCTGGTGGGAAATCCTCGAGAATGGTGGATGGATTCCAGTGCCACCTTCCAGCTCAAGGCGAAGAGAAGATATATATGGCAAACTCCTCAATTGCAAAGGTTGAAGGAACAGGAAAAGTCTGGTTGAAAATGACATCAGGAAAAGTGTTGACTTTGAACAATGTCATTTATGTACCAGAGTTACAGAAGAACTTGATTTCTGTATCACTTCTTGACAAAAATGGATTCAAATATGTATTTGTTTCCGAAAAATTTATATTTAGTAAAGGAAAAGTGTACGTAGGAAAAGTCTATCTCAGTGAGGGTCTATTCAAAATGAATGTAATAAATGTTGAAATCAATAAAAGTCCAGTTTCTTCTTGCTTGCTTGAGTCTAATGATTTGTGGCATGAACGATTAGGACATGTCAATTACAAAACATTGCTAAAACTGATTAACTTAGAAGTTTTGACAAACTTTGAGTACAATAAATCAAAATGTCAAACATTTGTGGAATCAAAGTATGCTAAGAATCCGTATAAGTCCATTGAAAGAAATTTCAATCCCTTAGACTTAATACACACTAACATTTACGATATGAAGTCAGCACCACTTCATGGTGGAAAAAGGTATTTTATAACTTTTATTGACGATTGCACTATATATTGTTATATTTATTTGCTAAACAGTAAGGATAAAGCAATAGATACGTTTAGGCAATACAAAACAGAAGTTGAAAAATCAGTTAGAGAAAAAGATCAAAACTATAAGAAGTGATAGGGGTGGAGAATATGAATCTCCCTTTGCAAAAATATATGTAGAGAATGGAATTGTCTATCAAACTATGGCCCCATATTAACCTCAATCTAATGGAATTGCAGAAAGAAAAACCGAACCTTGAAGGAAATAATGAATGTCTTACTTATAAGTTCAGGTTTACCACAAAACTTATGGGGAAAAGCTATCCTTACAGCTAATCGAATACTCAATAGAGTACCCCATAGTAAGACACAATAAATTCCATATGAAAAATGTAAAGAAAGAAAACCCAACTTGAAATATTTCAAAGTGGGGGTGTCTAGAGAAGGTCTAAGTTCCTATGCCTAAAAGGGTAAAGATAGGACCTAAGATGGTGGACTGTGAATTCTTAGGATATGCTAAAAGTAGTAAAGCATGTTAGTTTTGAGTTCATAAATCCAAAAAACTGGATATCAATGAAAATATGGTAATTGAATCAGATAATGTTGAATTCTTTGAACACATTTATCTTTATAAAACTAGACATGAACAACCTAGTAGGGGATCTAAACGACCTCGAGATAAACCAAGTGAGGATGTACATAATGATAAGAATCCAATATATAGTACATATCAAAGAACGTCAACTTCATTTGGATCGGATTTTGTAACATTTCTCTTAGAAAAAGAGCCTCAAATATTTAAAGAAGTGATGGCGTCTTCAGACTCATCCTTTTAAAAAGTAGTCAATAGTGAGATTGATTTAATCTTAAGCAACTATACGTGGGATTTGGTTGATCTTCCTCAAGGAAAAAAAACTTTAGGTTCTAAATAGATCTTCAAAAGGAAAATGAAAGCGGATGATACTATTGACAAATACAAGGCAAGACTTGTAGTAAAAAGGTTCAAACAAAAAGAAGGCCTTAAGTACTTTGATACATACTCCCCTGTAATGAGGATAACGTCAATTCGAATATTAATTGCCTTGGCGGTGGTATATGGTCTTGAAATCTATCAAATGGATGTGAAAATAGCATTCCTAAATAGAGAATTAAAGGAAGAAATTTACATGAAACAACCTGAGGGTTTTGTGGTTCCAGGAAAAGAAAATAATGTGTGAAAACTTGTTAAGTCACTTTATGGACTAAAACAAGCACCTAAACAATGGTAAGCGAAGTTTGACAAAACCATGTTGGCAAACCGGTTCAAGATAAATGAATGTGATAAATGTGTTTACATTAAAGACACTCCAAATCACCATGTCATTGTTTTTTTGTATGTAGATAATATGTTGATCATCAGTACAAAAATTTCTGATACAAAAGCTACAAAAAAAATACTCGAGAGCAAGTTTAATATGAAAGACCTTAAAATTGCGAATGTGATCTTACGAATAAGAATTCATAGAACTCCACAAGGGTTGGTATTGTCACAGTCTCATTACAACAAAAAAGTACTTGACAAATTCAAGTATTTGGAATTTGGTATTGCCAAGAATCCATTGGACGTGATCTTCGTACTTCAAAAGAATGAGAGTGAAAGTGACTCACGGTTGGAATACGCAAGAGTGTTGGGATATTTAATGTATATCATGAATTATACAAGACAAGACATATCATGTGTTATTAGTAAGATGAGTCGGTGCACAAGTAATCTCAATAAAACTCATTGGATGGCAATGAAAAGAGTTTTAGAGTATCTTAAATACACTCAAGACTATATTTTGCATTATAATAAATATCCCGCGGTTCTTGAAGAATATAGTGATGCAAATTGAATCACTAGATCGAATGAAATAAAATCCACGAGTGGATATATATTTACTATAGGTGGATGAACAGTCTCTTGAAAATCATCCAAACAAACATGTATTACTCGTTCTATAATGGAATCAAAATTTATTGCTTAGATAAAGCTGGTGAAGAAGCAGAATGGCTTTAGAATTTCTTGGAAGATATTCCTTATTGGCCCAAACTATTGATACCAGTATGTATACACTGTGATAGTCAAACTGCAATAGGTAGCACAGGGATCATAATGTACAATGATACATCTTGTCACATAAAACAAAGACATAATACCATTAGAGAACTTCACTCTAGTTGAATTATCACTGTTGACTATGTGAAGTCAAAGGATAATGTATCGGATCCACTTACAAAAGACCTATCTAGAGAAGGAGTTAAGAGGTCATCCAAGGGAATGGGTTTACGGCCTAGGACAAGTCAGCATGGTGGTAACTCTACCTAGCAGAATGGAGATCCTAAGAGCTAACTTCAAGGAGATCAAACAAAGTTATGTCTGACAGGTTCAACATTGTCAATATACCCAATCCATTTTCATGATATAGACAATGTTTAGAGTGGAATTATCACTATTGACTATGTGAAGTCAAAGGATAATGTGTTACATCCACTTACAAAGGGCCTATCTAGAGAAGGAGTTGAGAGGTCATCCAAGGGAATGGGTTTATGAACTAGGACAAGCCATCATGGTGGTAACTCTAACTAGCAAACTAGAGATGCCAAAAGCTAGGTTAAAGGAGATCAAATAAAGTTGTGTCTAACAGATTCAACATTGTCAATAGACCTAATCCATTCCCATGATGTAGATAATGTTTAGTAAACAAAAATGAAACTTATGGAGTGAAGTTTTTTAATGATTATCTAAGTTTGGAAGATTTGACTAAATAGTTTAATCTATAGGATTGAAATTTTAGAAATTACCTATGTGAGGGAGAAGTGGAAGCCGCTTCAAAGATAATGTTAGTAAAGGCCTATTCTCTAAGCTCTTATGAGACCGGGATGTTTTCATGGCTAAGACGAACAAAATTGTGAGAACCATAAACAGTAAAAGGATGGTTGTGTGACATATTTTGTCTAGGTGTATATTGAAGCTCGACGGTTCAAAGATATCAAATCTACCAATTGACCGAGTGCATCCGATGCATGTTCACTATGAAAAGGTCAAAGAAAAACCCACTTATCCGGATGCAATTAGTCTTTTCTTGATGATCACATACTTGTTCATAAAGTTTTATGAAAAAGTATTCATTCCCTATTCATATAGGGGATTGTTGGGTGCTAGATCAAAAGTGTGAATGAAAAGTGGAGGTAACCAAGTGGAGGGAAAAATTGATATAACACTCAAAAATGATAAAGTGTACTAAAAAATAAAAAGTCTACTAATTCTCCCACATTTGTAGGAGAAGAAAACTTTTAAGTGTTTATATTAAGGAACACTTACTCCACATGGTAAGTGAGGAAAGAACCAAGAGGTGTCTCGCGTTGTCGTCCTCGTTGCTCGCTCAGGTCGGCCTCATCTTTGGCTTCAGCTTCAGATTTGGATTTGGATTTGGATTTGTCAAATGATCGATCGATGAGATCTATATTTTTGGATAAAATTTATTTGGACAGTCTGGAAAAAAAACAAAAGAAAAATGCAACCAGTTTTGTTTGTAGTTTTTCAACCTTCACTAACCTGCATGCTTCTGCATGCAGAAACAATGGTTGTGGCTACTCGAAGAGACACAATTCTTCGAGTAAAAGACACACTATTTTGAGAAAAGGTATGACTATTTGAATGCTTATGGTTGTTCGGAAAAGACACACACTTTCTGATGAACAGACATGACTGTTCAGAAAGAATACACCTTTCCGGTGAACCATTGCTACTTTTTGGAAGGGGCACCTGATGGCTCTTTAAACCTGCATTTTTCCATAGGTTTAGACATCAAAATTTTTTACAACATTAAAATACTTCTTGCTTTCTGAAATACTCTGTGTGATTATCTAATAGTTGAGTGAGTTCGAAAAGAATCCGATCATTTGAGGTACCACTACAGTCGGATTATTAGGCCATTTTATACTGGGAGAAAAATTTCGCAACCTCGGGTATTTGAAGGAAATTATTTCCTTAAGGACACTCCGTGAATTCACAGGACTTGGCCTTTTCTGTTTCATCTAATTTTTTGAAAATATACTTCTTTGAAAGGTCATTTTGATCTTCTGTTGAAGGTGTTGCATAACTTCATAAGTGTTCTTATTTTATACTTAAACTATGTGTTGAAGTTGTTGTTGCCAAAATATAGATTCTTGTGTACCCATAAATCAATAAGCTCTTATTGTTTCTCATCTCTTTTCTCACCAGTCTCTCTTTCTGTCACAACTTTATCTTCCAATAATCAACGTATGCTGAATTCCTTGTCTAATATTCAAGAACCTGACAATTATAATCAAGTTGTGTTACAAAAAGATTGGAAAGAAGCTATAAAGAAAGAGTTTCATGCTCTTGAGTGGAACAACACTTGGGACATGGTCCAACTACCCCCGGTAAAAAGGCTTTACCTTGTAAGTGGGTTTATAAAGTCAAATAGCATAGTGATGGCAGCATTGAAAGGTTAAAATCTAGGTTAGTGATTAGAGGAGACATTCAAAGAAAAGGTATTGATTTTAATGAGACTTTTTCTCCAGTTTTCAAAATAACTACTATCCGACGTCTTCTAGCTGCAGTTGTCAAAAGAGGTTGGGGGCTCTATCAATTGAATGTTAATAATGCATTTTTACATGGAGATATTCATAGTGAGAGTCACATGAAGTTTCCCGATGGGAAAGTTCCACTATCACCATCTCATGTTTCAAGCTTAAAAACTCTATATATGGACTTTGTTAAGCCTCTAGGCAATGGTATTTAATGCTCACATCTGCCCTTAATTTTAAAGGATTCAATTATTCTATTAATGATTATTTTTTATTTGTGAAGAAATCTGACTCATCTATTTCAATAGTGGCAGTATATGTCGATGACATTATTTTGACAGGTAATAACAATACAGAATTGCATGCATTGAAGTTATTTCTACATAAGAAGTTTAGAATAAAGAATTTGGGAGATTTACACTTTTTCTTGGGCATGGAGGTGTTGAGGGAACCTTATGGCATCATACTTTCACAACAAAAGTTCACAGTTGATCTCTTAAAGAAATTTGATGTCACATATATGTCACCTATTTCATCTCCTCTTGATCCTATAATAAAGTTGAGTTTAAATGATGGAGATGTTATTCCAAATCCCACTGTGTATATACATTGTATCCTTGGTAAGTTAAATTATCTTACTCACACAAGAACGAATCTTGCCTTCATTGTTCAACATCTTAGCCAATTCATACAACATCCTCGTCTACTTCATCTCACTGCCGCATTACATGTTCTTCGTTACTTGTCCAAGGAACTAGGTTTAGGACTTTTTTTCAATGTCTCTTCTTCCTTTGAGTTGTTTGCCTTTTGTGATTCGGATTGGGAAACATGGGAGGAGGAGTATTATTCTTGATCTAATAAAGAAATAGGTTTGGATAGAACATATATATATATATATATATATATATATATATATATATATATATATATATAAAGAGGCATAGAAAAGGTGATGTCACACCTCTCTATGGCCATCATTTCTATTTATCTCTTTTCTCCTTTTTTGAATTTTTTTGTTCATTCTTTCACTAATCAATTTATTTATTAATTAAAAAAAACTCTATCATATTTATTATATCTAATAATATCTGATGAGTTATAAAAAAACTTCCATCTATTTGCATTCTCTACTTAAATGATATGTTTTTTCAACTTCATTCTACTTAATTTTTATGGATTAATCAATCTATAAATACCAAACATCTATGTAGTTGTTGCATACTCATTTGTATTTTCTCCTCCTTCTTTAATAATACTTTTTTTTTGTCCTTTTGTTTATTTATATTTTTTTATGTGACAATATGATAATCATCATTTTGATGAAGATCATATAAATATACTTTAGAATTTTCTTGTATAATAGCCAAACAAAAGTTTATCAAGATAAAAAAAGAAAGTTTGATGGCAGTGTCAAATTCATCAAAAAGAGAACAAATTAATTTGATACAAGATTATCAATATAAAGATGAAAGTTTAATTATCTTAGAAGATTCATCAAGAAATATTATCCAATTAATTAGTTTGACAAAGTATTAAAGTTTCATTTTTTCCATCATTCTTTGTATTAATCATCATTTTGTTTAATAATTTAAAAAATATTATTATTATACTTTTAGTTAGTAATTAGCGTATATCCATAACCTCCAAACCTTTCATATTCATAATTTAAATTAATTAATTATCAATATGAACAATTTGTATGGCATCTAACCGATCAAAAATATGACTGATAAATCCACACCTTTCTGCATTAATTGTAAAGGTAAAACTTTGGACTACTTCTAATTTTCCTTTATATGTCAAACATTATTATTTCATATTAGTAGTTACAAATCTTTATGTGCTTTAATTAAAATTGAAAATGCATGACACGTCTTTCAGCATTTAAGTTTCAAAATAGTTATGAACATTTTCATCCTATAAATTCTTTTTTGTGTGCCACTATTTTTTTATTGGTCATGAATGTTCAACTTATTTAAGATTTTTTGTTGATTTGAATTTGTTATTTACATAGTTCACTTGCTCTTTTCTATTACATTTACTTTTCTTTGGTTGTAGGATAATTCAAAACTTGAGAGCTATATTACCACCATTTTTGTCGATTTTAAAAAAGAAAATTGTAAATGTCTCATTCATTATTAATGGCATTATCAAATCTAAAATTTATGATTCATTTTCAACTTGATTTTATTTGGCGAAGGCAATTTCTGGTTCATCCTTTATTCATCGATATATGTAGTGAGATATTAGTGGTCAGAAGGAGCTTTGAGTTGTAGGTGATAAAAGAGTTTTAAAATGAGGTGTAGGTGACACAAGTCTTAATAATTGAGTGGAGGTGACAATTACTTTATTATGAATTAAGAAAGTTGGGGAAGTTTGAAAATAACTCACAAGTTTTTTAATTTATACTTTGATCCAAATGTTAGTTAATATAGCAGGAAACAGAGGAAAAAAAGGTGTGTTTTTCTCTCTTCTCATCCATTGTTGTTTTCTCTCTCTTCATGATTATTGTTGTTGCTGCTTTATTCATTATATTATGCTTCATTATCATCATCTTCTACTTCATTATCATCTTCATTTTCTTCTTGTCAACTATTATTGTTGTTGTTGTTACCACTACTGCTGCCATCTGACCAATTTGTTATGTCAAATTTTATTTCTTACATCACTTTCCACTTTAGTATTACTTCATAGGTGACTTTGGTAAGTAAAATTATAATTTTTATTTGAATTTTTCATCTGGGTTACACAGTTACTGCTATTTTTCCAGTAATCGATAGAACTCGATCATGAATCCAACATAAGTGCCCACAATTTAAATAGATCACTCATCTGGTGCATCAGAATATGTAATCTGTTTCAACAAAAGACTCATATGTTGGATTCATATTTATGCTTCTATAGTGCTGTAACATGAATCGAACAGATGAGTAATCTGTTGCAATAGAAGATTTATCTGTTGCAGTAGATTAGTTATCTGTTGCAATAGACTTATTATCTGTTGCATCAGACTGCTTATCTATTACTACAGAATCTGTTACAACATATGGATAATCTGTTGCAACAGATGAGTAATCTATTTGGAACAACGCAAAACAGCCCCTGCCACAAACCCAACAGCTAATCAATATGTTTCAACTTTTGCTATTTCTATTGCTACTGGATTCAAAATTAATCCTTACATTCAATTGTAGACAAGTTTATTGAGAAGATAATAGATAAAATGAAAATTAAATACTCCCTTCATCTCAAATTACCTATCCCAAATTTCATAATTTGATTTCTCATTTTACTTATCTTTTCTCATTAATCAGGAAGAGACAAAAAAAAATTCATGTGTTTACTGTTTGCATTAATTACTTTTTCTTCGTATTAAAATGTAAACATCATTTAATAGGGGGTATTATGGTAAACTAGGAATGTTATTAATTATTTTTTTTAATCAATGAGTCATCTCAATTTGGGATGGGTAATTTGAGACAGGGGGAGTTTGAATTAAAACGTCAAAGTCGTACAGCAGACTAGTTATCTGTTGCAACAGACTAGATAAATGTTGTATCAAATTGATTATTTGTTGCGTCAGACTTATTATCTGATGCATCAGACTGTTTATCTATTACGACATATAGGTAATATGTTGCAACAGATGAGCAATCCGTTTGGATAACACAAATCAGCCCCTGCCACAAACCCAACAGATAACCAATATGTTTCAAGATAACTCTTGTTATTTCTATTGCTACTGGATTAAAAATTATTCCTTATGTCAAATCATCGACATATTTGTTGAGAAGATAATAGACAAAATAAAAATTAAATATGAATTTAAACATCAAAGTTGATCAAAAATAATTATTTTATTAACCAAAAACAAAAAAAATACAAAGACAAAAAGAAAAAATAATCTAATTATTATTATTATCATCATCATCATCATTATTATTATTGTCATCCGACCAATCTTCAGCCGGTAGCAGCAAGGCCCTCCTCAGCCTTGGGATCTCACAAAGCATACTTGCTCTAACTGCTCCCAATTTCCACTATAGGTCATGAACCTGCATCTGAAGTTCACTCATGGTGTCTTGGAGAAAAGCAACATCCCACACTAGATTAGACATAACTTGAATAGATATAAATTGACCAAAAACGTAAAAGCAAAAGTAAAGAAAAAAATATCCAAATGTAATACAACATATACTACATATTAGCAAGAAAAAAATTTACTTGAGTCAGGGAAGAGAAAGTGGTAAAAGGTATAATATGAAAGACATGATGCAATAAACAAATAGAGTATAGTTGAATGAATGATTGAGTAAGGAGGAACCTATTTATAGAGGATTGAATTTGAATGAGTGGCAAAAAGGCGCGACTGTTCACCTCCATTTATTAATTACATTTTTTATTACTGTGAAAAGTTATAACTTAATTAAATTAAGAAATATTGTGATAAGTCATGACTTTTCAGATTATTATTATTAATTAGTTCTTTCCAAGAACCATTTTTATTTAGTTGTGACAACAGATTATATATTTGTTGCATCAGATAACTCATCTGTGACAACAGATATATCATATGTTTCAACAAATAGAAAACCTATTGCATCAGATAATCTATCTGTTGCGACATATAATGTAACTGTTCACCTCCATTTATTAATTATATTTTTTATTACTGTAAAAAGTCATGACTTAATTAAATTAAGTTATATTGTGATAAGTCATGACTTTTTAGATTATTATTATTAATTAGTTCTTTTCAAGAACCATTTTTATTGAGTTGTGATAACAGATTATATATATGTTGCATCAGATAACTCATCTGTGACAATTGATATATCATCTGTTGTAACAAATAAAAAATCTGTTGCATCAGATAATCAATCTGTTGCGACATAATATATCTTTTTAAAAAAATAATTATCATCATATCATTGATCCAAATTTGCTGACTTTTTTATATATAAATTAAAAAAATAGATTTAAAAAAAATATTTTTTGTGAAAAGAAATGGCGCCTATTTAATATTAACGTCAATTATTCAAATTAAATGACCCTTTTTTTATTGTTATAAATTGTGTTTATCATTTATTTCCTTATTGTTTTCTGTGAAAAGAAATAACTTAATTAAATCAAGATGGTAAATTTTTTATTATTGTGACAAGTCATGACTTTTCAGCTTATTATTATTAAATAACCTTTTTTCTCAATTTAAAAATCGAAGACACCTTTTCAATAGTCATTTCTTTAATAAAATAATAACCATTTTTATGTTTTGACAACAGGTTGTATAAAAAGTCACGACTGTTCACCTTTTTCATAACAATCATCATATAAGTTAATTAATCCAATATTGTGACTTTTTAAAATTATATAATAAATAAATAATTTTAAAAAATAAATTTAAAAATAAAAATGGTGAAAAGTCACGATCAGTAATTAAAATGAAATAACCGCTTTTTTACGATTATAAATTGTGTTTATCATTTATTTCCTTATTATTTATTTACGAATCATTTTTAGTATTAAATAATCGGAAAGTAGTCATGTGTTTTTTTCACCCTCTCAATAACAACAATAATCCTTTTTTATTAATAACCACCTGTACAACATATGATCCATCTGTCGCATCAGATTAACCTGTGTTGCCACAAATGCTCAATCCCTACCACCAACCGTCGACATGTTGAGAATAAAGAATAAATAGAATGATAATTAAATATTAAATAAGAATTAAAAATTCAAAGTCGACCACCAAACATAGATTTTTGAATCCCTTAGGTTGATCCGATATACAAAAGAAAAATACATACACTAAAAGAAAAAACATAACCTAATTATTATTACTACTACTATTAGTATTATTATCATTATTAGTAGTAGTAGTACCATTACTATTATTGTCAACCAGACAATTTTCATCCGGCAGCAGCAGGGCCCTTCTCAACCTTGCTCTAAAGTCGGTCAAATCCTTCTAGAGTTCATCAAACTGTCTTTGAAGTTCCCATAAGAACTCGATATGAATCTTCTTGTATAAATCTGGATTATCCATATTTGTATGTAAGTGTAGTAGAATGAATGAGTAAGAAGGGACCAATTTATAAATGATTGAATTCAAAGGGATTAGTCAAAAAGCCACAACTGTTCATCCCTTAATTAAATAAAATCGGTGACTTTTCAAATATGTAAATTAAAAAAAGCATCTAAATACAACATTTTTATCTTTTATTGTATTTCGGGAAGAAAAGAAAATTGCTTTAAAATAAATCTAACAGATGGGTAATCTATTGCAAAATATATTCCATCTGTTAAATAACTTACAACATATTAAAACTATTGCAACAGATGCATACCTGTTTGATATTTCCAATAGCTAAGTCCTATGTCGCAACAGATTGATCATCTGTCGTAATAGATGTCTATAATTATTTGACAATTTAAACAGATGTGGCATCTGTTGCAACTTGTTAGTCATCTGTTTATTTAATTTAAGTCATAGATGGACTAGGAAGAATAAGGTGCATGTAGATGGATGGATCCACTTTCATGTGTGGGAATTAAGTATTATCGATAAGGTTATTGGGACAATACACACAAAGTATAATATTTTTATGAATACAGTTTTTAATCGAATAGGCACTGATCATTTAAACAAGATCCTACATTGTAAGTTAAGTTTTATGGATTCAAATTGATAAGGCCAAGAGCCCCATGACGATGGTGACGATACCCTGATATAAATTATTGATGGTTGTTTCTCATGTTTATGTGTGTAAATTTTTTAGAAGGGATCAATATTTGGAGTCGTTCCAGAGATCCAATAGCGATTGGACTTACTTTAAGTGTGCATTGGACTCTATGAAAGTCTTTGAAGCCTCACACTACATCAGACAAGAATAAAAAATCAATAGAAATTCCCCTGGCCCAAATTTATATGGAAGAGTTGTTCGAAAAGATAATTATACGCTAGCAAGAGCCGAAGGAGAATGCCTGCGAGGAAAAAGGGAGTTGATGAAAGATTATATCATCTGAGAGCTAATTGAAGAGGAGAAATAGGGTAAAAAGGAACTTCTAGCGAATCTGGTTGATGAAACTGAATTAGAACATAAGAAATCTAAATCAAATGCAAATATGAAAGTGTATCCAGTAATGTAAATTAATCTGTTGTTTCTCTAAAAGAAAAATAATGCAAATGGATACTTTTCTAGGGAACTGCGACTAGGTAGTGTGGTCAGGATGATCACCTAGATAGAAAATAGCAGAAGACCAAGAAAATAGTCTTGCGAGCATCCAGGGTTAAAATGATGTACAGTAAGTCAAGAAAACTTGCGCCAATAGCAGCTGCAGTTAAAATAAGGAATCTCAGAGAAGGCTTCAATTTTTGAATTTTAAATTATATCC
This sequence comes from Capsicum baccatum var. pendulum, assembly GCA_030864225.1. Taxonomy (NCBI): domain Eukaryota; kingdom Viridiplantae; phylum Streptophyta; class Magnoliopsida; order Solanales; family Solanaceae; genus Capsicum; species Capsicum baccatum. Next base: position 247,215,487 of record CM061556.1, read on the forward strand.
CATATCTTCATATTTGTGGTTCCGATTAGGTCCACTGTTGTTGACCTGATCGGAACCACAAACAAGATTGAAAGGTAGATTGAGTATCACTACTTCCTTAGAAATATGGATTAATTGATTGTGTTTTCTTGACTTAGCATTCTTTCAACATATCTTGGAGAAAATCAGATGCTTTCCGTAGTATGTGAATCCCGATAATTTTCAAGCTTGCCTCTAGCTTGATGATTTGGTATTCAAGCTTGTCGTTGCCTTCTTTGAAGTTGGTAAAGAGTTTCTGGTCTTTACTGAGCTCGATCAGGAACATTTTCTTTGAAGTTGTTGCATTGTAGAAGGCCTTGAGAACACTTTATTTAGAAGCCTTAAATGATACAAGGAGGGTCGTTATGTTTATTTTAGGTCAAAATGTGTTGATGCACACTCAAACAGTGATCATCCCAACAATTGAATAGCTTACTTTTATCAAGTGTTTCTCAATGTTCCTTGCTCAGCCAACCTTCAGGGGTTTTGATAAATTAATTAGCAAGGAGTTACATAACGCTTGATCTAAACTAACTCTACTAAGCCTATCAAATGTTATGTAACTCCAGGCTCTTTATCCTATCAAAACCTTTGCCCAAGTTAGTAGATAGATCAAACTATCTCAATCTCTCAGCCTTTCTGCTGATCTCTCTTCTCCCATATAGAGGACAACATATCCGTCATTCAAAAGTCTACACCATCTCCGAAAATTCTTGCCACAGCAAAAGTCTTTAGAAGACATGACTAGTAATCTCTCAATATCACTTTTTTTACTTTCTTGGCATCTCTTGCAATTATATTGGAATGGACAGCAATCAATTGTGATTAGTTTGATTTGTCAGTTTCAACATAATATCAACAGATGTCAATAAAGTCATAAAAGTGATATTGAGAGATTACTAATCATGCCTTTGAAAAACTTCTATTGTGGCAAGAATTTTTGGCGATGGTGTAGACTTTTGCATAGCTGATATATTGTCCTGTATATGGGAGAAAGAGATCAACAGAAAGGCTGAGAGATTGAGATATTTTAATCTATCCACTAACTCGGGCAAAGGTTTTGATAGGGTAATGAGCCTGGAGTTAAATAATGTTTGATAGGCTTGGTAGAGTCAATTTAGATCAAACGTTATATAATTCCTTGCTAATTAATTTATCAAATCTGTTGAAGGTTGGGTGAGTAAGCTGCATTGATCAACGCTCGATAAAAGTGAGTTATGCTACTATTACGACCACTACTTGACTGTGTTCTAATTCTCAAGTGACTGAGTTATTTACACTTGATTCAGATTTCTCATGTTCTAATTCAATTCATCAGCCAAATTTACTAAAAGTTTCTTTCTACCATATTTCTTCACTTTAATTATCTCTCAGATGATATAGTTTTTCATCAACTCCCTTTTTCCCATGCAGGTATTCTCCTGCCACACCTTCTGGTGTATAATCATCACCCTAAGCAACCCAACCATATAAATTTAGGCTAGGTCAATAACTATATTGGTTTTTGTTCTTGTTAGATGCAGTGCTAGGCTTTGTAGCCTTCTCAGAGTCCAATGCACCCTAAAAGTTAGTCCAATCGATATTAAAACTCTTTATAATGACACCAAAACTATATCCCTTCACAATTCTTGACACATAAACATGAGCAACAACATACATTAAATCTTAACAGGGTATCAGAACCATATTCATGTTCCCTCAACCTTATCAGTTTGGACCTATCAAACTTAACTGTAAAATTACAGATATCTTATTTGAATGATCAATGACTAAACGGTAAAACATTATTCACAAAATCAGTGTACTCTATATGTGTTTTCACAATAACATTATTAGTAATACATACCTCTTACATATGAAGTGGTTCCATCTGCAAGCAGTTTATTCCTCCGAACCCATCTTTACTGTAGCCTCTTGTGTTGGTCGGGCAAAAGTTCATCAAATTTTAGTTTCTAATATCTACAAGGAAGAGGAAAAAAATTGATGTCGAAGAAAAGAAGAATAGAAAGAACTTGTGGAGTTTGTTGCAACAGATATGGAGTCTGTTACAACAGATATGGAGTCTATTGCAACAGATGTAGAGTCTGTTACAACAGATGTGGAGTCTGTTGGAATTTATCAAACTAACCATGCTCGTTGCTCCATTTGTTGCAACATCAACAACAGCATAAACTACAAAGAAACAACAAATAGAAAATATCAACAACATCATTTTGTTCCAACACCATCGATATTATCAACAACAAAGAAGCAACATCCTTTGTTCCAACACCATCAACAACACCACACAACAAGTTCCAACAATACCAACCCCACCAACAACATCAATAACAACATTAACAACAACGAAACAAATAAAATACATATAAAAAATGATACTGTCAATAAGGCTTTTAAACTTCTCTCAACAGATTACTTTTTTCACCTATTGTAACAAAAATTCTCGGTTCATTTATTCAATACTTAAAAGTTCTTGCAAATTTTTTAAATAAATATGATATGGGTAAATAGTAATTAAATAAAAAATAGATATAAATAACTTGCAAAGAAGAAGACGAGAATGAAAGAGCAATAGTGAACCATACCTTACCTGCAATGTCAAAGGGTTTTGATAAATTTAAGAGAATTATGAAGAATGAAAACATAGACAGACTTTTTAAGAGGAGTTGTTTTGCATACATTCTTAAGCTGCCTAAGGACCGCACTCTCCATTTCTAAATGATCATGGTACATGGTCTTCTCAAGCACAGGATCAAGTACGCGGGGGATGATAAAGATCCGAAGGAGGGCAAAAAAAAGATGGATGAAATCTGGATCAACTACTGTGGTATGCCGATTTGTTTTGGATGAAAAAAGTTTGCCATAGTGATAGGTTTGAGATGCGATCGTTCAGAAGAACCTCTCATCAAGGAAACACCCCACAAAGGGTCCAACAAACGCAAGGGAAAAATAATAGGTTGTTGGGCATTATTGGATGACGTAGCTACAAAACGGGGGATTTGATCACAGATCTTGAGGATAAAAAAATACCAAAGCACTGCAAGGGGAAATTGTGCTTAGTTTGGTTTATCAATTTTGTTTTATTGGTAAGAGACATCAAGAAAGTCATAGAAGATGATTTATTGGTGTTTGCTGATGATTTTGAGAAATTTAACAATTATCCCTGGAGATATAACAACTACTACTTGACTTCCAATATTTACGGACAAAGCTATCCACAGGGATGATCACATTATACGACTTTTCTTGGGCTTTCATGGTAAAAGTAATCACTATTTTTACTCATCCATTAATTTATATTGAATATAGTTATTATGACCTTTTTTTTTGCTTGCTTCCTGTTTACAATTTTTAGGCTTGGACATTTGAAGTCATTCCTTCCTTCCAAAAGCAGTTCAAGGATTATCTAGATGAGGCTTCTCATCCAAGGATCCTTAGGGCGGCAAAAAAAATATTAAGTAGAATAATCTCTTTAACCCTTCGGATGATGTAGTATGTCTTCTTTCAACTAAAATAACATGCCTCAAAGAAAGATATTGAAACAAATATGTTATCTATTGCAACAGATGGGTCATCTATTGCAATAGATTACCCATCAACTACAACTGGTGCAATAGATGGATAATCTACTGCGATAGATAATTCATATTTCATAATAAATTAACTATCTGTTGCACTGGTTCTGTGAACCCAAATCAACAGATTACCTATCTACTATAAATTATGCAACAGATGAGTAATTTGATGTAATATATTGCCAATCTATTATGATATACAGATCATCTATTGCGGCAAATAGATCATCTATTTTATAAGTTGGTTTTGTTAACATGTATCCCAATTGACTGCAAATTATTATTATATGATTTAAATGTCTTCTATCTTTTTGATAGGTTGTGCATCCTTGGATCGTGCCTACTGAGCAGGAGTTGGGGATGACTTTTTTTATTTCTCTAGGTCTTGTTGATACAAAAGCAGACCCAACGGTGGAGTTAATAAAGAAGGAATTGGATTGATAAATAGCCATAAAAAGAGCAGTTAGGCAAGGTCAGCCTAATGTTGAAGCTCTTCATGACCAACCTTTTATTGTAGCAGATTTGGGTGCTTCTTCTGTGGATGTTGTTGGTGGAGTTGTTGATGATGGTGGCAGCCATCTTGATGTTATTGTTGCTGCTAGTTGTAATTATGAGCGTATCGGTGCTCAAAAAAAAATACTTTGAAAACACCCCTTGCACAGGTCCCTCTTATCCCTCTTCACCCTCATGTTCTCATTGCAAATGCAAATTGTGCAAGGACAGAGAGGATAAACTCCTTAAAAAACTATAGGTTGTTGCTGAGGCTACTGAGGAGTTGAAATCCAAGAGGGGTGTCATGCCATCCAACAAGGTGAGGGAACCAGACACTCCTACAGCAGTGGTTTGGAGAAAGAAAAGAGCAATTGGCCAAGTACTCTCCAATCAAAAATTCAAAAAAAATTGCAACTCCTCCCTCTCCAAGAGTTGTTGAAGTTCAGGGGCCACTGAAGAAGGTGGATATATATGCGACACTAGGCTACGAAAAGAAGAAGGAACTGCAAGAAATCATAACTGACAAGACGAAGGGTCCATAAGAATACACAATATATTCATTTGCCGCCAAAGACTTTACGAGTATGACAAATATGTGTGAGTGCTACATCGACAATGTAAGTTTACTTTTGCTAACCTAGATTCCTATCTACTCCATGAAGAAGAAGCTACGAAATAGATGTGTAATCTGTTGTAATAGTTGGGTATTCTGTTAAAACATAATATACATCTGTTGCATAAGTTGCGTTAGCTGGATAATTTGTGAACTAATTCAGAGAACCCTCTGCAACAGACTCTTCCCACTATGTTTTTCTTCTTTACAATTACTAACCTATTTAAAAATTGTCTTCTTATACCACAGTATGCTGATGAAATTTTCTGCCTCATGAGGGGCAAGCAATTAGTGTACCCAGATGCTTATGATGTTGTCGATAGGATAATGGACCTCAACTTCTACAATAATTTCAAGAGTAGGTACGATGCTCTCTGTAAGCAAGCTCATATCGGTGGCCCGAGAATTGATCGGTTAGTTTATAAGTTCCATTGGGATGAAGAAATAATTAAATATGTTAGAGGGAAGAGGCTATATCTACACGGCAAGAGTTGGACCAAGGCAAAGAGAATCCTTGCAGTCACGAACATGGAAGTCAAATATTTTCTCGTTGTTGAGATACTACTCGATAAGGAAAAGATTAAGGTTTATGACTGCAAATTACCTGTGTTCAAGGAGGCTAAGTTTAGCCTACGTGCAACCAGTCATGAAGTAATTCCCTAATTTGTTGACGTAGAGTAAACTGATGGATCATTTACCGGTGAAAGTCTTGGAAAAGAAATCATGGGATTTTAATGATCAAAATAAGAACATACAACTTCAAAAAAAATAACATCGATACTGCCTGCGGGTAATACTCGCTTGCAAATATAGAGTGTTACTGGTACCGAAATGGCCGATCTGTGAGATGCTGTTGTGGAAAAAATACAAGAGGTTTGGGCTTATGGGGTACTAACTAAAGGCTTGGAACCTGTGTATAAAGAAGAATATGTACAAAGACAAAGATGAACATGATAACAAATTTTTATTTCAAGCCACTTGACTTTACATTACATGTAGTGGCAATTTTTTATATATATTGATGAAAGTTGAATTTTTATAATGCAACAGATTGTCTACCTGTTGTAACAGATATTACATTTGTTGTGATAGTTTGATTATCAGTTCCAATAGGTTGGTCATCTGTTGCATTATGCAGATATTTCTCAGTCGATCTGTAGCAACAAATATATAATCTGTTGTAATATCTATCTATCTGTTGCAACCGATAGTTAATCTATTGGAACAAATTAAAAAAATAGAAAGGCCTGTTATATAATTTCCAACAAATCACCTACATATTGCAACATATGTCTAAATCTTTTGATAAGATATGTCTTCTGTTGTAGTAGATGTATTATCTGTTGTGATATTTGAATCTAGTATTCTATTTCAATTAACAAGTTTAAAATAAAACTAAGAATTAAATTATATTCATAGACAGCATAAAATAAATGAAAGCCTTCAGAAATTACATAAAATAACTCAATAAATAAATGAAATATAAAAAAATTATTATGGGTACAAATGATCTAATCTATAAATAAATCAACAACCAAGGAGTAGATGTTATTACTTTGACACACTCAAGTTATAAAGATCTACTCAATATGAACAACTTGTTCTTCATCCGATGCTACGGAATTTGACTTTGGTCGTCATGGATCTTTAATGTCGCTTGCGTATGATTTCTAAGCTTTTGTTTCTCCGTATTTTCATACAAGAACAATATATCTTTTGTGGAGTAATTCCGTATCAAGTCCATCATTTGGTACTTGTAATTCATCGCTCAAATACTCGACATAAGCTGCAACAAAAAGACCGCAATTTCTGTGTTTTAAAAAAATAGATAATCCATATCTTGCAGTTCATGTAAGAGTTGTGAAATTTATGAAATCAAACTAAATCATGATACTTATACTTACAGGCTACCAATGGTTTATTGAGTAATTCCTTCAACAAATTCTATATCAAATGGATTACCCATTTTATCCCGGTATGCTTCAATCGTCGACCAATCAGTACGAACCTTTTGATCCAAAAAGTCACTCATATCAAGACAAGTAGGCAATATTTTGGCCATTTTTTGTATCTCAGACGATGATTTAAAATGTCTTATTTGCGACATCAAGTCATAAACTCGGATGTGCCTCTCTTTTAGAATGACGACAGCAACACCCAATGAAATTCATCACCATAATTGATAGGAATGTACACTTCGTCGATAAAATACCAAGTTAAGCCAGTTGGAATGCTAACAATCTTTGATGATGTTGATTAAGCATTCCTCATTTTGGGAAACTTTCGACTGTTGTTGACAATACCTATCGTAGGCATTATTGATGTAAACTTTGAACAAACAATTATCTATCGTGTATCTGTATTGTTATTGTGTTTGCAACTTGGCCTTCTTTTGGAGGTAGTAAAAAATGACATCAGCGTGCTGCACATATTATCAAATATTTCAGACTACGTGATGAAAAGATTAATACACAGATGCAATTAAATAGAGTATTAATTAATAGTAATATGTATGGTATGTAAACCTCATCATTCCAACAAGTTTGGGGTTGTGACATCAAATAGAACCAATTCTTTATTTCGGGATGTGCAACAACAAAGTCAAACATATCAAAACCAAGACTCGATTTGTTCACTTTGTAGTGTTCGTCATTTTATTTTCTACATGATGATTTATATGTGTTAATGTCATATTTTTACAACAAGAATTGTATCAATCAATATCTTTAAAATCGATTTAAGTACCTGCAGGCGTGATGCTTTAACAGCCTATTGACAATCCATTCTGAATAGTTGTTGATCAACATTGTTAGTTTTTTTAGAGCCTCGTCCGAGATGTTGAACCCTTTAAACGGGTAATTCTTTCATTCTCCCGAACTGACAGGCTCCACTTTTTCTTCTTTTTTGGAAGCAGTTGATAAATTATCAACTATGATATTATGCTCTTCAGTAGCTTCTACTGTGACATCCACTTGGAAAGTCAGAATTATCAATGCTAATTAAATATATACAATAGATTGTCTATCTATTGCAACAGATGAGTCTTATGATAAATTCAAACAGGTAGAATAGAGCGGTATGTTAATTTCGAATAAATGATCCATCTATTGCAATATAAGAATCATCTGTTGGTATAAATTAAAATAGTATAAAAACCTATTTGATTTACTAAAATAGACGGACATATATTGCAACAGATAACGCATCTGATGCAACAGGTTAGATAACAATTGCAAACAGATGTATATATCTGTTTGATAATTTTGAGTAGATGTATCATCTGTTGAAATAGACATGTGCCTATTTGTTTGTTGGAACAGATGATATATATTCACCTTCTTTAGCTCATGCTACTCTCTTGTGGCCCTTGTACATTGAACAACAGTATAAGACAAAGACAGGGGAGTTGCAATTCTACTTTTTTCGATGCTTGATGATGCCCTAAAAATATCTTTCCTTCTCCTCTTAGCCACCCTAATCTCTAGTGGAGTGTATGGATTTGAAATCCTTTTTGATAGAATGACACTCCAATTAGATGTCATTTCTTTTACAGAAGTAGTTAGTGCATTAATAGCATTAATCACTACATCATGTTTCGCCTTGCAGTCTCAACATTTGCATGCAGAACATTAGCTAGAAGTGAAAAATATGTATAACCAGTATGATCATAATCATAATGATTAGTTGTTTCAAAAATTGTAAGAGGGGCATCATTAGCCTCAACAGCAGCACCACTACCACTACCACTACCATCATCAACAACAACAAGTCTGCCCTCTAAAATTATTTTTCTTGTGATGGTTGTTGCACTAAACAATTCCATTTTTATTCTATCAACGACCTTAGGGTTTGATAAAATTTGCACAAACTGTAAAGTAAGAAAAAATGGCATATTCAACTCTCGATTAGTCGGAACAAGCCACGGATGAATAATCTAAAATAAATCAGTACATATATTAAAATAATGATAAAATCATTTAAAATAATCATTAATTAAAATAAAAACTTGATTAGAATTGGACTTACTGCTTCCTTTGGGGGATTGAAAAGATCAAAAAAATTTATATTTTTATCAGTTTTGGCCGACAACCATCTCACGATTCTTGGGCGGGAAACTTCTTCAACGTAGTTCACTTGTTGTCTCAAATAAGGAATGGTTTCAAATGCTCAAGCCTATAAAATAACGACAATAAATCAAAAGAAATATTGAACAAAAAAATAAATCATAACATAATTAAAAAAATATTTTGCATGAAAGCCCATGGAAAGCCATATAAGTTGACTGTGTTTGGCGTTAACGGAGTTAATAAATATTTGATAGTCATTTTGAAGCTTTTATAACCCCAATGATATTTTTTAAATGCCAAGATCCTCGGAGAGATTTATTAAATCGAGACTTATGTTGTTGTTAACATCTCTCGCCCAAAGAATATTATGTACAAATCAAACCAAGCACAATGATTGTTTGTGCTTCTTTGAAAGTTTTTTTACCTTTCAACGCTTCTATCAAATTTTTGTTTTTGAAGCTTGGACCAACAATGGACACCATGTCATCACGATCACTCGACTTGCCTTTGTCTTTTTTGGGTATGCAGGGTGATTTTAGTGGGTTAGAGTAGGTATAACTTGATAAGGAGGAGGAGGATAACATTTTAGTCCAGTAACTATGGCAAACTCCTTCCAACCAAAACAAACAGGCATGCCACAATAACTTATCTACACCTCATTCATATTATCTTTGTTTTCATACATAAACCTACGCTTGAGAAGATCATATACCATTTTCATTTGGAAACGAGCATTGTTGTCCTCCGGCAAATCAAGATATTGCCCAAAGCAGCTTTTCATGAAATAAGAATCCAATATTTATTCTCAAAGTATTTTTCTGAAGGCGTCGAAATATTTTTCCATGGCTGACTTAACCACGAAATCACCCGTTAAATTTGTGGCACCAACGCATTGCATTCTCAAAGGATAACGATCAATATTGAAGGTTTTGACCAACTTTTTAGTGGAAGGGCTATTAGCATTTGGATCATTTGTTTTGAAACATTTCTTCTCTCCATGTTCATTATCTTCTACTCCTGATTGAGATAATGCTTGTAAAGCAAGCTCATAGAGTGATTCCTTTAGTTGGACTTGATTCGGTTTCTTTTCTTTTGGGATCCATATTATCTTAAAATAACATAAACATAAAATAGATTATAATTGATTAATACATCATTAAAAAGGATAACAGTAATCTAACATGCAAACAGTAAAATAATAGTTTCAACAGACCATATATCTGTTGCACCAGGTATGTTATCTGTTGTAATATATAACCGACCTGTTGTAATGGATGAGTAAATAATTGGAAATAATAAAAGTAGATCACTCATCTGTTGCACCAGGTATATTATTTATTGCAACATATAACCTACCTATTACAACCGATGAGTAATCCATTGGAAAGAATAAAAATAGATCACTCATCTGTTGCACCAGGAATATTATTTATCAATATATAACCAACCGGTTACAACGGATGAGTAATCCATTGGAAACAATAAAAATTGATCACTCATCTGTTGCATCAAAAATATTATCTATTGCAATATATAACCAACCTATTGTAGCGGATGAGTAATCTGTTGAAAATAATTATAACAGATCACTCATCTATTGTACCAGGTAGCAACAAATATCCTACCTGGTGCAACAGATGAGTAATTTTTTTATTGTTTCTGACGGATCACTCATTTATTGCACCAGGTAGAATATCTGTTGCAGTATATAACCAACCTATTGTAGTGGATGAGTAATTTGTTAAAAATAATAAAAATAGATCACTCATCTGTTACACTAGGTAGGTTATCTATCGCAGTATATAACTAACTTGTAGCAGCGGATGAGTAATCCGTTATAAATAATAAAAATAGATCACTCATCTGTTGTACCACGTAGGATATTTGTTGCAGCATATAAGCAACCTATTGCAGTGGATGAGTAATCCATTGGAAACAAAAAAAAATAGGCCACACATCTGTTGCACCAGGTAGGATATTTGTTGCAGCGGATGAGTAATCCGGTGGTAACAATAAAAACAGGTCTATTGAAACAGATCACTCATCTATTGCCAAAAGAGTTATCTGTTGGATCAATATTATTTAGATTTCTTCCAAACAGAAGATTCGTCTGTCGTAACAAATGAATGATCTGTTATGTTCATCTGTTCCATTAGATGTTTAATCTGTTGAATTAAATGTTTCATCTGTTAGATTAGATGTTTAATCTGTTGCATCATATGGTTAATCTGTTGCATCATATGGTTAATCTATTGCATCAAATGGCTAATCTGGTGTATCATATGGTTAATTTGTTACGTTGGATGGCTAATATGTTGTGTCAGATGGTTAATCCCTTGTATCAGATAGTTAATCTGTTGTGTCACTATTTTTACCAAGAAAAATAACAAATCAACCTAGCAACACCAACAAAACACACGCATACAAGGAATATCAACGGTGATAAAAAATCACCAACAAATCGAATCAACAGTTTAATAACAAGAACTACAATAACAACAAAAACAACAAAAAATTATATTTCACACCCGAAAGGATAGAGAAGAAATGCCAGAAATTAGGGTTATATTCAGTCAACATTTTAAATTTAAGCAAGAAATGTTAAAATTGTTAACCAATCTAAAAGAGAAGTTGGCTCAAGTCATAATTTTTTCCTGTGAAAGAAGAAATGGAACGACGAAGGACTCAAAGTTGTTGTCGCCGGAGAAGTTGGCTCAAGTTCCTCTGTTTCCTCATGTCGACTGACGGTTGAAAGTCGAAAAGGAACTCGCCTAGCTATTTTTCGCCAGAGCTTGAAGGGAGAAATTTTGTGGAACTGTTGGTTGGGAGAGAGTTGAGAGACTGTCGAGAGAGATGGTTGATTTGGAGGAGAGGGGTGTGGGTTGATTTGTATTTTTGAAAAGATTAGAAAGTTTTAAAAGTATTAATCAAATCCACAATTAACTTAATCAACTTTTCTAATTATGTTTGACCCTTTAAATTGGTCAAGGTCACCAATCCTTCATTCAAGACTTTAAAGACACCTTTCCTTCAATTTTCTTTGGTTATAATTAATGTCTTAGGATAAGAGAACTTCAACCAATACATACATCCAAGCTATGATGTGGTCAAACTTCTTGCGAAAAACTATTTGTTTAGGAAATTAATTCTAATCTCATTAAAGATAATATCAATATAGTATACTCTTATATAAAGATACCTTCTTAATTCTAAAAAGCACAATTATCTTTACATTTGGCAAGCTTCACATAATTGGAATTTTGACTATTTTCTTAAAATGTTATTTAGGAAAAATTCTATTATAAAAGAAAACTAATACTGCTAGAGTTACTAATTTCATCTAAAAAATGTGTACACAATTTTTAAGTTGGTATTCTTATGAAAAATTAATTATAAGGGCTATTATATGTTACCAACAACTTCATTAAAATATCTGAGGCTTGTTATTTTTAGATCTCAATTACTATCATTTTAATACGGAATGTAAATAATAATCTTTAAATTATGATTTGTACTTTATATTTTCATTTAATGGACTTGGGGATTCATGTCATTTTTATTGTCCTTGTATTGCTCTTTTTATTTAGCTCTTTTTGGTTCTTGACAGCTATGTTTTTATATCTTCTTAGTTGTTAAGATTTAAAAATATTTTATAGGTGATTGAACAAAAAGATATTTCTCAAAAGAGATAAAAATTAAAGATTTTTCATCTAATTTATCATATGTTGATTCTTCTCCCACTTTTTATGCATGCTTTGAATTTTGTACTCCGGAGAAGCATTCAAAAGAAATGAACGTACTTCTTTGGATTTTCTCAATATATATTATTTTCTCAATATACACATATACTATTGTATTTATTATTTTTTAAATATTTTATTCATAATCAACTCTATAACTCAAACCACTTATTTTCATGACTTAAGTTCCAATTATATTCAATCATACCTTTAACTCACACATTCTCATTTCATAACTCCACTCTTAATTATTTTAATTATTTCTATGTCTTTTCAAGTCAATAACCTTCAAAATCACCAATCTAATAAATAAATGCATTAGAAGGGGACTTCATTATACCGAACTATTTTGTTGGTCTTACGTTTTGTACAGAACGGTTCATTTTTTAGGAGTTTCCAATACATAGTTCGTTCCCTGAATTCATGAATATGGTGTTTAAAAAACGTATAGACCCAACTTTGAACCATGCATAAAAGATGAACGACGACAAATAGATAGTTGTCAACTGGTCTTTGAAATTGTGTTTTTCCTCCTCCTAGGTTCTTATTGCTCACCTGCCTTAACATTTGGATTTTTTTTCATGGTATCAATCTTTTTTTTTTTTAATTTATTGAATTTGACATCGACTTCTATTTCTGTTTCTAATATACATGGATTTAGTTACGATGATATCTTCTCCATTTTGTTTTTTTTCTAACTATGTTGTATATTTTTTAAAATTTTCGTTTCACATAGTAGAACTAAGGATAATAATATCTATTATTTATAGCCTTTTTTTCTGAGAGAGAACATTCAAAATAGTGGCAATATTAGTTGTTACTATATCAAATTCTTTTAATTAATGAATAATCGAAACTAAGAAATTTTATTAACTTTTGCAGGAAAAAAACAATATTTGTGATTACTATTTTGGAAAGAATACATTACAAATTAACATAATCTAATAGTTCTCTTGACCCACTTATAATTAATGTTAATAACCTTTATTTGCTTTCTTGTAATTATTAGTAAAAGCAGAAAAAAATTATAATACTAATCTAAATCTGTTCGGTTGACATAAAACCAATATTGACTACTTTAATTTTAACTAGAGTAAAATATTGACAAAAAAAATATAGATTGATTAACTAAGAATTTAATTTCTTTCTTTTAATTTATATTTTAACGGTTATAATTTTTTTTTTATACTCTCATCTTTATGTTATTTAAATAGAAGAAATCATAAAGAAATAAAAAAATTTATTATCTTAACAGACTACTTAAACACAATATAAAGATTTTATAATGTAGTCAAATATTTATAATTAATTATCATATGCATATAACTAAATGAAATCATTCTCTTTCTAATAATTTGCAATAATATATATTAATATAATTATTTAAATATTATTTATAACCGCACAAAATACGATTTTTATCACAAGTTTGTATATTTAAATATCTTATTAGCTTACTCAAAAAACATACCGAATCGTCATAACTATTTGTATAATCATAGGATAAATCGCCTTATGTTATAATGTCACATATATTGTTTAATTAGCCCATAAAAATATCTATGCTTATTTTTATCAAACTAGTATTTATTTTCTTGCGATGCACGGATCATTTCAAAACAAGAAAAGTCACGAACATGTTTATCATATGTATTATGTACCATCATCATCAATATAATTGTTATACTTCATATTGCATTTAGAAAAAATCTCTGAATTTTAAATCCCATAAAATATTAATCTCTAATTAAATAATAGTGTTGTAATTTATCTCAAACACAATAAATGCAAATCTATCTAGCAGATCTTGCCTGTCAAATAATATCTCAAGTTTTAATTTATAAAAAAAATTAAAAATTATTGGTGAAAGAGATATAGTTTAAAGACGTTATATTTCCTATAGAATATAATTTTAGCTGGTGTCTGTCAAACAAAGAAAACTAATAATATTGAAGATAAAAATTTAATCAAAATAAAGGTCACAAAGTATAGTGACACTTTCACTAAAAAATTTCTTTGTGGACAATATTTATTAAAATAAATTGATAATCTTAACACAAAAGTAGAAAAAGAAATAATAGTAACATGGTCTCCGATATCTAACATTATACCCACAATCATCGGTCATACTATTGCTATCCATCCATCTAATAATTATACAAATACACAACTTATGTTTCCAATATTACAAAAAATCTCAACTCCCTAAACATATTACAAAAATCCCAACAACAACAACAACAACAAACCCAGTATATTCCCATCTAGTGGGGTCTGGAGAGGGTAGAATATGCGCAGTCCATACCACTACCTCTAAAGAAGTAGAGAGGTTGTTTCTGATAGACCCCCGTCTCAAAACACAGTACAATATACAAAAATATTCAAAGCATGAAACATGATAAAACTAACATAGATACAACATCCACAAAAGTAATGTACAATACCAAACAAAAGACACCAAAACCCTCCTAACTACGGACTATGATTCATTCACCCATCTTATCCCTCTATCCTAGTGTTTTTCCTCCAAACCTTCCTATCCAGGGTCATGTCCTCAGTGAGACGTAACTACTCCATGTCACGTCTAATCACTTCTCTCCAGTATTTCCTCGGTATATCCCTACCCCGCTTGAAACCATCTAATGCTAGTCTCTCACACCTACGAACTGAGGCATCCGTGCCCCTCCTCATCACATAACCAAACCATCTCAACCTCACTTTTCGCATTTTTTCCTCCACTGATACCACTTCCACCTTCTCCCAAATAATTTCATTCCTAACTCTGTCAGTCCTTTTAAGACCACACATCTAACGCAACATCCTCATTTCCGTTACCTTCAACTTTTGGATATGGAAAGTCTTAACTGGCCAACACTCCGCTCCGTACAACATAGCCGGCCGGAATGCAACTCTATAGAATTTGCCTTTAAGCTTGGGAGGCACCTTCTCATCGCATAAAATCCCCGAAGCGAGCCTCCATTTCATCCAACCTGCCCCAATATGGTGCGAGACATCCTCATTTATCTCTCTATTTCCCTGGATCATAGATCCAAGATACTTAAAACTATCCCTCTTACAAACTGCCTGAGAGTCCAACTTCACCACCACCTCCTCCTCTTGCCTCGAGTCACTAAACTTGCACTCCAAATACTCCATCTTGGTCCTACTCAATCTGAAACCTCTTGACTCCTGAGTTTGTCTCCAAACCTCCATCTTATTATTAACACCTTGTCGCGACTCATCAATCAAAACTACATCATCCGCAAAAAGCATACACCAAGGCACCTCGCCTTGTAAACTCCGTGTCAGCATATCCATCACCACGGCAATAAGAACGGACTAAGAGTTGATCCCTAATGTAACCCTGTCAAGACCGTAAAGTGCTCAGAATCTCCTCCCACCGTCCTTACTTAAGTCTTCTCCCCCTCATACATACCCTTAATCGCTCTAATGTACGCCACAAGAGCCCCCCTCACCTCCAAGTATCTCCAAAGAACCTCCCTAGGGACCTTGCCATACGTCTTTTCCAAGTCAATAAACACCATATGAAGATCTCTCTTCCTCTCTCTATACTGCTCTACCAGTCTCCGCACAAGGTGAATTGCCTCAGTCGTCGAGCGACCAGGCATAAATCCAAATTGCAGTGATATCTACTTTATAGACTAAACAAATTATGTATATGCAAACTTGATTTATGTAACGTAAATATTTAAATGTGTTGATGAATCAATAATACTCTTGAAAAATAAAATAATTAATCATATGATAATTACACAAAAATGTCAAATATGATTATTTCTTACAAATTTCATATACATGTATTGTGATAAGTGTTCACTTGAAGATTAAAATGACAAAAAAATATATGCATCTTGACTGTATATCAATAATATCCTGAGATTTTAGTTGACAAAATGATTGTAGAGATTTAATGTACTATTTACTTTAATAGAAGTATTTATTTTTCAGACAATTAAAGAGCATAATAACTTTCATGCATGCAAAATCTAATTTTTTGTATTCAAAGAATTGCAATATACATAAGTCATACACAAGTCTCATAAATTGTGACTTTTGCAAGTGCTTCAAAGTCATGTTCAAAGAAAGAGGAGAAAAGGTAAATTGTAAAAAAACAAAACAAAAAAAAAATTATGAATTGATATAGACCCAAAAAACTCTTTGAAAATTTATAAATAATCATTTCATAGTTTTTAAATTTATGTGAATTATTTAAATCTTTTAATATTTTGCTTTATCTGTGTGAAGTGGGGAATATGGGTGATGGACTGCAAATACTTTTTTTCTTTATCTTTTAAAATTTTTTATTACCAAAAATCCAATAAACATCAAATTCAGAAGGATTAATATTTTTTTAAATCATTTTAACGTCTACCTTAATTAATAAATTTATCATTTTTAATACAAACAACTTGATGGCTCCTATTCTGTTTTTCTTTATTTTTGGACTTTCTGGTTAAATGTAAAAATTTACTTTTAATTGAAATTGAATTTGAATTTAATGAATTTTGTAAATATTTACAGGATCATTAATTAGAAAAAAAAAGGTAAAAAAAATAGTTATTCAATTGCATTTAAACTTTAACCTTTAAATCTAATTGACTTCTCAATTCTCAAATTAAAATTTAAATAATTCTTAATTAGAATTTATACTTTCCTATATTTACGTGAATTTAAATCAATCAAATTCACATTTCAAGCATTTTGTAAATTATCACAGGATCACTAATTTTTAAAAAAGCTGAAAAATAGTTGTTTCATTGCATTTAAACTTTAATCTTTTAGAACTTATTGGCTTCTTGATTCTCAATCTAAAATTTTAATAATTCTGAATTAGAATTTATACTTTTCTACATATATATGAATTTAAATCAAACAAATTGACGGCTTAGGCATTTTGGTGATCATGCATTTTGACTTTGATTAATGATAATACACAAAGATTTAACAAAAATATTTTGGCCATCCCAAGTGTCTATGATGTTTGGTATAAAAATTATAATTTAATTGTTTTTAATCAACAATTTATCACATAACTTAAAATCTTTATATAACAATAAATTAGAAGAAGTAAGAATCACTCACCTACATACCTTAGTTTGAGCAAAAACATGCTAGATTTGGGTGACAATATTTTACTTTTACGTTCATGTCATTTTGTATGCTACATGCCAGATTAGTTTGATGATCCAAGCATGTTGTAATAGCTTTAACTGTCGTCATAACTTTTAGACCACTAACAACATTAAGAAAATGGCCCCATCATACACTGAAACAATATAGGAAAAAAACTTGAGTGACGAACTACTATCAGATATTCTAATGAATCGGATAAATGAAGATATGCATTAAAATGTAGAAGAATTACCTTGATTGTATTAATTTTGATTCATGATGTGTTCTTGAAAATCCTTTTACAACTTTTATATAAGGTAGAGACAAATAATGGTGAAAGTTGGATGAGTATTGATGTAGTTAATTACCTAAGAAAAGAAAAGAGAAGATCATATAAGTAATCAAATTACCAATTGATATATAAATGTAGAGAAATCGTAGGATTTCTGAGAATAAGGAAAACAAATTTAAAAGATGTGAGGAGAATGAGTTTTGAATAAAGCTTAGAAGTTGTAACTGTTTTGAATTCAAAGGGTAACTTTAAACTTGAAAACTCCAACAATTATGATAAAATGGGGGAATTGTAGCCATCTCCAAAATTGTAAGTAATTAATTCAAAATTAAAGCATTTATCTTTAACTCTTTTTTTTTTAATAAAGTCACTGTAATATATAGTCGCCTACTCTTTATCTTGAGCCGGGGGTCTATCGAAAACAGTCTCTCTACTTCTTCGGAGGTAGCAGTATGGACTGCGTACATCTTACCCTTCCCAGACCCCACTTTGTAGGAACACACTGGATTTATTGTTGTTGTAAAGTCACTGTAATATAAAATTTCTACATATCAAATTAAATAAATGCAGATAAGTTGTTATCATTTATATATAAAGCTTACACTTCTATCGTATGATAACCTATATGTTAATTAAATAAAACAAAGTGAATTTTATTTTTAAATTATAGGATCTCATCAAATCTCTCATGATGAACTTCTTATCAAATATTTATTAATGTTACATTTGGTTATATTTAAAATAACTTATTTATCTCTATAAATATAAAGAAATTTTATGGAGCCGTATAAGATTCTAATAGTGATTGTGGTTATTTTATTTATGTATGATAAAGCAAATAATGTTGATTGTGGTTATTTTATTTATGTATGATAAAGCAAATAAGTAAAAGAGATTTTAATTTTTTTAATAAAAGATTTAAACATTAATTGTTAAAAATTTAAACTTTGAAAAAGATATATATAATGAAAAGTGTGGCAAATTAAGTAATTGTAAGAATTTGATTTTTCATCAAATTCTAAAGGAGTAACTGAAAGTATAAAAAAAACTGCAAATTAATTATAATTAATAATTAATAATATATTTTTGTGGAGGACGTGGGGGAGGAAAGTATAAAAATAACGTGCACGTACTACAATTGATTAGTATACATTCTTTTAAAATATTATTTTAATTTTCTGTTATATTATCTTCCCTTTTTAAAATGTAGAAATTAGTGTTGAAAATTTGTAAAAAATAAAATGATGATTAAAAGAAAGAGATGTGTATTATCCTACAGATGAAGTGAGTGACAATACCTAATTACAATGTATTGTGTAAAATAATCATGTTGCGCGTTATTTTATAATATTTTTCACTTGTAAAATTTGGCAGGATATTTTGAAAATTTTCGCGATAAGATGATTACTCTGCAAATAAAAGAAACTATTTAATATCAATATTGAGGATTCCAAACAAGAACATGATTTTGGTGATACTAACTAAATGTTTAACATGAAGTAGGAACAAAAAAAATTAATGAGAAGTTGAGAGAAAGTCGAGGTTTGTAAGATAAATCGATTATTATTAGCATCAATAATAAGAAATCATGTGTAATTTACAATAAAAATCGGTATATAGATATTTGCAAACAAACAGGAAATTCACAAAGCAAGAAGCAAAAAAAAGTTTGAAAAATATTTTTGAAGGAGAAAAAGAAACAAAAGTCAGAAAGAATTCAAGAAGAAGTGCAAATTACCCTTTTGACCAGCAGCGTTCAAAATCGAGCATGAAATAATCTTCTGATTGAAATTTCTTCCATACAATTTTGACATCTTGATTGAAAAGAAAAATAAAGAGTTCAAAGAAAAAATAAAATTGAAATAATAGTAAAACTTGAATGTGATCAAACTGAATAAAAATTGGATTCTTGAACATATTAGTGTCATGCTTTTAAAAAGAAAAAAAACTAACTACTAATTGAAGAGTGTGGTGCGGAGAAGTTAACAGACGTGGAGATGTAAATTTACTCAAAATATAACTTGCAAGTAGTTGTTGTTTTCTTCTGCACATATTATTTATATTTATTGGTGGACTTTTAAATTTTCAATCAATTATGCAGTTAAAAGTAGTATTTTGGACGAATTTTGCTACTGAGGAATAATTATGGAAAATTTATTTAAATATTTAATATAAATAATTTGATAAATTACCACAAAAAAGTATTCGGTTCTTATTAAAATTTAATTTTTAAGTTTAAATAATATACATTACTTTCACAAAAAAAAGAGCAGTTGATGTTTTAATTAAAAAAGGAGAAGCAGTTGAAATACGTAAGTTTAATTAAGAATTAACTTTTAAAATAAAAAATAAATATTTAATAACAACAATCTGTAACTTCTCAAGAAAACAAAAGAGTCATAAATGTGATTTACAAAGAAAAGAGTACTAAACGTGCGTGGAGTTAATTTCCAAGATTTTAGGAGAAATCGGGAAAAGTTAGTTTAAATATATAGTACTACACCCGTATTATATTAGTTGTATGTTTTTGCTAAATATAATTGTTTTATTTTATTTGCTTAAATTTTAAAATTAAGAGAAGTTTATTATATTTATTTCAATTTTACCCTTATCATAAAATGACTATATAAAGTGTATTTAATCAAATTTATATTTTTTGAATAACAGGGTAACTTTAGTAAAACAAACCTCCATTAAATATTTTCTTAAGATGAGTGTCAGGTCAATAAGAGTCAATTAAAACGAAATGAAGTCATATAAAATATCTATCATATTACTTGACATATTTGTTAAGAAATTTTGTCTTCAAAATAATTGAAATATTTAAATAATCAAAAGATAATTGGATATATTTTTTCAATTTTATCCTTAATAATTTAATGAAAGAGTAATTAACTATATTTAATGTGAATTTAAGAAAGTCATATTAGTCAATTTATATTCTTATTAAAGTTGTATAAAAAAACATGCCAAAAAATATGAGAAACTAACTTCGTACCAAAAAAAAAAAAAATAAACGTGCTAATTATCCCAAAAAATAATGTAAACTGTTTGCAATTTTTATTCTTCTATAAAAAGGAGCAAATAGATAATCATCGTAATGATAAAAAATAACTGCTGACTTTTTAAAAAAAAGTACTGCAAAATACAAATAACTCAACATTTATTAAAATTTTAAATTAATAAAATAATAGTAACTATTAACTAATTTGTCCTAAAATTAATAAATGGCATTGTTACATTCTGACACTTGGCAAGTTTTAGAGCAAGACTTTCTTGCTATTTAATATATATAGATATTTTTAACAAAAAAATGAAACAAATATTAAAGAAGGTATGGATTTTGAGAAATGAAGTGTGATAGAAGACAGTATTTTGAGACAAAAATCTAGAGCACAATGGATAAAGCTGGGTGACTCTATTAATAAGTATTTTTCTAACCACTAGAGTTGGCATGGTGGTTCAGCGCCATGTTCCTTAAGCAAGAGGTCGGGGGTTCGATCCCCGCCTCTGGCGAATGGAGCAAATTTTGTGGTCAGTTTTCCTACCGCTTAGTGCGCTAACAGAGGAACGGAGGATTAGTCTCACGGCTGCCGGCTGTGGGAATACCTTGAAAACCAAAAAAAAAAAGTATTTTTCTACTGTGACCAAGGAGAGAACTCATAAGAAGCAGTTGGTGGAACTAACCTCTCTCAATAGCCAGAAACTAACATCTCCTGCGAAAATACAAGATGAAATTATTGGATTTTATAAATCACTTATGGGAACTGTTGTTCTTGAACTGCCAACAGTCAATATCTTGACAATGAAAAAGGAGCCTATATTGACACATGATCAAAGAGTTGAATTGAGCAGAGATGTAACAGCCAAGGAGATAGTGAATGCTTGAAAGGCTACTGATGGTGATAAATCCCTTAGAATAGATAGCTGCAATGCACACTTCGTCAAGAAGTTGTGGCATGTTATTTAACATAATGTGGTGAAAGCTGTTAAAGAAACTTTTTGTAACTGGAAGATTGAACAAAGCTGTGAACTGCTCTTTAATCACTCGTCTAAAAGACATCTTGCCCAGCAACTACAAAGGAATATCGACCAATTACTTGTTGCTCAGTGCTTTACAAGATCATTACCAAGGTGATAGTTGTCAGGCTATAGAAGTTTATTGTCGTAGTCATAAATGAAACTCAATCATATTTTATCCCTAGAAGGAAGATATTATACAACATCATACTTGCAAATGAGTTGGTGAAAGCTTATCACAGAAAACACATATCCTCTATATGCATGCTAAAAATAGACCTCCAAAAGGCTTATAATTCTGTGGAGTGGATATACTTAAAACAGGTAATTAATGGATGTACTATGTTTTCTTAAGAAATTTGTAAAATGGATAATGGAGTGTGTCAGCATTGTTAACTATTCCTTCATGATAAATGGAGAGCCTATATTTTCTTTCAATGATGCGAAAGGATTGAGGCGGGGTGATACTATAATTCATGTTTGCCAAAGCAATTGAGTTTCTCAGTAGATGCTTATCAAAATTGCAGGACAATCTGATACACTAAAAATTTGGAAACACAAGAAAAGGCACAAAACACACACCAAAATCAGTCCACAAGCTAAGATAGCCCAGGAATCCTTTTGGTGACCTCTCTCGGATTCAAGAACACAACAAGAACACTATGTAATGAGGTGTTTAACACCTATTTTCCAATAGCAACCCAAACTATTTTAGCTACAAGATACAATAACGACAATGTAGTAACAATAACAACACCTCACGGGTTAGAGTACAAGAACAACAAACAAACGATTGTAACAATAAAATGGATAGAGATTTAGACAAGTGAAGGTATAATTTTAAGAACTAGATAATTAGGTGGACTCTTGGAACCTTAACACTACACGCGACAAACACCTAACTCCTATGTTGGCACAAGAGGAACTTTACCTCCTCTAAACACCAACGTATCAAGCTAACATCGCAATATAAGTGATATCCACACTTAGGCAGCCCTAGTTATGGTTTGGTGACTTTTCCAAGCCCTACATCTAAAGAGAGAACTTACAATGTATCAAAATAGCATCATTGAACAAACTAGAGAAATAGGTCCTAAGAGGTTTTACTTATAGTACTTTACAAAAAAAGACAAAATGACTACACTACCCTTAATGAAAGAGTGGACATGGAGTGCATTTTGGGCAAAGTGAAGTGACCAAAATGCCCTCAATGAAGATGACCCAAAACCGTGAGCCATTAAGTGTCCAAAATAGTGAAGCCTCAAGTCTTCAATGTCCCAAGCAATCTTCCACTCACGGCCTTGATGAATAGTATGCTCCATGGTAGGCTCAAAATGGGTCTTTCTTGCATATTCTCGTGCCTTTGGGGTGACCACGTCTTGAGCCTTTAGGTGATGGCCTCCAATCATGTCTTCAAAAATTAGGGTGGCCATTTGACTTGTATCATTCTCCCCTTCTTGAAAAGAATTTGACCTCAAATCCAAACCTTGCAAGAACAAAGAGAAGACAATCAAGCACCACTTCCTCATGACATGAGGGTTAGAGTTAGTACAATAAAAACATCAACATGCCAAGAAGGTACACTCTTGAGATATAACCACACATCCTTTGTTTTAATCATAAGGGGAAAATTGTACAAAGGGGTTGGCTAAAGAAATCACCATCAAGGGATGGTGTCCGAATTGAAAGTAAAGTCCACCCAACATATATAACAATATCACTCAAACAAGTGGACCGACCAATAACTATCCATCCTTAACACCCTAAGAAGTTACCGAGGTCAAATAGAAGATATAACCAAGGAATTAGGCCTCGGCCACTCTCACTCTCCCCTAGGGTGCCATCCTCAAAGTTAAGCATACCCTCTTTATTACCATTGAAAATATCATGAACAAAAAGAGGGTTGAGAGAGGTGTTCCACAAGTCAACTTCAAATAAAGGATTCTCATACATGCACTTATTACTAGTTTTAAAATCTCCACTAGGAGTATGCCCAATATAAGAAACACATAAAGAAAAAGTAGATGGAATTTCTAAGCATATATCACCTTCTCTTTCACAAGAGTAGTCCTCACATACATACAAACCATCACAGGCAGCCCAAGGACCGCAATCAAAACCGTCTTCATAAAGACAATCATGACTCGGGTTTTCTAAACATTCAAGCAAATAAAGATCATCTTCACCCGGTTGATCATTTTTCTCACCCTCACTAGTTGTTGGCAACTTGCATACCAACGAAGACTCGCCTTGGTTTTCACAAGGGTCAACTAGTGTGTGAATACTCTCGTCACTTGGTAATGGAATGATAGTCAAGTTATAAGTGCTAGCACTAGATGGACACAAATCATTCTCATGAGGAGAATCAATTTTGTCATCTAAAGGGCCAACTAGTGCTTGTGTATCTACAACAAGTGTTTGGTCCTCATGCGACCTAACAACATCAAGAGTACAAAGGGGAGACTCAAGCACCTCTACCCTAGGCAAAGTCGCATGTACACCCACTTGGCTCCTACTAGCCACAACACAACATTCGAAGATCATAGGAGTGTAGGGGATAGCGTTTTTACCTCGTAGCTCACATGAGCTACGGTCTTTATCTTGACGTGTGCCCGGGCAGCCCACTTTCTCCCTTTGACCTACCATACGATCCAACTTTTTATTTTCCATAGCTAGGTCTTGGGACATAGTGTCAAGGTAGGCAAAAATGACATTGGTTATGTTGTTGTCCATGGGTTGAGAGGTTCAAGACGCGGTTCCCTTGTAATTGTACCTAAAAAATAAAAGAACAAGCTTACAAAGCAAAGCACAAGTTAGTTCGAACCAACCTCACCATACTCTCACACACTTGATCGTCTCACACTTGAATTAACAAGTGTTGCAAGTCGGCTTATAGTTCATGATGAGTCGAGGGGTGAGTCTACTCCTTGGTCGGAATGAATTCTTTATTTGAAAACTCAAGGAAATAATGTCCGAACTTGAACCAAGAAATACTACGATTCCAAAACAAAAAAAGCATAAAATAACGGTAACACGAAAAAACGTATTCAAAAACTAATTTACAATCTAGTAAAGGAATACTAGCTTGTCGATTTGTTGTTAGAGTCAACAAACGAAACTAGGAATCAACAATAAGAAACTAAGAAATTAAAATTTGAGCTTAAAATTATTGCATGAACAGTAAAAAAATAATGACGTGACAGCCACGTATTGGTTGCAATTTTTAACAAGTTATTTTTCAAATTTCAAGTCTTGGGCAAATTATAATTTGGAATTGGTGGGAATTTATTTAAAAAAGAAAATTACAAGTCTTTTGGAGCTCCTTTTCAATCCAAATTTTAAGACATGGCTTTCTTTGTCCTTTCTCCTCAAAACATGGACCCTTAAAATATGGAAGGTGGTTGGAAGGGGTTGTAAAATCTTTGATTATGTAAGAAAAGTATTTGATTCACAAGACTAACAGAATACACACTCCTTTTCTTCAACTTCTAAGATCAACAATCATTTTTTTTCTTCAACACTATATGGAGTTGGTGAAGAACACCAAGAACACAAACTTTGAGTCTTGAAGTTCTAAGGTTCAAGTTGGACCTCCCAAACAACAACAACACCTTTTCAAGCTTAAATCCACAACACAATCCCCACAATACACGTTCAAAACTTGAACCAACAACAATCGGCCAAAACAGTCCACCACAACAAGGTTTAATACACGGCAAAGTTTTCAAGTTCACAACAACAAGATCAACAATTATAAGCTCAAACTTAGATATAGACTCAAAGTTTTAGTGAAGAACAAAAACTAACACTAGAAACACTCAAGACAAGTAAAAATCTCGGCCAAGACACAACAATAACACAATTTCGGCCAAGAACACAAACACGGACAAATTTGATTTTTTTTCTGGAATTTGCAGTTTTTTTTAACAATTTTTTTTTAGTTTTTTTTTTCAATTCTCAAGCCCAAGATTGATCTTGTTAGAATAAAATTAAAAATGACTCTGATACCAAATGATATACTAAAAATTTGGAAATACAAGAAAAGGCACAAAACATACACCAAAATCAGTCCACAAGCTAAGATAGCCGAGGAACCTTTTTGGTGACCTCTCTCGGAGTCAAGAACACAACAAGAACACTATGTAATGAGGTGTTTAACACCTATTTTCCAGCAACAACCCAAACTATTTTAGCAACAAGATAACAATAACGATAATGTAGTAACAATAACAACACCTCACGGGTTGGAGTACAAGAACAACAAACAAACGATTACAACAATAAAATGGATAGATAGTTAGACAAGTGAAGGTATAATCTTAAGAACCCAAGAATTTGGTGGACTCTTGGACCCTTAACACTACACGCGACAAACACCTAACTCCTACGTTGACACAAGAGGAACTTTACCTCCTCTAAACACCAACGTATCAAGCCAACATCGCAACACAAGTGATATACACACTTAGGCAGCCCTAGTTACGGTTTGGTGGTTTTTCCAAGCCCTACAACTAAAGAGAGAACTTACAATGTCTCAAAATATTATTATTGAATAAACTAGAGAAATAAGCCCTAAGAGGTTCTACTTACTTTACAAAAGAAGAAAAAATGACTACACTACCCTTAATGAAAGGGTGGTCATGGAGTGCATTTTGGGCAAAGTGAAGTGACCAAAATGTCCTCAATGAAGATGACCCAAAACCGTGAGCCATTAAGTGTCTAAAACCGTGAAGCCTCGAGCCTTCAATGTCCCAAGCAATCTTCCACCCACGTCCTTGATGAATAGTATGCTCCATGGTAGGCTCAAAAGGGATCTTTCTTGCATATTCTCGTGCCCTCGGGGTGACCACGTCTTGAGCCTTTAGGTGATGGTCTCCAATCATGTCTTCAAAAATTAGGGTGGCCATTTGACTTGTATCACAATCACCCTTCAAGTTCCACCTAAATGTGCAGGATTAGGTATAATTCACTCGTGTATTGCTAATGATCTCTTACTTTTTGCAAGAGGGGACTTAGTTAATGTTTGAACTCTATTCCAATTCTTTCAAAGGTTTTCTCAGGCTTCAGGCCTCATAGCAAACATAACGAAGAGTAGTTTTTATTGTGGTGGTATAACTAAAAAGAAAAGGACATCCCTTTTTCAGAATTTTGGTTTCAAACTTGAAGAATTACCTTTTAAATACTTGGGCATTTCACTATCCACAAAAAAACTAACTACTACCCAACGGTGCCCCTTGATAGAGAAAATCACTAGTAGAATTGCTTTTTGAACCTCTAAGAAACTCTCTTATGTTGGGTGGGTGCAATTAGTACAATCAGTCTCATTTGGCATCCAAGCATATTGGTCTCGATTGTTTTCTATCCTTTCTAAGGTCTTGAAAATCATAGATGCATATTTCAGAAGTTATGTTTGGTCAGGAATTAGCAATATCACTAGAATAACTTTTGTTGCTTTGGACAAAGTATGTATGCACTATTCAGCCGGGGGTCTTAGTAATATATCCATTTGGATTAAGGCCCCTCCTTCAAAAACTTGTTGGGACCTTCCTCACAAGAGTGACAAGCCTTGAATTAGATGGATTCATAGCTTCTATATTAAATCTGCACAGGTGTCAACAGTCCCTATCTCTCAACAAGCATCATGAATGGTCAAAAAAATAGTTGCAGCCTTGACACATGTACAAATGATGGCAATGCAAACAAACGTTACAATAAGAATGATTTACTTAAAGCTACTAGGTGATGAGGCCAGGGTGGCTTGGGAGAGTGCATATGGAGCAAGACCAAAGGCAAAATTCTGGATTTGATTGCAAATTCATAATAGATTGATGACTGCAGACAGATTACTTAAATGGGGACTAGTTGTTGATGAGTTCTGCAAACTCTATTCTGGCATCAAGAATCTAGAGACCACTTGTTTCTCCGCTGTGTCTGCTCCAAGAACCTGTGGCATAGACTGCTTGGGTGGATAAATGTGATAACCTTAGATGCTACTTCTTGGTAGGATCATGAAGCTTGGGTGATCAAGAAGACCAAAGGTAAGTGTGTTCAAGAACAACTTATCAGGATGATTTGTGCAAGCAGTTTGGATGAAAAGAAACCGAAGAGTGTTTAAGAGCAAGCGTCAGCAATGGACATGTTTGGCGAAAGAGATAGCATATGTTTGTAATGTGACAGTTAACTTGGGTCTTAGAGCTAGACAACAACAACTGCAGTTGTAGGCTAAATTTGATATACAGTTGGTGGTCTTTGAGTATTTTTTGGTAATTAATATACAAGCTAGTAACCAAAAAAAATAGTAGTAATTATTTACTTAGGTACTTGTTAGTTGACACATGATCTTAGAAGACACCATAAGCAAAACTGTACTCACTTTTGGCAGAGAAAATCTTGCTTAATTAAATTCAACATCTATGCAAAATACAAATATTCAGCAGTCAGCACCCAACTAGTGGAATAAAACATAGAAGCTCAACATAATTTATCTTCAACATGGTCGAAGTTTACACTATCAATATACTTTTGACTGTGTATGCATTGTATATTGTATAGGTATGTGTATGTATGCAGTAATATACTTTTAGTATAAAGTATATATTACTTGTACATTGAATACATATTTTGTAAATTACATGTCCGAATAGTATTCAACTGTAATTTTTCCATACAATAACTTGTACCAGCTTGTGAGTTGCTCCTACTTTTTCACTTTAGAATAGTTGATTGCAGCCTTGAAAATGGAATCAAAAGCAAATTCAATACAAGATTTTAACTTGTTTGGATCTATAAAATCTTTCTCCACAACTATTGCAATTCTAAGTTTATCCACATAGCTCACCATCGTCACTGAACAACTCTGCAAAAACAAAATAAACATATGTAGCCACTTAAACATCAAGAATTAGTCATGCACACAAAAATTATACACGTACGCAGTGGCGGAACTAGAATTTATAGAAAGGAGGTTCAAAATATATGAAGTAAGAATCAAAAACAGGAGAAGAGGTCAAAGAGGGTTCAAAATTACAATATTTATGTAAAAAATTACTTTAATCATGTATAAACGGTAGGATAGAATTTTTCGCCGAAGAAGGTTCGAGTATACCATTGCTAGCTCCGCCCCTGCGTGCTGACCGGTCATTATATTTCCATTTTCTTGTAATAATTAAACGTAAAATGATCATTTGGTACACAAAGCATTTCGCATTTATGTGGGATTGTGGAAGGACCATACACCAAGGTATTTGATGTAGACTGTCTATCCTAATGCAGATATTAGTGTCTATTTCCACGACCCGAACCCGAAACATATAGATCATACGAAAACCACTTAAATTTACCGTTGCTCCAAGACTCTCTTTTGATAGAAAAGATTAATTAGAAAATAATGAAGGCATGCATGCACCTGTGGAGACCCAGTGACAACAAAATATAATCCTTTAACAGGATGATTAGCCAAAGCCATCTCTTCTACTGGCCCTATCAGATTTGTCAATGCCATGCTCGTGTTCTTCAATGTTCCATGAATAAATCGAGCTGTTGCCTAAAATTCAAAAACAATTATTGTACTTACCAATTTACGCTTATTAATGAGAAGCTTTTATCGACACACAGATGTTACGACATGTTTATAACTACAGGTTATAAAAGATTTAATTAGCTAGGACCCATTTGGACATGACTTTCTTTTTTCCATAAAATTATGTACACAACAATGTTTGGTTACACATCATCAGAATGATATATTTATGAGTTTTTGAAGATGAATTTTTCAAGTAAATTTATTTTTCTCACAATTTTTTTTTTCTCAAGTGAAATGTATGTTTACACAATTTAACTTGCACATACTATCGTTAACTTAGACTTCAAATATCTTTTTTTCCAAATATCACTCTATTCATGATATATCATACATAACTTATTTTAGATCATAAGGGCTCGTTTGGTTGGAGAACAAGTTATTCCAGGATTGTTATTCCAACCTCAATTAGGTATAAAAATATAGTTCGGAATAAGTTATCCCATGATTTTATCTCAACAAACATGAGATAAACTCATTCTAAAATAATCCCGGGATTAGTTATTTCTTATCCCTCGTACCAAATGAACCTAATTAAGTTCCAAAAGCTTTTATTAATTTTTTAAACCAAGTGTTGATTGATCAAACTATGTCATATAAATTGAAACGGAAAGAGCACAGAAAGAACATACCTCAGGACCTCTTAGCTTCCTCAAGAAATCAAGCAATTTACTAGTAAGCCAAATTGAAGCAGAATTCCTTTTCCTCTCGATAATTCTATGAGCTTTCTGAACAAACTCAAGAGGATTTTTATTATCATTATTTTTACTATTAGTTAGTTTTGGTAATGAGACAGGCAAAAAAGTGAAGTGATTTCCCCATGGCATATCAGAATTAGGCCTTATCATGTCACTAACTGACTTGTAACTTCCACCAAGTGCCCTTGTGTTGAATAAAACCAAAGCACAACATTTTCCATTGCATGATTCTTTGTTTACTCCTTCCATGTATAATCTTGTTCCATATACAACTATCCCCGTTATCACATCGTTTATTGTCTGAAAAAAAAAACAGGAATATTAGAAATAGTATCGTTTTCGGTTGTTATATGATGTCACACATCAGCAAGTTAGACACAACAATTCGGTGAAGTGCAGTTCGTGCAGTCCCACCACTACCAGACACATGTATGCAGTTCTTTTGAAGATCCATACGTACCAAATTAATTCAAACTCCATTTATTGCCATCGTCTTTCGTATTGGGAAGCAGAATCAAAATTTTAAATTTATGAATTTAAAATTTTAACTCCTTTAAGTTATTGAGCTCTAAATTTAGATAATTCGCATATATATATCTAGAAAAAAAAAAACTACAAAAGCAAAACATAAAATTTAAACTAAAATTATTGAATTTAATCAAATCAATCGATACGCTCTGCACTTGCTCTGGCCATATAGCTTCACCTTGAAAATATGTCTTATGCAAGTAGTAGAAATATCTATTTTCTTATCTAATTTCAAGAAATCTTCAGAAAAAAAATTAACTTGATTAAAATATAAAGAGAGTATTCATCATCAATATATTTAGTTTAACCAATTATATCACGTTATACTTTGCTTTGCAGATTACCCATTTCACTTATTATTATTCACGAATATGTAATTGTAATCTTTAAGATGATCTTATAAGCATAAAGATTTCATGTGTATAATCAATTACACAAAAGTTAATTAGCTCTAGCAAAAATAAAAACACATATAACCTTTTCTTTCAAAAACATATGTAAGGATGAAATGAATACTTACCACATTCAAACGAGTCTTAATTTGCTTGAGGCTATCAAGAGAAAAAGTCGCGGTAGCTAAAACAATTGGCCTAAATTCAACCCCAATGTCACCGGATCGAAGCGCGGTTCGATCATCTTCCACTAAAGTACTCTTCAAAGTACTCCATCCAAAATCATATACTGTATTCACAATTCCCTTAAAAAATCGAGGTACGATTTTAAAATGACGAATAAATCCTCTATTTTTATTCGAATTATTTAAATTCGATTTTTGTCGGGATGGAAACGTTAAAGGAAGTGAAGGATTATCAACTCTTTGCAAACAAGAAAGAAGAGCTCCCATTAAAGAATATCCATCTCCAAGAGAGTGATGAAGTTTGAAAATTACATTTCCAGCTGCATTGCTTGTTGGGTATTTGAATATGTGAATTTCCCAAAGTGGTCGATTTTCGGGGAATTGTTGCGTAGATAAGTTTGATATATAAGTGGACAAGCACTCATCGTAGAAATCCAGTGATTTTTTAGTTGGAAATATTGGGGTTTTAATATGGTCTTGGTAGTTCACTTCGACTCGCTTCCATTTCCTTGTTCCTCTCTTTCCTGTCACCTATTTATACAAGAAAAAAATATCACTAACCAAGTTAAAAAGAGATTTGAAAAATAGCATTTTCAAGAATTCTGATAAAAAGATTAAACATGTAAAAAAAATAAGTGGCACACATTTCATTCACTAAAAAAATATCATGTCAAGTGAATTAATAATTTATATATAATATATAGTTTTCTATTGCGATGTTTTTTGTGTGGGTCATTTTCTTTTGAAAAGAGAGGCTTTAACCCTTTCTAGTTCTTCTCATCCATGATATATTTATCAAATGCGATTTGGTACAATTTCAAAATATTATATATGGATTTACCAAAAATATATATATATTATATATGGAAGCCTCATGTCACTGAACGAATGTGTTACTACTTTCTTGAGCAAAATTCAGAAATAGCATACTTATCCCCTTAATTATGAGTTTCATAACAACAGTTTCATAATTACATAATATAGCAAGTTATATTTTGTATTTTTACAAACTGTTGCTACAAAAAAATACAAATACATATGCTACAAAATGTAATTTGATAAAAGCTTCGCTACTTTTTATAATTTAATACTTAAATATACTACTTTATGTATTTTTTTTTACTTTCAATATCAACTTCGAAGAATAGTGGAAAATATCTTCCTACATATATACATGTTTAGTTACGATTTTTAGCAACCTTGGCAAAGAAAAATGAAACTTCATAAAGAAGTCAAAATAGGAAGAAATGAGAGATGTGTCACTCGTTTAGATCATGAGCTGGCACAAAAGTAAAAACATGGTGGATTTAAAAAAAAAAAAAAAAAAAAAAAGGAGGGCAAGAGAGATAGTTGCACACCATGATTGAGGAAAATCTTGGATTTATAGGAACAAATACATCTTTAAGTAAATTTATGGGAAGTGATTCTTCATATTCAATTGGAATTTTTGATTCCAAGACAGCAATCACAGAGAGTGATAAATTGTTACTATTCAAATATTGTGAGCTTGGACTTGCTGGCTCAAATACTACTTCTTCTTCCAATGCTATATCCATTTTCTTGATTAATACTACAAGAATAGTACTATTGTGTAACACTTAGTTTTAATTAGCATTTGGCATGTAAAGTGTGAGTATTTATATATAGATAGAGGCTAATAAAGAAAATGAATCATCTTGTGTGAAATAAATAGTGTTTATGTTGGAAAAGTCCTCCTTGATTTACTTTAACTTTAATTATTGATAGAGATATTTATTTGCCTTGATTGGACAAAATATATAAATAGTAAAGTGCTTTTCATACTTCTTTTTCAAAGAAAAAAAAAATATGAGAAAACGACGAAGAAACTTTAGATGATCTAAATTACTAATATGGTACCCAACAAATATATAGATTTAGTATATTTAAGTATAACACACATATACTAAACATTGATATTTATTGTATACCACTCTTTAATTTACCGTTTATTCTAGGATGGTTAGATTTGTATGTGGGTCAAAAGCACACATTACGATTTAGCTTCAAATTAGTAGTGAGAGTTTGTAAGAGAATAAATTATTTGAAATAATAAGACAAATAACAAGTAAAACGGAGATTGAGAGTAAATTTGAATAACTACCCGATCTGCAATACTTTTAGCAATAAGTGAGTTAGTGATCGTGAATGTTTGACAAACGATCTCTATTGAGGCTATTTTATTCCATTCACATATTGATAAGTTTCTTTTTTTTCTTACGCGTAGATTGTATTTATCTGCTCTTGAAAGAATTATTCGTTCTAAGTACTCTTTCAACGAGGAGTCATTACAACAAGGGTTCGTTATTGAAAGTAATAAACACATTATCCAAATAAATTAACCCGATATAGGTGTGCATAGACTTTATGTATTTAACTAAACTCAATTATTTAAATTATGACAATTCACTATCTTCCAAATTAAATGCAATTAGGACATTGGAGTATTCTAGTGGTCTTAATAAAGTTGAAGTATTGCACGAGTATGACTTTTTCGTATCCAATTTAATTTGAGTTGGAAAATGCTTGACATCTAGGGTACAATATTACATTGTCATAAACTAATTAAACCAAGTTAGGTGAGTGATTGTTGATTGATTACCAAGTGTCATCACAATTATCGAATACGTGGTTATTACTAATACATCCACTATATGGTTCAACCTCAATAGTGCCCCATGAAAATGAAACCATATTGTTGAAGAGTTAATATAGGGGTGTCAAGTGGGCCGGCCGACCCGATCCGTCCCGGCCCTAGTACCTAACCCGGTCCGGTAAGTTCTAGGGCTTTAGGGTTTCAGGTCCCGGGCCGGTTATTTTGTTAAAATGGACCCGGCTAACCCGATCCGAACCAAGCCCGGTTCAGGTCCGCCGGTTAACAGGCCCGGCCCGGAAAAATTTAAAAAAAAAAAGATACTTTGGATTTTGGGTCAAACTAGTCGTTGGCCCAACGGCTATATAGCCGTTTTTGGGTCCAAACGGCTAGTTTGGGCCCATTTATTAAAAAAAAAAAAAAAAATTAAAAAATATTTTTTAATCCCCAAAAAATTTTAGTTTAATTTAATTTATATTATGGATAAATTAAGAAATCTCGCTACTATAGGTGTTAAAAAAAATTTTCCCGGAAGCGGTAGTGGTAGTAAAAAGCGAATTACTAGCGGTAAAGGTAGTTCAAGTAGTAGATATACCCGTGTGCCTTCGCCTCCGGTACCGCTTGGTACACCTTTTGAGGAAGAAATAGGTGTAGATGCTCACGATATGGATTATGTAAAAGCTCAGGAAAATTACGGTACAGAAGAAGAAAATGAAGTAGATGCGATTAATTTAGACGAAGATAATGAAAATATTGCTGAGACACCCGCAGTAGGAGATGCAAACGTTAGATCTGAATCAGTTAATCTCCCTTTCCGTCCTCCCAGTGCCCCAAAACCTCGTAAAAGAATTAGTATTGCATGGCAAATTTTTGAACGTATATCAAATATTGAGGTGCAATGTAATATTTGTCAACAAATATATAAGCATAGAAGTGGAGGCAAGCAAGGGGGTACGGGTACGTTAATGAGACATATAGCTGAAGATCACAAAAGAGAGTTAAATATTGCAAAAGGTGGTGGGGATGTTGGTGGGTCAACGCAAACTAGAATGGACCCAGCAACCGGTCACGTAGCGAAGAAGTATAATAAATTGAGGGACAGGGAAGAAATAGCTAAAATGGTAGTTGTGGGTTGTTTGCCTTTTAGTTTTCCTTCTTCTGATGCCTTTATTCGTTATATACAAGCAATTTATAATCGTATGTTTAATGGTATTCCTAGAACTACTTGTCGGTCTGATATTTTTAGACTCCATTCACAATATTGTTTTTATTTATCAACATTGTTAAAAAAAATATTCAATGTAGATTGTCCCTAACTTCTGATCTTGGTTGTGTTGTAAATAAAAATGATTATTTAACCGTTACTTGTCATTGGATGGATAGTATTTTCGTGATGCAAAAACGTATTCTTACTTTTTTATATTATGAAGATCGTAAACATACTGAATAATTTATTGCTGATTCTATTGTTTAAATTGTCGGATATTATGGTATCGAAAATAAAATTTTATGTATTGCTTTTGATAATGTTTCTAACAACAAGACTGCTATAACAAAAATAAAATCTATGCTATCTCCGCCCTTGCCTGAAATTTTTCATATTAAGTGTGCATGTCATATATATAATTTAATTGTAAAAGATGGTCTTGACTTTTTTGAGCTTTATATTGAAAAAATTCGTCTTGCCGTGGTTTTATTCAAGGAAATAATCATAGATCGAGAATTAGAGAATTTAAAGTTAAATGTCAAGAAAATGGACTTACACCGATTTTGATGCCTGAGGAAATTGATACTAGATGGAATTCTATGTATGAATTTTTAAAAACTTGTTATAAATATAGAATTTCTATTACACTAGCTTTTAACCAACATTGCGGTTCATTTGCTGATTCTGCTGATTGCATGCTACATAATTCTGATTGGGTTGTAATTAATGATCTTGTTAAGTTTTTAGAAAAATTTTATGTAGCTACGGTTGAATTTTCCGGTGCTTATTATCCTACTGTTTGTAATATTTTGGCATATATAGCCGATATTTCTGGTTTGCTCAAAGAATATAAAAATAAAGAAGGTTATAAAGAAGACGTTGGCTCCATGTTTACGAAAAAAAATATTTTTTTCCGATTCCCCCTATTTACTTGGTTGGTGCTATGCTAAATCCGTGCATGAAATATAATCATATGTGTCACTTTAGTACTCTTATTTATACTAACTAAGAAATAAATACTAACCATGATTCTGAACAAGTACAACCTGATTTGTGGACGGCTACGACTGATGCAAAGGATTACATAGAAAAACTATATAATTACTATGCTAATTTATTTGATTTAGCCATACCTACAAATATCACTACAACTGTCGCTCCTCATCCCCCGAGGAGCCATCATCTTCTAAAAGGCCGGCACATAGTGGTTTTCTGATTCGTTTTATGATTTAAATTGTTGGAACGGTGTTGATGAGAGAACTTACACATCAACTTATCGGGAAAAGCTGAAATATTATCTTCGAACGGCACCAGAGGATCGCAGACGACGGATCAACATGTTGGATTGGTGGAGGAGTAATGAAACACAATATCCTGTGCTTTCAAGATTAGCTAGAGATATCTTGAATGTTCCAATGTCAACCGTTGCATCAGAGAGCGCCTTTAGTCAGGGACGACAGCAGCTTGGAGACAATCGACACTCATTGGGAAGCAATGCAATGAATGTTCTAGTTTGCCTCAGAGATTGGATTAAAGCGGAAAGAAGAAACCAAGGAATGGAACCGGAGCCGAGCGACGAGTTGAAACTTGAAGAAATTATGACTTCATGGGAGAACTCAGCAGAATCAAGTCCAATGCATGGTTTTGCCCCCGTTGACTTCGACTATCCTATGCAAGTTTCCATTAATATTAACGTGAATGAGTTGGAAAAAAGGATGCATAACTTATAGATTTTTCATTCATGTAAATTATAAATTTTGGATCATTTTGCAATCAATAAAATTCCCCAAATTCATTCACTCCTTAGTCCTTGGCTTTTTATTTTTTTTCATTTAACGATTTAAAATTTTAAATTGAATTTCTAGTTTTCTACTTTAAATTAAAAACTTACTTCTAATATATTATTAATTTACTACCAAATATTATTAATTTATTATATTAAGTAGCATATGTTTTGTATATTTGTGCATATATCTTCTATAGAAGTGTATATTTAACGTATACAAGTGTATATGTTTTATAAATTAGTATATAAGTATATCTATATATATTGTAATGTATATATAATGTATTATATTTTATAAGTAGTAGTATATATACATTGAATGGTGCGTACACACGTGTATATATCTTCTATAGAAGTGTATATTTAACGTATACATGTGTATATGTTTTATAAATTAGTATATAAGTATATCTATATATATTGTAATGTATATATAATGTGGTATATTTTATAAGTAGTAGTATATATACATTGAATGGTGCGTATACATAGAATAGAGTGTATATATGTGAATAGATCTTTTATAGACGTGTATATTTAATGTATACATGTGTATATGTTTTATAAATTAGTATATAACTATACAAATATATATTGTAATGTATATATATTATAGTATATTTGATTTAAAGTATTACATATACATAGAATAGAGTGTATATATGTGAATGGATCTTCTATAGACGTGTATATTTAACGTATACATGTGTATATATTTTATAAATTAGTATATAACTATAAAAATATCTATTGTAAATTTGTAATGTATATATATTGTAGTATATCTCATTTAAAATATTACATATACATAGAATAGAGTGTATATATGTGAATAGATCTTCTATAGACGTGTATATTTAATGTATACATGTGTATATGTTTCATAAATTAGTATATAACTATACAAATATATATTGTAATGTATATATATATTATAGTATATTTGATTTAAAGTATTACATATACATAGAATAGAGTGTATATATGTGAATAGATCTTCTATAGACGTGTATATTTAACGTATACATTACTTTATGTTTTATAAATTAGTATATATATTGTAGTATATACTCTTTTTTAAGTAGTACATATATATTGAATGGTGCGTATATATGTGTATATATCTCTATAGACGTATATCTTTAAAGTATACAAGTGTATATGTTTTATAAATTAGTATGTAACTATATATATATACATATTGTTGTATATCTATATATATATATGTATATTGTAGTATATATTTTATTTAAAGTTGTACATATATATTGAATGGTGCATATATATGTGTATATATCTTCTAAAGTAGTATATATTTAAAGTATACATGTGTATATGTTTTATAAATTAGTATATATATATATATATATATATATATATATATTGTAGTGTATATATATATATATTATACTATTATAGCATATGTTTTATTTAAAGTAGTACGTATAGTCATATATAATTATATATTGAATGGTACGTATATATGTGTAATTGTTTATATATTTTTTTAAAAATATATATTGTATATTGGACTGTATATAGTGTATATTGGAGTGTATATAGTGTATATTGGATTTTTTATTTATTTTTTAAACGGGTTTGACCTGTTTTTAACTGGGTTTGACCGGGTTTTGGTGGATTTGACCGGGTTGGGTTAAGTGGGCCGGGTTAAGGTGAGTTTTAATTTTTTTACTGTTTGGCCCGGTCCTGATAACGTCAAAACCGGCCCTTAACCGACCCTCAACCCGGTTAAAATGGAAGGGCCGGTTCCGGGTTGGCCCGGCTCGGCCCGTTTGACACCTTTAAGTTAATACATAAAAATGACCCTAAACTTGACACCAAATTATAATTTTGACCTTAAACTTTGACAGAACATAAATATGACTTTTAACTATTTAAAACTGCACAAATATGACCTTCAATTCTACGTGGCAAAACGCATGTTCAACACGCAAAACTGGACGTGTCTAGCTTAAAATCGAAAGGCATAATACATAAATATGACTTTAAACTTTGACAGTGCACAAATATGACCTTTAACTATTCAAAACTGCATAAATATGACCTTTAAATGACTTTTCACTATTATTTTTTTATTATTTTTGGCTCGAAGATGAAAATGACATCTAATTTCCTTTGTCATTGCGGAAAAAGAGCAATATTGAAGATTCATTAATTAGGTGGGTCAGCCTCATACGAAAAAATCGCGCGGCTATGTATATATATTATAAAGCAGAGGACGAATTTAAGTTATATAATATATCTAAATATAATTTATTTAAATATTAAATTAAAGATGAAACTATACTAATAATAATAAAATTATAGTTTTAATAAAACGTTATTAAGGATAGTGGTAGTAGTAGTATATTAAATTAACGTTATTAAAATGTTATTAAATTAATGTTATTAAAACATTATTAAATTAATCCAGGGGCAGACCTACGTGGTTGCCATGGGGTTCACCCGAACCCCTTCGGAAAAAAAATTACGTTATATATATAAGGTAGAAAATCTATATTTATGTACGTATATTAATGTTGAACCACATGAAACAAGGCACTTAAATAGCCCAGCGGTGTTATTTGCTCTTCTTGGGCATTTCCTTCAGCCTACTGCGCGAGTTCGATTTTTTAATTAAAAAAAAAGTTAGGTGTTGCAGCTATAATAATAATAATAATAATAATAATAATAATAACAATAATAATAATAATAATAATAGTAATAATAATAATAATAATAAAAAGACATATTTTTAACACAAAAAGTAAAACTTTGGCAGTGTATATGACCTTTAACTATTCAAAACTGCACAAATATGACCTCCCACCAAGTCAACCCTTTTAATAATGTGGCACCGTGTGATTGGATTACCTTTCTACGTAGGTGCGAGTGAAACTCACGCATGGGATTGTAAAATCGGAGGTCATATTTGTTTAGGTTTTGAATAGTTAAAGGTCTTATTTATGCACTATTAAAGTTTAAGATTAAAGTGACAATTTAATGTCAAGTTTAGGTAATTTTTATGTATTAACTCAATTGTTGAAATTTTTATACAAGTTAATGGATGCTACATATTTAGGTGTTTGGTGAGAAAGAGATGGAAGAGCAGAAAATAGGAATGATTGGAGTCTAAAATGGGGAGGATTGAAGTTCAATCCTTTACATTTAATAAAGTGTTGTCAGATTTTGTAACTAAGTGTATCTTTTATAATTAATAAAGTATTGTTATATTTTGTAATAAAGTGCAAGTCGAGATGGACATAATACGGTATTGAAAAATTCAGTTCGATAATTTTGATTATTGGAAAATATTATATATATATATATATACCAATTCAATATGAATTGGTATTTAAAATTAAAGTTCAATTTTGATATTTTGTGGTACAGTAAATTAGTAATCATAGTTTATTCTACTTCAACTTACATTTACTCATATAACATAAAATTATGATTTCGACTTTTCAAAAAACATCTCAATTATGTCATACAAACACCTTACACATGTAGAAATATTTTTTTTTAAAAAATACAAGCATGTAGTTTAGCTCATTAATCAATTACGTAAAATGGACATTATTTCAATCAACATAGAGTAATTAAGTTTGAAAGTCTAAATAATTAGTTTTGTACTAATATTATTTTATATATTTGCTTGTATTATAATAATATATATGAATTGTATATGTAACCATGTGCTTCAATAATAATAATCGATATTTTAGCTTTTTTATAAATATCAATACCAAAATTTTAAATAAAATGCATATCATATACCATAATATTAAAATTATGGTATCAACAAATACATTTCCAATATGATATTTTATATTTACCATATTATGAGCACTTCAAAACAGAGTAACTATTTTTCCCTAGAAGATTAAGATGCCCATTTTCTGTCAAAACTCAAAAGCTACTACTAGTAATTCGAGCAGATGGTTCTGGCTTACCAAGTGTGGTCGAAGTGCGCAAAAATCTATTCTTTATATCGTCATTTAATTTATATTTAAGGTTAAATTTTCTTTACAAGTTTTTCGTTTTGGAAACAAATTTAGGTATACACAATTGAATGTTAAAGATTTTCATTTGGACATTTTAATCTAAGTTGTGCCATTCTTGTGAAAGTTAAATATCAAGCATTTGTATTTGAAGTTTGATGGCTTGTCAACGCCAATTTCGAGTATTTTTATTGAAGTTGTGAATTTTATAAGATCATAATTCAAAAACTTTTTTTGTTGAAGTTTTAGCTGATTTGTGAGGCTAATTTAGACATTTTTCATAAAGACATATAAAAATTGATTAAAATTTCAGTCATATATTTCTGAATATTTCTTATGTGTTGTTTGCACTTCAATTTTCAGTCACGTATGATTGAAATACATGTAAACGTTGGCTAACACCTCATACATTCTTGACTGAAGGCATATAAAATTGACTAATATTTTAGTAATATGTGTTTGGATATTCCATATATGTCGCCGGCACTTCAGTTATGTATGATTGAAATACATATATAAGTTGGCCAAAATATCAGTCAATGTGTCCGAATTATTCTTTTGTTAAGAAAAATGTAAAATTTATATAAATCCCAATAAATTTATCCCTGATTACTTACTCCCCATCCCTACTCTATGTTAAATCACAATTAGTTCTTTGTTTTGTAATTTTTGGATACATAATTAGCATTCGGATACATAATTTTGAAGCTGAAATACATCCATTTCTGAAACTATTTGGTTGAGATACACAATACATTAACTAGATCCAAGATAGATACATAATTAAAATTATGTATCCAAAAATTTATGAGTTTGTGAATATATTTGGCTGTATTTTTTTTTTTAAAAGGTAATTAATTAAAAGAATAAATATTTTATGTAGTTTAGTAAAAATAAATTGTAATGTTATGTAATTTTTTTCAAAAAAAATAAGAATTGACTCTTCTAATTTCAATAATCCAATACTCAAATCTACAATAATTAAGCTTAAGTTTCATACCTACCCGATTTCATATGTCATTGATAACAGACTTCAATCATAAAGAACCACAAATCTAACAAACCATAATAATGATTTGTCATTGTTTAGCAGACCAATTTGATTTGAAATCATTTTTATATTTTGAAATCTCTTTAAAATATTGTATTTTAATTGATATAAGTTCAAAAAACATTACTCGATTATACCATAACAAGAAAACAAACAATTTTATCTGAAGTTATCTCATAAGTGTTAGATATCAACTAAATATTTTTAAGAGATAATTAAATTAAATTAGGACAATCAAATAATGAAATAATTTCCTAACTAGTTTAGACCAATATCTCTTTCCCATGGATAACGTGGAGTCGAATCCGCTCAAGCTCAAGACCATGAGCTTATTTTTGAATTGATAAATCACAAAGTAACTTGATTTTAAAAAGCGAAAAGAGATTCCTCCCAACTCACTTTAACATTTAAACTTAATTTTTATTTATTTATCCCCTTAACATCTTTAAAATGTATTTGTTTCACCCCTCAAAACTGAATACCACTCTCACAACGGAGAGTGGGTTACACACGCGCCATGTCAGTGCCAAATCAGTGTCAGGTCATTTTCACGTAAGAAATTAGGATTTAAAAAAAAATTCCACACACATACGATTTTTATGTATTTTTGTTTTAAAAAGAAAAAAAAAAAAATATATATATATATATACTAGTTTAGAATATGTGCGTTGCACGTGTATCAAGTGTTAATTAAGAATAAACATATATAAAAAATAAATTACTGATGTGTCGGCTATTTTATTAAGTACAAATTTTTAAAAAGATAACTTAAAAGTTTGAAATAAAAAGGTTGTAATTAATTAAAGAGTAATTTAATCATTACAGTTATTTCGTAACTTCTAAAAGCACTTTGTCTTATGAAAATTTCATTTTATTTTTAGGATTCCATATTTTAATCAAAATTGAGGGTAATTTGGATAATTATAAAATCTTTAACATGTGGGGGTGTTTGGTTGCTGATAAGAATAGAGTTATTTATGTATTTAAACTATATATAACTTATACAACGTTTGGTGGGGACATAAGAAATAAATTATTGACATACTGATGGTTAATTGGTGAGAAAGCACTGCAGTCTCTTCCAGGCAAAATTGGATCACACGTACTTCTTCGTAGTCCTTTTCTTTGTTCGCTTAAAAGATTGCTTATCAAGGATTTAAAATCCAAAAACCAAGGACCTCCGTGTACCAATATTTACAGGCTTGCAAGTACTGGAATATACTAGCCTCTAGCCTCCAGGTTCTGTCTCTTATTGTTGTAGTAAGCTGGAGCTTGTTTCACTAAATGTCGGGATTCAATCGTAGTGGAATTAATTTGCTTCTTTCATTTTTCTGAATGGCATCCACTTGAATAGCAAATTTACTGGGGCTTGAAGCCCAGATCCAAATTTTCCTTTTTAAAGGTTATCTTACTACTTTTACATTAAATTGATATGTATATTGATACACGTATTTATTTGTAACAAGAGGTGTGCTTTGTTTGAGATGTTGGGATCAAATTACTTTCAGGTCGTATAGTGTAGTTATTACTACAATTCTGTAGTCTCTGATGTTCGTGAAAGGGTATTCTATTGCGAAAGTGACAAAAATGGGATGTGCATGTGTTTTATCAGATACTATTTTGCTTTATGTGGTTCTACAAATACTTCAAATTTTCTTGGGTTGGTTTCATTTTTTCCTTAACTTGTGATGGCATCTTGATTTTGAGGTCAATTTAGCTAAAGGGTACTTCTTAAGACTCTAATTTTCATGGGTTTGGTTTGAATTATTTTGAATTTGTGATGATTATTGGTTCCGAGGTACATTTACCTAAGTGTACTTTTTTCCCCTGATAATAAAGCCAAAGTGTATGTCTGAAGACCGTAATTTTTTTCTCTCTAAGATTTTTACCCTTTTAAAGTGTATATATGTGCTTTTTTTCTTGCAAATTTTCTTGGGTTTGGTTTCAATTTTTCTGAATTTATAATGGTTTTATGATTTAAGGTCCCTTTATCCAAAGGACACTTCTGACATTGGAGGAAAAAGAAGTGCCTTATAAGATGATTTTGATCAATGTTAGTGAAGTGCCTTATAAGATAATTTTGATCAATGTTAAGTGGGGCGGCTTGACGCCAGTGAATGCGTGGGAGATAGAGGAGAAGTTGGCGGGAATGGGGGTGTGAGAGTGT
The DNA here is from genome assembly GCA_030864225.1 of Capsicum baccatum var. pendulum. Lineage (NCBI taxonomy): Eukaryota > Viridiplantae > Streptophyta > Magnoliopsida > Solanales > Solanaceae > Capsicum > Capsicum baccatum. The sequence goes on from CM061556.1 coordinate 247,259,645, forward strand.
AGGGGGGACGTGGATAGTATGTGGGATAGGGTGGCTAGGTGCATCAGGAAGAATGCAAGTGAGGTGTTGGGTATTTCTAGGGGCCGGGCCGGGCATCATCGGGGGGATTGGTGGTGGAATGAAGAGGTTAAGAAGAAAGTGGGGACCAAGAAAGGGGCGTATGCTAAGTTGGTTGAGAGTAAGGACGAAGAAGAGAAGCGGGTGAACAGGAAAGAGTACAAACTAGCTAAGAAGGAGGCTAAGTTAGCAGTTACGGTGGCTAAGACGGCCGCTTTTGAGAGCTTGTATGCAGGGTTACAGGGGAAATGAGGGGAGAAAAAGTTGTTTAGACTCGCTAAGGCTAGGGAGAGGAAAGGTCGTGACCTCGACCAGGTGAGGTGCATTAAGGGGGAGGACGGTACAGTGTTGGTGGAGGACGGCCACATTAAGAATAGATGGCAGTCTTACTTTCATAGGCTCTTGAATGACAAAGGGGATAGAGCTATTGTGTTAGGGGAGCTGGAGCACTCAGAGGAGTGTCGGGATTTTAGTTATTGTAGACGTTTTAAGGTAGAAGAGGTTAGAGAGGCTGTTCGCAGGATGCGAAGGGGTAGGGCGACGGGGCCGGATGAGATACCGGTGGAGTTTTGGAAGTTCGCTGGAGAGGCTGGTGTAAGGTGGTTGACTGGATTGTTTAACGAAATCTTCAAGACGGCAAGAATGCCCGAGGCTTGGAGGTGGAGTACCATGATCCCTCTCTATAAGAATAAGGGTGACATCCAGAGTTGCAATAACTATAGGGGGATTAAGTTATTGAGTCACTCTATGAAGATTTGAGAGAGAGTGGTCGAGGTGAGGATGAGACAGATAGTGTCTATTTCGGAAAACCAGTTTGGATTTATGCCTGGCCGCTCGACGACGGAGGCAATTCACCTGGTACGGAGGCTGGTGGAACAGTATAGGGAAAGGAAGAAGGACCTGCACATGGTGTTTATCGACCTGGAGAAGGCATACGACAAAGTCCCCAAGGAGGTGCTTTGGAGATGCTTGGAGGTGAGTGGAGTCCCGCTGGCATATATCAGAGCAATTAAGGACGTGTATGATGGAGCGAAAACTTAGGTGAGGACGACGGGAGGAGACTCAGAGCATTTCACTGTCTTGACAGGATTGCATCAGGGATCTACTCTTAGTCCCTTTTTGTTTGCTTTGGTGATGGATGTGTTGACGCGGCATATTCAAGGGGAGGTGCCTTGGTGTATGTTTTTGCAGATGATGTAGTTTTGATTGATGAGACGTGAGGGGGTGTGAATGACAAATTAGAGGTGTGGAGACAAACACTTGAGTCTAAAAGGTTCAGGTTGAGCAGAAGCAAGACAGAGTATTTGGAATGCAAGTTTAATGACGTGAGGCTGGAGAATGAGGTGGTAGTGAATTTGGAATCACATGAGGTATGTAAGAGGGATAGTTTCAAGTATCTCGAGTCCGTGATCCAGGGTAACGGCGAGATTGATGAGGATGTCTCGCACCGTATTTGGGCGGGATGGATGAAGTGGAAGCTCGCGTCGGGGGTGTTGTGTGATAAGAAGGTGCCGCCCAAGCTTAAAGGCAAATTCTACAGGGCGGTAGTCCGTCCGGCCATATTGTATGGAGCGGAGTGTTGGCCAGTTTAGAACTCCCACATCCAAAAAATGAAGGTGGCAGAAATGCGGATGTTGCGTTGGATGTGTGGGCTGACTAGAGGGGATAGAGTTCGTAATGAGATTATCAGGGAGAAGGTTGGTGTGACTCCAGTGGAGTATAAGATGCGGGAAGTCCGATTGAGATGGTTCGGACACGTGATGAGGAGGGGCATGGATGCCCCGGTTCGTAGGTGTGAGAGGCTAGCGTTGGATGGTTTTAGGCGGGGTAGGGTTAGGCCGAAGAAGTACTAGGGTGTGCTGATTAAGCGGGACATGGAGCAGTTACAGCTCACCGAGGACATGACCCTAGATAGGAAGATCTAGAGGACGCGAATTAGGGCAGAAGGCTAGAGTCAGTTTGGGTCGCTAGTGTAGGGAATTACTTGGTGGGGGTATTATTCTTGTTATGATACCTTGTTCCATGTTTTATTACAAATCTGTGTGCTTTTCTCTGTTTTTATTACTTATGGGTGCCGTATTTATGTTATGAAATCTTGTTCTGTGCTTTGTTATGTATTTGTGCAGTATCTCGTGTGTTGAGCCGGGGGTCTATCGGAAACAGTTTTTCTACCTCTTTAGAGGTAGAGGTATGGACTGCGTACATCTTATCCCCCCCCAGACCCCACTAGGTGGGAATACACTGGATTTGTTGTTGTTGTTGTTGATGGTTAATTAGATATAGACGTGTTATATTTATACTTTATATAAACTGTAAATTTCTTTTAAATAATTTGTGCACGTATGATTTTTTCATCATCATTATTGGAATTTCACTTTCCACATTCTTTTTTAATTATATAAACTTATATTTTGACCTATAGTGTTCTATTCTCATTGTACATGTTTCTCTTCACAAAATTCCAAAAGAATCATATATTTATCTATTTAGTAACAATAATTAAAAAAGTCTACTTCACTTCTAGTGATATGATTTATATATAAAAAAAATATAACCACGATCAAAAATTATTAAAATACTCCTAAACTTATCTGACGAACTTACTTTAGACTTAACTACATGAGTATTTATTTACCCTCCTAAACAACTTTCAAGCAAATTAAATAACACCCTAAAATTTTAATAACACTCTCACAATGGAAAGTATATTGCACAAGTTCCATGTCAATATATATATATATATATATATATATATATATATAAACCCCCACCCCACACACCTTCTTCAACCAACGCCCACTTCCTCTTCCTTCTAGCTACACACTCCGTCCCACCAACCCACCCACCTCACACAAAAAGTTTATGTTTCCTTCTCCAATCCATCCACACCCCCATCCGTATCCTTAGCACCCCACCTCCATAAAAGCAATGATCAAGATTACCTCGAATTATATTTAAACTTTCAACTAAATTAAAATAAAAATTATATCAGTTACAAACTAAAATTGCAATTATTTTTGTATCTTTATTTTTTTCAACCAAATTATATTATATGTATTTTAAATTTAAAAATATACATTGAGCCGTATTATCACACAAAAAATGAAAAAGTAGAATGTATCCACTGTCGACGGATCTATATTCTAATCGGCGACCACGAATCATCATCGAACTTAAAATTACCGGCGTTCTTTTCGATGTATGAAGTAAATTCATTATGAAAAAGAAGTTTGTCAATTGAAATTGTGAAAAAAAAAATATAAAAATTCACAATTTTTCTATCTATTTTTTTTATTTCTTCAAAAAGTTGATGAATTGGATGAGGGGTTAGAAGAAATTTAATGAGTTTTCTTATTGTTGAATTTAATTGCAGATAATAGATTCTTCAAGTGAAGTAATCGATGAAAATCGAAGAAGGGAGTGGGGGGTTGAAAAAAAAAGAAAAGGGGTGGGGTGGAGGTGGGGGAAGAGGGTTGAAGAATTAGAAATGGAATGGTAATTTAATGATTATTTTTTAATTTTTCTAAATTATATAATATATAAATTAGCGGGGCCATCCTCTTCTTTTTTTAAAAAAAATATACGCACTTTTAATTTTTCTTTTGCTTTTTTAGCCACGACAGCATTAGGAATAATATTAATTCACTTGAAAGTTGTTTTAAAGGTAAATAAATATCCATAAAGTTAAAGGTCCAAAGTAAGTTTGCCAGACAAGTTTAGGAGTATTTGACGTCTTTTCTCTATAATCGTAAAATCTTTCTATATTTTAAAATTATGTACCCAGTTAAAATACTTCATATAAATGAGATGGAGAGAGTAAAATTTCTAGGGACTTTTTTTTTTTTTGGGGGGGGGGGGGGGGTATATAATCATTGATCTCCAAATTGAAAATGGAAAGTAAAAGAAATAAAAATAGTTCACCAAGCTTTATTGGAAAATTTTCATAAATTATATTGGGCAATGAACGACTTGGAAAATAGAAGTATGCCCAATTTCTTACCGGAATAACTTTTGAGAAGTCTTTTAATAACATGGTTTCTTCGGCGATCTCAAAGCTAGTAGAGATCCTAAAATTTCAGACTTTGGCATGACAAGATTCTCTGCTTCGGATGAAACTCAAGGCTGCAAAACACATACAGGCCATGACATTATAGGCACCTTATTTTATACTGAATATACTTCCAATTAAATAGACCAACCATGATTCCAATCCACAACAACAATACCTAAAATCTTTGTCAAGTATCCAACAAAAAGTACATAAAACTGTCATAGACTCATACCATCTCATTATTGGATTTGATTCGTGAGTGTGCTTAAGTTTTTGACTTAGCATCTAACTCAAGTTGACTATCACCTCCTCTCTCCACAGATCGATGTGGCGCTTGCGGTTAAAAGCTTTTTCCAAGTTCTCAATCTATTGAATATAATATCATAGCATCAATAATGAATTTCAATTTTCAAGTTAGGACTATAAATTTTAGATTACTATTAGTCTACTTAATTCCTCTAAATTACCATAATGTTTATAAGTTGTTAGGATCCAACTCTTACATGACCTTTGACAAATATTTGTTAGCTTGTTTCTGGATAGTTGACAACTTGTTAGCTAATATGCTAAGGCCTATAATCTGCCGATCACAAATAAATTTAAGAAAAAATAATATAAAATAGAGTTTAAGTTATTATAAACTTCACCCATAGACCAAAATTTTAGAAAACTTACGTCAAATCAGTCTGACATACCAATTAACAATTGATAATTATAAAAGCACATATGTAAATAAATTAAGATTATTAATTGTTATGAATTAGAATATCTAATCAATTTCTTGGGACGGAACATTAATGATCCAAATAATTTGTACAAAAGTATAAGGTAATAATGTAAGAAAAGTACTTCAAATTACAATAAAATTCTAAGGAGTCGTTTGGTGTGATGGATAAGGTATAAAAACTCAGGATAAAATGCATAATTATTTTATCTTGCGTTTGGTTGGAGGTATTGGTTAGTTCAGAAATTATTTATCCTACCATTTATATCTCGATAATGGGATAAGTAATCCCATATACATGGTGGGATAACTTGTTCCCAACCAAATTACCCCTAAGACTTCTATAGTATCTATGATTTTGAATGCACAAAAACATGCATTTAATTAGAGAAAAAAGGTATATGCACAATTAATTAAACTTGATCAAATTAATTTATGAATTTAAGTTCTCTATATTGTCAGTGTACAAAATATTCTACACTATCAGGTAAACTAACTTGCTATTGCAGGTTATCTATTTTTTTTTCTTTTTAAATTTTTTTGTAAATAATTGGGTAACCTGTTATAGCAGGTCAAGTTAACTGATAGTGTAGAATATTTTGTGCACTGACAGTGTACAAAACTTAAACTCTTAATTTATAGGTGTGTTTTAAAGCTTTGTATCTCTTGAATTATCTTTAAAGGTATGAAGACCATCTAAAGCAATAACAAAAGGGTTATAACTTACAAACAATTTCATATTCCCTGCCACATAAGTAGTTGGTTAAGCACGAACTTTCCTCCGAGAATACGCAGTTGTCCCTAATAACTAAATTAAGTCAATAATAAATTCATTTTAATTAGAGAAAAGTAAACATTACATAAATATCAAACTTGCAATACCTAATATCCACTCTAATGTTGTCATCCAATAAGATCATCAAACTTCAGAAAGACATCAAAATTTTGAAAAACCTACTTCAAAGCACAAGCGAATTTATCTCTTCAAATATATACACTATCATGATCTCTATTAATATATAACAAACATAAATATATATACACATGAATTGAAGAAGAACTGCAACAATATAAAAAAAGATAATTAGTAAACCAATAAACAAATTGAAAAAAATAATACAATTAACATACTAACCTCAATCTGGGTTGAATTTTAGCCGTCCTATGGCGCCATGCACAATTTGAATCAATAGTTCTTCAAGTATTTGTGTGTTTGTGTCCAATAGCATTTGTTGTTTGCGTGCTCCTTGCACATGCCCGTGTCCAAGCTTTGTTTGTTTGTTTGCGTGTTCTTTTTTTTTTTTTCCATTTGTTCTTCAAGCATTTATTGTTTTTTTCTCAAGCTTTTTGCTCCTAAAACTCACCTCCTAAATCTGCAGTGATCATATGTTAGCTTTATCTATCAAAAAGGTTAATAATAAAAAATCAGCTTTGTTTGTTTTTACATGTGAATTGTTCTCTTCTTTCTCAGTTATGACACACGGGATATTCTATGCTGAAAATTGTGAAGAAACTGTTGATGAAGTTGCATCGTCAACCACGACATGTGCATGAGTTATATATATCTTCTCATTCTACTACTCCCAATTCTATTTTTCCTCCAATTCTGAATTGTAACTCTCGTAGATTCCTCCACCACTCCAAACTTTTCACTTCCGATCATCCTATATATTTCCTCCACCATTTTACCAAACACCGCCGCCACCACATTCTCCCCCATTCTAGCTGAAACATCCACGAGCAAACTCTTATTGTAGACACCTAATTTTGTCCCTCCCAAGTCCAATTTTATCCATTTTTTAGCTCACCACCCTCACCCATGTAATTTTCCCTCCACAAAATGACAAAAAATAACAACCCAACTAATTTTATCTTATCCTAACAACCTACCCAATCAAAGGCTTCCACCTCCCTACCCTCTCATATTTTTTATCCCTTGGAGAAGAAAACAACAAAAAACATACAGAGCACACACACATATATACACGACACAACAATAATTTCAGGAGAGCTCTCAAATACACCATTACCAACAGAGAAAATATTTTTTGGCTTCCTTTTCTTCGCCAAGACACCCTCACTCACCAAAAACCATACACCACACACAACAAATCACGAACGGAAAAGAGAACTCCATTTTTTGGTTTCTTTTTCACGCGCAACAACGATAAGATCAGACACGCGAAGAGAGGGTAGTGATTGAGAGAGAGAGAGTCACAAAGAAAGAGAGAAGCAGGGTTTCGGGAGTGGTTTACCGTTCCGGCGATAGACTCGCTGGAATCATCTTCAGTCAGCCGTCTTTGATCAAAAACGCGTCGGAATCGTCTTCAGTTTTCTCCCTTTCATAGTTCGCCGGAGCATCGGGGTGATGGGGAGGTGAATTGTAAGTTGTTGAGGTCTCCGAAGCTCCGGCAACACGAATACAGTGATTCCGAGCCACCATTGTCAAATCCATCATTAACGATAGATCAGCGACTAGTTTCGGCGACCAACACTTCAAAAATAGCTCAAGACGCCTAGAAATCCATCAAATTCACTGAACCAGCCGCACCGCCAGTCCAGTTTTCTCTAAAATCCAGCAATCCACTTTCTTTCCCGTTACTGCCGGTGCTCATCGGAGCTCCGGTGGGTCGCAAAACATCGGAAGAAAATAGGGGAGGGGGTCGTCTTGGGTATTTTGGGATTCGAGTTCGAGCTTCGTCCGTGGTTCATTGGTTCCGAGGCTCCCGTGTTGAAATTAGTTCAATTGGTCAAATAAAAGCCCCAATTTAAGGTCCATCTCTTTATCTCATTCTTATCCTTAATTAATTTTTATGGTTGCGTGTATTGATTACCATCGTCTCGACTTTTCTCTTATTTTATGTGTGATGTGAATGATGAATGTCGAATGATATTGATTGGAAATCGTTGAAATATTATCGTTGATTTGTTATGTTGGAATATTAGATAAGAATCAATTTGGGGTGGAATGGATAAATCGCTAAAAGGATGAATAATGATCAATTTTGATTTATTGTTGTTTGGTTTAATTTGGTTTAAGTATGAATATTGTTGAACACGGTAGTAGCATGATTAGGTCGTTAAGTCGATAGGCAAATTCTAGGTTTTGGGGTAGGCAACTTATAATTTTCTAATCATCGAATGTGTAAATATTTGTGTTGAGTGATTTTTCCTATTTTTAACGCATTAAAAATGTACTCATTTGGTCAGGGAATGCCCCGAGGTATTTGTATTGATTTATCCCGGCAATGCCTCGACGTCTCATGTACCCGAAGGATGTTCGTGATGAAGGCTCGAAGCATCGGGTAAAGCATTGGAGCATAGTTTAGAATTAGTGTAGGTTTACTTTTCAGTACCTTTTTTTATTTTCAGTTGTAATAATTGGACTGAACATTATATTTGAGATTTGTTTTATTTCGTGTGTTTGATTGATTGTTTTATGTGTTTGTGTGGTTTATACATTTGTAATATCAAAAATAGCCGATACACTCCACCAAGCGACCGTGGTCGAAACACGGGATCGAGGGATGCCTAACACCTTCCCCTCGATCAACAGAATTCCTTAGTCGGAATCTCTGTTCGCGGATCAGTTTATAGAGTCAAAATCGTTTTGAAAAAGGATATCCAAGGGTGAATTGGCACACCTGATTTATGCCAAGTGGCGACTCTGAATAAAAAATGTAAATAATCTTTTTTGAAACAAATTTTCATTTTTTGTCACTTAAATAATAAAAACCCTTTCAAACTTAAAAATTTAATCTTCTTCGATTAAAAAAGGGGTGTGACAGCTCTGGCGACTCTGCTGGGGATCTTTTCAGAATTCGGTCTTATTTTTGGAGTCGTATCGGCTTTGTTTGGCATTATGGGTGTATAAACATTGTTTGTGATTATTGTTTGTGTTATTGTTATCACTGTTGTGTGTTTTCGTGCTCTTTGTGTACAGTATTTATCCTATATGTTACCGTTTTTATATCTGGCATCATGTGTCTACCCCAGGCCTTCTTTCTGCAACAAGTCCGTAGTACATGTGTTGTACACGAACTCTAGTTGAGTCAACCTTATTTTAAGGGGGGAGCCGTCGATGTTATGGAGTTGGTGGAAAGCAAAGCAGCCACTATCGACCATACGCTCCCCCGAACAGCCTTGTTAGTGAACCACAACATAGGTCAGCCATTAGGTCATGCTTATGTGCATCATACTGAGACCTAGCGGGACCCACATAGCCCTTTGTACGAGACTCACCTCTAAAGCATCCCTACATGCTAACTGTTGCATCTTTAAGGGTAACGTGGCCATTTGACGGACTGATTTGAAAAAAAAAATATTTGTTAGATGTAAGGTGCGTAGGCAAAAAATGAAAAAGAAAAAAAAAGAATAAAAAAAATAGAAAAAGTGAGTCGAAAAGAATGAATCAAAAAGAGTTTCGTAGTTTTTAGAGTTTTTTATGGCTTTTATTTTTCACAATTCCAAATTCAAAAGGACTTTTTTTACCTTTCGCACTCATTTCTCAAAAAAACATCAAAAAGATTTTCCTTTGTCTCGTTTAGCATGCATTCACAATTCTAAAACTTCAAAATGATTTTTCATTCATAGGATGTGTTTATAAAAGAAAAATGTAAAAGAAAAAAAAAAGATGTTAGAAATTTTTTTATATTTCGTATAACGAAAATACCAAAAAGATTTTTCTTTCATAGTTGTTGATGTCATTTTTCTGTGAAGTATCAAAATGAAAACTCAAAAGATTTTATTAATATAGTTCATCGTCTGTCTTTGGTCGTATCTGTTAAGTTAGGGTCTAGCCTGTTATTTAATCATTAATTGTCCAATCTGGACGAACTACGCACCCCTGATTCTCCTCTTTCGGGATGTGAGATACGTAGGCAGCCTATTGTTGGTTCGGGGATCTTATTTAAAAAAAATTAAAAAAAAAAAATTTTCACTCTTCATTTAGAGTACGTGTTTCATGTACATCTTTAAAAGAAAACAATAAAAAAAAGTATATTTCCCTTTAATAGGTTCAGGTTTCATTTTTCGCATGAAATTCAAAATCAAAAATCCAAAAATATTTTTTCGGTAATCATAGATTTCATTTTGTATAGAAATCTGAAAAATTCAAAAAGATTTTCTTCACTCTACACTTAGAGTAGGTGTTTCATATACATCTCTAAAAGAAAACTACAAAAAGATTTTTCTTTAATAGTTTCAAGTTTCATTTTCCTATGAAATTCAAAATCAAAAACCCCAAAAGATTTTTCTTTGATAATCATAGGTTTCATTTTGTATAAGGATGTTAAGCCTAAGAAAAAAATGTAAAAAAAAAAATTTTCGTCAATTCTTTTGACAAATTTTTATTTTCTTTTCTTTTTAAAGTTTCAAGAAAAAAAAAGAAAGAAAAAGAGCTTAATAGGCCATTTTGGCAAGACTTCACGAACTACGCACACCTGATTCTCCTCTCTCGGGGATGAGATACGTAGGCGCCCTTCTAGGGTTCGGTGATTTTTGTTTTTCAAAAAAAAAAAGGTTTTGAAAAATCATTGAACTCTAACGTATTTTCTATCTCTTGTCCAATTAGTTTAAGGTGGTTGGTTTGTGTCATTTTGGCTGGTCCTCCATATTGCTCCAAGTCACAGAAGAAGTTATGGCCAACAAGGATACCGAGTTAGTTGTCACTAATCAGATAGGGAGTTTGGAGAATGAGAATGTAGGAGATAATGAAGAGATTCAGAAATTAAGGCGGCAATAATAGAAATGCATCAAGCTTGGGCTAATGGGTTGCTGCCTCCTTCATTTCCCACTGATAATTTGAAATATCTTTCTAGCTTGCCTCCCGTGTCACATGCACAATTTCCCATTTTTGTTGATATGCCACAACATGCATCAGGATCGACTCCGGCGCAACAATATCCAACCATTTCCAATGTTCATTTCCTCACTCCTCAATCCAAGACTACTACATACTCGGCTCCAGCTGTTGTTCATGCTCTTGCGGTGCCACCCCCACCTCCTACTTTTGATGTTCATCCACAAGTTGTGCCTCTCTACTCTACAAGAGAGCCTGTATTGAATATTTTTAGTGATCAGCATTATGCTCTCGAGCCTACATTTAAGTCGACTGGTCCTTACGATTTCCCTCAACCGCCTGAATTTACTCCTAACACTAAGAAGCCTGTTATGACAGAAGAACAAGAGGAAATAGCCAGAAAATTGAGAAGTTTGGAACTGACTATGAAAAACTTGCAAGGACTTAGGAGGTACAAAAGTGTCTCATATAAAGATCTGTGTATGTTTCCTGTGTACATCTTCCTCTTGGTTTTAAAATGCCGAAGTTTGAGAAGTATGATGGACATGGCGATCCTGTAGCACATTTGAGACGCTATTGCAACCAGCTAAGAGGCGCTGGAGGGAAGGAAGAAATACTCATGGCATATTTCGGTGAGAGTCTTTCAGGTCTAGCTTCAGAATGGTTTGTTGACCAAGACATTGACAAATGGATTAGTTGGGATGACCTTGCTAACGAATTTGTGCAACAATTTCAATATAATGTGGAGTTGATCCCTGACGAAAAATCCCTAACTATTATAACAAAGAAGAATACTGAGAGTTTCAGGGAGTATGCGATCAGATGGCGCGAACAAGCTACTAGAGTAAAACCGCCAATGAAAGAAAGCAAAATAGTTGAGGTGTTTATTCAAGAGAAGGACAAAATATATTATCAACACTTGTTACCTGCATTACGCAAGCCGTTCATTGAGGTCCTTAAAATGGGGGAGATGATAGAAGAGGAAATTAAGACTGGTCGCATTGTGAGTTTTGCAATATTGAAAGCGACTGCTCAAGTAATTCAAAAGGTTTTAGGAAGTGTTGGGGAGAAAATGAATGAGGAAGATGCATCTGCAATTATAGTTGGACAGCAAGAAAGGTCAAGAAGACCACGTCGTCATCAATCTCAGGCTCAAGCTCAAGTTTATGCCCAGGCTCCATATAATCACTCCCAAAATCCATTATACTCTGTTCCTCCACATCCATAACCATTGTATAATGCACAACCACATGTTCAACCCTCATCTTACCCACAATGGCATACCCCAACGCCCCAGAGTCATCCTCTAACTCCATAAATATACCGAAACCCTTCTAAGCCAGATTTTCTATCTAAGCCGAACAATGAAATGAGGCAAAAGTCGAGAGATAGCTTCACACCAATTGGAGAGTCATATGCTAGTTTATTTCAGAGATTGGTATAGGAAGGAATGATTACTCCTCTTCTTGGGCACACCCTTAATCGGCGTTCAAGAAATTTTGATCCTAACGCACGATGTGCGTATCATTCTGAGGGTCAGGGTCATAGTATTGAAAATTGTCGAGATTTGAAAAGAGAAATTGAAAAGATGATTCATGATGGATCAATTATGGTGCAGAACATTAATAGTGAGGGAAGCTCTAGTCCTGCTGATATGCAAACCAGCGGCTAAGTTGTCAGGCTGAGCAATTGAGAATTCACCTATCTCCCTACTAAGAAGAGGTCTGGTAGTTTGTTTTGTCTTCTTTTCTGTTTTTCGAATTATTTCAGGCTTGTATTTAGGGATCTATCTTGTTTTTTCCCTTTGTCGTTTATGTTCAATCCCTTCTATCTTTCATTTTTATTAAATGGAGTGTCCCATTTTTCTTTGTATTTTAAATATGTGTTGTATGTTTGTTTTTTTTACATAGTACATTTTATGTTGACTCTAGTGATATGATATGCTAGTGAAATTTACAGCTAGATCTTAACATCTAGCTTAATCATGAAGCATTGAATCAGAGAGTTAAAGTTAGGGAAAGAGAGCATATGAGAAAATAGATAGAGTGCTGGGGAATTTGGTGATCAAGTTGAAGCCTTCTTTGAAAATTAAGGCAATTATTTTGAGAATCATGAGAATAACTTGGTCATAATTTGAAAGACATGTCTCAATTAGGTCAAATAGTGGATGTGTGATCCTACATCAAAAGGAATAGAAAAATTAGCTCCACGAAAGCATGAGGAATGTACAACAAAGTGGAGTTGTATGCTGGGCAAGTGTAGAAAAAGAAGTGGAACACATGCTCGGGGCAAGTTAGTGTTGTAAAACATTTCATAAGTGATCTTGATTGTGCATTTTCGCATTGCATACTATGTTCTAGCATTTTCAAGAATTGATATGACGAACACATTTCATTCTGCTATCTAAACATTGTGTCATCCTTTGTTTACCCCATTTGGGCCTTAGTGTTATTTTCTTTCATACCCCTCTTTTGGAATCAAGATAGAGTCATCAAAGCTCAAAAGAAAAATATCGAGCAAAACAATAGAGTTAGAAAGTTTCAAAAAGAAATGAGAGAAAAATGTGTCCACAAAGAAAAAGGAGTGTCAAGAAAAATAAACTCAGAAAAGTCCCAAAGAAAAAAAAAGTCAACAAAAGAAGAAAAAACAAGTCCGAATCAAGCAAGAAAGAACAAGCTGCCAGAACTACGCATGACCTGATTCTCCTCTTTCGGGGGTGAGATACGTAGGCTGCCCTACTCAGGGCTCTGTCCAACCAAATAAATAATTTAGAGTCACCCAGTCAAAAGAAACTGGGACATGAGTTAATCCTCATTGTTTGAGTCTATTCCAAAAGTTGTAAGTCCTACCCCACTTCAAGTGTCGTTTGGGCCCCATGTCATCCTTTCTTTCTAACCTTATCCAAAAGCCAAGTTACAACCAAAGAAAGACCTTCAGATCAATCTTTGAGGATGTTAAGGCGGAGCATGGAAGGGATATGATGATGCATTTGGGAACTATTTGTCTTCCTCAACATAGAGAATCAAGAGAGAAATAAAAATGAGAGAGTCTTATTGGTGAAAACCCTTACGGGCACCATAAGGCGATGGCAAGTTGAGAGAAATAAAAATGAGAGAATCTTATTGGTAAAAACCCTCACGGGCACCATAAAGCGATAGTGAGCCGAGAGAAAATGAAAGAAGCTTATTGGCGAAAACCCTTCAAGGAGCTACTAGCCGAATGGGGTCTTAAATGCAATTGACCTAAGAAAGCAACTCAGTTTCAAGGAAATTAACTCAACAACAATGTAGAAAGTTTGGATGAAAAGATCAAGCTGATTAATCCAAAATGCATGACATAATCATTAGTGTTGACTGTCATTTTTAGATAAAATTTTCATTTCTTTGTTTTTAAAGGGGACATTCATTGTCTTTTCTTTCTTCTCTTTATTTTAATTTTATCTTTATTAAGTCAGCTATCAAAACAAAAATTGTCATTCTTTTTTTCGTTTCTTGTCTTTGAGTCAAGTCCGTGTCAAAACAAGTGAGAAAAGATTTCAAAACTGGCTACCAACTTCTTTAATTGCACAAAGCAAGACAAAAGCTAGCACATGAAAGAGACATGATTGTGAGCCCAAAAAAAGTCATACAGGAAGTTTTATCAACAGAGAAGTGGGGGAACTCATGGAAATACCAAGATTCAAAGGGTTTATTCGAGAAACAAGACAAAGCAGAAATACAGCGTTTATTTCAGAGTCACTCTTAATAAGCTGAGTTTGAGTCAATGATACAACAAGTCAATGATATATGCTAATGGTTGGAAGCAAAGCTAAGTGTGACGGGGGAAGGAGCAATTGCCTCAAAAGCCAAAGCCACAAACTAGACACCATGTTTTTGAACTCACAAGTTTTCTTTGTATGTAATAGGAATCATGTTGCATTCAGATCAAGGATTTCAGAGCCTAAACATCAAAGGTCGTAATTTCTCACCTCAACAAATGCAAGAGGCAAGGTTGCTGCACAGGTTTGGTAATCAAAACCATGGTAAAACTCATAATTCAAGATCTCTAGGAGACACACTTCCTTGTTTTGATAATTCAAACAACATTGATAAGGAAGCACACTTCCTTGATTGGGTAATTTGAATTTTGCTTCTTAGTTAATGCACCTCCTAACTTAATTATTGATTCCTAGAAGACATACCTTTTAGTCGAGTCATCCCCTTTGATTTCTATAAGACGTACCTTTTAGTCGAGTCATCCCCTTTGATTCCTATAAGACGTACCTTTTAGTCGGGTCATTCCTATTGATTCTTATAAGACGTACCTTTTAGTCGAGTCATCCCCTTTGATTTCTATAAGACGTACCTTTTAGTCGCGCCATCCCCTTTGATTCCTATTAGACGTACCTTTTAGTCGAGTCATCCCCTTTGATTCCTATAAGACATACCTTTTAGTCGAGCCATTCCCTTTGGTCCCTAGAAGACGTACCTTTTAGTCGAGTCATTTTCTCTTTGATTCCTATAAGACGTATGTCACGCCCCAAAATTCCATCGGGCCGGACTGGCACCCGAAGCCGAGAAGGCCCGGGAGAACCCGTTCAAATACCTGTACTTTCACTTACATGTCACCAAAAATTTGGATAGCACTTCGTTGCATATAGAAGAATCTAATTACCTGTATTAGCACAACACGCACAAATATATATATAATACTTGGCCGTCGGGGCCACCACATATACAAATATAACATCAACATATAAACTTCCATGACTTTACCCTTTCTTATGTCTACAAAGCCTCTAGGATATACATGACATAACTAGGGTCGGGACAAACCCCCGCCCACACACGACTCCTATGCAATGACAAAACATAAGGAACCGACTCGGAAAGCTCCGAAGCAAACTGGAGCTCACCAACAATAGTTGTATGACCTGGCTCCTATCTATGCTGTGAGTGAGCTGAAGCACCTGTGCCTGCAGCATGAAATGCAGGTCCCCCGTGAGGGACGTCAGTACGAAATATGTACTGAGTATGTAAAGCTGTAAATAATCATATGTGATATGGGGGATCAAGAAAATCAGACGCAAGTGAATAAATCATAATAGAAGTGAACCACACTTCATAAACACTTTTAGGATCATGCACATTATCATTAATCTGAATTGAGTTCTTGAATTCAAACACATTTGTGGAACGGTATACATTCGTTCATTTCATTCTTTACAATTATCAATCGCCATTACCTCCTCCTACCGAACCTCCAACCACCTAACAATAATCAATACTGTATCGTACTGTGACCATTAGGCTGCCCCAGTACATATCAACTGGGATCGACCCATGCTAGGCTTATGCCACTGGGATACCACCCATAAACACATAAATAGGGATCAACCCATGCTAGGCTTATGCCCCTGGGATACCACCCACACGTATATCAAGTAACACACATAAGAGATCTTTCCAATAACTTAGTTCAAAAGCTTTTGAGATTATTACATTAGTGTTCATGCCAATATAGTACCTTTGGAACAACCATACATCAATAGGAATCAAGTAATAGACCTTCTATACAATAACGATGTAATAAGGACTCATTGGTATATGAACAATGTGTTTCAGAATCATCAATATCACAACAATGAAATAGGAGCCTTTTGGTATATCAATGAAACATTTGACACTTTATAGAATGGAAACAACTTCGTTGGTAATGTAGGACAATACATGTTTTTGGACAACCTCGGAATCTTACTTGATGGAACATTGGTGTTTTCATGCCAAAGAACATTGTTAGAGTATGCTTTACATACCTCGTTGTAGATTCGGATACCAATTCAACACAACTTCTTGCCTTTACAAATCACTTATCTAAAATGAAATGTTTGGCATCTAGGATTAGCAACCCAACACCACAATTCTCTTCCATAATTCCATACAACCAATATTTGCAAAACATTCCAAAAACCAACTTGAACAATAGGTTTACGTGCATATATATATATATATATATATATATATATATAATAATCATTTCAATACCACATCATCACACCAAATCCCTTCACAATTCAACATAATCCAACCATGCACAAGAATAATCCAACATCATTTCCAATCATCTTTCAACAACAATCAAATAACATACTTCTTATGCTCACATGCATATATATGCATATCCATATAAATAACACCAACATAATTTACATCCTTACCATAAAATGGCCCTTTTGATTTCGAAGTCCTGTTGGCACAAATAAGGGGTGCTTCTCGAAGCCCTTGAGACGGTGAACACAACTACGGAATCAATTTGGACTTTCTACGGTTGAATCACAAGATAATTGGTGTTGAAATTAGGCTAGGGTTTTTTATTTTCAATAATTGGATGATGAATGATGGATATGAGGCTAAGTTTATGTATATAATGATCAATTTTCGTCCATGAGGTGATGGAAAATGACCATATTGCCCTTAAAAATTTAAGTAAATCCGAATCTGTCCATGGTGGACTGTTTTGACAGGCTAAAGTAAATCGGCCATAACTCTTTGCTCCGATATCGGATTTGGGTGAAACTAGTATCGTTGGATAGATAATTCAAAGGGATTTCATTTCATATAAAGTAGGGCACCCATTTCGTCCTGTACAAGGAGTTATGATCATTTGAAGTTGACCCTAAAAATCTGTTTTGAGAGGCTGAAGTAAAACGAGTATAACTCCTTACTCAGATGTTGGATTTGGATGAAACCAATTGAATTGGAAAGAAGACTCAAAGATATTTCTTTTTATAGGTCGCATCTCTCCCAGTTCATTATATTGAGGGAGTTATGATCGTTCAAAGTTGACCCAAAAAACTAGCAGGCCTCAGTAGTTTGTGTGCAGGAAATTTTCCTGCACATTAACTGTTCACATATCCCGGCCACCGTTTTATAGTTTCGAACGTGCTCGATCATATCCGAAACTTATCTATTTTTGGAAATCTTTATATCGTTGGAAAGCTTATTCAATAACCTTCATATGGAACCATCGACGGGCAAATTTCGGTATAAATAAAGTCGATTTCTATACACATATAATCTAACTATACACTTGAAACCATCTCAAAATAATCAATACTCATACTTAAACTCATATATACCTAACTTATGATCAATACATATACTCCAACACATATAACCATGGCTAATGCACGTAATTAAGTACGGGGTGTTACATCCTTCCCCCTTAAGGACATTCGTCCTCGAATGTGAATGTAGTTATTTAGCCGAAACAAGTTCGAATTCATAATTGATATTCACGTCATCATATAGATATTATGCATATGTAAAAACTTACTTGTTAGTGTCCCAGTTCCACTCCTTGCACTTCTTTTTGACCTTTGAACAAATAAGGGTATTTCGATTTCATTGCTTCCTCCGCTTCCCATGTAATCTCTTCCCTTTGTTGATTTCTCCAAAGTACTTTCACCGATGCTACTTCTTTATTTCTCATCTTCTTAACTTGACGATCTAATATAGCAATAGGCATCTCCTCATAGGTAAGATCTTCTATTACTTGCACATCTTCAGTAGAAGTAATAAGGGACGGATCTCCGATGCACTTTCGAAGCATCGATACATGAAATACTGGATGCACTGATGAGAGTTCCTGGGGTAGCTCTAATTCATAAGCAACTTGCCCACATCTTCGAATAATCTTATACGGGCCTATATATCGTGGACTCAACTTTCCTTTCTTGGCAAATCTCATCACCCTTTTCATTGGCGATACCTTCAAAAATACCCAATAGCCTAACGAAAACTCTAGCCCTCTTCTTCTACTATCCGCATATGACTTGTGTCGACTTTGGACTGTCTTCAACCGTTGCTGAATCACCTTGACTTTTTCTATGGCTTGATACACAAGATCTGGTCCGAACATAAGAGTTTCACCCGCTTCGAACCATCCTATTGGTGATCTACACTTCCTCCCATATAAAGCTTCATATGGTGCCATTTTGATACTTGAATGATAGCTATTATTGTAGGAAAACTCAATAAGAGGTAAATGATCATCCCAGCTGCCTTTAAAATCTATAACACATGCTCGTAGCATATCTTCAAGTGTTTGAATGGTGCACTCTGCTTGTCCATCCGTCTGAGGGTGAAAAGTTGTACTCAGATTCACTTGTGTTCCCAAACTCCGTTGGAAAGACTTCCAAAAGTTTGCGGTAAATTGAGTTCCCCGATCCGATATAATAGAAGTTGGCACTCCATGTAATCGGACTATTTCTTTAACATACAGCTTCGAATATTCTTCAACTGTGTAAGTGGTCTTAACGGGTAAGAAATGTGCGGATTTAGTAAGCCTATCCACAATCACCCATATAGAATCAAATTTTCGAGCTATACGAGGCAAACCTGTAAGAAAATCCATGTTGATCATGTCTCACTTCCAAATTGGAAGATCTATGCATTGCATATAGCCTCCGGGCTTTTGATGTTCCACTTTAACTCGTTGGCAATTTGGACATTCAGCTATAAATTCTGCGATGTTTCTTTTCATGTCATTCCACCAATATACCTTCTTCAAATCTTGATACATTTTGGTTGATCCTGGATGAATGGAATACCTTAAAAAATGTGCCTCTGTCATAATCTTCTTTCTTAGCCCGTCTACATCCGACACACACAATCGGTTTTGGCACTGAAGTACTCCTTCTCGCGTAATCTCAAATGCCTTAGTCGCCCCACTCTGAACGTTCTCCTTAAGCTATAATAAAATAGGATCTGCATCTTTCTTCTCTTTCACCTCAGCTACTAATGAGGATTCCGCGACATTATGTACGATAAGCTCTTTGTCCGGAGTTTCAAGAAGGCGAACTCCTAGACTAGCTAATTGATGAAGATCTTTAATCATCCCTTGTCTTTCTATAGGTGCCATCATAGCCTTACGACTCAACGCATCAGCTACTATATTCGCTTTCCCTGGGTGATACAAAATATCAACATCATAATCTTTTAATAGTTCCATCCACCTTCGCTGCCTCAGATTTAGATCCTTCTGACTGAAAATATATTGTAAGCTCTTGTGATCAGTATATATATCAACATGAACCCCATATAAATAGTGGCGCCATATTTTTAAAGCAAATATAATCGTTGCCAGCTCAAGATCATGTGTGGGGTAATTTTTCTTATGTGGCCTCAATTGCCTTGAGGCATATGCTATCACCTTACCATGCTGCATTAATACACATCCTAAACCAATTCTCGAAGCATCACAATACACTGTATACCCTTCTGTACCTTTTGTAAGTACCAACACAGGTGTAGAAGTCAACTTATTCTTCAATTCTTGGAAACTCTCCTCACACGCATCATTCCATTGGAACTTGGATGCTTTATACGTTAGCTTGGTTAAGGGTGCTGAAATGGAAGAAAAGTCTTTAACAAACCTTTTATAATAACCGGCCAACCCAAGAAAACTACAAATCTCCGTAGGCGTTGTGGGCCTTGGCCAGTTCTTCACAGCTTCTATCTTTTGAGCATCAACCTTTATCCCTTCACTAGATACAATATGACCCAAAAATGCCACCGACTTTAACCAAAACTCACATTTAGAGAACTTTGCATAAAGCTTACAATCACGAAGAGTCTGCAATGCCTGTCGTAAGTGATTGGCATAGTCCTCTTCTGATCTAGAATAAACTAGAATATCATCTATAAAAACTATCACAAATACATCCAGAATGGCTTAAACACCCTATTCATCAAATCCATAAAATTTGCAGGTGCATTTGTTAGCCCAAATGACATAACTAGAAACTCGTAATGACCATACCGTGTTCGGAAAGCTGTCTTGGGTATATCCTTCTCTTTGACCCTCACTTGGTGGTAACCTGACCTTAAATCAATCTTAGAAAAACACTTGGCGCCCTGTAACTGATCAAATAAATCATCAATTCTTGGGAGAGGATATTTATTCTTAATAGTCACCTTATTTAATTACCGATAATCAATACACATCCTCAGCGAGCCATCCTTTTTGCGCACAAATAACACTGGTGCTCCCCAGGGGGACATACTAGGCCTTATGAATCCATTCTCTAGCAAATCTTTCAATTGCTCTTTCAATTCTCGTAATTCTGCTGGGGCCATTCTATACGGAGGAATGGAGATTTGTTGGGTGCCTGGTATTACATCAATACCAAACTCTACTTCTCGTTCAGGAGGCAAACCTAGAAGATCTTCAGGGAATACATCAGGAAACTCATTTACCACTGGTACAGTGTGAAGATCTGGTGATTCCGATTCCGTATCCTTTACTCTAACTAAATGACATATGTAGCCCTTGGAAATCATTTTTCTCGCTTTGAAATAAGAAATAAATCTACCTCTTGGTGCGCCAATCTTACCTTGCCATTCAATAACTGCTTCATTAGGAAAATGTAAATACATCTTTTTTGTACAACAGTCAATTTTGGCATAACAAGACGCCAACCAATCCATACCCATTATAACATCAAAATCTACCATTTCTAGTTCCACGAGATTGGCCATCGTGTCTCGACCACACACAGTTACTACACAATCTTTATAAACTCTTCTAGCAATAATAGATTCCCCAACCGGGGTAGACACTTCCAACGGCTTATCTAACAATTCGGGGGTTCTTTTGAACTTTCCAGCAACCAAAGGAGTAACATATGATAATGTAGAACCAGGATCGATTAGAGCATATACATCATATGAAAATATGGAAAACGTGCCCGTAACCACATCTGGGGAAGCCTCTAGATTCTGTCGATCCGCTAAAGCATAAGTGCGATTCTGAGTCCCGCTGGAACTGGCGACTCTTTTTACATTTCTAGCGTGACCCGTAGGTTGTGCGCCCCTACCAAAATAAGATATCGGTGATGATAATGCAACAGCTGATCCCGAAGGTCGTGCTACGCCACCTGCGCCCCTTCGTAGGCATTCTCTCATCATATGCCCCGTCATACCGCACCAAAAAAAAACATTTATTCCCATTCGACATACGCCCATATAATGCCTTCCACATTTATTGCATGGCTCTTGAGGAGGTCTCGATTGGCTCATATTCCCTTGCCCATGATAACCCACAGATCGCGAACTATGACCCTCACTTCTTTGCCCAAATTGACTGCCTCTGAACCCCTGATGCTGTGGTGGAGCACTAGCTGCAGAATAAGAAAATAATGGCCTAGGTGATCTAGCAGAAAATTGAGGTCTAAAACCTCCCTGTGGCACCATAAACTGCCCTGTAGATCTGGCCCTCTTAGAAGATCCGCTTTCAAATTCCTGTGTTCTTTTTCTTTGCCTCTGATCTTCCATTTTCTGTGCAAATGCTTGGATCCTAGCTATATCCATGTCTTTATTCAGTGCAGCAATAGTACAATCCCTAACCAAATACGGATCCAATCCATTCACATACCGATGGAACTCTGTCATCCATAGTAGCTATAACATTAGGAGCATATCTGGACAAGGAATTAAATCGAAGACTATACTCCCTCACACTTGTATGACCCTGTCTAAGATTTAAGAACTGATCCGCACGGGCCTGACGAGTCTCATATGGATGCCTCTTTGAACTCTTTCCAAGTAGCTGGGGGTGCATCAATTCCCCTTGACCATTTCCAATCTTCATACCAATATATAGCCTCACCTTTGAATCTATACGCGGCTAACTCCACTGTCTCTCTGCCCGATACATGCATCACCTCTAGGGCCCTTTGGATTTGATCAATAAAGTCCTGCGGATCTTCATTAATATCGGATCCGGTAAAAGTAGGCGGATCCATCTTAAGAAAATCTTGCGTCCGAAGACTAGACGCCCTATCAGTACCGCTAGAACCCGTGACAGGAATAGCTTGCCCTTGGACTTGCCCAGCAACTATACGAGTCAAAAGTTGCACTGCATTTCTAAGATCTTGATCAACAGCATTAATAGGTGGCTCTGGGATATAGTTCTCCTCCCCCTTATTTCTTCCGGACTTGGGGAAGTTTCTGATGCATGCTCAGCTGGAGCCTCACTTTGATTAGCTGGTATAGTGGGTGACTTACTAGTCCCCTCTCCGGCAGCCACATCTACTTGCTTACCGGTATTCTTTCTTCTGGTAACCGGCACCATTACTATAATAAGAGAAACAAACTGATTCAGTGGTCAACTATGACTTCATATACAATATAAGCTCTATCGCACGATCTAAGACATGAAGAAAAGAAACAATTCCTAAATGTCCATAGCCTCCTGTTTATAGATGTGGTGCACAACACACCGATAAACAAGACTCTACATAGACACGGCTTTGTAGACTCACTAGGACGAACCTCTCTGATACCACTTTTGTCACGCCCCAAAATCCCATCGGGCCGGACTAGCACCCAAAGCCGAGAAGGCCTGGGAGAACCCGTTCAAATACCTGTACTTTCACTTACATGTCACCAAAAATTTGGACAGCACTTCGTTGCATATAGAAGAATCTAATTACCTGTATCAGCATAACACGCACAAATATATATATAATACTTGGCCGTCGGGGCCACCACATATACAAATATAACATCAACATATAAACTTCCATGACTTTACCCTTTCTTATGTCTACAAAGCCTCTAGTATATACATGATATGACTAGGGTCGGGACAAACCCCCGCCCACACACGACTCCTGTACAATGACAAAACATAAGGAACCGACTCGGAAAGCTCCGAAGCAAACTGGAGCTCACCAACAATAGTTGTATGACCTGGCTCCTATCTATGCTATGAGTGAGCTGAAGCACCTGTGCCTCCAGCATGAAATGCAGGTCCCCCGTGAGGGACGTCAGTACGAAATATGTACTGAGTATGTAAAGCTGTAAATAATCATATGTGATATGGGGGATCAAGAAAATCAGACGCAAGTGAATAAATCATAATAGAAGTGAACCACACTTCATAAACACTTTTAGGATCATGCACATTATCATTAATCTGAATTGAGTTCTTGAATTCAAACATATTTGTGGAACGGTATACATTCGTTCATTTCATTCTTTACAATTATCAATCGTCATTACCTCCTCCTCCCGAACCTCCAACCACCTAACAATAATCAATACTGTATCGTACTGTGACCATTAGGCTGCCCCAGTACATATCAACTGGGATCGACCCATGCTAGGCTTATGCCACTGGGATACCACCCATAAACACATAAATAGGGATCGACCCATGCTAGGCTTATGCCCCTGGGATACCACCCACACGTATATCAAGTAACACACATAAGAGATCTTTCCAATAACTTAGTTCAAAAGCTTTTGATATTATTACATTATTGTTCAGGCCAATATAGTACCTTTGGAACAACCATACATCAATAGGAATCAAGTAATAGACCTTCTATACAATAACGATGTAATAAGGACTCATTGGTACATCAACAATGTATTTCAGAATCATCAATATCACAACAATGAAATAGGAGCCTTTTGGTATATCAATGAAACATTTGACACTTTATAGAATGAAAATAACTTCGTTGGTAATGTAGGACAATACATGTTTTTGGACAACCTCGGAATCTTACTTGATGGAACATTGGTGTTTTCATGCCAAAGAACATTGTTAGAGTATGCTTTACATACCTCGTTGTAGATTCGGATACCAATTCAGCACAACTTCTTGCCTTTACAAATCACTTATCTACAATGAACTGTTTGGCATCTAGGATTAGCAACCCAACACCACAATTCTCTTCCATAATTCCATACAACCAATATTTGCAAAACATTCCAAAAACCAACTTGAACAATAGGTTTATGTGTGTGTATATATATATATAATCATCATTTCAATACCACATCATCACACCAAATCCCTTCACAATTCAACATAATCCAACCATGCACAAGAATAATCCAACATCATTTCCAATCATCTTTCAACAACAATCAAATAACATACTTCTTATGCTCACATGCATATATATACATATTCATATAAATAACACCAACATAATTTACATCCTTACCATAAAATGGCCCTTTTGATTTTGAAGTCCGGTTGGCACAAATAAGGGGTGCTTCTCGAAGCGCTTGAGACGGTGAACACAACTACGAAATCAATTTGGACTTTCTACGGTTGAATCACAAGATAATTGGAGTTGAAATTAGGCTAGGGTTTCTTATTTTCAATAATTGGATGATGAATGATGAATATGAGGCTAAGTTTATGTATATAATGACCAATTTTCGTCCATGAGGTGATGGAAAATGACCATATTGCCCTTAAAAATTTAAGTAAATCCGAATCTGTCCATGGTGGACTGTTTTGATAGGCTAAAGTAAATCGGCCATAATTCCTTGCTCCGATATTGGATTTGGGTGAAACTGGTATCGTTGGATAGATAATTCAAAGGGCGTTCATTTCATATAAAGTAGGGCACCCATTTCGTCCTGTACAAGGAGTTATGATCATTTGAAGTTGACCCTAAAAATCTGTTTTGAGAGGCTGAAGTAAAACGAGTATAACTCCTTACTTAGATGTTGGATTTGGATGAAACCAATTGCATTGGAAAGAAGACTCAAAGATCTTTCTTGGGATAGGTCGCAGATCTCCCAGTTCATTATATTGAGGGAGTTATGATCATTCAAAGTTGACCCAAAAAACTGGCAGGCCTCAGTAGTTTGTGTGCAGGAAATTTTCCTGCACATTTACTGTTCACATATCCCGGCCACCGTTTTATAGTTTCGAACGTGCTCGATTATATCCGAAACTTATCCGTTTTTGGAAATCTTTATATCGTTGGAAAGCTTATTCAATAACCTTTGTATGGAACCATCGAAGGGCAAATTCCGGTATAAATAAAGTCGATTCCTATACACATATAATCCAACTATACACTTGAAACCATCTCAAAATAATCAATACTCATACTTAAACTCATATATACCTAACTTATGATCAATACATATACTCCAACACATATAACCATGGCTAATGCACGTAATTAAGTACGGGATGTTACAACATACCTTTTAGTTGAGTCATTCCTATTGATTCCTATAAGACGTACCTTTTAGTCGAGTCATCCCCTTTGATTCCTATAAGACGTACCTTTTAGTCGAGTCATCCCCTTTGATTCCTATAAGACATATCTTTTAGTCGAGCCATTCCCTTTGGACCCTAGAAGATGTACCTTTTAGTCGAGTCATTTTCTATGATTCCTACAAGACGTACCTTTTAGTCGAGTCATCCCCGTTGATTCCTATAAGATTTACCTTTTAGTCGAGTCATCCTCTTTGACCCCTAAAAGACGTACCTTTTAGTCGAGTCATTTCCCTTGATTCCTATAAGACGTACCTTTTAGTCGAGTCATTCCCTTTGATTCCTATAAGACGTACCTTTTAGTCGAGTCATCCCCTTTGACCCCTAGAAGACGTACCTTTTAGTCGAGTCATTTCCCTTGATTCCTAGAAGACGTACCTTTTAGTCGTGTCATTCCCTTTGATTCCTATAAGACGTACCTTTTAGTCGAGTCATCCCCCTAGATTCTTATAAGACATACCTTTTAGTCGAGTCATCCCCCTTGATTCCTAAAAGACGTACCTTTTAGTCGAGTCATTCCAATTAACTCATAGAAAATGCATTTATTTATTTGAGATAATTTTCTTTTCAGTTTTGATGTAATTTCAGGAGCATGCCCGAAGCACAGGGCGAATAAATGGAAAACCAAGCAATAAGGTGAAGAAATTGAAAGTTAAACAAGTTGATGAAATAGCAAGTCAGGAGTCCGCCTGCAGAACAGGGTGTAAAAAAAAATTTTGAAAGCATAGTAACAAGTTGGTGAAATAGCAAGTCAGGAACCCGCCTACAGAACTGGGTAAAGAAATTGAAAGCATAGCAACAAGTTGATAAAATAGCAAGTCAGGAACTCACCTGGAGAATAGGATGTAGAAATTGAAAAGTATAGGAACAAGTTGATGAAATAGCAAGTCAGGAATCCGCTTGGAGAACAGGGTGTGGAAATTGAAAGGCAAGCAATAAGTTAAAGAAATAGCAAGTCAGGAGCCCGCCTGAAGAATAGGGTAATGAAACTCAAGTCAAGAGTCCAAAAGAAGCTGTATACATAGGACTTTTGTAATTTCATTTATGCTTTAACTTGTAATTTTCATTTTTTAATGTAATGACAGAGCCGTGGACTGGAACCTCGATGGAACCTCACTCGACTCTCCAACTCGGTATAGTCCATCTCTTTCCGATCCTTTGAGATACCTGTCACTCGATTCCCTCATAACTTGGGTAGGTAGGATGTCCTAAGACCCGGTTGTCCTTCTTTCTTTTGTTTCTTCCTTTAAATAACGATCGGGATAAAATTCTGTCTTGTGGTCTACTTCTTTGTCTGAAAACACTTCATGTTTACATTCAAAGGGGACATGCTGTAGACACCTAATTTTGTCCCTCCCAAGTCCAATTTTATCCATTTTTTAGCTCACCACCCTCACCCATGTAATTTTTCCTCCACAAAATGACAAAAAATAACAACCCAACTAATTTTATCTTATCCTAACAACCTACCCAATCAAAGGCTTCCACCTCCCTACCGACTCATATTTTTTATCCCTTGGAAAAGAAAACAACAAAAAACATACAGAGCACACACACATATATACACGACACAACAATAATTTCAGGGGATCTCTCAGATACACCATCACCAACAGAGAAAATATGTTTTGGCTTCCTTTTCTTCACCAAGACACCCTCACTCACCAAAAACCATACACCACATCACAATAAATCACCGACGGAAAAGAGGACTTCATTTTTTGGTTTCTTCTTCATGCACAACAACGATAAGATCAGACACGCGAAGAGAGGGTAGTGATTGAGAGAGAGAGAGTCATAGAGAGAGAGAGAGAACGCAGGGTTTCGGGAGTGGTTTACTGTTCCGGCGATAGACTAGCCAGAATCATCTTCAGTCAGCCATCTCCGATCGAAAAACGGTTCAGAATCGTCTTTAGTTTTCTCCCTTTCATAGTTTGCCGGAGCTTCGGGGTGACGGGGAGGTGAATTGTAAGCTGTTGAGGTCGCCGGAGCTCCAGCAACACGAATACAGTGATTTCGAGCCACCGTCATCAAATCCATCGTTAACGACAGATCAGCGACCAGTTCCGGTGACCAACACTTTAAAAACAACTCAAGCCGCCTAGAAATCCACCGAAATCACTGAACCAGCCGCACCGCCAGTCCGGTTTTCTCCAAAATCCGATAATCCACTTCCTTTCCCGTTACTGCCGGTGCTCACCGGAGCTCCGGTGAGTCGCGAAACATCGAAAAAAAATAGGGGAGGGGGTCGTCTTGGGTATTTTGGGATTTGAGTTCGAGCTTCGTCCGTGATTCATTGGTTCCGAGGCTCCCGTGTTGAAATCAGTTCAATTGGTCAAATAAAAGCCCCAATTTAAGGTCCATCTCTTTATCTCATTCTTATCCTTAATTAATTTTTATGGTTGCGTGTGTTGATTGCCATCGTTGATTTGTTATGTTGGAATATTAGTTGAGAATCAATTTGGGGTGGAATGGATAAATCGCTAAAAGGATGAATAATGATCAATTTTGATTTATTATTGTTTGGTTTAATTTGGTTTAAGTATGAATATTGTTGAACACGGTAGTAGCATGATTAGGTCGTTAAGTCGATAGGCAAATTCTAGGTTTTGGGGTAGGCAACTCATAAGATTCTAATCATCGAATGTGTAAATATTTGTGTTGAGTGATTTTTCCTATTTTTATCGTATTAAAAATGTACTCATTTGGTCGGGGAATGCCCCGAGGTATTTGTATTGATTTATCCCGGCAATGCCTCGACATCTCATGTACCCGAAGGATGTTTGTGATGAAGGCCCGAAGCATCGGGTAAAGCATTGGAGCATAGTTTAGAATTAGTGTAGGTTTACTTTTCAGTACCTTTTTTATTTTCGGTTGTAATAATTGGACTGAACATTATATTTGAGATTTGTTTTGTTTCGTGTGTTTGATTGATTGTTTTATGTGTTTGTATGGTTTATACATTTGTAATGTCAAAAATAGCCGATATACTCCACCAAGCGACCGTGGTCGAACCACGGGATTGAGGGATGCCTAACACTTTTCCCTCGGTCAACAGAATTTCTTAGTCGGAATCTCTGTTCGCAGATCAGTTTATAGAGTCAAAATCGTTTTGAAAAAAGATATCCAAGGGTGACTTGGCACACCTGATTTATGCCAAGTGGCGACTCTGAATAAAAAATGTAAATACTCCTTTTTCGAAATAAATTTTCATTTTTTGTCATTTAAATAATAAAAACCCTTTCAAACTTAAAAATTTAATCTTTTTCGGTTAAAAAAGGGGTGTGACACTTATTACTCGTCACAAAGTCCTTGTCTTCCATCCTTTATACTAACCGCTCTCTAAGTTTCATTGTCGTAGTTGCACTTGTTTTCCATCACCATTACCCTCATATTAAACATACGTGCTTAATTTTCTAAAAAAAAATCTTTTTTCCTTTTGGTTGTAAATATCACTTGCTAAAGATAGGTGACAAAGCAAGCGGAATGTGCTGAAGAACAATGTGACGGAAGTGAGAATAATCTTTAGAATCATTCATATTTCTTGCTAAGTTTCGATGAAAATATACCAAAGCTGCATAAGGAAGGACATTCGATTTTTTCAGCTCTTCTTTGTTCTCATTCTGGACCATCACAATGAATCTTTTAGGCGCTTCCCTCATGAAAATCCTAAACCTTGATTCACACCATTCAAGTCAATGAGTTAGTCTCTTTAACAAAGCACAAAAATTGAGATAAAAGAATACAACAAAAACAAATAACTATTAGTAGGGCAAACCAAGAGAGGTTGAAATTTGTATGATTCGAATCTCGTTGTCAAGAAGACGTGAAGTCCTAATAATATCTTTAGTGAACACACCATGAAACTGGTCATCTTCGAAGTTGCTATTGCTGGCTATTGGAGTTGCCATCATGGATGAATGTTGTGCTTGTATGGAAATCCAAACAAGTAAAATGAGGGAGTCGGTTTGTATAACCTTGATTAATCAGAAAGCTTTATATTCTCTTCTCTTAGTTGCTGTGTTTGCCGTCTTCTTCTCCAATCCAAGAAAAATAGTGCTACATGAGTCGTGCATTGTCACAACATCACCATCTCGAACCGTAGAAACACTAATATCATATCTCTCAAACCTTCAAACAAACAAAGGTAAAACAACTAATCCATCAGATTCACCAATAAAATATTTTTAAGAAAAACTCAGAAGCTAACCTAAGCAACCAAAAAAATTAATTTCGAGCAAAGTAAGATTCACTATAAACCTTACGTCAATCAATATTGTTCACATTAAAAACCTAAACACTCCAGATTTTTACTCTTAAACTCTTCCAATAGAGAGGAAGCAAAGTTGCTTTTCATGTTATACAATTGTCATGATTTTATTACACCTGAAGTCATGTTTCTCATTGCATTGAGAACCTTATATTATAATCATTGTGCCTCAATATGAATGAGAAAGAAAATTAAGAGAACATACTTTCAAATTCGTTGTTGATCGGCACAACTCAATCACAAGCTACACATGAATCTTTCTTCACATGTACAAGAATATTAAAGAATCAATCAATAATAAATCATATAAACTTGTTCATAGCGAGACAAAGAAGAGTAGATGTTTTGACGTTGTATTTCTACCTGAGAGTTAAAAAAAGAAACAATAATTAGGACGTAAATCTTATAAGGAATCCTATTTGCTAAAAGGATGAAGGAGCCTATTTTTTTTAACATATTGGAGAGTTGATTTATTTTTTTTCATAAATGTAGGAATTTAACAATATTAAGAAAACTTCCTCCTATTTGCTACTTAGCCTTTTCTTTTTCAAATAAGACACAAGTATAATATATATTGAAAAAAAGTCACGAAGTTTGGTTAAAAAGAGAATATTTTTAAATCAAATAGGACATAATTTGGTAACAGTAATGTAGGAAATTAAAATAATTTTTTTTCCAAAAATTTAAACGCAGAAAAAGGGCCAAAAACGATTGTATCAAAATAAACTTCATTATATTGTCTCTTTATTTTGAAAAAAAAAAAAAACATACACGTATAATTCCTAAAACTTAGGAGTTTAGTAGTTTTTTTTACAAAAATTCTTCTTACCTTTACAGTTTGTTATTGTCCATATATTTTAAGATTTTTTCTTTTCATAAATACTTTAGGATTCGATATATGGTTAATATTATTAAAATAATTAAATAATAATTTAAGTGAAAAATAGTGAAAAGATGATTTTATCTATTACAATATCTTTTAATGAAGGGCAAAAAATTCAAATTACTTTTCTAAGAATCTTCACACTTTTAATATATTATAGATATAGATATATATTTGGTAGGCAAAGGGAAATATTATATAGATATACTAGATGTCAGTACATAGAGTGGAGGTACTTCCGGTGGAAGTCCTAGGAGTAAAGGTTACAAAAGTAGTACTATTCTTAGCATTAACTGAAACTAAAGCCACCCCCATTTTCATTTAAATAATATATATTTTATATAATTATTTTTAGTTATTTTTATTTTAAAAATAAAAAATATACATGTACTATTTTATATTTATAAAATATATAAATATATATATATATATATATAATATACTCCCTCCGTTTAAAAAAGAATGACCTACTTTCCTTTTTAATCCATTTCAAAAAGAGTGATTCATTTTCTTTTTTGACAATACTTTAATTTCAACTTTCCGCATGGCATGTTTAGGACCATAAGATTAAAGAACATTTTGGTATATTTGACACAACTTTAATTTAAGGCCACAAGATAGATTCAAAAGTCTTCTTTATTTTCTTAAACTTTGTGTTAAGTCAAAGTAGATCATTCTTTTTTAAACGGAAGGAGTATATTTTATATGTATATATTAAATAAAAAATTCAACCCTCCCCCCATCTCTTTCTCCATTCCAGCCCCCCCACCCCACCCCACGTTCTTTCTCCCCTTCCAGCCCCCCTCCCCCACCCGCCATTCTTTCTCCCCTTTCAGCTCCCCCTCCCCCCCCCCGCCACACACTATTTCTCCCCTTCCAGCCCCCAACCCCCCGTTCTTTCTCCCTTCCAGCCCTTCACTCTCTTCTTTTTTATTCAAACACAAAAATACTTTCATCAAGTTAAAATTATTCTTTTCAAATTGTGTTATTAACAAAAAAATTCAAAAGTAAAAATCAAAAGAAAGCTCATTGATGATAATTGATTCAAAGATAAAATCATCAATTTAATTTAAATTTTATCTAAATTTTGAGGGAGTTGGATTGAAGGTTGAGATGGTGTTCAATGGAGAAAAATTTTTAATCTTGTTTTCAAGTTTGTTCTTGGGTGGTGTTAATGGAGGAAAGTGAAAAAAAATTAAAGGAAAGTGTTGTTCTTGGGTGGTGGTGTTAATGGAGTAAAATGAAAAAAAATTGAGGTTGTTAATGGAGGAAGTTGAGTGTTGTTGTTGATGATGATTTGAAGAAAAAAGAAGAAAAAAGTGTTCATTTTTAATTTTTAAAATTTTTTATTATATTTTAAATATAATATTACTAAAATTAGTTTTTTTAAACAAATAAACGCGCCTCTTTTTTTTAAAAAAATGTCACGTCAGCATTAGGGGTGAAACAAATACATTTTAAAGATGTTAGGGGTGTAAATAAATGAAAGTTAAGTTGAAGTACTAAAGTGAGTTGAGAGGACAAATTCAGGACAGAAAAAATGTCTTTTTTCATTTAAAAAAAATAAGTACATATTTTTTTGCGTTCTATTTTATCTCCACTCTTTATAAAAAATAAATATTTCATTTTATAAAGCACATGTCCTGTATCAAGTCAACATGAATGATAAACTTAATAATAATAAAATAAACAATATAAATTTCAACAGTTTTGATCAGAATTTAATTACATAAAATTCCGATATTTTACATAATTACATAAAAATTTTGATTTTGGGTCTGTCGAGATACATAATTACTCCCTCCGTCTCAAATTACCCATCTCAAATTTTCTAATTTGATTTCTTATTTTACTTGTCTTTTTTCATTAATCAAGACAATTTTTTTTTCATGTTTTACCATTTGCATTAATTACTTTTTCTTCAAATTAAAATGTAAATATCATTTAATAGGGGTACTATGATAAACTAGTTAGGTTATTAATTATTTTTCTTAATCAACGTGTCATCTCAATTTGGGACGGGTAATTTAGGATGGAGGGAGTATCTCCCAATGCATCTAACAAAGATACATAATTAGTTTTCTATATATTAATATTTTTTTTTATTTTGAATCTATCGAGATATATAATACATTCAAAGAAATACATGTTTTCCTGGTAAGGATACATAAACATTTTTTTTTTTTGGATCTGTCGAGATATATAATTAGCTCCCTAATATATTATTAATTAGTTAATTTTTATAATTATTAGAGGTGAGAATTTATGTGTGTGTGTGTGTGTATATATATATATAGGTGTATGCGCCTTGCGTGTGCACCTCATTTTAGTGAGTTCAAACATTACATTAAATAGGATATTTGTTTAAATAATAAAGATGAATATAATAATTAAATTTAATATCTTTTGAGTGTGTAAAGATGGAAAATTTATTTATTAAACCTAATCTTTACCAAAAATATTTTTAAAAGTCTATCGACATTCATCTACCATCTGTAATTTGCAACAAAACAATACAATAATAGAGACATCAAAATAATACAATTAAATCTAATCTTTACACACAATTATTTTTTTTAAAGTCGTCCGACACTCTTCTACCACCTGTAAACAATAACAAAATAATACGATAATACAGATATCAAAATAATATAACTAAACCTAACCTTTACATACAAAAATTCCTCAAAGCCGACCAACATTTATCTATCACCTGTAAACTTCAACAAAATAATACGATAAAAGTGATATCAAAACAATACAATTAAACTTAAATTTTACACACAAAAATTTCTCAAAGCTGATCGAGATTCAGCTACGAACTGTAATTTACCACAAAATAACAAACCATTAGAGATATTAAAATAATACAATCAAACCTAATCTTTACCTAAAAAAAATTCAAAGCCGACCCACATTCATCTAGCATCTTTAAATTAAAATAAAACAATAAGATAATAAAAATATCAAAACAATACAATTAAATCTAACTTCTACACAAGAAATTCTTCAAAGTCAACCGACATATATATATA
The DNA here is from genome assembly GCA_030864225.1 of Capsicum baccatum var. pendulum. NCBI lineage: Eukaryota > Viridiplantae > Streptophyta > Magnoliopsida > Solanales > Solanaceae > Capsicum > Capsicum baccatum. Next base: position 247,293,543 of record CM061556.1, read on the forward strand.
TATATATATACACACATGTTGAATTCTATTATGCTGACAAAAACTTTGAAGAAGTTGAGAGTTAGAAAATCAAACATCCAACAATCTGGACATACAATCGAATCAAGTTAGATGAACATCAATCATATTCTCCCAATAGGCAAACTAGTTTGTTCTCTAGTTTAACATACATCTCAATATTTATAGAAGTATTTCATTAATAGAGTCTTATTTTAGGAGTATTTTTTTTAATTGAATAATAGGAAGAAAAATATTAATTAATTTTCTTACCATATATTTTAGGAGTCCTATATATTTTAGGAAGTCTAATAGAAACAAAAATATTAATTAATTCTCCTACCATATATTTTAGAAGCCTCATATATTTTAGGAAGTCTAGTTTATAAAATAAAAAATGATTAAATAATAAATTAAAAAATAGTGAAAAGACAGTTTTATCTAAAAAAAAAAAGAGTCTTTTAATGAAGGGCAAAAAGTTCAAATCACTTTTCTAAAGGTCTTCACACTTTTAATATATTACAGATACAGATTATAGATATAGATTATAGATTATTATTATATATATGTATATATATATATATAGAGAGAGAGAGAGAGAGAGATAGATTTACGGTATAAAAAATTTAAATTTAACTACTCAAAATCCCAAACCAAATTAAAGACACAATGTTAATTACTATTTACGGTATAGAATAATTCTGAACATAAACAAATCATGGAAAGCTATATTTTACTCCTTAAATAGTTTTATTTTCTTTTACCAAATAGTTTACTCAAATAGTTTTATGAAAAAGTTTTAGTTGTCATTAATTATGATGACTTCTAATATGGAAAGGTTTTATCATAAATATATTTAATTAATTTTTAATTTTTAAATATTAAATATTAGAAAAAAATAGTAAAAGGATGATTTTATCTAAAGCAAAGACTTTTAATGAAGGACAAAAAGTTCAAATCACATTTCTAAGGGCCTTCACACTTTTAATATATTATATTATATTATGTATATATATATATATATATATATATATATATATATATATATACTAGAAGTGCATGGCCCGTGTCAGCACGGGCCCAACAGTAAAACATGTGGATTGCAATTTTTAAGTTTTAGGATTTATCTTGGAATAAAAAGTTTGAGTAGTAGAATATTTTTATTAATATGATTGAGCTGAGGGAATCACAATTGAAACATTTTTTTAACATTCTTGTTGAATTTTGCGATCAGAAATATAAAGAAAGAATAGGCGTAAATCTGATGAAATAGCTTAAATCAAATATCCAGCAGATTATTGATTTTCAATATCGCAAAGATTAAGAATCATGTAAACTTACCCGATAAAGAGAATACCCAGCTTAGATTCGCTATTGTTTTGTTTAATTATTATTTTTAACACAGAAAAGAGTGTTGTTTTTTAACAGAGAAGAAAGAGTTGAGATTTTCTTTTCTTTATTTTATTTTTAAAACAGAGAAATGTTAATTAATATTGAGGAGCTGTAAAAAGTTGAGAAAGATGGCTACACATATTTGATAGAAAATTTGCTAATGTTAAGAAAATGCAAAGTATTTGGTAGCAAATTTGTGATAGATACACGTTTTTTGTACCTAAATTTACTTTATTTATATTTAAATTAGTTTGTAAAAATCTTTTGCAAATAATCTTTATACTTTTTTTTCTTTAATTTCTTTAAAATATAGTAATAAAATTTACTTATGCTTTATTCTTCTCACACTTTACTACATACATTTTATCCTCTTTAAATCTCGTTATGTCATTTTTACCCTCTTTAAACACCACTGTACATTAAAATTACGATTGAAGCAACTGAAGCGGAAATCAGTCAATTTTTATTTTTTTTGTTAATTATTGTTATTTACAGTACTTTTTATTTCATTTTCAAATAATATATGTTGTTTTATATCTTCTTCTGTCCCGTCTCAATTTATATGACACTTATATAATTTTGATAGTCAATCAAATATTTTATGTTGACATATAATTTTGTTATTCTTATTTTTCTAATACATAAATGACTTGTAATAAGGAGTGATATAGTAAAATCATCGTTCGAAAGACGAAAATTTAATTTAAAACATTAAGAGTTAATTTCGTATTTTATGTCTATTTTATTTTTCATTAAATATTATTTATTTTCTTAACACCTAGATGATTCATAATAATTAATTAAGAGGGATTGATTATGTTATTACTATAAAAATTAATATAATTTTATCATATCCAATAGTAATCATCGATAATTCACTGGAATAGTATATTAATTAAATACGGGATGCTATATTTGCATATGTAAAGTATGATATTATTAAATATTATTGGATAGTGCATTATATTTATCTTTCACAATAACAAAATTTTACTATATATTTTTTTTAACTTGATACATATTGACCCAACACAAATTCTAAGAAAATATTCATTAGAAATTTATTTTATTAAATTAAATTTATTAATTTTGTACTTTAAAAATTAAAAGTTAAGTTTAAATATTAGTATTTCTATATAAGAAGAAAAAAATAATTTTAAAATTTAAATTTACTAAAATAAATAAATAAATAAAAAGATTAATTTTCTATATAAAAGTCAACTAAAATAATAAAATTTATTTACTTTAAATATTTAGTTTCAATTAATTAAGATAATTTTTTATTTTAAGTCAATTAAAATAAAAAAATTGATTTACGTTAAATATTTAGTTGCAATGAATTAAGATAATTTTTTATTTTGTCATCATTTATGCTGCACCAATAAAATTTTGAGAGTTGAATAGAACTTTTATTTATTTTTAAAAAAGTATTTTAACTTGTTAATTATTGTGATTTATAATAATTTTTACGTAATTATCACATAATATATTTACTCCTTGTGTCCCAATTTATGTGTCTTCGATATAATTTTAAGAGTCAACTAAAATTTTTATATATCTTTTAAATATTTTAAGTTGTTAATTATTATGATTTGCAGTATTTTTTCTTTTATCTCAATTTATGTGGCATTGCTAAAATAATGAGAGTCAATAAAATTTCTATACGTCTTTTAAATATTTTAAGTTATTAATTATTGTGATTTGTGGTAACAAATTAGTTTTGAATATGATAGTCAATTAAATAAATAAATAAAATTTACTTTCAATATGTAGTTATAGTTAATTAATATAAATTAATAGAATATATTAAATATTTAAACCATTATAATGAAATAATGAAATTATTATATATTGGGATATGATATGTAATTAAATGAGAGTAGAGGAATATTTTGGTAATTATGTAAGAAGTGGTTGAAACCACCTCTTCTATATAATAGAAATGATAAATTAAGATGTATTTTTATGTCCATAATATATAAAACCGAAAGAGTAGTAGTATTAGAAAAGAAAAGATATTTTGAGCTAAAACTGAAAGTCCTAAATCATAGCAACCAGCAATTAAGGAGCAAGACCAGCTCATATAAAACAAACTAATATATATTTTACACCTATCATCATACTGTAAATATACGACTCATTTTTTACTTCCAAAACCATTCCCTAGGTTTACAAGAAATCTCCATTCATCATCACACCAACACAAACATTCACTCACTCTACTAATTTCCACAAAAATATCATGAATCTTCAACTATGCATAATTTTATGTGTAGTTTCATTGATGATTCTTATTCCTACAACATCATCATCTTCCTCAGTACATTACTACAATGACAACAAATATGATTACTACACTAACTTTGGTCATGATATTTCAAGCATCTATAGTGAAACCTCCACTAATAACGCACGACGAATATTGCCAGCCAGGAGAAATAGAAGATACGTGAGCTATGCTGCACTTTCTAGGGACAGTATTCCATGTAATGTACGAGGGGCTTCTTATTACAGCAATAATTGCAAGTCTGGAAAGGCAATTAATCCATATCGTCGTGGTTGTACTCAAATTACTCGATGTGCCAGGAGCAATTCTTGATCAATCTCATTTTTTTAATCTATAATTATCGTAAAAACCGTTCACTTTTCAATTTATTTGTGTTCCAAGTAGCTAGTCCAAGTACCTAGAGATAGTCTTTCTTCTTATTTTTCTTTTTTTGTTTCATTGAACTGAGAATAATTGTTATTGGTATCATGGTCAGTAGTATGAGTGTAACAAGAAATTGTTTGCCGGATAGAAGACTATGTAATTAAATTTGTCCCGTCCATTTTCTTGTGAATCATTATTAACCAACGCGAACAAGCAGCAAATACACCTAACCATTTTTTAGGAAGGGTGTTGTGAAAACAAATAAGTATTCAAAAAGATTTGAGTGCATGTTATTTTATAGGGGTTAAATATCTTTTTCTGAGAAAAAAAAAAACTATCACAAAGTCCCCAGGCTCAAATTGTGCACTATTATTTTAAGATTGTGCTCTTAGTGGAAAAAAAAAACTTGGAACTTAAGAGACCTTATATTTGGCTTGAATTGTCAATTGAGTAAAGATCTGCATTTTAACTCGTTTTGAACTTAACTAAAATTCGACTCAAACTCTCTTGTAAATTCTTTGGCAAGTATTTTTCCTTCTATCCATTCCTAAACGTCAAACTAAGAATTTAGCGAAAAATGACCAAGCAAGAAAATGAAGTAAAATAGATTATAATTGCCATAACACAACTTCAGAAAAAACAATCTATATAGCTAGACCTAGCTGCCAAACACACAAAATAAAATCCAAAATAACACAACAAACTAAGAATCAAATTACACAAAAACAGCTACCATAATCAAACTAAACACCCAAACCAACACACTTGAACCACCAACACCCATTGCATCCGACTTTGCCGGAGCCGGAGCCGGTGAAACTGATCCTGGAGAGGGTGGAGGAGTCGGAGCAATGACCGGAGAAATCGCCGGTGTTGGAGTGACAGGTGATGGAGACTTGTGGTGATCTGGAGATAGTACAACTACTAGAAGCTTTTGGCCTAGTTCACAGTGGTTATCTTTGCCACTGATGAAATAAAATCTGCCATTTCTTGTGAATTTGAGTTTTGAATGTCCATCTTTCATGTGATGAATGGGACTTGTCTTGTTGCATTTGGTGTAATCATCATTGTCATGAACTACCATAACTGAATCTTGTCCTTTCTTGTACTTGAAAACTGCATGAAAAGGGAAAAAACAAACTTTTATATATGGTAGCGTAAAGAAATGTCGTGCCAAGTTAACTCGTACTTAACGTGTATGCCAAGTTACCACTATCAACAAATTAATCAGAAATTACCTAGTAAACAATTTGATTACTATATGATTCTCATGACAATTTCAGGGTGGTACCCCTGCTCTCTCGCGATTCCTACTCCAATAAATAAACTAAAGGCCCATGCCAAGGATAAGTCGACAAACTATGACCGAAAGTTAATTTCTTTGAAGCAACAATCAGGAGATCCGGCCGAGTCAGAAAGGCTACGTTTATCAAATTACTAACATCAGGAGATTTACTGTTATTACCTTAATAAGCAATTTGGTTACATAATTATGTGTTCAATTACTAAATTACCACTATATCAACAGCTTGATTAGTAATTATTATGTAATAAGCAATTTGATCATGTGTTTACCAAATTATTATTTTACAAGAGATTGACCAGTAATTCCCTATGTGTATACCAAATTATTACTATGAAGAGGTTGACCGCTAAATATTTAGTAAGCAATTTGATTATATAATTACATGCTTACCAAATTACCACTATATCAAGAATTGACTGGCACTTACCTAGTACTAGTAAGCAATTTGGTTATATACAATTATTTGTTTGCCAAAAAATCTCTCAAGAGATTTGACTGGTAATTATATGTTCTAAACAATTTGGTTATATAATTATGTGCTAACCAAATTACCACTAAGAATTGACTGGTAGTTACCTAATAGTAGGAAATTTGGTTATACAATTATCTGTTTACCAAATTACCACTCTCAAGAGATTGACCAGTATAACTATTTAATAAGTAATTTGGTTGTATAATTATGTGCTTACCAAACTACCAAGATTTCAACATAATTACCATAAACAATTTGGTTCACTATTCTCTATACCGTCGCTACACAAATTTTAAACCAAATGATTTAGAATTTATAATTTATGACGTTTCTAAGTTAATTCAAAATATGATAACATAAAAACACAATATGGTACTAGATTTTTTTAAATCAATTGGTTCTCCATTCCATAAACTATACATTCGTCATGGCATATATAAATCTATCTAAAAGAACACAATCAAGCACTAGTGTAAATCTAGAGAGTGTATAATTGAATCTGTTAATTTTAGTTAATCATATGTATATATACAAAACTAAAAATTAAAAATGTAAATATATCGTTACTGATGATATTCCTTCTAGACTCGCTACAACTCTCAAAACAAAATAAACTAAAAATTAAAGTTGTAAATACATAGGGACTGATTATATTCCTGGAGATTCGCTATAACTCTCAAAACAAAATCCAACAATCAAAAAATAAAGAGGGAAGAATTTACCAATAGTGTCATTGACTTGAAAACGATTTCTTCTAGCCCACTGGTCGTACGATTCAGACGGCTTTAAAACCCAACCTTCTTTGCCACCAACATACAACTTATGGCCTTGAGACGAACATAGAAAACTCAAAAAGATCATGCATGAAATCCCAACAAATGAAAGAGAATCCATATGCATAGATCAAACTAAGAAGTAAGAACAAAGAGAAGAGAGAAAATTCAGAGACAAATTGAAATTATTAAAATTGCAAAATGTGTTGAGATGAAGAATTGAGAAAATAGTGGGGGTGTTTATAAAGAGGGTAAAATTAATTAACCTGCCTTTATTGATATATGGTAAATGATATTACCGTTGGATTTACTGTATGTTGGAGGGAGTATATGGAAAGTCTTAGCTGGGAATTTGTGTATATTTTAATTACTCATAATTAATTACCATAATTATTTAATTAACCGGTTGTCATTTTTTTTCCATAAAAAATGCTTTCACACACCTGGCCTTTTCATATTGGAGATCGTTAAAAGTATTAGGGATCGTTTGGATCTCGAATTAAGTTATCTCGCGATTATAGTCACACCCGAAAAGTTGGATAGTATAGCATCAAATTTGATGGAATAATGTACGTTAAACAGAATTAACTTTGGAAGTAAAAATTCATACTACCTACTTAATATGATTGAATATAAACGTTTATTTTATATTTTGTTTGGTTGAAAATACTTTTAAATCCGTCAAAAGTATAAATTTATTATTAAGATATTCATCTTATCCCGTAAACTAAACGACCCCTTTATATTATTAATTAGAAATACATAGTAGTGGTTATTTTTTTCTCTGAGACGGATTAATATAGAGGGAGGGAGAATATTGGTTACAAGTTCGGTAAGTAATTTCGATTCAAACTTTATATTGTCTTAAAATTAGTCGAATATGCATAAATAAATATTAATTTCTAACATAATAATTTTAAAAAATTAAAATTTAAAATCCATAAACTTCAGAATCATGATTCTGTCTTTTACCCTTATACATGTATTTGGTGTTCCAATGTTCGAATTCAAGAAATTCAATAGGGTCTGTAAATATAAATTGTACCGTTGTATAATAATTAAATGATTAATTGTGATATGAACACGTACTATTAGCTACAATTAAATGACGAATTACACTTTTCATGATTTGCTTTTATTTCTCATATTTTGCTTTTAGAGTCGATTTGATTAATCTTCATATCTAAATTAAATTAAATTAAATTAATACTTTAAATTAAAATTCTAGATATTCAAAGTTATATGAGAAAGATTATAAGTTTCAATTCTTCTCATATTACTATGATGAAGAAAATACATATTATCAAAATATTAGTCAAAATTTATGTAGTTGGATGCTCAAACAAAACATAACAATTACAAGTCAACAACGAAAATACTATATATGTAAAAGACATACGTATGTTGTATTCAATTGATTTGATTCATGCACAAAGTGCAGTCAAATATTTCCCATCTTGAAAATTATTGTCAACACTATGAATTTAGTTTCATATTAAACTTGTGGAAATAAATTTATGAAATTTCTATTAAAATCTATATGTGAAAATAAACTTACTAAGCTGATAGAATCAGAATCAGATTCGATGTTGAAGAATCCCTCCCTCACGGGAAAAAATGTTGACCATTATGTTGCAGCACAAGTGCATTAAAATATTCTTTCTCTTGTTCATTTTTATTTATTTAGTATTGCAAAAATAATTTTCACTTTTACTTATTAGTTTTAATACATAAAAAAAATAAATCAATCAGTTTCTTCATATTTTATTCTTTAACAACAATTACTTATTCCTCGAATCATTTCCTAAGAACTAAGACTCCACATCAATTAATATGAATATTGTGAAATACACATATTAATTATTATATCTTAAGGACGTGCAGAGTCCACAATGAACGTAAAAATGAACAAGAGAAATTGACAATATTTTCCACATATATGACTTATTTGAAATTTTAGTTGGTGAGAATTTTTAATTTCGTGATTCAAGCTTTGAAGCCCATCTACATACTACATATACGAAAGACATAATAAATAAATAGATATTTTCAGAGGTGGAGTCAGGATTTCAAGTAAGAGAGTTTAATATTCAAAGAAAACTAAGTCGAAGGAGGTTCAACACCTACTATAACCACATAAAAAATAATTTTAATCATGTATAAATAGTATATTTTTCCGTCGAAAAGAGGGTTGGCTCCGCTCTGGATATTTTAACTTGACCTTAGCCGCAAGTAGGGCTGGGCATATTTTGGTTTAAATCGAAAAATCGAACCAAAATTTAATTTTGGTTCGGTTTTTTGTTTTTTCAGATTGGTTTCGGTTTCAAACTTTAGAAATTCGGTTAAACGGTTTGATTTTCAGATTTAAAAAAAAATCAGATACACCAAAAAATCAAAATTATATAAATAATATATTATAATTTATATATATATATTATGTAAATATACTAAAAATATAATATAATTTGATATAACATATTTATATGTAAATTATAATCATTTAGTAACCCTAAATCCTAATATGCTGCTTTGCTTTAGACCCTAAAATTAACATGAAGGCTGCAGCGACGCTCAGCCATCCTTAGTTCATCAGTTCGTTTGAAATTTCAACATCGTCAATGGCAGTCGACAGTCGTTTACTCAATTCGTCATTGTCATCAGCAGTGGCTGTCGAGTGCGACCACTGTCGTCACGCCAACGACGATAACTCAGCGAGATCGATATTTATGGTTATTTCATCCATGTTGAATTAATTATATTTGAGAATGAAAAACAGATTTGAAAAAAAAAGATTTTTTTCTAAAAAATCACCAATTTTAAATGCTCACAACTTTAATCTTTAAAATCAAAATAACCGAACTGAATTTGTAAAAATTGAACCAAACCAAAATAATTTTGATTTGGTTATGGTTGTCATTTTTGCCAATCCGAAAATCAAAAAATCAAACCGATATCCAACAATCAAACTGAACAAACCTAATGCCCACCCCTAGCTGCAAGTAAGCGGTACTTATTTTTTAATTAAAATTTCATCTATATGATGGAGGAGTTAGACCTGACTCCAACCTGTATATTCACCAAAAATGTTAATTACACGGAGAACGACATAAATGTTAGCCTCCAAAATGCAGTGGAAGCTAAGTCATAACCAACCTATGATATAAAAAGTGCACAAAAATATCCAGGTTGCTCATAGATTTGGTAAAAGATCTTTGGGATGGTTGTAGCATTAGTATGAGATGTCATGTACATAGTAACAAGATTCATCAAAAGTTTAAAGCCCGGCATTGATGATAAAATTGTGCTTTTTCCTTCTGACTTTAAAATTCGGCAAGCCATCTGATTCAAATTAACTTCATTGAGTCTCTCACTTTAGAAGGAATGACCACAACTTCATGAAAGATAGATAACGTTTTGAATTCCTGTTCAAGCTTAGCTAGATTGTTAGCTGAGTGATTACCCTATCTCAGGATGTGAAAAAAGATATGAAATTGTCATTCTTGATCAAATTCATAATCTGTTCAATAAGATTGAGTTGCCATGGAGGCTTCTTAACTCTTTTAGTCAAGTTTATTAAAATCAAAGAGTAGGACTCAACAACAATTTTGGTGAGGCCCTTGTTGATAATAAAAGAATGCCTTGAAGCATTACCTTTTCTTGATTGTTGCTACATTCACCATAAAAATCAACAAAAGCACATATCATAGCACCATTATATGGTTTTAATTATGCCACCACCTTCTGTCGATCCAGAATTTTCTTTGTTGCGTCCGTTAATATTGATTTTAACCCATCCATAATCAGATTTATGCCAATAAACAACCTTCAAAATAATCATAGAAATCAAGTCGCCCACTCTCTTACACATAGTCTGCCAAATTCCAGGTAGAGACAGTTCAAAAAATTGCAGATTGATAGTCAATTTAATGAACCTGATCACGTATTGTATAATAAACCATGAAAACATCTATTTTCCCAATATGTCAACAAATGTATTGAAGGATAGCTTTATGAACATCATTCTTGTCACTGACCATCCACCATTTCATATCCCTTTGCCTAAATTGCCCTCTAGTCAAATTGATATCACAAGAGTTGCAAAATAAATTTCAAATATTATTAGCAATCTTACTCTCACTGAATAAGTGAAAGGTAGTTTCTTCTTTATAATTGTTGCAACAATTATAAATAGAAAAGAGGTAAATACCAACCTTCTTAACTGCTATAAAGGAAAATACCCTATCCCGCAGGACCCTCATAATAAAAAAAGAGATTCTATAGGGTATCTTTTATGCCAGATATTTCTACTCGACACAGTTATCCCCTTTTTTGCTTTCTCAGAAAATGCCAAGCTGGTTTAAAATTAAAATTTTTGGATTGTTTAGGCATCCAAACATACTTTTCGATCTTAGTCACGTTAATATGAATGTTTATAATTGTAGTAACGTTAGGGGAAGGGAATGTTCGCATCAGCTTCCTAGGATTTCAAATACTATTTAAAAAGAAATTCTTCATCATAGTCTTTTTTGGGGTTCACCTATTGTGAACAGCTAATGCAAGAGGTCCTGTATTAGTCCAAGAGTCCCACCAAAAGGATATCTCTTCATTACCAAGCTCCCAGATGATATGGGGATCCACACTATTCTTGATGTCCATCATTCTCCTCCAAATGTGAGATTGCCTTGGAGCTCATTTTCTAGCCACGAGGTGAAACTTGTTGTAGTATTTAGCTTCAAGGAGCTCTTTAAAAAGTAAATGATATATTCTAAAATTCCACCATATCTTCGCAGAGAAGGCAACACAAGTATCATTAAGTGATCTAAATTCCTTTATCAACTTATTTCTTTGAAAAGCACAAGTCATCCCAAACTATCCAATGCCTCTAGTTTATATTGCCCTCCATACTCCAAATTTTTTTTTTTCTTACAATAATCATCTTTATCTGTTGGAGAGTTGTATTAGGAGGTTGAACTGCAGTTAATAGATGAAGAGGTAGAGCATATAAGATAGAGATAATTAAGGCAGCCTTCCCTTCTTAGGATAAAAGTTATTCTTATCAACCTTGCATTCTCTTGGCAACTTTGGCAACCATATTATTAAAGAAAACAATCTTCTTTGCACCATCATAAATGGGGCATCCCAGATACTGAATAGGAAATTGATTGTGAGAAAGTCTAGTAATTTGCTTGATGATATTAATTCGAGGATCATAGTCCTTAAGGGTAACATAGAAGCTAGGTTTGTTCTTATTTACTAGTTGTTCGGAGATTCTTTCATACTTGTCCAACCTATCCATCATGAGTTTTAAGGAACCTGGATCACATGAAGAAAACAAGATTGTGTCATCAACGCAGCAGAGGTGAGAAATAGTAAGATCATTATTATTAATAGAATAAGGAATGAAATTAGTGAGTGTAAGAGTAGTAAATCATCTTTAATAAATCCCAACATGAATGATAAAACTTTCCAGAGAGACCATTAGGTCCAGGGGCACTGTTAGAATTCATTGCAAAAACGTCTTTAAATTCATTCATCGTTGGAATAGAAGTAAGATACTCATTTTCAGAATCATTAATGACTTTAGAAATGAGATTAAGGATAGAAAAAATAGTGTTAGTGATCTCTTTTGAGAACTGATATTAAAAAAAAAAGAATATTATTTCTGTAGCAATGTCTTCATCTTCCTCAATCCAAGTGCCATTCTCATTCCTGAACTTATTGAGAGATAATCTTTTATTCCTTCCGTTGACAATTGAATGGAAGAACTTTGAATTGACTTCACCCCCAACAAAGCCATTTAATGTCAAATTTTTTTTTCCAGAAAGCTTCTTCCTTCTTGTATGCTAAAATAAGAAGAGCATTGGTACAATTTAGTTCTGATCTATTGAGATCACTATTTTCCATCAAAATTTTATTTTCTAGACCTGCACCTCTTTTCTCTAGATCCTTAATATTATCAAATATATTTCCAATAGTATTCTTGGACCACGGGAAAAGGTTTCTGCATGTATTCTTCAGCTTGAGGTAAAATCTCCACATAGGGGATCCTTGAACCTTCAAATCCCAAGCTTGCTTTATCACTTCCTTAAAACTGTCTTCATCTACCCAAAAGTTCAAAAATCTAAAATATCTGATAGGTCCACAAGTTAGGAGAGGGGAGTGGTCAGAACCATTACTAACTAGGTGATTATAAAGGGTGAATCTAATAGGTTCATCCGTTCTTGGTTAACCAATACCTTGTCAAGTTTTTTCCATAAGTCTTTTCTCTGGAGCCCATCCATTATACCATGTGAAAATAAATCCTGAATACCCTGGATCAATAAGATCACACTCCATAATAAATTAAAGAATATATCGATTTTTGGACATTCTATGAAGGTTACCTCCATGCTTTTCACCTGGGTTAGTAATGCAATTAAAGTCACTAGCTATGTTCCATGAAAGATTATATTTTTGGCAAATATCATTTAAATTAAGCAAAAGCTCTTCCCTAAGATTAGCATCACATTTAGCATAGATAGAAGTAACAAGAATATTAGTACCCATCTTGTTAATAATACAAATTACACGTTGATCAGATTCCTCAATCACTCTACAGTTAATAAATTTATTTTAAAATATCCAAAATTGAATATTACTATTGGAATGAGCATTAAATATCCCAGGATCCTTTTAAATTTATCCAAATAAACAACTTTGTGAAAAGGCTCATTAGTAATGATGAAAGAAAATTTTTCAGATCTGATAAGTTGTTGTACTCTCTCCAGAGCACCACTAGAATTGATGCTCCGTATATTCTAGAATAAAGATTTAAGCATCTAAATTAATTTGTTAATGTTGGAAACGTAGTGGACCAAACGTAGGTATTAATTAGACAAGGAGTAAAGTATTACAACACACACAATAAAACTCTTCACATACTAAAATCACTCTTCTCTTTTTCACTTGTGTTGCAGCACTTTTGTTTTTCTTTCTCTCTAGAGCTTCTGCTCTTGTTTTTCTTCCTTCTCACTTAGTTGAAGATTATTTCAATAAAGGAGTTCCCTCTCCTTTTATAAGCTCTCCACCGCCATTAACCATAATGAGCTTGGTCAAATAAAGTTGCTGCCAACTTATGTAGAAGCTTCAACATTTTGGTCAAACAAAATGGCTAACAATAATTATGGCTATTATACTTAAAGATTAAGTATGCAACCCTTTTTGACTTTCAAACATACATATTAAATATGAGTTTGAATTCCAACACTCCCCCTCAAACTCAATTCTGCATTCCGAGCTTTTTCTTCAGACTCTGAAAACATCGGCTTTTAATGGCTTCGTAAATATGTTTGCTAATTGATCTTCAGTGCGACAATAGATTAGCTCGACATTTTTCTTCTTCACTTGTTCTCGGATAAAATGATACTTTGTATCAATATGCTTGTTTCGGTTATGCGACACTGGATTCTTCGAGAGTGATATGGCAGACTTGTTGTCTACATAAATTCTAACTGGATCTTCTTGCGCAAAAGATAATTCTTCTAAAAGATTTTTCAACCATATCGCTTGACAGGTACACGCTGCAGCTGCTATGTATTCGGCTTCAAATGTTGAAAGAGCGACAGTTTGTTGTTTCTTTGAAGACCATGAAAATGCTGCCGAGCCAAGATGGAATAAATTACCTGACGTGCTCTTTCGATCATCCAAGTCTCCCCCATAATCACTGTCTGAGTAACCAATCAATCGTGATTCTTTTGAGTGTCTATAAAATAGACCCTGATCTACAGTGCCTTTGATATATCTCAGAATTCTCTTTGCGGCAATCCAATGATCTTGTTTTGGCTTCTCCATAAATCTGCTAACCAGTCCAACTGCATACATAATATCTGGCCGAGAGATAGTCAAATACCTTAAACTTCCAATGACGCTCTTAAAGAAAGTTGGATTTACATCTTCACTCGTTGAGTCAACACTTAGCTTTTTTCTTAGTTCTGCTGGCGTTTCTACAGGCTTGCAATCTTGCATTCTGAACTTTTTCAGAATTTGCTCCGCATATTTCTTTTGTGACATAAATATGCCATCTCTCATTTGTTTCACTTCAACTCCAAGAAAGTATGACATTTCATCTATGTCTGTCATTTCAAATTCCTTAGTCATAGCTTTCTTAAAGTCATATCATCCACGTACAAGCATACAATCATGATGTCACCAGCCTTGTTTTTCTTTGTGTATAAGGCATGCTCGTATGGTTTTTTCACGAATCCATTCTTTTGAAAATATTCATCAATTCTTGTATTCCAGGCTCGCGGAGCTTGCTTCAATCTATATAAGGCTTTCTTCAAGCGATAGATTTTATCTTCATGTTCTTTCTTCAAATAACCAGGCGGTTGCTCGATATAAACTTCTTCTTCTAGATAGCCATTCAGAAATGCTGACTTTACATTCATTTGATAAATTTTCCATCGATTTTGTGCTGTGAGTGCGGTGAGAAGCCTTACAGTATCAATTCTTGCAACAGGAGCAAACACTTCATCATAATCCACTCCGTATTTTTGCTTGTAGCCTTTGGCAACGAGTCTTGCTTTATACTTGTCCACCTTTCCTTCTTTGTTGGTTTTTGTCTTGTATACCCATTTAACTCCAATAGGATTATGTCCTTCAGGCATACTTGTTAGCTCTCATGTGTCATTCCTTCTGATTGTTGCAATCTCTTCATCCATCGCCTTTTTCCACTTTACATCTACATTTGCTTCTTCATACGTGACTGGATCACATTCAGCCATTAGACAGAATAAGGAATAATCAAAAGTCGTCTCAATGGGTTCAGTATCTTCATAAATCTCATGAAGACTACGCATTATCGTGGGAGCATCACTTGAGCTGTTGCTACTAGGTGATGCAGATGTTGAAGGATTTGTTGCACCTGAGCTTTCTGGAGGACTTTGTCCGTCACCTTCTTCATTTTGAATGACAAAATCATCATCTTCCTCGTCAGAGAAGAACAATCCTTCAACTTTCTTTTCTTCTTCGCTCCATCTCCAATAATCAGCTTCATCAAATTCAACATCTCTTGAGATGATGACTTTTTTTGTGAGTGGATTATACAACCTATAAGCTTTGCTTCTTTCATCATAGCCAATGAAGATACACTTTTCTCCTCTGTCATCAAGCTTCTTTCTCAGTTGTTCAGGTACATGGGAATATGCAATACACCCAAAGATCTTGAGATGTCCAACTCCAGGTTTTTGACCACTCCATGCTTCATTTGGTGTCATATACCGGACACTCTTTGTTGGGCAACGATTCAACAAGTAAACTGTACATCGAACAGCTTCAGCCTAGAAATTCCTTGGTAAATGTTTACCTTTCACCATGCTTCTTGCCAAGTCAAGAATGGTGCGATTTTTTCTTTCTGCGACTCCATTTTGTTGAGTGTGTATCTGACCGTCAACTGATGAATAATACCATGCTTTTTAACAAAATCCTCAAACAAGTTTGCAGTGTACTCACCTCCTCTATCAGATCTGAGTATCTTCACATAATATCCACTTTGTTTTTCCACCATCGCTTTAAACTCTTTGAATTTATCAAGAGTTTCTGATTTTTCTTTAAGGATATATACCCAACTTCTTCTACTGAAATCATCAATAAAAGTTAGGTAATACCTGTTTCCTCCTAGCGATGGTATATCAAACGGACCAGCTAAATCCGAGTGCACAATCTCGAGCGGTTTTCTAGCTCTTCTGGACTTTCCAACTTCAAAACTTTGTCTATGTTGTTTCCCTTTGATGCAATCTTCACATAGATGATCCGGTGGATTTATTTTTGGCAATCCATTCACCATATTTTCTTTTGCCAACAACTTCAAGCCAGAAAATCCAAGATGCCCATACCTCAGGTGCCAAAGCCATGAGTCGTCCTTAATAGATATCTTCATGCACTTCACTTCTCCAGATTCGATGTCAATTGTGAAAAGACGATTTTGTGTCATATGAACCTTGGAAACCACCTCTCCATTTTTGTTTCTCAAGGTTAGTGAACAATCCTTTATGGTCACCTCATATCCCAGTTCACAGAGCTGGCCGATACTGATGATGTTGCTTTTCAAAGCTGGTACATAATAGACATCAGCTATGTACTTCTTTTCTCCGTTCTTCTAAGTAATCATAACTTTGCCTTTGCCTTTTACATCAATTTGTGAATCATCTCCAAAGGTTACACGTCCATTGACAGATTCATCCAGCTCCACGAATAATTCCTTCCGTCCACACATGTGATTACTCGCACAGTTATCAAGGTACCAAATATTTCTATTTGATCCTTGATCTCCTTTGTATGTGAGGAATATTCGAGATTCCCCATTTTCATTTTTAACAGATGCTACATGACTTCTTTCTTCTTGTTTAGGAGCCGATCTACACTCATAGCTATAGTGACCATATTTGTCACAATTATAGCACTGCACTTGGGATTTAAACCCATGTTGAGATCTACCTCTGCCTCGACTTCTGCCTCGAGCTCCTCGTCCACGATTTGTGCCATGAAAATCATCATTTGATTGTCCTCTACCATATGATTGATTGCCTCGTCTACGTTGTCCGCGACCACCTCTATTGCCACCTTTATATCCTCCACGGTATCCTCCTTGATTGTTTGAAGTTTGTCCTGAGCTACTGCTTGTTCCTCCTTCAGTTAAGGATAACTTGCTTTGTAAAGCTTTATCCAAACTTTCAGAATCATCATATTGCTTCATCTTTAGCTCATGGCTTGAAGAGAACCCACAAGTTCATCAAAGGAGATTTCTCATAAATCCTTTGATTCTTCAATGGCAGCAACCACATAATTGAATTTGCGTGTCAGTGACCGCAAAATCTTTTCCATCACTCGAACATCTTCGAGCGATTCTTTGTTTCTCTTCATCTCGTTTGTTACCAATTTTACTCGGGTAACATACTCATCAACTGATTCAGACGTTTTCATTTTTAACGTCTCAAATTCCGCTCTAAGGGTTTGCAGTCGTACCCTTCTAGCCTTCTCCACTCCTTGAAGAGATTTTTGCAAAATCTCCCATGCTTCTCTTGATGTTGTGGCTTGAGCAATTTTTTCAAAGGCTGATTCATCAACACTTTGATGAATTGCATTCAGCGCCTTCTTATCTCTGATTCGATTCTTTCACAATACTTCTTTTTTCTCATTTGATAGGGCTGCTTCAGCTGCTGCATTTTCTGGCATCTCATAACCAGCTTCAACAATATCCCAACAATCAATTGCTCCAAGTAGCACTTGCATCTGGATACTCCAATTCCCATAATTTGACTTTGTCAATTTAGGGACTTGTAGCTGGAACATATTTGACATCGTGACGTTTATACGAACCTGTGCTCTGATACCACTTGTTGGAAACATAGTGGACCAAACGTAGGTATTAATTAGACAAGGAGTAAAGTATTACAACACACACACAATAAAACTCCTCACATACTAAAATCACTCTTCTCTTTTTCACTTGTGCTGCAACACTTTTGTTTTTCTTTCTCTCTAGAGCTTCTGCTCTTGTTTTTCTTCCTTCTCACTTAGTTGAAGATTATTTCAATAAAGGAGTTCCCTCTCCTTTTATAAGCTCTCCACCGCCATTAACCATAATGAGCTTGGTCAAATAAAGTTGCTGCCAACTTATGTAGAAGCTTCAACATTTTGGTCAAACAAAATGGCTAACAATAATTATGGCTATTATACTTAAAGATTAAGTATGCAGCCCTTTTTGACTTTCAAACATACATATTAAATATGAGTTTGAATTCCAACAGTTAAGTAGTGTTCCTGTAAAATAAACACAGACAGCTGGTGGATCTTCCACCTCTTCCTCTTGAGTTTTGTTTTTCCTTTCTTGAGTTATTTTTACCTCTTCCTCTTCCTCTTCCTCTCAGATATAGGTGAGCTTGTGTAATCACTCTATCCATTTTAGAATTGATAATAACATTAATAAGGTCATTAGTACTAAAGGTTTCCATCAATATGTTGGCATGTTCATAACTGATATATTGATCTAAATATAAGCCTGTCAAGTGGGTCGGGCCAACCCGGCCCTACCCGACCCACTTAAAGGAATCGGCTCGGTAAGCCCTAGGGCTTTAGGGTTCTGAGTTCCGGGCCGATTATTTTTTAATTTAGGCCCGGTTAACCCGATCCGAACCTAGCCCGGTCTAGGCCCGTCGGTTAACCAACCCGGCCCGGAATCCTTTTTTTTAAAAAAAATAATAATAATTTTTTTTTATATAAATTAGTATATAACTATACAAATATATATTGCAATGTATATATATTATAGTATATTTCATTTAAAGTATTACATATACATAGAATAGAGTGTACATATGTGAATAGATCTTCTATAGAAGTGTATATTTAATGTATACATGTATATATATTTTATAAATTAGTATATAACTATACAAATATATATTGTAATGTATATATATTGTAATATATTTCATTTAAAGTATTACATATACGTAGAATAGAGTGTATATATGTGAATAGATCTTCTATGGACGTGTATATTTAACGTATACATGTGTATATGTTTTATAAATTAGTATATAACTATACAAATATATATTGTAATGTATATATATTGTAGTATATCTCATTTAAAGTATTATATATACATAGAATAGAGTGTCTATTTGTTAATAGATCTTCTATAGACGTGTATATTTAACGTATACATGTGTATATATTTTATAAATTAGTATATAACTATACAAATATATATTGTAATGTATATATATTGTAGTATATCTCATTTAAAGTATTACATATACATAGAATAGAGTGTATATATGTGAATAGATCTTCTATAGATGTGTATATTTAACGTATACATGTGTATATATATATATATATATTGTTTAACGTATTTATAATGTATATAAGTGGGTATATATAATGTATATTGATTTTTTCTTTTAATATTTTTGACTGGGTTTGACCGATTTTTTAATCGGGTTTGACCGGGTTGGATTAAGTTGGCCTGGTTAGGGTAGTTTTTATTTTTTTTACTGTTGGGTCCAGCCCGACCCGACCACTTAGACCCCAACCCGAACCCAGCCCAGCCCTCAAGCCAGTTAAATGACATCGGCCGATTCTGAGTTGGCCCGGCCCGACCCACTTGACAGCCATATCTAAATATGTTATATTATCAAAATGATCTTTACTGTCAAGACTATCAACGGTGACAAAGTCGTCAGCTTCCTCCGTAGTCATCTCATTTTCATAGTCATCATCGTCAGTGCTACGATCATCTTCATATGAAGATATTGCTTGGTGGATAAACTTATTAGTGTAAATCTCTTCATTGTCTTGTTCTTCTTCAAGGTTGGTACCACTGATCAATTTTAGGTAATTGTTGTGAACATCACCCAAATTAATATGGTAAGTTGCCGCTTTGTCATTCTTACTATTCACTTCTTCTTTCGTAATCTTGCTCATATTTGAAGGTTGACAGGTTTTCTGTCTTTTTTCTCATATCTTTGTCAGATTGTTCACTAATTTGTGTCATATCCGTCTAATTAGAATTGTCATATTTAGTGTTGATATTACTTTTAATAGTGACATTTTCTTGCTGCCACTTGGTTGCCCTTTCTCCTTGATGTTGTTTTGTTCAAAATCCATACTACAGTATAACCTCGATAAATTAATATTGTTGGGACCGTCAAATTTTATTAATTTAGCGAGGTATTAATTAATCGTATAAATTAATAATTATTAATTTATAAATTATATACTTTTTGTAAACTTAGGTTGTTAGATGATGAATCCTCGGAAAATTAAGAACAGTTGAATAATGATGGCTTACAACAATTGCAGAATCTAATCAATGGATTGAAGTATCGAAATGCAATGAATGCTGAAGATGTTTTGAATTATCCGGGAGAAAATGATACGAGTTTTGAGCTACCTACGGATGAACAAATAATTGAGAGTGTTATGGAAACATATAAAGAAGATGAAGTGGAAGATGATAGTGTGGAATTAGAACAAGTTTCGCGTAAAGATGCTCTGAAAGCAACAATCACCTTACATCACTTCCTTTTGCAATATGAGAAGACTACACCTGATATTCTTAATGCAGTAAGAAGGGTTAGAGATGGGATTCAAGGTGATATTGATTTCAAGAAGAAACAAACAATATTAGATTCATATTTTCAGAAACTTGTTTAGTTTACTTATGTATTATGTATGAAATATTTTGATACAGATGAATTATTAATTTATATATCAAATGGGACCTATAGGAATTTTTTTTTTGTATTATCTTATAAATTTAGCCAATTATTAATTTACCACGTTGATCCCGACTCGGGACTGAAGAAAATTATTATTTTAGCGAGATTATTAATTTATCGAGTATTAATTTATCGAGATTATACTGTACTAGTTTGATTAAAATCCCTGTCATATTTTTATTCTTAGACCTGATCCTTTTTTTCTTGGTGGTGACTCTTTGAGTTGCTCTTTGCCCTGCTTATTTAGTTTATCTCTTTGTGTTTTGATTCTCTCATCTTTAACCTTTTTTCTATATTTGGATTCAAGGTGACCCTGCATTTTGCAATACAAACAATAGCTCCACACTTTTTCATATTAAATGTTGAGCCATTTTCCATCATCGATGCTATCCATTCTTTTAAAACCCATCCAACTCGAATCTTATATTGGCTTCAGAAGACCAATCTCCACTTTTACTTTAGCAACATTACCTCTAGATTTAGAGTATATAGCTTGGTCGGGAGCCACAACCGTACCAAAACTGCTGACTAGTCTAGAAATAATTTGCCGATCAAAAGGGTGCCAAAGGAGTTTGTGTATCAAAATTCATACAAAAACTATGACAGTTTTCTCCTGAGGTTTGAACTAATTATAGAAAGAACAATAATTGTTACTACACATTGTATACTATATGAAAGTCGAAAGACTGTAAAGAAATTATCCATCTTGATTTATCTAATAACCATCATAATAATTATAACTTAAAGTTTGATAATGTTAAAAAATTATACTACATTAAATTAAGAATGATAGTATGGATATATCTTTGACGAAATATATGTACCACCAGAAGCATATATATCTTTGTTGAACCATTTCACTCTTTCCTTATTTTTAAAGTTAAATTTTTATAAAAATCAATAATTACATTCTTATTATGTATTTAAAACTTTTAAAATTTGATACTTCTTAAATTTTACTTATTCTAACATTTTTTATTTCTAGATTTTTCAAATCTTCTTAAAATCAAATTTAGTTGATTTAGAATTCTTAAACTAATGAATAAAGTATTAGTTGTTATTAATTTTGATGAGTTCTAATAAGAAAAAGTTTTACCATAACTATATTAATTAATTTTCAACTCTTAAATATTAGAAAAACATAGTAAAAAGACGATTTTGTCTAAAACAAAGAATTTTAATGAAGGGTAAAACGTTCAAACAACATTTCTAAGCATCTTTATACTAATAAATTGTAGATTCTCATTACAAAATAGGGGGAATAACTAACATTGAACCTTAATACAAGATGACCGACATAGAAAGTATACTTAATATTTTCAAAAGATTACTCTATTTCTATATATACTTACAAAATAAAAGTAATTATTCCTTAATATTCCTCCTATTAGAGTAAAGTAATGGAAGATTAGAATCTTTCTATGGCGTTGACAATATGTGATACCTCTGGTTTGAATAGTCTGGATTAATACCATACATATACAAAACCTTATTTATATTTGATTTAATTTCACGCTTCTTCACATTGATTTTTATCTTTCCGGTGCATTGGAGGCCTTTCTTTTAATAGTTTTAACAAAGTGGCCGAAAGTGTGGACTTCTTGCTCGCGGTCAATCATGACAACACTCTGCTTTAGCAATCAATCCTCAATTTCAATAAGTTTTTTCTCAATTTTTTCAACAGTCAACGTATTGACAGCTGCTACAACATATGGTGGAGGAAGAGCCTGAGGTTGTGACATATCCTCTTCTGCAATTGAGATATCACCTAGAAAGCCTTTGAGACAGAGTAGCTACTCATATTTTTTGAATTTCGTTTGATCGGAAGTCATTTTCGATGTACATTAGAGCTGATTTTATGTTGGGAGTGAAAATTTATATTCTCATAATCATCATGAATGGTTGCAAATGTTACCGGAGTAATTACACGAAATCAATCTTGATATGAGTGCACATTATACTCAAGGAGGGTACTCTCTAACAATTATTTTCTTTTTAAGTCCCTAATAAATAGGAAGATTTATTCCATAAGCAAAGAGGTTATAGAGGGGGATCAAACCATACCTCTTAAAAAAGGAGGGTTGCTCCTAGTATAGTTAAGCTTTCAAATATTAAACTCTATATTAAAATACTTAACATTATCTGATTGAAAAGTTTCTTTTCATTATTCTTCGTTGTGGTTATAATCTTTCTAGCTAAGTTTATAAAATAGTGAAGAAATTAATTTTCTATCAAACTTTGTAAAGTTGGTTAAGAAATCAGCAGTAGAATTCTCTTTCTGAAATATATGGATAAAGTGAAAAAGTTTCCTTTACAGTCATATTATGGATGTCATTAGTTTCTTCCTTAATTCTCTAATCCGTTGTTGTGGCTCTATTGATCATATTAATTGCAGTCCAAGCTTCATATTTAAGTTCACTCAAACAACTACTGTCATATTTTTTATGTGCACGAGTTATGTAACATTATAGGAGATAGGCATATATTGTAGGAAACTGACTTGATTTGAAATAATCTTATGTTACCTAAGAATAGAGTGCTAGTTTGATTAGCAGTGCATGAAAAGCTACTTATCGAAAAAGGTTGCTAGGGCTGTAATAAAAGACGATGATGATTTCTATGTGGCCAGGAGAAAATTGTTGATGTCACACACCTTTTTGTTGAATGTAATTTAAATATGAAGAAGGGAGAGGCTATAGAAAAGGATCTCTAACTAGATTAAATGTTGATGATATACTCTTGGACGTGTGACGAGTTCAAATTGTATAAGATTTTGTTGTTCGTACTCTGTCAAATTCTAGTATAGTTTAAGATATCGTCCCACAGATATTGAAAAATCTATGCTACAAATTTGTATTATCTTGATTACTTTTTGAGAATCAAATTGATGAAAGGAGAGTAATTTCTAAAGTTTTTTTTTTTTTTAAATATGTAAAGAAATAGTGTTTAAAAGATTATCTTGGAGAGGAAGTTGGGGATTATTGAATTCACTTGGTATGTTTATTATAATAAAATCATTATTTTTGTAATTTCTATAAAATTGTAGAATAACTTTCTAGCCTTGATTTACGTGTTCATAAGGAATAAACCCCTTGCGAGTAATCTTTAAATCAATAAACTTACTTGAGACAATCTCTCCGCGAGTATACAGATTGAAAGAAATAAGATAAAGACCCCTCAAATCAACAATCTTATTTGAGTCAATTCCTCCGTGAGGATACGAATTGAAACAAATAAGATAGAGATTATTTAAATCTAAGAAATAGTTCGAAGTAATCCGTCCGTGAGGATAAGGATCAAAAGAAGCAATTTCAAAGATTGAAATAACAAGTGACTAAAAATTATTATTACTTCTATTTTATGAAATACTTCTAGTATATTTAGTTTTCTTCGTTGTGGGAAGCACAACTTAATATAACTATAACTATAATATAAAATATCAAGTAACTCAAATTTCTAGTACAAGAATTTCAACACGAAGTATTTAGCTTTTAAATAAAATCAAGTCTTGAAAGAACTAAAATAAGATTTATATTATAATATTATACCAAGTTTCTTCAACGCTCCCAACACAAAGAAACTACTCCATTATGGAGAAAATAATAAAGAAAAGAAAAAAATATTATTCTACAAAAGAAAAAGTAAACAAGACTAACTTTTATATATTGCTTATGTTGTTGGATCATTAATAATCAAAGAAATGTCTCTATTTACATAAAATTATAATGTTGAACCAACGAATGCATTCTTTGAAGTGGTGATTGTAACCTTCAACTTGTAACTTCTTCTTCAAACCTTCACTTGTTTCATTCCTTCACTTAACGAGTGTAAGTAAACTTTGAAGTGGTGGTTGTAACCGTCAACTTGTAACTTCTTCTTCAAACCTTCACTTGTTTCCTTCACTTGACGGGTGTAAGCTTTGAAGTGAAGATCATCATCACCCATTAACTTTGCTACTTCTTTCAAAATGTTTCATGGTTGTAATTATGAAATTATGGTTACAGCCGTGGTACTTTCTTATTTCTTTAATAATTTATTTCTTCTCTTGTATTCTTCATCCGTAGAATTTGTCAGAAAATATACAATAATATGATATATTTATTTATATTTATTTAAAATAATTAATATTTAATATATAAAAATATATAAATAAATATATCTATCGACGTGTCACAGACTATCCACACACTCATAGGCGAACCCACGTGAAATCGTACGGGTGCACGTGCACCCGATAACTTTTTTAAAAAAATTGAATATTTATGTATAAATACCTAATAAAGTAGTAATATATTAAATTGTTCACCCTTAATAACCAAGCTTGTTTGGGGTATTGGTTCAAAACGTGGATAAGAGGCCTTTTGATTCGCGACGTTGCGGGTTCGAGTCCTGATAGGGGTATCTCTTTTTTGTCTTTACAAATTATCTAGACATTTATGTTGGCCTCCCAAGTTTATGTTTTAATAATGACAAACTCACAAGTGTATCTTTGAAGCTGGTAATAATGGAAAGATAAAGGAAGCCGACTCCAGAAATAGAAGGACATCAAGAATGGAAAGACATCCACGGTATCCAAGTAGTATCCAAGTAAAATCAATCATGAGAAGACAAATGGAAGGAGAATCATAGTCCCAAATATTACGAATCACAATATCTCACCAAAGATATGGAGGACCTCAGCATGGCAAGCAGATCAATCAAACATCACGGAAATAGAAGAAGGATCAACCTTCCCAAAATCATGGTTGCAATCCCCAGATTTACGGTAGACCAAATAAATCAAGAAGAGAAGATCACAAGTACATTGGCTAGGCATCAAAATCAAAAAGGAAATATAGATCACGAACATATCTGATATGGACGTGATTCAAAGTCGTATATAGATATATTTGATATGTACATTATACACAACTACGTTTCTCAATCAAGGAATTAATTCATATCCTGATTGAGAAAAAATCTCTTGGGTTTCCTTATGAAGAGCAGAAGCCAAAGACTATAAAATAAAAAGACCGAAGAAAGACACTTTTTACGTAACTTCAAGAAGAAACTTCAAAGTGTCTCAATCTTACTCTAACAAGGCTTTGTAGCTGTAGTTTACAATTGTTATATAAAGAGTACGATTGAGTCAACTTTGTAACATCAATTGAAGTTGTATCACAAGATCTGAAGGGCAAAATAAGTCTTCAAAACTTATTTTCTATCATTGTACTCGAACCAAACTTTCAACGATCTAAAGAAAACTTGAAACCCAAGGGGACTGGATGTAGGCACTGGATTGGTGTGTCGAACCAGAATAAATCTTTGTGTTGTTTACTTTATGTTTTATTATTGATGCTCTGAACTATTAAGTTTAATCTGTTTATGAAGTGTTTTTTATCTGCAAGCGAGTCGACTATGAGGAGTCAGTAGTCAACTCACAAAAGAAAATTTTAATTTACCCCCCTCTTAAATTTCAATTGGTATCAAAGCAGGCATCATAAATAACATTGCCTAACCACAAGTGAGCAAAGATCAAATGTCCAATCATCAAATTCTCGATGCTCTTCTTCAGGATGGTCACCCCTCCACAAGACCACCATACCTCAATGGACAACACTATTCATACTAGAAAAACAGATTCACTATCTTTGTCCAATCATATGAATAAAAAGCCTGGATTGTCATAAAAAATGGTCCTAAGCTAATTCTAAGGCTCAAGGAAAAACAAAACGACAAGGATAAAGAATCTAGTAGTGCTGATATGGAAGATCTTGAAAAATTTGATATTACCAAAAAACAACAGGAGGCAGTCCAAACTAATGCATGTGCTATAAGTTTACTTTTGTGTGCAGTTAGTGTAGAAGAATACAACAAGATCTCAACGTGTGAGACAGCAAAATAAATATGGGACAAACTGGAGGTAACCTATGAAGGAACCACCAAAGTCGAGAAGCCAAAATTATTGCTCTTGTAAATGAACATGAGTTATTCAAAATGGAGGAGAATGGGGATATTGGATCAATGTTCGTCAGATTCAGTAAAATTATATGTGAACTGAAATCACTGGGGATGATCTATCCTCATAGCTTGCAAATCCAGAAGCTGGTCCAAAGTCTCCCGAAGACTTAGGAAACCAAGGCTGCCATTTTGGAAAATGGAGACCTTTACAACATGACATATGATGAACTTCGAGGTAACCTTATTGCATATAAGAAAATTATATCAACAGGTTTCACAAGGATGGAAAAAATAGTAGCCTTCAATGCTACTCCAATCGGAGAAGAGAACATTATGGAAAATGCTGATAGTGAAGGAATAACCCTCATCAACCGTGAGGTAAGGCAGATCAAGAGACAGAGACAACAAAGATCCCAAAGTGGAAACAACAATGACTCAACCAGAAATAATGATCTCTATTACTACTGTGGGAGGCCTGGACATTTCAAATAAAAATATCCAAAATTGAGTCGATAATCGTCCAGAAAAAATTAAAATTTTAGGGCCTGGAGCGATGAAGATGAAACGAAAGAAGAAATAGAGGTTGCAAACATGTGCTTTATGGAAACAGGTGGACCTAGTGAGGTACAGATCCACAAGAGCTATAGAAAAGGAATGTGGGTCATTGACAGAAGATGTTCCAGACATATGATTGGAAAGAAGAAGAACTTTTCTTCCCTAAAGAAAGTAGATGGGGGATCAGTCAGATTCGGTGACAATGCCAGAGGCAACGTCATTAGACTCGGCTCAGTAAGACTCAGCTGATCATGCGAATTCACTGAAGTATACCTAGTAGATGATCTCAAACACAACCTTCTCAGCATCAGTCAACTATATGACGTCGGGTTGGAGTGCTCTTCAAAGTTAAAAACTGCTTAATTAAACATGACAAAAGAAATATCCCCCCCCATCGGTGAACGCTTGATAACATTTATGTTTTAAATAGTCATGACTTTGCCACCCTGAACTACCTCACTGTGCAACCCAATGATACTTGGTTATGGCACAGAAAGCTCAGGCATGCCAGCATACACATTATTGAGAAACTGTCCAGGCTTGATTTGGTGAAAGGTTTTTCATAACTCAAGTTTTAAAAGGATCATATCTGTGATGTCTGCCTATTGGGTAAATAGACTAGAACATATTTCAAAGCCAAGGACATTGTCTCTACTACCAGGCTCTCCAAACAATCCATATGGATATGTTTGGTCCCATCAAAACCGCAAGCATTAGTGGAAAAGATATGTTTTTATCATAGTTAATGATTATTCATGATTTACTTGGGTTATATTTATTGCACATAAACATGAAGCTTTCACAAATTTTGAGATTTTTTGTAGAAAAATACAGAGAGAACTTGGGTACCTCATTACCTACATTCACAGTGATCATGGAGAAGACTTTAAAAATAAGGTGTTTGAAGAATATTGTGCCCAAAATGGATACTGTTAGAACTTCTCTTCACCATGATTTCCCCAACAAAATGGTGTAGTGGAACAAAAGAACCGGTCCCTACAGGAAACTGCCAGAAAAATATTGTTAGAGCACAATCTCCCAGATCACTTTTAGGAAGAAATAGTTAGTACAACATGTCATATAATCAACAGGTGTCTGACCAAACCTATTTTGAAGAAAATGCCTTATGAACTCGGGAGAGGAAAGAATCCCAACATCGGCTACTTCCATCTTTTCGGCTGTAAATATTTTATTCATAATAATGGTAATAATACCCTAGGAAAATTCAATCCACGAAGGATGAAGGTATTTTCCTTGGGTACTCTCCCACTAGTCGTGCTTACAGGGATTTTAATAAAAGAACTTTGGTTGTTGAGGAATCTATGCACATTGTCTTTGATGACTCTAACCACCTCATTATGAATATAAGTGTTGATGAAGAATAGGTAAGTAATATACATACTAGAGAAAATCTCAGTACAACTCTAGATCCCTCTGAAGACAAGTCGACTACACCCTCAATAGAGTCGACTCCTATAGCAGAAATAGGGTGTAAGGCCTTGTAAAAGTTCTAGTTCAGATCAGTGCCATATTACTTGTAATAAGGGATCCCGGCCTTAGATAAATTCAGCTAAGTGTTAAGACTTAGAAGCATTTTAGCCTTCAAAATTGGAGGATCTTATTTCTGATCCTTAAAACCTTAAAATGTTAATTTTTAAGTTGATTCATGATCAGGGATGTCAATAGGTCGTATTGGGTGAGTTTCAGAAATTTTGAACTTCGTTTGGGTCATGTTTGGATGTGCAAAACAACAAGCCAACACGATCTTGACGTGTCTTGTTGGCTATCGCTTTGTACCCATCGACGCGATGCATCGCTAATCGCGTCGACCCCATTGACACGGTGCGTCACCTATCGCGATACTGGGTATTTTAAGCTTATTTAGCCCCGAGTTCAAAAGGGTATTTTAGTCTTTTTCCCTCACTCTAACACGGGATTTAAGTCCCAAAATAGCACTTTTGCCTCATTTATCATAATTCACTCAAAATCAAAGACATTCCCTTTCAAGAACAAACCCTAGCCCATTTTGCATTCAAGTTCAAATTTCAAGAATTTACCAACAATCTTCACAAAATTAATAATCAAGGTATGTTAAGTGTTCATCCTTGGGTTTTCTTCCACCCTTGGAGTTCAAGAACCCTTTTTAAAAGTACAAGTTTATTGATTTCATGATTTACATGTTTGAATTGGATTATGTTCATGTATGTATTGTTGTATGGTTTTCAAATCAAGATTCATACAAGTTTCAAGTAAATTAATTAGCAAGTATGTAGAATTATGTGATCTTCATGATAAACCCTTGAATTGCGAGTTGAATGTTATAGCCATGATGTTTATATCTTGATGAATTCCATGTGTATTAATTATGCTCCGCAAGCGTTTGATAGAATGTCTATGTAAATTAAATAGTAAATTCATGACATGTTATTATATGGTCTCATTCATGTACAAGTTTATGCCTCTCAAGTGTTTTACAAAATGTCTAAATGGATGCATGGCGGATAGGTAAATTAATGTAATGTTTTAAGATTCTGCCATGTTTTACTGTTGATGCTATCGAGTCCTAGGGGTATTCAATACCCGAAAATCTAGCTGTTTATCCAGAATTACAGTAGTTACATAATAGTTTCAGTAGTGTCATGAATAGTAGTGCTCAATCAGTTACAAAAGTCAATAAACTCAGTCCAGTTCAGTCAGTCAACACAAGTAGTAACTGTTCAGTCAAGCCTAGTACAACCTAGTGATCAGTTCAGTATTTATTCAGTTAGGAGTAGGATTCAGCACCGAGCGAACTTAGGGATGGGGGCTCACCTTCCAGTTGAGGGTGTGATCTTTAGTAGCAGTCCCTTAGTTCCAGAACTATGTAGCCAGCATATGTTAAATATATCAACCTGCCAGTTGAGGGTTGATAAAGTGTTCACCTGCCAGTTGAGGATAACACATATCTCACTTTCCAGATGAGGGTAATTCTTTAGTGGATGCACATAGTCATTGTTAGTACCCATGGCACGGTGCTAACAACCTTCTAACTGGGGTCACAGGTTGGACCCCAACTCAGTTTATAATCAGGGTATGTTCGTTAGATTAACACTCCCACAGTTGCAGTTTTAGTATTCAGTACTCAGTAATCAATCTCAGAATTGGGGTATGTTCATTAGACGTACGGGCTCCTAACCATACTTAGCAGCGCAGGTTATCAGAAATAGCTATAGTGGTGAGTCCTTATATTTTGAGGACAGAGTTACTTATTTCAGCATTCTATTAGTTTAGTATGTTCAGTAGTCAGAGTTAGTTGGGGACTTGTCCCATCAACTCCATATTCAGACAGTTAGAGGCTTTCAGACTAGACTATTTTAGACAGATGTTTAGGTTTTTAGTATTTATTTCAGTATCTTGAGAACCTTATGGTATTTCAGTTATATTTCCGCATATGTTATTAGTATTATCATTCAATGCTCATAGTAGGTATCAATCATAGGTTAGCTTGTGGTCCTTTGAGATTGTAAGCACCGTGTGATGTCTAGGGTGTAGACTCTAGGCATTACAAACTTGGTATCAGAGCTTAAGGTTCAATAGAGTCCATGGGAATCTAAAATCTGTGTCAATTAGAGTCTTGTTCATGGGTGTGTAGCGTGTCATACTTATGGACAAGAGGCTATGCGGTATTTTTAGGAAAAGTTCCCTTCTTTTAGTATTCATGTCGTGAGAGTGAGCATGAGCTCAAGTTAAACTCTCTGTCTAATCCAAATTTCCCTTTCATTTACAGAATATTCCTCCTAAAAAGACTAACAAAAGAAGAACTAAAAACCAACCAGCACCTTCGCCCGTTCAGGCAGATCCCTTGGACGAGCATGTCTCTCATGAAGAATTCAAAGCAGCTTTCACCACTCTAGCTCATTCTATAGCAGCCTTGAATGAATGCCCAACTGCTATTTAGGCTAACTCAGTGGACAATACTGTTGTAGCTAGAATTTAGGACTTCACCCGAATGAATCGTCCATCATTTCAGGGTCTAAGTCTGAATAAGAACCATAGGAATTCTTTGACATGGTGTAGAAGGTCACAAATATTATGGGGTAACTACTAGTGAGAGTGTTGAGTTATCTGTATGTCAGTTATAGGATGTGGCTCATACATGGCTTAAGCAATGGAAGGCAGATAGGGCCGCAGATGCAGGGCCTATAGAATGGGAGAAGTTTGCTACTGCCTTTGTAGATAGGTTTTTCCCATTGGAATTGAGAGAAAATAAGGTGTTAGAATTCATTAACTTAAAGCAGGGAATCATGACGGTGAAGGAGTACTTTCTCAAGTTTATTCAGTTAGCCAGATATGCTCCTCATGTGGTAGCTGATAGTATATCTAAGATAAGTAAGTTTGTGTCCGGTATGTCTGACAGTGTGGTCAAGGAGTGTAGAACCATAATACTCATTAAGGATATGGACTTTGCTAGGTTGATCGTCTACGCTCAGCAGATAGAAGAGCAAAAGACTAAGGAGAAGGAGAGGAAGAACAAGAAGGCTAGAACAGGTAGCTTCAAATTTACTCAGCCTAAGTCAGAGGGTGGTAATCGTCCTCAGTTCTGCCTAAAATCTTCAGTTCCAGCTCCATCCTCAGCTAGTGCTCCAGTGCCTAAGTTCAGAAATGGTAATAAGGATAGGGCACCAGGCTCTAAATCTCAGGATAGTGTTAGCAGTGCTCGAACAAATCCTCTTTGCCAGAAGTGTGGTAGAAACTATCAGGGTGTCTGCAGAGCTGGTAGTGATGTCTATTTTGGGTGCGGTAAGCCAGGTTATAGAGTCATAGATTATCCTTTGTCAGGTTCACAGGGTCAGTACAATCATTCCCCAGCTCATTTCGGTCACCCGTCTCAGCAGGGTGCCACTTCCAGTGCCACTAGTGGGCAATTCCCAAATAAACTCTATGCACTTTAGTCCCGATAGGATTAGGAAAGTTCTCCTGATGTGGTCACTGGTACGTTACAAGTTTATCATGTACATGTTTATGCTTTGCTAGATCTAGGAGCTTCTTTGTTCTTTGTAACTCCTTATATAGATGTTGACTTTAGAGTCAGTCCTGAAATCCTAGCAAATCCCTTCTTAGTCTCTACCCCAATGGGTAAGTATATCATAGCTCGACGAGTATACAGGAACTATTCGGTTATGGTATCTCAAAAAGTTACTTTAGCAGACTTAGTAGAGTTAGAGATGACAGATTTTGACATCATTCTCCGCATGGATTGGCTTCATTCATACTATGCTTCAGTTGACTGTAGAAACAGAGTTGTCTATTTTCAGTTCCCAAATAAACCTATCCTAGAATAGAGGGGTAGCACTTCAGCACTTAGGGGTCGACTTGTTTCCTACCTTAGAGCGAGAAAAATGATATCCAAGGATGTGTCTATAATTTCATTCGAGTTAAAGACTCTAATTTCGAGACCCCTAACCTTGAGTCAGTTTCAGTAGCATGTGAATTTCCAGATGTGTTTCTTGAAGATCTTCTCGGAGTTCCTCCCGAAAGGGAAATTGACTTTGGAATAGACCTTCTTCTAGATACTCAACCTATCTCTATTCCGCCATACAGAATGGCTCCAACAGAACTCAAAAAACTAAAAGAGAAGTTAAAAGACCTTCTATATAAGGGATTTATCAGACCCATTATTTCCCCGTGGGGTGCACCAGTTTTATTTATGCATAAGAAAGATGGTTTTCTCAGAATGTGTATTGAAAACCATCAGTTGAATAAAGTCACAGTCAAGAATAAGTATCCACTTCCCAGAATCGATGACTTGTTTGACCAAATTTAGGGTGCCAGTTAATTTTCAAAGATAAACCTCAGATCAGGCTATCATCAGCTCAGAGTTAGAGAATGTGACATTCAAAAATAGCTTTCAAAACTCGGTATGGTCATTTTGAATTTCTAGTCATGTCATTTAGTCTTACCAATGCCCCAGCAGCTTTCATGAACGTGATGAACCATGTGTTTAAGCAGTACTTGGACATGTTCATTATAGTCTTTATTGATGACATTCTTGTTTACTCCGCAGTGAAAATGATCATACAGACCACCTCAGAATAGTATTACAGACCCTTAGAGCCCATCAGTTGTTCGCCAAATTCCGTAAATGTGAATTTTGGGTAAGGTTAGTAGCTTTTCTTGGTCATACAGTTTTTGATGATGGCATTAGAGTTGATTCTCAAAAGACTGAAGCAGTAAAAAACTGGCCTAGACCCATCTCTCTGTCAGATATTAGAAGTTTCTTGGGTTTGGCTAGCTATTACCGATGGCTTGTTAAAGGATTTTTGCCTATTGCATCCCCTATTTCCAGATTGACTTATAAGAAAGTCAAATTCCAGTGGTCATATTCTTATGAGAAGAGTTTTCAGGAGTTGAAGATTCAACTCACTACAACCCCAGTTTTGACTTTACTAGATGGTTCAAATGAGTTTGTTATGTATTGTGATACTTCCATAGTTGGTTTGGGGTGTGTTTTAATGTACAGAGGTAAGATCATAGCCTATGCCTCTAGACATCTTAAGCCCGATAAAAAGAATCACCCCACCCATGATCTTGAGTTAGCAGCTGTAGTATTTGCCTTAAAGATTTGGAGGCACTATTTGTATGGGGTACATGTTGATGTGTTCACAGACTATAAAAGCCCGCAGTATGTATTTTCTTAGAAAGACTTGGAACTTGCGTTAGAGAAGGTGGTTAGAAGTTGTTGAAAGATTATGACATGAGTGTTCTATACCACCCAGTCAAGTCCAATATAGTGGCAGATTCCCTCAGTAGGTTGTCCTTGGGTAGTGTTGTTCACATTGAGGATAGTAAGAAGGCGTTAGCTCAGGAAGTTCATCATCTTGCCAGACTAGGTGTCCGTTTGGTTGATTCAGCTGGGGTAGTATTTGGATATGGAATAGTTTGGAATCATCTTTTGTTTTAAAAGTAAAAGAAAAGCAGGACAGAGATCCCAGTTTAGTTAATCTGAAAGAGTCAGTTAGAGACCAGAAGGTAGAGGTTTTCTCCTAAGGGGGAGATAGTGTATTACGTTGCCAGGGTAGATTGTGTGTGCCATATTTGGATGGCGTGAGATAATGGATTCTTGTAGAAGTGCATGGTATGTGTTACTCGATTCATCTAGGGGCCACTAAGATGTACGTGACTTGTGGGAAGTCTATTAGTGGAGTGAGATAAAGAAAGACATTGCAGAGTTTGTAGCTAAGTGCTCCATATGTCAGCAAGTTAAGATTGAGCATCAGAATCCTAGTGGGTCCATGCAGGAGTTCAAAATTCCCACATAGAAGTAGGAGAAAGTGAACATGGACTTCGTAACGGGTTTACCTCGTACTCGTCATCAGTATGATTCGATTTGGGTCATTGTAGATTGGATAACCAATTTTGATCATTTCTTGCCAGTTCATACCTCTTATTTAGCCGAGGACTATGCTAGGCTCTATATCAGAGAGTTGGTCAGGTTGCACGGAGTTCCATTGTCCATCATTTTAGATAGAGGTACGTAGTTCATCTCTCACTTTTGGAAAGCCTTCCAAAAGGGTCTTGTACCCAAGTTCACCTTAGTACAACCTTTCACCCTCAAACAGATGGTCAAGAAGAAAGGACCATTCAGACTCTAGAAGATATGTTAAGAGTGTGTGTCCTTGACTTTAAGGGTAGTTGGGATGACCACTTGCCTTTGATTGAGTTTGCGTATAATAACAGCTATCACTCCAGTATTCAGATGGCGCTATTTGAGGCTCTTTATAGGAGGAGATGTAAATCTCCCATTAGTTGGTTTGAAGTAGGTGAGGCCATAACAGTAGGGACTGACTTGGTATTTGATGCCTTGGAGAAAGTTCAGTTGATAAGGGAGAGGCTTAAGATAGCCCAAAGTCGATGGAAATCATATGCAGATGTGAGGAGGAAGGATCTCAAATTTAAGATTGGTGATTTTATGTACTTAAAAATCTCTCCCATGAAAGGTGTGAGGAGGTTTGGCAAGAAGGGGAAGTTTAGTCCCCGATATGTCGGTCCTTACAGAATTCTCAATCGTTTCAGAAAGGTAGCGTACGAGCTTGAGTTGCCTTCAGACTTAGCTTCAGTACACCCAGTTTTTCACGTCTCCTTGCTAAAAAAATGCATTGGTGACCCAGTAGTTGTAGTCCCTATAGAGAGTTTAGATGTTTAGAATAGTCTCTCCTATGAGGAAGTCCCACTCGAAATCCTTGATTGTCAGATTCACAAACTGAGGAACAAAGAAGTTTCTTTGGTAGAATCAGTCCGTTGAGGGAGCTACTTGGGAAGCAGAAGTAGATATGTGAACCAAGTATCCTCACCTCTTCTCTGTAGACTCAAACTCAGTTTGAGATAACAGTCTTCCCTAGATTTACCCAGTTCCATGCTTAGATTACCTTTGCAAACTTGGTATTAATTACCGTTGCATATCATCCTCATGACAATCATGCATTCATAAACCAGTTCAGTCATGTAATCATGCTTCAATTATGCATGTTCAGTATAAAAAACTCAGTTTATCAGTAGTTTCAGTTATGTAATCATGCTTCAGTTGTGCATCCTCAGCATGTAAACTTAATCTATCAGTATTCTCAGTTCAGTCAGTCTCATTCGAGGATGAATGTTCCCAAGGGGAGAGATATTGTCAGACCCCGTAAAAGTTCTAGTTCAGAGCAGTCCCATATAGCTTGTAATAAGGGGTCCCAGACTTAGAAAAATTCAGCTAAGTGTTAAGACTTAGAAGCATTTTAGCCTTCGAAATTGGACGATCTTATTTCCAATCCTTATAACCTTGAAATGTCAATTTTTAAGTTGATTCATGATCAGGGATGTCAATAGGTCGTATTGGGTGAGTTTCAGAATTTTTGTACTTCGTTTGGATCATGTTTGGATGAAACAAACAGTAACCCAACGGGATCTTGATGCATCGTGTTAGCTATCGCGTCGTACCCATCAACGCAACGCGTCGCTGATGCATCGACCCAATCAATACGGTGCCTGTCGCATTACAAGGCATTTTTAGCTCATTTAAACTCAAGTTCAGAGGGGTATTTCAGTTTTTTGCCCTCACTCTAACACGGGATTTAGGTCCTAAAATAGCACTTTTGCCTCATTTATCATAATTCACTCAAAATCAAAGGCATTCCTTTTCAAGAACAAACCCTAGACCCTTTAGCATTCAAGTTCAAATTTCAAGAATTCACCAACAATCTTCATGAAATTAATAATCAAGGTATGTTAGGTGTTTATCCTTGGGTTTCCTTCTACCCTTGGAGTTCAAGAACCCTTTTTAAAACTACAAGTTCATTGATTTCATGATTTACATATTTGAATTGGATTATGTTCATGTATGTATTGTTGTATGGTCTTCAAATCAAGATTCATAAAAGTTTCAAGTGAATTAATTAGCAAGTATGTAGAATTATGTGATCCTCATGATAA
Source organism: Capsicum baccatum var. pendulum (assembly GCA_030864225.1). Lineage (NCBI taxonomy): Eukaryota > Viridiplantae > Streptophyta > Magnoliopsida > Solanales > Solanaceae > Capsicum > Capsicum baccatum. Next base: position 247,330,345 of record CM061556.1, read on the forward strand.
ACCCTTGAATTGGAAGTTGAATGTTGTAGCCATGATGTTTATATCTTGATGAATTCCATGTGCATTAATTATGCTCCCAAGTGTTTGATAGAATTCCTATGTAAATTGAGTAGTAAATTCATGACATGTTATTATGTGGTCCCATTCATGTATAAGTTCATGCCTCTCAAGTGTTTGAAAAAATGTCTAAATAAATGCATGGCGGATAGGTAAATAAATGTAATGTTTCAAGATTTTGCCATATTTTACTGTTGATGCTATCAAGTCCTAGGGGTATTCAATACCCAAAAATCTAGCTGTTTACCTAGAATTACAGTAGCTATAGAATAGTCTCAGTAGTATCACGAACAGTAGTACTCAGTCAGTTACAGAAGTCAGTGAACTCAGTCCTATTCAGTCAGTCAACACGAGCAGTAACAGTTCAGTCAATCCTAGTACAACCTAGTGATCAGTTCAGTATCTATTCAGTTAGGAGTAGGATTCAGCACCGAGCAAACTTAGGGATGGGGGCTTACCTGCCAGTTGAGGGTGTGATCTTTAGTAGCAGTCCCTTAGTTCCAGAACTACATAGCCAACATAGGTTAAATATATCAACCTGCCAGTTGAGGGTTAATAAAGTGTTCACCTGCTAGTTTAGGGTAACACATATCTCATCTTCCAGATTAGGGTGATTCTTTAGTGAATCCACATAGCCATTATTAATACCCATAGCATGGTGCTAACACCCTTCTAACTGGGGTCATAGTTTGGACCCCAACTCAGTTTATAATCGGGGTATGTCGATTAGATGAACACTCCCACAGTTGCAGTTTTAGTATTTAGTACTCAGTAATCAGTATTTAGTCTCAGAATTCAATAAAGACCTCAGATAGTTCTACAGAACCATGGTTATTAGTTATCAGTTATTTAGCCATCAGAATTTAGTACTTCAGTTTCAGTCAAATTCAGGCAGATGTTATATGCACAGTATTGCATATTCAACATTATTAGTAGTTACAGTTTTTGCATGAACTCTTATTCAGTTATTTCATGATGTTCATTCAGTTAGCTATCATCTCATGAATACGAACCCATGTATATCAGCCTACCTCACTTAGCATACCAGTACATTCAAAGTATTGACGCATACTCTCTCTCTATGCTATGATGTCTCATATCCTAGGTTCAGAAGCACAGGCTCCTAATCGTACTTAGCAGCGTAGGTTATCAGCAATAGTTACAGTAGTGAGTCCTTATATTTTGAGGATAGATTTACGTATTTCAGCTTTCCAGTAGTCCAGTATGTTTAGTAGTCAAAGTTAGTTGGGGACTTATCCCATCAACTCCATTTTAGACAGTTAGAGGCTTTTGAACTAGACTATTTCAGACAGATGTTTAGTTTTTTCAATATTTTTTTCAGTATTTTGAGAACCTTATGGCATTTCAATTATATTTTTGCGTATGTTATCAGTATTATCATTCAGTGCTCACAACAGTTACCAGTCATGGGTTAGCTTGTGGTCCTTTGAGATTGTAAGCACCGTGTGACATTCAGGGTGTAGACTCGGGGCATTACATTGGGATTCCAAACATTCCAAAAGAGTTGAAGCAGGATGGCAGCCATCCAAATAAACTCATCATCAGAAATCCAGAAGATAAAGTGCAAACTATAGCATCATTAAGGAAACAAGCATTTGTTTCCCTCGTGCCCTCGGGGCATTACATTGGGATTCCAAACATTCCAAAAGAGTTGAAGCAGGATGGCAGCCATCCAAATAAACTCATCATCAGAAATCCTGAAGATAAAGTGCAAACTATAGCATCATTAAGGAAACAAGCATCTGTTGCCATCATGAAGCTCTCAATGATGAATCATGGGTTGAAGCTGTGAAGGAAGAACTAGAATAATTTGAACAAAATCAAGTTTGGATACTAGTTGAAAGATGAATAAACTGCTCAGTAATCGAAACCAGATGGGTCTACAAAAATAAGGTAAATGGAGAAGGTAAAGTTATCAAAAATAAATCTAGGCTCGTAGATCAAGGATACTCTCAGTAGGAAGGTGTTGATTATGATGAAACCCTTGCCCCTATGGATAGGTTAGAGTCAATACGAATTTTACTATCTTTTTCTGTATTCAAATGTTTTAAATTATATCAAATGGACGTAAAAAGTGTTTTTTTAAATAGCTTTATTCATGAGGAAGTTTTAGTAAAACAAACCTCTGGATTTGAAGATCCTTCATTTCCAAATCATGTTTTCAAGTTATCAAAAACACTCTACAGCCTCAAACAAGCCCCAAAAGCTTGGTATGAGAGATTGAGTACTTTTCTACTAAATAACAATTTTCAAAGGGGTAAAATTGACACAACCTTGTTCATTTAAAATTTTAATTCAAATCTCCTCTTTGTGCAAGTTTACATTAATGATATTATTTTTGGTAGTCTTAACACCTCTATGTGCGAGAATTTTGCTAATTTGATGAAAGAAGAATTCAAAATGAGTCTTATGGGCGAGCACACATTCTTTTTGGGACTACAAATCAAACAAACTCCCAAGGGAACCTTCATCAATCAAGCCAAACACATGAAAGAACTCATCAAAAAGTTTGGCATGAAGAAGGGAAAGGCCTTTGGAACACCCCATAAGTCCATCCACAAGCATTGATTTAGATTTGGCCGAAAAGGACGTTAACAAAAAGACGTATCGTGGGATGATCGAATCTCTACTCTACTTAACTGCAAGTCGGTCAGATATTATCTTTAGTGTGTGTAAATGCGCCAGATTCCAGTCGACTCCTATGGAATCTTATCTCACTGCCATCAAATGTGTCATCCGATATCTAATAGGAACACAAGACCTCGGTCTATAGTATCACTATTCTTCTTATTTTAATTTAATCAAATATTCAGATACTGATTTTGCAGGAGACAAAAGTGACAGGAAGAGCCCTAGTGGAATATGTCAAATTCTTGGCAATGCTCTTATCTCTTGGCATAGTAAGAAACAGACTTTCATTGCTCTCTCGACCACAGAAGCTAAATACATAGCTGTCGGAAGCTATGACACTCAAATTCCTTAGATTATACAACAGTTTCTTGATTTTGACTTAGATCTTGAATTTGCTCCTATTATGTGTGATAACGCTAGTGCCATCAGCCTATCTAAGTACATTGTGCATCACTCTAGGGCTAAACATATTGATATTAGACATCATTTCATTCGAGATCATGTTGAAAACAATGGCTTTTTCCTAAACTTTGTTGACTCTGAAAATCAACTAGAAGATATATTTACAAAACCTCTGCTAGAAGAAAAATTTTGCTCTCTACGAAAAAGGCTTGGTATCATTAGCATTCATGATATTTAGAAACCTTTTATCTGTGTATTTCACTGTCTGCATATTGCCTGTATATTATTTCTTTTTTATTATGACAAAGGGGGAAAGGACAGAAATATCAGAGTAGCCTACCGGTCAAGGGGAGCAGAACAAGGTCAAATCAAATGTCAGCTAATACTTACACAAGTCAGGGGAAGGAAGCTAATAAACAGGAAAGTTAAATGATTTTTACTCATGTTGTCATATCAAAAAGGGGAAAATTATTGTCCTCCCAATTTTATGTTTTAATAATGACAAACTCACAAGTGTATCTTTGCAGCTGGTAATAATGGAAAGATAAAGAAAGCTGACTCCAGAAATAGAAGGACAACAATAATAGAAAGACATCCACGGTATCCAAGTAGTATCCAAGTAAAATTAATCATGAGAAGACAAATGGAAGGATCACCATAGTCCCAAATATTATGGATTACAATATCTCACCAAAGATATGGAGGACCTCAGCATAGCAAGCAGATCAATCAAGCATCACAAAAATAGAAGAAGGATCAACCTTCCCACAATCATGGTTGCAATCCCCAGATTCACGGCAGACCAAATCAAACAAGAAGAGAAGATCACAAGAACATTGGCTAGGCATCAAAATCAAAAAGGAAATATAGATCATAGACATATCCGATATGGACGTGATTCAAAGCCGTATATGGACATACCTGCTATGGACATTATACATAGTATATATTCCTTAATCAAGGAATCAATTCATATCCTTGATTGAGAATAAATCTCTTGGGTTTCCTTATGAAGAGCAGCAACCAAAGACTATAATAAAAAGACCGAAGACAGACACTTTTTCCGCAACTTCAAGCAGAAACTTCAAAGTGTCTCAATCTTAGTATAACAAGGCTTTGTAACTATAGTTTACAATTTTTATATAAAGAGTAGGATCGATTCAACTTTGTAACATCAACTAAAGTTGTGTCACAAGATTTGAAGAGCAAAATAAGACTTCGGAACTTGTTTTCTATCATTGTACTCGAACCAAACTTTCGACAATCTAAAGGAAACTTGAAAACCAAGGGGACTGGACATAGGCACTGGATTGGTGTGCCAAACCAGGATAAATCTTTATGTTGTTTACTTTATGCTTTATTATTTACGCACTTAACTTTTTAAGTTTAATCTGTTTGTGAAGTGTTTTTTATCTGTAGGCGAGTCGACTGTGAGGAGTCAGTAGTCGACTCACAGAAGAAAATTTTAATTCACCCCCCTATTGAATTTCAATTTAATTGTTTGCCACCTCATCCAGCCCCACGCCCCCATCCTTAGTTTAAAAATGAATGCTCGCACGTGCAACGTTTGGATAATTAAAATTAAATAATTTTGTCTATTAGAAAATTTTAAATGAAGTGTAAAATGTTCAAATCACTTTTTAAAGATTCTTCACACTTTAATATAATAATATAAACATGAATAAATATTTTAGTATAAGCACATATATATTTTACCACAAAAAATTTCAAGTAGTTGATGTGAAATATAATTACAAATTGCAATCTTCTTTAATTTGCAATTTCTATTAAGATTTGTCATGTAAAATGGTTCTCATCACATGATCGAAAGCTACAAAATAAACATTGAATTTATTAATCCCAAGATATATAAATATGATTTATAAATTATGGAACTACTATCTCTTGAATTATTTGAAGTTTCTTTTCATATAGTGACAAAACAATCTTTCATTTCATAATATGAGATGGTTGTGAAACATCTCATTGTCATATTCTAATTATAGAAAGAACAATAATTGTTACTACACATTATATACTATATGAAAATAAAAAAATTGTAAAGAAATTACCCATTTTTTATTTATCTAATAACCATCATGAATAATATAACTTAAAGTTTGATAATGTTAAAAAATTATACACTAAATTAAGAATGATAGTATAGATATATCTTTGACGAAATATATGTACCACCAGAAGCATATATATCTTTGTTGAACCACTTCACTCTTTCCTTATTTTAAAGTCATATTTTTAAAAAATCAGTAACTACATTCTTATTACGTATTTAAAAAATTTTAAATTTGATACTTCTTAAATTTTTCTTATTCTAACGCTTTATATTTATTTCTAGATTTTTTAAATCTTTTTAAAATCAAATTTAGTTGATTTAGAATTCTTAAACTAATGAATGAAGTATTATTTGTTATTAATTCTGATGAATTCTAATAAGAAAAGATTTTTTCATAAATATATTAATTAATTTTCAACTCTTACATATTAGAAATATATAGTAAAAGGATGATTTTATCTAAAACAAAGAGTTTTAATAAAAGGTAAAACGTTCAAACAACATTTCTAAGGGCTTTCACACTTTTAATAAATTGTAGATTTACATTAAAAAATAGTGGGAATAATCGACATTGAACCTTAATACAAGATGACCGACATAGAAAGTATACTTAATATTTTCAAAAGATTACTCTATTTCTATGTATACTTACAAAATAAAAGTAATTATTCCTTAATATTCCTCCCGTTAGAGTAAAATAATGCTAGACTAGAATCTTTCTATGACATTGACAATATGTAGAATCTATGGTTTGAATAGTCTGGATTAATACCATACATATACAAAACCTTATTTATATTTGATTTAATTTCACACTTCTCCACATTGATTTTTATCTTTTCGATGCGTTGGAGGCCTCTCTTCTCAATACTTTCAACAAAGTGATCGAAATTATGGACTTCTTGCTCGTAGTCAATCATGATAACACTATGCTTTAGCAATCAATTCTCAATTTCAGCAAGCTTTATCTCAATTTCTTCAGTAGTCAACGTATCGACAGCTGTTGTAACATATGGGGAAGAAGAGCCTGAGGTTGTGACACGTCCTCTTTTGTAATTGTGACATCACTTAGCAAGCTTTTGAGGCGGAGTAGTTGCGCATACTTTCTGAGTTTCTTTTGATTGGAAGTTATTTTTGATATATGTTAGAGCTGATTTTATGTCAAAAGTGAAGATTTGTACTCTCATAATCCTCCGAATGGTTGCAACTGATATTGGAATAATTACACGAGATTAAGCTTGATATGAGTGCATATTATACTCAAGGAAGGCACTCTCTAACAATTATTTTTTTATCAAGTCCCCAATTGGCAATCTACCCCATAAGCAAAAAGGTTATAGAGGGGGATCAAATCGTACCTCTTAAAAAAAAGGAGTGTTGCTCGTAATATTGTTAGGATTTCAAATATTAAACTCAATATTAAAATACTTAACATTATTTGATCTCGGTAATTTTTCATTTCTGATAAACTATATGTTTAGATCTCATAATTGCATAATATTATAATATTCAAATCATGTCATTCAAATTATTTTTTTGAAAATCTTCCTTTTCTGATAAACTATATGTTAAGATCTCATAATTATACCTTTTTGATAAACTCTGAATATATATATATATTCATATCTCATTATTAAACAATACAGTGAATATTCAAATTGAGGAACCTATTCTGAAACTGTGAATGTATACGTTTGTGAATGATCAAATTTAGGGACCTATTCTGATAACCTATTCTGACAAACTTTGAAGGTATATGTTAGGTATCATTATCATATTATATACGTTAAGATCTCATTATTACATAGCCTTGAAAACTGAGAATGGATATGTTCAAATTAGTCTCCTAAGGTTGTGAAGTTGAGACTCGACATTCTAGTTTGTTCAATTGCTTCCTGGTAGTAGTCATAAAGTTCAGCTAGGGCAAATATGAAAGTATTTTTTAGCTTGAATTTGAAGTTTGGACGCGCTTTTTCATTATTCTTCATTATGACTATAATCTTCCTAGATAAGTGTATAAAGTAGTGAAGAAATCATTTTTCTATCAAACTTTACAAAGTTGGTTAAGAAATCAGCAGTAGAAGTCTCTTTCTGAAATATATGGATAAAGTGAAAAAGCTTCATTTATAGTAATATTATGGATGTCATTAGTTTCTTTCATAATTCTCTAAGTCGTAGTTATGGCTCTGTTGATTATATTAATCACATACCAAGCTTCAAGTTTTAGTTCACTCTAACAACTACTGACATATACTCTATGTACACGAGTTATATAACATTTAAAGGAGATAGGCATGCATTGCAGGAAACTGACTTGATTTGAAATAATCTTATATTACCTAAGAATAGAGTGCTAGTTTGGTTAGCAGTGCCTGAAAAGCTACTTATTGGAGAAAGGTTATTAGGACTGGAATAAAAGACAATGATGATTTCTATGTGGCCTAGAGAAAATTATGGATGTCACACACCTTTTTGTTGAATGTCATTTAAACATGAAGGAGGAGGCTATAACAAAGGATATCTAACTAGATTAAATGTTGATGATATACTCATGGACGTGTAACAGACTATCCATAAACTAAGAGGTGAACCCAGGTAAAACCGTAAGGATGCACGTACACCCAATAATTTTTTTAAAAAGATTATATATTTATGTATAGATACCCTAATAAAGTGGTAATATATTAAATTGTACACCCACAATAACAAAGCTTGTTTGGGTGTACTGGTTCAAAACGTGGATAAGAGGTCCTTTAATCCATGATGTTGCGGGTTCGATTCCTAATAGGGATATCTCTATTTTATCCTTATAAATTCTATAGACATTTAATTTTTTGCCACCTCTTTCGGCCCCATGCTCCCACCCTTAATTTAAAATAAATTAAATATGTATTTTTATTTTCTTAGATAATAAATCCATGAAAATTTCCTAATCGCCAAACCCAAAAGTGCAAGCATATCATATTCCTCCCAAATTTTTAAAATATTTCAATTTCCCCAAAGTCTCTCCAGGCCAAGCAAAAAAAGTGAGAATACACAGACGCAGTAGTCATCAGCAACAGTCGACGACAACGTAAAATCGCACCATTTCGAAAAACGAAAACACAAGTCAAACTCTTCCTTTACTTCTATTACATATTATTTTTATTTTTCTATAAAAAGAGGGGTGTAATTCTTCAACTGAAAATGTCATATTTATTTATTTTGTCCTATGAAAGAAGGGGGTGTGATTCCTCTATTGTATATCATATTGATTTTATTGTTTTAAGAGGAGGGTTGTGATTCCCCTAGTGAAATTATTTATATTTACTTAGTTTTTTTTCAGGGGTGTGATTCTTCCATTACGAATCATATCATTTTTGTTGTTTTACGAAATGAGTGTGATTCCCCTATTGACATTATTGTATTTATTTATTTATTGTAAGAATATGATTCCTCTGTTATATTTTATTTGTTTTGTGCTATGGAAGGAGGGGGTGATTCCCCTATTAGCATTGTTATGTTTACTTATATTATTGATGACTTTTTTATTTTGTAGGAATTTGTTATTGATTCTTATGAATTAAAATGGATAGATATTATTCTCCTCAATCAAGTTCTAATGTTAAAGATAATTCTCCCGTCTTATAGAAAGTTTGATTTGAATTCACTTACAGATAGATATCTCTTTTTTATCTTTATAAATTCTATAGACATTTAATTTTTTGCCACCTCTTTCGGCCCAATGCTCCCACCCTTAATTTAAAATAAATTAAATATGTATTTTTATTTTCTTAGATAATAAATCCATGAAAATTTCCTAATCGCCAAACCCAAAAGTGCAAGCATATCAGATTCCTCCCAAAATTTTAAAATATTTCAATTTCCCCAAAGTCTCTTCAGGCCAAGCAAAAAAAGTGAGAATACACAAACGCAATAGTCATCAGCAACAGTCGACGACTACGTAAAATCGCACCATTTTGAAAAACGAAAACACAAGTCAAACTCCTCCTCTACTTCTATTACATATTATTTTTATTTTACTATAAAAAGAGGGGTGTAATTCTTCAACTGAAAATGTCATATTTATTTATTTTGTCTTATGAAAGAAGGGGATGTGATTCCTCTATTGTATATCATATTGATTTTATTGTTTTAAGAGGAGGGTTGTGATTCCCCTATTGAAATTATTTACATTTACTTAATTTTTTTTTTTAGGGGTGTGATTCTTCCATTACGAATCATATCATTTTTGTTGTTTTACGAAATGAGTGTGATTCCCCTATTGACATTATTGTATTTATTTATTTTTTGTAAGAATATGATTCCTCTGTTATATTTTATTTGTTTTGTGCTATGGAAGGAGGGGGTGATTCCCCTATTAGCATTGTTATGTTTACTTATATTATTGATGACTTTTTTATTTTGTAGGAATTTGTTATTGATTCTTATGAATTAAAATGGATAGATATTATTCTCCTCAATCAAGTTCTAATGTTAAAGATAATTCTCCCGTCTTATAGAAAGTTTGATATGAATTCACTTAAATTCGATCCTGAAAAAAGAAAATCAATTTATGAATATGACTCTATGATACGAGATCAAGTGAGAAGACATTATATTCAACAAGGGCATTTTCAATCGATTCTTTCTCAATTTTCTCAAACTAGAATTGAAACAAAAATGTATCAATTTAATTCGACATTGTATGAGGCTTCATATTATAGGTGGATAAAGTATAGCGTGAAGAAAGATGTTGTGCTTTTCTTGTGTTACTAGTAATTTAAAAATAATGATGCAAAGGGAAATGCAGGTGATTTTTTCACGAAAACTGGCTCTAAGGCTTGAAATCATAGTTTGAAATGATTTCAATTACATGTTGGTGAAGTAAACAGCGCCCACAAAAAATATTTCAGTAAGATGCTATATTGAGAATCAAGCTCAATTAATTCAAATTGCTTTGAACAAACAATCTGAGAAAATAAGAAGTGTGCATCGTACTCATTTAGAGGCTCTGCTAGCAAGGTTCCTCTTAGAATTCAAATTGTCTTTTTGAGGTGACGATGAAAGTGAACCTGTCAAAACTAAAGGCCTTTTTCTAGGTCTTTTGGAATGGCTGGAAAAAATGCTTCCTGATTTGAATAATGTTGTTTTAAAACATGCTTCAAAAAATTTGTGATGGCTTCTTAAAAAATTCAAAATAATATTGTGAGTGCTTGTGAACAAGAAATCATAAAAGCTATAACTGATGACTTGGATGAAGATTTTTTTAAAACTTAGTTGATAAATCCAAGGAAAAATCAAATCATGAGCAAATGATCATTGCGTGGAGGTATGTTAACAAAAAAAGTAAAGTGAATGAACGAGATATTGCTATTGTTCGTGTTTGTGATACATCAGCAAAAACGTTGAAGGAAACAATATATTTTTTGCTTATGAGACACTCTTTAAGTACATATAAAATATGTGGACAAGGCTATGATAAGGAGAGATGAATGGTTTTAAAATTTTGATTTTGCAGGAAACTTCATCGACATATTGCATTCATTGTTTTACTCACCAATTACAATTGACACTTGTAGTTATCGTCAAAAATTATTTGATTGTGGATAATTTTCTTGCTATTATTATTACCGTGCTAAATGTAGTAGGAGTATTATTTAAGCGTGAAGATCAACTTCTGGATCATCAAGCAAAAATGTTGGAGCAACTACTAGAAAATGGTGAAATTCAAAGTGGAAAGGGGTTAAATCAAGAATGAGGACTTCAAGGGCCCGTGACACTCATTGGATTTCACATTTTAGAAAATTGGATAACTTTATATTTTATTTTTATCTATAGCTCATGAGCTTGATGCGATTATATGTAGAGGCTCTAATCCTAATGACAGATTGCAAACAGGAGCATTTTTTGACTATAATAAATGAATTTGAATTTATGTTCTTGCTTCACTTGATATTGAAGATATTGGCGATTTTCAATGAGTTGAATGCATCATCAAAAAGAAAAGAGCAAGATATTATCAATGTCATGATATTTCTTGACATTACTAAAAAAAGAAAATAATTATTGAGAGATGATGGATGAGATTCTCTAATGAATGAAGTTCATGCATTTTGTGATAAACGTAAAATCTTGGTACCTTAGATGAATTACTTTTATCTTTCTAGGAAGTCAAAGCGTAGGCCTTCTAGTATTACTTTCTCACATCACTTACGTGTTAAGCTCTTTTATGATATAATTGACTTGCAAATTCAAAAGCTTAATAATCATTTTGATGTTGTGAGTGGTAACTTACTTATTGGTATGTCAAGCTTGAATCAACCTAATGCTTTTGCTAATTTTGATAATAAAAAAATAATGATATTGGTCAAGCATTATTCGAATGAGTTTGGTGAATCAGAGCTTCGAGAGCTTAGTTACCAACTTGATATTTTCATATACACATGCGGCGTGGTGATCCTATATCCTCTAATTTGAAAGGAACTGGTAAGTTTATAGAAGCATTGATTAACGCAAATCTAGTGGAGACTTATTCTCTTGTGTATTTATTTATGAAGTTGACGCTGAATTTATCATTCGCTACTGTAACTATAGAGAGAGCTTTTTCATCCATGAAGTATATCAAGAATGATTGTGTAGCAGTATTGGTGATGCATTTTTAAGTGATTATTTACATTGAGAATGATGTATTTGTACATATACGCAACAATGCAATCATTGACCGTTTTCAAAATATAAAGACTCGTCGATATTTAATATGAAAGAATGGTCTATTTTTGTTATATTAATACTAAATTAATGTATTTGATCATTTTGAAGTTTATACTTTGCTCATAATTGTTTTTGTAATTTTTAAGTTTAAAAGAGTTGTATGTCAAATTATGTAGTTGACAATTGACATGACTATGTTAAAGATAATGGTGCACTCCATATCTTCAAATTTTGAATTTGCCTCTGCACAGACTAAAGTAGAAGCACTAGAAGAGGTTCAAGCATAAAGTTGTTGCTGCGAGTATTGTGCTATAGTATACTATGTATGAAAAGCGAGGAATAATAAGATTTTTTAGAGGTCTTATTTAAATACCATTTTTATGATACAACAATAGAAGTGATAATAAGAGAGGATAATCATGTTTAGGAGTCGAATATTGCTAAGAAATATCCTTGATTTATAGATGGTGTATGTAATTAGTTCTCAGAGGCTTGGATTGACCCAACAATCTTACTAGAAAAATGTCAGTAGGTATATTCAAGTTATTGTTGATATGATAATATTTACGACTTATTACTCCCTTCATTTGAATTTACTTATCACTATTTTTTTAATTTAATTTTTATTTTTACTTATTATTTTATAAATAAAATAATAATAATTTATTTTTCATGTTTTATTCTTAGCATAAATTACATATTCTTCAACTTTTTTTAATAATACTAGAGTACTAAACATAAATTAATAAGGATAATTTGATAAAGTCACTATATCAATCATTATTTTCTTAATAAATATGTCAGAATGTGATAAGTGAATTCAAATGAAGGAAATAACATATAATGTTTTTAGGTAATATTCTCTTCGTTTTCTTTTACTTATCACTAAATTTCTAATTGTATTTTCATTTTTACTTGTCATTTTTGACATATCAAGAAATTGCAACTTCTCTTTCCTATTTTACCCTTAACATTACTTGTCTTTCCTCCAAATTAATTTCAAGACACAATGTAAGCATTATCTAATAGGAGTATTATGATAAAATAACTATGTTATTAATTATTTTTCTTAATGAATGTGCCAGCTCAAAATATGACAAGGAAAACCAAATGGAGGAAGTATATTTTGTTCATTATAAAAACAATTATTTGTGTCAAATTTATAAATACATTTAATAGTTTTTAAAATTTATAAATTTAAATTATATTTCTTATTTTTATCTTAAAAAGAGTGAAATATATTTTCCAAAAGTTATGACTAATTCAAGCTTCACCTAAATCTACTAGATATCTGTAACACCCCGCATTTTTGAGTTAGAATTTGAATCGTCGTTCCTACGTATATAAACTCTAATACCATGATTTATATTTGAATACATGTGTCATGATCTTTGTCACGCCCCAAAATTCCATCGGGCCGGACTGGCACCCGAAGCCGAGAAGGCCCGGGAGAACCCGTTCAAATACCTGTACTTTCACTTACATGTCACCAAAAATTTAGACAGCACTTCGTTGCATATAGAAGTGTCTAATTACCTGTATCAGTACAACACACACAAATATATATATATAATACTTGGCCCTCGGGGCCACCACATATACAAATATAACATCACTATATAAACTCCCATGACTTTACCCTTCCTTATGTCTACAAAGCCTCTAGGATATACATGACATAACTAGGGTCGGGACAAACCCCCGCCCACACATGACTCCTGTACAATAACAAAACATAAGGAACCGACTCGGAAATCTCCGAAGCAAACTGGAGCTCACCAACAATAGCTGTATGACCTGGCTCCTATCTATGTTGTGAATGAGCTGAAGCACCTGTGCCTGCAGCATGAAATGCAGGTCCCCCGTGAGGGACGTTAGTACGAAATATGTACTGAGTATGTAAAGCTGTAAATAATCATATGTGATATAGGGGATCAAGAAAATCAGACGCAAGTGAATAAATCATAATAGAAGTGAACCACACTTCATAAACACTTTTAGGATCATGTACATTATCATTAATCTGAATTGGGTTCTTGAATTCAAATATATTTGTGGAACGGTATACATTCGTTCATTTCATTCTTTACAATTATCACTCGCCATTACCTCCTCCTCCCGAATCTCCAACCACCTAACAATAATCAATACTGTATCGTACTGTGACCATTAGGCTGCCCCCAGTACATATCAACTGGGATCGACCCATGCTAGGCTTATGCCCCTGGGATACCACCCATAAACACATAAATAGGGATCGACCCATGCTAGGCTTATGTCCCTGGGATACCACCCACACGTATATCAAGTAACACACATAAGAGATCTTTCCAATAACTTAGTTCAAAAGCTTTTGAGATTATTACATTAGTGTTCATGCCAATATAGTACCTTTGGAACAATGATACATCAATAGGAATCAAGTAATAGACCTTCTATACAATAACAATGTCATAAAGACTCATTGGTACATCAACAATGTGTTTCAGAATCATCAATATCACAATAATGAAATAGGAGCCTTTTGGTATATCAATGAAACATTTTGACACTTTATAGAATGGAAACAACTTCGTTGGTAATGTAGAACAATACATGTTTTTGGACAACCTCGGAATCTTACTTGATGGAACATTGGTGTTTTCATGCCAAAGAACATTGTAAGAGTATGCTTTACATACCTCGTTGTAGATTCGGATACCAATTCAACACAACTTCCCGCCTTTACAAATCACTTATCTACAATGAAATGTTTGGCATCTAGTATTCGCAACCCAACACCACAATTCTCTTCCATAATTCCATACAACCAATATTTGCAAAACATTCCAAAAACCAACTTGAACAATAGGTTTATGTGTATACATATATATAATCATCATTTCAATACCACATCATCAATACCACATCATCACACCAAATCCCTTCACAGTTCAACATAATCCAACATCATTTCCCAATCATCTTTCAACAACAATCACATAACATACTTCTTATGCTCACATGCATATATATATATATACATATCCATATAAATAACACCAACATAATTTACATCCTTACCATAAAATAGCCCTTTTGATTTCGAAGTCCTGTTGGCACAAATAAGGGGTGCTTCTCGAAGCCCTCGAAACGGTGAACACAACTACGGAATCAATTTGGATTTTCTACGGTTGAATCACAAGATAATTGGAGTTGAAATTAGGCTAGGGTTTCTTATTTTCAATAATTTGATGATAATTGATGAATATGAGACTAATTATATGTATATAATGACCACTTTTCGTCCATGAGGTGATGGAAAATGACCATATTGCCCTTAAAAATTTAAGTAAATCCGAATCTGTCCATGGTGGACTGTTTTGACAGGCTAAAGTAAATCGTCCATAACTCTTTGCTCCGATATAGTATTTGGGTGAAATTGGTATAGTTGGATAGATAATTCAAAGGGTTTTCATTTCATATAAAGTAGGCCACCCAGTTCGTCCTGTACAAGGAGTTATGATCGTTTGAAGTTGACCCTAAAAATCTGTTTTGAGAGGCTGAAGTAAAACGTGTATAACTCCTTACTCAGATGTTGGATTTGGATGAAAACAATTGCATTGGAAAGAGGACTCAAAGATATTTCTTTTGATAGGTCGCATCTCTCCCAGTTCATTATATTGAGGGAGTTATGATCGTTCAAAGTTGACTGTTCAAAAAACTGGCAGGCCTCAGTAGTTTGTGTGCAGGAAATTTTCCTGCACATTTACTGTTCACAACATCCCGGCCACCGTTTTATAGTTTCGAACGTGCTCGATTATATCCGAAACTTATCCGTTTTTGGAAATCTTTATATCATTGGAAATCTTATTCAATAACTTTCGTATGGAACCATCGACGGGCAAATTCCGGTATAAATAAAATAAAAAAATTAATTCCATATAAATAAGACCAATACACGTACTTGAATACGCCAATACATGTACTTGAATACGGGGTGTTACAATCTTTATCCTAGTGTGTGAAGTTCTCATGAGGTAAAAAAAAGTTCATAGGAATCACTTAGAGCAAAGTTGAGCAAAGAGCCTTTGCTTCGGCCAAATTTTTGTATTCGATTATACAAAAATCAATTTTGAATGTGTATAACTTTTGACATGCGGAATTTGGCAGCTCAAGACCCACAAAATAATAGATAATTGAGCTAGCTTTCCAACGATACCAATTTCGCCTTAATTCGATACCCGAGCTAAAAGGTAGAGCGAAAAGTTATGACCTTTTTCGTGAGAGACAGTAAGGGGTTGTGATATCCCCGCGCTACGAGGGCTATTCCACCCACCAACTAGGGGTCGCAGCACGACGGTCGCGCCATGATTTCTATTCCTATGGAAAAGAGAGGCCAAGGGGCAGTTTAGTCCTTTTTCATCAATCCCAGCCGTCCAAACACGATTTATAACACAAAAGGGGCATTATTTGCCCATCTTCCTCAAAATAAATCACGTAAAAACACTCCCCTTTCCTAAGAACAATAAGTAAATTTTCTTTTCTCAAGAACACAAGGATTAAAGTTTAGAATTCAAGATTTCTTCAAAAATTCAAGAGTTCAAGAAATATCAAGAATAGAGTTTCTTTCACAAGTTCATCATTCAAGTCCCAAGCTTCAAGCTTTCTTCACAAGTCAAGAAACATAAGGTATGTGGGATTTATGAACAAGGGTACCCCTTCTACCCTTGTGCCCAAAGTGCATAATTTTAAGATTTAATTTACTTGTTTTTGAATTAGGGTTCATACCCAAATTACTATATTCTTGAAGCATGTTATTACCATGAGATTGAAAGTTTTAAGTATATCAAGAATTACTTATGTTCATGTTTTAACTTATAAGATTCATATTCTGATTTTAGTTTCATTATTTTGACTGAGATTGTTGAAAGATTTCAAGATGACTATTGAGCATGAAGTTTTGTCATGAATTAAGAATTTAAGTAAATATTATAAGTCCTAAGTACAAGTATTGAGTTTACTAGAAGATTATGATCCTAAGGTCCATTGATAAATTTTATATCATAATTTAAAGAAAAGATAGATCTTTGATCCAAAGACAAGATATGAAATCCACATTTATTCATCCTAATTATGATTTAAAGAAAGATAAGGATTATTGGTTTTCATTTTATAAATCCTTATGCTATTTTAAGGTGGATTTCTTAAGGTATGAGCATATAAGTAATAAGGAAGTAGTATTTAGCACCGAGTTGGGTATGAGTCCGAGGTCACATGCACCAGAACTATGTACCACCGTAGGTTTAAGTCCCAATATGGTTTAAGTATAGTGATCACTCAAGTTAAGGTTCTATTTCGATGGCAAGGGTAGAACAACTCTCTTCAACGTGGGTAAGATGTTGGACTCCATGATAGCTCACATGATTTATGTTGGTTAGAAGAACCTTCCTAAAAATAATCAAAAGAAAATCTTCCAACTAAGTGTTATGGCTCACAAAGTTTATCTTTTTGCTTCATTACTCATATTTATGATTTTGCAGTCTTTACTTTATTCAAGCTCAAGGCGAGTCATTTGCACTTAGCATGCATCATTTGAAAGTTTATATAAATATTCAGTTATTGTTTTACTTATACATTCACCTCACATACTCAGTACATTCCAGAAGTACTGATCCACATATACGTCTATGTGCTACATTGTCTCATAATGTAGGTACCAGTGGTAGCACATCATAATCAGACAGCTTGTAACTTCTAGTTAACGGGTAAAGAGTTCTTTTGATTCAAGGACTCGAGTTAACTCTACTTCTAGTAGCATTTTTTATTCATTCGTATTGATTAGAGATAGTTGGGGGTGACATCCCAGTTACTTATAGTCAGTATTAGTAGAGGCCTCATAGACGACCATTCAGAGTTTATGTATTTACTTTCAATTTTATTTTGTATAACCAAAGTATGTTTTAAACAGTCTTGAATTCAGCTTATTCAGCAAAGACATCTCTTCTGCTTATTTCTTTGATAATTATGTAACATATTCAGTTGTTCATGAGCTATGCAAGTATCATGGGTTAGATTAGGATCACTCATGGTTCTAAGCACCATGTGACATCCAGAGGGTAGTATCGGGGCATTACAAACTTGATATCATAGCACAGAGTTCAAGTGTTCTAGAGAGTCTATGAAGTTATGTTTAGTAGAGTCTTGCATAACGGTACAGAGATATATGTACTTTTCTTTGAGAGGCTATAGGGCATTTAAGAAATATTTTTCTTCTTTTATGTCTCAGATTATGCAGTAGAAGTGTTCTCTAAAAAACTTATGCAGTTTCTCATCATGCTCCATTCATGCCAACTCTACCTAGTTTTGAGGTAACAGAAACAGTCAAGCTTAAATTCCTACAGATAGAGCTTTCTCATACAGTCCTCACAGACAGTTATGGGATTACAGGTTGGCTCAAAAAAGTATCCCATCATTTCCTTTATGTTCTAAATTTTGAAATATTTCATTCACAATCATGAAATATCCTGCATTGAGCCGAAGTTAGATGTGTTTTTTGATCCCTTCTCAAAATCCTATAACAGCATGTAATCTAAAGTTAGAAGCATGAACCCAGAAGTTTAGCAGCAGTAAAGTGGGGATAGTGTTTGTCTGGATTTAGTAGATTATGTATCCATGGGGCTAATTGTTTGAAAGGTGAATCAGTAGGCTTGGAATAGTGTATGCAAGAATTTAAGTTTGCTGATTCGAAATTATATGTTGTTGATGTTGGGTATGTTGGTGTAGTGGTAATTCTCATGATTTAGGGAAAAGTAAAAGTTTAGAAATGTGATATTAGTAGGCTATGAAGGAAGTTAGTATGGTTTATTACAGATTTAGAGATATCCATGTTAAGTGTTAGAATCTAAGTTTGAATCTTTGAAGATTGAGCTAATAGAAAGAAGAGTTGAAGCTCTAGATGGTGTGTGTAGACATGTAGTTTTGTCTTCCCCAAAAATTAATTTCTAATCATTTTACATCTAATCCACCCACTCACAACAACTACACTGCCATTTTCTTTTTTTCCTTCTTTAACTAAAGAAAACAACAATAATTCACACACTAGACTAGACTCCATTTTTCTTGGTCCACTGATAGCAAACATACATCATATACACACTACGAACACACCAAAAATAGAGGAGAAAAAATACATATCCATATACACTATTACCCTCCATTTTTTTCTTTCCTTCTTCACCAGTGCACACAGCTCTCCATCAGGAGAATCTCACACACAAAAACTCATATACACTCACACATAAAGAAGGCACACACATAGATAAGACAGAAATCAAGAGAGAGAGAGAGTGAATTGAGAGAGAAATTAAGCATAAACAGAGAGAAAGAGTGAATGGAGGGAGAGAAGCGGACGGGTTTGACGGTAGACGAGTTTCTCACAGAAATTCACCAGATTCGTTATCGATAAACATCATCCATTGTCGTTCCGGCAAGACCTGCCAGTAGACAGCTCACCAGTCCTGTTTCCTTCCCAAAATTCATTCGAATTTGGGTTAATGTCAGTATTTTGTGTGGATTCGGGTATCTTTATTTTGGGTTTCTCATATTCTTCAGGTATTTATGTTTGAATCAAAATTTTGGGTGTGGATTATTGACACCAATTGGATTTATTTGTTGTTGACGCTTTCCGTTTGAGGATTTCGAGTTCGGGTTTCTTTAATTCATTATTATCAACTAAAATTAATTATCAGAACGTCCATTTCTTTAACTCTTTCTTTTCATTTTATCTTAATTTATCGAATTGATGTTATGATTATGTGTTTGTTGATAATGATTGTGTGTTTTCTTGAATGTTTGATGTCAAACAATTGATTATGATACAAGTTTGGTGTTAATGTGCTGATAATTGTCTCATGTGGAAGTTGTGTGTTGAAAATGTAATTTGGGGTCGGATGTTGGGAATTGATAAAATGAATATTGATTAATCTTGATTTATTATTGTTGGTTATTTTGGAACAAATACGAATGTTAAACGCGGTAGTGTCATGATTAGGCCATCGGATAGATAGGCAAATACTAGGTTGGGTAGGCAAATTGTAGAAATTAACGATTGTGGAATGATTGGATGTTTGTCCTGGAAATTGTTTCATTTTCTCATTTGGAAATTGAAAATGTGCTCATTTGGCCAGGGGATGCCCCGAGGTATCTGTATTGTTTTATCTGGGAAATGCCCCGAGAAAGTTGTACTTGAAGACGGCACACGATCAAGGCCCGGAACATCGGCTGGAGTTTAGTTTAGGATTAGTGTACAATAGAATAGTTTTTTACATTTCTATATTTTTATTTTTGGACTGTATAATTTGGATTATTGTATAGTTTAGGATCACTGTATACTTTTTAGAGTTCTTTTATGAATTTTGTTTTTCACAATCCAAAAATTCAAAAAAAAAAAAAGATTTTTACTATTTGAATTCATTTGTCAAAACAAAACATCAAAAAGATTTTTCTTTTGTTTCATAGGCAAGCATTTTCAATTCGAAAACTCCAAAAAGATTTTATTAAGAGCTTTTTATAAAAGGAAAACTCAGAAAGAAATGATAGAATTTTTGTACATTTCGTATAACGAAAATGCCAAAAAGATTTTTCTTTTATAGTTGTTGGTGTTAGTTTTATTTGAAATATCAAATTGAAAACTCAAAAAAAAATTAACGTTTTTTTATCTTCTATCTTTGGTTGTATCTCTTAAGTCAAGGCTCAGTCGGTTGTTTAATCTTTAATTGTCCAATCTGGATGAACTACGCAATACCTGATTCTCGTCTCTCGGGACGGGATATGTATGCAACCCTCGGTGGATCCGGTAATCTTTTATTTGCCTTAGTCCTAGTTAGAGTCTTTCTCCTTTCTAATCTAGTAGCATTAACGGTCATAGCCAAAGAGGCTAAGTTTTCCTAGCAGTTTTTATTTAAGTGCATTTGAGTTGCAAGTCGGTCTATCCCATCGTATCACGCAACACTTCTCCGCGTCGAAATCCCAAAGGGTCGGGAATTCTTTTTATTTTATTGAATTTGAGTGATAAGTCTTGTGTGTTCTTATAGGATGGATCCAACCACAAGGTCTAAAGTTAGGATGGTTTCCAAGGTGCCCAAAAATTTAGCAAGTGGTGCGATATGTTCAGCTATTCCGAGAAGCATGACCTAAAAAAACTGTTAGGCAATCTTACATCACTCCTACGTATCACAGCCCGTCCAGATCTAACAGAGGCTGTGTTGAACTTTTAGGACTCAGATAGTTTGGTGTTTAGGTTCGGAGATTGTGAGATGACGCCTACCCTAGCAGAGATATCTGGTTTGCTTCAGTTGCCTTATATCAATAGGAAGTTGATACTAGCCCAAAATCATACCAGCAAGAGATTCCTCGAGGACTGTGGGCTGAAGGTTAACAAACATCTGGGATGCCTAAACCAATCCTGGATTTCCTTAGATTATTTGTTCGCTAGATTTGGATCTCCGAAAAGCTTTGATCACTTTTGGGATGAATTATGTACCTCTAAAAAGAATTGGGAAAAACATCGTCTTGAGGTTTTCTGTCTGGCACTATTAGGTACCTTAGTGTTCCCATTAGATGAAAGTCATGTCAATACCCATTTATAATCGGTAGTAACGGCCTTATTCAAGAAAAGGCAAGAGGTCACTATCATACCCCTGATTTTAGCAGAAATGTATAGGCTTTGACTAAAGTAAGGGGAGGGATGCAATTTTTCGAGGGAAGTAATTTGGTGTTACAATTGTGGATGATAGAAAATCTGCATGCTTCTTCTTTAATTAGATCGGATATAGTCGACCGCTGTTTGAATGATCGAATAGATGTCATCGAATAAAGAATTCATTTTGATAAGTTCCCGTTGCTTGTGGGAGTCGATGCTTGGGTTGAATTCCTCGAATCAAGAACAGATGATAATGTCCTATGGACCTATCTATGGCTCCACTCGAAAGTAATTTTGGTTGGGTGTAACATGCAATTTTCTCTTGTTTTGATAGGGCTTAACTGTACCAGAACATACACTCTCCTTAGAGTAATGCATCAGTTGGGTAGATTGCAAGATGTTCCCCCAATAATGGACCTTCAAAAAGATATTGAGTACTTTAGGGATCAAGCCAGATGAGAGATTAAATATGAGCAATTTTGGCATAATGCGGTGTGGCAGGGCATGAATACCCTCAAAGAGGGATCAAACAATTCAAGGTACACTCAAAGATAAGGAATCTGGCTATGATTCATTCCTCAGGGTGGCAGTAAACCATTACTAGCGCAATTTAGAGAGAGAATACGGGAATCTTGCATAGTTGATAACCATAAGGGTGAAGATGCGGGGGCCAAGGTGGAGTCGCTGAGAGTTTAGTTATCAGGTTTGCTCACAACTGTGGAAGGGTATCAGAAAAGTCTTTTTAGGTGTACTCCCCAAGAGAAAGGAACACGTGCTAGAAGCTTCCTCCCGAGTATCAAAGTGTCATTGCAGGATATGTTGCAAAGTCTGAGTGGAAAAGCGAGAACTTCACAGACAGGTCCATCTCAGTCAGGGCCATCATGCAGCGCAACAGTTTGAAGAAGCACTTCCTATCTTTTATTTTGAGTCCTTTATTTTTCTGTCATTGTATTGTTGTGTCTTTGGTAAGTCGGTGCCAAGTTTGTTTTAACATTAGAGTCTTTATTAAGGGTGTTACGCATGTTGTCCTGTGGGTCTAGAGTGTTGTTCAGTCTTTGTTGATTAGTATTAAGGTTATCTTAAATTTGAAATTTGTTTTAGTTGTTTCTTTTATGAAATGTAAAGATGTTGCGTTATGCTTTCTTTTGTTTGTTTTTGCCATTAAAAAAATCAAAATCAATCAAAAATCATCAACTTTGTGCATACTTCCCAAACTACGCAAGATCTGATTCATGTACAACATGATACATAGGCAACCTACTTTGGGTTTGATCTAATCATTTTGTTTCTTTGTTTTTTCTCAATTTTCCTCTTTCAATGAAAAGCAAAAGCCATAAAAGATGATAAAAAAAAGAATTGTGAGAGAACAAAAGAGAAAGAAAGAATAGTGAGGGGAGAAAAGGGAAGAAATGAGACTGATAGAGAAAAACGAGAGCAAAGAGTAGAAAAGAACGAGGCGTAATAGGAGGGAAAGAAGTAAATAAGTGTAAGGAAAAGATCGGGATGAGGCTAAAATGGCGTCATTACCCTCTAAGGCTAGTAGAAATGCGCATGAATCTAAGATAAATATACAATGTGATTTCCATGTTTGTTGTGTGACCTAATTCTAACGGGTTTGGTCTTTGATGAGCATATTCTTTTAGGTAAAAGTGGTTGGTTTGTATCACTCTAGCTAGTCATCTTACTTCACTAGATCAAAAGCAAAGCTTGCCATGGCTAACAGGGAGATCAAAAATTTGCTCATTAACCTAGATCAGGATCCTAGAGAAGAGGGCGTAGAATGCAATGATGAGATATTGAGACTCAGACAACAATTGATAGATCTACACCGAACATGGGTTAGTGGCATGCCTTCCTCTTCATTCCCTGAAGATCTTGGGAACATCTCCAATTGCCTACCGCTCTCTCAAGTGTAATTTTCTACACCCGCTGAGTCACCCGAGCACGCACCAGGATTCACTCCACATCAGTATTATCCTGGCACTTCTAGTGTGCCCTTGGCAGTTCCCCGCCCAAGGCCCACTTCTCAGCCAGCACCACCTGCAACACCAGTGTTTGTGGCTCCACCACCATCTAAATCTCCTACTTATATTGTGCGTCCAACAATTATACTCCCCTAGTCTGCCAGTGAATCGGTGTTTAAAATGCCAGAGGATCAACAATATACTTCGGAGCCTACCTTGAAGATGAATGATCCGTATTGTTATAATCAGTCTCCTGCATTTCACTTTGATGCAGAGAAGCCTGTTGCGACTGAAGAACGGAAAGGAATATTGCGTAAAAGGAAGAGTTTGGAATAGGCCTTGAGAAACCTACAGGGACTCGGGGGTTATAAGAGTGTTTCCTATAAAGATCTATGTATGTTCCGAGGCGTTAACCTTCCTCTTGCCTTTAAGATATCGAAGTTTGAGAAGTATGATGGACACGGTGATTCTGTGGTACATTTGAGATGCTATTGTAACCAACTGAGGGGTGCAGGAGGAAAATAAGTATTACTTATGGCTTACTTTGGTGAAAGTCTTTCGGTCTGGCTTCAGAACGATTAGTTGGTCAGGATATCGACAAATGGAATAGCTGGGATGACCTATCTAATGAATTCGTGCAGCAATTTCAGTACAATATGGAGCTAATTCCTGATGAGAAGTACCTGGTTAATATGAAGAAGAAAAGTGTTGAAAGCTTCAGAGAGTATGCGATAAGGTGGCATGAACAGGCCACCAGGGTAAGGCCTCCGATGAAGGAGAACAAGATAGTAGAGGTCTTCATTCAGGCACAATATGAGACCTATTTTCAACACTTACTTCTGGTGATGGGTAAGACATCTATCGAAGTCCTTAAGATAGGAGAAATGATAGAAGAGGGAATTAAGACAGAATGAATCGTGTGCTTTGCCACATTAAAGGCAACCACCCAAGCACTTCAGAGTGGTTTTGGAACTTTCGGAGGGAAGAAGAAGAAGAAGGATATAGTGGTTGTTGTAGTTAGGCCACATGCATATCCAAAAATACCAACTCACCCTTATCCCCAATCTCAAGCCCAAGTCTATTCCCAAGCTCTATATATTTCCCTCCATCATTACTACCTCCCACAAAATCTATCGTATCATATTCCACCACCCTCATACCTAGTATATAGTGCACAATCATACGTTCAAACCGCTTTCCACCCATAATGGCATACGCCAACCCCTCACAATCATCCTTCAGCTCCACAAAATTACCAAAACCCATCTAAATTTGGTTTTCAACCTAGGCCTGAGTTCAAGAAAGAGAAGGCAGTCAAGAATGATTTCACACCCATCGAGGATTCGTACACTATTTTGTTTCAAAGGCTAAGAAATATGAAGGTCTTGAGCCCAATCGAAGGAAAGCTTTTGAATTTGCCTCCAACAAACCTTGATTATTCTCTAATATATGCAAACTGTTCTATATGCTGGGGCATGATACAAAAAAATATTGGTATTTGAAGAGAGTAATTCAAGATCTAATCGACTTAAATTAGATTATGATACAGGCCTCAGAGTTTCCAAACATCAACCAAAATCCATTGTCGACCCATGCTGAAATGAACATGTTGGAGTTGATATACGAAAGTAAAGAGTCTATGGTATCTCAAAAGCCAATCGTTAGGATCCCAATAAACAACGAGAAGTTGGTGAATATTACAGATTCAATTAAGGCAGTGTCTTTGATCCCAAAGGAGACGATAGAAGAGGAAACTTAAGGAAATGAGAAGAAACTTGTGCTGACTGTTAAAGGAGTGGGAAAAACTATTGGTTCGAGTCAGGCTAAGCCAAAGTTAGTGGTATTGGGAGCCCCAAGCAAGTCTATTTTGACTGTGAAAGGGGTATTTATTGCTTCTATTATCATTAAGCCAGTGACACAACTCCCGTTGATTGACCCCAAAAAAGTCCCTTAGAATTATAAGTAGACCGTGATGACTTATCAAGGGAAGGAAATTGTGCATGAGGTGAATAAAGTTGGGGGTTTGACTTGTTTGGGAAGGTTTTTTGTTCCAGAAGGTTTAAGAAAGTCTAAACCAGTGGTGAA
The DNA here is from genome assembly GCA_030864225.1 of Capsicum baccatum var. pendulum. NCBI lineage: Eukaryota > Viridiplantae > Streptophyta > Magnoliopsida > Solanales > Solanaceae > Capsicum > Capsicum baccatum. The sequence continues at coordinate 247,355,954 of CM061556.1, forward strand.
TGGCCAATCAACTCTTAAAAAACACGTCACCGAGGAAGAAGCCAAAGAGTTTTTGAAAAACATGAAATTGCCTGAATACTCAATCATAGATCAGTTGAGGAAGACTCCAACTTAAATCTCCTTTCTTTCTTTGATGTTGCATTTTGATGAACATCGTAATGTTATGCTAAAGGTATTGAATAGAGCTTATTTCCCTAGAGAAGTTATGATAAATCAGTTGGAGAAAATTATTAGAAAGATCTTTGAGGTAAACAGGATTAGCTTTTCGGACGATGAGTTGCCTGTAGAAGGTACGGGGCATAATCAGGGCCTTTACATTACTGTGAAGTGTGAATACTTCTATTTCACTCATGTCATGATTGATAGAGGTTCGGGTGCAAATATTTGTCCGTTGTCTACTTTGCAAAAGTTAAATATCAATACTGAGCAACAATGTGTGTGTCAGAGCTTTTGATGGAGCAAAAACAACTTCCATTGGTGAAATAGAGTTAATGTTGACTATAGGCCCTGTCGAATTTTCCATAAAATTTCAAGTGCTGAATATTGACGCCTCTTACAATTTATTGTTGGGAAGACCATAGGTTCATAAGGCTGGGGCCGTTACATCTATATTGCACCAGATGATCAAGTTTGAACACGACAAGTAGGAGGTGATCGTTTACGGTGTAGGGGATTTTTCCATCTTCAAAGACTCACCCATACCCTTTTGTCGAGGCAAATAATGCAAAGGCGATATTGGTTTATCAATCTTTTGATGCAGTATTTATGGATCATATCTGTGAAGTACATATTATGCTGGGGCCACGATTATCTCCTACTTCTGTCATGATGGTTAATGAGATGTTAAAATATGGCTTTGAGCTAGGAAAGGGTTTAGGAGTATCTTTGCATGGTTTAACTCTTACAATATGTCCAAGTGAGAACCTTGGCGGTTTTGGATTAGGGTTCAAACCACATTTGAAGATTGGAAAAGGGCCAAGAAGCGAAAGAAGGAAACATGGTCACTCCTCTGCCCAGTGCCACTACTCAGTAAATCATTTGTTAGAACCAGTGTTATCAAGCCCATACAGGAGATGGAAGCTGAGTTAGTTGATGATTTCCAAAACCTATTTGTTGAAGCTGATATGGTTGAAGTAGGAGAAGGTACCAGTAAGGTAGATGTGCAGTTCATAGGTCCTGATGTCTAGCTCAAGAATTGGTAAGTCACTCCTTTCCCCATCAAGAGGGAGTTTTGGTAGCTTATTTTGTTTTTCTTTCTGTTATCCGAGTTATTTCAGGGTTGTAATTCGAGATCTATCTTATATATATATTTTTTGTTGTCGCTTATGTCTAAACCCTCATGTCTTTCCTTGTAATGAAGTGCAATGTCCTTTTTGTTTTGTCTCTAATACGTTTTATTTGCCTTTTTTTATATATTTCTCTTTATGCTAATTCTAGTGATATGACATGCATGCAGAATTTTTAGCTTGATCTTAAAACCCAATCTAATCAAGATATAATAAGGAAAGAGGTAGAATATGATGAAGAAGAGGCATTGGAAGAAATAAGCAAAGAGTTGCAACAATTTGAAGCCAAGTCGAATTCTAATTTGAATGAAACTGAGTCAATTAATCTTAGAGATCAGAAGGAGGTTAAGGAAACTAAAATAAGTGTACATGTTTTGCCTCAATTAAAACAAGGGATGATACAAGCATTAATTGATTATAAAGAAGTTTTTGCATGGTCTTATGCTGATATTTCGGGTTTAAGCACTGAGTTAGTGGTCCAAAAGTTGTCGACTGACCGTACAATCTCCCCTGTCAAACAGAAGTTGAGAAAATTCAAAACAAATGTAAGCATGAAAATTAAAGAGGAAATCATGAAATAGATCGAAGCCAAGGTCATTCGAGTTGCTCGTTATCCTAATTGGTTGTACAATGTTGGTCCTATCCCAAAGAAAGATGGCAAGGTTTGAGTGTGTATCGATTATCGTGATTTGAACAAGGAAAGCCCGAAGGATGATTTTCCACCACCCAACATTCATATTCTATTAGATAATTGTGCTAAACATGATGTTGCTTCCTTTGTGGATTGTTATGTCGGGTACCACCAGATAGTTATGGATGTTGATGATGCAGAGAAGACATCTTTCATCATGTCGTGGGGGACTTATTGTTATCGGGTGATGTTATTCGGTCTGAAGAATTTTGGAGCAACACACATGAGGGCCATGACCACTATGTTTCATGATATAATCCATAAACAAATTAAAGTCTATATAGATGATGTAATCATTAAGTCCAAAAGTAGAGTTGATTATGCTAAAGATCTAAGGAAGTTCTTCAAGAGGCTTCGCAGGTATAATCTCAAACTCAATCCAACAAAATATATATTTGGAGTTCTATCTACGAAGTTGTTGGGGTTCGTGTTCAGTCATCGAGGTATTGAATTGGATCCTTCAAAGATTAAGGCTATTTAGGATTTGCCACCACCTAAGAATACAACAGAGGTGATGAGTTTGCTCGGTAGGCTGAACTACATCAGTAGATTCATTTATCATCTCACAACTACTTGTGAGCCTATTTTAAAGTTGCTAAAGAAGAGTGTCGATGTTGAATGGGCAGAGGAATGTCAGGAGGCGTTCAACAAAATCAAAAGATATTTATCAAATCCGCCTGTGTTGGTACCACTTGAGCCCAGTAGGCCCTTGATTTTTTACTTATCATTTATGGATAATTCCTTTGGTTGTGTTTTGGGTAAACATGACATCATGGGGAAAGGGAAAAAGGAGCAAGCCATCTATTAGCTTAGCAAGAAGTTCTCGAAGTATGAATCCAAGTACACTTTTCTTGAAAGAACGTGTTGTGCCCTAACTTAGGTAGCATAGAAGTTGAAGTATTATATTTCATCCTACACTACTTACCTCATCTCTTGCATGGATCCTTTGAAGTATATCTTTCAAAAACCTATGCCAACGAGTCAACTTGCAAAATAGAAAATATTGCTTACTGAGTTCGACATCGTGTATGTAACTCGAACCCACCATGAAAGCTCAAGTATTGGCAGATCATCTTACTGAGAACCCTATTGATGAGGAGTATGAGCCGTTGAAGACATATTTTCCTGATGAAGAAGTGTTGAGTACTGATGAAGTCACTATAAATGCTGATCCAGGCATGAAGTTGTTCTTTAATGGAGCCGTGAACATGAAAGGAGTCAGACTAGGTGCAGTTCTTATCTCTGAATCGGGGCAATATTTTTTGGTAACTGCACAACTTTGATTTTATTGTACCAATAACATGGCAGAATATGAAGCTTGCATTTTAGGGCTAAGGCTAGCTATTGACACGGGAGTTCAGGAATGATTAGTATAGGGGGACTCAGACTTGCTTATCCACCAGATTCAAGGAGAATGGGAGACGCAAGATTTAAAGCTCATACCATATCGACAATGCTTGCAAGATCTATGCCAACAGTTCATGTCAGTAAAGTTTAGGCATATTCTGAGAGTTCGCAATGAGATTGTTGATGCACTAGCCAAATTGTCTTCGATGCTCCAACATCTTGATAGGGCTTACATCGATCTAGTGCATCTACAGAGTCGTGATCAACATGCTTATTATAATACGGTAGAAGAAGAGCCTGACGGCGAGCCTTGGTTCTTTAATATCAAATAATACATTCAGTCGGGAGAATATCCAACACATGCCACCAATGATCAAAAGAGGACTATTAGGCATTTGTCCAATGGATTTTTCTTAAGTAGGGGAATCTTGTACAAGAAAACCCCTGATCTGGGACTTTTGAGGTGTGTAGATGAAAAAGAAGATTTGGTAATCATAGTTGAAATACACCTCGGAGTATGTGGGCCTCATATAAACGGTTATGCCTTGTCAAAGAAGATCTTTGGGTAGGTTATTATTGGCTTACTATGGAGAGGGATTCTATTCGTTTTGTTCAAAGATGCCATCAATGTCAGGTACACAGTAATTTGATACACTTTTGCCTATTGAGTTAGACGCAATGTCTGCTCCATGGCCTTTTGTAGCTTGGGGGATAAACGTGATTGGATGATTGAACTGAAAGCATCGAACGAACATAGATTCATTTTGGTAGACATTGGTTATTTTACAAAGTGGGTAGAAGCGGTAACTTTTAAGTCAGTAACAAAGAAGACGGTGGTGGATTTTGTTCATGCTAACATTAATTGTAGATTTGGCATTTCAAAGGCGATCATTACAGATAATACTACCAACCTCAATAGCCATTTGATACAAGAGGTGTATCAACAATTTAAGATCGCGCATCGAAATTTCACTCCTTATCGTCCAAAGGCAAATGGCTCCATTAAAGCTGCCAACAAGAATATCAAGAAGATCCTGCAGAAAATAGTACAAGGGTCCAAAAAATGGCATGAGAAGTTGCCTTTTCCATTGCTAGGTTATTGTACTACAGTTCGTACTTCAACGGGGGTAACTTCATATTTGTTAGTGTATGAAACGGAAGTAGACATACTTGCCAAAGTAGAAATTCCATCCCATCGAGTCATTGTGGAAGTAGAGGTTGATAATGATCAATGGGTCAAAACTCGATTTGAGCAGTTGAGCTTGATTGATGAAAAAAGACTGACATCAGTGTGTATGGCCAATTGTATCAAAAGAGAATGGCCCGAGCATATAACAGGAAGGTGCATCCGAGGTATTTTGAAGTTGAGCAATTGGTATTAAAGCGCATCCTCTCTCATTAGATTGAAGCTAAAGGCAAGTTCTCCCCAAATTGGCAAGGACCCTTCATTGTGAAGAAAGTATTACCCAATGGAGCCTTATATTTGACAAATGTAGAAGGAAATGTGGCAGAAATGGCTATCAATGCCGATTCATTTAAATAATATTATGTATGATCTTTATCCTTGATTATTTCTATTGCATGTTTAGTATTGACATTTTTAAGGTTGATATAATGAAGGCATTCTATTTTGATATTCCAATATTGTGTCATCCTTTATTTACCCTTTTGAGCGTTGGCCTTTATTTTCTTTCATATTCTTCTTTTGGAATAAAAAATAAAGTCAGAAAGATAAGAGTTTCAAGAAAAAAAGAATCAAATATGTAAACAAAAGAGAAAAAAAAAGAAAGAAAAAGAAAAAAATCAACCCAAAACAAAGAATAAGTCATTTGAACTACGTTTGACCTGATTCTCCTCTCTCGAGAGTGATATACATAGGCTGTCTTACTCTGAGCTCGGTCCAACCAAATAAATAATTTAGAGTTACCCAGTCGAAATAAATTGGGGCACGAGTTAATTTTTATTGTTTGAGTCGATTCCAAAAGTTGTAAGTCCCACCCCACTTTAAGTGTCGTTTGGGCCTCATGTTGTCCTTTCTTTCTGACCCTGTCCAAAAGCTAAGTTACAACCGAAGAAAGACGTTCAGTTCAATCTTCAAGAATGCCTAGCCGAAATATGCGACGGATATATGACAAGGTTTTGGCACTATATTTTCTGCGTCATCATGGGGAAATATGAGAAATAAAAATGAGAGATTCATATGGGTGAAAACCCTCACGGGCACCGTAAGGAGATGGTAAGTTGAGAGAAATAAAAAATGAGAAAGTCTTATTGGTGAAAACCCTCGCGGACACCGTAAGGTGATGGTAAGTTGATAAAAATAAAAAATGAGAGAGTCTTATTGGTGAAAACTCTCGCGGGCACCGTAAGGCGATGGTGAGTTGAGAGAAGTAAAAACGAGAGAGGCTTATTGATAAAAACCATTTGGGGCGCCACTAGTCGAATGAGGTATATAAGTTCAATGGGTTTGAAGAAGCAACTCGATTTCAGGTGCATTAACTTAATAACAAGTGATAAAGTTTGGCTAGGAAGATCAGGCAGTTTAATCCAAAATGCGTTTAATCCAAAATGCATGTCATAATCATTAGAGTTGGCTGCAGTATTCAGATAAGTTTTCCTTTTTCCATTTTTGAAAAAAGGACATTGTCTTTTATTTTCTTTTATATATTCATATGTTTTGTCTTTTATGTTATTTATCAAAATAAGAAAATTACCATTATTACTTTACATTTTTTAGTCAAGTCTGTATCAAAACAAGTGAGAAAGAATATCAAAACTTGCTACCAGTCTCCTCAATTGCATAGGGCAAATCCAGGACCAATTCATGAAAGAAACATGGGATGTTTATCACCCTATAGGTTTCTGAAGTCATGGAAATGTCAGGATGCAAAAGATATATCTTGGAGACATGGTAAAATAAAATTCAATGCTTGAATCGAAGCCATTTCCCTTAATCTGGGTTTGGGTCAATGACGCGACAAAGCAGGAACAAGTGCCAGTAATCTAAAACAAATAAAGGGAATAGACACTGGAGAAGGTGCCTGGAAAGCCAAGTGTTGCAAGCCACCACTAAGTTTTTAACTATCAAATTTTCTTTGTTGAAACAGGGGCAAAATTTGCTTTGATTAATTCAGCTACCTTTGGAAAAACACATCTGTGAATTTACTTTACGTTCAGAACCCTCCTGGAAAATGAGAATTTACTTTATATTTAGAACCATTCTGAAAAATGGGACTTTACTTTTTGTTCAGGACCTTCCTAGAAAATGGGACTTTACTTTCTGTTTAGGCCCCTTCTGAAAAATGGGACTTTACTTTCTATTCAGGACCCTCCTGAAAAATAAAAAGTTACTTTCTGTTTAGGACCCTCCTGAAAAATGGGACTTTACTTTCTGTTCAGCACCCTCCTGGAAAATGAGAATTTACTTTCTGTTTAGGACCCTCCTACAAAATAAAAATTTACTTTATGTTCAAGACCCTCTTGGAAAATAAAAATTTACTTTATGCTCAGGACCCTCCTGAAAAATGGGAATTTACTTTCTGTTCAGGACCCTCCTGAACAATGGGACTTTACTTCTGTTCAGGACCCTCCTAAAAAATAGGAATTTACTTTCTGTTCAGGACCCTCCTGGAAAATGAGATTTTACTTTCTATTCAGGACCCTGCTGAAAAATGGGATTTTACTTTCTATTCAGAACCCTCCTGGAAAATGGGAATTTACTTTATGTTCAGGACCCTCCTGAAAAATGGGAATTTACTTATGTTTAAGACCCTCCTGGAAAATGAGAATTTACTTTACGTTCAGGACCCTCCTGGAAAATGGGAATTTACTTTATGTTCGGGACCCTTCTGGAAAATGAAAATTTACTTTATGTTCGGGACCCTCCTGAAAAATGGGAATTTACTTTATGTTCAGGACCTTCCTAGAAAATTAAAATTTGTTTTATATTCAGGACCCTCCTGGAAAATGAGACTTTACTTTATGTTCGGGATCCTCCTGAAAAATAAAAATTTACTTCATGTTTAGGACCCTCCTGGAAAGTGAAACATTACTTTCAGAAAAATGAAATCTTTCTTTATCATAATCTTTGTTTGGGATAATTTTGTTCTAGTTTTGATTTTGATGTCAAGAGCCCGCCTGAAGAATAGGATAATGAAATTGAAAATCAAGAGCCCTCCTGGAGAACAGGGTGATGAAATTACAAGTCAAGAGTCCGTCTGAAGAACAGAGTGAAGAAATGAAAAATCAAGCAGCAAGGTGAAAAATTACAAGTCAGGAGCCCACCTGGAGAATAGGGTGAAGAATTTCAAAATTAGGTTCCAGTTCAGAAATACCACCTGCAGAACATGGTCCATTTTGAGTTCATCTCCAACATCAAATTTTGTATGGAGAAAGAATCTATCTTCAAGATCAACCGAAAGAAGATCAGATATTTGGTCACTTTTGAAAGCATCGGAGACCCAAGACAAGAATCAAGAGATGCTGCATAGATAGGATTTTTGTAATTTCAGTTATTTTTCTAACTTGTAATTTTCATTTTTGATGTAATGACAGAGCCACGAACCGGAACCTCGACGAGACCTCACTCGACTCTCCAACTCGGTAAAATCTTTTATTTTCAACTCCGGAACTACATGTGACTTGACTCCCACATAACTTAGGATAGGTAGGATGTCCAAATCAAGACTCGGTGGTACTCCTTCCTTCTGCTTCTTTCTTTTGAATAACGGTCGAGTCAAAATTTTGTTGTCTACTTCTTTGTTTGCAAACACTTTGTGTTTACATGGGCGTAATGTAGACACGTAATTTTGTCTGTCCCAAAAATTAATTTCTACTCATTTTACATCTCCATACCCTATCCCCTACATATCCCCTACCCCTACCTAATCCACCCACTCACAACAACTACACTGCCAGTTTCTTTTTTCCCTTCTTTGACTAAAAAACAACAATAATTCACACACTAGACTAGACTTCATTTTTCTTGGTCCACTGACATCAAACATACACCATATACACACTATGCACATACCTAAAACAAAGGAGAAAAAATACATATCCATATACACCATTACCCTCTATTTTTTGTTTTCTTCTTCACCAGCGCACACAGCTCTCCATCAGGAGACTCTCACACATAAAAACTCACATACACTCACACACACGGAAGGCACAAGCATAGGGAAGACAAAAATCAAAAGAAAGATAGAGTGAATTGAGAGAGAAATTGAGCATAAATAGAGAGAGAGTGAACAGAAGGAGAGAAGCGGACGGGTTTGACGGTTGCCGGTGAGTTTCTCACCGAAAATTCACTGAATTCACTACTGATAAAACATCATATGTTGTTTTCTAGCAAGACCCGTCGGCAAACAGCTCACCAGACCCGTTTCCTTCCCAATTCGTCCGGATTCGGGTTGGTGTCAGTAGTTTGTGTGGATTCGGTATCTTTATTTTGGGTTTCTCATATTTTTTACGTATTTGTGTTCGAATTAAAATTTTGGGTATGGATTCTTGACACCGATTGGATTTGTTTGTTGTTGAGGATTTCCGTTCGAGGAGTTTAGGTTTCTTTAACTCGTTATTATCAACCAAAATTAATTATCGAAAGGTCCATTTCTTTAACTCTTTCTCTCCATTTTATCTTAATTTATTGGATTGATGTTATGATTATGTGTTTGTTGATTATGATTGTGTGTTTTTGTGAATGTTTGATGTCGAACAATTGATTATGATATAAGTTTGGTGTTAATGTGTTGATAATTATCTCATGTGGAAGTTGTGTGTTAAAAATATAATTTGGGGTCGGATGTTGGGAATTGATAAAATGAATATTGATTAATCTTGATTTATTGTTGTTGGTTATTTTGGAACAAATACGAATGTTAAATGTGGTAGTATCATGATTAGTCCATCAGATGGATAGGCAAATACTAGGTTAGGTAGGCAAATTGTAGAAATTGACGATTGTGGAATGATTGGATGTTTGTGATGGAGATTATTTCATTTTCTTGTTTGAAAATTAAAAATATACTCATTTGGCCTGGGGATGCCCCGAGGTATCTGTATTGTCTTATCCGGGGAATGCCTAGAGAAAGTTGTACTTGAAGATGGCACACAGGCAAGGCTCAGAACATCTGATGGAGTTTAGTTTAGGATTAGTGTACAATAGAATAGGTTTTTACATTTTTGTATTTTTATTTTGGACTAGACATTATTTTGGTTCTGAACTTTGTTTGATTTGTTTGTTTGCTTGCTTTATGTGTTTTATGATTTATTCACTTCATAGTATTAAATTAGTTGATACACTCCCCAAAGCGACCATGGTCGAACCATGGAATCGAGTGGTGTCTAACACCTTCCCCTCAGTCATCTGAATTCCTTAACCGGAATCTCTGTACGCAAACCAGTTTTTAAATAGTCAAATAATTTTGAAAAGAATTTTCTAAGGTGACTTGGCACACCCGATTTTGGCAAGTGGTGACTCTGAGTTCAAAAAAAATGAAAAAGAATCCTTTTCGAAACAAATTTTATCTTTTTGTCACTGAATAATAAAAATCCTTTTTCAAGCTTAAAGTATTTTTTTGGTGAAAAAAGTGTGTGACAGTGTAAACTCAAGGTATGGTGATGCTCATAAAGATTCTAAGTTAGTAAGTGTTCAAGCTATTATATGATGACCATTGGGGCTATAAAAAGTTAAGAGTTGTATCTCAGAGGAAGTAGTAGCAGTGGGTTTTATATTTTCAAGTATAGTCTTTCAAGGTGAGTTTATTATTTATGTGTATTGTTATATCTCGAACTCTAGAGTAGAATGGTTGCAGTGAAGTTTAGAGTTTATTAAAGGGGTCCGCAGACTTAGAATTATGGGTTAAAGCTAGGGGGAGATGATAGAACAAGTAACCAAGTCAAGCTCTCATATTCTAGTAGTGATGTCAGTATGTTGTAGAACAACAGTAAGGGAGGATGATGTCCGATCCGTTCTTATCTTAGTGTACAGTTTTGTACTTTCGTCATCATGATATCTACTCATGCCTTGCATGTCAGCTCTATGATCATAGCTCATATTCGTGCACTTTCCATAGAATTATGTAGGCTTCCAGTTCCTAGTATAAAGAGTTCCAGTTCACTCGACAATATGAATAATATTTCATGAATTTATGAACTCCAAACTCAGGCATGCGGCTCATGACTCATGTACTCATGCTTTACAGTATGCTCAGTTTCCATAACTCATAGTGCACTCTTAATGATCAGTAAAATTCAGATTATGTCATGTATGTCCTCAATTTTGATCTCTTTACTGAATTCATGCCTTTGATATTTGATATTCTATTCCTCAGGCCTCAGTTAAGTTTCAAAGTTACATATAGTATCCTTTCATGCTTCAAGATCTCATGTTCTAGCCTTTTCAGTGACCTCTCCTTATGAAAAGATAGTGGTGATGAACAATTATTTATATGGAGAGAGTAAATGTTTCTTATTGGGGAAAGATTGTTGTATGCTTGTTTTATCTAAGACTATAAGTATGAAGGAAGATTGAGGAAAAGCTTTTGGTATATGTCATGATTAGTTAAGAATTCCAAATGTGTCTTATTAAGAATAGTGCAAGAAAGTTGTTATTGATAGAGGTTTAAAGAATATGAGAAAGATGCTTTTCTGGGTTGTTGCCTAGAAGTTCATGTGGTTATAATGATAGGATTGAATGTCATATTAGTATATAAGTAGATGGGTTCATTGTGCGCTAGTGAATTCCTAGTAAGAGGTTGAATTTAGTTATTGAAGTGGTAAAAAGAATTTAGTTGTTGAAGTGGTAAGAAGAATTACTCTTAAGATGAGAACTATGAAAAAGCATAGGGTATATAATTCATGGTTCAGAGTAATGTTATGATGTTATGTGTAGTACCTTGTAATTTTGAGTTAGGCTTGAACATCGCAAAAGTATGTAGCTCGACTCAAACTTTGGCTGGAGTAGTTATATGTACCTATGTAAGGATTATAAGTTGAATCAAATGAGCATGGTATTTAAGGGGAAAAATATAGTTGAAGGAGTATTTTAGAAGTGTGTCTAAGCTTAAAAGTTAGCAGTTGCATTGCCTAAGGCTTAGTAATTCTATCCTAGCTTATGTTTCATAGGTCTATATTCCATGTTACAGAGTATAGCCATATTAAGATTCCTTACTCATATATCTTATTCAGATTATGCCCAATATTCTTTGTTCCCTAATGTTATTAGAACTTCTTGCAAAGAGTGTTTAAGAAATACTCCAGTTTAGTATGAACTTTCAGTATAATTCAGTTCGTATAGCCAGCAATTCAATTTAGCAGTCAGACAGACAAGTTTTCAAGATTTTTCATCTTTCTATCTAGTCTTACTATTTGAAGTTTCATGAGTATGGCTATTCCATGGGGTAATTCATTCACGTCCATGCAAGTTACGAATTCAGTTCAGTCCAAGCATCATGTTTCAGATTCAGCTATTTAGTCATGACTCAGTACATAAGTGTTCAATGCATGATCTCAGTTTTCAAGTATTCCAGCTCGGACATTGTGATACCCATTGTACGACATTGATCTTGTTATCTCATGATTCGTGTTTACATAATATACTTGGCGATGTCATGAAGCCCTTTATTTTGATTCCTATACGTGTTTTGTTGAGGAACAATTCCTAATGAGAAGTTACATACTTTATTCCATCCATAGTAACTTTTGAAATTCTATTGCATTATTTATCACTTCGCAATTCTATATGTAAGATCATATCACAAGCATTTCAATTGAGTTCTAAACTCTCAGCATGAATCATCTCCTTACAGTCAATAAAATCAAGTCAGCTCATAAATCAGTTTCATGATAAAAGTTTTTAATGTTTCATCTCAACTACATCCTTCATTACCAAACATGTCATGTGTACATCATTCCACACTCATAAGACTTCAACAAATTCCTATCCATCATTCGAGGACGAATTATTTCAAGGGGGAGATAATGTAATACCTCACATTTTTAGCTAGACTTTGAACCGTCGTTCCTATGTGTATAAACTATAATCTCATGATTTATATTTAAATACATGTATCATGATATTTATCATAGTGTATGAAGTGCTTATGAGGTGAAAAATATTCATAGGAATCACTTAGAACAAAGTTGAGCAAAGAGTCTTTGCTTCGGCCAAATTTTTGTATTTGATTCCATAAGGATCAATTTTGAACGTGTATAACTTTTGACATATTTGAAATTTTGCATCTCAATACCGACCAAATTATAGATAATTAATTTATATTTCCAACGATACCAATTTCGCCTTAATCCAATACCCGAGCGAAAAGTTATGACCTTTTTTATGAGAAACAATAAAGGGTCGCGATAGCCTCACGCCGCGAGGGCTATTCCATCCAACTAGGGGTCGCGTCGCGAGGGTTGCTTCACCCAACTAGGGGCCCCAGATGTCTATTCCCAAGGGGAAAAAAGGCCAAGGGTCATTTTAGTCCTTTCCCCTCAACCCCAACTATAACACAAAAAGGGGCATTATTTGCCTATCTTCCTCAAAACAACTCACGTAAAAACCTTCCCCTTTCCCAAGAACAATAATTTAAGCTTCTTCTCTCAAGAACACAAGGATTTAAGTTTCTAATTCAAGATTTCTTCAAGAATCCAAGAGTTCAAGCTTCCAAGTTCAAGAAGTCTTCAAGAAATATCAAGAATAGAGTTTCTTTCACAAGTTCATCATTCAAGTCTCAAGATTCAAGCTTTCTTCACAAGTCAAGAAACTTAAGGTATGTAAAGTTTATGAACAAGGGTACCCCTTCCACCCTTGTGCCCAAAGTGCATGATTTTAAGATTTAATTTACTTGTTTTTGAATTAGGATTCATACCCAAATTGCTATATTCTTGAAGCATGTTATTACCATGAGATTGAAAGCTTTAAGTATATCAAAAATTGCTTATGTTCATGTTTTAACTTATAAGATTCATATTGTGATTTTAGTTTCATTATTTTGACTGAGATTGTCGAAAGATTTCAAGATAACTGTTGAGCATAAAATTTTGTCATGAATTTCTAAGAATTTAAGCAAATATTATAAGTCCTCAGTACAAGTACTGAGTTTACGAGAATGCTCCTAAGCTTCATTGATAAATTTTATATCATGATTTAAAGTAAAGATTGATCTTTTGATCCTAAGATAAGATATGAAATCCATATTTGCTCATCTTGATTATGATTTTAAAAAAAAAAAGCATAAATGGTTTTCATTCTATAAACCCTTATGTTATTTTAAGGTGGATTTCCTAAAGTATGAGCATATAAGTAATAAGGCAGTAGTATTTAGCACCGAGTTAGGTATGAGTCCGAGGTCACATGCCCCAGAACTACGTGCCACCGTAGGTTTAAGTCCCAAGTCCCAATATGGGTTAAGTATAGTGATCACTCAAGTTAAGGTTCTATTCCGTTGGCAAGGGTAGAACAGCTCTCCTCAATGTGGGTAAGACGTTGGACTCCATGATAGCTCGCATGGTTTATGTTGGTTAAAAGAACCTCCTTAAAAAGAATTAAAAGGAAAGCTTTTAGAACTAAATGTAATGGCTCACAAAGTTTATCTTTTTGCTTCATTACTCATGTTTATCATTTTGCAGCCTTTGTTTTATTCAAGCTCAAGGCGAGTCATTTACACTTAGTATGCATCATTTGAAAGTTTATATAAATATTTAGCTATTGTTTTACTGATGCATTTACCCCCGCATACTCAGTACATTCCAAAAGTACTGACCCACATATATGTCTATGTGTTACATTGTCTCATAATGTAGGTACCAATTGTAGCACATCATAATCAGACAGCTCGCAGCTTCCAGTTAACAGGTAAAGAGTTCTTTTGATTCGAGGACTCGAGTTAACTCTAGTTTTAGTAGCATTTTTTTATTCATTCGTATTGATTAAGGATAGTTGGGGGCTCCTGTCCCGGCTACCTATAGTCAGTATTAGTAGAGGCTTCATAGACGGTCATTCAGAGTTGATGTATTTACTTTCAGTTTTATTTTGTATAACCAAAATATGTTTTAAACGGTATTGTATTGAACATATTTAGCAAAGACATCTCTTCCACTATTTATTTCATATTTATGTAACATATTTAGTTGCTCACGAGTTATGCAAGTATCATGGGTTAGCTTAGAATCACTCGTGGTTCTAAGCACCATGTGACGTCCGGGGATAGTCTCAGGGCGTTACAATATTGAGGGGTTCATAGCACGGATCCAATATATGTTATTTTTTATCTCAATGTATGTGACACAAATAGAATTTACATAATCAATCAGATTTTTAATATTTTTTTTAGATATTTTAAGTTGTTAACTACTGACAATAATTTTTATTTAATTTTCAAATTATATATGTTATTCTCTTTATCCAAACTTTTATGCTATTAAAAATCAATTATATCTTTAAAATAATTTAAGTTTTTAATTATTGTGATTTATGATATCTTTGTTCTATTCTACTAACTAGAAGTGACATAGTAAAATTATTATAAAAAGTACTTGTGAAAAATTTTTAAGTGGTTCCATATAAGGCATCAAGTTAATTTAAAATAAGAGTTAATTTATCATTTTATGCCTATTTTACCTTTTTATTAAATATTATTAACTTTTTAATACTTAAATGACTTACAATAATTAATATGAGCAATATAGTAAAATCACACTTGAATCAGTTGAATCATGTCATAAATGTCTATTTTAAATTTTTTTTATTAAATATTATTAATTTTTAATACGTAAATGACTTAGAATAATTAATTAGAGATAATATAGTAAAATAAAGGAGAAACAAACATGTTGACCACAACAGCGTAGTTCAGCTCCTTCATTCTCACTTATTATTGATACTAGGTGGCTATGCCGTGCTACGCACTGCCCAATGTCGATCCTTGAAAATTTTACGTTATGTATATTTCTATCATTTAATTAAAATTTTTATTTGTTTGGTAGATAAATTCTTAGTTAAACATATATTATTATATTTAGATTAGTGAAATTTCTATAATAATATTTTAAGTTGTTAATATGACACCCGTATAATTTTGAGAGACAATCAAAATTTTTATATTTTTTTAAAAATATTTACAGTTGTTAATTATTGTGATTTATATTACATTTCACATAATAATTATCAAATATATAATAAAATATTTTAAGTTAGTTAACTGTTGTAATTTAGAATGTCTTTTACGTAATTTTCAAATAATACATGTTACTTTTCTTGTCCAAGCTTTTGTGTGATGGATAGTCAATTATATTTGTAAAATAATTTAAGTTTTTAATTATTGAGATTTATAATTCATTTTTTTCTATTCCAATTTAAGTGTCATTGATATAATTTTGAGAGTCAACCAAATATTTTATATCTTTTAAAATTTTTATGTTGTTATGTATTGTGATTGATATATTCTATATTTTTTAAAAATATATAATAGATTAATTATTTTTTAGATATTTTAAGTTGTTAACTATTATAATTTATAATACTTTTTATATAATTTTCAAATAATATATATTACTCTCTTTGTCCAAAATTTTGTGACATTGATTATATTTTTTAAATAATTTAATTTTTTAACTATTATAATTCATAATATATTTTTCTGTATTTCAATTTAATAAGTGATACAATGCTTAGATATCCATAATAATTAATTAGGTGTGATATAATAAATTCATGATTGAAGTAGAGAAATAGACATGTCTTAAATAACTCATAATAATTAATTAGAAGTGATATAGAAAAACTACTATCAAAATACTTGTTAAAAAAATTTAAGCAGACCTCGTATAAGATTTCAGGTTAATTTAATATTAAATATTATTACTTTTTAAATATTTAGATGACTTATAATAATTAATTAGGAGTAATATCGAAAAGTTTTGATTGAAACAATTGAAGCAGACTTGTCATTAATGTCTATTTTATTTTTTATTAAATATTATTAATTTTTTTAAGATATAAATAATATATAATAATTAATTAAAAATAATATAATAAAATGACGAATATATGATAAGCAGGAATATTGAAAAGATATTTGAGAATCTATTTGCAAAACAATAAAAGCAATTCAATTTGAATTTTGTAATAACAAACACCTTCTAAGATTTTTCAGTTTCGTCCATCCCTATGTCGTTAAACACCTTCAAGGAAACTCTCAAACCTTGTACAAATCAATCATCGTCATTATTCTCCCAAAAATCTTCATCAATTTCTTACAATTTTGACACCCAATCTGTAACAAACCCTAGAAAACCCCCAAAATCTTCATTGTCACAACAACTTCAACGACTCGAAGATCACACTTCATTGCGTCAAAGTCAACAACCCCAAACTCCCAAAAAGGACAAGAATCATTTTGATATCAAGAGAAAGTATGAGAAAGTTGAGGAAGGTGAAGAAGAAGAAGAAAAGGGAATTGCGTTTGGTTTTGGGTTTGGGGGGAGACCCAAGTTGGATTCCTTGTTGTTAGATCAAGCTGGACCCTATGAGCCGTTGATTCTGTCTAAAACGCCTGAAAAAACTGTTGTCCAGGTGATTCTTCAAGATTCTTTTTTTTTTTTTTTTTTGATAATCGTTGTGTTCGGGCCTAACTTTCTTTCAAGATTCATTTTTTAACAAGTGAAGGGTGAAAAACACACCTAAATTATCTTGATTTTTTGAGTTTCATACCTGAATTATCAGGGCTCCAATGCGGGCATCGGACACCGGATGGGAAACCGAAAAAAAAAAAAAAACATATTCTTTCTCAAAAAAAGAATTATAGAAAAATATTACTTTAGATGGCGGATGTAGAGGGTAAAATCTACAATTGATCGGGAAAGGGCATCAGCTGCACGAGTAATCATAAATTAAACAAATAAAATGAAGACCATGTAAATGCTAGGAGAGAGAGCGACGGAAGATTTTATTGATAGTTCGTGTCCATGGTCTGTTCATTTTTATTATAAGGAAATGAAAGACGGGTAGATCATTTATGTTGGCAGTGATGATATATAGGATGAAGATGTTGGTGACTTTGGGTGGTGGTGAAGGAAGAAGGGGCAGTGTGGTGAGTTGGGATGCCATGTGGCTAATATAGACTTGAGCGGTGAGCCACTTTTATGTCGACAGTGGCATATATAGACTGATCGTATAACGGAAGGTAAAGATGAGCCTGTTCCCTAGAGTAAGGGACGGCCCGGTTCATACCTACTCCGTAGGTGTCGGGGAGGGGGGCGACCATTTGGCCTTACCTACGCGTCCTCACCCCAGCTTCGCTGAAGGGACGTTTCGAACCCCCGACCTTGGCACACCCCGGCAAGCAAGCTTACCGCTGAGCCAAGGCCGGCCCTCAGCCTGTTCCCTAGAGTAAATGATAAAATTAGTATGTTAATGATTGTGGCAATGGTCGATGGTGAGTGGTCTAGTTGGTTGTTGCTCAGCAATGTAGCTGGTCGAAAAATGATATTTAGAGTCTAAATCATGGTTTTGGTGAATGCCTTAGTCCCTTGCTTATGCTTTGATTGGATCATGTCCAAGGATTTTTTATAGAGAAGGAGACAAACATATGGAAATGAAAATACAGAAATGTGAAATGATATTGTCATTTGGATGTTATTCAAAAGGAACCAAGGGGATAGGCCTTTCGACATGGAAATATTCCATCCTCTCACATAACTTCTCCTATTTTATGTGGAGCAACACATATTTCTAGAGAAGGTAGTAATTTTCTTCTTTTCCTCTTTGTGGGAACACTGGAAATGCTCTGCAGTGTTTCTTTTCTTGACAAAGTTTCAGTTTATTCCAAGGGTTGCGGAAGGCACCTATTTCTTACAAAGGTAGTAATTCCCTTCTTTCCCTCTTTGTGGAAACACGGGTAATGTTCTACAGCTTTTTAAAAAAAAAGAATATGGTAACATCTACAATGTTTGTTTTCTTGATAAAAGTTTCATGATTAACTCAAAGGGTTGTTTCTCAGTTATTAGGGAGCGCATCTCTCCATTTGTTTCTATTTGGAAGGGATTCATTGATGTTTTTAAAGAAAAACCTCGTGTTCGTGATCGTAAGATTACGGGATTTCTCAAAACAATTAAAGTTGTTCTGCCATTTTGAAATTCTGTTGCAACAGCACTGTTCCATGCAAATGAGTCTTGAAATTAGATCAAGGAAATAAAGGAGATATAGAGTACATTTGGGTTAGCTGATTTACAGTAGCTGAAAAGTATTTTTAAGTGTTGAAAATGATTTTATGAATAAGTAGTTACGTATTTTTATGTAAGTTTTGAAACTAATTTTGTAAATAAGTTGTTAAATGTTTGTATAGAAGTGCTTAAACTGATAAAAAGCAGTTAACATGTTTGGTAAAAAGGCGCTGATAAGTTTTTTCATCATTTAAATGACAAAAGCACTATTAAAATTTTACTAAAATTGCAAATTTAAAACTATCTTTCCAAAGAAAGGAGAAATGACAAATATACAATAGCAACAACAACAGCAAACCCAGTATATTCCCACCTAGTGGGGTCTGGGGAGGGTAAAATGTACGCAGTCCATACCACTACCTCCAGGGAAGTAGAAAAGTTGTTTCCGATGGACCCCCGGCTCAAGACAAAAGGACAAAGGACAAAAAAGTCAAAAGCGTGCAACAGGAATAAAATAACACAACAATAAAGTACACAAAAAGACAATGGACCCCCCTCCCCACCCCTAGACCTACCAACCAAGCTACATCAAACCCTCCTAACTACAGACTACAACTCGACCACCCACCTTAGCCCTCTACCCTAATGCTTTTCCTCCATACTTTCCTATCAAGGGTCATGTCCTCAGAAAGCTGTAACTGCTCCATGTCACGTCTAATTACTTCTCTCCAGTACTTCTTCGGTCTACTCCTCCCCCGCTTGAATCCATCCAGGGCCAACCTCTCATACCTACGAACAGGGGCATCCGTGCCCCTTCTCATCACATGACCAAATCATCTCAACCTCACTTCCCGCATCTTATCTTCCACCGACGCCACTCCCACCTTCTCCCGAATAATCTCATTCCTAACCCTGTCAGCCCTCGTGAATCCACACATCCAACGCAACATCCTCATTTCCGTCACATTCAACTTTTGGACGTGAGAGTTCTTAACAGGCCAACACTCGGCCCCATACAACATAGCCGGCCGGATCGCAGCTTTATAGAATTTGCTTTTGAGCTTGAGGGGCACCTTCTTATCGCATAAAATCCCCGAAGCATGCCTCTATTTCATCCAACCTGCCCCAATACGATGAGAGACATCCACATCAATCTCTCTATCCTCCTGAATCATAGACCCAAGATACCTAAAACTATCCCTCTTACAAACCACCTGCGAATCCAATTTCACTACCTCCTCTTCCTCTCGCCTCGAGTCACTAAACTTGCACTCCAAGTACTCTGTCTTGGTCCTACTCAATCTGAATCCTTTAGATTCCAGGGTTCGTCTCCAAACCTCCAACTTATCATTAACACCTCGACGCGACTCATCAATCAACACTACATCATCCGCAAAAAGCATACACCAAAGTACCTCTCCTTGAATACTCCGCGTCAACACATCCATCACCAAGACGAATAAAAAGGGACTAAGAGTTGATCCCTGGTGTAACCCTGTCAAGATTGGAAAATGCTCGGAATCTCCTCCCACCGTTCTTTCTCGGGTCTTCGCCCCCTCATACATGTCCTTAATCGATCGTATGTGCGCCACTGGTACCCTCTTTGCCTCTAAGCATTTCCAAAGAACCTCTCTAGGGACTCTGTCATATGCATTCTCCAAGTCGATAAACACCATATGCAGATCCTTCTTCCTCTCTCGATACTACTCTACTAGCCTCCGCACAAGGTGAATTGCCTCCGTCGTCGAGCGACCAGGCATAAATTCAAATTGATTCTCCGAAATAGACACTACCTTCCTCAACCTCCGCTCCACCACCCGCTCCCAAATCTTTATCGTGCGACTCAACAACTTAATACCACGGTAGTTGTTGCAACTCTGAATGTCACCCTTGTTCTTATATAAAGGAATCATCGTGCTCCATCTCCACGCTTCGGGCATCTTAGCGGACTTGAAAATATTGTTAAACAAATTGGTGAGCCACCTCAACCCTGCCCCGCTCGTGAACTTTCGAAAGTCCACCAGAATCTCATCAGGCCCCGTCGCCCTGCCACTTTGCATCTTGCGAATAGCCTCACATACCTCATCCACCCTAAAACGCCGACAAAAGCCGAAATCGTGAGATTCCTCGGTGTGCTCCAACTCCCCAAACACAATGCCTTTGTCCCCCTCGTCATTCAAGAGCTTATGAAAATACGACTGCCACCTCTTTTTAATAAGCACGTTCTCCACCAACACTCTGTCATCCTCTCCCTTAATATATTTCACTTGATCCAGATCCCGACCCTTACGCTCCCTAGCTTTAGCAAGCCTAAACAACCTCCTTTCCCCGTTTCTCTCCTCTAATCCCGAATACAATCTCTCAAAAGCTGTTGTCTTAGCTGCCGTAACTGCTAACTTATACTCCTCCCCGTTCACCCGCTTCTCCTCTTTATCCTTACTCTCAACCAACTTGGTGTAAGCCGTCTTCTTCCTCTCCACCTTATTCTTGACTTCTTCATTCCACCACTAATCCCCCGATGCTAGCCTGATACAATAATAATCACGGATATGGACTTATGAGGGTGCGCGTTGGTCCCGAGACTTGGTGTGTGCAATTGAAGTGTAGAAGAGTCCAAAACACACCAAAAAAATCAGTCCACTCTTACACTTGAGGGGCGCCTCACCCTTGAGGGGTATTATGGACATTTTGTAATAACTATATAAGGAACATGTTAGGGTTTTATTTTAGTTAGTTGTCTGATGATATTGAAAGAACAAGAACACTTCTCTTGAGAGAGAGCCTCCCTAGGCCAAAACTAGAATATGGCAAGCGTGGAATCACTTGTGAATGTGTATTGCTTGGAAATGATGGTACTTGAGCGGTGGCATCCCTCTCGTGTCTTTGTAAGAGTGTGGTGTTGCTATCGTAAGTTTTAGGAGCCCTTAGATTTAATATATCTTTGGGTTCTTGGGTCTTATTATAGGGTATGTCTCACTATCTATCTCTACATTTCATGTCTTAGTTAGTGTTGTTTAGGGAAACCATTGGTTCTTGTTGTTCATATATCTTGTAATCGTTTGTTATTGTTATTATCCGTATCATATTGTAGTCTATCTTCTTGTGGTTATCACGTTTTAGTGGCTGTTTTGGTGTATAAATACACCTTGTTTCCTTGTATTCTTGAGTTGTTGTTTGGCCGAAACTAGCTTAAACCTGTGGACTGTTTTGGATGTTTGTTTTGTGTGTTCTTGGTTTTTCTTGTATCATTTGGTATCAGAGCATGGCTTGATCTTGTTCCTACAAGATCAATCTTGGGCTTGCTTGTTAGAAAATAAAAAAAAAATTGTGGAAAACTGAAAATTCCAGTAAAAGAAAGAGCAATCTGTCCGTGTTGTTTTCTTGGCCGAAATCTGTGTTCTTGTTGTGTCTTGTCCGAGATTTTTACTTGTGTTTGTTGTCTCTAAGTGTTAGTTTTGTTCCTCACTAACACATTGAGTCTATATCTTGATTTGAGCTTACATTTGTTGTAGTTTTCACCTTGGCCTTGTGATGTTTTTGTTGATCTAAGCTTGGCCTTGTGTTGTTGTTGAGGATTGGTGACCTAAAAACAATTTTGTTGAAGTTGTTGTAGCTTGGCCGTGAGTTGGCTTCCAAAAATTGTTGTGGATTTGGACTGGGAAGTTGGATGTTGTTGGTTGCTCTTGAAGTTTGTTGTTATTCTTGGGGAATGTTGTTGTAGTTCTTGATGTTCTTCACAACCTTTATGTCTTGTTAAAATAAAGTATTTATTTGATCCATAAAGGTGAAGGAAAAAGGGGGTGTGACTTGTTAGTCTTGAAAGACACTACAACCACCAAAGACTTTATCAACCATTTTTCAACAACTTTCCTTAAAACAAGGGACCTTGTCTTGTGGGACTAGTAAAGTCAAATCTCACCTTTTAAGTTTTAAAAGTTGAAAGGTTACAAGACTTACTTTCCCTCCAATATCTAGTCATCCATTACAAAAAATTATGTAAAGATTAAGGGGTCATTTGGTAGAGTGTATAAGAATAATGCAAAATATAGTGTATTAGTAATGTTTGTATTAGTAATGATTATATTAGTAATGCTTGTATTAATTATGCATGTATTATTTCTTATACATTGTTTGGTTTGATGTATAAGAAATAATATATCTTATATAATTTCTATAAAAAAAGTGTTTGTTTACAAAAATACCCTTCTTTAACTTTATACACTTTTTTTGCAACAAAGTTTTTTGTCATCTCAAATATAATTAATGTTGTTGAACTAGTATATAGAGATTTTGGATTAATTACCTTCGTCTTTGCGCATGAAATGTTACGCCGACGGATTAACAAAGTCGAAAAAAATAAAATACAAGATATAAAATTAACGAATAGTCTCAAGAATTTATTTTAATCTTTTTAAAGACCCTCGAAGCAAAGAAAAAATATGTTGCGGTTATTTAAATCAACTATCCATTGTTGTAAATTAAAATGGTGGGAAAAAAAATTGTGAAATGTTTTGATGTTGAAAATTAAAATGGCGGGAAAAAATTGTGAAATGTTTTGAGGTTGAAAATTAAAATGGCGGGAAAAGAAATTGTGAATATTTTGAGAGGGAAATTAAGGGGTATTAAGGTCATTTTATAAGCTAATACATGTGTTAAAAGTCTTTGTATTACTAATACATAGGAAATGGAGTGTATTGCTAATACACACTTTAATACAAAATAGAGTGTATAACTAATACTTGCATTAGTTATACATAGAAAAAACGTACCAAACAAGGTGTTAATAATACACATTAACTAATGCATGCATTATATTTTTTAATACACTCTACCAAACGACCCCTAAGACTTCAAGTGATGAACAAATTGGGTGGGCCGTGACCAATTGTAAACTGCCACGTCACCATATATACTGTTCACGCAACAAATTTTGGCTCAAACTTTGATCTTCTAGTTTCAATTTGTTGTTCTTTAGTTTTGCTTGTTGATTCCAATACTAATTTACAAACTAGTGACCATTTACTAGATTGCAAATTAGTTTTGAAAACCGTCCTTCGTGTCTACGTTCCTTTGCGTGTCTTAGTCTTTTCTTATTTGAGTCGTTGTAAACATTTGGTTCACCTCTCAACACCTCCCGGAGTACAAGCAAGCTTACAATACTTGTGAGGTTAAGTGTGAGGAATCCGAGAGGCAAGGAAATAAAGAGAGAGTGTGAGGACTTTTCTTGTACAACTAATTTGTTTATGTTTTTGTAGGTAACTTCTTGGCTACAATAGATAACAATGTTTCTAGTGTTATCTTGGCTAGGGTTGAAACTCAATTGGGCCGAATAAGATTGAAGGCAATTCTCAAGATGGAGAGGAAGCCAAGGTGCTAAATGAAGATGTTGGCGAAGACTTGTTGTTATTGAGCACTCAGATTCTTCATGTTTTGCGGACTGATTTGGATAGTTCTTTTGAAGTGGCCAATTGAACGAGATGAAGCCATGAATTTGTGGGCAAATTCCTCTCAAGATGGAGAGGATGATACAATAATAATCACGGATATGGACTTATGAGGGTGCACGTTGGTCCCGAGATTTGGTGTGTGCAATTGAAGTGTAGAAGAGGTCCAAAACACACCAAAAATATTAGTCTACTCTTACACTTGAGGGGCGCCTCACCCTTGAGGGGTATTATGGACATTTTGTATTACATTTTGTAATAACTATATAAGGAACATGTTAGGGTTTTATTTTAGTTAGTTGTCTTATGATATTGAAAGAACAAGAACACTTCTCTTGAGAGAGAGCCTCCTTAGGCCGAAACTAGGATATGGCAAGTGTAGAATCACTTGTGAATGTGTATTGCTTGGAAACGATGGTGCTTGAGCGGTGGAATCCCTCTCATATCTTTGTAAGAGTGTGGTGTTGCTATCGTAAGTTTTAGGGGCCCTTAGATTTAATATATCTTTGGGTTCTTGGGTCTTATTATAGTGTATGTCTCACTATCTATCTCTACATTTCATGTCTTAGTTAGTGTTGTTTATGGAAACCATTGGTTCTTGTTGTTCATGTATCTTGTAATCGTTTGTTGTTGTTATTATCCTTATCATATTGTAGTCTATCTTTTTGCGGTCATCACATTTTAGTGGCTGTTTTGGTGTATAAATACACCTTGTTTCCTTGTATTCTTGTGTTGTTGTTGTTTGGCAGAAACTAGCTCTCAAAGGGGTCCTAGGTTCTCTTAAACCTGTGGACTGTTTTGGGTGTTTGTTTTGTGTGTTCTTGGTTTTTCTTGTATCACGGCCAGACTCGCCCTTCGAGACACCCAAAACCTCTCTAGCCGCCTCTTTGATGCAACCCGCAGGCCTATCGCACATACTATCCACGTCCCCCCCTACACTCCCACGCCCCTATCCCCTCCAACCTTGCCCCTATCTCCAAAGCACTGACCGGAGTTAGGCCACCCCACCTAACTCTAGGCCTGCCCTTCCCACCCCTACTCTTCTTGCCCCTCTTAATAACCAAGTCCATCACCAGAAGTCTATGCTGGATCGCAAGGTTCTCACTCGGGATGATCTTACAGTCCTTACACAGAGATCTATCCCCCTTCTTAAGCAACAAAAAATCAATCTGAGTCTTGGCCAACCTACTACGAAAAGTAACCAGATGCTCCTCCTTCTTCGGAAAGCAGGAATTCACAACCACCAACCCAAAGGCCCTCGCAAAATCCAAAAGAGCAGCTCCCTCATCATTCCTATCCCCAAAACCAAAGCCTCCATGCACATCGTCATAACCAACCGGCAAAGGCTCGATATGCCCATTGAAGTCCCCTTCTATGACGATCTTCTCCGAGCTAGGAACGCCTCGCACCACCTCGTCCAATCCAAAAGAGCAGCTCCCTCATCATTCCTATCCCCAAAACCAAAGCCTCCATGCCCATCGTCATAACCAACCGGCAAAGGCTCGATATGCCCATTGAAGTCCCCTTCTATGACGATCTTCTCCGAGCTAGGAACGCCTCGCACCACCTCGTCCAAAACCTCCCAAAATCTCCTCTTCTTCTCCTCGCCTAGGCCCACCTTCGGCGCGTAATCACTACAGACTCTCAGCGCAAACCCCCAATGACCAACTTAATAGTCATCACCCTGTCACTAACCCTATTCACCTCCACTACCTGCCCCCTAAGCTCTTTGTCTACTAAGATACCCTAAGTTGCTCGAACTCGGGTGCGGGTGTCCGATACGGGTACGGATCTAGAGGTCGGATCCTTCGCGGTCTCAATTTAAAGATTCGGGGATATGGATCTAAGGATGGATACGGGTGCGGGGATTCGGCAAAAAATAATTTAAATATCTAAAAATAGAGTTATAAAACATAAATTATGAGATATTATATGAAGAACTTGAGGAAAAAATGTTGTTCAAGAAGAAAATCTTGGAAGGAGATAAAAAGAAAAGCAATAACATAGAAATTTCTTTATACAAGGTATTTCGTTTTCTTCAATTTCACCTTAGCTTTTGTTTTGATTACTAAACTTCTTAAATCTGTCCGGACTTTTCCAGTCGATTTTGGTCAAAGTACCCAAAATCGGTTGACCAGATCGGGTACGGATCCCACACCCACGCCCATGTCATGTCGACACGGGTGCGGCAACAAAAGTGAAGAGTCCGAGTAACTTAGAAGATACCTACTCCATTCTTACGCCTCTCACTACCCGAGTACCACAACTTGTACCCATCCACATCCATAGCCTTAGAACCTACCCATTTGATCTCCTGGACACACGCAATGTTAATCCTTCTCTTCCTAAGAATCTTTACCAGCTCAATTGACTTACCCTGCAGGGTCCCTATAGAACGAATAGAAAGTTGGGGGTTCTATGCTGGAAAATATATTTTGAGAATTAAAAGTATAAATTAAGGATAAACTAGTAAAGTTTAGGTCAAACTAAAAGTGCTTATACGCTGAAAACCCATAAGTTGGGGTGTCCTACTTTTTTAACTGATTTTGGCTTGTTATCACTTTGCTTATAAGCATTTTTAAACGTTTATCAAACGTGTATATAAGCCAAAAGATGCTTATAAGTCTATTTAACCAGCTTATAAGCTTAGCCAAACGCCCTTGTAGTCCCTTTTGTTACCAGGTGAAACAAATTCAAACATGCTTCTTTGTCCAGTTTATGATGTGTAGTAATGATTGACTACTTACGTAGCAATTTCCTTTATTTCTTTTTCAGGTTCCAGCATCTATAAACTGTAGGCTTTTGGAGCATCAACGAGAAGGAGTGAAATTTTTGTATAGCTTGTATCAGAATAATCATGGAGGAGTTCTTGGAGATGATATGTGAGTTTTATTTGCATCTCTCTTCTTGGTTGTTATGGATTGGAGATTACAACAATTTTTAATGCTATTATAATGTGTCATCTTTTAAATTTTAATAGTGTGATTGTAATGTCTCTTATTCTTGTCTTTCCTTCTTTCCTCCCACCTTTTTCTTCTTTTTTCTGTGTGCATATGTTTGGAACAGGGGACTTGGTAAGACCATCCAAAGCATCTCATTCTTAGCTGCTGTATTTGGTAAGGATGGAGATGTACCTGAATCATCAGTCCCGAAGGAACGCCGAAGAACAATGGGCCCTGTACTAATAGTTTGTCCCTCTTCTTTGATCCACAACTGGGAAAATGAGTTTTCCAAGTGGTCAACATTTAGTGTTTGCATTTATCACGGGCCAAACCGTGATCTAATGATTGACAAACTAGAAGCGCATGGAGTTGAGATACTTATAACCAGTTTTGATACATACAGAATCCATGGAAGAATTTTATCAGATATTGAATGGGAGATTGTGATTGTCGATGAGGCACATCGACTTAAGAATGAGAAATCAAAGCTGTACGAGGCATGTTTAGAAATTAAGACCCGAAAACGTTATGGTCTTACGGGAACAATAATGCAGAATAGATTGATGGAATTGTTTAATCTGTTTGACTGGGTGATACCTGGTTGCCTGGGGACACGTGAACACTTCCGAGAGTTTTACGAGGAGCCCCTCAAACATGGACAGAGATCAACTGCTCCAGATAGATTTGTTCGAGTTGCTGATGAGCGGAAACAACACTTGGTATCAGTTCTGCGCAAATATTTGTTAAGAAGGACAAAAGAGGAAACTATTGGACATCTCATGTTAGGGAAAGAAGATAATGTTGTTTTTTGTGCGATGAGCGAACTGCAAAAACGGGTTTATCAGAGAATGCTACTGTTACCTGATGTGCAATGCCTTATCAATAAGGATTTCCCTTGCAGTTGTGGAAGCCCTCTCAAGCAAGTCGAATGTTGCAGACGGACCACTCCAGATGGTGTTATCTGGCCGCACCTTCACAGGGACAATCCAGACGGTTGTGATCATTGCCCATTTTGCCTCGTTCTTCCTTGTCTCGTCAAGCTCCAGCAGGTAATTCCTAAAGAATTTTTCTTGGTTATCTCTTGATCACTAGTACTCGTACCATGATTCCGTCATGGTTAATGATGTAGGAAATGTAATCTCTAAGTTCTCTAGATTCTATTAAGTAAAAATGCTTCACTAAAGATAAGCACCTAAAGTGAAAGAAAATGAGATATCTTGTTGGATGCAATGTGATTCATACGACATAGAGAAAGAAAAAGCTGAACATATATGACCCTCAGTTTTAGCTGATGCATAAATGAATTAATTAACCAATGTTATTTCAACTTATCAACTTGCAATTAGAAGTGGGTGCATTTTTGTCTTGCAGAACATGTTAAAAAGGCGATCCCTCATTTTTGGTCCCTGAATTCAGATTTTTAATCTCACTTTATTCTTGTCAAAAGAAAAATTAATAAAACAAGAGAAAAGAAGTCTAAGGGAAATGGGTGCATACTCTGGAGACCCGAGTTCAGCAGAGACAAAAAATAGTAGGTGATTTTTTCTCATCTCCCTAAGCATTGGTGGACAGAGTTATCCAATATATGTGCCAGTGGGAGGTAGAGGGTACTCGGTGGAATAGTTGAGGTGCGGGCAAGCTCACTTAGACACTTTTTGTCATAAGAAAAGGGTAAAAGGAAGAAGACGACTGGAATTTCTTGAAAATTAAAGAGGAATAGTACCTCTTACCACCTCAGAGCTGCCGTTACTCATTAGTCATTAGTATGAAGCTTAGGGCATGTCATGCTTGTATTAGTCTGCCATTTTATTAGACCATTCAATTCTTACTAATGTGTTTGCACCTTAAGCCCTTCAAGCACATGGAGACTTCTCTTACAGTACTTTTCACTTGCTATTTGACTGATATACAAATACTATATTACATGTCACCTGCAAACATAATGATTCTTGGTTGTTTGGTGGAGAATGGGGTGGGAATCACAATTTATTTCACAACTTTCTAGTTATTTGTAACACTGGAAACCCTCAATCCTACATCTTATTTTCTTTTTAAATTATTTTCCGCCCCTCTCTTTCATCATTTTGTATCCTCACTTTTTGGGGCTCTCCAAGCAGATAAGTAATCATTTGGAGCTTATCAAGCCTAATCCAAGAGATGACCCAGATAAACAAAACAAAGATGCAGAATTTGCTGCTGCTGTATTTGGTGAGGACGTTGATTTGGTTGGAGGGAACATGCAAAATAAGAGTTTCTTGGGCTTAAGTAATGTTGAACATTGTGGGAAAATGAGAGCATTGGAGAAACTAATGTCCTCTTGGGTGTCACAATGTGACAAAATTCTTCTTTTCAGCTATTCTGTAAGGTGCGATGTCAATATCCAGTTCATTTAACCTTTTGAACTCCTGAAATATGCTAATGTTGCAGAAAGCTAGGTGGTTGGTTAACAATATGATTTTTCCTTTCTTTTGTTGTGGAGATTTAAAAAGTACAACTATTTTGTAGTTTAAGAAATCTATTTCATTCTTTTTGTTGTTGTCCTCAGTGATGATAATCATACACTTTATCTTTTATGGTAATATTTTTAACTACTCTATTGATATTCCTCCTCTGTTACCGTCTGTCACATGATATTAATTCAAAAGACTGCATGAGTAACATATTTTTTCTGCTTTATTCTGATTTCAGACCAACTATGGTTTTGTTGTTTAGGATATGTCAAAATTAATCCAATGCTGGGCTGACCAATTCCAAGATTTGTGATAGTCTAATTGGTTATCTCCTTGAAAATTGTACTTGTAACCATTTGAAAGATGAAACTTCTCTGAAGTTAAAATCTTTAGCCGTGCGATTTTGTTTGATATTTTTTAATATAAGAATTACTTTATTTTCCTTTTCCTTATGGAGGTGTCCGGGCCAGCTTGATGGCACCTCAACCGTTTCACTAGGTACCTGCTATCTCTCACCAACATAGTTATCGGGTAACTCTGCCTACCAAGGCGTAGGCAGATGGGACGAAAAGCACCTAGTCTATGTGGTCTCCGTAGGATTTTGAACCCTCATAGCGAAGTTTTCTACCCCACTTTAAATGACACCCTTGGGTGCACTTCCTTTTCCTCTACTTTTATAAGATTATTAAGCTGTTTTTATTTCTATCTGATCTTTAAAATAGAGGAATGGTTTGTTTCATGGTCTGATTATTTTTAACAGTTTGCTTGATTTTACTACTCCTGTCCCCTATCTTGGATTAAAATTACTTCAACATCACAGAACTTTTTCACTCTCATGACAACCTGAGGAATGATTTTAATGAGGTTCCACTTCCTTTTTTTTCCTGGATAAGTAGGATCCCATCCTCTTATGAGGCTTGCTAGATATATTTCCGTATTTCTCTTGTTCGTGCAACTCGGTTACTATGGAATCTGGAAAATAGCAAGAATCAGCCAAGGAGCTGTTTTGTGCTTATAGAATATATCTGCTGCATTTATTACCTAGCTTTTAGACATGCCATTCTTTCATCTAGTCCTAATTCCCCCCCCGTTAACATAAGAATTTTGTCTTGAGCAGGATGCTGGACATACTTGAGAAATTTATTATACGAAAAGGCTATGGTTTTTCAAGACTTGATGGTTCCACCCCAACTGGCCTGCGCCAGTCTCTAGTCGATGACTTCAACTCTAGTCCAAGCAAACAGGTAGATAGTAATAAAATAATCAATCAATCAGCTCTTCCACCCAAAGTTAGTTGGGCTTAGCTGTATGATCCGTTGCATCCAATTTTGCTCTATTTAGGCCAAGCTCTCTTTATTAATATTAAAAAAAAGGCGGCCCGGTGCACTAAAGCTCCCGCTGTGCGCAAGGTCCGGGGAAGGGCCCCACCACAAGGGTGTACTCCAGGCCCCACCACAAGGGTATATTGTATGCAGCCTTACCTTGCATTTCAGCCAGAGGCTGTTTCCAATAGAAAATTAGAACTTCAATTTTAGAACATATCAAACTTTACTCCTCTTTATCATTTCTGTATTTTGATGTAGGTATTCCTCTTATCAACAAAAGCTGGTGGCCTTGGGCTCAACCTTGTTAGTGCGAATCGTGTAGTGATATTTGATCCAAACTGGAATCCTGCCCACGATTTGCAGGCTCAGGACAGGTCATTTCGATTTGGACAGAAGCGGCATGTTGTTGTTTTCCGCCTACTAGCAGCTGGTTCTCTTGAAGAACTTGTTTACACTCGTCAGGTCTACAAACAGCAGCTATCAAACATTGCCGTCTCTGGAAATATGGAAAAGCGTTATTTCGAGGGAGTTCAGGTTGAAAGTCACTTTTCTTTGTTTGCTTTCAAGGATCTAATTTTTCATTTATTTGTGTCATTCTGTCAGCTGGAAATGATTACTTATTCATGCTACAACCTTCAGGATAGCAAGGAGTTTCAAGGGGAGCTATTTGGAATATGCAATCTTTTCAAAGATTTATCTGACAGGCTCTTCACAAGTGACATCATTGAATTGCATGAAAAGAACAGAAGGCAAGATGATGGAACTCATTCAAAACAGGACTTGGATGCAGTTGGGCTGTATTTTGTTCCGGAGAAAGAAATAACTACAGCATCTTTAGTGGAAGCTGAAAGCAGTAGACATAAAGAGGAGGAGTGCACAGCAGTTGCTCCAGTCCTTGAAGACCTAGGTGAGTTCATTTCTTATTAGTTTCTGATAAATGAATTGATCTGAAGGTCCATTATTGGAACGAACAGAAAAGAAAAGAACGGTGACTGTAGGCGCCAAAAGTAAAATTCCTCTCTAAAAGAAAACGAATGTCAATATCATTCTAGTTTAAATATTGATCTCATTGAAAGGAAAAAAGGAAAGTATTACTTCCTTGGTCCTTATTCATACAACAGAGTTTCTTGATATTATTCCTTTTCTATACAAGAAGTCATATTCATTAGATTATGTAACTTAAAAAATTCGGTATCACATTCTCTTTATCAATTTAACTTTTCAACCTTAGCTCTTTTCTTTTAACCATCACTGATATATAATACAAGTCAAATTAACATTTTATGCATCATGTCTAGTCAAAATCTTCTGTATAAAATAGGCTAAAGGAGTAGTACATAATCAGAAGATGGAACATAGTGTATCATCCCTCCTGATCCTGTTCTGCACTCTCTCCTTTCCATCACTCTCCTTCTTTTGGGGATGGAATAAGACACTGTAAAGAAAGGGGAAAGGGATATACGTAAAAGGTTGAACTGGTAGGAGTTCTCTCGGTTTGTTACTACTCGACTCCGACATATTTGATAAGATGGAACAAGCGGATGGATATAGTTCTTTTAAGAAGTCTGCTATACTGTTCATACCTTGTAGTTTCTCTGAGCTGTTGACATCGTTTGACAATCTCTTATCTTCTCCTTCCTTTCTTCTTTCTCCTTAATTGTTCATGTCTCTCTCAAGTTACAAGGACCAAAGTGTAGTATACAGAAATACAATGATGTTGATTTTATTTTTGACCTTTTGATGTTTAGGTATTGTATATGCTCATCGGTATGAAGACATTGTTAACCTTGGAACGGCCAAGTTCAAAGAGAAGAAAGAACAGACTGTACAGTTAGATTACCCTCAGCATCAGCCAAAGTTTTCAACTGCTGGGAAGAGGAAATCTAACGCCATAACTGGGAAGGAGAATGTAGGAACCGTTAATCCTATAATGATCCGCAAAAAGAACCAATATAGCCTGCTTGCCCGTTCCATGGGTATGGAAGAGGTTCAGTTTAGCAAATGGCTCTTATCTGCAACTCCAGCAGAACGTGAAAAAGTACTGATAGACTATCGTAAGAGAAAGGAGAAGATGCCTAATGGTTGAAACTTCTCTTCCCTTCGCATCTGACTTACAACTTTGTAACATTTAGTCTTGTACAGGTGCCTTGTTTTCCTTCTTAATGTGTACAGGAAAGCATGTAGGCAGTGTTATCCTTTACACCTCTGTCTGTATCTTCACACATTTTGAGTATAACAGCAATAGATACAGTTGTGATAAGTATAAATTGTATTGACAAACACTTAGCACTTGGATCTGAACTCAATAGTGTACAAATTGTTTTGGAATATAAACAGTTCCCTATTCAATTCTACTTCATCTACATCTTGAAACTGAGAAGTAGCTTGTGTGTTCTACATGAAGACAACCGATCGCAGTTACTTCCTTTGCATCTTGAACCTTGATACTGGCTTTGAGCTGCGACTGACAGATTGCTCCCTTGAATTAACATCACTTGTGTGTTCTATGATACTACCAGTAAATGCCTGCAGAGCATACTGTCAGACCATATATCCCCTTCTTGATATAGTATAAAACTTACAAGTAATATTGTAATCGTGCAAGAACGTACCTTGCTGCTGTCAAATCGTGGTTTGGTGGGAAGAGCATCAGCCTGTAATAAAGCAGTCAGATTATACTAATCTACTTCTTAAACTCTGGAATGATGCAACGCCGAAAACATGCATGGAACCATGTTGTTCTGTTGAAGATTATAGAACAGCAAAACATGCATGGAACCATCTAGGTAAGAACAAAAAGAAGGTACAGAACCGTACTTTCGCTTCAGCTATAACAGGAGCCTTAACATCCTCTTTCGCTTGAGGTTCCCTCGGAGCATCCTCTTTCACTTGAGGTTCCCTCGGAGCACTCTCAGTCAAATTGAACTTTCCATAAGCTAGATTCTCCGGTAAGCAATTTTCTGGTACAATGCAATCTTTAAGGCGAGAGAGGAGTTAAAGAATAAAAGAACTTGCAAATCGAATAACCCTCGGGAAAAGAAAATTTGAGAAAGAACTGGTTAAGTTTATCAACCATGACAGAAACAAGGATAGCTGCAAGCGCTCTGTGAATGATTTTATATATTTCATGAAAACAATATACTTTGATAACTACAGATGGAGGTGACAAGAAAAGGCCAATGATGCATCTACTTCTATCTTCCTTAAGGCTGAACTTAAAAAAACATACTCAACAAGTTACCTCTACGGTAAAAAAAAAGCACCAGAAAGAGTCTTTCGTAATCAATATACTCTATCGTAATCAATATACTTCTAGAAATTCAAAAAAGCGTAACCCCACCCCCCACAAGTTTGGCAAAAACCAGAAAGTTCTACAGAAGAATGACTCAACGATAAAGCACCAGCATTACCTTATTAGCACAAATTAGTTGAAACAACAACATACCCAGCGAAATACCACAAGTGGGGAGCACAACGTAGTTGAAAGACGGACTAAAATTCCAAAGGGATAATTGCTTTTGGTTGATCAGTTATTTTATAGTTCATGGATGAGTAATTCTAAGAAGGTTCCGAGTTACCCTAAATTGGCTCCATCTGGGTAGTTGCTTTGGGATCAGGAGATCAATTAGTATATAGTTCACCATTCTTTCTTCTTGGGAAAAGGCTTACCTTTAGATGTAGATTTTGAACCTTCAACCTGCACATAAAAATTTCAAATAGATTAGTTGAAAGATAACAAGCAATTCAATACATAGTGGGGCAGATTACTTGAGAACCAAGCAAATCCCTTCACAATATAAGGTAGAACGAGAAAAGATGCAATCAAGAATACATCTTAGGTAGAAGGGACGGGTTACTCACATGCCAGTTATCAGGAAACTTTTCAGTGGACTGAAATCTTGATTCACCTCGTTCCTTGAGCTTTCCAAAGTTATGCACCAAACCACATGTCAAATGCAATTTAGCATCAACTACAGAAGCATAATATACATGCATTCCTAAAGTCAAACTTTCTATTTAAGTTCAACAACATGCAACTGACCTCTGAACTTTTCATTTCTTCTTCCAAGATAACATCATCCAGGCTGATATCTGATCCAGCTTCACCTAGCTCTTCTTGATTGGCATTTTCAGCCTCTTCTTCTTCCTTCTCGAGTTCAGCAAGTCGGGATAATATGCGATCATATTCCTCATCTTTAACACTGGGTACATTTTCAGCTTCAGAAGAAATAGTAAGCTCAGGTTTCACGGTACCTGAGTTTGAAGCAGATAAGAAAGTTCAGTGAATGAAAAGTCGGCGATTCAGTGCAATTAATTGATGCTTGGTTACAAGTAGAACCACAAACCAAAACGATCAAACAAAAGAAAAAAATACAATCACAAATCAAAGAATCACCAAAGACTAGTGTTGCTGAAGGTTAGAACTGTTATCATAAAACTGAAAGATTACTTCAGAAAGCCATCTTCACAGCACAGGGAGTAGAAATGCTCCCTCGTCCCTCCCTCCATGTGCGGCGTATATATGAAAAAATCATCCCTTTGGTTATACTTAAGATATTGGTCCATGAAAGGACAATACCCGATGCCTTAGTTGCTTTTCATGCTTGGAAAGAAACTACAAAAGCCACCTCTAACACACTCAATAGTCAATATAAAATAGACGCATTAGAGAATCTGCTTCTGTCTTTAATAATATCTAGAAGAAAGGAAATGAAAAAATTAAGTGAACCAGGATTAACTTGTCAATGTTCCTAAACTCAATAAAGTCAGTCCAAATGCAAATAGCACCCAAGAGTGTGGCCTAGTGATCAATGGAGTGGGTTGAATTGTTGAACACCATGAGGCCTGAGTTCCAAATCCCAGCACAAAGTTACATGGTACTTGTTAACTGGTGGGAGGCGACAGGTATCCCATGGAATTAGTAAACGTGTGCGCTAGCTGGTCCGGACACCGCGGTTATCCGGAAAAAAAAAAAAGACAGTTCAAATAACAAATCGTGGTAAAGATTTTCAAGTTTCTATAGGCCTTGGAACTTATTCTGTATTTGACGATATGGATCTTGTATTAAAAACATGTTTTCAATATTTTACAATTCTGTTATTACTCCTACTTGTGCACAATAAAAATTCTAAAACATGCCAAACATTTTGCTTACATTCAAGATGAGGATTGGCACAATCTTTTCCCCCAGTACAATTTAGGATCCATCAGAATACCAACCTTATATAAGTTAGCAGTGTAACAATCAAAAAGCATGCATCAACTTCTTCTGAGAGGTTCTTTTCCATAGCAACACAAAAAACAGAAAATTATCCAACACAGTAGCATACATGATATTTATCATAGATGACTGAGCCTATAATTTTAATTAGACATGTTACAAACTTTATAAGATAACATTCTTATAAAAGGCAAAGCAGAATTTGAAACTTATGAGTTCAGAAATTTAGTCCTTTCAGTTACTGGAAGGTAAATCAATCATTTGTACAGAAATTTCGTGAGACAAATAGAGAGTTGAACAAAAAGGATTGGGTTCCGCCGAACCCATTTCCTACACTACAGCTCCGCCCCTGATTTTGATAGCGGAAACATCTAAAGACACATTTTACTAATCAAGAAAAATTATAACTAACAAAGGGCTAACATCGACATTAACTCAACCATTTATATGTAAGACATAAATCAGTAATAGGTGGTACATGCCTTTCATAGATGCCTCTTTTGTTGAAGTTTCCTCAACATAATCTTCCCTTATCTCCACAAGACCGTCCTGTCAAAGATCGATTGGAAAAATCAAATTCATATAACTATATGAACTCCAGAAATTAAAAACGAATATGCACAAACAAAACAACCTACTACAATAAATCAAAGTGTGAACATTCCAACTACTAAAAAATGCTTATGGTGCACACAAACTTCATATGACGAGCACGCCAGTGAGAAGCATCTATCAAAAAATTCACACCAATAGGCAAGTCAATATCAAGTCATCTCAAACTAAGTCAAGTTTTTGCACTTCTCAAATTCAAGTCCCAACGCACTCTAGTTACCTCACGTCATAAGCACCAAATATGTTTATGTATCACTTGAAACACTATAGATTTATTATCATTACATGTTGCATCCAAATAAGATTTCTAGCACTTGTAAGCGCAATAGTTCTATTATACTCTCTCTGTCCCAATTTTGGCACACTTTCCTTTTAGTCCGCCCCAAAGAGAATGTCACCTTTCTATAATTGAAAACGATTTAACGTTAAGATTATCTCTTTACCCTTAATTAAGTGATTCATAGCCAATTTTAGACCACAAATTTCAAGAGTCTTTCTTCCTCTCTTAAACTTTGTGCCAAGTCAAACAGTGTCACATAAATTGGGAAGGAGGAATAGCATATTAGTATCTCAAACATTTGAGAAAGCATTACCATGTCAAAATTTTTAAGCACCATATGTCAGAAACAACAAGCATACCGCTGACTCAGAAGCTGTCGCATCAAAAAATGAGGCCTCCGCCTTAAGGTCTTGCATTAAAGCCTTTACAGCCTCCACTTGAACTTCCAAAGCCTTCCCTCTTCTGTTCAGTATCTCAACTGTTTGCTTTGCTGTCCTTTCAGCATAATGACCCTCTCCCAGAAGAACCTGCATACAAGACATGGAAATAGAAAATTATATTCAAAAACTTGTAACTAGAAGTGGATTCTAAGAACAAACTTTCATGTACTTGTCAATTATAAAAAGAAGATGAAGCATATTCTCATACTTAACCAAAGATCACTTGCAAATTAGCCAGACAAATAGCAAATTAGCCAGACAAATAGCAAATTAAATATTAGGTTTTGATCTTAGAAATGATCGTGTAAACAACAGAGACTTCAGACCTACTAAACAGATGCAAAAAAACAATGTAGAACACAAGCAAGAGAAAATGAAGCATATTCCCTAATTTGGCAAAGAAGATTCTACAACTATCAGACGCCTCGTTGGAGAACAATAACCTTTCCAGTTTTACTGATATATTATCAATAAATCATCTAGATGAACAGTTGTAAAGAAATGGTTCATTTTGATCAAGGAAGAAAATCAATCAATAGATCAACAACGCCTCAATCCCCAACTAGTTAGTGGGGACTTTAGCCAATCTGCTCCATCCATTCCATCGGCAAAAATAAACTTTCGAGACTTCAGACTTATCAAGCAGACAAAAGAAGATGTAGAATTCAGGAAACAGAAAATGAAGCATATTCCATAATTTGACAAAGAAGATTCCACCACTATCAGACGCCTCATTGGAGAACAATAACCTTTCCAGTTTTACTGATATATTAATCAATAAATCATCCAAATGGACAGTTGCAAGGAAATGGTTCATTGTGATCAAGGAAGAAAATCAATGAATAGATCACCTATGCCGCAATCCCAAGCTAATTGTGGTTAACTATACCAATCTGCTCTACTTAGGTCATTAAGAGGATTCATCATAGTTATTCTATTATTATATTGACCATCAACTTACCACAATCCTCCTCCCTTGTTTGGGCTTGCGACAAGAAATACTTTGCACGTAAAAGGAGTTCGATCAAGGAGGAGCTTCTAACAGGAAAAACAAATTCCTTTTAATCAAGAACGAAAAGCAAAAACTTTATGCAGGAAAGTCAAAACTTTCTACATTTAACATCATGTACAATCAACAGATAAGCCTTGCACCAATTGGCCGATACAAGTAATGACGGGGATTGGACAGAAAGTTGTATTGCCTTAATAAGGTTAAATGAATTCTTATACTACAAAATTTTGAATCCCCTTAACAGGTTCAACTCCTAAGGGTGACATTTTTGAATCCCCTTGTCAGAACTCTGATTCCGCCAATGTAATTTCACGTCAAGTATCACTTATTAGTGTTATCTTTTGTACTCTCCTACTACCTCAATCGAACTCATTCTTCGATTTTATTATTACCTCTAGTTATCGTACTATTTGTTGTCACTACTGTTCTTTTCTCCACTGCTTTCTATATAGTTACTTCACTACTGTATTTCCCTTTTTTTACTTATTTGATATGGCTTTACTTGAGCCGAGAGTCTATTGGAAACAACCTCTCTATCTTCCCAAGATAGGGTTAAGGCTGCATACTCACCACTCCCCAGACTCCACTTATGGGACTACCGGATATATTATTATTTTTGTTAACTGAAACAACACAAGAAAAAAGGTCCACACTATTGAAATTGCTTACAACAATAACAACACACCCAGTGAAATCCCCACAAAATGGGATCTAGGGAGGGTAAAGTGTGCTCAGACCTTACCCCTACGCTAGAGGTAGAGGGACTGTTTCAGCTTGATACTCAACTCAACGTGAAATAGTAGCAATCTAGGCAAAGAAAAGTAATAGAAGTGCAAGAAATAGCAGCTAGTAACAAAAACAACATATAGTAACAAGATAGTAACTACAACTAAAATAATATGATAGTGAAGTACAAGAAACAACAAATAATAACAGAAAACAAACAACAAAGGAGAAAGGGACGACCCGGTTCATACCTACTCCGTAGGTGTCGGGGAGGGGGGAGAAAACAAACAACAAGAAACTAAAAATAGTAATAGAAGTACAAGAAATAGCACATAGCAACAAAAACAACAAATAGTAACAGAACAATAACTGCAACAAAATAATATGATAGTTGAAGTACTCGAAACAACAAATAATAACAAATATCGAAGGACAAGAAACTACAAGAGCAATACTACAACAACTACTATTGAAACGCTTAGCGAATAAATTACCAGAAACTCATTGGTGTGAACCAAACGGCCAGGAAAAAACGCAGCTTTACCAAACGGAACCTGAAAAATTACCCAAAAATGTACACACATTAATAACCTAGACATACAACAAGAATATAACACTCTAATCTACTATCCAATATCCATTCAAAGGGAAAAAGGTAG
The DNA here is from genome assembly GCA_030864225.1 of Capsicum baccatum var. pendulum. Taxonomy (NCBI): domain Eukaryota; kingdom Viridiplantae; phylum Streptophyta; class Magnoliopsida; order Solanales; family Solanaceae; genus Capsicum; species Capsicum baccatum. Next base: position 247,395,557 of record CM061556.1, read on the forward strand.
AGTAACTAAAAGAGTTAATAGTCAAAAACACACCTAAGTGTATCAATTTTGTTGAGTTGCATAAATGAACTATCAGGAGTGTGAGTTTCCTAACTGAACTATCACCAACTATTTAGCGAAACATATTTAAACTATTCATTGTTCATTTTTCATACCCAAAAGTTCAGGCACGAAACTCAAAAAATTAATAGTTTCCGGTGTGTGCTGCTATACAGCCGATGACAGTTCAGATAGGAAACTCGGAAACACACCTAAACTATCACCCAAACTCACACACCTAAACTTCCGGGTTTTTGAGTTTCGTAACTGAATTTCCTAACCGAACTATCATCAACTATTTAGCAAAACACACCTAAAAAATTAATTGTTCACTTTTTCCCACCTGAAAGTCCAGGTATGAAACTCAAACAATTAATAGTTTAACCGTGTTTTGCTAAATCATTGGTGATAGTTCAGATAGTACACTTGGACACTTGATAGTACAGGAATGAAACTCAAAAATCCGAAATACTTTAGTGTGTTTTTGAGTTTCATACCATAGTTATCACCAACTATTTAGCAAAAACACACCTAAACTATCAATTGTTCACTTTTTCCTACGTGAAAGTTCAAGTATGAAACTCAAACAATTAATAATTTAACCGCGTTTTGCTGAATAATCGGCAATAATTCAGATAGAAAACAATCTCTCGCACACTTAATAGTTCAGGTACGGAACTCAAAAAACCGAAATACTTTCAATCTAACGAAAACATACCATAATATCATGATGGAGCTGGTCGGGGAGTCGTTGAACTAGGTTAATTAGAGTATTGTTATCGGCGGCGAACTCTCGGAGCTGGTCCAGCTGTTTCTGCCGCTCCGTTCTACTTTCTTCCACGCGCTTTGATGCTTTTTGTGCTTCTTCTACCGGAAACAGTGACGATAGTGACGTCACTGTTCCCTTTATTGGTGCTTCCATGACGTCACTTTCCCGCCGGCGAATATCGGCGGCAACGATTGCCCTTCGTTTGTTTGTGTTTCGCGCGGAGAAAGAAAAGCAGGGTGCTCTTTTCAAATTTAGTTTTGGGAAATTAATTTACTAGAAAGTAATTTTTGGAGGAAATATATGTGTTCTGAAGAAAAGTACTACTTTACCCTCAGAATTTTTTACCATTTTTCCAAAAAAGAAAAAAAAATAGTTAAAATTATAGTGTTTGGCATAAAATTTCAAATTTTACTTGAAAAAAATAAAAATAATTGGAACTTTTAGTAAAAAAACTTCAATTTATATTCATAATCAAACACAACTATAAACTCTAATTTTAATTTCAACTTCAATTTTAAAAAATTATATCTGTCTATACTATATTAAAATACATTATAATAAATAAAAATAATCTTTTCACCTTTTTCTTTAATTATCATATTATTATATTTATAATATAAACTCCTAAATATATAGAAAGAGCGTAAATAAGGTGCATAAATTTTCATTAGGATTTAGGATTATGCTTGTGTACAAGTTTCTTTCTTTAATCATGGCGAGTTTATATTCTTTGTCTTTTGCTGCTACTTTCAACATCTTTTTTTTTTGTCTTTTTTTAATTTGGTGAATAAGTAACAAAATACATAGCAAGGTCTTTTTTTTCTCTAATTAATACTATGTATCACGCAAAAAAAAAAAATCTTTTGATATATTAAAGTCGAAGAATTTGAGATATTTTATTAAGAATGGAAGGCTTCAATAACCATCACATCACACTTAATGTTGATTTGCTACTTATGAATTTGTCAATGGTTTGGAGACTTAACGCCAAATATGAGAAGAGTTTTTGTGTCATGCATATGATAGAGATTACGGTTAATAAATATTTTACTTCATCCGTCTTATTTTATTCGTCCCAAATTTTCTAATCTGGTGTCTCATTTTACTTGTCCTTTTTTACTTATCAAGACAAGATAATTTTTTCTCTCCATATTTTAATCTTTGCATTAATTACTTTTTCTTTAAATTAAAATGTAAACATCATTTAATAGAGATACTATGATAAACTAGCCATGTTATTTATTATTTTTCTTAATAGTTGTGTCATCCCAATTTGGGACGAGTAAAATGGGATGGAGAAAGTATTAGATATTTTTTTGCTTGAAATAATTTTCTCTTTTTTTAGTCAAGAATTTGTTATCTATCTTTTTCTATTAAAAATTCACTTAGAAATCTTGGTGTTTAGATTGCATCTTTTACTTTACTACAATTCTCACTACAAAAAACAGGTTTTATTGTGGGGGGTTTTGCAGGGGTTATTTTAACCCCAGTAAAATTATATGAATTATGAAGGTTAAAAATTTGTCGCTAAAATTTATAAATTTCCGGTGGATTTAACCTCCGATATCCATCAAATATATTTGTGGAATATAAAATACCCCTCTATCCATCGAAAAAAATAGCGCCACTTTTTTAGTTTAATTTTTATTTATATTTATTTTTTATTTAAATCGACAGCCAACGTCTTAATATTCGTCGTTTTTTTGTGGATTATTGTGTCAACTAATTAACAAATAATTTATATTTTTTAATAAATGCGAGGAATAACGTCGTTATTTATTTTAAAATAATAATAATTAATTTTTAAAAAGCGACGTTGTTCGTAAATTTTTAAATTTAATTTTTATTTATTTTTATTAAAATCGACGGACAAAATTCCTATAATTTTTTATTTTTAAAATATTAATTCTAGAAAAGTGACGCTATCCGGCCCATTTTAAATTATTTTTATTTTTTTTGTATTTTTATAAAAAGCGATGGACAGTGCCACTTTTGTTAAAAATAAATAAAAATTAACTGTATGATAAAAAGCTACGTTGTTCGCCGATTTTTAAATTTAATTTTTATTTTTATTTATTTTTAATTAGAATCAACAGACAGCGTCGCTATAATTTTTTATTTTAAAAATATTAATTATAGAAAAGTGATGTCATCCGACATAATTTTTCATTATTTTTATTTTTCCTATATTTTTACAAAAAGCCACAGACAGTGTCACATTTGTTAAAAATAAATAAAAATTAACTTTATGATAAAAAACAATGTTGTTTTTGTCGGTTTTTAAATTTTATTTTTATTAAAATCGACGAACAACGTCCCTATAATTTTGCTATCCGTCGTAATTTTTAGTTATTTTTTATTTTTTTATATTTTGAATGATACGTTAACATCGTATGATCGATGTATTAATACATCAATAGTAATAATGAAGCTAATTAACCAATAATTCATTAGATTAATACGTTGTATTACTATATATATAATACCGTATTCAAAAATTAATAAATTAAAAATATTTGTAATATACGAAATGATTTACATTATTATGCGATTGACATCATTAATTTTATTTACATAATTTATTTATAATTAATTTAAAACTAATAATTTTATTTACTTTTTAATATTAATTTTATATAGTTACTATATTTATTAAATATCAACCTAATTCAATTCAATTTTCCTAATTTATTTAAATTCTAACCATTTTATACTCAATTTGTGTCAATTGAGTTTAATTTGACTCAATTGAAATCCTCAATTCAATTTTTTAACCTAATTTCTAATTTTAATTTAACTCATCTCGTTAATTCTAATATCAACTGTTTATCATATTTGATCAACAATCAATATTAAATCATTTTTCACTATTTATTTTCTTGAAATTGAACAACGTCAGACTATTTTTCTTGATTGACTGATTATTATTATTATTATTATTATTATTATTTATTTTAAATTTATTATAGATAATTAATAAATAATATTTTCTATATGACATACATAATTTATTTGTAAGAATAATAATTTTATAATATTTTTTAATTTATTTTTACTATAAATTTATTATTATATTTAAATAGTAGCCTTGTTATATTTGTAAGATAATTTTTACTTTTTTTTTGTACTACCCTTGGTATTAAGTTTAAGAAGTACCAGTTTGTACGTATAAAAACTCTGAAGTGAACTCTTAACACTGAATAACAACAATTGTACAATATATGTTTATTTTGGCTGTTGACGCCCAATTTTGACCTCCCGATTCTCCTCTTAGGCTATTATTAATTTTTAACATTAATATTTTTTACGTATTATTTTGATATCAAATAAATAACAACGTGTCACATCAATAATTTTAATCTATTTATTTTTTTTCAATCTATTTATTTTCTAACCTGATTTTTCCAATTTATGATAATTTTAGCCTAATTTTATCTAATTTATTATAATTCTAATTCAAATTATGTTTAATTGGACTCAATTTCATTTTCTATTCAACTTTAGACCAAATTTTTAATCTTTATATCTCAACCCTCGATCAATTGATCTAACGGTTGGATCAAACCCTATTCCTCTTTCCTTTTAAACCAAAAAGAAAACCCTAATCCCTACACTTTCACTTTCTCTCTCTTTCTCGCTCCCCCCATGAACTGATCGCCGGCGGCGGACAATCAAATGTAGCTGCCACTGCCGCTTGTCACCGACGAGACCACCATCGGGAACAGCGTTTCAACTACCGCCGCAATAATCATTTTCTCCTCTCACTCTCTCTAGGTCTTGTAGGGCTCCGATTGAGAAGAATCCCAAAATGCAACTCCAAACCCCTCAAAAAACCCATCTATCAAAAACCCTTCTCCCAAAAATATGAAGTTTGTGACGACTCAGATTTCAATTTCGTTGATCTACACCTATTCTAGAGTGTAGAATAGAAGAATAGATACCCTGCTCTTAAGAAATGCTCACAAGTTGGTGGTCGAATCATCAATCTGGGACAACTCAAGGATAGCCATTGTCTGTTAAGTACCTTTCTCTAGGCTCAACACCTTGGTCTACTATTGAAACTTTATGTAATAGAGGTCTATGAATAACTTGTTCGTATTTTATGCTAATATTTGAGTGTATAAGAATAGTGATGAGTCCTTTGGTAGCATGGGATATGTTTTGTAAGATGATAAATGGGTCAAGAAAGATTCTGTTGTGATCAAGAAGAGGCTCCTAAGCCAACCAAAATCTTTGATTCCGCAACCATTCTCAATGAGGAAGTAAATGACATTGAGATTGATTTATCCACAAATCAAGCAGTACCGAGGTTGGTCTGGGTTGTAAAAACTCAAGTTGCTTCAAAGTTCCTTGAATTTATTGGATTTAGAGATGGCAATTGTTTGGCGAAGTTGTATAACCTCTTTTTGGTTGTGCAAATTCTTTGGGGAAGTTGGTAGGACGGTGATTCGAGCTAGAAATTGGACTTTTGGCTTGCTATTTCTTTGTTATAAGGTAAGAAACCCGTTCCAGTTTGAAATTCATCAATTGTCAATTTGCACGCATCTAGTTGTCAAAGTTAAAGGAAAAAATTCAGATGATTTAGATATATTCATCTTAGACCTTATATAGTGTCAGATGCAACTGATGATACAGTAACTAATTAAGGAAGAATAAGGGAATCAGAAGAAATAGCAAGCTTCTTTTTTTTCTTTATATTTTGATTGACAAGTTTAGAAGGAATGGCATGTATAGTAGTGGAACTCTGCAGTGTCATATATTGGAGCTAGTTTTTCATTGTCTGTACTCTGTTGCTTGTTTGTTTTGAAATACAGTTTACTGATTGAAGTTCTCATAATAAGATATTACCAATTATCTTATGCCTTGCAAGCTATTTTTTGTAACTAACAACTTTATTAACTATCAAGAATGCATTACAAAACTAGCCAGACTAACACAATCTGCTATGCAAAATTAGTCTCGCTTTATACGACCACAACCATTATACTTCTTACTATTACATGAAGAGTTGAAAAGTAGAATATGGAGTAACAACTAGACACAAGAGGCTTTGCATCAATATCTTCATATTTTCTTCCGCCCTCATGTTACATATGTACGTGATTTCTCTGTCAATTGGTTCCCATTGTTTCACCAGGTTCTCAAAAGTCTTGTTATTTCGTTCTCCCCAAATGGCAAGTACATACTCAACATATATCATCCTTAGCGTTCTAGTCTGCTTGGATCTCCCTTCGTTTCTTTGAAAAAGCCACTGCTGATGTTGATTCCATGAACTAGTAGGGTGGACAGGGATCTTCATCCACTTCATCAGATATGCCCATAATCGCTTGGCAAAGATACATCCAAAAAAGAAGTGGTCTCTTGATTCTGATAAATTACCACACATCACACATATTGGGTGCACAGACATACCCCAGTTGATTAAACGATCAACACTTAGAAGCCTATCCTACAGTTAAAGCCACATGATAAAGATGGCTTTGGGTCTTGCAATATTATAGAACATAAGACTTTTTCATTCAACTCTTGAAATGTCGCCTATCATTTGTAGGTACATCGTTGGAATCCAACTATGCTTAGAAGATGTTTTTGTTGTAAAGTGTCAATCCTGTTTCGGGACTCAATTATTTTTTTCACCATTCAATTATTAAATTTTAATTTTAATTTTAATTAATCAAAGGTTACACGTGTGAGGGACATGTGGTTAAACTAATACTATATTAAAAGTGAAAAGTCTCAAAATTGAGTTTGTGGAGTTTGAATAATTCACTGATGTCTAGCTCAATTTATATTACTAGTTTAGGATACGCGACCTGCGCGTGCACCTCGCTTTAATTTGTTCACTTTTATAAAATCACTTTGATATTATAAAGAAATTATGTCTTGATTAATAAGTTAAATAAATTGATAATTTTATTAAATACAAAAAACATTTAAATAGAAAATTAATATATTCATAGAAAATCATATAAAAATATTAAGAACCACTTTAATCTTAACTAAGAAAAACTGCCAAGGCTATAGAGCAATCCAAAAAGAAAAAAACTTTAAAAACTTTCCCGAAATGACATATGAAGCAACTCATATGTTGTTAGAAAGTGTAAGAACGAGGAAAACAAATTAATATTTTTACTATTATAATGTAAAATAATATGCTATGGAAAGAATTAGCTTAAAGTATTCCTATTACACACTTTGGATTTTGAAAAGTTATCTTTTTACTTATTGATACAAGAAAGACAAGGGAGCACAAAACAAACACCAAAATCAGTCCACAAGTTCAAAGAGTCGAGGACCCTTTTGACGGCCACACTCGGATTCACAAACAAGAACAACAATACACGAGATAGGGGTGTGTTTCAACACCTAAATAGTCACCATAAACTAATATTATCAACACAAGATGAAGGACACGAAGAACAATAATAATATTATAACAATACTCACGAATTCCACAAGCAAGACACACAACGGTTACAAGATTTCAATGAACAAAAGGATAGATAAATAGACTACATGAAGGAATAAACTTAAGAATCCAAGAACATATTCCACTCTTGGACCCTTAACACTACTCACAATAATTCACCTATCTCTTACGTTGGTACAAGAGGGACCTCGATCTCCCAAGCATCTAACGTTTCCAAGCTTGAATCCAACACGAGCGATTCCACACTCAAGTCGAAAGCCCTAGTTACATTGTTTTTGCCAAGAAGCCTTTCTTACAAGAGAGAGTGTTTCAATGTTGCAACTTTCAATGATCTTCAAAAACTAAGTAGTAAATGACCTAACACATTCTATTTGTAATAGGTTACAAAAATAGTGTGAAATATCCAAAAGACCCCTTAGTAAATTGCTTCACTTTAGGCGCCCTTGGTGTGTAGAATGTGGGCTGTTTTGGAGCCTTTTTAGGCCCTCCTTTGCACTTCATTTGCACACACCAAGTCTCGGGTTCAACATACGCCGTTACAAGTCCATCTACGTGATCGTACTTATATCATTCTCCCCTTCTTGAAAAGAATTCGACCTCGAATTCGTACCTTACAAAATCAAGAGAAGACAAATAAGCACACATCCTCATGACATGAGGGTTTAGGTTAGCAAAATAAATACATCAACATGCCATGCCGGGGGAAACAAATTTAAAGTATATCCATGGGTTCCTTTGTATTAAACATGTAAAGACTAGTACAAATGTTACAAAGGAAATAGCTCGGATAAACATCAAAACAAAATGATCCTAAATCGAGAATAATCCTCTCCCATCCTAAGTTAGCACCGGGATCAAATAGTAGTCGTAACCAAGGGCTTAAGTCTCGGACATTCCTACTTTCCACTATGGTGTCATCCTCAAAATTAGGCATACCCGCTATATCATTATAGAAAATATCACGACCATAAAGAGAGTAGAGAAAGGTGCCACACAAGTCAACTCCAACTAGGGTGTCCTCATGTAAGTACTTACTAATTTCAATTTCATCGTCATTATTATGCTCAACATAGGAAACACATGAAGAAGGAGTAGATAGCATTTTTAGGCATGCAACTCTTTCTCTTTCACGAGAGTAGTCCCTACATAGACATAAACTATCATGGGCAGCAAAGGGATCACACTCAAGAAATAAAAAACAAAGGTCGAGACAACTCATACCATACTCTAAGATGGCCCCGGGGTCAAATGGGAGAAGTAGCCATGGGCATGGGTTTCGGTCATACTCCATTTCAAAAGGGTAACCTGCGCTTAGCTTCATACCATCATGGGCAACCAAGGGGTTACGACCATAACCATTTTCACAAGTACAATCACAATTCGGATTTTCTATACTTTCAAACAAATCAAGGTCATCTTCATCCGATTGATTATTTTGCACACCCTCACTAGTTGTTGGGTAACCCGTATACCAACGTAGACTCACCTTGATTTTCCCAAGGGTCCACTAGTGTGTGAGTACTCTTGTTAATTGGTAATGAAACCTTGTTTAAGTTATAAGGGCTCGCACTAGATGGACATAAATCATTCTTACAAGAAGAATCAATTTCGTCATCTAAAGGATCAACTAGTGCTTGCATACTTACAACAAGAGTGTGGTCTTCACGTGACCTAATATCTCCAAGAGTATCACCATAGGGAGACTCAAACACCTCTACTCTAGGTAAATCCGCAACTACATCCAATTAGCTACTACTAGCCACATCATAACATTCTAAGCTTATAGGAGTGTAGGGGATAACGTTTTTACCTTATAGCTCACACAAGCTATGGCCTTCCTCTTGACGTGTGTCCGGGCAGCCCACTTGCTCCCTTTGATCTACCATACGATCCAACCTTTGTCATAGCTAGGTCTCGGGACATAGTGTCAAGGTAGGCCAAAAGGACATTAGTGGCATTGTTGTCTATGGGTTGAGAGGTTGAAGCCGTGGGTTCCCTTGTAATTATACCTAAAAAAAAATAATAAGCCTACAAAACAAAAACAAGTTAGTTCGAAACAACCTCACCACTCTCACACACTTGATCGTCTCACACTTGGTTTCACAAGTATTGAAAGCCGGCTTGTACTTCGCGAGTGATTGAGGGTTGAGTCTACTCTTGTCCGGAATAGATTTTCGTTTGAGTTGACTCAAAGAAAATTTGTTTACGGACTTGAATCAACAAGATACAACGAATTCACAAAAGAGAAAAACATACAACAAACGCTTAACACGAATGAACGAACACAAAGACTAACTAACAATCTAGTAGATGAATACTAGTTTGCCAATTAGTATTGGAACCAATGAAATTGAAACTAAGGAACAACAAACGAAAATTACAAAATCTGAAATTTGAGCCAAAATTTAATGCGTGAACTGTAACTTAATGACGTGACAGTCACGTATTGGTTGCGGTCTTTCTAACGAATTGTTATTCTCAAATGTCCATGTCTTGATCAAAAAAAATAATTTGGATTGGTGAAATTTTATTTTAGAAGGGAAAAAAATAAGTTTTGGAGCCTTTTTCAATTTTCAAGACTGGACTTTTTCTTGTAATTCTCCTTAAAACATGATTCCTTAAATTATGGAAAAGTGTTGGAAAGTGGTTTAGACTTGATTGATAAGTCTTGGTTGATTGTAGTGTCTTTCAAGACTAACAAATAATACACCCTTTTCCTTCTAACTTTTTGGATTTAGCATTCACTTTATCTTCAACAATATTCAATGAAGATGATGATGAACATAAAGAACAACAACAACAACATGAACTACAACAATAATCTCCAAGAACGCCAATAATTTTTCACACGGCCAACCCCACAACAACAATGTCTCACACGACCAAGACTACAACACTTCAACAAAATATTTTTAGGCCACCAATTTATAACAACATTCACGTACAAGCTTAAAAATAACAATTTCAACGTCCACAACAATCAACAATGTCACCAATACAAAGGTGAAGCCATAACAACAATACCAACACAATCGACCAAGTTATGTTCACAATAACAAGATCAACATTTCAAGCTCAAATTTAGATTTAGACTCAAGAGTGTTAGAGATGAATAAAACTAACACTAGAAACAACAAAACAAGTAAAAATCTCGGTCAAGACACAATAATAACATAATTTTCGGTCAAGAACACAAACACGGACAAAATTGCTTCTTTTTTATTTTTCAGTTTTCTAACACTTTTTTTTTAAATTTTTCTAACAAGCAAGCTCAAGATCAAGTCATGCTTTGATACCAAATGATACAAGAAATACAAGGGAGTACGAAACAAACACCAAAATCAGTCCACAAGTTTAAAGAGTCGAGGACCCTTTTGATGACCACACTCGGATTCACAAATAAGAACAACAATACACGAGATAGGGGTGTGTTTCAACACCTAAACAGCCACCACAAACTAATATTATCAACATAAGATAAAGGGCATGAAGAACAATAATAATATTATAACAATACTGACAGGTTCAACAAGAAAGACACAAAACGGTTACAAGATTACAATGACCAAAAGGATAGATAGACTACATGAAGGAATAATCTTAAGAAGCCAAGAACATATTCCACTCTTGGACCCTTAACACTACTCACAACAATTCACCTATCTCTTATGTTGGTATAAGAGGGACCTCGATCTCCGAAGCATCTAATGTTTCCAAGCTTGAATCCAACACGAGTGATTCCACACTCAAGTTGAAAACCCTAGTTACATTGTTTCGGCCAAGAGGCCTTTCTCACAAGAGAGAGTATTTCAATGTTACAACTTTCAATAATCTTCAAAAACTAAGTAGTAGATGACCTAACATATTCTATTTATAGTAGGTTACAAAAATAGTGTGAAATGTCCAAAAGACCTCTTTGTCAATTGCTTCACTTTAGGCGCCCTTGGTGTGTAGAATGTGGGCTGTTTTGGAACTTTTTTAGGCCCTCCTTTGTACTTCATTTGCACACACCAAGTCTCGGGTCCAACATACGCCCTCATAAGTCCCTCTACGTGATCGTACTTGTATCACTTATCTTCACATATCTCTTAAATGTTTAAGTTAGAACACATTAAAAAGTAGCAATATGAACAATTTATTAAGAATTCACGTGCTCGATTGAAACAAATCATAATTCGAATGTTTCAATAAAATTTATCGACAAATTTAAAGAGTTGTCGACCTATTTCGTCAATATATTATATTATTGTATCTCCTCTAACATCTCTGTATGCTACTCAATCATATCTATCAATTTATTTAATTTAACTTAAGATTCATAATTTCATTGCAACGTGATCAAGAAAAGTGAGAGGCATTAGTAGTCGAAAAAAATAACAACATAAAATTTAACCTTTTAGGATGAACATCACTATAAGTGATTGTGTAAGATGCAGTCATAGTTGTCACTAAGAAGAAACAAAGAGGTGCAATATTAGAAATATTCTATCCGTTTTCAAATTTCAAAACAAAAATAATTATTTTTTATTGTAATTTTATCATATATCTTTTAAATATTTTGAATTCTCAATAATTGAAATATCTCAATCAGTTTAAGAAATTGCCCATGTATTAAGACAATAAATCAACTTTTCTATCTACAATTAAAATACACATCTGTGTCTATCTCCAAATTAATAACGGCAAGCTATATTATTTATCCCATTCAATTCCATATGGAAAATACTATTAACGTGCCAATCACGTTTTCCTTCAGATATTACTTAAAGGAAGATCAAACTGACTTACAAAGTTGCTACTCACAAAATTTTTGAAAGAAATATTTCAATCATTCACTTACCACAATTTATAGCACTAAACAGTCCAAAACCTTTATAATTGTGAGTAAAGCAAACGAAAAGAGATTAAAACCTTTATAATTTGAGGTATGTTGTCAAGAAGGCGTGAAACCCTAATAATATCTTTGACACAACATGAAACTGGTCCTCTTCGAAGCTACTATCGTTGGTCGTCGGAGTTGTCATCAATATATTGTGTTTGTGTGAAAACCCATACAACAATTAGAATGAGGGAACCAAGCTGCATAGGTTTGAACAATCAAAAAACTTTGTATTCTCTTTTTTTCATTGTTGGCATTTTTCGTCTTCTTCTCCAAAAAAAATAGTGTTGCATGGGTCGTGTACACATACCTTCAAATTCTTTGTTAATCAACACAAAGCCTCAATCACGCACTATACATGAATCTTCCTTCACCTGCTCAAGAATATTAAAAGAAACATAATAAATCATATATATGTTCATATATTATTTGGAGAAGATAAGAATATCTAATAACTTTATAAAACAATCAAACATAAATTATTGATGAGGAAAATTAACTAAGAACGAAGCAACGCGAGACAAAGAAGAGCATATATTTTTGTGATGTATCTTCTACTAAAAAAGAAATAATAAAGACTCATAAAAATCTTATGGATTACAAATCTTATAAGGAGTCTATTTGATCATACGATGAAGAAGCTTATTTACCATAAATGTAAAAATTTAACTATAATAGAATTTGCTACTACGATGAAGGAGCCTAATTTTTTGGACATATTGGAAAGTTTAAGGAGAAAAAAATACCTTAAATAAAAATTACCAGAAATTTAGAAATTTAATTACAATAAGAAAACTTTCTCTATTTAATTTTGAATATATTTATTATAGTTAGTAATGTTTTAATAATGTAAGTAAAAAAAACTGAAAACACGATTTTATTTAAAGCGGAGACTTTTAATGATGGACAAAAAGTTCAAATCACTTTTTTAAGTGTCTTCCCTCTTTTAATATATTATAGATATAGATAGATATTTTTAACTATTAAATTTTTGAATTCATTCAATGTTTTGAAGACACAATAGGTATTACTTTATTATTAATGCCAAATCTTCTGTTTTACTAAATTTTGGTGTGGGGAAGGAAAAATGAGGAAGGATGAAAAACGGAATCTTCACCGATAAGATAAAAATTTAAATAGTCTTTTTTATAATATAACAAGATAAATTACTTAAGCTACTAAGATCATTTATTTTTTCCAAAAAAAAAATCACATACTTATATTATTTAAGACCTTAAATTACAATATATAAATAGACTTTTTTTATTTACAAATCTAGATTTTATTTACAAAATATTATAAATTAAATAAAAATAAGTTTTGTTACTGGGCAAAATTTCCAGATGGATGATGTTCGTTTATTTTTTGGGAGTTATTTTAGGCGAATAGAGACTTTTCCTACTCCTATATTAATTTATTTAATTTTGTAAAACTTATTCCAAATCTCTCTCTCCCTCCCTCTCTCTTCTCTTTCTTCTCATCTATCTCTTTCTTTCATTTTCGTTATGTATTACACTCGATAGATCAATCAAACTCTTATTTAAACTACAAATTTTATATTTTTCTTTATAATTTTTTATTTGTATTGTCGGTTCAAAAGATTTTCAAACCAACTTATTTGTTTAACTTTTTTTGTTTGTTGTTTTTATCGACTATGCGAAAAATGAAATAATTTATTAATGCATTGAGTTTTTTTCTTGATGGTGATTTTGTATATACAATGGTTCCTTTCTTTCTATTGTAACTTCGCCTTTTCGGTGATTTCTTCGAATCTTGTGACAACATGATTTCTTCCAACACATGTTTTGGTATATCTCATGTACTTTTTTGAAGAAGAGGTTCAACCGAAATTGTATACGTATCTTGAAATTTTTTATTCCATCAAATATAACCAACAAATAAATTCAACTAACAAATAAGTATACTTGTATATAACATTTATTATACAACCACCAAAAAACACATTTTTTCATAGAAAATGCACTTAATCAAAACAAAAACTGATTTTTTACATATTACACACTATTACTACGAGATATGTACCATAATCTATACATGGATATCATAATACAACCATAATCTATCTTGTGATGATCTTCTCTTAGGGCACCTTAGGGAGCCTGCAACCAAAAGATGGGGGTGACTAAATCGTTTAGAGATAACCAGATGAAATTATTATTAGTAGTAAATAACTATTAACCGATAATTCGATGCCATGATCTGGGTTGACCCCTTGATCTCCCCAGCCATATCTTTGTATCATTTTATACAAAAAATATGCAAAAATAGCAACTACAACGATTAGTAGCGCTATTGATTGGGGAGTTTTGAGGGAGAAATAGTTGTCTTTCGTGTACGGTGAAAATCTATTTTTTTAAGCAATATATATATATGTAAAAGAAGAGAAACGTTTAAAGTCTAATAATAATAACATTAATTATAATAAAGTAATTGTACCATATACCTTAATCTGTAGATTATAAACCGCATCAATTTCTCCAACGTAAGTTTTTTTTTTTTTTTTGAAAGTGTGAGTTTAGAGTTTAAGAGAGAATAAGAAGAAAAGAGTACGTGAGCTTAAAGAGATTTTTAAAGGGAGCCTTTTATAGGGATAATTTTGAAAATATTGATACATTTGGTGATGTGCTTTGGGGATGCTCGTGGTATAAATATTTTGCATTGCTCTTAAGTTGTTTCTACGTACGTGTGTCATATTTCACAGTAAAATATATAGGCTTTAGTGTCATATTTGATCTCTACGTGTGTTTTCCGTGCATCTTGTGCGTCACACGTGCATATTGTGCGCTACACGTGCATCAAGCAGTTATATTTTTGGGCTTCTTGGCTATTTTCATTTGTACTGAACTAATTGAGATTAATAAGTCATTTTATATTTTGAGTTGAACATTCACCATCATCAATTTAATACTGATGAAAAAAATATTGTCATCGTCAACTGAATTTTTTTTGTAAATTTCGTAAGTTCTGATGAAATCTATGTTCAGACTGTTACAATGGCAATTTCTAATGTTGTTGTAGCTTCCTCTTGTAGACTTGTAATTGTTTTGTCTTGTTACAATTTATAGGACTCGTGGGAGATTACTCTTTCTCGACGACCTAGCCATCTTTTTCTCTATATACATGTTTCTTTGATGGTAAAGTGATGATGAAAAATTATATTAGTAGTTGGGTTTAACGGATTAGATGAGTTGGGAGTAATATTGGATGGATACAAGAATTAAATTGAGAAATTTTTGGGATAAAAATAGACAGTAACGCGTATGATTATTAGACATTAAATATAACTATCAATAGAGTAGTAATTAGCAATACTTAGATTTGTCTACTCTCAACAGGTCCATCACATACAACAAAACAAGATGACTTTGAACCAGATTAAAGTTGTTCAAATGAAATTCAGTTCATATAAAGATTTTCAGTACGTGTAGTTGTTCTATCTACTTCAATCGTCTTTTTTTTTATATGTTCAAAATTATTATGCTCTTACAATAAACATCATAACCAGAGTTCGTAATGGGAAAATAGTTTGAGCCCGTGGGAGGTTCAAGTACAGCCGGTGGACTATATACAACGTCACCCCACCCAACATTTGTAGTAAAACTTTGCAATCTAGTAAAAAACCTCTGAGGCGCAAAATCAATTTGTTCATGATTTTCTTCCATTAAAAGCCAAAAAATTTCATTGACAAGATGCTTAATTTTGAAGATAATCAATGTTAGTATTTATGTGCTTCTACAATTGCAATCTCTATACTTGTTCAGATATAATAAAAAAAGTTACTCAAAAGACTTAAAGTGTATAAGATATACCCTTTCGATGTACATTGTGTCATGTCATATCCTCCCTCCACGTTGCGAAAGAGTGTGCTCGTATGGCATATCAAGAGGTATCTTATAGTTCACTTGTATAAACTCAGGACATAATGTATTGAAACAATGAACTTTACTAGCCTTAGAAACATAAAAACATATAAAAGTATCGCATATGAACTCTTGAAAATAGAGGAGAATAGAAAAATCATCATAAGTGCAGGACAATTTTACCTGAAAATATATGAAAAGCCTAGTTTTAGTATCTCATATAATGTTGGATTCACCTAGAATATGAAACAAGAGTATTATAAAAATGAGTTATATCAGCAACCATGAAATAAAAAATAAGCGAGTTTAAGATAAAGTTTCTAATTGACCTCTTATAGATAAATTTTCTATAAAACAATTAAATATAGACAAAAAGGTAATTAAGTTAAACTTACTCGAGAAAATTGATGAAAAAGGTGTTTTAAGTTCTGAATGAAGGATTGGTGACATTGTCCAACTTAAAGGGTCAAACATAATTAGGAAACTTGATTAAGTTAATTGTGGACTTGATTAATATTTTCAAAACTTTTTAATCTTTACAAAAATACAAATCAAACCAACCCACATCCCTCTTCAATCCAAATCATCGATTGTCACTCGACAACTTCTCTCAACCAAGAGTTCTGCAAATTTCTCCTTTCAATCCCCGGCGACTTCAACCTCCAATGAAAAATAGTTGGGCTTCAAGTTCCTTTTCCACTTCAACCTTCAATCGACATGACAACTTTGCTCTTCGGCCACAACAACTTCGAATTTTTTATCGTTCCTTTTCTTCTTTCATAGGTAAAAAATTATGACCTTTTTAGTTTTGAAGAAAACGAGGAACTTAAGCCAACTTCTCTTATAGTATTGGTTAACAATTTCAATATTTGTTGCTTTAATTTGAATTGCGGTCTGAATAAAACTCTAATTTCTAGTATTTCTTCTCTTTTCTTTTCGAAGTGAATTGTGATTTTTTGTTGTTTGTTGCATTTTTTTGAAGTTTGATTTTTGTTGTTTGTGTTTATACAAACAAAACAACGATTTTGGTGTTTTTTGTGTTGCGCCCGTTGCTGGGTTGATTCGTTTTGTTCTTGTTCTTGGTAAAAATGGTGATATTGTTGTTTTTCTGTTGAACAAAATCGTGCTACTATTTTTTTCTCCAACAGATTATCCATCTGGTGCAACATATTAACCATCTTATGCAATAGATTTATCATATGATGCAACAGATCAACTATCTGATGCAATAACAGATTAAACATCTGATGCAATTGATTCACCATTTGATGCAACAAATTAATATTATGATGCAACAGAGGAACCATCAGATAAAAAATCTGATGCAACAGATTTAGCATATGATGCAATAGTTTAACTATCTGATGCAACAAATTAACCATATGTTACAACAGATTAACCATATGTTACAACAGATTAACCATCTGATGCAACAAATCTACTATTGAATGCAACAGAGGAACCATCGAATTAAAAATCTGATGTAATAGATTAACCATCTGATGCAACGGAGGAACCATCGGATTAAAGATCTGATGCAATAGATGAACCTCCTGTTAGATAAAATCCTATCAACTCTTCCAACAGCACATGTCCAAGGCTTGATTTTTTGAAATGATCATTCATCTGCCGCGATAGCCGACCCTTCTGTTGAAAGAAATCTAAACAATATTGACAGTTGATAACTGTTCCAACAGATCACTCATGTTGCAACATATGTGTGACCTGTTGAACAGACCATTCATCTTTCTCAACAGATGAGTGATATGTTTTGTATTATTGCAATAGATTACTCAACACCGTTACTGCAGGTTAGTTAATTATTCTGATAAATCACTCATATGTTGCAACAAATGTGTGATCTATTGCACAGACCATTCATCTTTCTTAACAGATGAGTGATATATTTTGTATTGTCACAACAGATTACTCAGCCATTGCTACAAGTTATTGAACTGTTCTAACAAATCACTCATATATTGCAACAGATGATGTTGCAATAGATGTAAGATCTGCTACACAGGCCATTCATTAATATCAATAGATGAGTGATATGTTTTATATTATTGCAACAGATTACTCATCCATTGTAATAGGTTACAGATCACTCATATATTACAACAGATGTATGATCGGTTGCACAGACCATTCATCTATCTTAAAAATTGAGTGATACATTTCGTATTATTATAACAGATTAGTCGTCCACTGCAACAGGTTGATTATATGTTGCAACAGATATACTATCTAGTGCAACAGATCAATGATCTATTGAAACTATTATTTTACTATTTTTCTTGTTAGATTTACTATTATCCTTTTTAATGATGCATTAATCAACAATAATATATTTTTTATGTTCCTGTTAATTTTAGATAATATGGCTCCCAAAAGAATAAAAATCGAATCAAGTCCAAGTAAAGAAACAAGTGAAGCAGCTAGGCTACATCCACCACTCTATGAGCTTGCTTTACAAGCGTTATCTCAATCAGGAGCAGAATATGATGAACACAGGGAGGACGAATGTTTCAAAAGAGATGATCCAAATACTAATAGCCTTTCCATCGAAGAGTTGGTCAAAACCTTTAGCATTGATCGTTATCCCGTGAGAATGCAATGCGATGGTGCTACAGATTTAATGGGTGATTTCGTGGTTAATTCAGTCATGGAAAAATCTTTCGACGCCTTCAGAAAAATACTTCGAGAATAAAAATTGGATGCTTATTTCAGGGACAACTGCTTTGGAAAATATCTTGATTTGCTGAAGGGCAAAAATGCTCGTTTCCAAATGAAAATGATATATGAACTTCTCAAACATAGGTTTATGTATGAAAACAAAGATAAGATGGATGAGGTGTGGATAAATTACGGTGGCATGCCTGTTTATTTTGGTTGGAAGGAGTTTGTCATATTTACTGGACTAAAATGTTATCCTCCTTCTCCTTCTCAAGTTATACCTATTCTAACCCAAAAAAATACCCCGCACACTCAAAAAAAAGGTTAAGGCAAGTTGTGTGATCGTGATGACCTGGTGCCCATTGTTGGTTCAAAAACAAAAATTTGATAGAAGCGTTGAAAGGTAAAGGACTTTTAGAGAAGCACAAGTAATCATTGTGCTTGGTTTGATTTGTACATAATATTCTTTGGGCGAGAGACGTTAACAACATAAGCGTTGGTTTAATAAAGCTCTCCAAGGATCTTGAGGTATTTAATAGTTTTTCTTGGGGTTACGAAAGCTTCAAAATAACTGTCAAATATTTGTTGACTCCGTTAGTGCCAAAGACAGTCAACTTATATGATTTTTCATGGGCTTTCATGGTAAATGTTTCTTTCTTTTATTATGATATCATTCATTTTTTTTTTACACAATAATGATTTTGATTTATTGGCGTTATTTTATAGACTTGGGCGTTTGAAGCCATTCTTTATTTGAGAGAACAAGTGAACTACGAGGAAGAAGTTTTCTGTCCAAGAATCTTGAGATGGTTGTCGGTCAAAACTGATAAAAATACAAAATTTCTTGATCTCTTTAACTCCCGAAAGGATGCAGTAAGTATAATTATAATTAAGTTTTTATTTTAATTAATAATTTTTTTAAATGGTCTAATCATTATTCTAATATATGTAATGATTTATGTTAGATTGTGCATCCGTCGCTAGTTTCGACTAATCGAGAGTTAAAAATGTCATTTTTTCTTACTTTACG
The DNA here is from genome assembly GCA_030864225.1 of Capsicum baccatum var. pendulum. Lineage (NCBI taxonomy): Eukaryota > Viridiplantae > Streptophyta > Magnoliopsida > Solanales > Solanaceae > Capsicum > Capsicum baccatum. The sequence continues at coordinate 247,415,261 of CM061556.1, forward strand.
ATCTGTGCAAACTTTGTCGGACCCTAAGATCATTGACAGAATAAGAATGGAATTATTTGGAGCAACAATCATTACAAGAAAAATAATTTTGGAGGCTGGGCTTGTTATTGTTGATGGTCTTAGTGGAGATGAAGCTATTGGTGGTGGTAATAGTGCTACTGTTGGTGCTAATGATGCTCCTCTTACAATATTTAAAATAAACCATTAGGAGTGATATACTTGTTATACATATTTTGTCTCTCCCAGCGAATGTTCTGCATGTAAATGTCAAAACTGCAAGGCGAAACATGATGTAGTGATTAATGCTATTAATGCATGAACTGCTTCTGTAAAGGAATTGACATCTAAGAGGGGTGTCATTCCATCAAAGAGGATTTTATATCCATCTACTCCATTAGAGATTAAGGCTAAGAGGAGAAGGAAAGTGATTTCCAAGTCATTATCAAGCATCCAAAAAAAAAAATTGCAACTCCTCTATCCGTGTGTTGCACTGAACAGTGTACAATGTTCAAAAGAGAGCAGCACGAGCTGAAGAAGGTGAATATATATGTCTGTTCCAACTAACAAACAGACATATCTATTTCAATAGGTGACTCATCTGCTGAAAATTATCAAACAGATATATAGATCTATTGCAACAATTGACTAACTTGTTGCACCAGATAAAGTATTTGTTGCGACATATGTCTCGTCTGTTTTAACAAATCAAACAGCTTTTGTACCACTTTTATTTGTACCAACAGATGACCTATCTGCTACAAAAGATGAATTATATGTTGCAACAGATAGTTCATCCATTGGAAATTATCATACAGGTCTTTCTCATGTAGAAATGTATCCCAACAGTTGATTCATTGTTGCAGTAGAAATATATCTGTTTAGGATAATTTAAAACAGGAGGAAGACATGTTTGATTTGTTAGAACAGATGAGTTATTCTTTTCCGTTTTGTTGTATCTCTGTGATTAGCATTGACCAATAGCTTTCCAGGTGGATGTAGAAGATACTGCTGAACAACATTGACAATATGTTACTCTTTTTATGAAAATACGAAGAACAGAAAGTGCGAAAACCATATTGAGAAGATCTTTATAGCTTGAGTCTGTCAAAGTAATAACCTCACCCCTCCTTAAGAATCCTTGGCATCAATACTGAAATTGTTGATGTATTTGTTGAGATCTGTACCCATGATAATATTTTTATATTTTATTTATTCGTTGATTTATTTCAGCTAATTTCTGAAGGCTTCGATTTATTTTATTTTATCTATGAATTTTAATTTTTTTCTTAGATTTGAACTTATTAATTGAAATGGAATACTAGATTCAAATATTGCAACAAATAATGTATATGTTGCAACAGGCGACACATCTGTTGGAAAATATCAAACAGATTTAGACATAAGTTGCAACAGGTAGCTAGTCTTCCCATTGTTGCAATAGATAGACTTAGATAGAAACATCAATGTAATGCAACAGATGACCAATCTATTACAACAGATAAACTATATGTCAAAATAGGTAGAATATCTATTACAATGGATGGAGAATCTATTGCATTATAAAAATTCAACTTTCATTGGACATAAAAGATTGCCACTACATGTAAAAGAGTGAAAGTGAATTGAAATAAAAAAGGCAAAATCCATCAACAGCGTTCAGTTCAAACATTTAAAATAAAATAGGCATCAAGTAGATAGTGTCCATTTTAAACACGTAAAATAAAATAGGCATCAAATGTGTCAGTTTGACACTTTTTGCCCTGTTGGATACTTGCATGTAATTCATGCAGTCAAGGCTCATTGAACTCCCATTTTTGCTGACTTGGCGTCTGATTTGGCCCCCAACGGTAATTTTTCCCCCATTGTCTTATATATTCATATTCTTCCTAAAATTTAATCCTAAATTCCAAATTATTCTTCTTCATCATCATTTTCTTGTCTATCCAAATTCTTTAAATTATTTGCATTTGGTCTTTCTTTTCTTTCTTCATTATTTTTTTTATTTTTTCCAACTGAGCTTGACAATGTCGAGCTTATCTTCCACTGTTTTTTTATGATAAAGATTTTTGATATTGTAAGTGCGGTCATGAAGCTCTATTAAAGACTTATTGGACTCAACAAAATTCAGGTCGTAGGTTTTTTACTTGTAAGATTTCAAAGGTAATATTTTTTTAATTTAATTAGTTGATTAATTATTGACTTGTACTTATTTTGTAATTTTGTTCTTGTTTTTATAGAAATTGAGTGGATGCGATTACTTTGATTGGTATGAAGAACGATACCCTTCACAAGAAAATCGTATAATCTGAGGTTTGTTGAAGAAAGTCAAGGCTTCTGAAGAGAAACAAAATCGATCAAAAAGATACTACATTTTTGTCGTTATTTCTACTGATTTGGTGTTGCTGGGCACATGGATATTCAAGCCTAATTGCTGAAATTTTCATGGTGGTGTATTTTCTATTGGTTTGGTGTTATCGAGCACATGGATATTCAAGCGTAATTGTTGGAAAATATAAAACAGATTTAGGCATATATTATAAAATTTAGGTCATCTGTTGAAAATTATCAAACAGGTCTTTCCACTGTTGCAATAGATTAGACTTAGATTAGATTATATAGAAATAACATCGGCATAATGCAACACATAATCAACTTGTTGCAACAGATAAACTATCTACCAAAACAGATAGAATATATTTTACAACAGATTGACAATCTATTGCATTATAAAAAACTCAACTTTCATAAAAAAAAAATTATTGCCACTACATGTACATGTAATTTAAAGTAAAGTGAAGTGTGACTTGAAATAAAAAATTGTTATTTTAGAGGCTCTTCTATATGCACAAGCTCCAAGTGTCTAGTTAGTACCCCATAAGCCCAGACCTCTTGCAGGTTTGCCACAGTTTTGTCGCACAAAAAGGTCGTTGGCTCGGTTATTTTTGTGTCGGTCAGCAGACATTCGATGTGCGCAAGTGCGTGCGAGCTGCACGCGAAATCGGTATCATTTTTTGAAAGGTTCATGCCCTTGTTTCGACCTTTAAAATCCCATGATTTCTTCATCAACACTTCCTCTGGCAAATGATTCATCAATTTACTCTCCCTCAACAAGATGGGAAACAGCTTCATTAGTGGTTGCACATGGATAAAAAGAACGATCTCATCGATGGCAGGTTCGTTGCAGTCATAAACTTTAATCTTTCCCTCCTCAAGTAGTATCTCAATAGCCCGATAATGTACCTCGTCCATGCTCATGACTGCAAAAATTCACTTTTCCTCAGTCCAACTCTTATCGTGTGGATTTGGCTTCTCTCCTCTAACATAGTTTATCATTTCTTCTTCATTTGCACAACTACCACTATCTATCACCAAAGTGAACACACTCCCCTTTAAAAGGCATTTAGTATAAAATAGATTTTCCCTTTGACTAGGGTCATCTATTGTCTTACTAATCATGACGCACCTAACAACAAAGTTTGGATCCACACACTCCTCTTCTTGTGGATAAACATTTTCACCATCATCATCACCATCATCATATGGCCTATTTTTTGGTTTTCTCTCCATCTTGAGGCTCGGCCTCATTCTTTTTTTTTTTAAGACCTACCTCTTCACCAAGGTAATACAATCTCCCTTCCCTTAGGACCACATTGCATCAGTTTGAACATTCATTGGCTTTATGTCCCCAACTTTGGCACTTGAAACATTGGAACCCTTTAGGATTAGGATACGTGTAAGCTTTTTGCCTTGGAGGAAATTTTGGGACTATTTTGGGCTCGGGCAGCCTTATAGTGGCGTGTTGGTCCTTGTTTTTGGGCCAAACCAAAGAGGATTGTCCCATCTCCTTGTTCCTAGGCCAACCCGAGGTTGATTGTCCCCTTGCCTTGAACGACGACCTCTCTTTAAGTTCCCTTTCAATCTCGATAGCCGCTTGGAAAATACCTTCAACGGTATCAAACTTGTGAAGTATCAAATGAGTGGAGATCTTTTTTTTCAACCCCCACTTAAACCGGATGATGTCATGACTAATTTGCTCCCCACGATGATCAAGCTTCAACATGAGTTGTTGAAACTCATCATAATATATCATCACACTTTTGTTACCTTAACGCAAGTTGTACAATCTAGCAAGCAACTCATGTCCATAGCTCTCGATAAGGTACCGTCGTCTCATTAGGTATCACAATCGATACCAAGGTAGTGGCTGCCCATCAACTAATTCATTACAAACCGCTTGATGTACTCCCACCAAGTGTTAGCATAACCCTCAAAATGAGCTAAGGCATAACAAATTTTCTTTTCTTCCGAGATAGAATTAACTTGGAATACTTTGTCATAAGCCGATTCCCAAGATAAGTAGACCTCGGGGGTCACTTTCACCTTTAAAGATTGGTAGGATCAACTTGATGGTGTTGATGTCCATGTCTCTCTCTTGTTGTCAATTTTCTCTTTCTCCATACTCTTGGTATCTCCTTGGATCCACACGACCCCTTCTCATCTCCTCTTTCCTCATGTAAGCATCGTCAAAGGCTCCATACCCTTCATACTTTTCTCTACCATATTCCTCAAAGTGGATGGGACAGTTTTGGACATTTGGGACTTGATTTGGAGGAATCAAATTTTGTGGAGGTGGTGGTCTTTGGCTTAGTGGAGATTGGAAGGGAGGGTTTGGATTTAGTGGATATATTTGACGTCTAAGTCCCTCTTATGGGACTTGAGGAGTTTTGGAATGTGTTGGCCTATTGGAGTCACGGGTTGGAGGGATATGAGAGGTTTGGCTTGCGACATTTAGTAAAGCTAGTGGTGGATTTAGAATTTGGTGCCATATTTTGGGAGTAACGGTGGCGGAGAAAGTTCTATCATGTCCATTTGAAGAAACATGTTGAGGAGTAGAAGGGTGAGAGTTCATTTAACTCTCCACTTGTTTTAATCTCCCACTAATATTCGACACATCTCCCTTATTGTGGTCAAATCTCCTCTCACGGATCTAATTTCCGTATTCAACCTTTTAAGAGTTTGGGTCATAGCCTCAAGAGTGACCCTCATAGTTTCAATAGCATTGGAATCCACGGTTTGATACGTGGTTCCCTTCATTGCCAAGGTATCACCTACAAAATCAACAAACAAGTTAGTGTAGCTCTCTCCTCACTCACACTTTAGTTCCACAAGTGTTGTAGATTGGCTAGTAACCCATGAATCCTTAAAGTATAAGTAGGCTCTTGTCCGGAGTGGATTCTTGTTTGAAGACTCAAAGAATTCTTGTCGTACTAGAATCAAGAATTTTTCAACGTGTTCAAACGACAAAAGCTCACAAGCAAATGATGACACGAACTTAAGGTTTCAAAGGACTAAGTAACAAGCTAGTAGGAATGTACTAGTTTGTTAGTTAGTTCTCGGAACAACTAAGGGAAACCAAGAATCAACAATTAGAAACTAAGAAAAATCCAAATTTGAGCTTAATCTTGGCGTGAACAGTGTTTTAGGGTGATGTGGCAGCTTACAATTGGTCACAACCCACACAATTTGTTCATTAATCTTTACATAATTTTTTTTGTAATGGACGACTTGATATTGGAGGGAAAGTAAAGTCTTGTAACCTTTCAACTTTTCAAGCTCAAAGGTGAGATTTGACTTTACTAGTCCCACAAGACAAAGTCCCTTATTTTAAGGAAAAGTGGTTGTCAAGTCTAGAAAGTAATGTTGGCAAGTCTTCTCACAAACAACTTTACAACTTTGTCTTACAACTTTTTGGATCTATTTTACTCTTTATAGTAGTTATGACATGGGATGAAGAGAAGATCAAGAAGAACACAACAAAAACACTTTCAAGAACACAACAACAACATACCAACAATGGCCACTTCAACATCCAAACACAAGCCAAAACACACTGCCAACTTTAAATTTTTACAATAAGTCACTTATCATTAAACTCAACTTTAGATTTAGACACCCTTTGTGTTGATGAGAAAGAAACCAACACAAGAAACAACTATACAAACAAAAACTTTTGTAGATATAACAACCAACTCTCGTCCAAGACTACTTCATATGACAAGAAGCCCTCGACCAAGGTTTACAACACACGTTTGGTAAGCACTTCCCAAGATTGGTTTTGTGAGGACAAAACCAAGCCTTGAGCTTTGATACCAAGTGATACAAGATTAAGCTCACAACACAAGAAACAAAAAACAACAAGAACAATAAGATGTCAATAACAAGGTACTAGTGAATCGAAGTAGGCCACACACAACTTCACTAAACTTCAAGATTACAACAACAACAAGATTATAAGAGTACAAGATTGCAACAAATTGTAGTGAATCAAAATTGGCCCCACACGACTTCACTACTTCAAGATACAAACAACAATGTCACAGATTACAAAAGAAGGATAGATAACTTGACATACAACATCCAAGAATCTAAGAACCCTAACAACATGAAAAGGACCTAAAGGATGTTAACACCAAGTTCTTAATTGGACCAAGAGGAACTCTATGACCCTCAAGATCCTAGTTTCTAACCAAGATACAACACAAGTATCACTCTACTTGTGAGTTTCGGGTTTGGGGCTTCTCTAATGGAAGAGAGAAGTTTCAAAATATTACAAGTGTTTTGTTGTCTCAAATATCATGAATGAACTAAGTCAAAATAACCCTAATACTATCGATTTATATTACACCACAAGTGAGAGAACAATGACATCCTACCCTTGCCAAGGGGTGGCCTTGGAGTGTAAGTTTATTACACTTCAAGGCTCCTCTTCACACTTAAAAATATTTAAAACATTGGATGACTCAAGTACCAACTCACACATGGCAATTTGCATGAACATAGCTTGGAGTTTTTGTAACTCCCGAGCTTGGTTACGTGTGAATGATCGTGAATTTGTTGGACAGCTTGGTACACCCGTATCAAGGTTACTCATTTATTGCAACAGATGACCCATCTATTCGATTCATGTTACGGCACTATAGAACCATAAACATGAATCCAATATATAAGTCTTCCGTTGAAACAGATCTATTTAAACAGATGGCTTTTATGTTGTATTCATGTTCGCGTGCTATCTATTATTGAAAAAACAACACAATAGCAGTTACCCAGATAACAAATTCAACTAAAAATCATAATTTGACTTACCAAAGTCTCTTATGAAGTAATGCCAAAGTGGAAAGTGATGTACGAAACAAAATTTGACCTAAGAAATTGGTCAAATAGCAACAGTAGCGGTAACAACAACAACAACAATAATGGTCTACAAGAAGAAGATGAAGATGATAATGAAGTAGAAAATGATGAATAAAGCAGCAACAATAATGAATAACAAAAATCGCTAAGAGAGAGAAAACAACAATGGATGAGAAGAGAGAGAAAGACGTCTTTTTCCCCTCCGTTTTCCATTATATTAGGTAAATATTTCGATCAAAGTATAAATTTAAAAAGTTTTGGGTTATTCTCAATCTTACCCAACTTTCTTAATCCATAATAAAGTAATTGTCACCTCCACTCAATTATTAAGACTTGTGTCACCTACACTTCATTTTAAAACTCTTTTGTCATCTAAAGCCCAAAATCCTAACTTACTCTCCAACCAACTTGTAAGATATCAATTTCTTTTTGAATTTTTAATCGACAAGCACCATGTTGTTGACCTTCAACGTGAGAATTGTACAAACTACTTTTAATAATAGTGTTTAGCTATAAAAATTCTAAACATAATTTTAAGTTGCATCTTATGAATTTATGATTTAGTTGATAACTTATAGAAGAAGCTTTTAATTTAATTATCTTGATATTGGATGAATAGAAAATACCAATTTAATAAGCTTTAGACTAATTTTAATTGTCTCTTCGTTCACATAGAAATTTACTGAAAATATTTGATTATTTAGTATGAAATTATTTATTCAATAATTGTGTAATTTTTAATATATTTTTTTCCAATATATAGATCACCTGATCAGAACATATTAAATATTACGAAAAAAGGGCCTAAAATATCATTCAACTATGTGAAATGGTGCAAAAATGTCCCCCGTCTTTCTATTGGGCCCAAAATGTCATTCTTGTCTATCTATTGGCCTAAAATGCCCTTTCCATCTACTTATTGAGCTATTTTGCCTTTTATTTAAGAAAAAAATTATATAATACCACAACTTATCTTTATTAAACTACATAAAATCCCTATCATTTTTATTAATATTAACCACATAAATAGTGCACAATAATATTTTTTCGTCATTCTAAATTGATCTGATAAATAAAAAAAAACATAATTAGCCATTTAAAAAAATTATTAAATATACATAGCTGTATTAGTTGGTTGTCAGAAATAACATATAAAATATTTAATTTTATAACAGATTCTAATATATAGAAAAATAATTATATATTAAATTTTTATATTTCTTATTTATTGCCTATTTTTATGGAAGCCTTTGTTCATTCATTTTTTATATACTATCAAAATTTTATGTTTTTCATTTTTACTGCCTGCTTTCACGTTGCCTCCATAAAACTATATGGTATATTTATATCATATAAATTCATGGTATATTTATATATTATACAAACTATATTTATATAATAAAAATACATGATATATTTATACCATAAATATATATTGTATGTTTTGTATATAAAAAATTTATACCATGTAATGCTGAAAATATATATTTATATTTAATAAATAATTTTTTAACAAGAAAAGTACTTCCGACATAATGAGATATGCCATGAATATTTATCTCATAAATGATATCAAAAATATAATAATAATTTGACTTTGACATAAATTATATTTATGCAACAAAAATACATGGTATATCTGTACTTCCAACATAATGATTTTTATTCCATAAATAGTTATCCATACAAATTTATGGTTAACCCATTATATTAGGATTAAAAATGCACGATAATGAAATAATACTAAATGATTAACATACATGAAAACAAAACGAAATATACACGAGCAAATAATAGAATACTTAGTTTATTTTAAAATATTTAAATTTTAAATATAAGAGAGAGTAAGATTTGAAAGCAGGGATTATCTTTTCCACTTTTAATTTCAAGATTGAAAATATATTTCTAAATTAAGGTGAATTGATTATTAGTTATAGCATTAAATTAGAAATTATAATTTTTTTTTATTTTTCAAAGTGGATATATATATAAAAAAAAAGTTATTTTATATATTGAAAAAGTACTACTCCCTCCGTTTAAAATAGAATGACTTACTTTTTTTTTTAATCCGTTTAAAAAAGAATGATCCTTTCCTTTTTTGGCAATCTTTAATTCTAACTTCCATATAACATGTTTAAGACCACAAGATTAAGGAGCATTTTGGTACATTTGACACAACTTTTATTTGAGATCACAAGATTCAAAAGTCTTCTGTATTTTCTTAAACCCCGTGCCAAGTCAAAATACGTCATTTTTTTTAAAACTGAGGGAGTATTATTTATATAATTAAGTTTTAATGATGATCTTTTGATGTAATTTGCCTAAATTAAATGGCAAAATAGGTCCAATAGGTAGATAGAAAAGGTATTTTTGGGCCAATGGGTAGGTGAGAAGAGCATTTTAGGCCCAATAGAAAGACAAAAAGGGCATTTTAGACCCAACAAGTAGATGAAAGATATTTTTGTACATTTTACATAGTTGAAGGGCATTTTAGGCCCTTTTTTGTAAATATTATGATTATTTTTCTTTTTAAAAATACTATTTGTATTGTTTCTCTTGATTCTTGTTACAACCTAGATTTTGAAATTATGGTTGAAGTGCAGAGAAAGGGCATGACTATATTTGAAGCGGTAAAGATATGCAGATTATTGATCAAGAAGAGGTATTGAAGTGACATGGAGTCTGCGAGTCAAATTTTACACTTCTAAGATGAGATTATATCAATTTTTTCAACTTTATGGATTATCAATCACTAATCGATCGACTTTCTGAAGACACCGAGGCACAAGAACATAATCGCATCTTACTTCATAAAGTGGTGAGAATTAAATCGCGTGAGTTCACAATAGAGCATATTATACAAACATTTACAAATTTTTAAATATTGAAGAGCTTTTCGATTATATTCTGGTGCAAAATCTAAACACTACTTGCGTTGTATGTTAAAATATCTTTAATCTTCAACTCTTATGCACGTACTTGCTGAAATTAAAACAAACATGATAAATTTTTAATTTTTTTTAATGTAATCATAAATCTAAAATATACTACGTATTAACTTAAAAATTTAATATGTACATGTGAGTAAATACAAAAATTATTTTAAAAATAAAATTTGCTAGGCAAATATAAGAAGCCATCAATGCATTTCACTATCTTAAATAAATTCTTTAATTTTACATGTTCAAAAAATTTTGTATTCATTTTTATTATTTAAATAAATATCATATTTACTTTAACATTTAAACTCACTAAATGAGGTACGTGCGCGAGAAACTTATAACTAAACTAGTTTCAATATAATATAGTTCTACACAACTAGAAAACTACAAGAAAGTTACATTCTTTTAGTAAAAACATTTGTTGTTTTGTAGGGATTAGTAGTTTCTTCAGGGTATGCCAAGCAAAAAAATTATTTAGGAATGTGGGAGAGTATATTTTAACTTGTTATCATATATGTCCTGTAAAATTCTTTTAAACATTTAAACCTAAATTTAAATACACGTGGCATCATACATCTCATAAGATTGAAGTTAGTTATTTTTGCTTGAATAGTGAGTACATTTAACTGGGCTTCTTATCGGTCAAATTGGGTGGATAATTATGTTTAACATTCAGTTTATTGATTATCAACTTTAAGTATACTAATTCACTAGTCAACCGATAAGATAATAGTTAGTTTGGTATCGAATTAACAATTAGCGAATGGTTATCGAACATTGTAGTGAAATTTTTAAGAGACGCTAAAATACTGAGCGATTAGCAATAAATCTTCCATTTTTTCATTGATTAAATTATTGATATATGGTGTGATTAATCTGTTTATCAATTTTTTAGGTTTGTTGAGTGTCGTTCGTATAATTTTTTAAATGAGTTAGTACATAGAATTAAATGAGTATTTTCTTCTAGACCTAAAACATATGTAGACATACTTTTAAATTAGTGGGTCAACAGAAAAAAAATTAAAAATTAATAGCTTTGAAAATTTTCAGTGTTATATCAACTTTTGCGAAGAACACATTGGGGTTATTTCATTTTTGTCGAGGTACTTCGTGTTATCAAGAATAATATCTTTTGACTTAAGAATTAATTTCAAGTTTCGTTTATGTTTTAGGTAACAATGCACTTTATAAAAGTCACATGTCACATCATTTCTTAAGCTAAGAAGTAAATGGAATAATTTATGAGATTGTAGTTTTTGGGTTTACAAGAAATAATTTATATATTTTGGGGTAAAAGTGTAAATATGATAATTCTTAACAAATTAATGATTTACTAGATAAGAAAATTGAGTAAACCAAATCCACACCAATATACCATTAACTATAAAAATTTAAGAGATAATACATAAATATGATCCTAAACTAGACACCAAATTATAATTTTGACCTTAAACTTTGATAGTACACAAATAGGACTTTTAACTATTCAAAACTTGAATAAATATGACCTCCAATTTTACAACCCCATGCATGAATTTCACTCGCGCCTACATGGAAAGGTAATCCAATCACACGGTGCCACGTCGTTAAAAGGGGTGACTTGGAGAGAGGTCATATTTGTGCAGTTTTGAATACTTAAAGGTCATATTTGTGCACTGTCAAAGTTTTACTTTTTGTGTTAAAACGACGTCGTTTTTTTTGTTTTTTTTGTTTTATTATTATTATTATTATTATTATTTATTTATTTATTTATTTATTTATTTTTATAACAGCAACACCTAACTTTTTTTTAATTAAAAAATTGAACTCACGCAGTAGGCTGAAGGAAGCGCCCAAGAAGAGCAAATAACACCACTGGGCTATCTAAGTGTGTTGTTTCATGTGGTTCAACATTAATATATGTACATAAATATAGATTTTCTACCTTATATATATAACGTAATTTTTTTACCAAGGGGTTCGAGTGAACCCCATAACAACCACGTAGGTCCGCTCCAGCATTAATTTAATAACGTTTTAATAACATTAATTTAATAACATTGTAATAACGTTAATTTGATAACGTTTATTTAATATACTACTACTACTATCCTTAATAACGTTTATTTAATAACGTATTATTAAAACTATGATTTTTTTTATTATTAGTATAGTTTCATCTTTAATTTAATATTTAAATAAATTATATTTAGATATATTATATAACTTAAATTCGTCCTCTGCTTTATAATATATATACATACCCGCACGATTTTTTTATATGAGCCTGACCCATCTAATTAATAAATCTTCAATATTGCTATTTTTCCGCAATGACAAAAGAAATTAGATAACATTTTCATCTTTGAGCCAAAAATAATGAAAAAATAATAGTGAAAAGTCATTTAAAGGTTAATTTGTGTAGTTTTAAATAGTTAAAGGTCATATTTGTACACTGTCAAAGTTTAAGATCATATTTATGTATTATGCCCTTAGATTTTAAGGTGGACGCGCCCAATTTTGCGTGTTGAACACGGGTTTTACCACGTAGGATCGGAGGTCATATTTGTGCAGTTTTGAATAGTTAAAGGTTATATTTGTGCACTGTCAAAGTTTAAGGTTAAAGTTATAATTTGGTGTCAAGTTTAAGGTCATATTTATGTATTATCTCATAATTTAATTCATCACCAATTATTAATTCGATAGTCCATTATCAATAAATCAATAAACTAATTTTATAATTTATTTATTGATTAGTTCGATTTTAAACAAACCCCACACAAAACTAAAGTTCAATATGTTTGCCTAAACTTCAGCCATCTATTACTGATTTCATTTATTTGTATATAAACTTCAATTATATAGAACTTATGACATTTATTTCAAATTAACTAAACATATAAAAATTTAAAAGAAAACGAATATAAATTAAATAGCAATATATTAGCAGTAGTAAGTAGTTTTGAAGGTGTCATCAAATGCAGAAACAGATATGGAGACAGATTCAATTAGATTCCACTTTTGACAGCTCAATTACAACCTTCTATGAATTCATTCAAGTCAACCCAATAAATTAATTCTCGAAACGAAAAAAGTACTCTAACAAACTAGTAGACATTAGAATAACATTTAATTAACCTTGAAAATAAAGTAAAATATTATTTGATATCTTGATTTTTACATGCATTGCATACATTTGTGGAATATTAAGAAGAAAAATATATCACCTTTTACATAGACGTGATTTAAGATTTACGATAAGTAGCCTCCAAGATTTTGTTGGTAGAGTACCACAAAATTCAATGCCTCCTACTATTAAAACTTGAGATTGTAAGAAGTTTTTTCTAATTAGTATAAATAATAAAATAAAATAAGTTGAAACTAATTAATATCCAAACTAAACACAAAATAAAATACATCCTATCTCGAGATTAATATTTTCATTCTACCCACTAAATATTCTTTTTTTATACTAATGTAGGGGCCAACTCTCACATATCTCAATTAAATTTTAATACTTTTTCTTTACATTATAATATTTGAAATAATTTACACATATTTCAATCAAATTTACGAAATACGTCGTATTTTAAAATTAATAAACACCCTAAATAAACACTATCCTTAAGTAGTACTTGTGTTAGCTTATAGTCAACCCACCTTCCCCACACCTCTTCACCGCTCATCAATTGGATAACATCCTAATAGTAGTTGTTTACAACCTAATTAACAAACAAAATACTTTACTTAATTTGTGTACCTATAACTGCTTGTTAAATACGTAATTTTTTTTTAATAAAAACAATACTTGTTGGGTATTCTATTTTCTTCTCCAGAATTAACTAGTAAAGGCTTTCTAGTTAGATTAGAACCCCCCCACCCCCCCACGCCCAGCCCAAACCCCAAAAAGAACATCATCAACAAACAAATTATTCTATTTTAGGTTGTAGATTAGCAGTTGAGCTCTCACTTTCTTCTCAAATTTTTGCTGTGTTTTTTTTTTTTGGTGCTTGTTGTTAGGTTGTTAGTTCTATTTTTTTTTTTTTTTGACTTCAGTTGAAGCAACCCCATTTCTTTGTATATCTTAAATATCTCTTATTTCAAACTGTAAAGGGCTTCATTTTTTCATCTGGGTTGGTTTTCAATTTCTTGAAAAACAAGAATTTGAATTGATTCTTGAAATGGGTGTGGTTAAAAATTTGAGCTTTTCAAGAAAGAATTATGGGGTTTGGGTTAGAATTGTGTTGTATTTATTGGTTTTCTTTGGAGGGTTTTGTCAAGTAAAGGGTGTAAGGCCTCTTAGAGAAAGGTATCGTTCGTGGGGCGATGAGGTTAGTAATTCGCAGTTGTTTTATGCATTTGTTGTTGTTTCACAGTTATGGGAACTTTTAGTTTGGTGTATGTTTTGTATTGATGGTAATTTTGGTTTAATATGTTATTGAAGTATCTGACTGTGAAAATTCTACTTTAATTGTCAATAAAAATGGGAGCTTTACTTAATTAAGGGGTTAAGTTGTGTAGTTCAAAGCTTTGGTGTTTTCTAGCTGGAATTTTTAATCCTATGAATGTCTTATGAAGTGCTTAAGTTGTATGAGTGGTTATTTAGTTGCTGCTTGTAAAAAAAACGAAGTTATATGATTTGTTGCTCTTTGTCATGTACGTTTTAAAGTTCTCCTGACTGAAATGTTAGGATCATATTCCTCCTTCAACTATGTATATATAGCTAACGCAATTGATGCTTTTAGCTCTGTATGGAAGAAGAAAAAGAACGGGGATTTTATCTTCCTGTGTGTTGCTTGAAATGTCTATTGGAAACAACCTCTCTACTTCATCAGAGGTAGTGGTTTGGACTGCTTACACTTTACCCTCCCCAAACCCCACTTGTGGGATTGTGGGAATATACTGGGTATGTTGTTGTTGATGTTGTTGCTGTGTGTTGCCTGAAATGAGAGCTCTCACTCTTGTGGTGGTTGATGCATTTGACTTTTGCAATTGGGAAATTTCAATTGAATTTAAGAAAAGAAGTCGTAATTTTTGGTGATAGGCTGATAGCAGCGGGTTTATGATAAATGTGATTTCATCACATGTTTAGAACCTAGCTCATCTCGAACTCAAAAGGGTTTCTGAGAGTGGACTGACAGGAATGAGAGGATAAGAGACTTTAGCAATGTTTTATTGACATGTATTGCTTATTTTTTATTGCTTTATATCAGAATGGTCAACATTTACCTAGGATGTAACTGATATGACATAGTTGATGTTCAAAGTTTCCATTTATTGTGGTGATTAATTATAGTTAAGGATATCTACTGTTGATCTACTTCGATGCAAGCTCAGCAGGCATCATGGCACTTCTGCAGCAAAATAGAGAGAAATGATAGAAAAATTAAAAAGGAAAGAGATGGTGCTGCTACATCTTGTCATGTTAATTGAAGGTCATTTTGGTGTATTTGAAGTGAAAAATAATATGAGCATGGTTATCTATCTGTAGAATGATCATTTGGAGCTAACATTACTCTTCTTTTCCTGGTAAGTCTTACGTTTATATCAGAGTTTTGCCTTATAGGGTGGCATCCATTTCCAGAAATCCTTGATCTACAGATGGAAAGTTAGACTCTGGGATCTGTATTACAGTATAAGGCCTAAGAGTCATACAACACTAGGAATTGGGACTTGAGCATTCTCGGTAAACCACAGAGCACTTAGCAGTAGGAGTTTTGATCTTCTTTAAGCCTCAATGACT
Organism: Capsicum baccatum var. pendulum; assembly: GCA_030864225.1. Classification (NCBI taxonomy): domain Eukaryota; kingdom Viridiplantae; phylum Streptophyta; class Magnoliopsida; order Solanales; family Solanaceae; genus Capsicum; species Capsicum baccatum. Next base: position 247,431,119 of record CM061556.1, read on the forward strand.
CATGAAGATAGCAAAAGATCTGCACTGTCTGAACTCTGATAGTTAATTTAGTTATCCACACCGTCTGATAGTTAATTTAGTTTAGTTGAAAACTTTCTTATAATAGAACCAATGGTTACATCTAATGGCTGTTACTTCTCGAAGAATATAACAGTAGTCACTTCTTTAGTGCATGTCACGTACTAAAGGAAGTATGGATCTAAGGATATAATATGTCTAGATACAGCGGTGTCTCGAAGCTTGGCTTGTGAGTGGAAGTCAATCTAGAAAACTTGGACCATTTGACTCTTGCTAATATAAGCCATAGGTATTAGTCTTAAGAAATTCACAAGTATGGGATTTATTTTGAAGCCGTAGAGCTTTTCCAGCCCCAAATACCATGAAGCAGTGCCAAAGACTCTCTTTAAAGCAATTACCTAGCAGATTTTAAGCCTTTGTGGAAAGGTTGTCCAGTACATGTGTCTGTGGGAGGTAGGAAGAACCCAGTAGAATCGTTAATGTATGAGAAAAGTGTCACACACCACCATTATAGGAATAAAAGATCTCTTTACAGCGAGAATCACTTGTTGGAGATCTTAAAAATTTAAGAAAATGTTGCAATTTAGTTTTCACCTTCAAAGCTTTCGTAAATGCTATTTTGGTAGATGTTTGCCTTGAAATCGCAGGTCCTCCAAGAAACCCAAGTTTGTCCAACCCTTGTCGACACTGAGAAATTGACATGGTGTCAATGTAAAGACCACAATGATATTCAAGGAGACAACAATATACTAGCTAAATAATGAAATATTTGCTCTTGGTACATTTTTTGCAAGGAAATAACTTGCCTCTATAGAAACTTGTCTAAATAATTGGATAAGAGCCCCGCCTCCCCCTCCCCCCCCCCTCTCTCTCTCCCCTCTAGATAAAAGAAAAGATAGTCTTGACCTCTCCTGAAGGATGGAATGGCATGATTTGTTTTGTCAAGGAGCTGTGAAGTTAGTCTAACTCCTTACATAAGATTGAATGTAAAAGTGAGCGCTAAAATGCCAATTGACTTTTCACATTTCAGTCTGGTTATCTTTAGCTGCCTTTATGACATAGGATCAATGTGAAAAATCCATTTCAGTGTAGGATTCTTGGAGCTCATTTTGCAAATAGCATATTGAAGCCTGGAGTGTATTCTACTCATGCATGGCTAACATGAGTGTCATGATATTATCACTTAACTGTCTAGGGCCATACTGCTCCAGGAATTTCTGTTTTACAATGACATCACCCTCTGAAGTTCAAACCATCTCATATCCCCCCCGCCCCACGACTAGACTATTGTATGCCGCGATGCCTGTTTGTCTCCTGCCTAATCGCTGATCACATTCTTCTTGTTTTTGGTAGCAGTGGATTTCTGCGAGGAAGGATGAGAATGATTTGGGGCCATTTTCAGCTTGGAATATAACAGGAACCTTCAGAGGTCTGTAAGCTATAAACTTGCTCTCTGGTGCTTATGTTGCATTTGAGTTTTGGGACATATTCTCTATGTTCTTCCTTTACTCATCTGATGATTAATTTCGTGTGAAGATAATTATAGTACCTAATATGTATTGTCAAATAGACTGCGCTAAGAGGATAAAGTGATGCTATTGATTGAGCAGAGCACATCTCAAAGAAAATAAAGGATAAATATCATACTTCCTTGAATAAATAAACTTCCCTTGCTACTACTGTCTTGAATCTAATATTTTTTTCCTCTGAAATTTGTGCTGCAGGGTCTTGGAGGTTCCTAGATTCAAAGAATGGCTCTTCCCTATTTCCTGAATTTAAGAAATCGAATGGAAACTCTGTCCTGGAATTGATTAGTACCCCTACAAAAATTACTGGTGTACACTATGTTCAGGTAGTCCTGTCATCATAGTTATCAGTCTTTTTATTCAAACTTGTGTTAATTCGGTGCAATTTTGTCATGAAATTACTTGTCTCTCCGTGTCAAAAGAAATAAAAAATGAAAAAGATATTGTACTCTGTAGTTTCTAGCAGATGAGGATTTATGGGAATATAAGCTGCCACCAAAAAGGAAAAGAAGTTACTTGACTGAAATTGGATGAAATACAGCACCTTCGTTTGTCTGTCTTATCTAGAAAAGAAATTTTTGCTTAACAAATTGCATGCCATGGTTGTTTATGTTGCTTATTTTCTCGTCTGACAAAGAATGGAGCGTCATAATCTTTTATTGTTGCTGTAAGCCTGTAACTTTGAAATATCTATTGCATGTTAGTTTGGGTTTTGGCGATGAATAAAATTTCCCTTCTAGAGCCTATGTCATTTACCTAAATCTGAACCTTCAAGATTGTACAGTGGTTGGATATAATAATTAATCCAGAACAATTTTTTTGCTTCACATCCTACAAGAATTACAAGCAGAGTATCTTCCTTTTACTGCTGTGATTGGTAGTTTTTAGTTACGGTGATTTATGATGGTATTTCTGACAGCTATGGGGTTACCCCAGCAATTGCCATTTTAAGATCGAAAATCAGAACCTGATAGGCAACAGTCTGATGTTCTTATGCCCTATTTCTAACTTCTGCGATGTTTTATGTTTCCTTTGATGAGCTTTTCTAGAGCTGTGCTATAATGCGTGAAAATTCGCTACAGTTGGTACTAATGTTGACTGGATCACTTTATCTTCCTCAGCTGAATATACCTTGTGATGATCTCACTTATTTCAATTACATTATCTTCATATAATTTAACGTTGCCAACAACAGGGTGTAATAATTTTCCATGATGTTTTCGACAATGTACATGGGGGCTCTCAAATCAGAGTAGAAGGTGTATATGTATGGCCATTCAGACAACTTCGGATGGTAGCTCACAGGTACTAATTCTGTCACTTGGCTGAAAGGAAATTCTTTGAGTATATACGTCTAACCACCTATCTTGTTCCACAGTCGAAATTGATGTAGGAAGGTCCTTTTATTGTAGAATAACAATAAATAGCTTTGTAAATTAAAAGTATAGTCAACTTATTTAATTAATTCAAAGCTATATTCACTTTCTTATCGAGAGATTGCAATCTGAAAACTGTCTTTATGAAACTCATGACAGTAATATCACACATAAGACATAGATGCTCAGGACTTGGATATTTAAGTGTTGAGTTTGATTATATCAGGTTATGGATAGGCATAGAAGATATGATATGATGAAGGATTATGACCTCTGGTTAGCTTTACAAGTATTGTCGAGAAAGATGCTAGAAAGTGTATTTCTTAGAAAAATAGCTGTAAAGTTGTAAAGGAAAAGGACAATAATTTTCTTCTAGCTATTTGTTTTAAGACTATACCTTAAATTTTATGGGATTGAGGCATAGTTAATTGATTTGACTGATTAAATTGATCCTGTAATTGGTGAGATCAAGGTTTGAATAAGAGAGGCAAAAAAGGCTAGGTGATTTCTTCTCTGCTGCTTAAGTATCGATGGATAGAGTCATCTGGTACTTGTATTGGTGGGAGAATTCAGGAATATAATAAAGCAGTGAGCCACACACATGTTGGTCCGTACACCACTGTTAAAATAATACTTTCTTATGGAAAGGTTTCTAGTCACTTTTTCCATAATGGCCCTCCAACCGCTTTTTTCATAAATTCCCTGCATATTAAAGCTGAGGAAATTTATCTTTTGATACCTTTCTTTTGCTTTTGTTGCAACCGAACTGTATCTCAGGTGTCAGGTATTGCAATAAGAAACAACTTAAGATAACAAAAGAAACTATATACAAAACATCTTAATGTCCCTAGAGTTAGTTCTTATAGTTGAGATCCTTCAAACAGATGGAGCTCAATTCAGCATCTAACTTATTTACTGAAAATACCAAGACTTGTGATTCATGCGCCTTTGCTCTTTTTTACGTGACACACAAACTTCTATTGTGCCGCAGATCACGTTATATGAATCGAAAGGCAAGCCTACTCATCCATTAAGAAGCCTAGTCTAATTATTGGGTATTAGTATTACACACCCACCTCTACTCTCTCTCTCTGTTTGAGTTCAAGCTGGTGTGGTGCTGGGTAGTAAAACATTACTCATGCTTAGGCTCTGATCTAAAGAATCCGTCTGAAAGTTCTAGGTCTATGGAACATATTATGTAAATTTAAACTATTGCTTCAGTCTCGTATTCTCATTACAAGCTTGGAGATGCTATTTGGAATGCTTCATCAACTGACATTTATGCTCCTTATGCAGCAGCAAAGAGGGGGACTTTGGCCAGGAAGATGATTATCTGTTATCAAATCCTTATCATTTGGTATTGATCATGACCATATTTTATTTGTCTTTGATGTGTCATTTGGTATTGATCATGACCAGACCCCACTTTGTGGGAATACACTGTTTTTTTTTTTTTTTTTTTTTTTTTTTTGTTGTTGTTGTATTTGAATTTTATAATGCTTTGGCACTGACAAATTGAAAGTTTTCAGGCATGAATGACATGCTTTCTCTTGTATACAAATATTGAGACGATGCATAAAAAGTGAAAACAAATTCGGTGTTTACTTGTTATTAAACATTTGCTCATCTCTTTATACAAAAAAGATGAAACTATCCCTCCTTTTTATGGAATTTTCCTTCTAGTGGTGATTAATCAAGGAAACTCCTTGTTAAAAAAAAATAATGGAGGGAACTTCTTGTATTGTGCACCTACCACCCTCAGAGACTAACATGGTCTGACAATATATCTAGACAGGCTCATTGTCTGCAAATTGGTCAATTTATACTTCATTGCCCATGTAGTCACAATTAGCTTCTTCGTAATCAAAATGGAAAGAAAATTAGGAAAGCTCTTAATCTTTGTTATGTTTCATAATGGCAGCTAAAGACTGATGAGCCATTTAGCTAAATAGACTTAAATTAAAAAGCGCTTGCTTTTTCTTAGCGCAGGAATTATCTGTATTCTAGGTAATAAGTTGTAACAAATTTTGATCTACATTCTAATCAAATATAAAGTGTCATAAAAAAAAATTATGAAATGACAATATCTTTCTTTATTTTACCTTTCCTGGACAGCTTGGAACTTTCTCCTCCCAGGTCTTCCAAGAGTCACCGCGAGATAAGATTTGGAAGCGGAAACACTGTAATAATACTTAATCAACCTTGATCCAATTTAGCTTTTTAAATCATTGCTTAAACTATGTATGTTCCTGCAGCGCCTATTTATGAGATGAAGAAGCATTGTAATGTTGAAATTGCAGCACAAATTTCTCGAGTGTCATCTTCCACTAATGGTACTTGATTTATCTTCTCTACCTTCTTCATGCCCAATTTTATCCCTTATTTATGTAAATCCATTTTGAACTAAACTCTGGATTCTGCATTCATGCTGCTCCTTTCTATCATTTAATGAAATTTGCTTATTAACTTCCTCTAATTCTGTTCGACTCCGGTTCATGTCTACATTGGATATTATTAGCTTTTACCGTAGTTTTAACTTCTTTATTGATGTTAGCTGAGAATTTCCTATCATATCCTTTCAGAAGCTCTTCTAACTTTCTTTGTTGCATTTTCCTGGAGCATCTTGTATGGCTGATAATGCAAAACAATAGATATTGATGCAATGTGCTTCTTCTACCCATGATCTACAATTAATTATATATCTGTACCTGAGCCAAAATGCAGTTGGTCCAAACCTGTGGGAGATTTTACGAGTAGCATGTATTAATAGACATTCTAACTTATCCTTTAGTTTGAGGAGATACTTGGAAACAAGTGATTTATCTTAAGTTACTTGTCTTTTCTCCAGATGGAGATCAAGATCATTATCATCTAGAAGGATTGATGGAGAGCCCTCCAGTGGATGATGATGAAGACTGTTTCTCTCCCATGCTATTGAATGCCACTTCTATCAATGTAGAGGTTTACTACAATAAAGCAGTTAACTATACGTTGATGGTCACCTTTGTATCCTCCGAGAGTTGTTATTTCATTGATGCTATTTTTTCTATAAACTGCATTTGTGGGGATTCCTTAACTCATTGAAACCTAGGTTTCTTTTCTTCAAGTGCTCCTTCTCATTCGGCAAATGGAACATAGCAATACCCAATCAGTAAGAATATGAGTTTCAGTTACATTTAATAACCCGTCTTCACATTTTACTGTTTTGCTATTGCAATGTGTCAGATCAAATAAATGATGTCTGATGATTTTTTCTAGGGTGCTGCCAAAGTTTCAATTTTGATGATCGGGCAACAGGGAATAATTGATGCTTATCTATGTCTTCTACATCTGACTGCAGGCATACTTGTTGGTAAGTTTGATGGTAGCTATTATCCTAAGTCATTGTAACCAGCACATTGAGCTGGTTTTATTATTTAAAAGTTGTAGAGTAGTTGTAACAATGAGGTAGCCCTCTAGCGATAAACATGGTATTGGAGTAACTTGTTATCAAGTCATTTCTGTGTCATGCTTTGCCTCCTTGACCTACTCTTAGAAGTTTGTATGGCGTGAAATTTATGTTCCTTTTATTCATTGCTTTTTAATATTCTCTGAGAAAAATCAATCATTTCCTTCGGGTTTTCATGATCTGTTTTGTATATTTTCACTTAAAAAGACTTATCTGTATAAAATATTCAATTCTTGTTGCTTCTAGCTGCAATTCTGCACTCTGACATCCCTCCCCCTTTTCATTCACTTGCAGAATCGCTGTTCAATGCTTTTGCAACCGCTGCATTTTTCAAGTTTGTTGTCTTCTCAATATTTGAGATGAGATATCTTCTCGCCATATGGAAGGCAAGTAGACCTATGACTAGTGGAGAGGGTTGGGAAGCAATGAGACGCGAACTGTCAGTTCTGTATAGCCGCTTCTGTAAGTATCCCTTGCTGAGATGTGAACATGTGCATAGAATTAAACTGACTTGTCAGCTATATATGTATATATATATATCTGTACCTTTAACATGTCTGTCTGCAAGGTATTGCTTCTACTGAAGGGGAAATTAGATGTTGAAGAGTAACTAACACATCTGAGTTTTTCCAGGAAAAGTTTTCTTTGACATAATCGCACCTGCTCTTGTTAAGTGAATCTGTTAGCACGTCCTGGTTCTATTCCACTTTCTAGACCTAGCATAGGAGGATGTAACCTCTGATTTTCAATAATTCATCAATGTACAACTGGGCTTCAGAATTTTTTTAACTTGTGATCTGACATAATTGTTTTAAGATAAATGAAATCAGTGTTTTGATTGCAAAAATTAGCAACAAATGAAACTTTCCTGTTCAACATCTACATAGTGCTTGGTTTGGTTCAGCGGGTGCCAAGGGTCTAAGGATAAAAGAGTTTTTATGACGTTCTCTTTATGTCATGCTAACATCATTAAACATAGTGAGCCAAAGAACTTTGAAGTAGTACAAGGATAATGGTCATGCAAATTTTGTAAGGAAAACACAAAAGCAGTTTCACTAGGTCTTTGCTGTCCCTCTCTCTCGCTACAAACTTGATTCTACGTCAGCCACCAGTATCATTGCCATAAAAAACCTGCTCATATCTCTTTGCTTTCCTAAATTGTTTTGCAGATGGGATCCTTTTAAGTGGAATTTTAATCTTGTATGAATTCCATAAGTTTCTGCGGCCTATTCTTCTCCTTCTACACTCTTTTTGGATACCTCAAATTGCGACCAACGTTATTCGTGACTCAAGAAAACCGTTGCATCCTCATTATATCTTGGGAATAACTCTTACTCGGCTAGCAATTCCACTATATGTCTTTGGTTGTCCTCACAATTTTATGCGCATGGAGCCCGACAAGAGTTGGTGCATCTGCTTGGGGATTTTCATGGCAGTGCAGGCATTGGTTCTTCTTTCGCAGCATTATCTTGGATCTCGGTGGTTTATTCCACGACAGGTATTATGCTGCTCTTTTGATTCTCGATGATATAGATTATGTTACTAGAGATGAGAAAACAACTGAGAATGTTAAGTTTTGTCTGGCCCATCGTTTCTGATTTAAGTATTAAGTATAAAAGGGTAGATGATTTAGACAAAAAATACTCTTTATAAAGAACCATTTACTCATCATGAGTTTTACAGTGACCTATCTTATGTGAGCTTTGTTGATGTGTTGCAGATTTTACCTGAAAAATATAGTTATAACAGAAGATTTGACCAGAATGGAAATCATGCCACTGACTGTGTCATTTGCATGACTGCTATTGATCTCACTCAACGTTCAAATAATTGCATGGTAATGCGACATGTATTGGATTTTTCTTGCTATAGTGTGGAATTCCTATCAAATATGGTTTGATATTACTAATGATAAGAAAAATCCATATGATTATAATGTGCCAACTGATGTTCAGGTGACGCCCTGTGATCATTTCTTTCATTTGGGTTGTTTGCAAAGATGGATGGACATAAAGATGGAGTGCCCAACATGCCGACGCCCTCTTCCTCCAGCCTGAACAGATGATTTTTGAATTCCTGTTAATATAGAGAAACTGACATCACCAACCTGTCAAATGAGGTAAATGCTTTGTGCATGATATATTTTAAACAGTAGGTAGTGTAAAAATCCCAGTATAGACAAAAGATACTAGTTGTTTTTTTCCATCTATCAACCTTGGTGAACAGAGCTACCCGGTACCTGGTACCTGCTGGTGAGAGCAGGTATCCAGTGCAATAGTCGATGAACGCAAGCTAGTCCGTATACCAGTATCATAAAAAAATATTAAAAGGACACTTGTGAGCAGACATAAGTTGTGCGAAAGTTCATTGCCGCCCTGAGTCTTAGAAAAGTTAAACGAGTTGTCTGGCTAATAGCCTGTTTGGTCCAACTTACAAAATCTGCCCTTTTTTTTTTTGAGAAAGAAAATTTGAAGGTAAAAATCTGCTTATTTGGAAAAGTAATTTTTGTTAGAAGCGCTTTCCAAATAAGTACTTTTGGGTAGTAGCAATTTGTATTTAGATAATCAATTTGAAAGAACTTTGACAATATTAAAGTAGCAATTTATGCTTGATAAAGGTCCCAAAAATGCTTATAGGGAAAATTTACTTTTATAAGCTTCTTATAAACAAAAAAAGGGCAGCCCGGTGCACTAGAACTCCGGCTATGCGCAGGGTCCGAGGAAGGGCCCCACCACTAGGGTGTATTGTACGCAGTCTTACCTTGCATTTCTACCAGAGGTTGTTTCCAACGCTTGAACCCGTGACCTCCTGGTCACATGACAACAAGTTATCCCAAGGTCCTTTTTTTTCCCTTTAGTTTGGTCTAACTCCTCAATTCTCTAAAATAAAAACTTTTATCTTTCCAGAAGCTTGGCCAAATAGGCTATAAAATGCAAAACATTGTGATCATGCCCTCTAGTTCCCTGTGATCCAGAACGAAAAATATGTAACCGAGCTTTTGTACTTTCTCTCAGGTTGGTGTCGGAGTGGATCAGAGCATTCTTGACAAATCTTAAGTATATTTTTGAAAATTTAATGCAGAAACACCAGATCGCCATGTGCAGTGGTTGTGATGTACATTATGGTCATGTAGTTCTTGTTCAAGATGATAACATTCTAGTTTCCTCTCCTTGTATTCCATTACATTTTCTTTTGAGATATTGGTGGTGGAAAAGCAAGTTGTAAATTCCAAAGTTGAGAATTGTAGTCGTATAATCAGCACCTTTGAATAGGTGAATTGCAGGTAGATAGCAGCAATGATTTAAAAAAAAAAAAAAACTTTTTTCGATAGGAGCAGCAATGTGTGTACAGTCTGCAGATTTTCGTGTACTCAATACTATGGTTTTAGTTGTCCAACAAGTGATTTGAAATGTATATTAAAGTGAAGGCTTGGTAAAAAGTGACCTTTATTCAAAGACTACTTTTGGTTTGCTTTGACAATAGTTCAGCACCTAGTATATCCGATTCCATATTTACTGCAGAATTTAAGGTGGTTTAAACAGTGTACCGGGTGGAATTCAACAAGTGGAGCCTAGGAAGGGTAATGGAGTTTGTTTTTGATAGACCCTCCGCACTCTAGTGAATGATTGTAATACATTTATTATACCATTTGGTGATTAGATGTTGGACACAAACATTATGCAAGAAATCATTTTCCCCAAACCTTTTATCTTACAAAAGAGAGTTCAATACCAACAACAAACTCAGTGTATTCCCACATAGTGGGCTCTGGAAAAGGTAAAATGCACGTTGTTCATACCACTACCTCCTCCGAAAAAGTGAAGAGGCTGTTTCCAATAGATCCTTGGCTCACAACAAAAAGACACAGTAAACAAAGTCGTAATACAACATGATGGAATGATAAAAATAAGACACCCACAAAGTAATACTATATGCTAACGAACAAATGACACACCTCATCCAAACCCTCCCAACTAGAAGCTCCAACCTATGTACACAGTACTAAGACTACTAGTCAGGCTATATCAAAACACTCCTAACTACTGTCTACGACTCACCCACACACACTAGCTCTCTAACCTAATCCACACCCTCCATACCTTCCTATCTAGGGTCATGTACTCAGTAAGTTGTAACGGCATTATGTCATGTCTAATCACCTCCCTCCAATATTTCTTCGGCCTATCTCTATCCCGCCTGAAACCATCCAAAGCCAACCTCTCACACCTACAAACTAGGGCCAGTGCCCCTCTTCATGACATGTCCGAACCATCTCAATCTAACTTTCCGCATCTTGTCCTCCACTGAATCCACTCACACCTTCTCTCGAATAGTCTCATTCATAGCTCTATCTCCCCTAGTAAGTCCACACATCCAACACAAGATTCTTATTTATGTCATCTTCAACTTTCGAATGTGGGAGTTCTTAACAGATCAATATTCCGCTCCATACAACATGGCCGGGCGGACTGTCACTCTATAGAATTTGCCTTTAAGCTTGGAAGACACCTTATCACACAAAATTCCCGAGGCGAGCCTCCATGTCATCCATCTGGCCCCAATACGGTGAGAGACATCCTCGTCAATCTCTCCATTCCCCTGAATCATAGACCCGAGATAGTTAAAACTATCCCTCTTACAAACAACTTGGGAATCCATCTTTACGACCACCTCGTCCTCCTGCTTCGAGTCATTAAACGTATATTTGAAGTACTCCATCTTGGTCCTACTCAACCTGAACCCTTTAGACTTTAGGGTTTGTCTCCAAACCTTCAATTTATCATTAACACCCTCCCCCCACCCCACCCCCACCCCGGGTCTCATCAATCAAAATTATATCATCCGCAAAAAGCATACACCAAGACACCTCTCCTTAAATTCGCTGTGTCAACACATCATCACCGAGGCGAATAAAAATGAGCTAAGAGTTGATGCCTGATGCAACCCTGTCAGGACAGGAAAATTCTTTGAATCTCCTCCCATTATCCTCATCCGAGTCTTCGCTCTATCATACATGTCCTTAATCGATCTGATGTACGCCACCGGAACCCCTCTCAAAAGAAAGTTAAATATTAAATTTAAATTCTCAAAGATATTCGTATTTTGGTAATTAAAACTTTTTAAAAAGTTAATACCTTATTTAAATTCATAACTAGTTGTACTATATCTACAAAGAAATATGCAATTGTAGCTTGATTCGTGATCAAATATGCAATTGTAGCTTGTTTCATAGATTCCAACCTCTTCATGATGATATATATTAGGTATTTATTTTTATATTTGACTTTATGACGCCAATTATAATAGCTTAGTGTTTTAACTTTGTATGAAAATAATTGACTAGAAATGAAAGTGAGAAATTTAGTAAAATCAATCAGAATTAGCATCATTAAATTTAAAGGCAAAATCAATCAATATTTGATTTGAGCTATTATAAAAGATGGTGTAAAGTTTACCAATTTAATGATGCTTTGTGATGCAAAGAGTGTGCCAGGATAATGATGGATATGTTGTCATAGAGATCTAATAAACACCACGAAAAAATGATTCTCAAGAAAAATTGATTTGCTAAAATGAAATAATAATATAGAAAGGTCGGACTATAGTACAAGAAAGATGAAATTTACACTAAGTAAATACCAACTTATTACAATCAAGATTTCCAAGTCTGAGAATTATTATGTAGGACAATACAAATAAGCATAGAGAACTTCATTATACACCATATTTACAGATAAACTATTTAACATTATTTTTTGCTTAGGCCAGAACATTAGAGAAAAAACAAAAGAAACTCAAGCTAGTACTAATTATTCCACATTTTAAGTAGAAGCAACTCATGAACACCAATATCAAGTGCCACAATGAAATGCTAAACAGTCAATGGGATGTTCATCCACAGCATCACATTCCTTCTTGTTTCTCTGAACAGGCTTTTCTGGCAAACAGTTCCGACGATCGTCGTACACTATACCCTTTGATGTCAAGTTGCTGCAAATGCCTTGCTCCTCACAAAAATAGTTATAAGAAAATGTGAAGTTTGAGAGCTTTGGGAGTACACATATTCCCTCAGGCACAATTCCACTAAACATGTTATGTGCTAAATTTATTAGCTCCAAATGAGCTAAACCAGCAATAGTATAAGGTATTGGCCCTGCTAACTTGTTGTTGCTCACATCAAGAACTTTTAACTTGTACAAAAATCCCACTTCAGGAGTCAAACACCCTGATAGACTAATATTACTAAGGACCAATTCTTCTAAGGTGTTTGCAAAGTTGGCTATGCTGGGTGGCAAGCACCCTCCAAAGTAGTTATTGGCAAAAACCACAACAGAAGCAGAGCTTGATCCTAGATTTGAAGGGATAGTGGAAGTGAAAAGGTTATTGTTAACGAAAATAGCATCGAGATTCTTGCTAAAGAGTTGAGGAGGCAATGGCCCTTCAAACTCATTGAAGCGAAGATCAAGATACTTTAAGGAAGGAAGAGAGAGCACAACACTAGGAAATGGTCCTACGAATCGGTTGTTACTGATATCAAGCTCATACAAGAATGTAAGATTCGAAAAAGAGAGTGGGAGGATTCCACAGAAGCGATTGCTGTTTAGGTGCAGCAACGCTAAGTCATTGAGAAGGCTGAGTTCATCAGGTAGGTAACCAGCTATATTACCATGGTTCAGATCAATGCCAGCAACAGTTTGGACTTTGGTGTCATTAGGGAATGGGGCGCAATAAATGCCAGTGTAGTTGCAGACTGAAGGGCCAACCCAATTAGAGGTCATGTTTCTAGGATCAGAGTAGATAACGTGTTTCCAAGCTTGGAGAGCAATGTAGGCCTTTTGCAGCCTCGGGTTTTTTATGGCCTTAATGGAGGAGGAATGGCTATGTTTGGCTGCTAAGTTGAACACATTGGAGGTGAGACTTAGAAACAAGAGAACAAAGGCAGTGGTGGTAATGGGAAAAGAAGATGAAGCCATTTTGTTGTTAATGAATGGAAATGCAAGCATTAATCAACAGCCTATGCTTGGTTTTTGTAAGGTGAGATATCCTTTCTCTTTCAAATGCTTTTTTAAGTCCTCTGGGTAATGATGTAGCTAATATCTCCTGTTAGGACTAATGCATCCACAGTGCATTTCACACAACAACTGAAATAACAGCAACCTAACAACTGTAAGAAATATCAGCCAACATAATGATGTTTTTTTAACAATGTTTTCACACCATAATCAGATGATTTATACGAAATTTCATGGATTCTAGATCCTGCAACAAGAAGTGTAAATTCAATGTGTTGAATGATCATATGCTATTTGCAGACAAAGTCAAGAGTTTGAAGATGTGAATGACATAGACTTACCTCCTTACACAGGTAGTTTTCTCAGTTGTTTGAAGTGGGATTGAATAGGGACACAGTACAGGTAAGGGCAGACAGGATCTTAACTTTAATTTAAAGCAAAAGACTTTGTTTCAACAAAGTTTTAAGGTGATCATATTGTGCTGGGGGTGAGTCTTCAGCTAGAGTTCTTGTCAAAGCCTAACCGGTGCAACAATGATTGTAGTCTTGTTGAATGATCATTATAGGCTAATTGCTACAAACATAAGTTGAGAAAATAGGAAAAACTATGTAGATCAGAAGATTATATCTCTCCTAGGACAGCCAAGTTCTTATGGCTCTATTGTCCTATAATGCTTTTTAAAAAATTTAGCAAGAACAAAAGGATCGAATTGTTATATTTATGTTGAAACTTGAAACAACACAAAGAAGAGAGGATACGAAACTGAACAATTGATTTCAAATATTTGTCATAATAAGCTAGTGTGAAACGACATAATGAGCAGCTGCACTAAATTTTGGGTCAGGTCTCACACATTGGAGCTAAGATACTTTGGATTCAAGTAATTACTTGAAATGTTTTAGATAATTTGAACACTTCAATGAGACTTGATTGCTTACGAGGTAATCACTAGACGATATGACTACTCACGGGTGGGTACTCTAGATTACAAGTAGCAGAACGTAAAACTTCATTGACAATTTCTGTAAAAGACTAGAAGCAGTTTCAGAGCTCCATAGAAACAAGGAAAACTTCAAGAAAAAATACAGTTCCTGAATAAACTTGCAAGAGAATGCCAAGCACAGTGACATAGTTTGGGCAAATTATTCAAAAGCACTGGACAACTGAGGAAGTATATACAACCAAAGCAGTCATTTCGTCATCATCATTCATCACCATATTAAATCAACCACCGCCACCAGATCCATATTTCTTTCCAAACATAATGAGCTGCAGCTTATCGTACCCGGCTAGAACACCAGCACCAGCAACAGCACGTAGAATATTTGCTCCAGCACCTTTGAAGAGGGATTTAGTGCCTTCATTCTTAACAATCTGAGCAAATGCATCCATTGAACCCTTATACTTGACTGCTTCTCCAGAAGTCATCATCATTCTTCTACGCACTGTATCAATTGGGTAAGAAGCCAAACCAGCACCAATAGTGATACCCCATCCCAGCAAGAAACTCGCAAAAAAACTATCCTGTAAAAAGCAGAATATCACAGTAGTGTTAATACCAGCTACATTATGAACACACAAACTAAAGTTAATAGAAACAGACATGGCAAATCCATCCTTCAGTTATAAATGCTAATGGTATGCCCCAACAGATGAGGGAATGATCACACATAAGTCATAAGCATGTAGTAAAATGGTTAAATCATGAGTAACCTGAGTTGAATCACCAAAAATTGAAAAATATGTAATCATATCTCAAACGATAAACTTCTAAATATGAGTAATAAATCATTGACGAAAAGGGAGGAGAAGCAACAGAAATCCTTGTTGAAGCTGAGAGGGTGAGGGTGGGGGTGGTGGGCAGCAAGTTCAGAAGAGGAGAAAAGAATCCAGCATATGGGATAAGAGTGCTTAAAATATGTTAACAAGGAAATTGAATCAGAATTAGGATTTCCGATACCTGAAGGTCGCCAACTAGAATTACTGGTTTAAGTGAATCGTACATTCCAAAGTACAGACCACGGTAAACAATGATTCCCACACATGATATGGTGAATCCACGATAAAGCCCACCAATACCATCTGATTTAAGAGTTTTCTTGTAAACATCAACCAAACCATTAAACTGCCTCTCACCACCCTTTTTTGCAGCCTTATTATCATTAGCAAGACGTGTCCTCGCATAATCCAAGGAATAAACAAACAAAAGGGATGAGGCACCAGCAGCACCACCAGATGCCAAGTTTCCTGCAAACCACTTCCAATAGCCATCTCTGTCTTTCTTGAAATTGAAGAGTCTCTTAAAGTAATCTTTGAAAGCAAAATTCAAGGCCTGCAAAAGACAAATTCATGAATCAATATTTCTGAAGGACGAAAATTGCTGCCGTAGTGACCACAAATTTTAAGTACTCAAAATGTACCTATGCTACTTTCAAGTTCTTTTCTTTTTCCTTATTTGTCCATGCACATCACTAGAGAGATTTATGAAGTATAACAATATTACAATAAAGAAAAATGTAACTATCCAAAAAATTTCAGGAATTAATGACCCCCAAGGACACAAGATGATATAATGATTGCCTTGTCAGAAAAAGATGATGTACTCATGACCACAATTTTTTTTAAACTACTCATAACTACTGATGATATTCTCAAGTCCTGTTCTTAACTTTTTTGACAATGTGCATCACTGGATAGATTCATAATGTTTCACAATCTTTATAACAAATAAATCAAAGCATTTTAAAAATGATAGAAAAATGTATTCAAATATAGGACTTATCCTTGGAGAACACAATAAGGTTTACCAGCAACCACAAAAATAGTTCAGATACACAAACCAAGACCAAACACGTCCTTAGAGATATCATGAGGTCTCAAAGTCAATATAACAATAAAAGTAAACCTTCGAAGTAATGACGGCAAAAACAGTGTTCTATATTTGGTTGTAGTATATTATCTTCATAACTCCCTTATAGGTAAATAATAACAATCTTTGGACTAAAAAACGATCAAAACGCAGAGGAGTGCTCACCGAGTGTGATGAAAAAGTTAGTAGCAAGCTAAATTAGACACTGAATAGGGGTCAACCAACTAAAGTAAGGTCAGTCAACCTGAGTGGGGAAGTATCTGATGACATTTGCAGTATTGCCTCTCCAAAGAGCTAGGACACCTTCATCCTTGATAGTTCTGCCAAAGCAGTCTGTTATCCCTTTATAAGGTTCAGAAAGTCTACCAGCTTTTATCATCTCATCTTGATTCTGAATCAAAAGCTTGACTCTCTCAATTGGAGCTGCAGCTGTCTTAGACACTGCAGCAGAAACCCCTCCCATGAGAAAATCCACGATGAAACTGTTAGCTTTCTTCTCTTCAGATGGTGCCTGTATGAGAATAGGATTGCCCAATGACCGGATTTCCAGGTTAGTGGCTTGGCAATTCGGCATGAAAGCACCCCGTAGAACTTCATTGACATATCCACCAGTCATGTTGTATGAACCAGCATACTTAGACTGTGTGTGGGGAGATATTCGAGAGAAGAGGTGTGAATGCCCATGTATTTTCTGAAATGCAGACGGAAGCGCCGATCCGTCCCCCATGTTTGTAATTCAACACGGTGACCTGAAAAGAAGAGAAATAGTAACTGAAACATTCCTAAAAGTACAAACAAGCTGAGTAGGGAAGCTTCCTATAAGCATGGAACCCAATAATTAAGCTGCAATGTGGAGCTTTCAGTTCAAGTATTGAAGATACTTCAAAAACTGGAATAAGGAAATTTAATCACGAAGCAGTCAAAACCCTACCAACAAAAGCACATCCTCATGGACATTGAGATGACAACATACCTAGTGTATCCCCACAAGTGGAGTCTGGGAGGGTAGAGTGTATGCAGACCTTACCCCTACCTCATGGAGATAGAGAGGTTGTTCCTGAAAGACCCTCTGCGCAAGTAACACATAACAAGGCAGTTTGATAAACACAATACACTCACTGACATCGAGACAAAGTAGGAAATCTAAGTAAAAACAGCATACTCACCAAACAATTCAATACGGACACAGTTAGAAATAGCTATTTGACAATTACTGGGTATCAACATAAATCAACAAAGGAGTCAGGTATGAAAAGCTTTGGATCACACAAAAAAGGGACTAGTCCAAATCATAAACCAGTAGTAATTTAAACCAGAAAATCACCTTACCGTGTAGATAACACATAAAATAACTAAGATATTTACCAATATTATCGATAGAAACGAATATATTTTCATTTTCCAAATTCAATCTCAAATCCAAAACGGAAATAGAAATGATCTCAACTGTTCTGGACCAAACTACTACTCTATAGAAGTTTCCAACTTCACGATCAACTGATCTATTAATCCAATGAAGTTGACAAGTAAACAAAATTACCCCTAACTGGGAAAAAAAAGGAGATCCACAGTTCATTTAGAAATATTACACACAGTATAGGTGTTTCTACATGTAGGGAGAGTGAAAATCCATACCAATATTATTGATAGAAATAAATATAGTTTCATTTTCCAAAGTCAAACTCAAATCCAAAAAAAAAAGAAATGAGAAACGATCTCAACTATTCTAGACCAAACTAATACTCAGTAAACAAGCAACCAATATCGAAGGGAAACTGAAATCCGTCAATCATACAACAACACAGTAAAACACAATCAAATAGGGATTCTTGGCTAAATAGACTTTTTAAGTCTATTATTTTGCAAAATGGACTATAAGTTTTTTAATTTAGTGATATGACCCATTTTTAAGACAGATCTATTATCTGTCCGACAGATCTATTATCTATCCTACAGATCTATTATCTGTCCGACAGATCTATTAAACTTAAAAAGGCCTAACAGCCAAATTTTCTCCTTCACAATCACTGATTTACTGATCCGATGAAGTTGACAAGCAAACAAAATTAAATGATCAACAGTTCATATAGCAATATTTACACATAGTATAGGTGTTTTTACATGTATGGACAGTGAAAACCCATACCAAATAACGATATTACCAATATTATCAATGGAAAGGAATATATTTTCATTTTCCCAAATTCAAACTCAAATCGAAAAAGGAAATGAGAAATGATCTCCACTAAACAAGCAACCAATATCACAGGGAAACTGAAATCCGTCAATCATACAACAACACAGTAAAACACAATCGCATACTAATACATCAACAATTAAACGATAAATCACAAAATCAACTTTATCTAATACAATTCTTATCTAGATGAACTTCACAATCACTGATTTACTGATCCGGTGAAGTTGACAAGCAAACAAAATTAAGTGATCCGCAGTTCATATAGCAATATTTATACAGTATAGGTGTTTCTACATTGTATGGAGAGTGAAAACCCATACCAATAACAACAATACTTACCAATAATATCAATAGAAACGAAAATATCTTCATTTTTTTCCAAAATATCAAACTCAAATCGAAAAAGGAAATGAGAAATGATCTCAACTAAACAAGCAACCACTACCAAAGGGAAACTGAAATTCGTCAATCATACAACAACACAGTGAAACACAATTTCATACTAAAACATCACTAATCAAACGAAACAAATCACAAAATCAACTTGTTCACTTTCAACTGATCTATTAATAAAGTAAACGAAATTCAAATAAAACAATATTTACACACAGTAAAGGTGTTTCTACATGTATGAAGAGTGAAAACCCATACCAATAACAACGATATTTACCACTTTTCTGAATAGAAACGAATATATTTTCATTTTTTCCAAATTCAAACTCAAATCCAAAAAGGAGATGAGAAATGATCTCAACTAAACAAGCAACCAATATCAAAGGGAAACTGAAATCCGTCAATCATACAACAACACAGTAAAATTCAATTTCATACTAAAACGTTCAATAATCAAACGAAACTAAATCACAAAATCAACTTGTTCACTTCCAACTGATCTACTAAAGTAAAACAAAATTCAAATAAAGCAATATTTACACACAGAGAGTAAAGGTGTTACTACGTGTACTGAGAGTGAAAATTCATGCCATACCTGAGAAAAGGCGAGAAGTTTTGTTTCCCACCTCTGAGGAGAGGAGAAAGTAGCAAGTTATGTTTTGGAAGAAGCAGTGTGTATTTTAGGAAATCGAGATTCGAGTGGCACGAGCTTCTAGAAGGTACGGCGGATTAGGGTTTCCAGACTTATTGACTCATCTGACCCTGATTTTCCGTTGATATTATCCTAACTGCCATTTTCGCGCTTCATTCAACTACAGTCATAGTCATGGACAGTCCATTATGGTGGCGGCTAGGAATAAGGTGGGGGTAATGAACAATATATATATATATATAACATAACATATATCACTATATCCAATGCTAATGTCGCTTTCCTATTTTTATATTACCATTTTTTTTTTATAATTACTACTCCCCGTCTCATTTTATGTATCGCCATTTGATCGAACATGAAGTTTAAGAAATAAATAGTGACTTTATAAAATTTATAAAATTGTCCCTCTTAAAGTCACTTTAATGTTTATATTTTAGTTATCTTTCTTATTAAATGAAATCCAGTAAAAATAAAATGTGAATGATGTCATTAAATAATTATCAAATAAGAAAAGATGATATTATTTTTTGGACGGACTAAAAAGAAAATGACAGACACATAAAATGCAATGGAAGGAGTACATTTCGGTCAATTTACATACACTTGACACCGAGATTTGATAGATGGGATAAAATCATCTATTTTTGTTTCTATGGGATTTGAATCGAAATTTCGTAGTTCTCAAGTTTACGAGGTACCTATTATATCCTACCAATAGAGGTATCAAGCAACTCATGCATCAATCGCGAACTATTGGGAAGGAAATTAGTGTTTTCATCTCCATTGAATTTTAAACTTGAGATCTCGTGATTTAAAGTCACTTTCTTGATAACTAGATCGGTGAATGTTATAAACTCATATCAAACTTGACATTGTTTAAATTATAGTTCGATTTAGGCTTACGTACTATATTTAGGATTATTGAAAGATGATATTAACATGCTAACTAAAAATTAATTTGATACAAATAACATCCCAAAACAGATGAATACTTTTAGAAGTCTTTTTACATGGATTGGATTATAGTCCAACATTATAATGTCTAGACTAATTTATTCCATCCAGTAGTTGGTAAAAAATAAATCTAAATTGAATGGGATAAATTTATACTATCTACTAAACATAGTACAGTATATATTTTATCTCAAATTTAATCATGAGATATTTCACCTTATCCCGAATTAAAACAGGGAAAGTATCTGTGTGAGTTGTCCCAAGTTACGAATAATCCAATAAAGAATACTACTCCATAGTGGTGATAGAAACGGAGTAGAAAACAAATTAACATAATATTGGAGAAGTTCCAAGTGAAATTTCATATTGTGGTGACTTACTTACCACTCAATTATTTGAGAGAAGTAAAGGAATTCAAATGTTCAGAACAACAATTATATGTTGTTTTTGGATGCAAATTACACATACAAGCCTATCTGTCCTGAAAAATAACTTAGGAAAGATGGAGATAAAAGAGTGAAAACAAAAATGGGCAGCACAGTTCTAACGGATATTCATGAAAATCATTAAGCTTTGTAGTCCAGTCCCCACAACACGTTGATATATGAACATGAATCTATACAGTTTTGTAAACCAATGAGGCTTTGATACGTTGAACTGCTTCAGGGCTCGGTCTTCTACATACCGTCCCTATGAAGAACATAAGGAAGTTTTTTGCTTTGCCAGTAACTGCCTAAGCTTTTTGATCAGCTGAGGATTTGAGCACATATAATCCTGGAATGTCTCCCTCAGGCTCTTCAACGTGTTCTTATGATCTTCAGTGTGGTCTATGTTGAGTAACTTGGTGAATAGGTTCTTCCAGAGCTCAATTTTCCAGTATCTGAAAGCAGAATGGAGAATGAGGAACATATCACATACCCAACAAGCAACTGGAATTTTGCTATTTCGTCCGGACCATAATGACTTGATACTATATGCCAAATCATCAATGCAAGTGTTCATAAAATAATATGCATTATGTTAATGAGTGTGGACACAAGATGTGCCAGAAACAAAGCAGTGGAGCAAAGACATACCGCTTAAATGGTAACTTAGGTTGATAATGATGGCCACCATGGGGAGAAGGTCTTTTCTCAATCTCCATATATGAATTGTGAAGCATCATGTGTACAATAACGCAGAGGCCATATGCATCCACCTGGTATCCCCATTAGATGTCAATATCTAGGTTCCAGTTCGCACCAGTTTAATCATCTGGATAATAAAGTTGCCAGATCTTGAAAGGCACTTACCTGATACTTCCATGGCTTTTTTTCTTGCATTTGGATGCAGCGGAAACCAGAAGTTCGACTGTCTCCTATAAACTCGGTCTGGTCAGGGAAGAGGCTCAGGTCTATACCCCGTCCCCAGTCGACAAGGCTAAGTCCCTGGAAAATAAAACTGTGATAGTCTGCCAATGTTCATAAATATTACCAACACAAAACGAAAAAAAAAATAAAAAAAAATTACCTGTTCCCTCCAAGGACCAGTACGGAGACGAAAAGTTTCCATGTCTTCTTCCAGATCATCCCTGAAAGGCACAATACCACACACTTTATCAGAGACCATAAATTACTCTCTTTTCACAGTTCAACAATTCAAATGATATTTTGAATTGTCCTAAAATCAGGTCCAATTTCCTAAAGCCAAAGAATAAGTTTTTCCAGATTTAAATATTACTATGCCTCAAACCCATACTATTTGTAGTTGGCAATACAAATCCTCTATATTCTGCTCCATTTCATAAAATTAAATTGAAATCTCACCTTAAAATCTATTGATTTCGCTGGGATCTCAGTAGGTATGAGCAAGAGAAATTGTAAGCAACCTACGAGTACAGATTTCGCAAACTCATGCCAATGCATGTAATTTCTTATCATGTTCCAATGAAAAACAAAAAGTACAAATCCTACCAATTACCCTTTTTCAGAAGGATAAGAGAACCAAAAAGTGAGATAAAACCATAGAAAATGTACATGCAGAAACTCTATGACTCACTATTCCCCCCTATTGATCAAGTATTAACATGTAAGAATAGGAGTAAATGCCTTTCATGTTTGTATAACTGAAATGAAGGCTTTAGTTACCTCGCATAACGAATCAGAAGATTATCCGGTTTGAAGTCGCCATGAATAATCCGGGAATCATGCAAAGTTTCTAAAATGCAGAGCATCTCAATGGTGTAATAAATACTTAACACTTCTTCCATGGCCCCACCAAGCACAACATTGGAATTGATTGCATCCTGCAAGGCGCTCAAGTCAGGACTAAGCATAGATAGGGAATCGTATCATTCAAGTTGAAGGTGAAGGGACAATAGGCACCTACCTGAAGTGTGCCATTAGCCAGGAAGTCAGAAACAAGTATGCTGTAGTCAGAATACAGATGCAATCTGTGGGCATACCCAAAGCTTAATCTCTGGTGAATAAAAATGAAACAAATCAACACCATTTTCCTAGACAGCAAACACCAATATATAGTCTAATCTCCATACTACATACTTCTTTCTCTGGAATTCGCATATCCAGCTGACGATAAATGTAGAATTCCCAAGGGAAAGCTGGCTTTTGGATCTGCAGAGATCATTAAGATAAAAAGAACATTCAGGACACTTCCAGTGTCAGGTTTTTTCATGAAGGGAAGCAAGCATAAATTACTATATCACCTTAAGTGCGACAACCTCATCCGGATTACCATCACAACATGCTTTAAATACTTGAGCAAATCCTCCCTGACCTGCACAGCCCTTGATCTGATAGCTGTATCCACCTGAAATGATCATAAGTTCATGACGCAGAAACAATTAGCTAACAGCAGACCAAGTTCATGCTCCTAGACACTTGAAGCCCTCAAATTTCACTGTTATCATAGTGTATCATTTCCTGAATTTAAGGCAGAAATTGCAAGAAGTAACTCTTGGGTACAACATGCTGTCACTCTTCAATTGCTTGATTATTCTTTTCAGGAGCAAGCCATAAGGACTCTGTAGATTGCGAGAATGCATGTTCTAATGCTTGCACGGGCTCATCTGCTTTCAACAATCCAACAAAGTGAGTTTCACAGAAGGAAGGCAGGTTTGTCAATGCTTGACCTGATTGATCTAAGTGAGCTACGAGGTTAGTCTTCTAAGATCAACTTGCTTCAAAGTGCCCAAACATTATTTATTAATTTCAGGAATGATCCTATCAGTGATTATGTACCAGGCTTATCTAATGAATTGAGTCTTCCAAGAAAGGTTTCTAATGAATCTGCTAATTGAGATGGCGTGCGACGATTTTCAAATTAACTGGTAGAAAATATCACCTATGACCTAAGCCCTTAATAACTACTTTGGTTGCTGGTGTGAAAACCAATTTAAAGATCAGAAGCCATAGAGTTATCCACATGAAGGAAATTTTTTTCAGCAAGTGACCTACTGAATCATTTCCTTGGGCCATGTTTATGACGTCAGAACAAGATAAGGATATGAGAGGAGGAAATGTAGTTACAGGAATCTCTTTTCAGGATTTAGGCCTCTGCCTCTCCCTACTGGCATTGCAACATCGATCAATCTAAAGCAATTCTCTGAGGATGAATGAGCATTTGTCTTCTCTAGGAAACAACAATACTCCTCTACTTTGCCTCTCTTTATTTTCTAGGAGATACCAGAAAGCACATCACTTAAAAAGCTTAATAATATTTATGCACACCTTTTACTCACACAAAAATTTGTGAAGGAAGAAAAGACGGAAGAAAAATATGGAGAAATATCCAGCATATCAAATACAAACTACTGATGTGTCTGAATTAGGTGGTATATAAAAATTTGAAATTTTCTGGAGCATGTAGAGCAAATAATTTAAGGGGTATGTGGAAGACAAACCAAGGCATAAAATACTAGTGTATGCATGGGAGCAAAGCAAGCATCTAGGTATTAGCCCCCCATGGTTAATTCAGGACATCAAAAGTCGTCTCGTCCCATTATGAACCCCAAGTTGAGTCCCAACTTTGCCATGGTCAGTGAGCATCCAATACTCTACAGCTATTATAGACTAAAAGCAAGAATTTACCTATATCAATAGTTTTATTCCTGGCAGATTTCTGCAAAGTTGACAATGATACCTTTCCAGAATACGCCTTTTTGCTTGGGTGGTATCCCTGATCAAAATTCACATGTAGTTTCCATAAATTGATGTTAACCTGTAAAACTATTTCCATTAAATGTTTCTAGCAGTCTCACATCATATTTTAATATCTCAGCATTCTTCTTCTGCAACAGATCTTTAATTGTTGAGATCAACCATGGATTGATACAAGCTCCACCATTCTCTAACACAATGTCCATCTACATGATGATGCATAAAGAAATTCAATAATACAATCTTCTGTATCAACTAAACACATGGAAAATAATAGCAAGAAACAACATAATAGACAACACAAACAATAGCTCCATAAATATTCCAACTAAGAGAAAAAATGGAAGAGATCACTGCAACTATGATCGAACGGATTCTCACTGTTTGAGGAAAAAAATTGTGATTAGCAACAATGTTGGCCTGGAGGTGATATGAACTAGTTATGCATGTTAACTAATCAACATACTGCACAAATGAACTTGAACCCACTAGATGAGTGAAGCGTAATGATCTTACACTTAATATTCAATTTGAAGGTTTTAGGCAGCCAACTTATCTGTATGTTACAGGCTTGACAGATTTAAATAGTGAACTTTTGATAAAGAATAGACCAAGCACGAGTAATAACTTATCCCCTGGCACTGAAACTAGGATGTGTAGTGTGATGTAATGGGGTGTTTAATCACACAAATATAAGTTATTTGTCAAATAAACTTGACTTATTACTTAAAGAGCGAGACAATCATAAAATGGATGCTACATGTTTCTTGTATCAGAAGTTGAGATGCTTGAGTTTCTATATCAGCTTATTGCCTCTCTGATAATGAACTTATTCTAACAACAAATGTTGACATTGCAGATTTGAGAAGTATGCACAAACTTAAGTTTGTCAGAAAACATACTATATTGTTAAAAGTCGTTGGGTTTTAACATTTAAATGTACGCCGAACAACACAATCAACTTAGCTATGCTGCTAAGACTTCTACAAGGTGGTTAATATCTCAATACTTCAAAGCTAACCTTAAGGGTGTCTAATTATACTTATCTTAAGCTTATGACCTTTTAGCAGCTGTGTTGAATATATGAAGAGTAGAGTGAAGCAGAACCAAGAAGGAACAAAAATAGACTAGCTCATTTTTCTGTTATAACTGTTCTGACAGTTAGTTACACAAACTACTAACGGCTAGTTAGTTAGTTAGTTAGTCATTCACTAGTCTATACATGTAGATGCCAATGTACATTGAAAGATGATGAAATACAACTCAACTACTATCTCTCTAATGATCTTTCTCTCCTCTCTACTTCTTACTTCTTCTTCTTCCTAATTTGTTCATCTGTAATTACTTCTATCAAGAAGTACATCATTGCTTGGTTAATGACATCGTATCAGAGCATTACTCACTAGAAAACTAGTAGAGCAAGATCGATTCTGGTGTATTGTTCTCTTCACAGCAAAATCCAGAAAGCTTGAATCAAGAATTGAAAGTCTGCAACAATGGTGAATGAAAATGTTGTTGTTGACTCTGCTGAAGCTTCCAGAGTTACTCCAAGTACATTGGGTTACAATCATCCTCTCTTCTAAGTCCTTCTGATGTGAGTGGCATACAAATCATCTCCTTTCAGTTAACAGGAGTTGAGAATTTCTCAATCTGCTTTAGGTCCATGCACATAGCTTTACTAGGCAGAAACAAGTTGGGTATGGTTGATGGAACATGCTCTAAAGACAAGTTCTCTACTGAATTAAGCCGTCACTGGGAGAGCGTGGATTCTATTGTACTGTTATGGATCATGAACTCTATTTCTAAAGAGTTACTTGGAGGAATTATGTATGCATCTGTGGCTAGTGTTGTCTGGAATGAACTGTTTGAAAGGTTTAACAAGGTGAATGGGGTCAGAACATTCAATTTGCACAAAGAGATTGCTACATTGTCTCAAGGTACAGCCTAAGTATCTGTGTATTTCTCTAAACTTAAAGATTTGTGGGAAGAATTTGAGGCTTTAGTAACTGCACCTGGGTGTGCATGTGATAATTCAAAGGAGTGTGTTACATCTGCAAAAACTGAAACTGTTTCATTTTCTTATAGGTCTGAATGAGTCCTACACACAAGCAAGGAGTCAAATCTTGCTTATGACCCCTCTCCCAAATGTTAACCAAGCTTATTCAATGATAATAAGTGATAAGAGTCACAAATTTATTGCAAGTCAGGCAGGGATTCTTGGAATGTATCCTGCAGCTACTGGGAAGAATCTTGATCTAGTCATGTATGAAAAAAATGGAGTAGGTGGAAGCCAAGGTCACAAGTACAAAAGAAAAGTCACTGTGCAGTGTGATTTCTGTAAACTCAACGGACAGCGAAGAGAACTGCTGGAAGTATACATGGACCTACCTCAGGGATTTGCTAGTCAGGGGGAGAATGTAGTATGCAGACTACTCAAATCCCTATATGGACTAAAGCAAGCACTAAGGCAGTGGAATACAAAGCTATCAGAAGTATTGCTAAGGTCTCAATTCACTCAGAGTCAATATGATCCATCATTATACATTAGGAAAACATCAGAAGGAGTCACATTGGTGCTAGTATATGTTGATGATATGTTGATCACTGGAGATAGCCTAAAGCTGATAGAAGAAACCAAGGCAATCCTACATCAGAACTTCAAGATGAAAGATGTAGGTGAGCTGAGATTTTTCCTAGGAATAGAATTTGCAAGATCTGACAAAGGGATATTAATGCATCAAAGGAAGTATGCTTTGGAACTACTATCTGAGTTAGGCTTAACAGCAACCTAACCTGTAGCTACTCCTATGGACTACAACATCAAACTGACATCTAAACAGTTTGATGAACATGTCAAACATGAGCAGTCTACTAAGGATCCACCAGTAGATCAAGTTGCTTATCAGAAGTTGATTGGTAAGTTGTTGTACCTAATTATGACAAGGACATACATAGCCTTCTGTGTTCAAACATTAAGTCAGTTCCTTCAAAATCCTAAGAAGTCTCACATGGAGGCAACACTTAGAGTTGTGAAGTATGTTAAAAAACAACCAGGTCAAGGTGTGCTACTATCGAGTAATACAAATGATAGAGTAAGTGCTTATTGTGATGTAGACTGGGCATTATGCCCTCAAACTAGAAGGTCTATAACTGGCTACTTTGTGAAGGTTGGAGAATCAATAGTGTCCTGAAAATCAAAGAAGCAAACTACTGTCTCCAAGAGTTTAGCTGAAGCAGAATTCAGAAGTCTTGCAGCAGTAACAACAGAGTTGGTATGGATCCTAGGGTTGATGAAGGAAGTTGGAAATGAAGTAGTCCTACCTATGGATGTATTCAGTGATAGCAAATCTGCTCTACAAATAGCAGCAAATCTAATATACCATGTGAGGACAAAACATATTGATATTGATTGCTTCTTTATCAGAGAAAAAATTGTTCAAGGGATGATCAGAACTCATTGTATTGCAACCCAAGATAAGCCTGCAGATATGCTAACTAAGGGGCTGACAAGAGCACAACAAGTTCATCTTAATGCCAAGCTAGGAATCTATGACATCTTCACACCTTCCTAGCTTGAGGGGAAGTGTTGAATATATGAAGAGTAGAGTGAAGCAGAACCAAGAAGGAACAAAAATAGACTAGCTCATTTTTCTGTTATAACTGTTTTCAGTTAGCTACACAAACTACTAACGGCTAGTTAGTTAGTTAGTTAGTCCATTCACTAGTCTATAAATGTAGATGCCAGTGTACATTGAAAGATGATGAAATACAACTCAACTACTATCTCCCTAATGATCTTTCTCTCTTCTTTAGGTCTTACTCCTTCTTCTTCTTCCTAATCTGTTCTTCATTTGTAATTACTTCTCTCAAGAAGTACATCATTGCTTGGTTAATGACAAGCATAGTTTTCAATTTACCAAATGGTCCTGAAGTTGACTTCTTAATCATACAGCATAGTACTGATGCACTTTATCTAATGACATTGACAACCTACCAGGACTCAATAAATGAAGTTATGCCCCTATATTGTTCTAGCCCAAAGATCTGGCACGATACTTGTATGAGTTGTATCACAATCATTGATCATTTGATGTACCATATTAGCTATCAACTAAATTGAACTAACCAGCTAAATCAACTTCTCTGAATACTAAGTTTTAGCATTTTTTATAGCAGAAAGCATAAGGAAAACATGAGATTCGTGTGGCCTAAGTTCCACCTATGCAGTATGGATTGAACAATAACTTTAGAAGCAGAAAATGCAGATCAATGAGTATATGTCAGAGATTGGTCCCTAATCTGGACAACAAGAAAATCCAAGCATGAAGCCATAAAATGTCCTCAACAAATTTAAGATGGATAATAAAACGTGTAGCCTCGCTTTCCTGTGGGATAGGCTTGGTGGTAATATGATGCATCATACCTGTTTCTCCTTTCATACCACTAGTAGTAGCATTATTCTCGCAGTTTCTTGTCCTACGATGTCTATTACTACCCGTTGGTTCTTGTGCTTCAATTATTTGTTTTTTGTATGTTACGTAATGTTTTCCCTATAATTTGCTATGTCCTCTTTAATTCTGTATTTTCTTTTTCAAACTACTTTATATGTGTTATTTGAGCCAAGGGTCTTTCGGAAATGGAGGTAGCAGCGGTAAGGTTTGCATACACTCTACGCAGACCCATTTTGTTGTTATAGAAATGCAGCCTATGTTGTTTTATCCAGATACATTCCATTTTTATCTCATTAAAGTTCAGCAGTTCCTTCCTACTTAAGAGTTTAATTACCAAACACAGCATCACCATTCCAAAGACCCGACTCTACGCTAATACCATTATTAGACTTATCGCAAGTTACTGCACATTATAAAAACCAAACAAACCTACCTTCTGTAATGAACCAGTTGTTACTTTCTCAGACATTCTCTCGAGAAACAACACTTGCGCCTTCTTCAACCTGCCCAACGGCTCAGCATTCCTGAAACCATAGTACTAAGTTCATGAACTTAATGCCATATAATACAAATGCAAGCATGTGCATACGGAATTATGAGCCTACAAAAGAGAGCAACCTTGAAATTCCCAAATGGTAAAAGAGAAATGCATCTATTAACCTCCCTTTTGCCTCTAGGAACAACGCATATGTCTCGTAAAGCAAAGAATTGAACAGGCAAATCTTATTCTGCTCAATTTCTCTATATATGCTTTCGTGATCTGAACTGCTATCCATCTGAAACAGAAACACAAACGACCAATAGATCAGATAACAAACATTTCATGTCACGTGTATACTGAGTGCATCCTTTATAACAAAGTAGTACTCTCCCTCGGTCCCAATTTATGTGGCACAGTTCGAATTTTGAAAGTCAAACGATTTAATTTTTACTGTGCATTCAGGCATGGGAACTAAAAAAGAATTCGAAACAAAATTTACATATTTGGAAACTACGTAAAATTGTTTGAATCTTTAAATCCTAAAGGTGCCACATAAATTGGGAATGAGGGAGTATTATACTCTGCACCAATTAACTTAAAATATCCAAATCTGCCTTTGCCCAAACAGTTCACATCACTTGTACTCACTCCGTTCCAAAATAATTGTCACATTTTGCTCCTTAGAGAGCCAATTTGACTAATTTTCAAAGCTAAATTAAATTAGATTAACTCAATATTTTAAAAATTAAAATTTAGATATTCAAAAATTATTTTAAAAAAAAACTAAAATTGCAATTTTCCTCATAACAATATGATGAACTACGTAAACATGTAGATATGAATACATGTAAAACAAAAAGGAGTGAGGATTGATTACATATAGAAACCAAATCTTGAGAAATCTGACGTCGTTTTGGTACCGAGGATTGTTCTTGAAAGTAGTAATGCAGTTGGAGCAAAGCTCGTGCAAATCTCGTCCATTGATTGAAGTTGGCTCTTTCAATGATTTCTCAACTGACCTACAAATTAGTGCATGATAAATACAACAATTGAACGAAATCTGCGATTACAAATGCGGATTTTAGGAGAAAAATTAGAGAAAAGTGTACCATAGATAAGGCAATAGCGGGTCCTCGGAGTTTTGATTTTTGGAAATTACGGCCATTGCTTGACAGTGTCTCCAATTTTGAAAATTGGACAGTGGTTGGGGAGATGGAACGGGCGGGAATAGACTGTATTTGAATTTTGTTGAAATACGCTATTCTTTATGTCCATCATAATTATAATTATTGAAATAATATAGAGGTTTTATAAGCGATGGTATAAGGTGTAATATCTCATTAATAAAGTTGGTACTAAATTTATATTAGGAAGAATACTCACAAAAATACTTGAAATTTGACCACATTATTAATATTTTTTTAAGTGGAATTAATCCCCGAACTTTTTTAAAGTGGAATTAATCCTTCAAAAACGTTATATCCAGTTTTTACGGTAGGAAATGTAGTACACGTGTTATTTCTTCTCCATTTTATCACTTTTCAATATTTTTTCACCATTACAATCATATTAAAGATTTCACAACTCAAATTCCTCCTACAAATCAAATTCCAGATGATTCCATTGAGTCAATTTCAAATTTCAAGTCCATTCTTATCACTTTTCATCATTTTTTCACAATTTTAAGAAAAAAATTTCCCCAAATTTCAAATTCAAATTGAAAACTTTCTTCAATAATTTTATTCAAATCGAACTAAATAAAATTTTTTTGAAGAAATGGAGTCTTCAATAATCGACTTCAACAATGGAAATATGTTATAGACTTCCGGAAGACCCCAAAATTGAAATTGAACAATTGAAAACTTTCGGAAGAAATTTTATTGAAGTCATTTCCGGAATAAAGTTGAAATTGAACAATTGAAGACTTTCATAGTACTAGCAGTACAAGTGAAGTACCAATCGAAATAAAATTGACTTCCGAAAGTGTAGTACGTTATAGACTTCAATTGTTGAAGACTTCAATTACTACTCCTAAATAATTGACTTCAACAATGGAGTCTTCAACGGAAGTGTAGTACATTGTTCAATTTCAATTCAACAATGGAGCAACCATTGTTGAAGAGAAGAAAGAAATAAGAGATAAGAGAAAGAATGAAAAATAAATAAAAAATATAAAACTTAAAAAGATTAGAAAATTTAGGGGTTGTTTGGCAAAAAAAAAGGTTTATAACGTTTTCACGCACTCAATGTGCGTGACTAACATGCAATGGTCCAAGTGAGCAAATATATGTCATTAAATATGAAAAAAAAAAGCCTGGGGGTAATAGGACCCCCGCAAAGTTCAGTATGCTCAACTGATAATCCGGTCAAACTTCAGGTATTTTTGTGAGTATTCTCTCTTTATATTATGTTTATCAAACTACCCAAGTATTATGATCCTATTTGGTCAAAATAAAGTGAGAAACTTTCTAATTAATTAAAAGTGAAAAGGTTTAAACTCGATGAATATTCACGGAGGGGTTTTTCCTCAATCTATATTTATAATCTATATCTCTAATCTCTAATTTCTAATTTGTATCTCTAATCTCTATCTTTAATCTGTAATATCTAATATATTAAAAGTGTGAAGGCCTTAGAAAAGTGATTTAAACTTTTTGTCCTTCATTAAAAGACTCCACAATAGATAAAATCGTCTTTTACTGTTTTACTCAAAGTATTATTTAATTATTTAATAATATTAACTATAATATTGAATCCTAAAATATATATAGATAGAAAAAATTAGGGTCCTAAAATATATATGATTCCTGCTATGAAATATAAAGCAAATTCTTATTTCTCTTGAAGGATTCTCTTGATGGGTTGAATTACAATGAAGGAAATTCCCTTTATTTATACGTAAAAACTAACTTGGGTTTTCTTACTTTTCCATAAATAAACATTCACTATATATGGTAAAGTAGACAGTCACTATATATGATAAAGTAGACATTCACTATATATAGTAATATATTTATAACACTCTCCCTTGAATGTCTAATTGATAGATAATGTGTCTCGTTAAAACCTTACTAAAAAAACTCAGTGGAAAAAAAGCCTAGTGAAGGAAAAAGAGTACACATCTCTAACAATACGCATATAGGTTGCCTCATTAAAAACCTTACAAGAAAAATCCAATGGGACAAAACCTCGTAAGGAAAAAAGAGTACAACGCGCATTAACTCCCCTTAATGAGAACATCCTTGAACCTTTGCATCCCGATCTTGTTCACTATCTTCTTAAAAGTTGCAGTTGGAAGGGACTTGATGAATAAATCAGTCGTATTGTCACTTGAACGAATCTGTTGCACATCAATATCACCATTCTTTTTTTTTTAGCTCATATACGTAGAAAATCTTTGGCGAAATGTGCTTCGTTCTACCTCCTTTTATGGATCCTTCCTTAAGTTGTGCTATGCATGCTGCATTATCTTCATATAAGATTGTGGGTATATTATCACATTTCAAATAATATTTTTCTCGAATGAGATGTATCATGCCTCAAACCATACACATTCTCAACTTACTTCATGAATAACTATTATCTCTGCATGGTTCGGTGAAGTGGCTACGATAGACTGCTTTGTATATCTCCAAGATATTGCAGTACCGCCACATATGAACACATAGCCTATTTGAGACCGAGCTTTATGTAAGTCAGATAGGTACCCAACATCAATATGACTAATAGGATCGTGACTGCAAACTTGCTAACAAATTAACTGAAAAAGGCTATATCAGGCCTTGTAGTATTGCAAGATACATTAGTACATCAATTATACTAAGATATGGTACTTCATAACCAAGGAATTTCTCATTCTTTTCTTGAGTTAGGAATGGATCCTTATTCAACTTTGCATGTTTCTCATTTAAGAAAAAATTCTATTGCTTTTGAAAACTCTCCAAGAGTTCCAATGATACTCAAATCATCAAATTATCTCTTATGAGGATAATAAAAAGTTTCCCAGAAACTTTATATGCTTCAGTCATTTTGAATCCTTTAGGGATTTTTATATGGATTTTTGTCAAGTGACAATATCCAACATGTCAAGTGTGACATCTTCAACTGTCTGGACTGCAAATCAAATAAGTTTTACGCTTATCAAAATGTATCCTTTCAGGTCACTTGATAAATGTTTCTACGTCAGCATGCTTAAATAAACGTAGAATTCGGATCCTCATAATCTTTTATAATATTGCATCAATATTGTATCAAAGATATCATTGATGATATATCATTTCGTATTGGTTCACAATATGACATAATATTTTGAGATCTCATCACTTCATTATTTTCAGGTACCTGAACCTCTCATAAGGTTTCCTGAAGTGTTATGTCATAAGCTCTTCAAGAGTACATTACCTTCTTATTATGATTATTTGATCCTTATTTTTTTAAGGATTATTTAATTTGGAATCGATTGGTCTACCACGCTTCACGCATGCGTAGATTTTGTCCTTTATGAACACAAAATAAGAGCACTTGCAGCTTAGATATGAGATTAAATTTGATTCAGTAAATGCTTCTGGCATATGACTTGAATTATCTTTTGAATGAGGATCTGATGATAATTCCTAACATATTTCATGGTTTCTTATAATCTCCCCCTTATGTTAGAAAAATCAAGATACATCCTCCATCTTCTTTGAGGAATCCATCTCTGTGCATCATGATATATTCATCAATCGTATATCGTACATCAACACTATTAAATGGAATATTTGATTCATGATCTTGAACCAATTGAGAGGGGAGAAATAATCATAATCTATTGGTCTAATTCATACAAGTGCTATTGTATGTAATATATAATATTTTAGACCAACACATGATGTTTTTTCTCATTAGCAATGATTTTGCTATTTATCGAAGACATTCAATGTCAAACCATCACCATCAAGATAAATTGTCTTGATTACACAATCTGAAAGTTATGCTCTTAAATCAATTTTATTGAGCGGCAACTTTATGAACGTCAAACTGCAGGTTGACAATAAATGTACATGTGATTGTCTTATTGATGCATCTTTTCAATGTATGACATGATAGGTGAACGGACTCATATTCACCTTTTATGCTTTTTCAGATTTTAAGGGATCCAATCATAATATTAGTTGGTCCAACCAACTTATCATGAGAACAAGTAACATTAGAAGTAATGAAGAATTTTCTAATTCTTCAATATATGTTCAATGCTCAATATGCACATCTTTAGGATGTCGCAATCGTTCATGTCAATTTATGAACTTTTGTTCTAGCAAACTCCAAGTTTA
Source organism: Capsicum baccatum var. pendulum (assembly GCA_030864225.1). Lineage (NCBI taxonomy): Eukaryota > Viridiplantae > Streptophyta > Magnoliopsida > Solanales > Solanaceae > Capsicum > Capsicum baccatum. The sequence goes on from CM061556.1 coordinate 247,465,972, forward strand.
CCATGACATGTAAACTTTTACTTTAGTAAATTTCAGATTTATTATTACATGAATAAATTTTAGATTCACTACTTTAGAAGTAGATTTCAAAATAATACTTCTCAATTATTCAGCATCTTTCGGAGGTGAGTTGTGATACCATCACAATCAAGTGCATGTTTGCATTAATAAGTTTCTCATTCTCCAGGAATAGAATATAATCGTGCCTTAAGCCTATTGATACGAGAATAATAGCCACCTTAGCTTTCGACGACATTATTCAAAGTCACTATGTGAAGAATCGAGCTTTGGTCGCATGGACGGCACGGGATCATACTTGGAGGGGACGTTTTGAGCCTACCATTAATCAAAACCGAGTGTGGAAGATTGCTTGGAGACTTGAAGACTTAAGTACTCTCAGGTTTGGACCACCTTGTTGGTTCATGATTTTGGTTCCCTTGATTGAAGGGCATTTTGGTCACTTATCTTTTTCCAAGTGACACTCCATGACCATCCCTCCTCATTAAGGGCATTGGAGTCATTTTGTGTTTATTTTGTAACAGATTATAAATAGGCTCCTTTAATTTTATTTTCACTAGTTTATGAAAGATGAAAGATTGAAACATAAAAAATCCTCTCTCAAAGATGAAAGATTGAAACATAAAAAATCCTCTCTCTTGAGAGTAGAACACTTAGTCTTAGTTAGGGTTTGGAAAAGCTAGTATTGATCTTTGCTTGAAAACGGTGGATCTTAGGGTGAGTTGATTCCCTTGGTGGTCACTGTAAGAGTGTGGTTTATATTATTACATTCATTAGGGGTTTTTGAGTTTAATACACTTTTTAGTTCTTAATCTTGTAATAATCTTGGTCTCACTATCTATCCTTTACTTTTGTTGTTGTCATCTTGTGTAGTGGGATGTTTTGGGTCCTTTATTAAATCCAAAACTTGTGTTATTGTAATTCATCTTATTCCTCACATTTTGTAGCTATTTTTGGTGTTATATACACCATTGTATCTTGTATTCTTCTTGTTGATAGTGAATCCGAGAGTGGTTTCCATCTTGGTCCTCGGATCCTAAAGATTGTAGACTGATTTGGAGTGTGTTTCGTATTTTCGTTGTCATTCTCGTACCACCTATCAAATTTTGATAGCGTATAACCTCTTTCATGATATTGTTAATTCAGAAGCAAATTGAGGCATACATATAATGTAGAGAATATTTTTCTAACATATTTTATAGTCATAATAAGCGTGATATTATCACTTTTGATAATTATTATCATATTATTTCTTCACGCTTATATTCGTATATTCAATCATTTGTCTTTTTTCAGACATATAAGCACTGCTACCACATTCACTTTAGAGAATGGAGCATATTCAATTAGACAAATTTGATGTCTTTCACCAAAAACATATTGGTTTACCTTAGCCATCATTATATCATCAATATAGTGCATTGAGATTCAAACTCAACGTCTTACCCATATAAAGGCGTCTTAGGTATAAATCGATGGGACTTGAACCCAACATCTATCATCATGGTGCATTAAGACTTTATCCCAATGTCTTTTTTATGTGATAGTTATTCAGTTCACCATGTTACCCTCGATTAGTGACATAATAGTCCAGAGTATAATAGTGCAACTCAATTAGAAATAACTTAAACATGATAAAAAAAATTGGAGAGTACGTATGTACTCATTACCTGGTGTAAAAGCACTATACAGAAACTTGAAAATTGATTATAAAAGCTGCCAAAGTACTTAATTTTGTGTTTCACTTTCTTGGAGCACGCAGTGATTGATTTCTCAATTATTAGAGATTCGTGCTGCTAACATGTTATGAAATATAAAGCAAAGAAGAAGAATAGAGAGAATAGAGAGTAATTCTTATTTCTTTCGAGGGATTCTTTTGATGGGTTGAATTACAATGAAGGAAACCTCCGTTATTTATAGGGTAAAACTAACCTTGAGGTTTCTAACTTTTCCATAAATAGACATTCACTATATATGGTAAAGTAGACATTCACTGTCTATGATAATATATTTATAACAATTCCTAAGTTTTAGGAATCATAGGTGTGCCTAATTTTTTATTTTTTAAAAAATAAGACAATGAAATCTATTTTATATTAAATAAAAAGCAAAACAAAAGTTTACAAATAATTTTAAAAACGTACAACAAATGGGTAAGTGGAAAATATTTGTTTTAGCTTAGTGTTTTGGAATTCATATTCTCCTAGAAAAAATTTGGTACCAATGTAAACATTACCATAAGCAATCAAAGAACATAACAGTACAACCTAAGAGCACCTCAGACAAACTACCCTTTTTAGTAGCTGATCTGAAGCCTCACAAAACAGTCTGCTTACATAAATAAATGTTTCATCAAGCCTTTACATCTTGCCACCCTCTTAGACAGTAATGGAATGCTTAATCTATCTAAGAATTTGTGTTTAATCTACATTATAACTCTATCCGTATGTACAATTTGTCCCTTAAAAATCTTTCAATTTCTAGCCTCTTGTGTTTGATATATTAGTGCTCCCAAAATTGCAGCAATCACTTTCTTTTGTGTATTTTTTCAATGCTTCCTTCTTATATTCTCAAAACTTTGTGTTACATTCCCATGTTGTAAGCTTAAACCTAACCAATCCAACAATGCATCCTTTACAGTAGTAAACCAAGAGTAGTCTTTAAATAGATGCTGAGTATTTTTACCAGAACGTGCACCACATAATTCACACTGTATGTCAATCACACGCACTTTCAACTTTTGATGTCTCGTCTTTGTTAACAGTCTATCTTTGATAGACAACAAAATAATGAACCTGTTCTTAGGCTGTGCAAATTTTTTCCAAATCAAAGTTGCTATTGACAGCTTATGCTTAGCTCCCATAAGAGCCTTATTGCTTCGAGTAATAGAGTACCCCTTGGCAGTAAAGTTGTACCTTCCTTGGACAAACCAGTTCTACATACTCACCGTAAGAGAATTCAATCTTTCCAAGCACCAGATACAATGTAGAGGTTGCTTATGGTAGAATCATTCTTCATATTCACTCGATGCACCCATCCCACCCATAATGAATCTTTATCCACTACCAGTTGCCACAAAAGCTTACCAACAACTGCTATGTTCCAAGTTCTATATTCTTTGATATTTAACCCCCTCCATAACTTTTTGGCATACACAGGGATTCCCAAGCAACCAAGTTAATTTTCCTTTTCTCTTCAGAACCTTCCATAGGGACTGCCTGCATCTCTTATCCACCTCCTTTAAGATACGTTAAGGCAAAACAAATATTGTTGCCCAGAAATTAAAAATAGAAAATAACACAACATTGATTACTTGTAATCTCCCAGCATATGATAGTTTGTCTTGTATAGCCTGTATTAATTCTTCTAGTGATCTTGTCTATTAATTGGTTACAATCAATCTTATTCCACTTCTTAGGAGATAAAGGAAGACCAATATACCTGATAGGGAGAGAGCCCTGTTAAAACTCAGTCTTCTCTAGAAGTTCTTCTTTAACTATATCCTTCGTTCCTGCCATGAATATATTTGATTTGTCCATATTGGCCACAAGTCCTGATGTTAAACTGAAGTGGTGTAATGCTTCCATCACCCTTATGACAGATTTAATATCTCCCTTACAAAATATCACGAGATCATCAACAAAAACTAGGTGAGTCAACTTTAAGTTTTTGCACATTAGATGGAACTTGAAATCTGGTAGTTCACTTATACTTTGTAGTATCCTTGACAAATATTCCATGTCTAATACAAAGAGCAAGGGAGATATAGGATCTTGTTAAGATTAATGCCACAAAAGCTGCAGATTAGTTGTACCAGCTACTGTAAATACAACTTTTAAGTAGGATTTAAATTTATTAAATGAGGCTGCAATTATGCAAAATCAGCTTTATTACTTTTGCTTATCTTTAGGTCATAATTATTAGAAATAATGGTAGCTTATTTTACTCCTTTTATTGAGCTTTTTTAGTTATGTTCTTACGTATAAATGTGGCAATGATCAATGAAATTTTATAACGCTTTCTGCTCTTTTTTTTGTTAAGATTTGTTTTTCTCTCCAACTGATTGGTATCAGAGCATTGCCATCTTGAGGATCCTGTGAGGAGAGAGTGAATAAAAAACACAAGTTCTTTATATATAACCATTCTTTAAACTATTGTCTTAAATAGTTAATTGAAAATGAATTCTGAAACAAGTTTTCTAATTCCACCTGTCTTCAATGGTGAGAATTATCAAGCTTGGGAAATTAGAATGACGGTTCATATTGAAGCACTGGATCTATGGAAAGCAGTAGAAGAGGACTATGAAGTAACTACTTTTGGAGATAATCCAACAGTGAATCAGATGAGACACCACAAGGAGAGAAAGACAAGGAAAGCCAAAGCCAAAGCATGCCTTTTCTCTGTGGTATCTCCTTCAATTCTTACTAGAATTATGCAAATAAAGTCCGCTGCAGAAATTTGGGAGTATCTTGAAAAGGAATACGAAGCAAACAAAAGAGTTCAAAATATGCAAGTGATGAATCTAATTCGGGAATTTGAAATGAAGAGAATGAAAGAATCAAAAACCATAAAATATTATGCAAACCAGCTACTTGACTTAGCCAACAAGGTAAGATTGTCTGGTAAGGATTTTACTAATGAAAGAATTATTCAAAAAATTCCTGTCACACTTCCTGAGAAATATGAAGCCACAATCTCTTCTTTAGAGAATTCTAAGGATCTATCAAGCATGACCTTGGCAGAACTTGTTAATGCTTTGCAGGCATTGGAGCAAAGAAGAATAATAAGGAAAGAAGGTTCTATTGGAGGTGTTTTTCAAGCTAAATCACAGAACAAGTCATACGAGGAAAAGAAAAAGAACCAGAAGCAAAGTCAAGGCAATAATTACAACAATCAGGGAGGAAGTAATCCACCCTGCCCTCATTGCAAAAAGACAAATCACTCTCAACAGAAATGTTGGTGGAGACCAGATGTCAAGTGCAACAAATATGGTCAACTGGGCTATGTGGAGAGGGTATGAAAGTCACAAACGCAACAAGAAGAAGCCAAGGCTGCTGTAAATCAATATGAAGAAGAGTAATTGTCTTTAGCAACTTGTTTTGCTAGCAAAAACACTTCTAAAAATAAGTTGATTGATAGAGGATGCACAAATCATATGACCAGTGATCAAAAGTTCTTTAAAGAACTAGATAGATCTGTTATTTCCAAAGTCAAAATTGAAAATGGAGAATATCTTGATGCAAAAGACAAAGGAACAATTACAATTCAAAGCCCTACAGGTTTGAAACTTATAACTAATGTTTTCTTTATTCCTGGTCTTGATCAAAACCTCTTAAGTGTTGGGCAACTACTTGAAAATAGTTTCAAAGTGTTGTTTGAAGAAAAAGCATATATCATCAAGGATTCTGATAATAAGGAAATGTTCAAGGTCAAGATGAGAGGAAAGAGTTTTTCCTTAAATCTATTGGACGATGAGCAAGCAACAATTATCAGGTTGGAAAATGATTCCGAGTTATGCAATAAAAGATTCGAACATTATCATCATGATGCCATACTCTTCATGAAATAAAATCAACTAGGAGAAAGTCTCCCGAGCCTTAAGAAAAATCTGCCTGCTTGTGACGTTTGTTGGTGTGGGGAGCAAACAAGGCTTCCTTTTCAGAATTTATCATGGAGTCCAAAGAATAAGTTGCAACTTATTCACATGGATGGAGAAGGACCTCAAAAAACATCATTTTTGAAGGGAATCGAGCATCAGCTAATGGCACCCTATACTCCTCAACAAAACAAAGTAGTGGAAAGGAAAAATAAAATGCTAATGAAGATGACAAGGTGTTTGCTCCATGAGAAAGGGCTACCAAAGAAATTTTGGTCTGAAGCTACCAATACCGCAGTATTTCTGCTAAATAGATTGCCAACTAAGTCTGTACTTAGAGAAAGATTTGAGTTTCTCGGAGAAAGACTTGGTGTTACAGCTCTTGAGTCAAGGAGGAGTGATAATATTAGTGCCTCAAAAACTGCAGATTAGTTGTACCAACTGCTGTAAATACAACTTTAAAGTAGGATTTAAATTTATTAAATGAGGCTGGAATCATGCAAAATCACCTTTATTACTTTTGCTTATCTTTAGGTCATAATTATTAGAATAATGGTAGCTTATTTTACTCTTTTTATTGAGCTTTTTCAGTTACGTTCTTATGTATAAATGTGGCAGTAATCTATGAAACTTTATAACATTTTCTGATCTTTCTTTTCTTTGTTAAGATATGTTTTTTCTCTCCAACAGATCTCCTTGCCTAAGCCCTTTCTTACCAGCAAAATGACCACGCCCTTCCCCGTTAACTTTAATCAAAAAGTTAGTGGACGTCACAGAATTCATCATTATATGCACAAATTTAGCTGAAAAGTTGTACCCTACTAGCACTTCCTGCAGTAAATCTCAACTCACCATGTCATATGCCTTCTTCAAATCAATTTTCATTAATCATCTTGGTGATGGTTTTTTGTTATAGTGCCTAAGCAAGTCGTGACAAATAAGTATATTATGGATCAGAGATCTTCCTTGCACAAATGTAACTTGATTCTCTGCCATTATAATGTTGACTGTCTCCTTTAACCACATACAAATCATTTTAGAAATAGCTTTGTACTCAAAATTGCAACAAGCTATTGGTCTAAACTGAGCTGCATACTATGGGTTATCAACTTTAGGGATCACTATGTTTGTAGTATTCATATTTCTTTTTTGAAAAAGAATTTGGATTTCTATAAATTGAGAATCCTTCTACAATAACACAATGACATCTTCAACGAACATATGGAACAAGATTATTTATTTTTTCCCTTAGACCATTTTTCATTGTTTGTTTTATAATTATTTTTTACATCAAGAAATATTTTTGTAATATTTAATTTACTTTGAGGAGCATCGATTTTGTAGGTATCTTAAAGATGTAGGATGATGATTATATATATAGACAGTTGATGATTCGAATTTTAAAAGTTGATTAATTTCGCGTGACAATTTTTAATTTTGAGTGATATAAATTATTGTAGCTATTTATTCTTATTCTTTCCAGGTAACAATCTTTTCTTTGTGTTATTTTTTGATATGTAGTTTATCAAACTTTACGACAAAGAACAAATTAGTATAATGAAAGGCCTAACTAAATCTGACTTCTTGATTTTTTTGAAGATTTCTTATCAATGGTTTGTAGGTTTCTTACCATAAAAAAATATAACGATGCAACAAAGAGACACAACGAGCAAACGTTTCTCCAAAAGTATTCACAGTAAGGAAGAGTTGATAAACATTTCTTCAAAAGTATCCATGATGGAGTAAAAATTTAAATTTTAGTAGAATCCTTGGGTTTATTTGGCAGGACATACAAAGCACGAGGTTTGGCTAAATTAAACACACCCATTAAGATTAACTTTTTTGGTAATTATATTTTGAAAGGTGTAATTGGAAATATTGATTATTATATGAGAATAATTTCTCTTTTGGTTAAATTTTTTCATCTCATATGTATTTTACATTATTTGAATTAAGAAGTAGTGGTTTATAGATGTTGCCAACTCCACACTATTCTCCTCGGATACATGCATCACCTGAGTAATCTTTTGCACCTCCTCTAAAAATAACTGTGGATCCTCATCTGATTTGGACCCTTAAAATTCTGGTGGACTCATCCGCAAAAAGTCACGAATCCTCGCAGCAGCTGAATCACCTCGCTGCTGCTGTGGAGCCTGGACCAGATTAGCCGGAACATTCGTGGCAACAGCTTGGGCCAGCGCCTGAAAGGCTGCCCGAAATTCAGCATAGGACACATTCTCATTTTGTGGTTCAGCAGGCTAAGGTTGCTGACCATCGTTATTTCTTCTAGCTCGACGAGGAGGCATATTTCTGAAAGAGGAGAGCACGAATTAATAGCAGAGAGAGACACTTTAAGCACGATAAACTTTTGAAAGAACGAAATCATACTTTTTCCTAAAACGTCTCGTAGGCTCTTGCTCATAGATGTGGCGCGCTACACACCGATGATCAAGACTCTACTTAACGCGGCTTGTTAGACTCCCTAGGACTCCATTAACCTTAGGCTCTGATACCAAGTTTGTAACGCCCCGAAAATGGGTTACGAGGCATCACACAGTGCTTAAGGCTGCAAGTCACCTCAAGCTAACCCTTTGAGCCGTATTCACATTATTCATCACTTATCAACCATATTACAACATAACAACCTCAAAATATTCTTTATGATATCATAAATCAAGACTAAAATAGTGCGGAAAGTAACAAAATACTATATCTCATGACAACTCCAAACATCTAGTCTAGTCTAACAAGCCTCTAAAAGTCCACAACATCATAGAGCCATTGGGACATACACCAACTGACTCATACTCAGTATCAAAAGTACTTCGTTCAATGAAATAGAAATTTGGATGTCACGTCCTCGAATCATGAGGACTCACCACAACAGAGGATGTAGAACAGCGTGCCCGAAAAGTCACTGTCGAGCCTGGGACTGAGCACCTGAACCTACATTCTGAGAAAATGTAGCCCACATCCAAAGATGTGGGTCAGTACCATAGAAATGGACCGAGCATATGGGGGTGTATGCAAATCTAAAAATCAATATCATAAGCATTTGTAGAGACATGCATGATGTAATGAAAGACTCACATTGCTCGAATAAGATCACTGTAATTATCACAGAGTGTAAAAAAACGTGTGAGTCATCATATAAATTCTCAATCACTTTCCAATTCATTAGATGATCAAACCTCATAATGAAATCCCTCTTGGATAATATAAAATCATTAAAACTTTTCAAAAAAAATGATAACTTTCACAACTCAACTTTCAAATCATTTCATTTTTTGTCTCAGACATAAGAATACACACACACACTGGGAGCCTCTTACGACCGACATAAACCATGTGAGCTACATGGTGTCCAACGTCCAACCCACGTTGGGGAGAGCTGTCCTATCCTTACCATCGGAGTAGGACCTTAACCTTTGGTTCACTAGTGATCACTATATCAAGCAGCCTTAGGCTCACATCCTACGGGGGCACGTAGTTCTAGGAAAGTACCAATCACAACTATATCCACTGGGTGCTAAAGACTACTCTCGAACTTAGTTCAGATCATTTCAAAAGAAAATCTACAACAACATAATTCAGCAATTCATATCGGGAGCCGTCATACTACCCCTTTTTCATAATAAAATCAATATGTGGATTTCTTTTCTTATTCGAGTTCAAAACTAACTCTTTCAAGATCAAAAGGTCAAATCATTCAAGTATCAAGGTGTGTATAACACATTACTTAACCAAATATCATAATCTCAAAGAGGATTTAAATCCCATATATTAATACTTGAGCAAAATACTTCAAGATTCATACTTTATGTAGTAACCATATATAATTCACACAAAATCTGAAATTTTAACTTTAAACATGATATTATCATCAAAGTCCATGGAATTCAACTTCAAGGCATCAAAATATCATAGTTTCTTGAACAAAATATAATATATAAGTTTCCATCTCAAATTCATAGTAAAGCGTATAAGTTCATGTATATTTGTAAACGTAAACATCAATTTGGGCACAAGAACGAAAGAAGGCTCTTGTTGAAAACCCCACATACCTTTATGGTAACGAATTCATTGAAAGATTGGACCCTCAACATTGATTGTGCAACCCTAGTTATTTTTCTCCTTTATTGCTTTTGGATGATGAACTTAGACTGATAATAGGGTTATGATGTGTTTAGGAGTAGTTAAATTCGTAGGGTTATGTTTTGGGACGTGTAAGGAATGTTAAAAGGTTTATTTATCCTTGAAATAACACAAAACGGAGTGTTTAAGTTGCTTGAAATCAATACATAGGCGCTGCATATGCTATCGCATATGCTTTCCAGTGGCCATATGCGATTGGTTAGGTGACGCACTCTACTTTGCAAAGCCATAACTCCTAGCTCGGGTGTTGGATTTTGATGAAATTGGTATCGTTGGAAAGCTAATTCAATTTTCTATAATTTTATGGGTAAAAATATGCAAAAATACCATACATTTATCAAGTTATGCTCATTCAAAGATGACCCTTACGAATTCAAACACTAAAACTTGATAGATTTTGAAACTCTTAGCTTGTACTACCTTAAGTGACCCATATAACCACACTTAACACATCATAAGCTCTCTTATAACTAGGGCACTCTTGGTGATTTAGGTTCCCAAATATGGTTTACAAAATTGGGTTTTTCATATATACGAACAACGGTTTATTTTCCAGCTTAGGAAAGTGTGGGGCATTACAATATCTCCCCCTTGGGGACATTCGTCCTCAAATGACGCTGGGTATATTAAGAGTAAAGAGAAAATGAAGGGTACACAGTTGACGTAACTTGCTAATCTTGCCTCTACTTCATTCTACATTTTGGACACAATAAGAAGTGCATGACTCATGAAATCATAACTGAATGGCATACAATAACTGCTGAACTACTGCAATTCGGCATAGAAAAGGAATTATTTAGAGCATAATGGTACCTTTGGCTTGATTGGAGCTTATGGAAAATAGGTGCGGGTACTTGGATCGTATATCCGCCTCAGCTTCCCAAGTTGCACCCTCAACAGATTGGTTTCGCCACAACACCTTGACCAAGGGAACTTCTTTGTTCCTTAGTCTTCGGACTTAGTGTTCTAAAATCTTAACAGGAACTTCCTCATAAGAAAGCCTATCTTGTACATCAGGGTTTTCTGAAGGATCTACAACAACACAATCACCAACATGCTTCCTAAGCACGGAGACATGGAAGGCGGAGTGAATGGAAGATAACTCTGAAAGCAACTCAACCTCATACGCCACCTTACCAACACGACTAAGAGCTATGTAGGGGCCAACATAATGGGGACTAAGTTTCCCCTTCTTACCAAATCTCTTCACTCCCTTCATGGGTGAAATCTTCAAATACACCAAGTCACCAACTTCAAATTCAAGGTCACTTCTCCTCACGTCAGCATACGACTTCTGACGACTTTGTGCAGTTTTCAATCTTTCTCTAGTCAGTTTGACTTTTTCCATAGCTTTAAAGACCAAATCAGGACCACTCACGGTCGCTTCACCCACTTCAAACCAACCTATGGATGACCTACATTTCCTTCCATACAAAGCCTCAAATGGAGCCATGCCAATGCTAGAGTGAAAACTGTTATTGTAAGTAAACTCTATCAACGGTAAGTGCTCATTCCAATTCCCCTTAAATTCAAGAGCATACGCTCTCAACATATCCTCTAAGGTCTGGATGGTCCTCTCAGCCTGACCGTCTGTCTGTGGATGGAATGTAGAACTCAAATGCACTTGGGTACCAAGACCCTTCTGAAAATCTCTCTAAAACTGCAAAGTGAACTGAGTACCCCTATCTAAAATGATGGACAAGGGAACTCCATGCAATCTGACTAATTCCCAGATGTACAATCTAGCGTAATCCTCAGCAGTATAAGAAGTATGCACAGGCAAGAAGTGCCCAGACTTAGTCAATTTATCCACAACAACCCAAATGGAATCATGATGGCATCGGGAAAGAGGTAAACCAGTCACAAAATTCATGTTTATCTCTTCCCACTTCCAAGTGGGAATGCCGAATTCCTGTATCATACCACCAGGTCTTTGGTGTTCTACCTTAACCTGTTGGCACGTCACACACTTAGCCACAAATGTTGTTATATCCTTCTTCATGTCACACCACCAATAAATTTCCCATAAGTCACGGTATATCTTAGTGGCACCAGGATAAATAGAATATCGCACACCGTGCGCTTCAGTCATAATTCTCTGTCTCAGATCCTCGACATCTGAAACACATAATCTATCCTACAATCTCAACACACCATCTCCCCCTTGGGAGTGAACCTCCACCTTTTGGTCCTTGACTGATTCCTTCAGTCTGACCAAGCTAGCATCTAAGTCTTGCTTCTCCTTCACTTCCGAAACCAAAGAGGATTTAGAACTACTCTGAACCCCTATACTACCTTTAGTAGAGTCAAACAACCTAACCCCCAGTCTAGCCAGACGATGCACATCACGAGCCAACTCTTTCTTACCTTCTCCAATATGTGAAACACTGCCTATAGACACCCTGCTAAAGGCATCTGCCACTACATTGGTCTTGCCCGAATGATACAACACTCTCATATCATAGTCTTTTTGACAACTCTAACCATCTTCTCTACCTAAGGTTCAACTCTCTCTGGGTAAATACATATTGGAAACTCTTATGATCAGTGAAAACATCAACGTGAACACCATACAAGTAGTGTCTCCAGATCATTAGAGCAAACACAACAGCAGCTAACTCAAGATCATGGGTGGGGTAATTCTTCTCATGGGGTTTCAACTGTCTAGAAGCATAAGTTATCACCTTACCCTTCTGCATCAATGCACAACCCAAACCAACTTTAGAAATATCACAATATACCACAAAACCATCAACACTATCAGGCAGAGTCAAAACAGGGGCTGTAGTGAGTCAAGTCTTCAACTCCTGAAAACTCTTCTCACAAGAATCGGACCACAAGAATTTCACCTTCTTTTGGGTCAACCTTATCATAGGGAATGCTATAGAGGAGAAACCTTCAACAAAACGGCGTTAATAGCCAGCTATACCCAATAAACTTTGAATGTCAATCGAAGAGATAGGTCTAGGCCAGTTTTTAACAGCTTCGGTCTTTTGGGGATCCACTCTAATACCCTCGAAAGAAATAATATGACCTAGAAAAGCAACTGATCTTAACCAGAACTCACACTTGATGAATTTGGCAAATAATTGATGATTTCTAAGGGTTTTCAAGACAATCTAGAGGTGATCTGCAAGCTCATTCTCACTATGAGAGTACACCAGAATATCGTCTATGAATACGATGATAAACATATCAAGGTATGGTCTGAACACTCGATTCATGATGTCCATGAAAGCTGCTGGGGCATTAGTTAACCCAAAGGACATAACAAGAAACTCAAAATGACCATAGCGAGTTTCGAAAGCTATTTTTGGGATGTCACACTCCCTAACTTGGAGCTGATGATAGCCGAAACGAAGGTCTATCTTTGAGAAGTAACTTGCACCTTGCAACTGGTCAAACAAATCATCTATTCTCAGAAGGGGATACTTATTTTTGACAGTGACTTTATTTAACTGGCGATAGTCAATGCACATACGCAAAGAACTATCTTTCTTCCTCACAAATAACACAGGAGCACACCAAGGAGAAATACTGGGCCTTATGAAACCCTTATCTAACAGATCTTTGAGTTGCTCTTTCAACTCCTTAAGTTCTGTAGGTACCATATGGTAAGGAGGAGTAGAAATGGGCTGAGTATTGAGAAGAAGATTGATCCCGAACTCTATCTCTCTATCAAGAGGTATCCCTTGGAGATCTTCCGAAAAGACATCAGAAAACTCATTGACAATGCTAACTGACTGGAGAGTTGGAATCTCAGACTTAGTGTCCTTGACTCTAACCAAATGATAGATGCACCCCTTGGAAATCAGTTTTCTAGCTTTAATATATGAGATAAAATGACTCCTGGGAGATACAGAACTCCCAGGCCACTCAAACACAGGTTCATCAGGAAACTAAAACTTGACCACTCGGGTACGAAAATCTATAGAGGCATAACAAGAATGAAGCCAGTCCATACCCAGAATAACATCGAAATCCACCATGTCTAACTCAATCAGATCAGCCAACAAGACTCTATGAAGGACTGTAACAGGACACTTTCTATACACTTTCTGGACAACAATCGAATTACCCACTGGGGTAGAAACTAAGATAGGCTCAGGAATATTTTCGGGACTCATTTCAAAATTCACAGCAATCAGAGGTGTAACATATGAAAAACTGGACCCAGGGTCCAACAAAGAATAGACATCAAACTAAAGTATACGGAGCATACCAGTAACAAAATCAGGAGAGTCCTCCTACTACTGGCGAGACGGCAAAGCACAGATTTTATTTTGGCGCTGACCGCCAACAGTACTAGAAGAGATGCCCTGAGCTGGGGCTGGGCGAATCACCTAAACTGGAGCACTAGTAGTCTGAGTCTGAGTCTGAGGACGATTATCACGACGCCCTTGTCTAGCATGTGGGCACTCCCTAAGTTTCTGACTGATAACGCTCAATCTACAGCTCTCGTAGAAGTGTAAAGCGGTTGCTGTCAAATATAGAACCCAACTGGGTTGGGTATCGATCCCATAGGGAATAGCTTGGTCAACAAGTAAGCAACGATTACTAGACTTTTAGTGCAAGTCTCGTAAGAAGGGGGGATTGTAATGTGTAACCAAAATATTAAAGTAAAAACTAAAAATAGCAACGTAAAAAGAAAGAATATTTAGTAGGTTGTAAAACAATGAGAATTGAGGCGTTGGGGTTATGTCCACCTTCTGAGTTTACGTCTCTATTAGCTATGAGTTATGCGGAATTCAGACATGCATGTGCTTATAGAGAATTGTATTCGATGGTAAATCCAGGCGTCTTTCGACCTATTCGAGGATTATTTCACTTTAACTCTTTCGAGCTTAAAGCGTATCTAATGGTACAAATTCTCCAAGAGGTTAATCCAGTTACGACACTAACTTTTTAATAGGGGATGGGACCCTATTACTTTGACATTATCTCTTTTCCAGACATATAACGTTTCTTTCGAACAAGTTAATGCTATACTGGCGTTATTCTATGCGTCTGCAGCCACAAGAATTTGCATTAAGATGAAGAGAATAATGATATAAGCAACACACGTGTCACGAATTCACAAACTCATAGCAATAGATAGTAGCTCATATGGCTTCCATAACCCCAACAGAGAAGTTTAGTTACCCATGAGTGCGAAGAAAATCACAATCGACATTGTTTTTATACCACAATAAAGATCTCGTGTAGTAAAGTGTGGTAGGCGTTAGGCGCGAACTCCCTTGCAAAGTAACGTTTCTCTTGTTGCAGAAATTAAGAATTGAATAGATGAAAAATAATGTCAACAATGAATTAATAAAGAAAATTATTTTGATGGATGGATGGATGGTGGATGGATGGGAATTGATGGAATGGGGGAATGGTGTGGAATGGCGGAATGTATAAAAATCTCTAGCAAAATAGGGTATTTATAATACCCATATCCTATTCCTACTAAATTACTGCATTATTATCCTAATCCTAATAGGTTACTGCTAGTCCCCAAAGTCTTCAGAATTGCTGTTTTTGCTCAGGACAGATTTTCCATGCGCCACTTTTGGTCCTTGGCGTCCAAGATTTGCTTTCCTCCTTTCGTAAAGCTTTCTTTGGCGTCAAGTTATCCATAAAATGCTGAATTCTGCATCATTTATACCTTAAAACTTTCTAATCATGTTCGTTAGCTCACTTACAGGAAAAAGGACTAAAAGTGCATGAATTATATAAGTTGTCCTAAAAACTTAGCTAAAATATGGGTAAAATATAGCACTATAGGCGTGTAAATTCGCCTATCATCAACACCCTACACTTAAAGCTTTGTTCGTCCTCGAACAAACTATCATGTCCATCTAAACATCAACTTAGGGTTTCACAGTAACAACACAAAATATTCGTCAAGACAAGCATAGCAATCATTAACAAAGAGTAGTTTTCTGCTCATTAGTAGAAACAATTCCACCTCTAATATAGACTCGTGATGATGGTTAATTAGTATTCAAAAGTTAAGGCACAAAGAATCATACACAACTACCCAAAAATCATCAACCATGCGTGTCTCACCATATATTACCCATAATCACTCACAAGTATAGTATATATTTCGAACATGGGTATAAGAGTATCCTTGCTCTCACTCTCACAAAGAATTCATATGCTGCAACTAATGACCATAGGCTTGCCCTTAGTGTAATGCTCCACTAAATATCAGAATGCTAAGCTTAGGATCAAATAGGTCTTTTGATGGTTGTAATGTAGGCTAAGGGACGGGTAGGACTATTTTGTCCAGAAATAGTGACTAAGTTCCCTAAGTGCTTTAATACATCACATTATGTCATTAACACTTTTCTTTCAAACAACCTTTTTGCTTTCTTTTAATCTACCTCCCTTTGTCACCTCTTTTGTTTTTCATTTTTTGAACATAACTAACTTTTTAGTTTTCTTTTCCTTTTTCTTTTCATAACATACCTCTTATGATAGCAATTCTTTTTCATAACAAATTCAAGCACCAATACATTCTAAGGCATCATACTCATCCAATTTCCTCTTATTTTGTCACATGACTCTTTCAATTTAAAGCACTTAGGAATTTGGATCAAATTATGGTCTTGAAAAAAATAGATTAGGCTTACATATGAGGTTGTCAAAGCAAATAGGCTAAAGGCTCAAAAGGGGTTATCTAGGATAATGTCCACGGGTAGGTAAAAAGAAGGTACACAAGTATAGGTTGCCAAAGAAATGCCTAAATCATCTCCTAAACTCACGTTCTTTATTTTCGCTTTACATACATACCAGGCAAGTTCTAGCATCAGCCACAAACATAGAATATACAATATCCTCACACACACAAGGCACATGGTCGACTTTATTGGGAGTAGTATAGACTCTTGAACCAACAGATGAGGGAATTGAACCACACAATATCACATAGTGAGTCACAATTAGAGCCTAAACGTCTCAATAGTCATGATTTTAGCACAAACTCTTGTCATAATCTCATGCTGCCTATTAGAATAATTTCATGCGAGCGAAGTTAAGCTTAAAAAAATTTACTACTAAAAAAAAGAAAAACAAATAACTACTAAAAAGAAAAACAAAACAAAACAAACATAAATGCAAATGCAGATAGAGAAGTATAGCATGCAAATACCACCACCCCACACTTAGACGGGACACACTGCCCTCAGTGGAAAATAAATACGAAGAACCTGGTCAGTCGGACTCCTCCTCTATGTCTGGGGTCATACCCTCTTCGTCGAAATCATCATTGGATTCGTCACCCTCAGAAGTTCCTCATAAGTACCCCACTTGATCCCAAGAGTACGTCGAGGTATTTGCAGTACGGAGGATTTAGCTTGCTCTTTTCTTCCTTTTTTTCTGGCCTCTTTGTGAAGTGGTTGCTTTTCTTGTCTTTTGGTGCCATTGTACCTGAGATCTCAATAGAGTCATGTTAGCTTCATCTCGGAAGATTCAATCAACAAACAGACAATAGTGGCACCACCCCACACTTAATTTGTTGACACAAACTAATTAAGTGAATGATATCGATTACTCAGACTTCATCGACATACATTTAGGTGATATGTTCCAACAATATAATCAGTGCAGTCATACTTCTTGTAATCTTGGCAATACTTTCATGTTTGATATATCAAGACTACTACATAGAGATTGAATCAAGGTATAGCATCTAGAAATAATCACAACCTCACTTGTTGGTAGTCAACCTTAATTCTCATCTCGATGAACAAGTCATTCCAGCATGTAAGTATGCAAGTGACAAAATTATGCAATTTTAATGACCATGTCAATTCCGAGAAAGTATGACAATGCATCAAAATCAAATTCAAGTTGGGAACAAGTTAAGATCATCCTTACGTATTCGTTTACTCACTTAGTTGTGTCACAACAATTCAATCATATTCAAATCACCAATACTACTTCAAGATTTAGCAATTCATAATATGCATAGTAGTGTAGTACTTACGAAATATAAATGAAGAACAAATAAGTACTTACTTGGTTGATGACCTTGGATGATGTTCTAGCAAGGTAAAAGAGCAAAAGGAAAATTTTTGAGAGGATTTGGAGAGGTAGGCGGCTCTTATGTTAGATTTGCAATGTGTTTATGTTTCAAGACTAAGTCCCCTTTATATAGGAAAAGAATGGGTCGGGTTTTGACCCATTTAAAATCGGTTTTGGAGACAAAAAGTGACCAAAGGCGGCGCCTTTAGCTTTGCCTATGCATGGTATAGGCGGCGCCTAATGCAAAGCATTTGATAGCATAGGCGGCGCCTAGTGCAATGCCTTTAGTGACCATAGGCGACGCCTTTAGCATGGCATATGAGATTCTGAGACCAAATGCTTTAGCATAGGCGGCGCCTATGCTATAGCATACTTGAGCATGGGCGGCGCCTATGCCTTTGCACACTAGATTCCGAGACCTTAGGCTATAGTATAGGTGTTGCCTTGTTCGTGGCCTAGTTTTGCCTAGTCCTAGCCTTGTTCTATGCCTATATTTTCATGAGCAATGCTCAATCCATAGCCTTTTGCTTCTTCATTCCTAACTTACCACCTTTAACATGCAATTCTTCCAAATTAAAATTTGCAACCAATCTCCTCTTTTATACCTCTTGTACCTACATTCACTCAAAAATAACAAAAACAATTAGAACGATGGGTTGCCTCCCATCAAACGCTTTATTTATTGTCGCAACATGACATAGCTATCTCTATTACTTAGACTTCATCGAGATAGATGGGGCATCATTTTCTGAATGGATTCAGACGATGCTGATACTTACATGTAGGCATGCAATCTTCTTCGATATGACTCTTGTGCATACATACCTCAGGAGATATACCAATTATATCATCAATCTTCCTACCCATAACTCTCTTGTACCTCATCAGAGCAGAGATGAGAGCCTCTACATGCTGTTCACTTAAATCATCCGCAACACTCTCCGAAAGTGTATTTCCATATCCCAAGAACGTATACCTTAGGTAATTGGGGAGCTCTTTCAATTCTAGCATTGATGGCTCTACAATGGAAGTCTTCGCTGTTTGTGAAGGCTGATTTGTAAGATCAAGGTCCAACTTCTTAGGAGCATGAGAATATGACCCTATTTCTTTTAGAGCACACATAGTTTCTTTATAATCTCCATCGTCCTCATGCTCAACATTCAGCAGCGCAGCAGATAGTGAATCAACAATAAGCGGCTTTTCTACAGATAATGCTTTCTTATCCTCATAAGCTACGGAGAACACATCCATATCGCTGGGCTGCTTCATTGCTTTGCATATATCAAAGCGGACCACTTCATCATTCAACCAAAATAAAAGCTCATTAGCTCTCATGTCAATAAGCACACTTCCAGTTGCGAGGAAGGGCCGTCCCAAGATTATGAGAACTTCCGAGTCCACCTCACAATCCAAGATAACAAAGTCTGCCAGAAAGATGAATGAAGAAACCTTTACCAATACATCACATAAAATACCAACAGGTCGTTTTACCGACCTATCAGCCATTACGAGCCTCATATTGGTTGGTGTCGGATCGCCTAACCCCAACTTCTTGTAGACGAATAGTGGCATCAAATTGATGCTAGCACCCAGATCGCACAATGCCTTAGCAAAGTTCAAAGAGCCAACAGTGCAAGGAATAGTGAAGGCACCAGGGTCGGCCTTTTTCTGAACTAGTAATCTTGTAGCGATTGCACTGCAATGGTGAACATTATCTGCCGGCTCATAGCTTACCGCCCGCTTCTTTGTTAAAAGGTCCTTCATGAATTTTGCGTACCCAGGTATTTGCTCTAGTGCCTCTACCAACGGAACATTAATGGTCAGCTACTTTAACATCGTCATGAATTTGCTGAACTTTGTATCATCCGCAATCTTCTTCAATCTTTGAGGAAAAGGTGGTGGTGGATATGAAATTATTTTCTCCACGGCTTTCTTCTCCTCTTGCTTTCGAATTTTGGTCTTTTCAGGCTGCAAACCACTAGGGGTGACGTCATGGACGTCTTGGTCATTGTCTATGGCGTCCTCATCTTCTTTATTTTCGGCCACTTGCTTGCTTTTTGCTGAAGTTTCCAGCACCTTACCACTCCGGGTAGTAATGGCCATGCATGACCCATCATTCCTTGGGTTTTGCACAGTATCGCTAGGTAAGGTGCCAGCCTTTCTTTGATTGAGTGCTGCTGAAAGTTGGCTCAATTGCTGCTCTATTTGCTTGATTGAAGTGGAATGAGAATCAACTAATTGTTTCATAGAGGATAAATCATTAACTACCTCCGTTACCCCCGCCCTCGTTGCTTCCACTCCTTTCAATATTTTAGCCATCATGTCTTCCATACTTCCAGAACTAAATGTTGTGGCGTCACGTCTTCCAGGGGGAACGTACAAACCACTCTTGTCATTCTTGTTCTTCCAACTACCTTGGTCCTTGTTTCCAGAATTATCATAATAGTTCCGACCTTGGTTTCCTTGGGTATTGCCTCGGAAACCCCCCTGATTGTTCAAGTAGTTGGCTTCTTCTTCTGAATCAGATTCGTCTCTTCCTTTTGACGCAACAGCTTTGACTTTTTTGGTCTTCCCTGATAATAGATGCTTTGTAAGAAGATCCACTTGTGTTTTCATGTGCGCCATATCTTGATCACGTTCTTCTTCTCTTCTCCTTTGGTCTGCAGTCATGCCAATAGATAAAGTGGGGCTTGCTACCTTAGAATCCCTGGTATGCCAAGCTCTACTTTGCTTCGTCATCTGATCTAGCATATTGCTTGCCTGACCAAAGGTGAGGTCCATGAATGATCCTCCAGCCACATTATCAACCACTGGCTTAGTCACCGGATTCAAAGCTCTGTATAATATCTCCATCAAGTGGACATTGGTCATGTGATGGTTTGGGCACCTCATAAGCTTCATCCTGAACCTCTCCCATGTTTTGTGGAGAGCTTTGGTTGGAAGCTGCCGAAAGTTGTTGATTTCATCTCTTAGTTGTGCTCTTTTGGATGGCGGAAAGAATCTTTTTAGGAAAGCATCTTTCAATTGCCTCCAATTTGTAATGGAGTCAGGAGTCAGCCCATTTAACCATAGAGTTACCTCCCCAAACAGAGATAATGGAAATAAGTGCAGTCGAATTGCATTCTGTCCAACGCCAGGATTGTCGAATGACTTGCATGTAGAAATAAAGTTGATCAGATGCATATTCGGATCATCGCCTGCTAGTCCACCAAATAATTTGCAAAAGCTGAATCATGGTGCTAGTGATATTGAACTTGACTCCAGGTGCTAATGGTGGAAAAATAATGGCTCCTGTGGCACCAGCTTCGTCCAGATCATCATCATCATCATCGAACGGTATTTGCATAGCTCGGCGTTCAGGCCTAAACCTAGCTTGACGATCTCTTCTTTGCATGGGTGCCGCCATCTCAGCAGTATGCCATGGGTTTAGTAGCTCCTCATCGCCCAGGTCCTCATCATCAGGATTTGTTGCCCGACCTGGATTATCAATATTCTGTTGATGCACTTGAGCAGTTATCCTTTCAATTTCACGTTGTGCATTCATTGATGCACTGAACAAACCTGAATAAAACAAAAACAACAACTAACAGTAAAAGTACGAGAATCTTTGACCAAAGGGTCTAGTAATTATCACAAACTTAATAAACACTCGTATTCCCCGGCAACGGCGCCAATTTTTGATAACGCTCAATCTACAGCTCTCATAGGAGTGTAAAGCGGTCGCTATCAAATATAGAACCCAACTGGGTTGGGTATCGATCCCACAGGGAATAGCTTGGTCAACAAGTAAGCAACGATTACTAGACTTTTAGTGCAAGTCTCGTAAGAAGGGGGGATTGTAATGTGTAACCAAAATATTAAAGTAAAAACTGAAAATAGCAACGTAAAAAGAAAGAATGTTTAGTAGGTTGTAAAACAATGAGAATTGAGGAGTTGGGGTTATGTCCACCTTCTGAGTTTACGTCTCTATTAGCTATGAGTTATGCGGAATTCAGACATGCATGTGCTTATAGAGAATTGTATTCGATGGTAAATCCAGGCGTCTTTCGACCTATTCGAGGATTATTTCACTTTAACTCTTTCGAGCTTAAAGCGTATCTAATGGTACAAATTCTCCAAGAGGTTAATCCAGTTACGGCACTAACTTTTTAATAGGGGATGGGACCCTATTACCTTGACATTACCTCTTTTCCAGACATATAACTTTTCTTTCGAACAAGTTAATGCTATACTGGCGTTATTCTATGCGTCTGCAGCCACAAGAATTTGCATTAAGATGAAGAGAATAATGATATAAGCAACACACGTGTCACGAATTCACAAACTCATAGCAACAGATAGTAGCTCATATGGCTTCCATAACCCCAACAGAGAAGTTTAGTTACCCATGAGTGCGAAGAAAATCACAATCGACATTGTTTTTATACCACAATAAAGATCTCATGTAGTAAAGTGTGGTAGGCGTTAGGCGTGAACTCCCTTGCAAAGTAACGTTTCTCTTGTTGCGGAAATTAAGAATTGAATAGATGAAAAATAATGTCAACAATGAATTAATAAAGAAAATTGTTTTGATGGATGGATGGATGGTGGATGGATGGGAATTGATGGAATGGGGGAATGGTGTGGAATGGCGGAATGTATAAAAATCTCTAGCAAAATAGGGTATTTATAATACCCATATCCTATTCCTACTAAATTACTGCATTATTATCCTAATCCTAATAGGTTACTGCTAGTCCCCAAAGTCTTCAGAATTGTTGTTTTTGCCCGGAACAGATTTTCCATGCGCCACTTTTGGTCCTTGGCGTCCAAGATTTGCTTTCCTCCTTTCGTGAAGATTTCTTTGGCGTCAAGTTATCCATAAAATGCTGAATTCTGCATCATTTATACCTGAAAACTTGCTAATCATGTTCGTTAGCTCACTTACAGGAAAAAGGACTAAAAGTGCATGAATTATATAAGTTGTCCTCAAAACTTAGCTAAAATATGGGTAAAATATAGCACTATAGGCGTGTAAATTCACCTATCATCACTGACCCAAGTCACCACACATGAAACAACCTTTATTCTCACCCCAACACTCACCCGGGTGGGTCCTACCACACTTAGGACATGGAGGATAATTTGGCTTACTGCCAATACTGTAATGAGACTTGGATACATATGATCGATTACCTTGCTCCTGCCTACCCCTAGGCATGGGAGCACTAGCTGACGATGGTTCTGGCGTAGATGAACGGTGCTAAAACTGAGGGCGATTCCCTCCCTGCGATCTAGTCTGACCCTATCTGTGCTGCTCGAACCTAGCTCTCTTATTCCCTCTCATTCTATCTCTCTCCCTAATCTTATCTGCTTTAATCTATTGGGCATAATTCAGCAGCCTGGAAATATTCATATCACTGTTTAGCATAGCAGACTTGCACTCTTTCACTATATAGCTAGACACTCCTATCACAAACTTACTCATACTGGCCTGATTATCAGATACTAAGTCAGGGGCATATTTGGCCAACAGATTGAACTTCAGACAATACTCTCTAACAGTCATAGCGCCCTATCGCAAGTTTATGAACTCTTCTACCTTCGCCTCTCTCATCTCTAAAGGGAAAAACTTATCCAGGAATGCATCCTGGAACTCCCGCTAAGTTGTAGGGGCGACACCTTCACCTCTGCCTTTCCTCTAAGCAACCACCCAATCATAAGCGATGCCTTTCAACCAATATGCTGCCAACTCCACACTATGCTCCTCGAATACATGCATCACTTGAGTAATCTTTTGCACCTCCTCTAAAAACAACTGTGGATCCTCATCTGACTTGGACCCATAAAATTCTGGTGGACTCATCCGCACAAAGTCACAAATCCTCGCAGCAGCTGAATTACCTCCCTGCTGCTGTGGAGCTGGGGCCGGACTGGTCTGAACATTCATGGCAACAGCTTGGGCCAGCGCCTGAAAGGCTACCCGAAATTCAGCATGTGACACATTCTCATTTAGTGGTTCTGCATGCTGAGGTTCCTGACCATCGTTATTTCTTCTAGATCAACGAGGAGGCATATTTCTGAAAGAGGAGAGCACGAATTAATAGCAGAGAGAGAGACACTTTAAGCATGATAGACTTCTGAAAGAACGAAATCACACTTTTTCCTAAAATGTCTCGTAGCCTCTTGCTCATAGATGTGGCATGCTACACATCGATGTTCAAGACTCTACTTAACATGGCTTGTTAGACTCCCTAGGACTCCATTAACCTTAGGCTCTGATACCAAGTTTGTAATGCCCCAAAAATGGGTCCCGAGGCGTCACACTGTGCTTAAGACTACAAGTAACCTCAAGCTAACCCTTTGAATCGTATTCACATCATTCATCACTTATCAACCAGATTACTACATACCAACCTCAAAATATTCTCTATTATATCATAAATCAAGATAAAAATAGTGCGGAAAGTAACAAAATACTATGTCTCATGACAACTCCAAACATCTAGTCTAGTCTAACAAGCCTCTAAAAGTCCACAACATCAGAGAGCCATTGGGACGTACCCCAACTGACTCATACTCAGTATCAAAAGTACTTCGTTCAACGAAACAAAAATCTGGATGTCACGTCCTCAGATCATGAGGACTCACCATAACAGAGAATGTAGAACAGCGTGCCCGAAAAGTCACTTTCGAGCCTGGGACTGAGCACCTGAACCTACATTCTGATAAAATGTAGCCCACGTCCGAAGATGTGGGTCAGTACCATAGAAATGGACCGAGCATATGGGGGTGTATGCAAATCTAAAAATCAATATCATAAGTATTTATAGAGACATGCATGATGTAAAGAAAGACTCACATCGCTTGAATAAGATCACTGTAATCATCAGAGTGTGTAATAAAATATGTGAGTCATCATATAAATTCTCAATCACTTTCCAATTCATTAGATGATCAAAGCTCATAATGAAATCCCTCTTGGATAATATAAAATCATTAAAACTTTTCAAAAAAAATGATAACTTTCACAACTCAACTTTCAAATCATTTCACTTTTTGTCTCAGACATAAGAATACACACACACACTGGGAGCCTCTTACGACCGACATAAATCATGTGAGCTATATGTAGTCCAACGTCCAACCCACGTTGGGGAGAGCTGTCCTATGCTTGCCATCGGAGTAGGACCTTAACCTTTGGTTCACTAGTGATTACTATATCAAGCAGCCTTAGGCTCACATCCTACGAGGGCACGTAGTTCTAGGGAAGTACCAATCACAGATATAGCTCCCACTCGGTGCTAAAGACTACTCCCGGACTTAGCTCAGATCATTTCAAAAGAAAATCCACAACAACACAATTCAACAATTCATATCGGGAGCCGTCATGCTACCCCTTTTTCATAATAAAATCAATATGTGCATTTCTTTTCTCATTCAAGTTCAAAACTAACTCTTTCAAGATCAAAAGGTCAAATCATTCAAGTATCAAGGTGTGTATAACACATTACTTAACCAAATATCATAATCTCAAAGAGGATTTAAATCCCATATATTAATACTTGAGCAAAATACTTCAAGATTCATACTTTATGTAGTAACCATATATAATTCACACAAAATCTGAAATTTTAACTTTAAACATGATATTATCATCAAAGTTCATGGAATTCAACTTTAAGGCATCAAAATATCATAGTTTCTTGAACAAAATATAATATATAAGTTTCCATCTCAAATTCATAGTAAAGCGTATAAGTTCATGTATATTTGTAAACGTAAACATCAATTTGGGCACAAGAATGAAAGAAGGCTCTTGTTAAAACCCCCACATACCTTTATGGTAACAGATTCATTGAAAGATTGGACCCTCAATGTTGATTATGCAACCCTAGTTATTTTTCTCCTTTATTGCTTTTGGACGATGAACTTAGACTGATAATAGGGTTATGATGTATTTAGGAGCATTTAAATTCGTAGGGTTATGTTTTGGGACGTGTAAGGAATGTTAAAAGGTTTATTTATCCTTGAAATAATGCAAAACAGAGTGTTTAAGTCGCTCGAAATCAATACATAGGCGCCGCATATGCTATCACCTATGTTTAAATAGGCGCCGCATATGTTATAGACTATGTTTACATAGGCACCGCATATGCTATTGCATATGCTTTCCAGTGGCTATATGCGATTGGTTAGGCGACGCAATATACTTTGCAAAGCCATAGCTCCTACATTTATCAAGTTATGCTTATTCAAAGATGACCCTTTTGAATTCAAACACTAAAACTTGATAGATTTTGAAACTCTTAGCTTGTACTATCTTAAGTGACTCATATAACCACACTTAACACATCATAAGCTCTCTTATAACTAGAGTACTCTTGGTGATTTAGGTGCCCAAATATGGTTTACAAAATTAGGTTTTTCGCATATACGAACAACGGTTCATTTTCCAACTTAGGAAAGTGCGGGGCATTACAAGTTGATACTACCACATTATGTCTTTATTTATGAGATGCTCTACAACTCTTGCCTTAAAGGCAAGACTTAGCTCAAGGACTTTCAAGCAACAAATTATGTCCCACGGGCAAGAGTTAACACTACCACGTTATGTCCTTATTTATGAGATGTTCTACATCTCTCGTCTTAGAGGCACGACTTATTCCAAGAATTTTCAAACAAGTTACGTATATTGGGTAAGAGTCAACACTAAAACATTGTGTTTTTTACTTATTAAATACTCTATAACTCTTGTCTTAGAGGTAAGACTTAGCATAAGAACCATCAAACAACAAGTTATGCCCTATGAGCAAGAGTTGACACCACCACATTATGTATTGATTTATGAGATATTTTATAACTCTTCTCTTAGAGGCAAAACTTAGATCAAGGACTTTCAAGTAACAAGTTGTGCCCCATGGGAAAGAGTCGACATTACTACATTGTATTTTGATTTATCAGATATTCTATAACTCCTATCTTGGAGGCAAGATTTAACCCAAGGACTTTCAAATAACAAGTTACGTCCCATGAATAAGAGTTGACACTATCGCATTATGTTTTGATTTATGAGATATTTTATAACTCTTGCCAAGGACTTTTAAACAACAAGTTACACTCCACGGACAAGATTTGACACTACCACATTGTATCTTGATTTATGAGATATTTTATAAATCAAGGACTTTTAAACAACTTATATACCCCATGAGTAAGATTTGACACTACCATATCATGTCTTGATTTGTGAGATGCTCTATAACTCTTGTCTTAGAGACTCGAATTAGTCCAAGGACTTTCGAACAACAAGTTAAGATCCATGAGCAAGAGTTGACGCTGCCACATCGTGTCTTGATTTATGAGATATTCTATAACTCTTGCCTTAGAGGCAAGACTTAGCCGACAAGTTACGCCCCACGGACAAGAGTTGATACTATCATATTGCATCTTGGTTTTTGTGATATTTTATTAGTCTCAAAGACAAAACTTAGCCCAGGAACCTCCCCAAAGAACAAGTTACGTTCAATGGAAAAGTGTTGACACTACCACATTGCTTTGTGATTTATGAGATATTCTATCACTCTTGCCTTAGAATCAAGACTTAACTCAACGATTTTCAAATAATAAGTTATGCTCCACAAGCAAGATTTGACACTACCATATTGTGCCTTGATTTATGAGTTGTTCTATAATTTTTGTTTTAGAGGCAAAACTTATCCCAAAGAACTTCCTAACAACAGTTCATGCCCTTAAATTTGCTTTAATGTCAAAAAAGAAAATCACTTAGCGGATTATCTAATTTTTTATTTATTAGCAAAATATAATAGAAGTTGAAAAAAAAAAGAGATCAAACAAAATAGCGAATTAAAAGAAGAGATTGAGAAAAAAAAGACAAGGAAAAAATAAAGATTAAGAAAAAAGCGAAGATTTAAAAGAATTGGGAAAAACAAAAATGAGAGGAAAAAATAAAATAAAGTTTGAAAAAAATGAGGGAAAAAAAGAGAAATGATAAAAAGAAAAAAGAAAAGAAAAAATAAAGGTTGAAACAAATGAATTAAAAAAATGAAGAAATAGATAATGTTTGAGAAAAAAGAAAAAGAGAAAAAAATAAAGGTTGAGACAAATGAATTAAAACATGAAAATAAAATTAAAGAAAAAATAAAAAAGTGGCAATAGTAAAAAAAATAGAATTTGAGAGACAAATGAGTATGGAAAGTTTAAAAATATTTGAGGTGTAGAGGGCAAAATTGTACTTGTACTAGACTTAAAAATGAAGGAAGACTAGTCTTTAAAGATTTTTCTTATTGTGGTCAAAAATCCAAAGTCACCCGCTATTGGGGCTATACCATGCATTTTTTTTGGCAATTTTCTTCTTTAACATTAAATACGCGTGCAACACACATATCCTAAACTAGTATATACAAGATGCTATACAAAATATAGTTGAACACCAACTCACTAAGGGGTTATTTGGTAGAGTGTATTAAAAAATATAATGCATGCATTAATTAATGTGTACTACTAGTACCTTGTTTGGTACATTTTTTTGTCTATGTATAGCTAATGCAAGCATTAGTTATACATTCTATTGTTATTGAGGTGAGTATTAGTAATACGCACCATTTCCTATGTATTATCAATACAAAGACTTTGAACAGATGCATTAACTTATTAAATGAACCTAATACCCCTCAATTTCCCTCTCAAAAATATTTCATAATTCCTTTTTCCACCATTTTAATTTGCAAAAGTAAATTTTCTCAAAACATTTCACAATTTCTTTTTCCACCATTTTAATTTATAATAATGAATAGTTGGTTTAAATAACTCTAATATATTTTTACTTTGTTTCGAGGGTCTTTAAAAAGATTAAAAAAAATATTGAGACTATTTCTTAATTTTACATCTTGTATTTTATTTTTGTTTCGACTATGTTAATCCGACGAACGTAACATTTTATACGCAAAGATGAAGTTTTGCAATTAATTCTAAACCTCTATATACTAGTTCAACAATACTAATTATGCTTGAGATGACAAAAAGAACTTTATTGCAAAAAAAAGTGTACAAAGTCAAACAAGGATATTTTTGTAAACAAGCATTTATTTTATAGAAATTATGTAAGATATATCATTTCTAATACAGCAAACTAGATAATGTATAAGAAACAATATCAACATAACTAATACAAGCATTACTAATTCAAGCATTACTAATACACTATATTTTGAATTATTCTTATAAACTCTACCAAACGGCCCCTAAGAGATAAACTATACAATTCTAATCAAATATAAATTCATAATATGCGACTATTATGGTGTCCTAACATGCCCCAACAAGCTGAGCAGTGGCTGGGCAACTGCAAGCTTGGAATGCAGGAGATGAAACCGACAGGAAGGAAGGCTCTTGATGAAGGTGTATGCTAACTGATCCAACGAACTTATGTACCGAAGTTCAAGTCCTTTGAGGCCACTTTCTCTCAAACAAAATGAAATCTAATTCAATATGTTTGGTCCGCACATGAAAAATAGGATTGGCAGTAAGGTAGATACCGAACAAATTATCACACTATAGTATGCCATAATATGGGAGCTTGGGGAAGAGAGGCGCATAGCTCCTGAAGAAGATGTTGCATCTAGGTAACTTCGACAGTAGCCGCAGCTAAGGCCCTATATTCAACCTCGGTACTAGATCGTGCAACCAATCGTTGTTTTTTTTAGCTCCATAACACTAAAATGGGTCCAAGAAATAGACAATAACCATTGGTAGACCGCCGATCATCTAGAAAACCAGCCCAGTCCGCATCTATGAAGGCCTGGAGTGGTAAAGAGCTAGCGGAACGCAAATGCAATCTGAGGTTTATGGTTGCCTTTAAATAGCGCAACAAGCGTTTCATTGCAGTGAAATGAGACTCCACAGGTTTATGCATGAATTAACATAATTTGTTGATTGTAAATGACTTATCCAGATGTGTGATGGTTATATATTGAAGACTCCTATCAAGCTGCGATACAATGATGGATCCGAAAATGGTGAACTCTCATGGTGAGACAATTGAAGTCATGTGGCTATAGGTGTACCAATTGTCTTTATACCATCCATATTGGCATGAACACGGAGTTATCTTATGTATTGTGATTGAGTACGGGTGAATGTAGTAGGTTGATAATGGACCTCAACACCAAGAAAGTAGTGTAGCTTACCGAGATCTCTTACAGCAAAGGCATTAGAAAATTGAAGAATAAGGCTTGCAATAAACTCATTAGAGCTTCCTGTAACAATAAGATCATCTACATACACCAAGATAATAGTAATATGGCTATCACAATTGCGTATTAATAGAGACATATCAGATTTAGAAGGTGCAAAATTGAGTTCAAGCAATTTCGAGCTGAGCTTCTCAAACTATGCCCGAGATGCCTGTTTAAGGCCATAAAGGGCTTTATGAAACTTGCACACCTGATTGGGATAGCATTACCAAAGTGAGAAATTGTAAAACCTGTGCCATTACTAATATGAATTTGATCACTTCCCAAATACTCTCCTCGTATCGCCATATTCTGCATATCGTTAGTTAAATTATGAGTAGCCCCAGAATTCGGATGCCAATTCAAGTCTACAACTGTAGAAGGTTGTGCAATGAGATCAACCATGTGTGATTTGGAAGGAGCTTGATAGGCATGTCAAAACGATGGGAGCAAATCAGGGCGGAGTGACTAAACTTATGGCAAACTTGACATTGATTTTGGTTGGATGAGTTGGCATTGCAACCTCGGCCTCGTCCAGATCTGCCACCATAAGCTTGATTGTTATTAATATTAGTAGACTTCTTAAAGAAATAATCATTCTTAGTATTGTTGGAGTGTCTAGTAGACAAGTTAGCTTGGCTTAATTTTTGTTCTATACTTGTCATCTGCTCCAAACAATACTCTTGACTTAAAAGCAAGCCATGAAGATTGGCTAATGAAATTAACTCAGCCCTAGTAGTGACCGATACAACCACGTCATCATATTCTTGTCCAAGTCCTCCAAGAATATATAAGACAAGATCATCATCAGTGATAGGGCGTGCCACAACCATGAGATTATCACCACAAGTCTTTATCTTTGGAAGATATTCTACCATGGATGAGTTGTCTTTCTTTATGGTTGGTAATTGCAACCTTAGTTGCATTATCCTAGCCTTGGATTGCGATGCAAACATTGTCTCAAGTGTCTGTCCAACAGCCTGAGATATTGTACAACTGACTACTTGAGCTAAAACACTACTAGAAAACAGTATTTTTTTCGACAACCGAAGTAGTCAAAAAATAAGGTATTTCCGACAGCTTTCCGACTGTTTCATGGTAGTTAGAATATAGCTTGTCGGAAAAAAAATATCCGACTACTGTAGTCAGAAATTTCTGACTACGATAGTCGGAAGATTAATAAACTAATTTAAAATAATTATTTAAAAATTATAAATCTTCCGACTATCGTAGTCGGATATTTAATAAATAATTATTTAATAATTATAATTATTCCGACTACTATATTCGGATAATTGATAAACAATTTTTAATAATTATAATTATTTCAACTATTATAGTCGAAAAATTAATAAATAATTATTTAGTAATTATAATTGGTTCGACTACTGTAGTCGAAAAATTAATAAATAATTATTTAATAATTATAATTGTTCTGACTACTGTAGTCAGAAAATTAATAAATATTATTTAATAATTACTGTTCCGACTACTTTAGTAAGAATTTTAATAAATAAATATTTTTTTCGATTACTTTAGTCAGAAACTAATAAAAACATATTTAATAAAGTAATCATTCCGACTACTGTAATCGGAACATTAATAAATAATTAAATAATAATTATTCTTCTGACTACTTTAGTCAGAATTTTAATAAAAATATTCATTTAATAATTGTATAATAAAAATCTTGAATTAGATTATACTGCTCTCAGATTATAAACAACATAACTAATGTATTTTTCACAGTAGGATCAAACACGATAAAAAATTATAAATTCAACCACTTTAAAACATCCAAAACAAACATCGAGTCAAATAGTTTAAACATTTAAATGTCACAACCAAAAATAATAACAATAACTACAATCTAATTATCATCGAGTTCACTCTCTTCCTCATCATGAAATACTTGAGGCATGTGCTTCTTAACCAACTCCTAAAATTTAGCAAACTTAGCATCGTTAGCTACACATTGCTGCATCAACTCCACAATTTGATTTTTCATCGCTTCTATTTCTTTCATAGTTTACAAAGTAGAAGACGAATTGGAAAACAACGAAGAACTACTCGAGGATTGAAGAACCCCTGTCCCGTAGGATCTATCTTTATTTGGAACACTTACCACAGTTGTTCATATATTAGTCATATCTACAGGTGATGGTTGGACCATGTTACCATCCTCTGAAGTAGGTTGGGTTTGACGTCAATCTTCTATACAACAACAACAACAACAACAAACCCAGTGTATTCCCACCTGGTGGGGTCTGGGGGGGGTAAGATGTACGCAGTCCATACCTCTACCTCTAAAGACGTCAATCTTCTATGCTTAAAGAAAAATTATTTGTCAGTATGTAAACAAGCTAAGTTGAGTAATAATAAAAAAATGTATGTAAAAGTTATTATCTTACATATGCATCCTTAGCACGCGTTTTGATCCAATCTCCTCTTGTACCGTACTTCTTTTTCTTCTTATGCGTCTCTTCGTAGACCTCAAGAAAAGTGGGCCCTTTTTCCCTATTTTTTTTCATATTCCTGCAAAATTTTAGAAAAGAGATAATTAAAGTATGAACTAACTGATTTCTCAAACAACCAGATGTGAATTGAAATCCAAAGTCAAAAGTGGTAGAAACTGACACTTGTTTAGGAATGAGGCAGAGTTATTGTGAATTGTACATTCAGTTACATCTCAATTTTACAAAAGGAAAATATTAAACAGTACAATATTTAGAAGTAATTAAATCAAAGCCATCTTACACAAAACACAAATGGTCACAGAAAAAATCTAAACTCAGGTACCTATATTCATTACTAAAAACTGGCCAAAAAGCGACGCAGAAAAAAGCGAGAGACTGTGTCGCTTTAAAAAACAACGAGAAAAGCGATGTTGGCCGTTGTTTTTTTAGTTTAATTTTATTTTTTATTTATTTTTTATTAAAAGAGACGGCCAACGTCTTAATATTCGTCGCTTTTTTTGCGAATTTTTGTACCAAGTAATTAAAAAATAATTTATAATTTTTTTTAATAAAAGCGACGAACAACATCGTAATTTATTAAAAACTAATAATTATTATTTTTTAAAAATAGACGTAGTCCGTTGATTTTTAAATTTAATTTTTATTTTTTTATTACAAGCGACGGAGAACGTCGCTATAATTTTTATTTTATAAAATTTTAATTCTAGAAAAGCGACGATGTCCATCGCAATTTCTAATTTTTTTTATTTTTTTTTACAAAAAGCGACGGACAGCGGTGACTCATGCTAACTACTTGTTTGTTGAGTTCCGTCGTCACCGTTCTCCATCTCGCAATTCAAGTAGCAAAGAAGAAACAGAAAGTGATGAGTTTGTTGACACTACTCCTTAGTGTTAGTTGAATTTGCTTCTAGACTTTTTTTAGACATTAATTTTTGAACTTAACTTTTAACTTTTGAATTTAGAAGCTTAAAGACTTTTAAGTGCTTTGAATGTTTTTGAATATTGGATAAGTGTTTTGGATGTTGCTGAAGCGTTGATGATTTGAA
The DNA here is from genome assembly GCA_030864225.1 of Capsicum baccatum var. pendulum. Taxonomy (NCBI): domain Eukaryota; kingdom Viridiplantae; phylum Streptophyta; class Magnoliopsida; order Solanales; family Solanaceae; genus Capsicum; species Capsicum baccatum. The sequence goes on from CM061556.1 coordinate 247,499,510, forward strand.
TTACTTAAATGTTTTGATGATGTAGTTCTTTGTATGATTAGTGATATCTGTTGCATGACGTATATATTAAATTGTATTTATTTAGCTGGTGGGATGTAGAAAATGCAAATATCCGCATTCCAAAAAAATGCAGAAAAGCGACAAACAGGTCTCTTTTGTCCGTCGCTTTTTTTAAATATATTTCCAAAAAAGCGACGCTTTGCGTCGCTTTTTAAACTAATAATTTTTATAAAAAAATAAACGACAGTGGCTGTTGCTTTTTATTCATTATGTAGAACAAAGAGCGACGACCGACATCGCTTTTTATTAATTATGAAGAACAAAAAGCGACGACCAACGTCACTTTTTTATTAAAAAAATATTTTATTTTTATCAAATTACGACGAACATCATCTTTTTTCTGAAAAAAAAATTCAATAAAATGACGATGTCCGTCGCTTTTTGTTCATCATGTGTTCTTCGCTGAAGAACAAAAAGTGACGCACAATGTCAATTTTTTGAAAAGTGACACTATCTGTCGTAATAAAAGCGACGCAAGCCATCGTTTTCAAAAAAACACTGCCCCCTTTTGAGACAAAAAAAGCTATGGCTTTTCGTCGTTTTTGGCCAAAAAAGCGACGCTGGCCGTCGCTTTTGGCCATAATTTTTTGGACTTTTTTTCGTTGTGATTCTTGCTAGACAGGTAGCTTGTACTCTGCAAATAAAATAATGATCGACACAACTCAAGAAATAGATAGTATAAAACATCGATTTGTAGTACCTACAGGAACATTCACACTTCCAAATCAATCTAGAGACAAATAAGTTCCAAGTCCCAACCAGAAAGAGAGATTCTAAACAAGGTAGTGGTGGAGTTATATATAGAGCGAGATCAATCTAGAGACGAATCAACCATATACAGTGCAACATAAGTATGGAAACAACTACCGGTTTGAAACAACTCCAGAAATATATAGTATAAAACATTGATTTGTAGCAACCATTCACATTTACTCCATTACCAAACCACTTGAGAATGCATTGTAAACATTAACTTGTAACTATAAGAACATTGACACTGCTGATTTAAAATGACCTCTCTATATGCTCCCTCTCTATTTTTTGTGTCTCCTTGACTACTTACCTTTCTTTGTTTCTTGTTCTGTGCATATATGGTTTTGTTCTAACTGCTAACTCTTTAAGTGCTGCTTGTTTGTGATCCTCTTTTATCAGTTATGCACTCAGTTGGGGGATTTGGGTATCTTAAATTCTGCAATATGGTAGTATAATAGGATTTGCAATTTATGGTCCAAAAATTCCTTATGCTTCCAAAAAAAGAAAACATGGTCAATGCACCTTTATGCTTCCAAAAAATTGCATACACTGATACACATACCTAGTGAAATCCCACAGGAGCATATATGTGAATATTTGAAGTTCAAATATTTTTCTATTTTACTACCTGAACACATCTATCTATCTCATTGCAATTTCTGGGAATACAAGCGAGCTTCAAATAGGAAACATCTAGAAGAACGTTTCTAAGACACTTTCAGATAGTCTAACTGAATGAAAACGACATAATTCCTAGATAACTACGTTTGGAGATAAGCAGCAGCAGAATACAAAGATATTATAGCTAGATAGATAGCTAGGTAGCTGGCTAGGGCTTGTCGAACCAATTATAATTAAGAGAAGTAAATCCCCAGAGTTACTTAGGATCAGTATCCTCGGGAGGGGGCAAGATTTGTGCAAGAGCTGGAGGAAAAAGATGGGTTCAGATTTGTACTGATTAGACATTGAACTGAACTGAACAAATCAAAATTTAAGTTAATATTATCAGTCTTCGTCGGTGGATAGCGAATCTCATCGAACCTCCAGTGTGTAACGAGCCACCTGTTTCAGATGCTCTATTTGCCTTTGCTCGTTCCCTCCTCGCCCTATAATCAGGAGTATCTCATTTTTCCAATAACTTGACCCACACATCATCATTCAACCAACTAGGATTTTTCAAGGTCCTCCGGGCCTCATACAAGTGTTCTTTGATCCGTAGAGCTGCTTTCAACTTGAAAATGCGTTGTATTTTATTTTCATAACAAGACTTCCATGCACACTTTGTCTACAAAATAGTTTAATATAAAGTCATGAAATGAGTTGATGGATATAAAGGTAAATTTTTTGCCACTTTGGTGCTATGGTCTAAACTTTTGGAAATGTGGTCAGTGTATAATTATATTGTCTACTATGGCAAAAATACGCATGAAATAGGATAAAGACCTCATTTAATTACTATTGGTCTATGCAGAAAATGCCAATTTAATTTTAAGCATGGATACAAGTAGTTAAATGGTGTAAAATTAAGCAGCCATTGTGCACATTGCAGGATCTTTAGTGCACCGGCTGCCCTTTGATTGGTAAAGTTAACTCATCTTTTTTTTTATAAGCAAAGTAGAAAAATAGTGCCAGTATTCCATTCATGAAGCCTGTTCACCTTCATCAGGATTAGATGGCAATGAGAGATTGTGTTAGTGCACAAATTTGCATGTTGGTAAATAGAGTAGAATTGAAGAGAGAAAAATGGCCTTTCCCTCCATACTCTCATCGCAGCCACAAAAGTCGTGTATTAGAATAGGTTGAGTTAGACGAACCACGTCTTACATGTGTGTTCACAAAAACAAGAAGACTCTCTAATAGTTCAGTTAGATGAATAAAGGAGACACTCGAAGTTGGAAGGATACACAAGTACCGAGCGACAAGTCTTATGACACAAGAGCGGAATTCTCTCAAAATTCAAGGTCGTGGGAGCCCCACTTGGAGGCTTAAAATACTAAGGTTAATGCTAAATGTATACCTTTTAAAGTGCGAAAGCTAAACCATTCACCACAGATATAAAACATCAAACATGTATAAGTTCAACATTCATATGGCTTAGTTCAAGCTGAGGCATCATTGCCACTTCTTTCAGCAACAATCTGTCATCCTAATAAGTCTTTATATTATATATAACAGCTCTTAGTGTTCTGTTGCTAAATCAGACATGTTATGAGTACGAGTCTGGAGCTAAAAGGGTTAATTTTTGAAGCAAAAATACCGAAGGGGATAATGAATGTTGTAAAAAAAACAAGTGGGACAAAACCCCATTTGAATTGAAGTTGGTGGTGAAATGAGATTTGGAGAAATGATTGCAAATAAAGCCTAAAATGGAAAATTATGTTGCAGGCATCTCGATGAAATCTAAATTGAAAACGTTTTACACAAGAACCCCCTCCTCCTCAGATAATTGGGAGGTTGGTAGATCATATAATAACAATTAAATAGTTAAATATTTGTTCTAGTCCAGTCCGTTGGATCAATATTAAACTGAAAACAGTCCAGATCCACTTACTTGAATGTTACAGGTAGCAAAATGTTACATAATGAGTCTAGAACCTCAGATACTCAGATATAGAAAACCAAAAATCAAAAACCAAAGTTTCACAACATTTGGAACAAACTAAATGGGGATTTCATCAAACCCATACTGGAATAAATTTTTACCTTGAATCACGGGATTCAGTGAAATTGACCTTCATTACCGTTTTTTCACCGTTGCTGTTACTACTCCACCGTAACCTTCACCGTCAATTTTTGAGAGAGAACGCAAAGAGAAGAGAGCCGAGAGGGTAGTAGCCTAGCTTAGAGAGAGAATTGGGAAAGCTGTGTGATATGTTTAGTTTATATTTTATATAAATTATTTAATAATAAGATATAAATTAATGACTACTTCAATCGGGTAGAAATTTAATATATTTAATTATTTAATATTTTCAATTACACTGATCGGTGGTATATTTGATATATTTAATTATTATTATTTTTACTACTTCAGTCGGTTATATATTTAATACAATTAAATTATATATTTAAATTAATTATTTATAAGATTTTTGACTATAATAATTGAAAACATTTTTATTATATTTAATTATTTAATATTCCGATAACATCAATCGGTTTTATATTTGATACAATTTAATTATATATTTAAATTAATTAATACAACTTAATTAAATATTTAAATTAATTAATACAATGTGAAAGGATACCGTGTAACTTATATTTTGTATAATTATTTATTTAATGATTAAATATAATATTTCGACCACTACAGTCAGGTACAAATTAAATATATTTTATTATTTAATATTTCTGACTACAGTAGTCAGATACATTTAATATATTAAAGAGCAGCCTTTTGTAATGTATTTAGTAATATATTTATTTAATGTATTTAGTAGTAATATACTTAATAATATATTTAATTAATTATTAATTTTTTGTATAAGGGTATGATCATATGTTTAGTCATATATTTATTTAGTATTTCCGATTACAGTGGTCGAAAATATATATTTAATAATTTATTTAAATAATTATTTAATTTTCGTATAAGGGTCTGATTATATATTTAGTAATATATTTATGTAATTATTTATACTTTTGACTACAGTGGTCAGAAATACATATTTAATAATTTATTTAAATAATTATTTATTTTTCGTATAAGGGTCTGATTATATATTTACTAATATATTTATTTAATTATTTTTATTTTCTACTACAACAGTTAGAATATATATTTCTGACAATTTACCCCCTAATATTCTGGCTCTTGTAGTCACAATTAGTATTGAAAAAATATTTTGTTAAAAATAAAAATAAAAAAGTAAATTTTTTGACTGAAGTAGTCGGAAATTTGCGACAAATTTTTTTCAGTCGGAAAATAGCGAATTTCTGGTAGTGAAATTCTTTCGGTGAGGGTTGAGAGAATCCAACTCAATAAAAGTTGGTCTTATTTGATCCATAAATTGTACGCTGGGTTGATAACCACGTCAGTTGAGGTTGCTTCAGAAGAGCTATTTAGAGTTAACTTCGGAGGGCACTTGTGCGTACCATCCATATATCCCTCAAGTTCGCCACCCCTTAGAACTGGGAGAATTTATGATTTCCACACAATATAGTTATAACGGTCTAATTTGAGAAGATGGGATTGATTAACGTTTGTTGAGAGCAATGAAAAATTCTGGGAAGGGGTTTGTAAAGTAATATTGGTAATTGAGGGAAGTACCATTATGGGACGTGAATTTTTGCAAGGCTCTGATACCATGAAAAAAGTTTAAACTCAATGATTTATTCAAGAAGAGGTTATTCCTCAATATATACAAGATGTTATACAAAGTATAGTTGAACACCAACTCTCTAAGAGATAAACTATACAATTCTAATCAAATATAAATACATAATATGCGACTGTTATGATGTCCTAACAAAAAGAGACAAGTGATTTTTGTAATATTAGTGGGTTAAGTTCTTTAAATAATGCACATAATTGTTCGACAATTACATTAGTTGTCCCGATAACTCTTCAGTTGTACAATAATATCGAACAACTTATAGTTGTTGGGACAACTTCTATAGTTGTTGAGATAATTTTTATTGTAGCTGGGACGAAATTATAAAAATAAAAAATTGAAAAAAAATTTGTTGCTTTTATCTAATTTTTAAAACTTGAAGGACTTAATTAAAAAATTTATTTATCGCTTTTAATTGCATCTCCCGTTATTTTGAAGGTATTTAAAAAAGAAATTAAATATCTATTTGATCATTGAATTAATTTAAGATTGTTGAGTGAGTTTAAATAAATCAAATCTTTTCCGAAATCTCCTCCGGACCTCTTTTTGGCCCAAGATTAACCATTGTCTTTTAAAAAAATAAAATAAATGAAACTTGTTCCAAACTATATATTTTATATTTAAAAAAATCAAAACTTTTGTAGTTGCTTATTGTTATTTTTTGTAATGTATCTTCATATCTATTAATTGTAATTTGACGAATTATAATAGCTAATAACTGTTGTATTAGCAATTATTAAAATATCATTTTATAATTTACGATAATGTATTATCTAATTTATTATAAAAATAATAATTTTATATTAAATCAATTTCTATATAGAATTATGATTTGTGATCAAACCTAGCTAGAACTTAAAGTATCAGTAAATATATTAGATGACATCTTGAAGTTGCCATCACTTTTCGCTGGACAACTCAATTATGATTTTAACATGTTGAACATTATATATTATCAAATATTTGATCCACTAAATCTTCTATTCGACATTGCAAACAAAAAAAAAAAAGCATCTCACACGTAACTCAAACACATAAAAGATCATTTCTTTTGAACAAACAAAAGAAAAAAGAGAAATTAAATAAACAATGTCATCTTTATAGTTATTTTCTTTGTCCCACATTATTAATTCCTTGTTTCCGGCTTCTTTTTTTCGAAAAATTCTTCTTAGCTGCCTATGTATTCCCTAATTTACTTTAATAAAATCGTAGCGAAAATTAGCTCATCGGCCTGGGATTAAATCTTATGATTTATCTGATTTAGAAATTACTATAGTAGTTAGGCGATGTGTTTATCGTTGTTTTTCTAGGTACAATCTGTATTTATAACGTGAACTTCAAAAATAATAAATTTGTTCAAACGATTTTCTAGAATTTTTTTTTTTTAGAAAAATCATAAGAAAGAAAGAGTCAAGTCCATCGAATTCACAGTATCGCCTTAAGAAAATTATTCCCCGCGAGTATTCGGGTTTAATGGAATTTATCCTCCCACGATAAAATGATTCACTTCGGCAAATAGTGGTACCTCAAATTTGCCGAATTATGAACTAATTCAATAATTTGTAAATCACATTGAGTTTTTCAAGAAGAAGAGAGTGATTTTACATCAAAATTTTGTACCTTTACTTGAGAAAAAAATTAGGTATTTATTGCCCAAATGTGGTGTTTCAGAAAGAGGCACCTGTGTCCGCAAATGGCCAAACGCCCACAGGTTCTATTTCTGTATTCAAACAGTCCCTTTGAGGTGCGTTGTGACATGCGTCCGCACATGCTTGGGTGTGTCCGCAAATGGAGAGTATTTTTCGTATCGAATTTTGAATTAAAAATTATTAATTATTAACTTTCAAATTTCAAATAAAGTTGAAGTCGAGTGAGCGACGACAATGATGCAAAACTTGTCTTCTTCTTACCTCACTATCAACACGAAGAAATATTTCTATATTTAAACATGAAAAAGTTTCCACCAATATAAAAGAACACTTCTTCCATAAAGTGTGATATAATTTAATAATAATTGATCTTATTGATATTGAAGGGGTTACAGCTGTATATATAGAGAACTGAAGAATAACTAATTACAGAATAACCCAGATGTATTTAATAATTATATATGTAGTCTATTATCCCCCCGCAAGCTGATCAGCGGCAACGAGGGGCAGCTTGGAGCAGAGATACTGAAAAGGCTGTAACGGAAGAGGCTTGGTGAGAATATCAGCAAGCTGGTCAGTAGATGGGACATAGTGCGTGGCCATCGTTCCTGCAAGTACCTCATCGCGAACAAAGTGACAGTCGGACCCAACATGCTTCATACGATCATGAAGGACTGGATTTTTGGTAACACAAATAGTGGACTGATTGTCACAATAAATCTGTGGTTTCGTCGGGGGAATGCCAAGTGCATCTGTAAGGTATCGTAACCACATGGCTTCAGCAACACCCGCAGCCATGGCACGATATTCTGCTTCTGTGGAGGAACGGGACACTCGCGTTTGCTTCTTGGTGCACCAGGAAATCAGATTCGGTCCTATCATAACAATATATCCAGTAGTGGACTTCCGATCATCTTTGTCGTTAGCCCAATCCGAATCAGAAAAAACAGATATATCAAACGAGCCCTTTTGAAATAAAATTCCACATTGAAGAGTACCTTTAAGATAGCGCAGAATGCGTTTCAAGGCCTGAAAGTGTTGTTCTGTGGGAGCATGCATTGATTGGGAGACTCGATTGACTGCATATTGGATGTCCGGACGAGTAACAGCAAGATAATGAAGTCCACCGACGAGGCTCCGATATAGTGTAGGATCGGCAAAGGGAGTATTCGGCCCTGGGGATTGGCGGACTGCCATGGGAGTGACCGCAGGTTTGCAGTCTGTCATTCCAGCTCGATTTAGAAGTTCAAGGGTATATTTTGTCTGATGCATCAATATGGTTCCCGATTTGCGGATGAGTTCGAGGCCAAGAAAGAACTCCAGAGGACCGAGGTCCTTAAGTTTGAAGTCACGATGCATAGCCTCAGTAATTTCAGTGATGAGTGATGACGAGCTGCCTGTAATAACAATATCATCCACATAGATAAGAATGATGACTGTCCCTCGAGAACAGTGAAGGGTGAAGAGGCTGTTGTCATGATGGTAGGTGCGAAAACCAAGACCCTGCAGAAAAGTAGAGAGGCCTGTGTACCAGGCACGTGGGGCCTGTTTCAGGCCATACAGTGATTTGCGAAGCTTGCAAACATAGTGAGGACGGTTGGGATTAACATATCTCGGTGGCTGAACCATATAGATGTCTTCCTCAAGATGACCATGAAGAAAGGCATTGCTGACGTCTAACTGATGAAACGGCCAATCATAGTGAAGAGCAAGAGACAAGACCAAACGAATAGTCTGTTGCTTAACAACAGGGCTGAAGGTCTCCTTATAATCCACACCATACTCCTGATGATACCCTTTTGCAACCAGACGTGCTTTATAGCGAGAAAGAGATCCATCTGAATTTCGTTTGATGCGAAACACCCATTTGCACCCAATAGACTTTCGGTTACTAGGCAGAGGTACCAAATCCCATGTACGTTGTTCATTCAGAGCCTGAAATTCCTCATCCATAGCTTGGCACCAGAAACTATTTTTGGAGGCTTGGTTGTAGGTAGTAGGCTCAGTTATGGGATGTGCATCAAAGGGTATTTGAGTGTGGTAGACTTTGGGTTTGAAGGTACCGGCCTTGGCTCGGGTTGTCATAGGGTGAGTGTTGAGTGGAGGGTGATTAGGAAGGGGTGGTGGAGTTGTATGATGTGTGGACGGGGGTTGGGTGGGGCTGCCGTGGGAGCTGGGATGTGCAGCGGTGGATGGGGTGGCTGTATGTGTGTTAGGAGTATGATGTAGGGAAGTGGTGGGTTGTGTGTCAGTCGGCTGGGTGTTCGGTGTTCGGGTGGGGGGTTTGGGGGTTCGGGTGGGTGGGTGGTTGGTTCGAGTGGGTAGTGGCGTAGTGGGGTACCGGGTTAGGTTCCGAGTGAGCCGGAGCATGAGCGTGTGAAAAGGACGGAAATAATGGCACAATGCCAAGTGGATTGGGGGAGTATGGAGTAGAGGAAAGACTTGTGTAAGGAAATTGTTCCTCCACAAAACGAACATGACGGGAAACATATGTTTTCTGAGATACAGGATCGAAACATTTGTAACCTTTGATAGTGGGATGATAGCCTAGAAAGACACAAGGGGTGGACCGAGGTTGAAGTTTATGTTGAGTGTGTGGACGCAACCAGGGATAAACCAGACACCCAAACGGGCGGAGATGGATGTAGTCGGGTGGATGATTGTAGAGACGGGCATATGGAGTGGAGTTGGAGAGAGTGAGAGTGGGCATGCGATTTATGAGGTAGTTGGCAGTAGCAAGGGCATCAACCCAAAAGAAAACAGGTAAGGTGGAATCATGGAGGAGCGCAACAACTGTTTCTATTAGGTGACGGTGTTTGCGCTCAGCAACGCCATTTTGTTCAGGGGTATATGGACATGAAGTGTGATGAAGAGCCCCTAGACTTTGAAGAAAAACACCAAATGCATTGTTGACAAATTCTTTGCCATTGTCACTTCGAAAAATTTTGATTTTGGCATTAAATTGATTTTGAACCATTCGGTCAAAGTTGACAAAAACAGTATAAGCTTCGGATTTAAATTTCAGAGGATAAAGCCAAGTGAATTTACTGTAATCATCAACAAAACAGATATAATAACGAAAACCTTGAACAGAAGGAACTGAGGTTGGACCCCAAACATCAGAATGAATTAATTGAAATGGCGCAGTGGCCTTGTGTTCAGACAGTGAAAAAGGTAAACTACAAGATTTAGACACTGAACAGGACTCGCAATGTAATTTCCCTGAAAAATTAAAACCTAAGGAAGATAAAATGGATTTGGTGATGGCGGATGATGGGTGCCCAAGCCGGCGATGCCATGTGGACGAGAGAATGGCTTGACTCACAACAGACGGAGACCTGGATGGAAGAGTGTATAGCCCATGCTCACAGCGGCCCGTGTACCGCACCCGGTTCGTGGTATTGTCCACTATCTGGAAATTGGTGTCATTAAAAATGAGGGTGCAGTTATTTTCTTTAGTAAAGTGATAAACAGATAAAAGATTGGATGTGAGGGAAGGGACGTGGTGAAGGGTTGAGAGATGAAATTTACCATTTGGGGTATAGACATACCCAGAGCCGGTGTTTGTGATGGGAAGGGATTGACCATTGCCTACTGTAATAGTTTCTGAGCCATGATACGGATGAGGAGCTTGAAGTTGTGAATAATCCGACGTCACATGGGTGTTAGCACCTGTGTCTAGATACCAATCGCCAGATTGAGCGTTTGTGGACGCATGCATCGCCCTTGATCCGCCGGACTGGCGATTTACATTCTGCGAGTCATCATAACGATACCATCAATTAGCCGCAGAATGGCCCCGTTTAGCACAAATTTGGCACGTCGGAAGATCTCGTGTGAGCCCCCGCTGGTTTCCTCGTCCCTGTCCGCGGCCTGACTAAAAGCCGTCCCTCGGTGGAGGCCCGCCTCTGCCTTGCTGCCCGGTGTTCCGACGGTCACCGCCGCCGCTGCCTCGCCCTTGGTTACGGCGATCGTCACCGCGACCCCTGGCCGAGCCCCCGCTGCCAGCCGAGTAAAGAGTCGTGACGCCAGGGGTGGAACTGGCTTCTCCGAGCAGTAATTTGTGTTCCATGTCTAGATTCAATTCTTCTGCATTAAGCCATACAGACAGTTGATTCAGAGTGATTTCGACAGGTGAGAGGCGAATATGCTGTTTGAGAGAGGAATAGCCAGACGGAAGACCACGTATCACGGCATTCACCAAGTCTCGTTCAGGAATAATCTCGTTCACAGCATCTAGGTCAGACAGAATAGAGGCCACATCATCAAGGTATTGAGTCATCGTCTTCGTTCCCTTCCGAAGAGTATGCAATCTGTCACGCAACTGAAAAATATGAGCCGTGGACACAGAGTTGTACCTTGTGGCTAGTGCGTCCCAAAGTGAAGCCGATGTGAGAAAACCCCGGGCGTGTTTGTGCACAGAGGGGCTAATAACGGCGAGAAGACAGGCTCGGATCTGAGTGTCTATGATCATCCACGGAAGGTAGTCGGGATTTGGGAGCATGACGTCGTCCTCCTCGGCTGTCTCGGGCAGCGGCTTCTCCGCACCGTCAATCCATCCGAGAAGCAAGTTGGCTGCGAGGGCGGTGCGGACGTTAAGTGCCCAGGCCGGGTAGTTGTTGTCAGATAATTTTTCGGGGATGAGATTGTGGAGATTCCTGAGCAGTAATTTTACTCCAGACGGTAAATTTGACAAAGGATCAACAACCTTGTCCATGGCGCCGACCTACGGCGGAGGAGGGAGGCCGTGTGGCGTGGTGTAGACGGTGGCGGCGGCGCACACACGTCGGAAAAGAGGAGAGATTAGGGTTTGGGCGGAAGAAGAAACCCTAGCTTTGATACCATGATATAATTTAATAATAATTGATCTTATTGATATTGAAGCGGTTACAGCTGTATATATAGAGAACTGAAGAATAACTAATTACAGAATAACCCAAATGTATTTAATAATTATATATGTAGTCTATTAAAGTGAATAGACATTTGCACTTTTCCTTCATTTTTCCTCCCTTCATTTTTCATTTATTTTATCACTTAAAACCTAACATTTATAAAAGTAATCAAGTCACATTTTGCGAGTGACAACCTAATAATTAGTGCTTGCGAGAGACCTCTCTCCTCTTAAGAGAGAAAAAAGTGTGACGTTTGATTGAACTAACGTTGATTCAACTTGAGTTACTACTATCCTCGTTCACTCCAATTGTGGCAACATTTTTCTCAAATCCTGGGGGGGAGACATTTGTAAAATTAAATCTTGAACATAATTCATACCTCAAAAGCTAGCATAAAAAAAGAAGGATCACTCAAGCCTTATGGAAATTTGTTCCTAACTTGAGCATGTCCAAATTACGTGTTGCATCTAATGATTTAATTACCTTACAGTTTGTTTGGATGGTGGTTTGTCATGGTTTCATAATGTACGGTAGAGTATGGTATGATATGATACTGTATAATATAGTACAATATAATGTTTGTATGAACTGTATCGTTTACAGCTATTGAATAACAATTTTGTTATTTGATTTGATGGTATGATACTGTATCGTAATGGATAAGTTTACTAAAATGCCCCTAATTATTATAAATTTTAAATTTATCAATAATTGTTAAAACAAATAATTTTCTTTCTATAGATTTATCACAAATCATGCCTTATAAATATATAAAGTTGTTAAATTTATGAAAATTCTAACAAAATTAAAACTTTATATTCATGAAATAATCATATAAACTGCAGTTACATGGACATCCTACAATAACAGCTGCATGTGATTTTTGTTGTTGTGTATGTTTTGGGGTTATCACCTGGCAAGTTAAGCTGCCACAAATAGCTTAAAAACTTAGAAAAACGCCAAGTTAATTTGTATAGCTGCATTGGGATTCAAATGCATTGATGAACACAAGTCATTAGATGCATTTATTCCTTTCCAACTACATGGCAGCAACAAGCAGTGAACATGTACCATAAATTTGGCTGCACTTTGGTTGTATCAAAATTACAAGTTGAATGTTATCTTTAACATTGGGGAAAGAGCTAATCAAAGAGGAATAAATTGAAATGAGTTTTATGCTTATCTTTTGAAATAGAGAGGAATTAATTTTGTGAATACGAGGTTTGAGAATGGTGGAGAACAACACAGAGGAGGAATTAAGTAGAAAAACGTAAAACCAAAAATATATTAGGGTTGAAAGTGATATAGGGTAAAGGATAAAATAGGATTAGGTAATATTATATAAGGACATAATTGGAAGAAAAAATTAAGAAAATCATGGGAAACCACCAAGTCGGTGGTTCGATAAACTGAGGTATTTCATGATTATCAAACCATAAAAATATATCATACCATACCATACCTTTTATAAAACAATCAAAACAAACGTGGTTTCTTGGTAACCATACCATGGGAAACCACCATCCAAACAAGCACTTAGTCAATATGTAACACGTGTATATTAACTATTATCCTCCCTCAAAAATCGACTACATATGTATAATTTCTCCCTTCTTGTGATAAGTTGTCAATTAACGTTGATGAGGTGTTATAACATAAGATACTGACTATATATTATTACATATTGTGTAAGTTCATATACCAACTACAAAAAAACATTATACAACATTAATCTCCTCTACTAGAAGTTAAATATCCTTTATTCAATTAACAAAAAGAAAAAGGAAAAAAAAATAGAAAAATGAGTTTACAATGAGCCCGACCAGTAATATAGTGCATGTTTTTACTCTTTAGCGTATCCTACTCACTTATTACTCAATAATAGTCCTTTTAAATAATTAAAAGTATAGAAATACTATATAATTTTATAACAAAAACATATATCTAAATCTATATCGATATCTATAATTTATATTTGTATCTATAATCTACAATAGAGAAAAGACATCAAAACCCCCTTGAACTTGTTGCCACAACTTACTTTAAACCTTAAACTAATCGGATAATTATTTACCCTCCTTAACAATTTTCAAGCGAATTTTTTACCACCTTAACTGCTGACGTGACAAATTTTTAAAAAGTTAGAGCATAAATGGCCAAAAAAATGTGAAAAAAAAGTTGGGGTCCACCTTTTAAATTTTACAAATTTTCTTTATCTATATCTATATCTATATCGATATCGATATCTATATCTATATCTATAATATATTAAAAATGTGAAGATCTTTAGAATAGTGATTTGAACTTTTTGCCCTTCATTAAAAGACCCTCCTTTAGACAAAACTGTCTTTTCACTATTTTCTTCAATTTATTATTTAATTATTTATATTATATTAACTGAACTCCTAAAATATATGGAAAGAGAATCAATTAATATTTTCCTTTGTACTTATCAATTAGAAAAATAATCCTAAAATAGCATAGAAAAATATTCCTAAAATGGGACTCTATTAAGGAAATACCTCTATAAATATTGAGATGCACGTTAAACTAAAGAAGAAATCGATTTACTTATTGAAAAAATATAATTGATGCTAATCTAACTTGATTCGGTTGCATGTCTAGATTGGTGGATGCTGAATTTTCTAACCTCAAGTTCTTCACTGTTTTTGTCAACATAATAGAATTCAGCATGTGTATATATATCTTCTTTGTTTCATTCAAATCATTTTTTAGGGTCCAAATTTTTGCTCAGACAAGAATTATTTTCATCAAAACTGAAGTTTTGTGTTCACTATTGTATTATTTTGTTATAGTTTATAGGTCGTAGATAAATTTACAGGTGGTAGATGAATATCGGTTGGCTTTGAGAATTTTTTTTAGGTAAAGATTAGGTTTAATTGTATTATTTTTGTATCTCTATTTTGAGAATTTTTTTTTCTGTTAATGTTAAGTTTAGTTGTATTATTTTGATATCTCTATTATTGTATCATTTTGTTATAGTTTACAGGTGGTAGATGAGTGTTTTGAGAAATTTTTTGTGTAAAAGTTAGATTTAATCATATTGTTTTGATGTCTCTATCATCGTATTTTTTGTTGCAATTTATAGGTAGTAGATAAATGTCGATCAATTTTGATAAATTTTTTTGGTAAAAGTTAGGTTTAATTAATTAAATTCTCCAAAATATGTTGAATGTAATTATTGTATTCATCTTTATTATTTAAACAAATATCTTATTTAGTGTAACGTTTAAATTCAATAGAGTGAGATACACGCGCGAGACGCGTACACCTAAACTAACATATATATATATAAAGAACCCATCTTCTTCGTTACCCCCCTTCCCATCACCCCCACCCCAACCCAACCCAACCCACCACCATCATCATCATCTTACACCTTTTCTTCAACCTTCTAAGTCTTCCTTCAATATATATTCCAGAAAAAACTCTACCAACAAACACAAAACTGAAAACAAAGCCGAATTTCAGTAAGGTTAAACAATTTATACTTCATTTAATTCTTGAAAAAAAAATCTTCATTTTAGTTTATCTTTTTTTTTTTCGATTTGCATAATAATAATAAACTGAATTTACGAGTATTTTGAAGTGAAGGTTGAAATAATATTTTAACGGAGGAAAAACTTTAAATTGGTGTGTTCATGGTTGTTCTCTGATGGTGTTAATGGGAAAAATAAAAAAAATTGGAGGGGGAGGTATTTTTCGTGGCAGGGGTGGGGGTTGGAAGGGGAGAAAGAAGGGGCCGGGGGATCTGAACTGAAGAAAAAGGAGGGGTTGGGGGGGGGATGAAGAAGAAAGGGATTTTTTTTTATATTATTTTTATTATATATATATGTGTGTGTGTGTGTGTGTGTGACATCATTTTTTAAATAAATATTTACGTGGCAGTGATGTGGGCACGTGTGTAGTGCACCTCCCTTTGTGAGAGTGGTATTACATCTTTAAGGTTGTATTTAATTCACTTAAAAGTTGTTAAGGGAGTAAATAATTGCCCGGTTAGTTTAGGGTCTAAAGTAAGTTTTAGCGACAAGTTCAGCGGGATTTTGATGTCTTTTCTCTCTACAATATATTAAAAGCATTAAAGACCTTAGAATTGTCGTTTGAACTTTCTGTCCTTCATTAAAAGTCTTTGATTTAGACAAGATCGTCTTTTCACTATTTTTTCTAATATTGAAGAGTTGAAAATTTATTAAATATATTTACGGTAAAATCTTTCCTCATAGAAGTTATCAGAATTATTCACAACTAATACTTTTTTTACTTAATTTAAGAATTCTAAATCAACTAAATTTGATTTTAAGAAGATTTGAAAAATCTAGAAATAAATATAAAAGCGTTAAAATAATAATATTTTAAAGAGTACCATATTTTAAAAAGTTCTAAGTACGTAATAAGAATATAATCAATGATTTTGTAAAAAGATTTATCTTTTAAAATAAGGAAAGATTTTAAATATAGAAAAAAAACCGTACCACAAATATGGTTCAAATTGATGTGTCTTTCCTAACTTCTGGTAGCACGAAAAAGAGATACTGCATGACAAACGCTGAAGTAATAATCATCAATCACTTAGAACTTTTGGCGGTAAAATTTATATGTGATTGCACTAAAATATATGTTTATATTATTATATTAAAGTGTGAAGAATCTTTGAAAAGTGATTTAAATTTTTACACTTTATTAAAAATCTCCGTAACAAATAAAATTATTTAATTTTAAATGATTAAACATTACACGTGCGAGACATATATATATATATATATATATATATATATATATATATATATATATATATATATATTCTACTAATATATAAGTAAATGTTTGGTAGTACTACTAATTTGTCTTTTAGTAGTACTAAACCTTTACTTTATTATTAGTAGAATATTACTATTACTACTATTATTTCTATTTCTATTCTATTCTATTTCTTTATTATTATTATATTATTATTATATTATTATTTTTACTACTATATATAAGTGAAGGTTGGGGTGACTACCAAACGTATTTTGGTAATTTTAGTCATCCCAACCTTCACTTATATATAATAGTAAATAAAATGATTGCACATGCATATGATTTTTTTCTTATATTTATTAGTTTTGTCCTTATTTTTATGGTGCAGTAAAATGGTTACACAGGCACATTGTTTTTTTCTTATATTTATTAGTTTTGTCCTCATGTATTACTTTAGTAATATTTTTATTTAGACCTTTGTAATTGAATTATACATGATAGTATTTTTTTATAAATATCTTTTTGTTCCTTATTAAATGACTACCAAGAGTATTTCGATAATTTTATGGTGCAATAAGTGAAGGCAGGGGTGACTACCAAGGGTATTTTGATAATTTATGTATTATTTTAATAATATTTTTATTTAGACCTTTGTAACTAAATTATACATGATAGTATTTTTTTATAAATATCTTTTTATTCCTTATTAAATGACTACCAAGGATATTTCGATAATTTTATGGTACAATAAGTGATGGGGTGACTACCAAGGGTATTTTGATAATTTTAGTTACCCCAACCTTCACTTATATATAGTAGTAATGTCTTTTTGTTCCTTATTAAATGACTATCAAGGGTATTTCGATAATTTTATGGTACAATAAGTGAAGGTTGGGGTGACTACCAATGGTATTTCGGTAATTTTAGTCACTCCAACCTTTACTTATAAATAGTAGTAAATAAAATGGTTACACATGCATATGATTTTTTCTTATATTTATTAGTTCTGTCCTCATTTTTATGGTGTATATCTGTCCTTATTTTTATGGTGCAATAAAATGATTACACATTCATATTGTTTTTTTCTTATATTTATTAGTTTTGTCCTCATATATTATTTTAGTAATATTTTTATTTAGACCTTTGTAATTGAATTAAGCATGATCGTATTTTTTTATAAATATCTTTTTGTTCCTTATTAAATGACTACCAAGGGTATTTTGGTAATTTTATGGTGCAATAAGTGAAGGTTGCGGTGACTACCAAGGGTATTTCGGTAATTTATGTATTATTTTAATAATATTTTTATTTAGACCTTTGTAATTGAATCATACATGGTAGTATTTTTTTTCTAAATATCTTTTTGTTCCTTATTAAATGACTATCAAGGGTATTTCGGTAATTTTATGATGCAATAAGTGAAGGGTGGGGTGACTACCAAGGGTATTTCGATAATTCTAGTCACCCCAACCTGCACTTATATATAGTAGTAACATCTTTTTGGTCCTTATTAAATGACTACCAAGGGTATTTCGATAATTTTAGTCACTCCAACTTTCACTTATATATAGTAGTAAATAAAATTGTTACACATGCATATAGTTTTTTCTTATATTTATTAATTTTGTCCTTATTTTTATGGTGCAATAAAATGGTTACATATGCATATTGCCTTTTTCTTATACTAGCCAAGTGTATGTGTTTTGCACGTGTGTTTTTCCTTAATTAATAATATTTTTTTTTATAAAAAATATTAATTATTTGTGAGGAGAAAAATAAATAAAATACATAAATACACACACAACCACGCACCTATTGAACTCCATAATTTGCACAAGAATACGTCTATAAAAGAAAATCTAGAAGAGATACGTATGCTGGTGAAACATAAAAGGATATGATACCACCAAAGGAATTAAGCAATATAGAATATGTGATAAGATACCTACTTATATTTTAGAAGAAATAAATAGTAATATAGCACTATTTAGATGAAGAATATTGTTGATGAGAAACATAAAGTCTTTCAATTTCTCAAGTTAACAAATTAATCAACTAAAGTAACGATAACTTGTACGACCAGATCACATGTAGAAAATAATTCAAACATTACAATCAACACAAAATATAAAGCATATTTCTATTAGTTGCCCTTATTTATAGGAAGAGATTTTCAATGGGTTTGTTTTGCTTTGATTTTGATGAAAATAATTCTTGTCTGAGCGAAAATTTTGACCCTAAGAATGACTTGAATGAAAACAAATAAGATATATATATATATATATATATATATATATATATAGAGAGAGAGAGAGAGAGAGAGAGAGAGAGAGACACACACACACACACGTTGAATTCTATTATATTGACAAAAACAATAAAGAAATTGAGGGTTAAAAAGTTAAGCATCCACCAATCTAGACATCAATCGAATCAAGTTAGATGAATATGTCACATTGTTTTAAATACATGAGTTTGAAACAAACATCCTTTATTTTTTTTTATTTTTTTGGTAAGCAGGAATTGATTCAATTAACTTAAATTAGGAGTTTACAGAGGTAGGAGGGGCTTAGATGGCGCTTGAGTTTGTAGTAGTAGTTACAGTCATAGAAATTAAATTAGTACATGCCACAACTATCCTAGGGAAAGTAGTTCCTAGTATGTCTGCATTTAGCTCTTGGTTTGCATACATAGGAGGAACTATCAAAATTTGTGGCTCGTTAAAACTTGCATTCTTTGCCCCTTCCTTTACTAAAGCATCTGCAACTCTGTTTTGCTCCTTATAGATGTGCCTAAGCTCCAGAGCCCCCAGCTGTAGCATTAGTGACCTGCACTCAGACATTATGTTAGCATGTGGTGTGTGTTGGTGTGTAATGCTCTTTAGGGACAACAAAGAGTCAGTTTCAATAACAAGGGGTGTCAGGGTCCTTTGTAACATAAGCTTTAAACCCTCAAGGATAGCCATAAGTGCAGCTTGGAGAGGAGAGCTATGGGTGATAGCTCTTGAGAATCCTATTATTCAATTCCCTTCTGAATTTCGAATCACCCCCTAGTCCCCCGATGCCAGGCTGAGTTTTAACAGAAGCACCAGTGTTTAGCTTATAGGTTTCCCAGTTGGGGGGGTTCCTATTTGACCTGTTGGGTCGTGGTTTTAGTGCACTTATTAGTAGTAGTGTTATTCACAACTAAGTGGAATTTAGTGGCCATGGCTATAGTTTGACTAGTGGGTATGAGAGTATTCTTATTGTTGAAAAGGTTGTCATTCCTGGTCAACCAGATATTCCACAAGGAGTAAGGGATAATATGGTCCCAAGTGAGCCATCTATTAAAATGTTTGTTCTTGATGGCCTTTCAAGTATTTAGCCAGTTAGTGTCATTGATGACACTAGAGTCAAAAGATTGGATGGAGTTGCTGATATTTGCCATTTTATTCTAAAAAGTAATAGCTCTACTGCATTTGAAGAAGATGTGTGTGATGTCTTCTTTCTGCCCAGGGCATTGAGGGCATTGGCTATTAATATTCAGTCCAATGTGGTGGAGGTAGCTTCTAGCGGGGAGTTTCCTGTGGTGGAACAACCATATGAAAGTTTTGAGCTTGTTGGGGAGCTTAAGTTGCCAAATCCATTTATACTCTTTCTCAGGGTGGCCATGAGTGAGTTCATGGTTAGTGATGCCCAGGTAGGCTAACTTCATATAGAAGCTCCCATTCGGAGAGTTGTCCCAGAAAAGAATATCCTCATTAAAGGTTTGATGAGGGATAAAGCAGTTTTGGATAATGTTGGAGAGGTCATGGGGGAAGTGGAAGGAGATGAGATTGAGGTTATACCTGCCGTTTGAGCAGATAGATCGAACTCTAAGTTGGTCTTCACCTCTGTTGAGAGGCCCCTGGATTAAGAATCTGAGAGTTTGGAGGTTTGGGATCCACTTATCCTCAAAGAATCTAATTCTATTGCCTTTATTGATGGTCCACCTAATGTTGTTTTGGCATATACCCCACCCCTGCTTGATGCATTTTCAAATATTTGAGGAGATCTTTCTCCCTTGGTTATTTGGATGGGGTCTAAAGTACTTGTTATAAAGCATTCTAGCCCAAGGAGAATTTGGTTTATGGTACATTCTCCAAGCCAGACTGGCATGTTGGGCTTTATTTTGAAGCTCACAGGGCCTAATGCCAAGGCCTTCTTTGTCCCTGGGAAGAGTTAAAGTGTCCCAACCCACCAAATGGAGCTTCTTTTTGTCAACATTGGTTCCCCATATGAAACTTCTTTGAATTTTATTAATGAGCCTGGTGGTTTTGGCAGGAAAGCTAATGAATTGCATAGAATGGTTGTGAATGTTGTTAAGGGCTGATTTGGCAAGGATAGTTTTACCAGCCATGTTCATCATTTTTGTTTTCCAGCCAGCTAGCTTTGCTTGCATTCTATCCACAATGTATTGGAAATCACTATGGGTGGACTTCGCATGGAACATAGGAAAGCCTAAATATTTGCTAAAGATAGTGCTGGCAGTTATGTTAAGGGTAGTTGAGCATGGTTTGCCAAGCTAGTGCTGCAATTGTGAGAAAAGATAACTTTGGATTTATGAAGGTTAAGTTTCTGTCCTGAACTCTCACAGAAAGCTCTAAGAGTATTGTGGATGGTAATGCAGTATCAAGGGGTGGCTCTGGTGAGAAGGGTTAAATCATCAGCAAGGAACAAGTGTGAGAAAGCTGGACTCTGAGGGGTCACAGAGATTGGGTTCCACTTTCTTTCTTGTACCATGGTATCAATGGTTCTGGAGAGACTTTCCATACAGAGGATGAATAGATAAGGGGAGATAGGGTCTCTCTGTCTAATACCTCTGGTGGGGTTGAAAGAAGTGGTCTTTGCTCCATTCATAAGACTGGAAATGAAAGAGGTTGAAATATAGGACATGATGAGCTTCACTAGGTTGGGAGAAAAGTTAAAGTAGGTCAAGGTTTCTCTAATGAAAGATCACTCCAACCTATCAAAAGTTTTCTTTAGGTCAATTTTCAGGATCATATTAGCTTTTTTTCCTTTCATTTTCCTGAAGTGGTTTAGGAATTCCTGAACTATGATGGTATTGTCAGAAGCCCTTCATTAGTCAAGAAGCTAGATTGGCAAGGAACAATGATGGAGGGCAGTAAAGTCTTGATTCTATTAACTATCAACTTGGTGGCTAGCTTATAAAAGGTATTATAAAGCCCAATAGGTCTGAAGTTCTTGATAGAGGTGGCATTTTGGGATTTAGGGATGAGGCAGATCAGGGTTTCATTCATGGAAGGGTCCATAGTGCTAGAAGTGTAGCACCTGGTGTAGAAGTCAATGATTTTCCCTTTCATGATATTCCAATACTTCTGATAGAAGATTGGATGAATCCCATCAGAGCCTGGAGATTTTATGGGTTGGAAACCCATGATAGCTTTGTAAATTTCTCTCTCAGTTAGAGACATATTAAGGTGGTCACACTCATCTTGGGAGAGGCCTTTGATGATGGTGGGGGTAGAGGAAATAAGGGTGGATGTGTGGTCAGTGTTGTACAGACTTGAGTAAAAGTCCAGAATGTGGTCACTGATTTGTTGGGGGTCAGTGATGGTGGCCCTAGTGTGGTTATGGAGGAGAGTGATTCTGTTGTTCCTCCTATTAAGGGTGCTAGTGTGGAAGAACCTGGTGTTAGAGTCCCCTTGTTGAAGCCAGGTAATTCTAGACTTAGTTCTCCAAAACTCTTTCTTAAACCTAAGCATATTGTCATAGTCTTTTAAGAGCTTAGCTTTTAATCTTTGGAGAGAAGAGCTATGGTGGTAGTGAATGGAGCTTGAATACCCCTGATTCTGGCTAAAATTCTTTTCATATTATGGAAAATATTACCAAATGTGGTAGTATTCCAGGTGTAGGCATTCTCTTGAAGGTTTTTGTTTGCCTCTATGATAGTATATGGGTGGTCAAAGGAAGAATGGATGACATCTTGGAAAGAGGGGTGGTCACACCACATGGGCTCCATTCTAAAAGGTTTCTCATTTCTGAGGGGATTTTTCTTGGTTAAGGTGACTAGCAAAGGACAGTGATCAAAATAGGTCCTGGGCAAATGATTTACACAGGAGTCAGGATATTTAGAAATCCAAGAGTCATTAGCCAGGCATCTATCTAATCTTTCAAGGATAAAACTCTTATTATTCTTGTATCTTTTATTAGTCCAAGTGAACTTACTACCTTTATAGCCTAGGTCAACTATGTTACATTGGTTTAAGCAATGCCAGAGGAGATCAACCCTTCTACTATTAATGCTATTCCCTTCAAATTTCTTCCTAGAATAGAGGACTTCATTAAAGTCCCCACCAATGAACCAGTCTCCCTTGTAAGTTTGGGAAATTCTAATCAGGTCTTCCCAAAGGTCAGTTTTAGTGTTAAAATCAGTACTAGCATAAATACTAGAAAAGAGCCAAGTGTGAGTGGAGGGGGGTACCTTAACCATAACATGGATACCCTGATTAGAGATAGAGATTTCTTCCAATTTAAAAGCGGTTTCCTTCCACATGATGACTATCCCTCCTGCTAAACCTCTGACAGCAGCCTGAATATGGTCATCGAAGCTCAACTCTTCAGTGAGAGCCTTATGATCACTCATTTTTATTTTTAGGAGTACTAACATAGAAGGCTTATGCATCTTGACAAGGGAGGTGGAGTGCCTCCTAAAGTTGGCATTGTTAGCACCTCTCACATTCTAGATTAGAAAGCTTGTCATTTGGACAGAGTTATTTTGACTCTCTATCAGATCCTTTCCCTTTCCCTAGTTGGTTAGGGATTCCTTCATCTGCCCAACCTTCAGTGTGACAGTTAGATGGGTAGAATCCTGTGGTTTGAGGATCCTCAGATAGCATTTCTTCAAGCTCTCTGGAGCATATACTAAAGTAGCTTCTCTGCAAGGCTCTTTGAACTCTTTGTGGAACATATTTCCTAGAGGGTAGGCCTCTGTGTTTTGTTCCCCAAAAGAGTCTAGGATACCCTAGAGTTCTTGGTTATATTGTCTGAGTGAGTATATTGGAGATGTGCTTCCTCCTTCTAGGTTTCCTTCCTGCAATAGGCAAGTGTTGTTTTTGAATAATTGGCCTTGAGGGGTCCAGGGAATGAAGAGTGGGCTGACTAGAGTTGATGACATTCCTGTTAGAAATAATGTCAGACTCTGAAATGCTTGATTCATTAGGAAGTTGTATTCCTCTGTTGAGAGATGTCCCATGTTTCCCAGATTTGTGGCTTGAATTAGGGCTTGCATCCACATTTGGTTCCCTAGCCTTTGGACTGCATGATCTATGCAGTCTCTGACCAGTTTTTCTAGGTAGTGTGGGTCTTGCAATACAAGGACTATCGGCTGGTTTTGGACTGATGTATTTAGAGTGATGCTTATATCTTGAAGTGTCAGCTCCAGCCAAGATTGTGGAGTGTGTTCTCATGGGAGTGGGGCTAACACAGGAAATAGGGGGTTGTTTGGAGCTTGCAGAGTTCCCATGTTGGTGTCTTCCATTTGTGGTACTGATTTTGTTTGAAGGTAAATGGCCATTATGATTGCCTTCCCCCTGATAAGTAGGGGTTATAACAGGTGGGGTGGAGTTAATTGATTCGACCATGGAGGTCTTGTCAAGAGATCCAAGGTGATAATTACTCAGATCCCTTGATGGGATAGTGGGAGATACTAAATTAATGTGGGAAGTGGAGGCACTAGGTGGAGTGTAGAGTGCTGACAGGGCTCTCTGTAGGGTATTGGGGGCCCCTCTCCTTGACTACATGGAAGTAGTTTAGTCCATCTATCCCTTTTCCCTCAGCAGAGTTAGTCAAGGGGGAAAAAGGGTTAAGGTTTGAGTGGGGACCACTTGTAAAGTTAGGCCCTAGCGTATGGGTGTGGGAAAAGTGGTTGACTTCGTTGGTCAACGCCGCTGAGTCATTGCTTACTGACCTAATTTTCCTTTTTTCCTTTTCGTTTTCAGGGATGGGGGAAGTAGTTGGGGGTAGAAATTTACCTGTTGCTGCTTCGAAAGCCTTTACCTGGGTTGTGGGGTGTCCGACTCTTTTCCCGGTTGAGCTGTCCTGGATGGATTTCCCTTTGGATTTTTCATGCCTCTTAGGAGAGGTGATAATTTCCCAGGTTTCCTCTTCGAATGAGTGCTTTGGATCAGCTTCCATGTTGTTGGTTCCTGGTATGTATGGTGCTATTTCTGGTGCCTTGGTGCAGTGTTGAGTGGTGTGACCGATGCGACCACAGCTAGTGCACAGAGATCCTTCCCCCTCATAAACAATCTGTTGTTTGTGGATGCCAACAACGATGGACTTTTTGACGGGGCGCTGTAGTGGGACTTGGACGCATATTCTCGCGTAGCGCCCCCTCAACGTAGCAGATGTATATGAATCAATCTTCATTAGTGCTCCTATTTTCCTCTAATTTTTTTCTAATATGCTTCGATCCTAAAATTCGATTGGTAAATTTGGTAGCCTGGACCAAATCGTCGTGTTGGTGGGCGTAGAGTTATGTGGTGCGAAGTTAGGTTCCCATTGCTTGATGGATAGGAATTTTCCAGCAACGAACCATGGTCCCTCATGGAGGGCGTTGTTCTTATTCTCGATTTTGTTGAATTTTGCTATGTAGAAATCTTCCCCCAAATCAATTAGGATGAGGTTTTCGGTGGGCTTCCAGAGAGCGATGAGTCTCGTACGCAGATATTGGTGCCCGATTCGCTTGCCCACTAGCTTTACAATAACGGTGTGCTGCCATGGGAGGTAGAGTTGATCTTTCTCTTCTTTTGAGATCGGGATCGTGCCTTTGTTTGTTGTTTCATCAGAGTCTATCGCATATTGATTGGTATTTTCTTAAGATCGATTGAGATCTAAGTACATCTTTGAATCTTTGTTTCTTAGCTAGATCTATGTCCATAGTGTCGCTCTGCGTTGGAGGAGGTGGATCTTGGGGTTTCGCCGGGGGTTGGTGTGCTTCTGTGTCCAGTTGGTCGGTGTTGATGGTCATTTTCTCACAGGGTTTGTGGAGAAGAAAGTTAACGTTCTTTATTTTATTAAGCTGTAAATAAATTTTTTTCATGCAATAGAAGGCTAGAAAATCCTAATGAATACAAGAAGAAAAATCTAATTAATCATCAATCAAAATCAAAATCAAGACAAAAAGAAAACATAGAGGTAGAAGAATCATACGTATGTTTCTAGTAAAATTTATCAAAAATACTATTTAAATAGAATTGTAGATATTTTTTTTATATAAGGTAAAATTCTAATTGATGTAGAAGTGTTAAATATTATCAATTTTTGCTTGAATCTAATAATTTTTTTCTTTCCATGCGTATTTTTTCTAAAGAAAATATATTTGCTTCCTAAAATTTTTACCTTAAAAAGTGGTGGGGCTCTCTTTTTAGCATGCGTATTTTAAGAAAAAAAATATAAATTTTTGATTCTTAAATTGTTTTTTCTTTTCCTTGATAGCTTTATCCCTAAAAAGTTGTAGGACTACAAACCAAAAATTTTGCACATTAATTTAATTCCTTTTAAAGATTTTACCATAAATAGTTTAACGTGCATCTTAATAAAATTTTATTTTAGGAGTATTTTTTTTAATTGATCAAAGAAAAATATTAATTAATTTTTTTCTATATATTTTTGGAGTCATATATTTTAGGATTCTAATTAGTATAATAAAATAATTAAATAATAAATTGAACAAAATAGTGAAAAGATAATTTTGTCCAAAGGACAGTCTTTTAATGAAGACCAAAAAGTTCAAATCACTTTTCTAAGGGCCTTTACACTTTTAATATATTATATATTATAGATTTATTAGTTTTTTCATTATGTATTAGTTTAATAATTTTTTGATTTAGACCTTTGTAATTGAATTATACATGGTAGTAATTTTTAATAAATATCTTTTTGTTCCTTATTAAATTACTTATTTTTTATATCCCAAGGGTATATCGGTAATTTTATAGTGCAATAAAATGGTTACACATGTATATTGTTTTTTTCTTACATTTATTAGTGTTGTCCTCACTTTTATGGTGCAATAAAATGGTTACACATGCATATTGATTTTTCTTGTATTTATTAGTTTTGTCCTTGTGTATTATTTTAATAATATTTTTATTTCGACCTTTGTGATTGAATTATACATGGTAGTCATTTTTTATAAATATCTTTTTGTTCCTTATTAAATGACTACTAAGGATATTTAGGTAATTTTATGGTGCAATAAATATTACGAAATAGATGTATGTCTCCTCAACTTATATATTTTAAACTTTTCAAATTAGACGTGCATCATGTACTTTTTCAGGAATGTCCAAATGAAAGACGTACCGTTAACTGTAGTTGCAAAAATCTAGCTAGATTTGTAACCACTTATATAATCACTTTTGTATTAGTTGGATCAGCCTAGCAAACTCAATTTTGTTCCACACTGAATGTATATATTATGTTAACATCGGTTCATTGTACTACATTTTTTTTTTTTTTAATTCTATACTAAACAATTAAAATAAGTAGAAAATAATTTTCCTCAAAATTGAATCTCTTTTACACATTAATGTTGCCAAAATACTCGTGTCTTGCACGGGCACGAGTATCTAGTATAGAGAGAGAGAAAGAGAGAGAAAGAGAGAGGCATATCTGTTTTAATAATCCCAGCGGTCATTCCTATCCCAACCTCTCCCATTCAACTTTGGCGAAGTTTGATAATGCTTCAATTGTTGCCCCCTCGTACGGTTGTTCAATGATGTGCATATATAATTCGAAAGAACATATACTGGATCTAGTTGATCACATATACATTTGATTAGTGGGGATAGACCCGTGTTGAGCATGAATCTAAGTTAAATTTAAATTTTTTAAATTATTATGAAATTAGTGAAATAAATCATCATAATTAAGTATTGACGTATCTAACTATTTCTAATAACAGAGGTAAAACTATCACATGTCAACACTAAAAAAAAAAAAAAAATTATTAAAAATAAAAATTAAAACAATTTTTTGAAAAGCATTAACTACCATTATTTTTTTGGGTAAATAAACAAATTTATTACCAATGCTCCTTTCAAAACAGTTCAAGAACTAGACAGCCTCAACCTTGTAAATCAAAGAAAGCTTAACAACCTAGAGCAGCTATACGACAATTCAAGGATAATAATTCAATCTACTCATGGCATGTGCCAACCTACACTTTGTTGTCCCCCTTACATGTATGTCCTGTATTATTGCCCGTACAATTTCATCTTGTGATCTACTTCTATCCTGAAAAATTCTTTGGTTACGCTCCTACCAGATATAATATACCCCTGCAGCTAGTGAAGTGTGAAGTCGTTCGCCTGTTATTATTAAAAATTAAATATTTAATAAAAGAAACTTATCATTTAAATAAAGTTAAATTTAAAAGGACCTTAATTTTTATTTTAATAGCATATGCAATTTAAAGTTTTAATTTACGTGAAAATTGTTAACGTTACAACACATTATCTGCATATTTTCTTTATTATCCTTGCAATTAAAAATCAAAACAAGCATAGAAAATTGAATGTCAAAAATTATAATGTCATAAAAATTTAATATCAAAAATAAAATAAATCTGAAACAAACAAAAGAAGAAAAAAAAATTGATTTATTTTTTGAATCCTTAACAAATTGATTCAATGAACTCTCTCTATATATAGAGAGAGAGAGACAGACAGACAGACGGATAGATAGATAGATATATAACGGCAAATGTTACTACTACAAAATTTCAAGTAGAAAATAGAAATGAAAATAGAAAATTAAGAGGAAATTCAAACAACCAATAAGATAATTTTTTGAATTCTCAGGAAAATCAAATATATATATATATATATATATATATATATATATATATATATATATATATATATAAAATAAACCAAACTAAACTAAATTGTGGTTATAACTTCTCCAACTTTTTTCTTTAGATAAAAATATCACGTAAGTTATTATGAGAGAAAAACACAATTTTTTAAAAAATAACTACTACCCTATTTCTCCGTATCCTATTTCTGAGAGATAAATACATTTTAAAAAATTAATTATTCCCCTATTTTATCTTGCATTTTATTTTTAATATTTATCTTTGAAGCAAAAAGACAAAAAACAAGAGAAAAGAAAAAGTGACCCGAAAGAAAATCTAAATCTAAATAAAATTAATCACAGTGCATTACGATTGAAAACTGATTTACTTATAAACAACTAAAATAATAAATTTACTTTTGAAATTAATTTAAAAGATAAAGATAACCACAATTAAAATAACCAACTTCCCACTATACTCCCACAGTTATCACAATCCTAAACTGTCTCAGAAACTAAATTTTTATTCACGTTAGTATATATTGATTGCATGTTTTCTGAATTGAGACATTCTTCATTCAACTTCTTCTCCGTTCACACTTGTAATTTATTCCCAGAAAATATTATTCCCATAAATATTCTATGAAAATATATGTACAGATGTGACTTCAGTATTTTGTTGGATCATAAAAATATCATGCAAATCAATGCAGTGGAATTTGAAAGTTGACAATATTAATTTTCTATTCCATTTTCAAATATTTATTTTTTCCTTTAGCAAATTTATTGTTTTTATTTTGTATTGTTAAGTAACTATTTTTTTATAATCACAAGCAACAAGTGAAAAAAGCCAATGCAATGTGATTGCAATGTGAAATGTTTTCTTTGAAGCCTATACTTTCTCTTCTATTTATGTATCTTTATTTTATTATTCATCGTAAAAACTCATATGCTTGTACAATTTTATACCTAAGATTTGGATGATGTCTTCTTTACAGATTTTCATTAAGAAAAGCATATCTGAAAGTGAAGTGTCAGTGGTAGGCGATGGTGATATATGATTGAAATGCAAATCTATCAACCAAGAGAAGAAAATTTACATACAAATTATACATTCAAGAACGTGATGATGAGTTGAATGCAAATTTATCAATTAACAAGATACATAAGTTAGTTTGAGGGAAAATTCATACCCACAAGCAAAGCGATAATTTGTAAATTTAAAAAATTGTTTCTATGAATATTGCACTTGAAGATGATTGGTAAGTTTCATTTAAAAATATAAACGTTAGCTCTTCATACTATAGCCTCTTTATATTATAAAAAATAAATATGAAAGAGAAGAAAAGTAAACTTCCAGTTACCAGGATGTTTAAGTACAAATTACTATCTATTGATAGATTGAATTCATATCAACTATATTTTTGTTAATTTATGAAATCCTATGTTTAATGGACATGATAGTATCCTTATACTCTAGAGTAAAAGAAAAACAATTAAGAGGTATATACTTTCTCTTTTTTTTTTTTTTTCATTTATATTTAACTGTACATATCATATTCACAAGATTAAATGCATGTTATGTTAAGATGATATGATACTAATTTATTTTTAGATGTGTGTGCATTATGCTTTTGGATGCATTGTTAATATGGTGGATTATGGTGTTTTATAATTTTGGAATCAAATTGTTGTTTTTTGGTCAAAAACAAAAGGCTAACATGCACGTTCACATTTTTTAGGAGTTGAATACTTTTCATAGTAAATCTTATAATACTCTACATTAAGCTTTTTGTAGTACTGAAAATAGAAGTAGAAAATTTAATGTAAAATTTAGTAATATAATTGGATAATTCTTTCATGAAATGTTCTTAATTTTTCCTTGGACAATATGTAACATTCTATGTTATGTTAGTAAAGGCTCAAAGGTAAACGAGAAAATATAACATAATTTAAGTAATGATAATTTTCTTTGTACAAATAGAATGGTAGATGCATGCTCTATATTTATTTAAATAAGAATATTTACATATTTATTATATAATCATGAAGTGTTAATTTTCTTTCGATTATATGTACTCTATCTATTTCTAATAACAGAGGCAAAAACTGCCACATGTCAGCACCACAAAAAAAGACTATTATAAATTAAAAATAAAAATTAAAACAGATTTTTGAAAAACATTAACTACCATTGTTAAGAATAAAAAATTATGGTGATTGATAAATTTTAATCACCAAAAAATTAAAAAAATTAAAAAAATTAAAATAACTTTTAAAAAAATGTCAACTGCCATTATTAAAAATAAACATTTAATAAAAGAAATTTATTATTTAAATAAAGCTAAATTCAAAAGGACCTTAATTTTTATTTTAATAGCCTATATAATTTAAAGTTTTAATTTACGTTAAAATTTGTTAACGTTACAACACTTTATCCGCATAGTTTCTTTATTATCCTTGCAATTAAAAATCAAAACAAGCATAGAAAATTGATTGTCAAAAATTATAATGTCATAAAAATTTAATATTAAAAATAAAATAAATCTGAAACAAACAAAAGAAGAAAAAAATTTGATTTATTTTTTGAATCCTTAGCAAATTGATTCAATGAACTATAATATATATATATATATATATATGTATATATATATATATATATATAACGACAAATGTTACTACTACAAAGTTCCAAGTAGAAAATAGAAATGGAAATAGGAAATTAAAACAACCAATAAGATAATTTTTGAATTCTCAGGAAAATAAAATATATATATAAAAAAATAAACCAAACAAAACTAAATTGTGGTTATAACTTCTCCAACTTTTTCCTTTAGATAAAAATATCACGTAAGCTATTATGAGAGATAAACACAATTTTTTAAAAAATAACTACTACCCTATTTTTCCGCAACCTATTTCTGAGAGATAAATACATTTTAATGTAAAATTTAGCAATATAATTGGATAATTCATTCATGAAATGTTCTTAATTTTTCTTTGGACATTATGTAACATGGGGCTTTGGGTTGTAAGTGACAAGAGAGTTTTAAAATAAGGTGTAGGTGACACAAGTCTTAATTATTGAGTGGAGGTGACAATTACTTTATTATGGATTCAGAAAGTTGAGAAAGTTTGAAAATAGCCCACAAGTTTTAAAATTTATACTTTGATCCAAATATTTACCTATATAATGGAAAACGGAGGGAAAAAAGGTGTCTTTCTCTCTTTTCTCAACCATTGTTGTTTTCTCTCTCTTAGCGATTGTTGTTGTTCATTGTTGTTGCTGCTTTATTCATTATCTTCTGCTTCATTATCATCATCTTCTACTTCATTATCATCTTCATCTTCTTCTTGTTGACTATTTTTTTGTTGTTGTTGTTACCGCTACCGTTGCTATTTGACCAATTTCTTAGGTCAAATTTTGTTTCGAACATCACTTTCCACTTTGGCATTACTTCATAGGAAACCTTGGTAAGTTAAATTATTATTTTTAGTTGAATTTGTCATCTGGGTAACTGCTATTGTGTTGTTGTTTTTCCAACAATGGATAGAACCCAATCATGAATCCAGCATAAGTTCCATCTGTTTAAATAGATAAATCATCTATTGCGACAGATGAGATATTTGTTTCAATGGAAGACTGATATGTTGAATTCATATTTAAACAGATGGGTCATCTGTTGCAACAGATTAGTTATCTGGTGCGACAGGATAAATATTTGTTTCAACAGATTAGTAACCTGTTGCAACAGAACCTGAACACAATTCCAATAGAAGTGTTGTCTGTTGCAACAGGGTAAATATCTGTTACAACATACTACTAACCTATTGCAGCAAGTAAGTCATCTATCGCAACAGGTTAATTTTATGTTGCAACATGTCACTCATCTGTTGGAATTAGCTTCAAAGGTGATTTAGTACTGTAACATCAATCCCAACAGGCATTTCATCTATTGCAATAGATATTCAGGAGTGTGATATGAATCCCAACAAGTAAGTAATCTGTTGTGACTGATCACTTACTTGTTGCAACAGATTACACATTTGTTGGGAGTCATTCACGGTACTATGAAATCACTATCAACTTTTTTTAACAAATGACTTTATTTAGGTACCACTAATGGAGGGATCAATAACAATAAGGGTGGATTGTCATGGTCAATGGATTGAGAAGAGCAATCGATATGTATGGCATTGGAAGGAGGGTGAAATGCTAGAGATGATAGCTATGACAATCCAAAGTGATATTTCATACGATGATTTTGTGAACCTAATCATCAACTTTTGTGGACTGAATTGTCAACCGAAAGAACTCGCCATCAGCTACATGTACAGCTGCTTTAAAAATCAGAGGGTACTGCCTTTTAAGATAATCGATCAAGTTTGGTTGCGTTCTTATCTAAGTGATTCAACCAAGCCGGTGTTAAGGGTGTACATAGTTGAAAAGACGAGAGAGAATGAGAACCAGAACGTAGAAGTAGAAGAACAAGAAGACTTCTTTGATGATAGGTTGGGTGATCTAGACATGAATATTCCAGATGATGATCAAATACCTATGCCCGTTGATACGACCAGTACGATGTGCAGTTCTTCTCAATCGACACTGTCTGGAAATCTTTAAGACGATGATACCAGCTTTTTTATTAGAATGTCATTCAAGGAAAAGAATGAACTATCTAACAATTTGTTTATTTCTTGCTTGAAAAAACATTTCAGAATAAAGAAGGTGATTAATTCGAGCAGTGTTTTTTGCTTCAAATGTGCTAAATCGAACTACAAGTGGTGGTTGAGAGCGGCGAAGTACGCAAGTTCTGACAGATTCGTCATTCATAAACATGAAAAGCACCACACATGTGGTTCGAAGCACATCTCGGGCCAAAATCCTCACGCCACAGCAAAGGTCCTCGGTGACTATTTCAGGAGTAGCTTCCCCGATGGAAAAGGACCTTCAACAAGGGTTATGGCCAATCAACTCCTTACGAATTTGGGTGTCCTGGTCAGTTATTGAAAGATATATATGGCCATAGGGATTGCCAAGGACCCGGTTAGGGGGACACTCAAGCATGGGTATGCAGTCCTGGATGCTTACCGTTACATGATTGAGTCCACAAATCTTGGAAGTAAGACGATATTACATCTGGATGAAAATGGAAGGTTTAAGTACTTTTTGTATCCTATGGTGCTTGGACTCAAGGTTTTAGACATTTGAGAAAAGGCATAGCCATCGATGGTACCTTCTTGAGGAGCAGGTATAATGGAGTTCTGCTAGCGGCGGTGGCGCAGGATGCGGAGAATCACATCTTTTCTGACACTTTTTGTGTAGCGGAAAAGATATGTGATGCCTCTTATGGATTTTTTTTAACAACTGTGAAGCTGCGTCGAAGATACCAAAGAGTTGTGTTTTGTATCGGATAGGCATACAAGTATTCCATAGATGGGTTCATTTTTTTTCACTTCAGCTTACTTTGGTTGTTGCATTAGGCATGTTGGAGAGAACATTTGAAACAGCTATCACAACGAAAGGGTCGCCACCCTTTTTATAGAGCAGCTAAAGCATATAGTAGAGAGGAGTTTTTAGACCATTTCAATCAAATAGCGGATGTGAATTCCAAGGTAGCAGAATTTTTCGCACGTGTCGGTTTCGAGAGATGGAGTCGGGCATTCTGTCCTGCAGATAGGTACATTCTTATGAATTTAATGTCTTGTTTGATTTACAAGTTTAGTATGATGTCGTACTAAGTGATTCTTTTCTATAGGTACAATATTATGACATAAAACATAGCTGAATCGATGAATTCATTGTTTGGCGATGAAAGAGAATTTCCCATCAAGGCTATGTTTGAAAAAATAAGCAAGACGTATAGCAAATTTTTTAACGAAATATGTGTGCAGTTTAACTGCCCAGAAAAAAACTGGATTTGTTCTCGAAATAAAAAAAAAATTATCAACGAATATCAGTTTGGGGAATAATGAATCACCTGTTGGGATAAATTTCTACATGAGGAAGACCTATATGATAATTTCCAACGGATGAACCATCCGTTGCAATATATGAATCATCTGTTACAGCAGATAGGTCATCTGTTGGTATAAATAAAAGCAGTACGAAAATTTATTTGATTTTCTAAAGCAGACGAGACATATATCGCAATAGATACTTTATCTGGTGCAATAAGTTAGTCAATTGTTGTAATAGATGTATATATCTGTTTGACAATTTTCAGCAGATGTGTCATCTGTTGAGACAGATATGTGTCTGTTTGTTTTGTTAGTTAGAATACATATATATTCACCTTCTTCAGCTCATGCTGCTCTCCTTTGGATGTTGTACATTGCTCAGTGCAACACACAGACAAAGGAGTTGCAATTTTGCCGTTTTGGATGCTTGATAATGCCTCGGAAATCACTTTTCTTCTCCTCTTAGACCTAATCTCTAATGGAGAGGATGGAAATAAAATCCTCTTTGATGGAATGAGACCGCTCTTAGATGTCAATTCCTTTACAAAAGCATTTAATGCATTAATAACATTAATCACTACATTATGTTTCGCCCTGCAGTCTTGACATTTACATGCAGAACATTCACTAGGAGAGGCAAAATCTGTATAACCAGTATGATCATACTCATAATGGTTTGCTTTAAATACTATAAGAGGAGTATCATTAGCACCAATATCAGCACCACTACCACCACCAACAGCTCCATCACCATTAAGACTATCAACAACAACAAGCCCACCCTTCAAAATTATTTTTCTTGTAATGGTTGTTGCTTCAAACAATTCCATTTTTATTCTGTCGATGACCTTAGGGTCCGATAAAGTTTGCATAGACCGTAAAGTAAGAAAAAATGGCATCTTCAACTCTCGATTGGTCGGAACTAGCGCTGGATGCACAATCTAACATAAATCATTACATATATTAGAATGATGATTATATCATTCAAAAAAATCATTAATTAAAAAAAATTAATTATAATTATACTTACTGCATCCTTTAGGGGATTGAAGAGATCAAGAAATTTTATATTTTTATTAGTTTTGGCCGACAATCATCTCAAGATTCTTGGATAGGAAACTCCTTCCTGGTAGTTCACTTGTTGTCTCAAATAAGGAATGGCTTCAAACGCCCAAGCCTATAAAATAACGCCAATAAATCAAAACCATTATTGAGTAAAAAGAGTGAATGATATCATAATAAAAGAAAGAAACATTTACCTTGAAAGCCCATGGGAAGCCATATAAGTTGACTGTCTTTGGCGCTAACGGAGTCAACAAATATTTGACAGCCATTTTGAAGCTTTCATAACCCCAAGAATAGTTGTTAAATGCCTCAAGATCCTCGGAGAACTTTATTAAACTGAGGCTTATGTTATTGTCAACGTCTCTCACCCAAAGAATATTATGTACAAACCAAAGCAAGCACAATGACTGCTTGTGCTTCTTTGAAAGTCATTTACCTTTCAATGCTTCTATCAAATTTTTGTTTTTAAAGCTTGGACCAATAATGGACACCAGGTCATCACGATCACACGACTTACCTTTGCCTTTTTTGGGTGTGCGGGGTACTTTTTTGGGTTAGAATAGGTATAACTTGAGAAGGAGAATAACATTTTAGTCCAGTAACTATGGCAAACTCCTTCCAACCAAAATAAATAGGCTTTCCACAATAATTTATCCATACCTCATCCATCTTATCTTTATTTTCATACATAAATCTACACTTGAAAAGTTCATATACCATTTTTATTTGGAAACGAGCATTGTTGTCCTCCGACAAATCAAGATATTTTCCAAAGCAGCTATCCCTGAAATAAGCATCCAATTTTTATTCTCGAAGTATTTTTCTGAAGGCGTCGAAATATTTTTCCATGGCTGACTTAACCACAAAATCACCCATTAAATTTGTGGCACCATCGCACTGCATTCTCACAGGATAATAATCAATGTTGAAGGCTTTGACCAACTCTTCGGTGGAAGGGCTATTAGCATTTGCATCATCTCTTTTGAAATATTCCTCCTCCCCGTGTTCATCATATTATACTCCCGACTGAGATAACGCTTGTAAAGCAAGCTCATAGAGTGGTGTTTGCAGCCTAGTTACTTCATTTGTTCCTTTACTTGGACTTGATTCAGTTTTTGTTCTTTTGGGAACCATATTATGTAAAATTAACAGTAACATAAAAAATATATTATAGTTTATTAATGCATCATTGAAAAAGGATAACAGTAAATCAAACAAGCAAAACAGTAAAATAACAGTTACAACAGATCATCGATCTGTTGCACCAGGTAGTATATCTGTTGCAGTATATAACCAACCTGTTGCAGCAGATGAGTAATCTGTTGCAATAATACAAAATATATCACTTATATTTTAAGATAGATAAATGGTCTGTGCAATAGATCACACATTATTGCGATATATGAGTGATCCGTTGGAATAGTTAAATAACCTGTTGCAACGAATGAGTAATCTGTTGTGATAATACAAAAAAAATCACTCGTCTATTGAGAAAAATGAATGGTCTGTGCAACAGATCACACATCTATTGCAACATATGAGTGATCTATTGGAACAGTTAAATAACCTGTAGCAACGACTGAGTAATCTATTGCGACAATACAAAATATATCACTCATCTATTGAGAAAGATGAATGGTTTATGCAATAGATCACACATCTGTTGTGACACCTGTTGTAACATATGAGTGATCTGTTGGAACAGTTAAATAACCCATAACAACGGTTGAGTAATCTATTGCAATAATACAAAATATATCACTTATCTGCTGAGAAAGATGAATGGTTTGTGCAACAAATCATATATCTGTTGTAACATATGAGTGATCTGTCAGAACAGTTAACTAACCTGCAACAACAGCTGAGTAATCTGTTGTGATAATACAAAATATATCACTCATCTGTTGAGAAATATGAATGGCCTGTACAACAGGTCACACATCTGTTGTAACACATGAGTGATCTGTTGGAACAGCTATCAACGGTCAATATTGTTTAGATTTCTTCCAACATAGAGTCGTCTATCGCGGCAGATGAATGATCAGTTGGAAAAATCAAGTCTTGGATATTTTTTGTTGGAAGAGTTGATAGGATTTTATCCAACGAGAGGTTCATCTATTGCATTGGATTATTTATCTGATGGTTTTTCCATTGCATCAGATGGTTAATTAGTTGCATCAGATTTTTTTATCATATTCTTAATCTGTTGCAACATATGGTTAATCTGTTGAATCAAATAGTTAATATGTTGCATCAGATAATTAATCTGTTGCATCAGAATTATAATCTGATGGTTCCTCTGGTGTATCAAATGGTTGATCTGTTGCATCATATGACAAATCTGTTGCATCAAATGGTTAATATGTTGCACCAAATGGATAATTTGTTGGAGAAAATAGAAAACAGTAACATGATTTTGTTCAACAAAAAAATAGCAATATCACCATTTTTACCAAGAACAAGAACAGAACAAATTTACACAAATTGTTGTTTTGTTTTTATAAACAAAAATAATAAAAATCAAACTTCAAAAAAATACAACAAACAACAAAAAACAAAAAAACATAATTCACTTCGAAAAGAGAAGAGATGAAATATCAGAAATTAAGGTTTTATTCAGACCACATTTTAAATTAATGAAACAATTATTGAAATTGTTAACCAATACTATAAGAAAAGTTGGCTCAAATTCCTCGTTTTCTTCAAAACTAAAAAGGCCATAAATTTTTACCTGTGAAAGAAGAAAAGGAATAATGAAGAATTCAAAGCTATTGTGGTTGGAGAGCAAGGTTGTCACATCGTTTGAAGGTTGAAGTCGAAAAGGAACTCGAAGCCCAACTATTTGTAGTCGGATGTTGAAGTCGCCGAGGATTGAAATGAGAAATTTGCAGAACAGTTGGTTAGGAGAGAGTTGAGAGAAGCTGTCGAGAGAGGGATGAGAGAAGAGTTGATTTGAATTGAAGAGGGGAACTCGAAGCCTGACTATTTATGGCCGGGGGTGGAAGTCGCTGGGGGTTGAAGGGAGAAATTTTGCAGAACTTTTGGTTGAGAGAGAGTTGAGAGAAGCTATCGAGAGAGAGGGGAGAGTGGTTGATTTGGATTGAAGAGGGGTGTGGGTTGATTTGTATTTTTGAAAAGATTAGAAGGTTTTGAAAATATTAATCAAGTCCACAATTAACTTAATCAAGTTTCCTAATGATGTTTGACCCTTTAAGTTGGTCAATGTCACCAATCCTTTATTCAAGATTTTAAAAACACCTTTCCTTCAATTTTCTCATGTAATATTCTATGTTAACTTAGTAAAGGTTCCTATTTTCTTGTATCTTCTCCCTAGATTAGAAAATACTATTTTTATTTTTAATCCTTCGTGATTTTCGTATATTTTTTCATCTATTATAAGTTCTTCTTTATTCATCTTATTGTGAATAGTTCATGTTGGTATATATATTCTAAACTATCTATTTGTGATTCTAATTTTGATATTTCATAATGAATCTATTTCATAATCTTATCCGCACCCCCTACAAATGGTATCAGAGCCCAGTAATTTAAAAAGTACAGAAGTGAGATATAAGTTAGTTAGATACTATAAAATGAGTTATTTATAAAATTAATTATGAGAAGACCATTTAAAAATAGAGAAGCTTTTAGAAAAATTAAAGAATCTTTAATTAGTAATTATTCAGAATATATAAGTTTAAATAAAACAAAAGAAAATCCACAAAGATTAACCTACCTAATTACATTAATATCTAGTATTGAAGCAAAATTAATAATCCATTTAAAATCTAGAAGAATGAGACACATACCACCTAATTATGATAAAATTAGATTTAGATATCCACCAAGGTATTATAAATATAACTTAAATGAATAAAGAGCAAAAATACAAAGAATTAAAATAATTTATCTCTGAAAGACGTAAAGAATTAAAAATGAGAAAAGAAAGACTACATTATAATATATTTGCCGGAGTTAGTAAAAACTCAATAAATATACAAAAGGATGAAATATCAAAATTAGAATCACAAATAGATAGTTTAGAATATATATACCAACATGAACTATTCACAATAAGATGAATAAAGAAGAATTTATAATAGATGAAAAAATATACGAAAATCACAAAGGATTAAAAATAAAAATAGTATTTTCTAATCTAGGGAGAAGATACAAGAAAATAGGAGAACATTTATATCTAATGTTAGAAAAAGAAGAATTAAAATTAGAAGATAAATTAACAGCAATGGTAAAAATAGAAAAAGAAAATGAAGAAATAGATAGAAAAAAGGAAATAGAAAAAATTAAACAACAAACTACGGAAGAAATACGAAAAATAGAAGAAACTAAAAATAATAGAATTGCTGAATTAGAAAAAGAACTACAAATGTTAAAAGATCTTTACGAACAAAGACAAAAAGAAAAAGAAGAAAAAGATAAAGAACAAAAATTAATAAACGAGATAAATCAATTTAAAGAAAAATTAGAAATAAATAATATAGAGGTTGAAGAGTCAGATAATTATGACTCAGAAGATAGTGAAACATATACAGAAATTTTAACAACTATAAAAAATTTAGACATTAACGAAAAACAAGAAATAATTAATGACGAAAACTTAGAAAATATCAACACAGAAATAAATACTCTTGATTAAAAAGAAGATGAAACCATAATAACTAATACAACAGAAATAAGAAAACCTATATATTATAAAAATAAATTTAAAAAATATAATAAATATGACAAATGGACACCAAAACAAATAGTTAATAAAAATTATAACTTTTTAGATCTAGACTGTGTAATAGATACAGAAAAAACAATACAATTATGGATAAGATATATGACAAAACAATTATTAGATAATAATATAAACATAACAGATGCACCTGAATATATAGAAAGAACATTAATAGGATCAGTAAAACTATGGTTTTCAAACTTAAATGAAAATAGCAAGAAAGTACTAAGAGCTAATAAACCTATGGAAGGAACATCATCAACAACAACTAAACTAACACCTATAGAATTATTGAAAAAATATGAAACAGCTATAAAAGATGAATTTGGTAGTATGACAACAATAGAAGAAGAACAAGATGAAGAAAAAGATACAAATAGAAATTTAATGTTAAAATTAACAATATGTAATATGTGTTATATAGACGAATATACTTGCGCATTTAAAGAATATTATTATAAAGGAGCATATAGTATAGAAGAAAGTAAAGAAATAAGAAAATTATATTTTAATAAATTACCCGAACCATTTAGTTCAAAGATAATAAAAAGTTGGGAAGAAGCAAAAATAGTAGATACGTTAGGAGCTAGAATAAAATTCTTACAACAATGGTATAGAAATTTATATGAAAAATATAGAGAAGAAATAAAAATGGAAAAAACATTAATAAGAAATTTAGCATGTTGCAAAAATAAAATAGCACCCCAATTTGGATGCGAAGAAAGATATTATAAGAAAAGAAAAAGACATAAGAAATACAAGAAATATAAAAAATCTGAATATAAATATAAGAAACCAAAAAAAAGATATTATGTAAAAAATTATAAAAATAAAAGACCATATAGAAAGAAAAAGTCTATAAAAGAATGTACATGTTATAATTGTGGAAAGTTAGGACATTTAGTTAGAGATTGTAAATTACCTAAAAATCCAAAAAGTAAACAAATATCCGAAATAAAAATAGAAAATACAGAATATATGCAAATAGATTATATAGATTATGAATTAGAAAGTGAAGATAGTATATATGAAATTTCAGAAAACGAAACAGATACTGAAATAGATAGTGAAATAGATGAATCAAATGACTGAAGAAGATATAAAAATAATAACAGAGGAAGAATATTTAAATGACGAAGGATCAGAACAAAAAATAATATTTGACAGTAATATATTTGATGAAATAAAAGAAAAAGAATTAGATTTAAGTGTAGAAAAAAATATTTAAAATACCAACAATAAAAAATATTTTTACTAGGAAAAAAGATGAATATTATGTAGTATGCCAAAAAGAACATGTAATAGACTGTAGATATGCAAAAGGTAAAGCTAGTATACCACTAGTAACAAAAAGAATAATTAATAAAGAGATAAATGATATAAAAAGTAAATGAGACCCAATAAAATATGTACACCTTGGAGGTACAGAAATATTAATAAAAACATGTTTTAGAGAAGGAATAGATACACCAATAGAATTATATTTAGCAGATAATAGAATTATAAAACCTATAGGAAAAAACATAATAACTGTCGTAAAAGGAAATTTAATATACCAAAAATTTAAATTCATAATAAGTGCAAATTATTCAGTAGCAGTAACAGATAGGAATATAGATAAATCACTAGTATTATATTGGAAGATATCAGATATAGAATTAACACCAGGAAGTAAAATATTTACAGCAAGATGCAAAAATTTATATGTATTAACGACAAAACATAAAATAACAGGGAAAAATAAGATTAACAAGATACAAATAGATAGCTCATTCGAACAAACTGTAAAAACAATAGATTATAATGATTATAGCTATAGAGACATAGATATAGAAGAAAATTTAGAAATAGTAAATGATAGAATAAGTACAACAAAAAGAATAGCTAATGAAAAACCAGAATCATCAAGCTCATCAAAAAGAACAAGTTATGAAACGAATTCAATAAGTAATTTAAATCAATATTATATAACAGGAAAAATAAATGAAAAAGAATATTTAATACTATTAAACACAGGACAAGAAGAAAATTATATAGCAAAATATCTAGTAAAAGATGAAGAAATAAAAATTGATAATGATATATGCCCAGATCTACCAAGAAGTTTAATAAATAGTAAAAATATAGCAGAAAAAGAAATAATAATCG
The DNA here is from genome assembly GCA_030864225.1 of Capsicum baccatum var. pendulum. Taxonomy (NCBI): domain Eukaryota; kingdom Viridiplantae; phylum Streptophyta; class Magnoliopsida; order Solanales; family Solanaceae; genus Capsicum; species Capsicum baccatum. Next base: position 247,541,723 of record CM061556.1, read on the forward strand.
GAGTTAGAAGAATAAAAATAGAATTTGAAGTAAAAAAAGAAATGCAAAAAACAGATATAATATTAGGAATAAAATAGTTAGAACAAGTAAAACCATATAATATAGAACATACACAATTGACCATAACATATAATAGAGAGAAATTATTCTTAAAAAGAGCCTTAACATAAAATGAAGGTATATGTATTAATGAAGATAGTAGTGGAAGGATATTACAGTAGATATTATACGCCTATGATAGATACAGGAGCAGAAGCTAATTTATGTAGATATAATTGCTTACCAGAAAGTAAATGGGATAAATTAAAAATACCAATAGTAGTTAAAGGATTTAATAATGAAGGAAGCTTAATTACTTATAAAGCTAGGAATGTAAAAGCACAAATATGGGATAAGATATTGACAGTAAAAGAAATTATGAACTAACGTCAAAAGATATACTTTTAGGAATGCCATTTTTAGATAAATTATACCCACACATAATAACTAGAAACGATTGGTGGTTTACAACACCATGTAAACAAAAAGTAAGAGCAAAAAGAGTTAATAATAAAATAAGAAAGAAAACTGATTGGATAAAAGGAAGTGAAAAAATTACACAAAAGTTAGAAAATATAAAAAATACTGAAGATACAATAGAATTAGTAGTATTTTCGATAAATAAAACAGAAATAACTATATTTTCAATAAATAAGATAGAAATAGTTAAGAAAAAATTAGAACAATTATATAGTGAAGATCCATTAAAAGGATGGGAAAAACATAAAACTACCATAAAAATTGAATTAATAGATAAAAATAGTATAATAACCCAAAAACCATTAACATATAATTTTGACGATTTAAAAGAATTTAAAATGCATATAGATGAATTATTAGAAAAACAATATATACAAAAAAGTAATAGCAAACATAATAGTCCAGCATTTATAGTAAATAAACATAGTGAACAAAAAAGAGGAAAAAGTAAGATGGTTATTGATGGGACACTCCATAAAACCTATAACGTTTATCAATCTACTTCTGTAGGTACAAGCAGAGGAGTTAGAAAAAATATGAACCTAAACAAGCTATTTGATAAACCATATACACCAAATACATCAAAAGATCCCATGTTTATACCCCCACAAATTATCACATACCGAGATAGTCTAAACCAAGACAAAAAAACTTACAACTACACAGCCCGAACATACATAGAAAATATCTACAATGTACAAACTTTTTTAAATAGCAACCCCAAAGCTACAAACATCCAAGAACCAGATACAAACTATATAACCCAGAGATTGACCGGATATAATAAACTAATTGCCTTACCTAAACCCAAACCAAGCTTAGTTAAAACTTGCTATGAATATGGACTACTTAGTACTGCATATACCACGGACGGAAACAAGATATCCACTATATCAGAGATATATGACGCATTTATCACTTTTAAAAGAATAACCAAAGGTACCTTGTTTTTTATAAAAATTTACACGGCACCAGCAGAGATATTATTTGATGAAGTCAAAAAACCTATACAAGTTGTAAAGATAGGAATGACACGAGATATGATTATACCACAAGATATTATTCCACAACCAGAAATACCTAGAATTGAGATACCAAAATTTTAGGTGAACAAAAGGATTATCGGACTATCTACAATTTTGCAAGAGCTAGCAAATACATATTGCAACCAAAATCCCATATGGAGCTACTATTCAAGAAATCATGTACTAATATATTCAAATTCAAAAGAGTTACGAGAAACAGATATGGAAACTATTAGGCAATGGATTCTCACGTTGCTTAAACCAGAAACGGAACCTATCGCCAGAGCTATCAGAGAAAAATTTATTTCGGAAGAATTATTAACCAGATATTGCAAAACTATTGGACATAAATATCCAGATCACAAATGTTCAAAATGTAATGGAGGAGATAATGATGTCCCAGCAGTTCAGCTAGAATAAAAAGAGATAAGGACGCCAGCTGGAAAAATAAGAGGAGCAATAATGGAGATACAACAGATACGACAAAAACAACGGAGACAAGATATTTATTTTAGTTACGTAAAGTCTTCAAAATTATTGTACTTTACTATTTATGTAAAGACTTTCTTGTTTTAGGCCTAGACTTTTAGGTAGTAGGCTTTAGTAGCCTTTAAGACTTTTGTAACCTTTTTTGTTTTCTTTAGCTTTATGATTCTTATTTTTTAGAACACATGTAAAAATACTTTGTAAAGTTGTAAAGTTCGTTCACTTATAAATAAAGAAGAAAGAAGGCATTACGAAGGCAAGCCTTCACACATTAGCCAAGAAACTCTCTCCATTTAAAAATATTTTGTCCAGTTAATTAAATATATACACTTCAATGGAAAAAGCTATGGAGCAACAAACCTCAGAAATATCAAAGCTACCGGAACAAGTATATCTATTTATGATTATGAATAGCTAAATTCATAATTCCCGACAATCATGATATGATAAAATAAATTCATATTAGTTACTTTATAGTAGAATTATTCGAAGAATAATATGTTAAGAAGTTTATTAGCAAAGTGGAAACGGAGAAAAATCCCTAAGAACTATGTCATCCTAAAGGTGAAACCAATGAGGCAAGAAGCCGTGGAGGGGAGTAACCAGAGTCGAGGCGTTGTTTAAGGGAAAAAGTATCCGAATTACCATGCTAATAGTGACCGAAGAACATGTTATTTAAGAATAATCTAGTATATAGTAATCTGAGATGACTATATTTTATTATGTACATGGTTGAAGGGAATATTTTGAAAAAAGCGATTTTATGAAAATGAATAATAATTTATCTGATGTGATGGTAGATAAATTTAAGATACTTATTTTGTATGCACTTAGAGATATAGATGTTGCATATATAAGAAAAGTTATATTAGAAAAAACATTTGGAGAATATTACATGACTAGAGTAAATTATATACCATGTTTACCTAGCTACTCTTATAAATATTTATTATGTTAAAATCACGTAGAATTTTTAAAGATATGCGAAATATACAGTTACTAGAAAAACAGATAAAAATAAATATAGACAAATACATGGAAAATAAAAAATATATAAAATCTCTTAATAAAAATATGCAAGAACTACTAAGGCTAAAACAAATAACTATAAAATATCAATTTTAGAAAATAGATCGTTTAGACTACCTTAAAGTTTTAATCTTATATATACTTAAAGACATAGAAATTATAGATATTAAGAAAATAATATTAGAAGAAGTAATAAACTACGAAATTGAAATAATAAATGCTTTAGAACAAATATACGAAGACATTTACCCAAAAGGATATTATTCAGATCAAGACTGTGGATGTTAGAATATATTAGAAAACTAGAGAAAACCAAGATAATCTAAATAACGAAATTAATTATAGAAACCGAATTAGAAAAATAATAGAAGATCTAAAAGAAAAGTTAATATGGATAGAAAAAACCTTAGAAAATTTAGAAAAAAGTACATGTGATAGTTTATATAATTTAAAAAACTCACTACGAGAAGAACAACACAAGATAATAAATGACATAGAAAATCTAGAATTAGATATATACTACAGTACAGATAGAATAAATTATTACACAAAAATTTGTAACTCTGCAGTTACTGCAGGATAAAATAACAAACCAAATAAATTAATGGATACATCTTACAAAAAGAATAATTTATTAAAACAAAATCTAAAAAGTATTCACGCACAAAAAAGAATAGATTCATTACAAATAATAAATCTATTTCATAATCTTATCCGCACCCCCTACAAATGGTATAACCATGAAGTGTTTGATTTTCTTTCGATTATATATACTCTATCTATTTCTAATAATAGAGGCAAAACTGCCACATGCCAGTACCACAAAAAAAGACTATTAAAAATTAAAAATAAAAATTAAAACAGCTTTTTGAAAAGCATTAACTACCATTATTAAAAATAAAAAATTATGGTGATTAATAAATTTTAATCACCAAAAAATTAAAAAATTAAAGTAACTTTAAGAAAAACGTCAACTACCATTATTAAAAATTAAATATTTTAATAAAAGAAACTTATTATTAAAAATTTGTTAACGTTACAACACATTATCTGCATGTTTTCTTTATTATCCTTGCAATTAAAAATCAAAACAAGCATAGAAAATTGATTGTCAAAAATTATAATGTCATAAAAATTTAATATTAAAAATAAAATAAATCTGAAACAAACAAAAGAAGAAAAAAAATTGATTTATTTTTTGAATCCTTAACAAATTGATTCAATGAACTATATATATATATATATAACAACAAATGTTACTACTACAAAATTCCAAGTAGGAAATAGATATGGAAACAGGAAATTGAGAGGAAATTAAAATAACCAACAAGATAATTTTTTGAATTCTCAGGAAAATCAAATATATAAAAAAAAAAAAATAATAAACCAAACAAAACTAAGTTGTGGTTATAACTTCTCCCACTTTTTCCTTTAGATAAAAATATCACGTAAGCTATTATGAGAGATAAAAATAATTTTTAAAAAAATAACTACTACCCTATTTTTCCGTAACCTATTTCTGAGAGATAAATACATTTTAAAAAATTAATTATTCCCCTATTTTATCTTGCATTTTATTTTTAATATTTATCTTTGAAGCAAAAAGACAAAAATAAGAGAAGAAAAAGTGACCCGAAAGAAAATCTAAATCTAAATAAAATTAATCACAGTGCATTACGATTGAAAACTGATTTACTTATAATCAACTAAAACAATAAATTTACTTTTAAAATTAATTTAAAAGATAAATATAACTACAATTAAAATAACCAACTTTCCACTATACTCCCACAGTTATCACAATCCTAAACTGTCTCATAAACTAAATTTTTATTCACGTTAGTATATATTGATTGCATGTATTCTGAATTGAAACATTCTTCATTCAACTGCTTCTCAATTCACACTTGTAATTTATTCCCAAAAAATATTATTCCCGTAAATATTCTATGAAAATATATGTACAGATGTGACTTCACCATTTTGTTGGATCAGAAAAATCTCATGCAAATCAATGCAGTGGAATTTGAAAGTTAACAGTATTAATTTTCTATTCCATTTTCAAATATTTATTTTTTTCCTTTAGCAAATTTATTGTTTTTATTTTGTATTGTTAAGTAACTGTTTTCTTTATAATAACAAGCAACAAGTGAAAAAAGCCAATGCAATGTGAAATGTTTTCTTTGAAGTCTGTATTTTCTCTTCTATTTGTGTATCTTTATTTTATTAGTCATTGTAAAAACTCATATGCTTGTACAATTTTATACCTAAGATTTGAATGATGTCTTCTTTACAGATTTCCTTTAAGAAAATCATATCTGAAAGCAGAGTGTCGGTGGTAGGCGCTGGTGATATATGATTGAAATGCAAATCTATCAACCAAGAGAAGCAAATTTATATACAAATTATACATTCAAGAACGTGATGATAAGTTGAATGCAAATTTATCAATTAACAAGATACATAAGTTAGTTTGAGGAAAAATTCTTACCCACAAGCAAAGCGATAATTTGTAAATTTAAAAAATTATTTCTATGAAAATTGCACTTGAAGATGATTGGTAAATTCATTTATAAATATAAACTTTAGCTCTTCATACTATAGCCTCTTTATAGTATAATAAATAAATATGAAAGAAAAGAAAAGTAATCTTCAAGTTACAAGGATGTTAAAGTACAAATTACTATCTATTGATAGATTGAAGTCATATCAACTATGTTTTTGTTAATTTATGGAATCCTATGTTTAATGGACATGATAGTATCCTTATACTCTAGAGTAAAAGAAAAACAATTAAGAGGTATGTACTTTTTCTTTTCTTTTTTTCATTTATATTTAACAGTACATATCATATTAACAAGATTAAATGCATGTTATGTTAAGATGATATGATACTAATTTATTTTTAGATGTGTGTGCATTATGCTTTTGGATGCATTGTTAATATGGTGGATTATGGTGTTTTATAATTTTGGAATCAAATTGTTGTTTTTTGGTCAAAAACAAAAGACTAACATGCACGTTCACATTAATTAGGAGTTGAATACTTCTCATAGTAAATCTTATAATATTCTACATTAAGCTTTTTGTAGTACTGAAAATAGAAGTAGAAAATTTAATGTAAAATTTAGCAATATAATTGGATAATTCTTTCGTGAAATGTTCTTAATTTTTCCGTGGACATTATGTAACATTCTATGTTATCTTAGTAAAGGTTCAAAGATATACTAGAAAATATAACATAATTTAAGTAATGATAATTTTTTTTTGTACAAATAGAATGGTAGATGCATGCTCTATATTTATTTAAATAAGAAGATATTACATATTTTTTGTATAATCATGAAGTGTTTGATTTTCTTTCGATTATATGTACGTGTTTAAGACTCATCTTTTCAAGACATTTATGATGTCAGTCCTCCGAAGAAGACTTTGGCATGATTATTGTGCAGATAGGCGTCTTTTGTATTTAAGTAGAATTTGTACTTATATTTTTCTTTTTCTTTGAAAATAAATGTCATCACAAAAAATAATTCAAATTTTAAAAATTACTTGGAGTTACAAATATTACTTTTTGTTTCTATTGAGCAAAGATTATCTACTTAAAGCATGTTTGGATGTGCTTATGATTATTTATTTATATATATATATATATATATATATATATATATATATATATATATATATATATATATATATATATATATATATATTTGGATAAGTAAGATAAAAACTTAAATTACTGAATCACATATGAATGAACTTTAGTTGAATACTTTTATCCAACAAAGATTATCTACTTAGAGCATGTTTAGATGTGCTTAAACTTCTAAGTTAAAAGCTATAAGTTAGAATCTCTAACTTATGTCTTTTAACTTATATTTGTTATTTCAACTTAAAAATAAGTGTTTATAAGCACTTTTTAATTTTATCCAAACACTGTAAAATTTTGTTAAAAACTATTTTAACTTTAAAAAGCCTAAAATAAGTCAATCCAAATAAATGAGATGGGGGGAGTATAATATCAGTTTACGATAGAAATAGAACTCTTAACTAACATGTCATATTGTTTATCTGTTAAGAGTAAGTAAATATTATGTTAAATATTTTAAACTTCATATAATCTAATACGTCTAATTAATATAATTATAATTATAATTTAATCAAGTCCGTGCATCGGCGGGTACGCATACTAGTTTATATATAATATGAGTATATTAAGAAATATAATCATAGTTTATATTCTCCCGATAATTTTACTATCTAAAGTTTAGATCTTCCATTAAGTGTTAAGGAAATATATTTATGCATGAAGTGATGTAAAAAAATAAATAATTTTAAATAATTTTAAAATTTTAATTATTTTGTTTTGTAATATTTTTCTTCTATTCTAATATAAGTAGCACTGATAAGTAGCGAAGCAGATATGCCTTAAATGACTCATAATAACTAATTAAAAGTGATATAGAAAAATTGCAATAAAAAATACTTGTGAAATAATCTAAGTAGACCTCATATAAAATGTAAAGTTAATTTAAAATATTAAGAGTTAATTTATCATTTTATGTCTATTTTATCTTTTAAAAATTATTATTTTTTTAATACTTAAATGATTTATACTAATTAATTAGAGGTGATATAGTAAAATTACGGTTGAAGCAGCTGAAGCAGACATGTCATAAATGTCTATTATTTTTTAATTAAATGTTATTAATTTTTTAATACGTAAATTACATATAATAATTAATTAGGGGTGATAATAAAATCACAGAGCAAGCAGTGGCCGGCAAGCATGTCGACCACCGAAATAAAAAAGTAGTTAAAAAAATTAAAATTTAATTTCCGTGTTTACGTAGTTTATGCTTCATTTAGTTGTGCCTAATAAAAATTGATATTTTGATTATTCAGATCTTAGCTCGTAATTATGTATTTAATTTTTTGTTTGAATCTAATCATTTAGATCTCAGTAGTGTGTACTGCTTCCATGTTTTCTTTTTGACACAAATATTACTATTGCAAAGTACTTCATCCAACCATTTTAAATTTATAACTTTTGATCTATTTTATCCTTGTTATTAAATATTATTTATAATTTAATACTTAAATGACTTATAATAACTATTTAGAAGTGATATAATAAAACTACTATAAAAAATACTTGCGAAAAAATTTAAATGGACCTCATATAAGTCGTCAAGCTAATTTAAAACATCAATGGTTAACTAATTAGAAGCGATATCGTAAAATTACTATAAAAAGTACATGTAAAAAAATTTAAGTGGACTCCATATAAGTCATCAAGTAAATTTTAAAAATCAAGAGTAAACCTATAATTTTGTGTCTATTTTATCTTTTTTGAATGAAATATTATCAATTTTCTAATGATTAGATGATCTATAATAATCAATTAAGGATGATATAAAAAAATCACGACTGAAGCAGTTGAAGCAGACATGTCATAAATGTCTATTATACTTTTTAATTAAAAATTATTACTTTTTAATACGTAAACGATTTATAATATTAATTAGGAATGATATATTAAAATCACGGTTGAAGCAGCTTAAGCATGTATGTCATAAATATCTATTTTACTTTTTTTTTAATTTAATATTATTAATTTGTTAATATGTAAATACAACAACACAAAAAATGCAGTATATTCCCACATCGTGGGGTCTGGGGAGGGTAGAGTGTACACAGTTCATACCACTACCTCTAAAGAAGTAAAGAGGCTGTTTCTGATAGACCCCCGGCTCAAGACAAAGGACAATATATATAAAAAAAAACATCAAATGGATGGAACATGAAAAAATAACATAGGTATGACATCCACAAAAAATATTGAACACTGCCAAACAAGGACACCAAAGCCCTCCTACCTAATGCCTACGACTCAACCACACACCTTAGCCCTCTATCCTAATATTTTTCCTCATCTTTCCTATCCTGGGTCATGTCCTAATTCAGTTGTAACTACTCCATGTCATGTTTAATCACTTTCCTCCAGTATTTCTTCGGTCTACCCCTACCCCGCTTGAAATCGTCCAAGGCCAACCTCTCATACCTACAAATCGGGGCATCCGTTCCGTGTCTCTCCTCATCACATGGCCAAACTATCTCAATGTAACTTCCCGTATTTTATCCTCCACCGACACCACTCCCACCTTCTCCCGAATAATCTCATTCCTAACCCTGTCAGCCCTTGTAAAACATACATCCAACGCAATATCCTCATTTCTGCCACCTTCAAATTCTGGATATGAGAATTTTTAATCGGCCAACACTCTGCTCCATATAACATAGACAGCCGGACTGCAACTCTATAGAATCTGTCTTTCATCTTGGGGGGCACCTTCTTATCGCATAAAATTCCCGAAGTGAGCCTCCATTTTATCCAACCTGCCCCAATACGGTGAGAGACATCCTCATCTATCTCTTTATTCCCCTAAATCGTAGACCTAAGATACTTAAAACTATCCCTCTTGCAAACTGTCTGGGAATCCAACTTTACTACCACATCCTCTTATTGCCTTGAGTCACTAAACTTGCACTCCAAGTACTCCATCTTAGTCCTACTCAACTGAGAACTTTTAGACTCCAGGGTTTGTCGTCAAACCTCTAGCTTATCATTAACACCTTGTCGCGACTCACCAATCAAAACTAAATCATTCGTAAAAAGCATACACCAAGGCACCTCACCATATGCTCCTCGTCAACACATCCATCACTACGGCAAAAAGAAATGAACTAAGAGTCGATCCCTGGTGCAACCTAGTTAAGACTGAGAAATGCTCGAAATCTCCTCCCACTGTCCTTACCCGAGTCTTCGCCCCTTTATACATGTCCTTAATCGCTCTGATGTACACCACAAGAACCTCTCTCCCCTCCTAGCATCTCCACAGAACCTCCTAGGGACCTTGTCATACACCTTTTTCAAGTCAATAAACACCAAGTGAAGATCCCTCTTCCTCTCTCTATATTACTTTACCAGTCTTCGCACTAGGTGAATTGCGTTAGTCGTAGAGCGACCAGGCATGAAACTAAATTGATTCTCCGAAATAGACACAATCTTCCTTAACTTCCGTTCCACCACCCTCTCCCAAATTTTCATGGTGTGACTCAACAACTTAATACCCTGATAATTGTTGCAACTCTAGATGTCACCCTTGTTCTTATATAAGGGATCATTGTGCTCCATCTCCACGCCTCAGCCATCTTAGCGGACTTGAAAATGATGTTAAACAAGTTGGTCATCCACCTCAACCTTGCCCCATAAGAAAACTTCCAAAAATCTATCGGAATGTCGTCGGGCCCCATCGCTCTTCCCCTTTGCATCTTGCGAATAGCCTCGCTAACCTCCTCTACCTTAAAACACCGACAAAAGCCGAAATCACAACACTCCCTTGAGTGCTCCAACTCCGCCAACACAACACCTCTGTCCTCCTCATCATTCAAGAGCCTATGAAAATACGACTGCCATTTTTTCTTAATGAGAGCGTTTCCACCAAAACTCTGCCATCCTCTCCCTTAATGCACTTCACTTGGTCCAGATCCCGACCCTTCTGCTCGCTAACCTTGGCAAGCCTAAACAACTCTTTTTTTCCCGCCCTTCTCCTCTAACCCCTTATACAGACTCACAAAAGTTGTTGTCTTACCAGCCGTAATAGCTAACTTAGCCTCCTTCTTAGATAACTTGTACTCCTCCCTGCTCACCCGCTTCTCCTCTTCATCCTTACTCTCAACCAACTTAACGTACGCTGCCTTCTTTGTCTTCACTTTTTTCTTAACTTCTTCATTCCACCACCAATCCCCCCGATGCCGGCCAGACCATCCCTTCGAAACACCCAAAACCTCTCTAGCAGTATCCTTGATGCAACCTGCGGCCCTATCCCACATATTATCCACTTCCCCCCTACACTCCCACACCCTCATCCCTTCCAACTTCGCCCCTATATCTAAAGAACTGGCCGGAGTCAGGCCACCCCACCTAACTTTATGAAGACCCTCCCCACCCCTCCTCTTCTTGCCCCTCTTAGTAACTAAATCCATCACCAGAAGTCTATGATGGGTCACAAGATTCTCATTCAGGAAAACCTTACAATCCTTACACAAAACTCTGTCCTCCTTCCTAAGCAGTAAAAAGTCAATTTGGGTCTTAGCTAGCCTACTACAAAAATTAACCAGGTGATCCTCCTTCTTTGAAAAGCTGGAATTCAGCACCACCAACCCAAAGGCCTTTACAAAATCCAAAAGAGTAGCTCCCTCATCATTCCTAACCCTAAAACCAAAGCCTCTATGCACATCCTCATACCCTAACAACACTGACCCGATATTCCCATTAAAGTCCCCTCCTATGAAAATCTTCTCCGAGCTAGGCACACCTCGAACTACCTCATCCAAAATATCCTCTTCTCCTCCTCGTCTAGGCCCACCTGTGGTGCGTAAGCACTACAGATGCACAACGAAAACCCCTCAATGACCAACTTAATAGTCATCACCCTAACACTAACCCTATTAACTTCCACTACCTACCCACTAAGCTTTTTTTCCACTAATGTACCTACTCCATTCCTACGCCTGTCACTACTCGAGTACCATAACTTGTACCCATCCACATCCCTAGCCTTAGAACCTACCCATTTAGTCTCCTAAACACACGCAATATTGATCCTTCTCTTCTTGAGAATCTTAACTAGTTCTATCGACTTATCCCTATGTTCCACGACCCTACCCTCAACCTATCAACTCTCAAGTCCCCTTTCCTATTACTACGCCCTCCGCGTCTCAAATTGAACCCAACACCTTGCCCTAACCCTACCCTCAACCCCCAGGTACATGACCCTATTCCATCATTTACCACCCCTACCACTAGTCAACAAAAGGAACAGAAAAGTTTCAAAACAGCAAAGACAGTACAGATACACGCAAAGTTCAAAGTACAACCAAATTTCAAGAACAAAATGTACTAGACACCCAATTAAAAGACAGAATATCTCATATAACTTACAGGTAATGCAAAAACAGAACAAAGTAACCGCGCACAAATAATAAGAGAAGGCACGCACAAAGAACACTATCCGTCCAAGCAGCTAGAGTAACACAACAGGAAATAATGAACAATAAACAGTCACGCCTAGCAAACAATCATCAATATAATACCAATAAATCGGGGATAATAAACAAAATGAAACAAAAAACAATAATAGTGCAAAGAAACCTAAACTGTAGGCGTTAAATGAAGATCAAGGTAAAGATGTCACCGGTAAGCCTGCACGCTGCTAGTTTTCGATAATTTTGGTGTCGAAAAATGGTTGCCTGACTAAAGTCGCCAAAAAAGTCCACTGATGCATCCCGGAGTTATCGTCGGAGCATCTTCCTACCGGCGTCTGACTTTATACCACTTGCACTTTCGTTAACGTTGCTCCCGCCGGCGATAGCAGTGACGGGACAGGCTCAAAAAGTGGGTGGGGGGAAGAGGGTAGATGAAAAATAGAGAGAGGAAGGAGAGAGAGGCAAGGGAGAGGGGGAGATGGAGGGGGGTTTATCCTTACCTGTCGCCAACGATGATGTTGCCTTTACCGGTGAACGTTCAAGGAGAAGCAGCTAAAGCAGGCATGTCGTCCACAAGCTTCCTGCTTCAACAGCTTTATTGCCGCTCATATATTAGTAATAAAATATTATCTTTATGTACATGTGTATATTTATGAAAAGGAAAAATCACATAAATATACAAATGTAGAGCCTATATTACAAAATCTACCACAAGATTCTATTTTACAAAATATTTCTATTGTATAGAAAAGGTGGTTTCAACCACCTCTCATGCAATTACCAACAAACCCCTACACTCCCACTTAATTACATATCAAGCCACTATATATAATAACTCCATTGTTTCATCATAATGATTTAAATATTTAATACATTCTATTAATTTATATTAATTAACTATAACTACATACACTGCTAGAAAACTGCTTATTACCTGGAGATTTTACCTAGGGAATAATTGTAATACTCCAAGAAATTTTTCGTTGAAATTTTGTGCAAAAACATGTTGGGTTCTATCTTCTAGAATGAACTATAAATTTTTCGTGCAGAATGTCTTAGATTATAACCCACCATTGTGTAGAGTATCAAATAATCTTTCCAATGATATATGGATCATCCAAAATGGACACCCGAGCGACGAGTTATGAACATTCCGATCGAACCGTGAATAGTAGTGAACAGTAAAACGTGCAGGAAAAAGTACTGAGGCCCGGCGTATTTTTTCTCCAACTTTAAATGATCATAACTCCTTATACATAATGATCTGGGTAATCTACTATATATCAGCGGAAAGCTCTGCAAGTCCTCTTTCGGATGAAATTAGTTTCATCTAATTTGTCTATCGGAGCAAAATGTTATGGTCGATCTACTTCAGCCTATCAAAAGTGAATTTTTGGGTCAATTTCAAATGATCATAACTCCTCGTACACAATTATCTGGGTGAGATAATATATATCAACGGAAAGATATGAGAGTCCTCTTTCTAATGAAATTGGTTTCATCCAATTTGGATATCGGAGTAAAACGATATGATTGATCTACTTCAGACTATCAAAACAGTCCACCAAAGGATAGATTTGAGAATTATTTGATTTTTAGGGGCGTTTTGGTCATTCACCCTCACCCAAAATTCGTCCAAACCCTATATTAAAGCCTATTATAATCATTATATGTTATATTTCATCAAATTCCCTAAAAAAGAAAATCCTAAGCTCCTACATCCAACTTCAAGAACCTTCAAAGTTCACCATTTATTTCTATAAATTTATTCAAGATTCCAAGTTCGTAGTTCAAGAACTCCAAGAACCATCATTCAAAGTCATGATTAACATCTCAAAAATGAGTATCAATCTAAAGTTCATCATTCTAGGTATGTGGGGTTTTTCAACAAGAACTCTCTTTCGTTCTTGTGCCCAAAAGTAATTTTCTTTACAAAGGCATGATTTTTATTTGATTTTTATGAATTTGAAGCATGAACCCATATCTTATGATGATTATTATGAAATCTTGATGTTTATGATTTTGAAATATGAATTTACATGTGTGGTGATATAAAACATGAATCTTGAACGATATTTATCATGATTTTGATATTTGGATCGTGAATCCCCGTTGGAAATTGTTTTTTTTAGAAAGTGTGTGTTATAAGCACGTTGATGTTGAATATTTGAGGTATTTTGAATGATTTGACCTTTTGATCTTAATGGAGTTGTTTTGAACTCGAGTGTGAAACAAATCCACAACATGGTTGATTTTGATAGATGGGAAGCATGATGGCTCCCGATGTATATTTATATATTATTGAAATTGTTTTATTGTGGATGGTCTTTGAAATAATCTGAGCTAAGTCCGTGAGAAATCTTTAGCACTGAGTGGGAGGTATAAAACGACCTTACTTCCCTAGAACTACGTGGCCCCGTAGGAGTGAGCCTGAGGCTGATTTATATAGTGATCACTAGTTTGTGTGGATTTAATATTGATAGTCCTACTCCGATGGCAAGGATAGGACGGCTCTCCTCCAACGTGGGTTGTACGTTGGACTCCATGTAGCTCACATGGTTTATGTCGGTTATAGGATCTCCCAGTGTGTGTGTGTTTTCTTATGTCTATGGTGAATGGTGAAGGGATTTGAAAGTAGAATTGTGAAAGTTATTCTTTTGAAAGATTTAAATGATATTTACATTATGAGAATTGATATTCTTGATGAACTGAAAGTGATTGACAAATTATATGATGGCTCACATGTGTTATTATACTTATTTCATCCTCTCATGATTATGATGATTTTCTTCAGGCTATGTGAGTCTTTCATGCATCCTGCATATTTCTTATAAAGCTGCATATACCCCCATATACTCGGTTCTTTTCCATGGTACTGACCCACATCTTCGGATGTGGGCTGTATTTTCTCGGAATGTAGGTTCAGGTGCTCAGTTCCAGGTTCGACAGTGATTCTTTGGGCACGTTGTTCTACATCTTCTATTGTGGTGAGTTCTCATAGCCCCAACTCAGGGCGCCTCTTCTAGCAATGCTGGCGGGCAGCGCCAGAATAGATTCTATGCTTTATAGTCCCACCAGGAATAGGAGGACTCTCCCGATGTTGTTACTGGTATGCTTCGTATATTTCAGTTTGATGTGTATGATTTGTTGGATCCTAGATCCAGTTTCTCATATGTTACACCTTTGATTGTTGTGAATTTTGAAATGAGCCCTGAGATTATTCCTGAGCCTATCCTAGTTTCTACCCTAGTGGGTGATTCGATTGTTGCCCAAAAAATGTACAAAAAATATCCTATTATCGTTCTTCATAGAGTCTTGTTGGCTGATCTGATTGAGTTAGACATGGTAGATTTTGATGTGATTCTGGGTATGGACTGGCTGTATTCTTCTTATTCCTCTATTGATTGTTTGACCCGAATGGTCAAGTTTTAGTTTCCGGGTGCATCCGTGTTTGAGGGGTCTGGGAATTCTATGTCACCTAAGAGTCATTTTATCTCTTACCTCAAAGCTAGAAAGCTTATTTCCTAGAGGTGTATTTACCATTTGGTTAGAGTCAAAGATACTAAGTCTGAGACTCCAACTCTCCAGTCTGTTAAGGTCGTCAATGAGTTTTCTGATGTCTTTCCGGATAATCTCCCAGGGATATCTCCTGATAGAGAGATAGAGTTTGGGATTGATCTTCTTCCTGATACTCAGCCTATTTCTATTCCTCCTTACCATATGGTCACTGCAGAACTTAAGGAGTTGAAAGAGCAACTCAAAGATCTACTAGATAAGGGTTTCATAAAGCTCAGTATTTCTCCTTGGGGTGCTCCTGTGTTGTTTGTGAGAAAGAAAGATGGCTCTTTGCGTATGTGCATTGATTACCGCCAACTGAATAAAGTCACCGTAAAAAATAAGTACCCCCTTCTGAGAATAGATGATTTGTTTGACCAATTGCAAGGTGCAAGTTATTTCTTAAAAATAGACCTTCGTTTCAGCTATTATCAACTCAAAGTTAGGGAGTGTGACAGCTCGAAAATGGCTTTCCGAACTCGTTATGGCCATTTTGAGTTTCTTGTTATGTCTTTCGGGTTAACTAATGCCCCTGCAGCTTTCATGGACCTCATGAATCGAGTGTTCAGACCATATCTGGATATGTTTGTCATAGTGTTCATCGATGATATATTGGTGTACTCCCATAGTGAGGATGAACATTCTGATCATCTCCAAACTGTCTTGCAAACCCTTAGAGATCACAAGTTGTTTGCCAAGTTCAGTAAGTGTGAGTTTTGGCTAAGGTCAGTTGCTTTTCTAGGTCATATCATTTCTTCTGAGGGTATTAGAGTTGATCCCCAAAAGACCGAAGCTATTAGAAATTGGCCTAGACCTATTTGTCCGACTAATATCCGAAGTTTCTTGGGTTTAGCTAGATATTACCGCCGTTTTGTTGAGGTTTCTCCTCTATAGTGTCTCCTATGACTCGGTAGACCCAAAATAAAGTGAAGTTCTTGTGGTCCGAATCTTGTGAGAAGAGTTTTCAGGAGTTGAAGACTCGCTCACTTCAGCCCCTATTTTGACTTTGCTTGATGGTGTTGATGGTTTTGTGGTGTACTGTGATGCTTTGAGAGTTAGGTTGGGTTGCGTATTGATGTAGAAGGGGAAGGTAATAGCTTATGCTTCTAGACAGTTAAAATCCCATGAGAAAAATTACCCCACCCATAACCTTGAGTTGGCTGCTGTTGAGTTTGCTTTGAAAATCTAGAGACACTATTTGTATGGTGTCCATGTTGATGTTTTCACTGATCATAAGAGTCTGCAGTATGTGTTTACCCAGAGAGAATTGAATCTTAGGCAAAGACGATGGTTAGAATAGTTAAAGGACTATAATATAAGTGTATTGTACCATCCGGGCAAGGCCAATGTTGTGGCAGATGCCCTAAGTAGAGTATCCATGGGTAGTGTTTCGCATGTGGTAGAAGGTAAGAAAGAGTTTGCTTGTGATGTACATCGTTTGGCTAGATTGGAGGTTAGGTTGTTTGACTCTGCTGAAGGTAGTATAGGGGTTCAGAGTAGTTCCGAATCCTCCTTGGTTTCAGAAGTGAAGGAAAAGCAATACTTAGATGCTAGTTTGGCCAGACTGAAGAAGTCAGTCAAGGACCAAAAAGTAGAGGTTTTCTCCCGAGGGATAGATGGTGTGTTGAGATTGCAGGGTAGATTGTGTGTCCCGAATGTTGATGACCTGAGACAGAGGATTATGGCTGAAGCACACGGGGCACGATATTCTATTCATCCTGGTGCCACCAAGATGTACCGAGACTTGCGGGAAATCTATTAGTGGAGTGGCATGACGAAAGATATAGCAGCATTTGTATCTAAGTGTGCAACATGCCAACAGGTTAAGGTAAAACACCAAGGACCTGGTGGTATGATGCAAGAGTTTAGTATTCCTACCTGGAAGTGGGAAGAGATAAATATGGACTTCGTGATTGGTTTACCTCCTTCCCAACGCCATCATGATTCCATTTGGGTTGTGGTTGATAGATTGACTAAGTCTGCTCATTTCTTGCCTGTTCATACTTCATATACTGCTGAGGATTACGCTAGATTGTATATCCGAGAGCTAGTCAGACTGCATGGAGTTCCCTTGTCTATCATTTCGAATAGGGGTACTTAGTTCACTTCGCAATTTTGGAAAGCTTTTTAGAAGGGTCTTGGTACCCAAGTGCTTTTGAGTTCTGCTTTTCATCCGAAGACCGATGGTCAGGCTGAGCAGACCATCCATACCTTAGAGGCTATGTTGAGAGCTTGTGCACTTGACTTTAAGGGAAGTTGGGATGATTACTTATCGTTGATAGAGTTTGCTTACAATAATAGTTTCCACTCTAGTATTGGCATGACTCCGTTTGAAGCCTTATATGGGAGGAAGTGTAAACCACCCATAGGTTGGTTCGAGGTGGGTGAAGCGGTTGTGAGTGGTCCTGATTCGATATTTGAGGCTATGGAAAAAGTTAAGTTGATTAGTGAAAGGTTGAAAACTGTGCAGAGTCGTCAGAAGTCATATGCGGATGTTAGAAGGAGAGACCTTGAGTTTGAAGTTGGTGACCTAGTGTATCTAAAAATTTCACCCATGAGGGGGGTGAAGAGATTCGGAAAGAAGGGGAAGCTTAGTCCCAGTTATGTTGGTCCTTACAAAATTCTTAGCCGTGTTGGTAAGGTAGCTTATGAGGTCGAGTTGCCTTCCGAGTTGTCCTCTGTTCATCCAATATTCCATGTCTTTATGCTAGGAAAGCATATTAGAGATGCTGTGGTAGTGGATTCCTCTGTGATTGCTGACATTCAAGAAAATCTTTCTTTTGGTGAGATTCCTGTTGAGATTCTTGACTTCAGTGTCCGAACACTAAGGAACAAAGAAGTTCCCTTGGTCAAGGTGTTGTGACGAAACCACTTTGTTGAGTGTGCAACTTGGGAAGCTGAGGCGGATATGCGATCCAAGTACCCGCAACTATTTTCCGTGAACACCGATCAAGACAAAGGTACCATTCTTTCCTAAATCATAAACTTTTGATAAAAGTTGCAGCAGTTCAGCTGTCATTTATTGTGTGTTCAGCTGTAGTTTCTTGAATTTATGCATTCTATGTTGCATTCGGAGTGAGAAAAGATGTGGTGATGAGTCTAACGAATGTTTTCAGTTGTATGCTCTATTCCCGATCTAATCTTGGCATGTCTAGCGTCATTCGAGTACGAATGTTTCCAAGGGGGGATGATGTAATACCCTGGGAAATTTTTCGTTGAATTTTTGCACGTAAACGTGTTGGGTTCTATATTCTAGAATGAACTATAAATTTTTCGTATGGAATGTCTTAGATTATGACCCACCATTACGTAGAGTATCGAATAAGCTCTCCAACGATATATGGATCATCCAAAACAGACACCTGAGAGATGAGTTATGAACATTGCGATCGAACCGTGAATAGTAGCGAACAGTAAAACGTGCAGGAAAAAGTACTGAGGCCTGACGTATTTTTGCTCCAACTTTAAAATATCATAACTCCTTATACATAATGGTCTGTATGATCTACTATATATCAACGGAAATCTCTACGAGTCTTCTTTTCGATGAAATTAGTTTCATCCAATTTTTCTATCGGAGCAAAAAGTTATGGTCGATCTACTTCAGCCTATCAAAAGCGAATTTTTGGGTCAATTTCAAATGATCATAACTCCTCGTACACAATGATCTGGGTGAGATACTATATATCAACGGAAAGATATGAGAGTCCTCTTTCTAATGAAATTGGTTTTATCCAATTTGGATATCGGAGTAAAACGTTATGGTTGATCTACTCCAAACTATCAAAACAGTCCACCAAAGGACAGATTCGAGAATTATTTGATTTTTAGGGGCGTTTTGGTCATTTCCCCTCACCCAAAATCTGTCCAAACCCTATATTAAAGCCTATTAGAAGCATTATATGTTATATTTTATCAAATTTCCTAAAAAAAGAAAATCCTAAGCTCCTACATCCAACTTCAAGAACCTCCAAAGTTCACTATTTATTTCTGCAAATTTATTCAAGATTCCAAGTTCCTAGTTCAAGAACTCCAAAAACCATCATTCAAAGGCACGATTAACATCTCAAAAATGAGTATCGATCTAAAGTTCATCATTCTAGGTATGTGGGGGTTTTCAACAAGAACTCTCTTTCGTTCTTGTGCCCAAAAGTAATTTTCTTTACAAAGGCATGATTTTTATTTGATTTTTATGAATTTGAAGCATGAACCCATATCTTATGATGATTATTATGAAATCTTGATGTTTATAATTTTAAAAGATGAATTTACATGTGTGGTGATATAAAGCATGAATCTTGAACGATATTTATCATGATTTTGATATTTGGGTCGTGAATCCCCATTGGAAATTGTTTTTTTTAGAAAGTGTGTGTTATAAGCACGTTGATGTTGAATATTTGAGATATTTTGAATGATTTGACCTTTTGATCTTAATGGAGTTGTTTTGAACTCGAGTGTGAAAGAAATCCACAACGTGGTTGATTTTGATAGATGGGAAGCATGATGGCTCTCAATGTATATTTATATATTACTGAAATTATTTTGTTGTGGATTGTCTTTGAAATGATCTGAGCTAAGTCAGGGAGAAATCTTTAGCACCGAATGGGAGGTATAAAGCGACCTTACTTCCCGAGAACTATGTGCCCCCGTAGGAGTGAACCCGAGGCTGATTTATATAGTGATTACTTGTTTGTGTGGATTTTATATCGATAGTCCTACTCCGATGGCAAGGATAGGACGGCTCTCCCCAACGTGGGTTGTACGTTGGACTCTATGTAGCTCACATGGTATATGTCGGTTATAGGATTGTAGACACGTAATTTTGTCCCCCTCGAAAGTTCTTTTTATTCATTTCCACCATAGCATACCGTGTGCCCTCACCCATGTCATTATACCCCTTAAAATATAAAAAAATAAAAATAAAAATAAAATAATTAACTAACCCTATCTTATCCTAATCACCTACCCCACATTACCCCACCCCCACTCTCTTTTTCTTGTCAACAAAGAAAAAACTCAAAACCAATATTTATACCTACCCATATACACAATAAAGGGGATGAACAGGAAGGGGACCAAAAATCGGAAGAACAAAAAAAATATATTGAGTTTTTCTTTCTTTCCTCTCTGAAAGGCTCCCTCTCCGATCTCTCTCTCTCTCTCCCCGACTCTCTCTCAGATCTCAGTTCCGATGACGGCAACATCGTTGTCGTCTCTCCATCGTCTCACTCTCTCTCTCTCTCCAACCTCTCCAATTTCAGTTCCGACGATGGCAACATCGCCGTCGTCTCTCCGTCGTCCTTCCCTTCCCCCGCTGACAAAAACCACCATTTTCGTCCCCTTTCTGGAAACATTCATCGAAATCCACCTGATTTCGGCCTAAACCATCAGCTCCGGTCACAAGTACCAAAGCCCGCGACCAAATCCAGCTCAATCTCGTCGGATTCGCCACTGTCGGAGCTCCGATGAAACCAAAAACGTGATTCCCGTTCAAGACCCGACCCCCGTTCTGCTTCTTCGACAAGTCCCGTCGGAAAACGACGCAAAAATAGGTACGGGCTTTCTCGATCGTGATTCTGGTACTGGTTTGGCAAAAACAGTGAAATATCGAGGCTGGGTTGACTCGGATTGAGGTTGGTCGAGGCTCGTTGGTTCGTTGAGCTCCGATCTATTGTTCGGAATAAATCAATTATCGAGAGGTCCAATTCTATTTTCTTTTTTTCTTTAATTTTTACGTAATCGTAAATGATTTGTGTGTTTAGTATGTTTGAATCTTGATTGTGTATTGGTTGATGTTGGATTTGAGTGTGAAAAACTTGAATTGGTAGTTGAAAAATTGATTAGTTATTTTGTGAATGAATGAGAGAAGGGATCGATCTCGATAAAAGTAAATTTGAATAAATTTTGATTCATTGATGATGTTTGAATGTGATAGAATCATGATAGGTCGAGCTGGATAGGCAATATAGGTTCGGGTTGGCAAATTTTAGAACTTGTTGAATGTTGGAATGTGCGTGTGAATTTTTCTTTCTAGTTTATCGTATTTAATTTAAATGTATTCATTTAGCCGGGGAATGCCCCGAGATACATTGTATTTATTCACCGGGGAATGCCCCGAAGTACTTTGTACCCGGAGGACGTCCGCGATGAAGGCCCGAGGCATCGGGTAATGCATTAGTTTAGGATTAGCGTAGGTTTATTTTCAGTTCTTTTCTATTTTCGGGTTGTAATAATTGGATTGGACTTACATTTTGGTTTGTTTCGTTTTGTTTTTGTTTGATTGTTTTTGCATGCTTTTTCTGTGGTTTATACACTTCATAATGCCAAAATAGTCGATACACTCCACCAAGCGACCGTGGTCGAACCACGGGATCGAGGGATGCCTAACACCTTCCCCTCGGTCAACAAAATTCCTTAGCCGGAATCTCTGTGCGCAAACCGGTTTAAGAGTCAATTGGTTTCGAAAAAAAGATTTTTCAAAGGTGACTTGGCACACCGGATTATGCCAAGTGGCGACTCTGAATAAAAATACAAACAATCCTTTTTGGAACAAATTTTCATTTCTCATCACTAAAAATAATAAAACCCTTTCGAACTTTAAAAATATTCCAATGTTTTGGAGTATGCGTTAAAAAAGGGATGTGACATCTTCTGGCGACTCTGCTGGGGACTATGACAAGTCTTTAGAATTCGAGCTATTTTTGGAGTCGTATCGGCTTTGTTTGGCATTACGAGTGTATAAACATTATTTGTGGTTATTGTTTGTGTTATTTTTACTTTTTGTGTTTTTCGTGCTCTTTGCTTATATTATTTATCCTATGTGTTACCGCTTTATATCTGTCATCATGAGTCCACCCCCTGGCCTTCTTTCTGCAACAAGTCTCGGAGCGCACGTCGTGTGCACGAATTCTAGTTGAGTCACCTTTATTTTAGGTGGGGATCCGTTGGATGTATGGAGTAGGTGGAAAGCAAAGCAGCCACTATCGACCATATGCTCCCCCGAACGGCCTTGTTAGTAAACCATAACGTAGGTCAGCCTTTAGGTCATTCTTATGTGCATCATATTGAGACCTAGCGGGTCCTACACGGTCCTTTGTAGGAGACTCACCTTTAAAGCATCCCTACGTGCTAATTGTTGCATTTTTCAGGGTAAAGTGGTTATTTGACGGACTGATTTTTGAAAAAAAAAATTGTTAGGAGTAAGGTGTGTAGGCAAAAACGAAAAAGAAACAAAAAATAGAAAAGTGAGTTGAAAAGAGCGAAAGAAAAAAAAATGGGAGAAAAGTTTTGTTTGCCTTTTCTACTTATTTGTCAAAAACAAAAATGTCAAAAAGATTTTTTGTGTATAATTGGTGGTGTCAGTCTTGGTTAAAGCGTCTAGTTGAAAAAAAAAATAGTTTTTGAGTGTGTCTTTTAAGTTAGGATCAATTTATTAGTTAATCGTTAATTGTCCAATCTGGACGAACTACGCACCCCTGATTCTCCTCTTTCGGGAAGTGAGATACGTAGGCAGCCTATTGTTGGTTTGGGGATCTTATTTAAAAAAATTCAAAAAAAAAAAAAGATTTTCTTCACTCTTTATTTAGAGTAGGTGTTTCATACATATATTGAGAAAAAAAAAAGAGAAGAAAAAAAAGAGATTTTTCTCAATAGTCGTAGGGTTCATTTTTGGTTGATCTTATTTCAAAAATCCAAAAAGATTTTCTTCACTCTCCATTTAGAGTAGGCGTTTCATATACGTCTTTAAAAGAAAGCAACAACAAAAAATATTGCCCTTTAACAGGTTTCTTTTTTCGCATGAAATTCACAATAAAAAATCCAAAAATATTTTTTCGGTAATCATAGATTTTATTTTGTACATAAATCTGAAAATTCAAAAAGATTTTCTTCACTTTTCATTTAGAATTGATGTTTCATATACATCTCTAAAAAAAAACTACAAAAAAGATTTTTCTTTAATAGTTTCAAGTTTCATTTTCCTATGAAATTCAAAATCGAAAACTCCAAAAGATTTTTCTTTGTTAATCATAGTTTCCATTTTGTCCAAGGATGTTAAGCCTAAAAATACAAAAAAAAAAGATTTTCGTCAGTTCTTTTTGACAATTTGTTATTTTATTTTCTTCTTAAAGTTTCAAAAAAAAAAAGAAAAAAGAGAAAAAGAGTTCAATTGGCCATTTTGGCACGGCTTCACGAACTACGCACACCTGATTCTCCCTTTTTGGGGGTGAGATACGTAGGCACCCTTCTTGGGTTCGGTGATCTTTTAAAAAAAAATAAAAAAAAATAGAGAGGCTTTGAAAAACTGTTAAACTCTAACTATTTGCTATCTCTTGTCGAGTTAGTTTAAGGTGGTTTGTTTGTGGCATTTTGACTGGTCCTCCATATTGCTCCAAGTCACAGAGGAAGTTATGGCCAACAAGGATACCGAGTTAGTTGTCGCTAATCAGATAGGGAGTTCGGGGAATGAGAATGTGGAAGATGTATCTGCCATTGCAGTTGGACAACAGGCATGGGCAAGAGGACCACACCATCGTTACCCACGGGCTCTAACCCAAGTTCATGCCCAAGCTCCACAGAATATTTACCAAAATCCATTATATTTCATTCCCCCACCTTCATATCAAGTGTATAATGTGCAACCTTATGTTAAACCTCCATCTTACCCACACTGGAGTGCGCCAACTCTGTCGAGTCATCCCCCAACTCCACATACATACCGAAGCCCTTTTAGGCCTGGTTTTCAATGAAATGAGACAGAAGTCGAGAGATAACTTCACACCCATTGGAGAGTCTATGCAAGTTTATTCCAGAGATTGGTACAGCAGGACATGATCACTCCTTTCCTCGGGTATACGCCCGACCCACATTTAAGAAGTTCTGATCCTAATGTACGATATGCATATCATTCTAATGTTCAGGGTCACAGTATTGAAGATTGTCGTACTTTGAAAAGAGAAATTGAAAAGATGATTCAAGATAAATCAATCATGGTGCAGAACATTGACATTGAGGAAAGCTCTAGTCATGCTGATATGCAAACCAGTGGCTAAGATGTCAGGCTGAGCAATTGAGAAGTCACCCCTCTCCCTACTAGGAAGAGGTCTGGTAGTTTGTTTTGTTTTATTTTCTGCTATCCGAACTATTTCAGGGTTATAGTTCGGGATCTATCTTATTTTGTCCTTTTGTTGTTTATGTTCAAACCCTTCTATCTTTTGTTTCAACTAAATGAAGTGTCCCATTTTTCTTTGTGTTTTAAATATGTGTTGTTTGTTTGTTTTCTTTACATAGTCCATTTTGTGTTAACTCTAATGATATGACATGCTAGTGAAATTTTCAGCCAGATCTTAAAATCCAGTTTAAGCATGAACATTGAATCAGAGAGTTAAAGTTAGAAAAAGAGAGCATATGAGAAAATAGATAGAGTGCTAAGACATTTGGTGACAAGTTAAGGCAATTATTTTGAGAATCACAAGAATAACTTGGCCATCGATCGAAAGGCAGGTCCCAATTAGGTCAAATAGTGGACGTGTGATCCCTATATCAAGGTTAACAAGAAGATAATCAGCTCCACAGAAGCATGAATCACTCGATATGAGGGATGCACAACAAAGGTAGAGTTATATCTTTGACAAGTATATAAAAAGAGGTGAAACATATGTTCGAGGCAAGTTAGTGTTGTAAAACATGTCATAAGTGATATTGGTCGTGTACTTTCACATTGCATGCTATATGCTTGCATTCTCAAGGATTGATATAATGAAGGCATTTCATTTTGCTATCCAAATACTGTGTCATCCTTTGTTTACCCCATTTGAGCCTTAATGTTATTTTCTTTCATACCCCTCTTTTGGAATCAAGATAGAGTAAGCAAAGTTCAAAGAATAGTGTCAAGTAAGAAGATAAAGTCAAAAGTTACAAAAAAGAGAGAAAAATGTTTCCAAAAAGAGTGTCAAGAAAATAGAGTTAGGAAAAAAGAATCGCGAAGTGAAAAGAGCGAATAAAGGAAAAAAAAAGAGAAAAATCATATCAAAGCAAAAAGACAAGCAGCCAGAACTACGCATGACCTGATTCTCCTCTCACGGGGGTGAGATACATAGGCTGCCCTACTAAGGGCTCGGTCCAACCAAATAAATAATTTAGGATCACCCAGTCAAAAGAAACTGGGGCATGAGTTAATCTCTATTGTTTGAGTCGATTCCAAAAGTTGTAAGTCCTAACCCACTTCGAGTGTCGTTTGGGCCTCATGCCATCCTTTCTTTCTAACCCTATCCAAAATTCAAGTTACAACCAAAGAAAGACCTTCAGATCAATATTTGAGGATGTTAAGGCTAAGCGTGCAAGGTATATGATGATGCATTTGGGAACTACCTATCTCCCTCATCCCAAGGAATCAAGAGAGAAATAAAAATGAGAGATTCTTATTGGTGAAAACCCTTACGGGCACCGTAAGGCGATAGTAAGTTGAGAGAGATAAAAAAGAGAGTCTTATTGGTGAAAACCCTCACGGGCACCGTGAGACGATTGTGAGTTGGGAGAAATGAGAATAAGTGTCTCATTAGTAAAAAACCCATCAGACACCATAAGACAAGAGTGAGCTGCGGGAAAGACCCTTCAAAACATCACTAGCCGAATGAGGTCTGAATGCAATTGGTCTAAGGAAACAACTCAGTTTCAAGGCCATTAACTCAGTAATAATTGGTAGAGAGGTTGGATGGAAAGATCAGGGAGCCTAATCCAAAAGGCATGGCATAATCATTAGAGTTGACTGTTATTTTTAGAAAATTTGTCATTTCTTTGTTTGAAATGGGGACACTCATTGTCTTTTCTTTCTTCTCTTTATTTTATTTTGTTTTCTTGAGTCAGTGGTCCAAATAAAAGTCATTGCCATTTTTCTTTTGTTTTTGAGTCAAGTCCATATCAAAACAAGTGAGAAAAGATTTCAAAACTGGCCACCAACTTCTTCAATTGCACAATGCAAGACAAAGTCAGCATATGAAAGAGACATAATTGAGAACCTATGAAATACCAAGGTTTGAAGGATTTATTTAAGAAGCATGACAAAACAGAGATACTGTGGTTATTTTGGAGTCACTCCTAATGATCTGAGTTTGGGTCAATGACACGACAAAGCAGGGGCAAATGTCAGCAATCTGAAACAAAATAAAGGGAATGAACATTAGAGCAAATGCCTGGAAATCCAAGTGCCACAAACTACCACTAAGTTTTTAACGGACAAATTTTCTTTGTTGAAACAGGGGCAAATTCGTTTCACTTGATTCAGCTACCATTGGAAATGCACATCCATGGGAATTTTACTTTCTGTTCAGGACCCTCCTGAAAAATGGGATTTTACTTTCTGTTTAGTGACTTTACTTTCTGTTCAGGACCCTCCTGGAAAATGGGACTTTACTTTCTGTTCAGGACCCTCCTGCAAAATGGGACTTCAGGACCCTCCTGAAAAATGGGATTTTACTTTCTGTTCAGGACCCTCCTAGAAAATGGGACTTTACTTTCTGTTCAGGACCCTCCTGGAAAATGGGACTTTACTTTCTGTTCAGGACCCTCCTGCAAAATGGGATTTTACTTTCTGTTCAGGACCCTCCTGCAAAATGGGATTTTACTTTCTGTTCAGGACCCTCCTGAAAAATGGGATTTTACTTTCTGTTCAGGACCCTCCTTGAAAATGGGACTTTACTTTCTGTTCAGGACCCTCATGGAAAATGGGATTTTACTTTCTGTTCAGGACCCTCCTGGAAAATGGGATTTTACTTTCTGTTCAGGACCCTCCTGAAAAATGGAATTTTACTTTCTGTTCAGGACCCTCCTGCAAAATGGAATTTTACTTTCTGTTCAGGACCCTCCTGCAAAATGGGATTTTACTTTCTGTTCAGGACCCTCCTAAAAAATTGGATTTTACTTTCTGTTCAGGTTCCTCCTACAAAATGGGATTTTACTTTCTATTCAAGACCCTCCTGGAAAATAAGATTTTACTTTCTGTTCAGGACCCTCTTGGAAAATGGGACTTTACTTTCTGTTCAGGACCCTCCTGGAAAATGGGACTGTACTTTCTGTTCAGGACACTCCTGGAAAATGGGATTTTACTTTTTGTTCAGGACCCTCCTGGAAAATGGGATTTTATTTTCTGTTCAGGACCCTCCTGAAAAATGGGATTTTACTTTCTGTTCAGAACCCTCCTGCAAAATAGGATTTTTACTTTCTGCTCAGGACCATCCTGCAAAATGGGACTTTACTTTCTGTTCAGGACCCTCCTGCAAAATGGGATTTTACTATCTGTTCAGGACCCTCCTGGAAAATGAGATTTTATTTTCTGTTCAGGACCCTCCTGAAAAATAGGATTTTACTTTCTGTTCAGGACCCTCCTGCAAAATGGGATTTTTACTTTCTTCTCAGGACCTTCCTGCAAAATGGAATTTTATTTTCTGCTTAGGACCCTCCTGGAAAATGGAATTTTTACTTTCTGTTCAGGACCCTCCTGAAAAATGGGACCACGCTTTCAAAATGAAATACTACCTTATGATAATCCTGGTGTTATTTGGTAAATCCAGCAACATTTGTGAGCAAACACACTTTCTTGTTTGGTAATTCAAGCGGTATTTGTAAGGAGACGCACTTCCTTCTTCGGGTAATCCCAACAGCATTTGTGAAGAGACGCACTTTCTTGTTTGAGTAATTCAAGAGACTTTTGTGAGGAGATGCACTTCCTTATTTGAGTAATTCAAGCGGCATTGGTAAGGAGACGCACTTCCTTGTTTTGGTAATTCAAGCAGCATTGGTAAGGAAACGCACTTCCTTGTTTTGGTATTTCAAGCAACATTGGTGATGCACTTTCTAACTTAAGTCTTGATGCACTTTCTAGTCGAGTTGTTGCACTTAATCCTTAGGAAACGCACTTCCTTGCTAGTTTCCATTTTTTTGAGGTGACACACTTTTAACTTAAACTTGTATCTCTAGAAGACGCACTTTCTAGTTAGAATCCCTCACTTTAATTCTTAGGAGATGCACTTCCTAGTCTTGGTTATTTAATTTTACTCTTAAGAGATGCATTTCTTAGTCAGAGTCTTGATTCATCATTGCAACATGCAAGTAGGTATGATGTGACTTTTCCAAAAAGTCTTCGGAGGATAAACTGGGGAAAAAAATTAAAATCAATTTCTATTTTTGAAACTTTACTTTTCTAGCAAATAAACGAAATTTCTCTTTATAATAATATTTGTTTGGGATAATTTTCTTTTTTTTTAGTTTTGATGTGGTTTCAGGAGCCCGCCTGCAGATTAGGGTAAAGAAGTTGAAAGCATAGCAACAAAGTGATGAAATAGCAAGTCAGGAGCCCGCCTGAAGAACAGGGTGATGAAATAGCAAGTCAGGAGCCCGCCTGAAGAATAGGGTGAAGAAACGAAAGTCAAGCAACAAGTTGAAATAAATTGCAAGTCAGGAGCCCGCCTGAAGAATAGGGTGATAAAAGTGAAGTCAAGAGCCAACAAAAGTTGTATAGATAGGATTTTTGTAATTTCCTTTATGTTTTAGCTTTTAATTTTCATTTTGATGTAATAACAGAGCTGCGGACCGAAACCTCGACGGAACCTCACTCGACTCTCCAACTCGGTATAGTCCATCTCTGTCCAATCCCTGGAAATACTTGTTACTCGATCCCTTCATAACTTGGGTGGGTAGGCCATCCTAATTCAAGACCCGATAGTCCTTCTTTCTCCTGTTCCTCCTTTAAATAATGGTCGGGACAAAATTTTGTCTCATTGTCTACTTCTTTGTCTGAAAACACTGCGTGTTTACATTCAAAGGGGGCATGATGTAGACACGTAATTTTGTCCCCCTCGAAAGTTCTTTTTATTCATTTCCACCATAGCATACTGTGTGCCCTCACCCATGTCATTATACCCCTTAAAATACAAAAAAAAAAAAAATTAACTAACCCTATCTTATCCTAATCACCTACCCCACATTACCCCACCCCCACTCTCTTTTTCTTGTCAACAAAGAAAAGACTCAAAAACAATATTTATACCTACCCATATACACAATAAAGGGGATGAACAAGAAGGGGACCAAAAATCGGAAGAACAAAAAAAATATATTGAGTTTTTCTTTCTTTCCTCTCTGAAAGGCTCTCTCTCCGATCTCTGTCTCTCTCCCCGACTCTCTCTCAAATCTCAGTTCCGACGATGGAAACATCATCGTCGTCTCTCCGTCGTCTCACTCTCTCTCTCTCCCGGACTCTCTCTCAGATCTCAGTTCCAACGACGGCAACATCGCCATCGTCTCTCCGTCGTCTCACACTCTCTCTCTCTCTCCGACCTCTCTGATTTCAGTTCCGACGACGGCAACATCGTCGTTGTCTCTCCGTCGTCTTTCCCTTTCCCCGCTGACAGAAACCACCATTTCCGTCCCCTTTCTGGCAAACATTCATCGAAATCCACCTGATTCCGGCCTAAACCATCAGCTCCGGTCACAAGTACCAAAGCCCGCGACCAAATCCAGCTCAATCTCGTCGGATTCGCCACTGCCGGAGCTCCGGTGAAACCAAAAATGTGATTCCCGTTCAAGACCCGACCCCCGTTCTGCTTCTTCGGCAAGTCCCATCGGAAAATGACGCAAAAATAGGTACGGGCTTTCTCGGTCGTGATTCTGGTACTGGTTTGGCAAAAATAGTGAAATATCGAGGCTGGGTTGACTCGGATTGAGGTCGGTCGAGGCTCGTTGGTTCATTGAGCTCCGATCTATTGTTCGGAATAAATCAATTATCGAGAGGTCCAATTTTATTTTCTTTTTTTCTTTAATTTTTACGTAATCGTAAATGATTTGTGTGTTTGGTATGTTTGAATCTTGATTGTGTATTGGTTGATGTTGGATTTGAGTGTGAAAAACTTGAATTGGTAGTTGAAAAATTGATTAGTTATTTTGTGAATGAATGAGAGAAGGGATCGGTCTCGATAAAAGTAAATTTGAATAAATTTTGATTCATTGATGATGTTTGAATGTGATAGAATCACGATAGGTCGAGCCGGATAGGCAATATAGGTTCGGGTTGGCAAATTTTAGAATTTGTTGAATGTTGGAATGTGCGTGTGAATTTTTCTTTCTAGTTTATCGTATTTAATTTAAATGTATTCATTTAGCCGGGGAATGCCCCGAGATACATTGTATTTATTCACCGAGGAATGCCCCGAAGTACTTTGTACCCGGAGGACGTCCGCGATGAAAGCCCGAGGCATCGGGTAAAGCATTAGTTTAGGATTAGCGTAGGTTTATTTTCAGTTCTTTTCTATTTTCGGGTTGTAATAATTGGATTGGACTTACATTTTGGTTTGTTTCGTTTTGTTTTTGTTTGATTGTTTTTGCATGCTTTTTCTGTGGTTTATACACTTCATAATGCCAAAATAGTCGATACACTCCACCAAGCGACCGTGGTCGAACCACGGGATCGAGGGGTGCCTAACACCTTCCCCTCGGTCAACAGAATTCTTTAGCCGGAATCTCTATGTGCAAACCGGTTTAAGAGTCAATTGGTTTCGAAAAAAGGATTTTTCAAAGGTGACTTGGCACACCGGATTATGCCAAGTGGAGACTCTGAATAAAAATACAAACAATCCTTTTTGGAACAAATTTTCATTTCTCGTCACTAAAAATAATAAAACCCTTTCGAACTTTAAAAATATTCCAATGTTTTGGAGTACGCGTTAAAAAAGGGATGTGACAAGGATCTCCTAGTGTGTGTGTGTTTCCTTGTGTCTATGGAGAATGGTGAAGTGATTTGAAAGTGGAATTGTGAAAGTTATTCTTTCGAAAGATTTAAATGATATTTACATTATGAGAATTGATATTCTTGATGAACTGAAAGTGATTGACAAATTATATGATGACTCACATGTGTTATTATACCTATTTCATCCTCTCATGATTATGATGATTTTCTTCGGGCTATGTGAGTCTTTCATACATCCTGCATATTTCTTATAAATATTTATGATGATGATGTTTATACAACTGCATACACCCCCATATACTCGGTTCCTTTCCATGGTACTAACCCACATTTTTGGATGTGGGCTGTATTTTCTCGGAATGTAGGTTCAGGTGCTCAGTTCCAGGTTCGACAATGATTCTTTGGGCACGCTGTTCTACATTCTCTGTTGTGGTGAGTCCTCATGTTCTGAGGACGTGATGTCTGAAGTTGGTTTCACGGAATTGTTTACATTTGATAACTGAGTGTGAGTCGGTTGGGGGATGTCTCTATGGCTCGCTGGTTTTATTGATTTTCTTAGAGGCTTGTCAAACTAGTATAGATGTTGGGAGTTGACTAATAAGTCGTATTTTGTTATCTTTTTGAAATTCTTTTATTCTTGGATGATGATTACTCTGTTGATATTTGAGGGTTATTTATGAAACCCCGTTGATTTGTGTTGAACTGAATGAAAATGGCTCAAAGGGTTAGCTTGGGGCTACTCGTAGCCTCAAGCACCGTGTAACGCTTCGAGATCCGTTCTCGGGGCGTTACAATAATATTGCAGCAAATACTTGCGAATTTACCTACGAAATTATTAAATTCGTCAATATTTAAATATATTACCTTCGAATTATATATTTGCAACAAATTTCGCAGGTAAATTTGGTGCCATATTGCGTAAATTTCTTTCTTGCGACATTACCTGGGGAAATATATCGACAAGTATTTTATTTCTAGGTAAATCCGTAGGTATATGGACAAATATATATATTTCTTAAATTCGTAGAAAAATTCCCAGGTAATTTATCCTACGGATTTACCTAGAAATATTTTGGTGGAAATTTATGTAATGGATTTTATTACCTAGAAAATTATTTGGGGATTTTGTGCTGCGAATTTTGCTGGGGATTTATTCTTGGGGATTTACCTGCAAAATTATTACTTGCGACATTACCTGGGGAAATATATCGGCGGTTATTTTATCTCTAGGTAAATCCGCAGGTATATGAACAAATATATATATTTTTTAAATCCATAGAAAAATCCCCAGGTAATTAATCCTACGGATTTACTTAGAGATATTTTGATGGAAATTTATGTAATGAATTTTATTACCTGAGAAATTATTTGGGGATTTTGTGCTGGGAATTTTGCTGGGAATTTATTCTTGGCGATTTACCTGCGAAATTATTACTTGTGACATTACCTGGGGAAATATATCAGCAGGTATTTTATCTTTAGGTAAATCCGCAGGTATGTGAAAAAATATATATTTTTTAAATCCATAGAAAAATCCCTAGGTAATTTATCTCACGGATTTACTTAGAGATATTTTGGTGAAAATTTATCTAAAGAATTTTATTACCTGAAAAATTATTTGGGGATTTTGTTCTGTGAATTTTGCCGGGGATTTATTCTTGAGGATTTACCTGCGAAATTATTACTTGCAACATTACCTGGGGAAATATATCAGCAGGTATTTTATCTCTAGGTGAATCCACAGGTATATGAACAAATATATATATTTTTTAAATCCGTAGAAAATTCTCAGGTAATTTATCCTAAAAATTTACCTAGAGATATTTTGATGGAAATATATCGGGAGATTGTGTTGCTACAAATTTAGTTGAAATTATTTCTGGGAGATTTACGTAGGAATTTATTGACTTGAAATTTAAATAGGAAAAGGATAAATTTGAAGAATAAAAAACATAAAATAAAAAGAAATTAGACATTAAATCTGTGGATACGTATTATCAAGCAAACGATCCTCAATATATTAAAATTAGTTTATTGACATAGATGGTATCACACATGTATTATCAGCAATTTTAAATTTTATATTCATAATTTATAGGTGTCTATTTCGAATTATTGTTATCGTTGATTTTAAAGTAATATAATATGTGTCGTATTTTTATTTTCAAAATTTATTCATAATTAATCTGAGAATAATTATATTATTTATTTTACTGTTGTTATTATTATTGTATTAATCCGCAACCTTAGTCAATTTACTTTTTTCTAATCTATTTATTTTCTATCCTTATTTTGCCAATTTATAACAATTTTAGCCTAATTTTGATCCAATTTATTACAAGCCTAGCCTAAATTGTGTTCAATTGAACTCAATTTAAAATTTCATTCAATTTTTTTAACCAAATACTTAATCTTTAGATCTCAGTTGTTGATCAATATTTATTTATTATTATTATATTCAAATAGCAGTCTAATCTGAGAATAATTATATTATTTATTTTACTATTATTGTTGTTGTTGTATTAATACGCAACCTTAGTCAATTTAATTTTTTCTAATTTATTTATTTTCTAGCCTAATTTTTTCCAATTTATAACAATTTTAGCTTAATTTTATCCAATTTATTACAAGCCTAGCCCAAATTGTGTTCAATTGAACTCAATTTCAAATTTCATTCAATTTTTTATCCAAATTCTTAATCTTTAGATCTCAGCTGTTGATCCATATTTATTTATTATTTTTATTATAATATATTATTATATTTAAATAGGAATCTAATCTAAGAATAATTATATTATTTATTTTACAATTATTATTATTAGTAGTATATTAATCCACAACCTTAGTCAATTTATTTTTTTCAATTTATTTATTTTCTAGCCTGTCTTTGCCAATTTATAACAATTTTAGCCTAATTTTATCCAATTTATTAAAAGCCTAGCCTAAATTGTGTCCAATTGAACTCAATTTCAAATTTCATTCAATTTGCTTAACCAAATTCTTAATCTTTAGATCTCAGCTGTTAATCAATATTTATTTATTATTATTATTAGTAGTAGTAGTAGTAGTATATTTAAATTCTAGCCAACCTTATATCTAATTGATGTCAATTTTAATTAGTTTTTGAATTTAATTTGGTTCATTTTAAACCAAATTTATATCGAGTCTTATTATTTTTCTCGCTATTATTATGTTATTATTTCATTTATATCGAGTCTTAATATCCGTTGCTTTTTTTTATATTAATTTATAGTTACTATATTTATTAAATCATTTTCGCAAGTATACATGCCCATAATTTACAAATTGTCTATTATTATTGTTGTTGTTGTTGTTGCTGTTGTTGTTGGTGGTGGTGGTGGTGGTGTTGCTGTTATTGTTGTTGTTGTTGTTGTTGTTGTTACGGCTTTCCTACATTTATTAAATAGTATCTACTCAATTATTAAAAATAAAAAATTTATTTATTTTTTAATATGAATTTTACATAGTAAATACATTTATTAAATATCAACCTAATTCAATTCAATTTTTCTAATTTATTAAAATTCTAGCCATTTATCCTCAATTTGTGTCAATTGAGTTTAATTTGACTCAATCGAAATTCCCAATTCTATTTTTAATCCAATATCTAATTCCAATTTGACTCATCTCCTTAATTATAATCTCAACCGTTCATCATATTTGATCAACATTCAATATTAAATCAATTTTCACCAATATTTTTCTTGAAATTGGACAACTTCAAACTATTTTTTTTTGAACTGAGGGTTTATTGGAAACAACCTATTTACCTCAACGGTACGGTTTGCGTATATTGTACCCTCCACAGATCCCAATTTGTGGGACTAAATCAGGTTAGTTGTTATATTCATTTTCTCGAAATCTCATAGAGAAAATATTCAAAAGATGCCACCTTGATTTATTAAATTATTATTATTATTATTATTATTATTATTATTATTATATTATATTACATTATATTTATGCTCAATTTATTTCAAATTTATTATCGGTTTTTTATATAATATTTTCTATGTGACATACATAATTTATTATAGGAATAACAATTTTTATAATATTTTCTATGTGACATACGTAAATTTGTTAATATTTTGTTAATATTTATCAAATTATTTTCACAAATATGCACATTCACAATTTACAAATACATTATATTATTATGATTATTATTGATTTATTTCAAATTCATTGTCAACAGTTTTATATAACATTTTTTTAACATAACATTGATTTTACATAGATAGTTTATTTTAATATCGACATCTTATTATTTTTCTCATTTTTATTGTTATATCAGCAGTACATTTATTAAAATAGCAGCCCTAATTCAATTCAATTTCCCAATCTGTTTGATTCTTAGTCATTTTTTATTATTAGTATTAGTATCATAATAATATTTATAACATTTACTAAGATAACTTAATTTAATTTATCTAAATTTTAGCCTGATTTTGTCAATTGATAACAATTTTAACCTAATTTTATTCAGTTTTATTACAATTCTAGCCAAATGGTGTCTAATTAGACTCAATTAAAAATTTTCATCCAATTTTGATCATATTCTTAATAACTAGATCTCAGCCGTCGATCAAATTTGATCCAACGGCTGAGATCGCATTTCTCTTTGCCTTTCTTTTTAATCCAATAGAAACTCTACCCCTCCATTTTCAAAGAAAACTGTCGCACACCACCATCTTCCTCTCTTTAACTTCTCTGTACTCTCTGTTTTTCTCAAAGAACAAAAGCCACCAAAGCTACCGCCTCTTCCCCTTCCCTTCGCTACTCCACTGGCAAGCCACCAGCGCCGAAGGCCGTTTGAGACCAACGACCAGCGACCAATTGCCATCCCCACCAACTCGAGCCCACCAGTCGCTGCTCCGGCGCCTCCCTCAACAGCTCCAGTCGGCGAAACCGCTACCAACCACGGAGGAAGATTATGATGAGGACGAAGACAATGATGGTGGTGGTGGTAGAAGACGCCCTAAAAGGAGGACTGGTTCGAATTCTTTGACCTCGAAGCTGCTGTTGATAGTGATGAGGAGGAGGAGGAAGAAGATATCGAAGACAGTTAGACTTGATAATCTTTTCTATTATTTTTTTCTGTTTATAATTGATTTCTTTTATCAGTTCAATTGTTTACTCGCCTGCATCGAATCAAAAAATCAAGAATTCAGCATAGAGATGTATTAAAAATATTGTTTTTATTGGAATTTGGGGATTAGCAGATGAAGTAGGATCGGGAATATGTGGAGAGCTTTATTTTTCATTAATATGGCCTGTCAATTTGTTTACTTGCCTGCAGCGAATCCAAGAATGAAGAATTTAGCATAGAAATGCATTGAAAATATTTTTTATTAGAATTTGGGGATAAGTAGATGAAGTATGATCTGGATATGTAAAGAGCTTTCTTTTTCTTTACTGTTAGATCCTTAGGGTCCATTTGAACAAATATTTGAAGCTCAAATTGGAAAAAATATTTGAAATTGAAGTTTAGTTAATAAGTTGGGCTGTTTTTTGTTCTCTTTGGTTGTTAATTTGATTTCTAGCTCAATTTATCTACTTGGCTGCATCAAGTAATGAAGAAGAGATCTTTATTTTTTTCGTTAACATATGGTCTGTCAGATCTTTTGGTTCCATTTGAACATATGTTTGAAGCTGAATTGGAAATAATATTTGAAATTGAAGTCCAGAAAAGAAGTTGGTTGTTTTTGTATTCTTGTAGTTGTTTATTTGTTTTATCAGCTCAATTTATTTACTTCCCTGCATCGGAATGAAGAATTGATCATAGAAATGTATTGAAATTTTTGTTTTTTAATTGGAATTTGGGAGGTGTGGAGGTCGCGTATTAGGGTAGACGGCTAGTGTGAGTATGTGGGTGATGGGTAGGTATTAGGAGAGTGTGGGTGTGGTAGGGGTCTTAGGTTTGTGAGTGTTTGTTTACTACCAGAAGAGTATCCGTTTTCTTATTTCTTATTTCATATTGCTTGTACTTATTTTGTATTTCTTCTATATTTATTGTATTATTTTTATCTCTTATTTCTGTTATGTTATACATCTTGTTTCAAGTTGCATTTACGACCTTGGTATAATATTCTCTCTCTTGAACCGGGGGTCTATCGAAACAACCTCTCTACTTCTTCGGAGGTAGCGGTATGGACTGCTTACATTTTACCCTCCCCAGACCTCACTTTGTGGGAATTTACTGGGTCTGTTGTTGGTCACTTGAGAAGTGAATTAGTGACTTAAAAATGTTTAAGTGTAGGTACTTGAAATGTAAACTTTTATTTTGAATTTAGTAAAGTACATGGTCACTTGTGAAGTGAATTAGTTACTTGAAATGCTTAAGTGTAGGTACTTGAAATGTGAACTTTTGTTTTGAATTTAGTAAAGTACATGGTAACTTTGAGAAGTGAATTAGCAACTTGAAAATGTTTAAGTATAGGTACTTGAAATGTGATCTTCGAATTTAGTTTAGTTTGGTAACTTGAGACGTGAATTAGCTACTTGAAGTGAAAACAGGAAAAGCGACCACATGTGGTTGGTTTTTGTGGTCCCTTTTCTTGTTTTTTCTAGTAATGGTAGTTACTTGAAAATATGGTTAAGTATAGTGACTTGAAACGTGTACTAGTGACTTGAAAATTGTTAACGTGTCTACTTGAAATGTGAATTAGTTACTTGAAAGTGGTTAAGTATAGTTACTTGAAAATGGTTAAGTATAATTACTTGAAATGTGAATTAATTATTTGAAAATGGTTAAGTGTAGTGATTTGAAATATGTACTAGTGAATTGAAAATGGTTAAGTGTAGTGGACTTGAAATGTGAATTAGTTACTTGAAAATGGTCAAGTGTAGTGACTTGAAATATGGTACTAGTGACTTGAAAATGGTTAAGTATAATTAGTTACTTGAAAATGCTAATATATACATATTTATATTTGTTGATTGTTATAATTTTATTTGATACTATAATATCATATACTTTATGCTAATAATATATTTTTAGCACTTTTTATGACCTGAATTAACATATTCTTATGCAGAATGAGTTTGAAAGAAAGAAACAAGAAATATTAGTTGTGCATCAATTGTGGAAGGAGGATGAGAAAGGAGTTAGACTTGTTGATGAAGCATGTATACAAGAAATCATCTGCAAATGATGAACACCCATCTCAAGAAGACAACCAAGCTTATGAGGATGAAAGTGATGGTGACTCTGAGGATTCAAGTTTAAAATATTTTATTTTGGACCATTTAAGAATTGTACATTGTTGATGTGGATGTTTTGAATTATGTTTTTTTGGTTAGCCGTAAGGGTTTATATTAGATTTGTATTGAATGAGTTTTTGAGAATTATTGAAGGTTTTGAATAGATTTTTGATTAATTGTGAAATGTTTTTAGTAATTTACGTGTGAATTATTATTTGAGAAGTTTTATGGGGATGTTCATGCTAAATATTTATGAAAATTTTCTTGAAATTTTTTTTCTTGCAGATTTACTTGGAGTATTTCATACGAATTTTCTTGCGGAATAGTTTCATAAATATCTGCAAGAAATTTTACCAAATAATTCACACAAATTTTTTATGGTTAATTGCAAATAAATTCACAAATAACGTACCTGCGGATTTATTTTTGCAGCTAAATTATCTAGGGATTTACTTTGGAACTTTCGTGGGGAATAATTTGGAATTTTTTTCCTAAAATCCGCAGGTATAATCCTTTTAATGAAATTTTACCAAATAATTCATGCAAAATTTTGATGTTTAATCGCAAATAAATCCGTAAATAACGCACCTACGAATTTATTTCCGCAGCTAAATTACCTAGAAATTTACTTGGGAATATTCTTGGGGAATAATTTGTAATTTTTTTTCGTGAAAATTCAAAGGTAAATCCGCAAATAACATACCTGCGGATTTATTTCCACAGCTAAATTACCCAGGGATTTTATAAATCCGCAGGTAATAATTACCTACGAAGGTGTTTCCTTTGGATTCTAATTGGTAAGAAAATCTGCAGGTAATGAAATTACCTGGGAATTTTATCACATTATCCCTATGAAAATCCCCAGGTAATAAACAGGTTTCTAGTAGTGATATTGGAAGTAAAAAAAAAATTATTTATTTAATTGGCTATCATGTTCAAAACTAATTTGTTACCACGAATCACAATAATTAATAACTTAAAATATTTAAAAGACATATAAATTCTATTGACTCTCATTATTTTAGCAATGCCACATAAATTGAGATAAAATAAAAAGTACTGCAAATCATAATAATTAACAACTTAAAATATTTAAAAGATATATAAAAAATTTAGCTGATTTTCAAAATTGTATCGAAGCCACAAAAATTAGGACACAAAGAGTAAATATATTATTTGATAATTACGTAAAAATTATTATAAATCATAATAACTAACAAGTTAAAATAGTTTTTTAAAAATAGATAAAAGTTCTATTCAACTCTTAAAATTTTATCGGTGCACAATAAATCATGACAAAATAAAAAATCATTTTAATTAATTGCATCTAAATATTTAAAGTAAATCAATTTTATTATTTTAATTGACTTTTATATAGAAAATTAATATTTTTATTTATTTATTTATTTTAGTTAATTTAAATTTTAAAATTATTTTTTCTTATAAAGAAATACTAATTTTTAAACTTAAATTTAAATTTTTAAAGTATAAAATTAATAAATTTAATTTACTAAAATAAAATTCTAATAAATATTTTCTTATAATTTGTGTTGGGTCAATATGTATCAAGTTAAAAAGAAATAAAGAAAAATATATAGTAAAATTTTATTATTGTGAAAGATAAATATAATGCACTATCCAATAATATTTAACAATAGCATATTTTGCATATGCAAATATAGCATCCCGTATTTAATTAATATACTATTTTGGTGAATTATCGATGATTACTATTGAATATGATAAAAGTATATTAATTTTTATAGTAATAACATAATCAATCGCTCTTAATTAATTATTGTGAGTCATCTAGGTATTGAGAAAATAAATAATATTTAATGAAAAATAAAATAGACATAAGATGCGAAATTAACTCTTAATGTTTTAAATTAAATTTTCGTCTTTCGAACGATAA
This sequence comes from Capsicum baccatum var. pendulum, assembly GCA_030864225.1. Taxonomy (NCBI): domain Eukaryota; kingdom Viridiplantae; phylum Streptophyta; class Magnoliopsida; order Solanales; family Solanaceae; genus Capsicum; species Capsicum baccatum. Next base: position 247,582,275 of record CM061556.1, read on the forward strand.
TTTTACTATATCTCTCCTTATTATAAATCATTTATGGATTAGAAAAATAAGAATAACAAAATGATATATCAGCATAAAATATTTGATTGACTATCAAAATTATATTAGTGCCACATAAATTGGGACGGGACATAAGAAGATATAAAGCAACATATATTATTTGAAAATGAAATAAAAAGTACTGTAAATAACAATAATTAACAAAAAAAAAATTGACTGATTTCTGTTGCTTCAATCTTGATTTTAATGTATCACCCACAATTAATTATTATAAGTCACTTATTTATTAAAAAATTAATAATATTGAATCCACGATTTTACTATATATATATATATATACTATGAATAAAAAATTTCATGATATTTTTTTAAAAAAATAAAAATTACTACATATAATCAAAGGGCAAAAGAGTAAAAACACACAAGAGATATATGTAGAGAAATCAAGAAGCACCAAATGGATTATTAACATTTGTAACATTCAACACATTTCTAAATGTTTTCAAATTCTTGTTGAATCAACACATACACCTAATAAAAATAATAAATAATAATAATTACATTTTACTATATCACTCCTAATTAATTATTATGGTCATTTAAGCATTGTGCCACATAAGTTGAAATAGAAAAAATATTATAAATCACAATGATAAAAAATTTAAATTATTTTAAAAAATATAATTGGCTATCGTCGACACAAAACTCTGAACAAGGAGAGTAACATATATTATTCAAAAATTACATAAAAAGTATTTTAAATTACAATAGTTAACAATTTAAAATATCTAAAAACAATTTAATATGTTATATATTTCAAAAAAATTACATGAAAAATACTAGAAATCACAATAATTAACAACTTAAAAAATTTAAAAGATATAAAATATTTGGTCGATTCTTAAAATTATATTAGTGTCACTAAAATTGGAATAGAAGAAAAGTATTATAAATTACTTTAGTTAAAAACTTAAATTATTTTTAAAATATAATTGACTATCAATGCCACAAAAATTTGGACAAGAAAAATAACGTATATTAATTTGAAAATTACATAAAAATTTTTATAAATTACAATAGTTAACAACTTAAATTATCTAAATACATATTAAAATAACATATGTTAAACTCATGCTATATTCCGGATGAATCGTAGAAAACATATGCAATCCTTTTATTAAAAAATTTTATTTAAATATATTAAGGTTGAAAAGATAAATAAATATCTTAATGTTGGGTCCGTGCTGACACGGGTCATGCTCTTCTAGTACCAATACAAAACTAACAAAACCTATTAAATAGGATAAAAAAAATTTAGAGAATTAAATAAGAAAAAAGGGACACAAACGGAGAGAAAACTACCACCGAAACACCCCGTCGGAATTTTAGTTGGCACAACAAGATTTTAGCGGTGTATGGTTTGGGCCATACGTAATTGTTACTGGTGATATCCGATTGTAGCGGCAGAGATAGTGGTTGTTATATCTTCTCCAGTTATTTACATATTTCTGTAAATGATATAAAAATGTTGAAAAAACTGATGTTTCTATAAACATGATATAAATATGGTATAGAAACTGGTGTTTCGTAAAGGTTATATATTCTGTAAATTGTATAAAAATAATGTAGAAATTGGTGTTTCTATAAACATGATATGCAGTTGATATAGAAATTGATGTCATCTAAAAATTACTTAATTACATCCTAAAAATATAATATAAATATGGTATAGAAACTGGTGTTCCATAAAAGCTATGTAAAAAACTTATGATATTTGAACATGGTACATTTCTATGAGGTATAATTATTTTATAAAATAATGATATAAAAATAATGTATAAACTGGTGCACCTGTAAATATAATATGAAATTGATATAAAAATTAGTGTCTTCTAAAATTTATTTAACTATATTCAAAAGTTATAGTAATATAAACATGGTATAGAAAATGATATTTCATAAAGGTTATTTAAAAAGATGTTATAACATTTGAATAGTTGATAGAAACTATAAATAAAAATGACCTTTTGTAAATAAATAATAATAATAACAATAATAGATTTTGTAATATAAACTCTAAATTTGTATATTTATATAATTTGTCTGAAAAAAATTCCGCATGTACAAACTACAAGTACAAGGTACATCAAATGGGCCCAATGTTTTATTGTGCCAGACAAACCCACTGTAACAGGACCCAATCGAAAAGACACCAGTCCATGATTTTTCAGACTTACAAGGCTTCTTGCAAGTACGAACACTGCCACGTTTCTATTTGTGATTGCATCACATGCAAAGTGGAGATTAAACAAAGGAAAAAGGACACCCACTGATCATTTTGAAAATAGGCGCATTTGATATTTTATCAAAAAAAAGTCAGTCGGCCAAATAAGTTTTGGATTATAGTCATTTTCTAATTTGGATCATTTTGATTCATGTAATTTAGATACAATTTATATATTATATTGATACAGTTTATGTACAATATTAGTATAGTTTTTTTAAAAAAAATAGAGCAGTCTTTTTTAATTTGGGACATTTGGCCTTTTTCTAAAAATATTACAGTTTTTTTTTTGCTACAAATTTTTTTAACTAAAAAAGTATTCTATTTTTTTATTGTTTAAAAATAATAATTAAATATAATTTTATAAAAACGATAAAATTGTTATATAGAACATGCATCTATATAAGATATATGTATAAAAATTGTATATTTCTATCAAATATGTATATGTATAAAATATATATAAGAAAATATATAAAAAATGCGTAAAAATTATATAATTATTGTATAAAATATGTAAAAAAAAAAAACTATACAATTATTGTATAAATTGTGTATCAAAACTATATAATTTTTGTATAGAAAATGTATATGTATTAGATATAAATAGAAATTGTATAGACTGTGTATAGAAATTGCATAGAACAAGCTAGCAAAGTAAAATGACTAGAAAATGAAATTTGAATTCCATGATCATTTTCGTGAAATTTATTTCAGTCGAATGGTCATTTCTGTGCTTTTCCCTAAAAGAAAAGGTGAAAACACAAATTTTATGAAGGTTTAGAGAATAAACTGTTTAAATTTAGTAAATACACAAATAAATTTAAAAAAATTAGGTGATTTCCTTTCAATTGACTAAAGAGATAAGCATCCGGTATCTTTTCGAACTACGGTCAAAGTTGCTACGTCAGACTCTAATTTCATAAGAGTCCTGTTACCGGATGAATTCTATTTTAATGTATTTTTGTCACCCTTTTGTACCGACGTAACACCTTTTTACATAAAATGGGGCTCACGTCAAAGGTGTCACATCGACTAAAAAGATTGACAAAAGGTGTCACGTTAGCTAAAAAAATTGATAAAGATACGCTAAAATTTAGTTCGAAAATAATAGAACCCCCATAAAGTTGAAATGTGTCACGACAAATTTGGTCATAGTTCAGGAGCACCAGATGTTTTACTCTTGACTAAAGGGTAGAGTTATCAGATGTCAGCGGGGAGTCATCCTTGTCAAGAGAGTTAATTAACAGCCCTTTGATTTCTTTCCAATTGACTAAAGAGTAGAGTTAGCAAATGCCAGCAACGAGTCACTCTTCATCAACATGTTGTATATGTATTTACAACATGTTGAATCTTCTTACCTTCTTCATATGTTTACCCTTTCTTTGTATTTTAACTTCTATTCATAAAAAGTTTGGTTCCATCTCTGTTGGACACTTTAAGATATCCTACACTGATGTAGCTACTATCTTGCGCAAAGGAAGAAGATTGACACGCATTCGCCTACAAGCTGATGCATCATATTTGTTAATTATATCTTGAATCTTTTCATTGTATATTTAAGAAATTGATCATAATCTCTATAAGTTTACGAAATTCATTGATCCAATAAATTTAGGAAAGAGGAAAAAAAGTAGTCCTTGTAGGATTGGAAAACTTGTCTCCCAGGGATCATTTGTTTCGAAGATAAGTCAACTCCCCCCCCCCCCCCCCCCTCCCCCAAGAATTTATTTTAAAAATCAAACTTCCTCCACAACTTTAAAAATTTATCCCATGTAATGTTCATTTTATCCTTATAATTTTAATCCTGCATTTATATAATATCTTTTTATATTATATATAATATATATTTTTTTAACTTGGGTATTTAAAACATTTTAGGGAAAAGTCATAGTTTACACCCTATACTATGCATGAAAAGTCAAAAACACATTTAAACTATTGATGTGACCTATTACACACCTATACTATATAAAAGTGAATTTATTTAGTCCTCGCTACACTCATGTCCAGTCGCGTTTCTTACACTCGTAAAAAACGCGTCCAACCTTTTAAAACTAAAAAATAAACGGTAAAAAACATTAAAAATTTACTAAATTGAAGCCCTCAATGGATATATTGACGGAAAACCCCTATTTAAGGCAATTTGGGGTTCTCAAACTCAAGAACCCTAATTCTCGAATTGGTCATCGAAAATCAAAATTCAAGCTCATTTCTTTGAAGAATTGACAACTAAATCCTTTTAATCGTTTGATTTTTTACTATATTGCAAGAAAATATAATTCTTTTCCCTTAATTTTTTTCAAATTTTAATAATTATTTCATCCCCCAAGTGTTTCTTCATCTCTTCGATCAGGTTCAAATTTGCTACTCAACTTGGAATGAAAACTGAGAAATAGTTTTGTCTTTTGTCTTCGTCGATCCTTGATGCTCTTCAAATTGGGTTTGTCGATTCATATTCTACCCGAATGGATAGAGTTAGGGTGTATTAATTTGGGTTGGGTCGAGTTAGGGTCTAATATTTTGGGTTGAATCGGATTAGGGTCAAATATTATGGGATTGGGTCGGGTTAGGGTTAAATTTGATAGGAATATATTGAATTAAAAACGTGACATCACCCCAGGGGGAGTATACTCCACTCCACTCATTAAACTTGGGCATTGGTGTCGCGGGGAGTAAATAAATTTACTTTTATATAGTATAGGTGTGTAATAGACCACATCAATTGTTTAGGTGTCTCTTCGACTATGGGGATAAAATTCAGAATTATTTTATCCAACATTTGGTTAGAGGTATTACTTAGTTTTAAAATTATTTATCCCACTATTTATATCACGGGGACGGGATAAGTTACCATATATATATGTTGGTACAATTTATTTCGGGATATTCAATCCTGAGATAGCTTGTTCACAACCAAGCCACCCCTAAGTGTGTGTATATATATATACATGCATGTGCATATATTTTTTGTGTTTCACTATTTTCTTACTAAATCTGTTTCATATTACTTGACTTTTATTGACATGATACAATCCTTAAGAAAATTGTAATTAGAGGTGTATTTTACTGAATTAACCTTATTAATAATACTTTAAAACTTTAAATTTGTCTATGCTACTACTTTATGTAGTTATTTAATACTAAGAGGGTAAAAAAAAAAAACATAGTAAAATTCTCTTGATTTTATATATTGGACAAGTAAATTAAAGAGAAAATGCACTATTTTCACCCTGAACCATAAACGAAATTGCTGAGACACACTCCAACTTAAAGGAGGTTCTATTACCCCCTAAATTAATTAAAATCATATTTTTGGCAACCTTAAGGCCTACGTGGCACATACATGGCACACTGTGTGAATCAACATACTGAAGGTCCACGTAGGCACACGTATGTGCCATATAGGCACTCAAGGTTGCCAAAAATATGATTTTAATTAGTTCAGGGAGTTAATAGGACCCCATTTAAGTTGGAATGTGTCTCAACAATTTCGCTTATAGTTCAGGGTGAAAACAGTGCATTTACTCTAAATTAAAACAACTATTTTGAGTATGAGCATCAAGTGATAAGAGAGAAGTATTATCTATTGTCTATATAAATAATATAAGTTGTGATTGTCATTAATAGAATATTATATAAATTATAATTCAAAATATAAACAAATATCAATTTAAAAAATTTGGCCTTATTTTTAATCATTATTTTATATTGAAAAAATGCTCTGTTACCACCCTAAATGATACACGAAATTGCTGAGACACACCCGAACTTAAGGAGGGTTCTATTACCCCCCTCCCCCCCCCCCCTACTAATTAAAATCATATTTTTTGACTTTAGTGCCTACGTGACACATAAGTGTGCCTACGTGGACTTTCAGTGTGTTGTTTCACTGATGTGCTACGTATGTACCACGTAGGCACTAAGGTTGCCAAAAATACAATTTTAATTAGTCCAGGAGGTAATAGGACCCTCCTAAAGTTCGGGTGTGTCTCAACAATTTTGTGTATAGTTCAGAGTGAAAACTGAGTATTTTCTCTTTTATATTTTCTACATTGAAATATATTTATAACATTAATAGTACTTATTATTTTCACTTGTAAAATAAATATTAGAGTTTTGATTACTATTAATAAAATTAATTTTCTTATTATACTAATTTATTTATAATAGATCATCATTAGCTTATTTACTTAATTAGTATTTCACTTTTTTCGCCCAAAAGATAATGTTCATGTTTTTATGAAAAAAATTGTTACATGAATTCTAAAAAAATAAAAATATGATGATTTTAAAAAATTTGAAAGAAAAAGAAAAAAGTTGATGACGAGAGGGTACAATAGGCATTTTAAAAATTCAATTAAGGTAAAAGGGGAATATGATCATTGTTCAAAGTTGAGGGGGGAGGGTTGATTTTTAAGATGAAGTTGGGGAGGGAAAATAATTTTCACCCATTATGTTGAGATTAATTATGTATTGATTAGTAATACACAAATTATTTTTTATTGGGTATTTGGTTCATTGCACTAAAATTAGATATGTAAGATATCATTTTAATATTTATTTATTTTCTAAACTAAAAAGTAATGGACAACATCCCCCTCTCCCTTTATGCGTGAGGTCTGAATTGGGTTTGATCACAAGGATCTATTATACACAATTTTATTCTACATTTCTGTCATAAACTGTTTTTATAATATGAATTCGTAAACTCCTAATCATACAACAACTACTTTGGTGATTACTCCAAAACTTCCTTTCTAAACTAAAACGTAATGAGTTTATAATGATACATTTGGATACTTGACCTTCATTGGTTTCCAGGAAAAAATCGAGGTAGTTCTGTGACTTTATAAGTTGTACATTATTCCATGTTCATGGTGATATAAAATAATATGCCAAATTACCAATTGATGTATATTAAATTATATATATATATGCTTCAAATTATAATCAAATATCGTATAAAGTTATATCAAATTATATACCATGGTTACTTTTTTATACATCATAGTAAACTACCTCATATATATAGGTTTGAGATTACTTGAAATCTATTTTTATAGTTGAAAATTTAAAATATTGCACAATTCTACTCTTTAACCAAGGAAAATTATCTCTCATATATATAGATTTGAGATTACTTGAAATATATAGTTGGAAATTCAAAATATTGCACAATTCTACTCTTTGACCGAGGAAAATTATCTCTGCTTTTGCCTTGAATATAAGACTTAATTGAATCTCATTAAATTCTTATGTTATTTTATTTGAATCTCGTTAAATTCTTATGTTATTGTTTTTCTATATTTGTTTTGTGTGTGATTGTGTGCTAATCAACTCACGATCTTTTGACAACAGTATCAATAGTCAAACTATAATATATTATATGCTAAACCTATTTGACTTTTTTTTTTCGTATATTTATTTTCTTTTATTTTAAATAGATCGATTAGTTCTCATTCTTTTTAAGTGCACTCGATTTTCAAATAGATTGCTTTCTTTTCTCCGCATACCAAACAAAGAAAATCTGGCACCTCTTAGGGTGTGTTTGGTACGAAGGAAAACATTTTTCAGAAAATGTTTTTCAATTTTCTTATGTTTGGTTGACTTATATGTTTTGAAAAATGTTTTTTCAAATCAATTTATTTTTCTTAAATCTAAAAAAATGACTTCCCTTCAAAAAGTAAGGAAAACAGTTTCAAAAACTCTCTTTCAACCTCTCTTTAAAATTGAAATGTTCATACAATTCTCAAAATTATCTACCCCGCCCCGCCCCCAATACCCTATCACCCCTACCTCACCCCACCCCATCCCCTACCCCCACCCCCAAAATTTAATTGTTTTAAAAAGTATTTCAAATTTTTTTTTAGTTCATCCCCTATCCCCACCCCACCCCTACCCCTACCAGCTCCCTCCAAAAACAATATCTACATTTTATTAAAGAATTTAAACTTTTCTCTTACCCCCTACCCCCCTCTCCCCCTTACTAGCCCCCTCTTCCACCCCTCCCCCCCCCCCCCCCCCAAAAAAAAAAAAAAAAAATTTATTTTTAAAACAAAATCAATTTTTTTCTTCCCCCTTCCCCCTCACTCCCCTCTCCTGACCCCCAGCTCCTACTACCTCCCTCCCCCTTTCCCCCCGTGCCAAATTTTTAATTTTTTTTCTTAACAAAAAAGATTCAAAATCTTTTCTTACCCTACCCCTACTATCTATTCTGACACCCCCACCCACCCGCCAACCATTCTCCTTCCCAAAAAAGGATTTAATTTTTTTAATTTATTTTTTAAAAAAAGATTCTAAAATGTATTTTTACGCTTTAACTAAACATTAAAAGTATTTTTTGAAAAAAAAAAAATTCATTCACCAACCAAATACTAGAAAATATTTTTCGAAAAATATTTTTCATCCACCAACCAAACATAAGAAAACAAGTAAAAGATCAACTTGTTTTCCAGGAAAACATTTTCTAGGAAATATTTTCCATGAAAAATATTTTCCTTCATACCAAATTCACCTTTAGTGAAAATTCAGATTATCACCATAATTAACATATGTGGTAATGAAGAAAATCAAATTCTTAACTAAAAGACTCTGAGCAAACTGATTCGAAAACCACTAATATAAAAACAAAACAAAACAACAAAAAATTGATGGAAAGTCTCAATCAACTTCCTCACCATGTTACAAAACAAATGTGCACAAATTCCCTCAGGTTATAGAGGAACCCAAACAAAGAATTGTCCCCATTCGAAACCTGTCTGATCTGCTCCATAGTGCAATCTAACATCTTTTTATTTATTAGGGGGCCACCACTCACGAGTAGCTAAGACAACCCAATGCCAACCATCTACTACTCTTATCTTCTTTTTTATTTTTAAAATTTTTTTGTTTGGATGCCACATTGAAATTGCCACACTAATGCATGTCATCAATTTTCACTATTGAGTATGTTCCACACTCTAAAACAAAAAATTAGTTCAACTATATGATTTTGTACTTTTTCATTCAGTGTTAGATATCTATTGTAGAAAACACTTCCTACTAAAATTTAGTTAGTTTTCACGATTCAAATCGAAGATCCCTTGTTTTTAATTTATCCATCCCAACAACTTCGATCTTGATATACTGATATGAATTAGACATTTTAAAGATAATTTTATTATTTAAACGATAATTGTGACATATGAAATTAAAGTACTTTAGTCCTCATCCTTTATTCAATCATAAAATTGTCATTATCGAGTTGTCATTTGTTAGAACATATTCTTATTCGTGTAATCTTTTTTTTTTTCTTTTGATTAATCGATGAAAATAAGCCTGTAAGGGTCGGAAACTAGCTAATCTGTCGTTTCAATTTTAGCGGATGTCCTCGAAGGGTTGGATTGGAAACAAACTTAGCTCTATACTTAAGCGGTGCGTTATGCGATTAGACTATAACTTTAATCCTCATTAATTGAGTGTATTTTCATTCAAATTAGTTTTTGTCACATAGTGATTTTCAATTATTAATATTCGTCGAAGTATCCTAATAATCAATAAATTCGTTTCTTAAGTGGAAAAAAAGTTAACTGATATTTTGGGGAATAAAGCAGGTCAACTATAGCTGGATGCAATTGAGGATATAGAGTATACGTCTGACCAATTTTATCAAATATTGCGATATTTAGATCAGTGTAGAAAATGATGGAAAAAAAGATAATAATAGTTGTCATATTAGTGATGATAATTCATCGTTTTCCCTTTAATTATTCCCCCATTATAATTTTATCCTCTTCAAAATTTAGCTTCTTATCAACCTTAATTTTGTTTATGTTCGTTAGGCATTAATTTGAACTTCTAGGGGAAACGATCGACTTGATCAAAGAACACTATAAAATAGTCTCATGGGATATTCCTACTTATTCAAGCTGGTGTACCAAAAAATAACACATGATATGTTTGATTAGTACATTTGCTTTGTTCAATTGAAAAATCCTAAGCTTAGTTAAGTAGTGAATAAAATTATAGAATAGTTGAATTACAAGCACCAAAGACATTTGAACCATCATCAATATCAACATAGCGGAGCCACTATTGTTCAAGATTAGTTGAAAAATTACATTTTATATATAATAAAAGATATCAGTATTAAAACTATACCATTTTTTGACAAAAAATTACAAGGTTGGAAATATGGGATTTTCGATCGAACATCCAAGCCAATTTTTGATGGACCTCCCTCGAAAATATCTATTAAATATTATGTGCTTATTTGATTTGATTAGTGAAAATTCTGACTCTGACTTTCGACATCAAATTAATGTAGCTTTCTTTTAATCATTCTTTAGCTTCTTATACGCACACATGTACCAACACTAAATTCTATATTCTCCCCACCATCCCCACACCTTCAAACCTTATAAATTGATGCATAAAAAACAAAACGCGTACACAAAGGACGTGGTCCTTAAAAACATCACTCTCTACCTTTTTTTCCTCTAAAAAATTCCCACTTAATCTTCCTATGTATATATATAACCTTTCTTCTCTTCTTCTTTTCTTCACATAATAAACTTCAGTAATTCTTTTTCCCTATGGAAACAACTAATAACCAGCTGAAATCCATGGAGAAAAATGATGACATGTTGTCAATAATTGAGGATGCTAAGAAGAAGAATAAGAAAGGTTCACCAAATTCTTCTTCTTCTTCACTAACAAGGAGTTGTCAAGCTGAGAAGTGCAGTGTTGATTTAAGTGATGCTAAGCAGTACCATAAGAGGCATAAAGTTTGTGAAAACCATGCTAAGTCTCAAGTAGTAGTCGTTGCCGGACTCCGGCAACGCTTCTGCCAACAATGCAGCCGGTTTGATCACTTGCTCTATCTTTTCTTTTCTAAACCATAATTTCATACTTCATTTGTTTTATTTTATATGATACTTCTTCGTTTGTTCTAGTCAGCATGACACCTTTAACAACATGTGATCATATGATAATATGTTGAAGACACGAGTTCCAAGGATACCTTTGATACATATATGTATCAAAAAATTATCAAGTAAAATTAAACGAAAGGACCATTTGATTTTTTTTGTTGCATATATAGATTACATTCGTCTGTAAAGTAGTTGGAAAGCTGGTAATTTGAATGTGACTATACAGTATAGTATTGTTTATTTTTGTTGGATATTAACCATATATAGTACTATGACTAAAAGAAATCATTATTGACTAATTTAGTTTAGTACCTTCTTCTAGGTATAATCTATGATGTCATTTTCTGTGTCAGCTCTATGATTTAATTGGATTATTAAAAATTGCATAGATTGACTTCATAATTTTAAGGGGTTGACTGGCTCATTAATTTAGTAGTATCATATATTAGATGATCTTATTGTTGTTAAAAAAGTGGTTGAGGTAGATGCTAAAAATAGTATGGAAATATAAAGCTTCTTTTTAAAGTGGGTACAAACTAGAAAAAAGCAACTTATATCTCCCAAGTTCAGAACATATATTAATTCATACACTTCTTCTTTTTAATTTTACTATTTGTCCTATGTGTTTATTATTTCAATTAATTTAAATTCGTGTCGGCATATTTGTATAATTCGGATTCTTCGATGTTTTACCTTTGCCTTTTATCTTTTGTCGTGCTTGTGTATTGTTCCTCTTTTTACTTTTGTTATTCCTCACCTTTTCGTTTCTCCGCATGCATCTATAGGAAATGACCTTTCAAAATTTGTTAGTAACTGATTTAAATCAAGAATACTTATAAATACCATAACTTATTAAAATATTATGAAAAATTATGATCTCGTCTTAACTACTGTTATTAGCTTTTGAATGAAAAGAGGTTATGTACACACATATGACGCATATTTCATTCTTCTTTATTTTAGATAACAAATGAAACATATATATTCCCACTTATCATGAGACTTGTTTTAATTTATTTATCTGATTTTGACTTGATATTAAATTTAATAAAATAAAAGAATTTTTTAAAACTTATGGTCTTGAATTAAAATATGTAAGTCTTCTTTATTTTCTTAAAGTCTTCTTTATTTTCTTAAATTTTGTGTCAAGTCAAAGTAAGTCATTCTTTTTTAAATAGAGGACGAAATATCTTTTAATCATTTTAAACATGATACCTGGAAAATTTGGTTGACAAAAACTTGGTCAAACATTCTAGAGTGTCTTCATATAAACTTGGATAGCCAATATCTTGTTTTTGGTTTCTTCTGATGTACTATTAGGAAGACAGTTTACTTAATTAATGAATATCGTTTAATTTGGCTAACGTTCCTAATTTTTATTTCATTTATTAAATTAATTTATCATGTTATAATTGCTGTAAAAATTATTCAGATCTGAGCATCTACAGAAATTTTCGTACTATCAACTTACCTAGAAGATATTACTTACATTAGCTGTGCATAATAAGTGAAACTAGTTAACTGTAATTAAAGAAAGTAATATATATATGCTATACCAGGTTAAATTATAGCAGTATATATAGTTAGTGTGATATCACAAGGTTCAAATTATTTTTCACGTATATATAATAGATATTGAATCCCTTGACTTCTTCATATGTTTACTTCTTCTTATATTGAACCCTCTTAGTGAATATCCTATTTCTGCTACTACTTGATCTTGATCGTACTAAAAGTCAATACGTAGCACTAGGGCTGGCACAAGGCTGAGGGGTCCATTCGAACATCCTTTAATTTGATGGAAAATTACAATTATCTTTTATGTATATGTAGTAGAGGTTAACGCACTCCGCTACTGTGTAATACTAGCTAGTTATTTCTGAATTGTTATATGATAATTAAAATGCTACTTTTGGTTTATTAATTAAACGAATACGCAGTTTTCATGAGCTGACGGAATTTGATGAATCAAAAAGGAGTTGTCGAAGGCGTTTGGCTGGACACAACGAAAGGCGACGAAAGAGTATATCATCATCATCATCATCTGCAGATCAATCTCACAATAATAATAATAATAATAATAATAATAATACAGCAGAAGGTTCAAACAGAAAAGGGACAGTGACAATGTGTGGTCAAGTTGATGAAAGAGGAAGAATTCACATATCTATCCAAGATAATAATAATAATAATTCCACTTACAAAAACTTCCACCGTTGAAAATATATAATAATGCATAAATTACTATATATAGTAATTGCTCTCTCTCTTCTGTCATAATTCTGTTTCTAAAATAATCATCATCAGTCACATATCACCACTACGTACGTGACTTAATTAATTTATAGTAGTTCGCAGAACCTATAGTAGGACAGAGGACTTATCACGATCGTCATATATACTCCTCTGTGAAGTTATATGTATAGAGAGAGAAGTGGGGAATGATGAGCTAAGGACTTTAATTTTATTATTGGTGTTGTGTCTCTAGATTTATTGTAAGAAGTTGAAGGAAAGGTTTGATTATGACTCATGCATGATGATCATGAGCTAGCTCCTAATTGTTAAGTTTTAATCAGTTGTAAGTTTTGTGGGAATAATAATATAATGCCCATTGTCTTTTTTTAATCACTTAATTATATAACTATAATATGGACTATTGGTTCCTAACAATTAGCTATCGATATGCTCCAAATGGTTACACTAGTGCTTCCCATTTACTTTTGAGAAGAGTTTGATAGTTTTATGGTTCGGAATCAATATTATCACAAAAGGGAGATAAAATATGAAGTATGAGCAATTAACAACAAAACAACAACATACCTAATGTAATCCTGACTACTAGTGGGTCTAGCGAGGATAGTGCGTACACATTAAAACCAAGCCATCTCAACCACTTGGACCATCAGCTTAATTGGTACTTATCAGTAAACACACAAGATTTTGTAAATTAAGATCTCTCTCATTCAAATACCAAGATCAGCTTTTCGTTAATCAGATGGCAGCAGTAATACATCTTATATAGGAACACTAGTTCCATGAGAAACATGATATACTTAGGTATTCTACACACATACAAATACACTTATAATAGATATCCTTTACAGCTAGCTGATCTTTGGAAGAGATGAATTGTACAAGTAGGTCCTTCCTTGTCACTTTGTCCCTTACAAAATGGAAATCGATTTCCACATGTTTGGTACGAGCATGAACATAGGATTAACAGATAAGTATGCAGCGCCAACGTTGTCGCACCATAAAATATGAGCTTTAGGTAGAGAAACTCCAAGTTTGAATAAGAGTGATTGAATCCAAGTTAGCTCAGCAGTGGCATCAGCTAAAGCTTTATATTCTGATTCAGTTGAAGACCTAGCATTCAACCTGCTTCTTTGATGACCAAGACACTAAAGCAGATTCCATGAAGATAGCATAACCACCGGTTGATTTTTGATCATCCAATGAGCTAACCCAATCAGCATCCGTAAAGGCTTGAAGAAACTGAGTGTCGGACTTGGGAATGAAGAGACACATATCCTTAATATGCTGCAAGTATTGTAATATCTTTTTGACAGCAACCCATTGATTTATGGAAGTATTATGCATATATTGACACACTTTGTTCACCACAAAGGAGAGATCTGGGAGAGTAAGAGTGAGGTACTGAAGTGCTCCCACAATCTGGCAGTTTAGAGATGGATCATGAAAAGGAGGACTATCATTTTTGTGAAGTTGCATAGAGGTAGACATGGGTGTCACCGTTGGCTTACATTGCTGCATTTTGGCACGTTCCAATAAGCTAGAAATATAGTGATTCTGGGACAATGAGAGTCCAGCCTTCGTACGTGAAACTTGGATCCCAAGGAAAAGACTCAAGGGACCAAGATCTCTAATAGCGAAGGCAGAACCTAATCGAAGAATAATTGTCTCCAAGAATGTAGAATCACTCCTACTAAATGTAATATCATCTACATACACTAGCATGTAAGCCTTGATGCTATTTGAATTATAGACAAAAATAGAGGCATCAGACTTTGAGATAGAGAAACCGACGTCCACCAGAAAGCTTAAAAGCTTCAAATACCATGTACGAGGGGCTTGTTTGAGTCCATATAAATACTTGTGAAACCTGCAAACATGATCAGGGAGATGAGGGTAAATAAACCTAGGAGGTTGAGCCATATATACCTCTTTGTGAAGGTCGCCATGAAGAAAAGCATTCTGAACGTCAAGTTGGTGCAAAGGCCAGTTATGAGACAATGGTTAGGATAACTCGGATTGTGGTGGGTTTGACTACTGGACTAAACGTCTCAAAGAAGTCGTGCCTTTCTTGTTGATGAAATCCTTTTGCCACTAATCTGGCCTTATATCGTTCAATAATATTGGTGGAATTTTTCTAGATTCGAAAAACCCATTTGCACCCCCAAAACATTCATCGAGGGGTTGCGAGGAACAAGAGACCATGTTTTTTTATGCAAGAGAGCAGTCATATCACAAGCCATGGCATCACAAAATTGGAGTTAACACACAAAATTGGAGTTAATGCACGAAAAACGATGAAAGATCCCATGCTTATTTAAAACTGGAGTTAACGCACGAAATTCGCCACCACCATCCGTTTCAATAGCCTTTATGGTGGTATTAAATTGATTTTTAACAAGTGCCTTAAATTTAAGAAAATTAGGTGAAACATCTGGTTTCTTAAATAATGAAAAATCCCAAACAAAGTTACTATAATCGTCCACAAAAACAAGAAAGTAACGGTGAACTTCTGAAGAAAGAAAGGGAGATGGTCCCCAAACATCCGCATACAATAATTGAAAAAATGAGGAACTTTTATTGCCTCTAATTGAAAGAGTTAATTTGTGCGACTTGCCAAGTTGGCAAGCACTACAAGTATTATTTAACTTAGAGCTAGAAAGCGGTAAAGCATGTTGATGTAGAACTTGATGAAGGGCTCGTTTGTGTGGATGACCCAAGCAAATATGCCAACGATTTTGAGAAGCCTTGACTGAAAGATATGCAGAGGGACAAAATGCAGAGGAGAGCTTGAGTGATAGAGTGTAGAGACCATCTTTACTCAGACCGGAAAGGAGAACCCTTTTGGTAGCTTGATCCTTAACAAGAAAATGAGTAGGGTGAAATTCAAAGAAGACTTTATTATCATAAGAAAAATGCTGGACAGAAAGTAATGGCTTAGAAATGGATGGAACATGAAGAACATTAGTAAGATAGAAAGATTTATTTGGTGACCAAAATAAAGAATTATCAGTGTTGTGGATAGGTAAATCAGTACCATTTCCAATCTGTAATTGATCTGCCCCTTTGTATGGTTCTACTTGATGAATGTCGGAGAGATCTGGTGTAACATGGTGTGTTGCTCCGTTGCCGGAACCAAGATTGAGTCAATAGAATGAGTGCCTGATGAGAGAGATACACAGAAGGATTGATCGTGTGACTGTAATGCTGAAAGCATTTATCGGCTAAGTAGTTGTTTCCATTGCATATTTGACAGCGAGGTTTGTTATCAAAATAATTCTGCAAGGATTGCCCATTCGAAGTATTTCGAGAGGATGAGAAACGACCACTTCTTCCTCTAGAGTTTCTTCCACGACCACGAGAATTAGAGATATTATTATGAGAACAATCAATGGCGTTGGATCGTTGAGTGAAGTGAGTAGCGGGTTGATCAGTGTGTGCAAGGGTGATATAGCGAGGGAAGATAAGGTGTGTCTATGTATGAACTCATGATTTAATAGCAAACTATGAAGTTCAGAAAATGTCATGGGTTCAGGCCTTGCCAAAAGAGTGGTGACAAGATCCTTAAAGTCAGAGCGAAGATCCTTAAAAATATAGATATTAAGATCTGCTAGGGAGAGAAGTCTACCGCCAACGACTAACTCATCCGAAATAAGTTTAGCCTTTTTGAAGGTATTGGGTGAATGGAAGATCATCTTGCTTGAGGTTTTGAAGGGACATATGAATATTGAGAATCCGAGTATTGGAGAGGGAAGAAAGGCCTTTTCTAGAGCATCCCACACTTGTTTGGAGGTAATGAAATCAATAACAATTGGTAAGGTCTCTTCAGAAAAACATGATACAAGTAAACTCAATATGAGTTGATCCTGTTGTATCCATTGGGCATGACGGGAGTCAATTTCTGGGGTAGATTGTCCTTCTACAATAATATGGGATGGCGGACACGGAAAAGAACCATCAATATATCCCAATAAGTTTTGACCACAGAGAAAAGGTAACAATTGAGTTTTTCAAAATAAATAATTGGTAGAAGTTAATTTGATGGAAATAAAGTGGTGAGCATGGCTAAGAGGGGGGGGGGGGGGGGAGTAGAGGGAGAGAAAACGTTGACAGAAGAAGCAGCAGTGGTAGAAGAAAAAGCGGTCATGAGGGCTTCTGATACCATATCAGTAAACACACAAGATTTTGTAAATTAAGATATCTCTCGCACTACAACATAATGCATATGTAGCTACAAAATATGTCGTAGCTAAATATCAAAAGTTCCATGGCTAAAAACTTTAACTACAATTTTTTTCCCGTAGCATTCGTAGCAAGAAGCGACGTAACTAAAAGTTAGCTACAGATTTTACATGGTCTGTGGCTAAGGACAAATACTTATACCTATAAAAAATATTGTATTGTAGCTGTAATGGTAAAAAAAAACTTTGCCACGAAATATGTACTTATAGCAAATAATTTTATTCTTTTGCCACGAGAAATAAAATGTGTAGCAACTTTAATATTATAGCATGATGTGTTCTATTGTGGCAAAATATTTCATTTGTTTACTATGAAAATTTAAAATTTGTGGCTATTTTACATTTTAGTCTTGTGATAAGTATACTTATATTTAGCTACGAGCTAGAAAATCTATAGCTATAAAATAAAGTATTTGCCACAAATATTTTTGTACATGGCTAAAATTTATTTGTTTTGCCACGAAAACGTAAATTGTAGCTGCTTTTAAAATATTCTATAAAAAGAGAAAATATGCAACCTTATTTATTACAATTATATATACGTTTAGTCACAACTATAATAATTCATTACTACAAATTAAAAAATATTGTCATAAATCTTATTAATAACAAGAATTTTTATAATGTATCTGAAATAAAAATAAATTCAACAATTTCATTACTACAAATTAAAGAATTAGTACAAGTTTTTCAATAAGAAAAGTTACGTAATGTACCTACAAATTTATTTTGGGGATTCCAAAATAATTTTCAAATTACATATAATTGTGTTTTATAATTTTGAGAATCGGGACAATATAGAATTATTTGAGACACCATCTTGTTTGAGTCCAAAGATGCATAGTCTTCTCTTGTCTCTCCTTTTCTGGTCTTCAACTATACCTCAACTTGATCAACATCTGTCCTAATTTGTCATTTCATGCTCTTATTCTATTAATATACCTATCAATAATGCTAAAGTATTTTAGTATCATGAAAATCAAGACAAACTAGTTATATATGCAAGTGTGTGTATATATAAAATTTAAAACAGAAAAAGTATGTCTTAAGTGATTTTTTTTACTGCTAAAATTTTAATAAATAAATAAAATAATACAAAGCAATCAAAGAAGTAAACAAATCTGTAGACTATTTTTAACTTCATATAAGAACTGTAGATATGAATTTCAAATTTCAAATTTTAATACAACAACAAAAACATAATCAATGTAATTTTACAAGTGAAGATCTCAAATCTCAATATCAATTTTAAAATACACGAAAACATATTGTTATCTTTCTAATAACAAAAATATACATAATCCAACGCAATACTCATATTGTAATACTTATTCCATCCATTTATGAATTACATATTGTAAAACCTACAAAAAAAAATTGTTAATTAACAATATATCATAAAATTTACAAAATCAAATCAAAAATTAACAAAAAAAAAAAGTGGTTGGGGAGGGGGAAGGAAGGGGGTGGGGGGGAGGGGGCACGGGGTGAAGGGGAAGAAGGAAAAGAGGGCGGATGTTTGTGAAGTGGTAAGGGATATTAGATTATTTAATTAGGTTTAAAAAATTTGGGGGGAAATTTGATCCTTTATTTTTCATTTTTTTTTTGGTTGGGGGTGGGGTGGGGGGTGGGGGGGGGTTGGAAGGTTGACATTTTTAGGTGGCTGCCTTTTATATCCTTAAGCTAATAGTACTAAGTAACATACTACAATGTGTATATTTTTGTTCCTTTTTATCAAATGTTATATGAATCTATTGAATATAATAAAGAAAATTATATATTAAAAATAATAATAAATATATACTTTATTTTAAGTTAATGGAGAATGTTAATTATTTATATAAAAAAGTATTATTCTTTTTCAAGTTTTTTTATTATAACATTGTTAGTTTTGTTATCTACTCTTTTATTTTAATATATTCTTAACTTTATAGTTTTGTAGTTAAATATATGATTATTTTATATTACAATTTTTTAGTTTGAATTCAAGTACAAAAATTATATGAATTCAAAATATTTCTTTATACCTTTGAATTAGGAGTAACGTATGTGCATATTCTACTCTTCTCAAACTTCACTTTGTGACTACATTAGGTATGTTGTTGTTGTTATTTTGTATGAATTAAAATGTCACGTCTAAAATAAAATTTAAAAATGAAATAAAATTGTTAATATCAAAAATATATCTGCTACATTTATATAGCAAAATGGAGAAGCAATTTTTTTTTATATAATGACGAATATCAATTTTCATAACATTCAAGTCAGAAAATTATTTTAAGATGAAAATTTTAAAAAGAAAATGTCAATTTGATTTCTTTCTTATGGTAACAACATGAACTAAAAGTCATAGTAAAGTACTCTATTATGATGGAATCATTTATTTCAATTTAAATTTAAACAAGAATATGAATTTTAAATTACTATTTTTAGTTTGAATTGAAAAGATACAATTATATGAATTTTCAGAATGAAAAGTATGAATTAAAATGTCAAGTTTAAAAGAGAAAAAATAAAAATAAATAAAAATTGTTAATATTAAAAAATCTATCTAATCCATCTATATATAATAGGAGAAGAAAAATAATATTGTGATGGCAAGTGTAATCATCAAAAAATTAGAAGTTTAAAAATCATTTTACGATAGATTTTTTTTTTTTTAAATTCAATTCACTTTATTTTTATATCAACAACTTGAATTCAAATTTAAATTAAAGTGTTTCACTATATGAAACCGTGGTTCCACAACATTCAAATTATCTCAATAAGAGATGAATTTTGAGATGTAGTATTTTGGTTTGAATTCAAAATACAAAAATTATATGAATTATATGAATCGAAAAGTTATGTTTTGGATAGAATATTTAATAATGAAATAAAATTGTGAATATGAGAAAATTTAAGAAAAGAACTAAAATGTAATAGCTCTTTATTTATAGATGTGTGTGAATTAATTATATTGACAAACAATTAACTAATCCGTTTGTATTCTAGACTAGCTGATATTGCATATTTCATCAAATATGACATGATCTAGTAAAAATTAAAATAATAGATAAAAAACTCATTTATATATTATGTATGATAAAATTACAAATAGGGAGAGTGAGAGGTAAATAATGTAAAAATATCATAATGCGGATTAATTTTTTAAAAAATAAACAAAGTAAATAAGTATAAATTTAATATATTCAGAAGAGTCATGTATAACAGTTACATTTATTATGGCTCTTTCGTAATGTTGTGCATCACGTGGAGGGGCTGAACCAGGGCCTCCAAAACTTCGGGCAAAACATATGACTTACAACCCCCATGAGGCTATCCAATCAAGCCCACGTTGCTCCCTTGTCCCAGGAGTTGCTGAATGCAGAAATGACCCTCACAGGTCAATCTTCCATTTCTCCCGACCAAAATTCCACTAATACTGGAGAGGGGCCCTCCTTTTGTGTTAGTACCTGGGGCCTTCCCAAATTAGGAGGAACTTCTTCAGAACCCTCAACTCCTGTCGACACCAGCTACCCCCAGGAGGTAAGAGAAAAGAAGCTAACACTAGAGGCCTTAAGGGAGAACAGTCTAGAAATGAAGAGCATCTTGGCATCTCTGAGAGCCCCAAGAATAGAGGTAGAAACTCTAGGAAATCCAGTTCACCTCACCTTCGATGATTTCATAAGAGAAATGACAATAATTCTTATACCACAAGACCTAAGAACCCTCGACCTGGAAGTTGTTCCTCTATCCCCATGACTGGGAACTTCTACAAGACAAAGATGTCCCTTCTATCAAGAAAGAGAAAATTTCCAGCGGAGGGAAATCTAGTCCAGGAAAAGGAAAAGAAGATCATGCAAGAGACCCCAACCCCCAACCATTCATAATGAATTGCATAATATGGAACACTAGGGGAGATAACAGTGTAGACTCTAAAGGCACTGCAAAGCTATGGTAGATCTCCATAAACCTCTCATCCTAGCTCTCCTGGAAATCCGTATGGGTGACTATAATCATCTTGCTGACATACTTAGGTTTGCTAAGAAAATCCAGTACCCGAAAGTTAGACACTCTGGTGGCATAGCCATCATGTGGAATAATGCCAACATCACCATCAATGATATCAATATCTCTTCTCAGGATATCTATGTTACTTTTCAGGTTAGCCACCCCCTTCTTCTTGGTTTTTAGTGCAATCTATACTAGCAACTCTCCTTTGGGAACAACTGATGACCTTTGCTGATTTCATAAGGGACTCTCCCAATAATGCTTGGCTGGTGGGGGGGAATTTAATGAAATTCTTAAATCCTCAGAGAAATTTAGGGGAACTGCATCAACCATAATAGAGCTAGTCTTTTCTGGGATTGCATAAACCATAGCGGCCTTATAGACCTGGGTTTTAAAGGCAACAAATTCACCTAGTCTAACAAAAGATTCAGGAACAGGGGTTCCCTTATCATGGAAAGTCTAGATAGGTGCTTAGCTAATGAATCCTGGATAAATCTCTTCCCTGGGGCCTCTGTAACTCACTTTCAAAGAACCTATTATGACCATTCCCCCATGCTGGTCACTATCTCTAAATACCATATGATTTCCTTTAAACCTTCTAGAATGGAAACCATCTAGTGTTCCCATCCTACTTTCCCTAACATGGTCAAAAGCTGTTTTCAGGGAAACTCTGACCTCACTCAAGCCATTGCCAACTTTCATCCTATCATCACCTCTTAGAATAGAGAGATCTTTTGAAATCTCTTCCATAAAAAGGGGAAAATCCTTGCAAGGCTTGAAGGCATCCAAAGGTCTGAGGATTATCCTTATAGCTCCTTCTTGCACAACCTTGAATTATAACTCACAAAGGAGTATAGTGATATTCTTAGACAAGAATAGGAATTCTGGAAACTCAAGTCTAGAATAAACTGGCTCACTGATGAAGATCAGAATACTAACTTTTTCCACACCTCTACAATTAATAGGAGAAGAAACAATAGGATTAATTCCATTAAGGATGACTTTGGCAACTGGCATTACACTCATGAGGACATTTCTACCACCATCCTCAATTTCTATCACCACTTTTTCTCTTCTGATCAATCCTACTCTACCTTCAGTTTTCAAAAGAACCCCTCCTCTAGGGGATTCTTAAGTCCAGATGTACACTCTACCTTAGAAGCCATCCCCGGCCAGGAGGTGATCAAAAGGGTTGTTTTCTCCTTTCAGCTTAATAAGGCTCCTGGCCTAGATGACATTCACTTTCTTTTCTACTAGAAGTATTGGAGAATTTTATAGCCCTCCAGAGTTCAATTCTACAAAAACTTTCATATCCTGTACTATGAATGGGAAGGTTAACTCAACCTACCTCTGTCTAATCCCTAAATGCAAAAATGCTACTAACCTCAGAAACTTTAGACCCATTGGCTTTTGCAATACCCAGTACAAAATCATTACCAAGATTATTGCCAACAAAATAAAGCTATACTTAGGGGACCTCATTAGCAATTCCCAAGCTAGATTTCTCTTCAATAGAAGGGCTTCTGATAATGCTATAATTGTTCAGGATTACATAGATACACTTTGTTGTAGTGCTCATTCAAATACCAATATCAACTTTTCGTTAATCAGATGACAACAGTAATACATCTTATATAGGAACACTAGTTCCATGAGAAACATGATACACTTAGGTATTCTACACACATACAAATACACTTATAATAAATATCCTTTAGAGTTGTATCGTTATCCAACTTCATCAGATAAGGATATCTCTGTTGAAAGTGGAAAA
This sequence comes from Capsicum baccatum var. pendulum, assembly GCA_030864225.1. Lineage (NCBI taxonomy): Eukaryota > Viridiplantae > Streptophyta > Magnoliopsida > Solanales > Solanaceae > Capsicum > Capsicum baccatum. The sequence goes on from CM061556.1 coordinate 247,605,735, forward strand.
TATCCCACATCGGATGTGAATGAAAATGAGGGTTCCTTCTTCCCTATAAAAGAAACCCAAATGTTTTAGTTTTAAACACACCTCTCACAATTGTCTTCTTATCTTCTTAAGGCATTTTGAGTATTCTCTCTTTTGTAATATTTCACTTGTATCTTTGGAGTGGAATAAAATTTGGTCAGTTGTGTCTGAGGACGTAGGTAAAACATTTTTACCGAACCTCGTAAATTTAGTGTTCTTTTTATTTTTCCTCTTTTACTATTTTAGCGGCTTTTATTTTGGGTAGTAGTTGTGCAATAATCTCACTCTACCCGGTTTACTTCCGCAATAATTGGTATCAAAGCCTGGATTTTGTCTGAGTATGCTCTGTGGTTGTAGCATAGCCTGATCTTTCACATCAGAAAGGATATTTTCTTGGGTCTGTCTTGTCAAGATTTTTTGTTAGTATGCTCTGTGGTTGCGGCGTAGTCTGATCTTCCACACCACACTCTTACTTTCTTGTTGAAGATTGTAATACTTCTTGAGTGTATTTTGATCATAATCTTGACCCACAAACCTTTCTCTTATTCTCCTTTACATGTCATGCCAACTTGTAACAAAGTCTCTATTCACCAAATCATCTCTTTCAATTTTCTCCAACCATGTAGAAGTAAAACCCTCAAGGTGACTTATAGCATAATTCACCTTTTTAACATCACTCACATTGTTGAGATTATATTGCCTTTCAAGTTTCACAATCCAATCAAGATATTCATTCGGGTCACTACTTCCTTTGAAGAATGGAAGAGTAACCTTGATGTTGTTGAATCCTCGATCTTCATCATCATTTCTTCTATTATATTCTCTACCATCAATCGGATACCACCCTTCATTTCCCTCTCTTTTTCCTCTCCCACCTAACCTCTCTTGTTGAACTTGATCATAGGCTCCATAATCATAATTATCTCCATCAAAAGAATCATGGTCTTCAAGGTTATGTTGGGCTCTCACTTGAGTTCTATTGACTTGTGGTGGAAGATTTATTTGTTGATTCCCCCCGTTTGGAAGTGTTGCTTGATTGCAAAATTTTGGTAAAGTAGCATTAGGAGAGAGAGTATCTTGCTCTACCATGTGAGATGGAGTTGTATCAAGAGGAGTCTTGCTTGATCCCTCATCATGTTGACCAATGGGTTTGAAAACCTCAAGTGGTTTCTTTGCCATTTCTCGACTTCTAACCCTTCTATCCACATCTTCCAATTTTTCCTTCATTTCTTCCAATAGCTTTTGAAGAAAATTTTCCATTTTGCTAGAGGATTCTCCCTCAAATTGAGTTATTGTACCTACAAAATAAATAAAAGTTAGTAGAAAGAGTTCCTCACCACTCACTTACATCATGTTTCCCTCTTTTTGTCACTCACACTCGTGTATCACTCTAAGGTCAAAGACTTTTAAGCCCACTCTCAAATGAACTCACCTCACTCTTGCTTGTTACCACTCTTGAATAACCCAAGGTTGAGAGTCAACACTATCAAATAATTCACAAGTAGTACTAATTCTTCGGGATAGAGTGGAGTTTATGTAATCAAGAACGAACAATTAAAACTAACGGACAAGGAAACAAATAAGCATACAATGAAATGAAAGAAAAAAAAAGCACAAAAAAAATTGACACGAATAAATTAAACGGACACAAACTAGTTTAACATTAAGTATGGATTAATACTCAAAGCAAACTAGCTAGAATTAACAAGAAAAGAAGAGACAAGTTTGAAAAATTTGAACTATTTTGTAATTCTCAAATTCATCCTCTTCAATAACCAAGCAAATGAGCTCAAATTTGAGATATAACTTCCCCACAACTTTACCAACAATTTCTTCAACCAAACAACAAATCAACAAAACCCATTTTCAAGTTTCTTCTTCAACATGACTTTCAATTTTTTTTGGTCATATATTTTTATAATGTTTTTTAACTAGGAATAATATCAAACAACATTCAATCAAATTTGGTTCTTTTTTTTGAATTTTTTTTTAATATCAAAACCCCAAGACTTAGGAATCTAATCCAAGCTTTGATACCAATTTGATGTGAAACAAGATAATAGAAGCAAGATAGGAATTTAAGATACAAAATAAATAAAGATAGACACAATTAGATTCAAACAATCAAAAGATGTAATGGTGAAACTAACCAAAACACCCCTTAATTGAGAAATAAAAGCACCTAATCTATTAGAATCCCTAAGAAAGTAGTATCCTAACTTGCAAATCCTAGGACAATTGTTGAAAATCAACAAAGGGTTTCAAGCTCTCAAAGGAGGCACAATTCTTCAATATCCAAAAAATAGTGGCTCAACCCTAATAACTACCTATTTATACTAAGGGTTAAAAGAAGTAAGGAAAGACCAAATTGCCCTTCATTTAAATTACAAGCTAATTTAAATGGTAGACATACTTAGGATATTAAATATCTTCAAGTCATCCATATTGGAGCCTTCCAAAGATTCCATCTTCATACATAAAGCTTGATATTCTTGAAGGTCCTTAGCTTGAATTCTTGTGAAGGGCCTTCTCGAAGTAGCGTCACTTTGATGTACATCACTTCTCCAGCAAAGTACGGTTCATGCGTTCTGCCACTCCATTTTGTTATGGTGTATGTCTGACAGTGAAGTGTATGATGATGCCATTATCTTCACAGACCTTGTTGAAAAGACCATTCTTGTATTCACCTCCATTATCTATGCGAAGACTCTTGATCTGTCGTCCTGTTTGATTTTCTATCATCGTCTTTCATTTGACAAAAATTCCCAACACTTCATCTTTTCTTTTCATGGTATACACCCATACTCTTCGAGAAAAATCATCAACAAAGGTTACAAAATAGTGTTTCCTACCTAATGAAGGTGTTTTGGAAGCACCCCAAACAATCAAAATGTACATAATCCAAAATGCCTTCAGTATTATGGATAGTTGTACCAAATTTAACCCTTGTTTGCTTTCCCTTCATACAATGTTCACAAAATTCCAAGTTTCCAGATTTAATGCCTTTTAACAATCCTTGATCTGATAGAATTTTCAAGGATTTGCCTCCAACATGTGCCAAGCGCATATGCCATAGCCTGGTTGCTTCTGCCTCTTTGTCAACACTGGATGCTATTGTTATTGTCCCAATAATTGTACTGCCATGATAATGGTACAAATTATTGTTCTTCCAAATAGCCTCCATTACCATAAGTGCACCAGAGTATATCTTCATCAATCCATTTTCTGTAACAATTTTGAGCCCTTTTGAATCAAGGGTTCCCACAGAAATAAGATTCTTCTTCAAATCCGGTACATATCGAACATCTGTTAGTGTTCCGATCACCCCATCATGGTTCCTCAAACGTATTGAACCAATGCCATATGTGGTAAGAGGACTGTTGTCTGCCATGTGGATAACTCCAAATTCTCTTTCTTCAAGATCAATGAACCAGTCCCAATTGGGACACATATGATGGCTACAAGCCGAGTCCATCAGCCATACATCTGATGGTTTTGATGAGCCTACCGTAACCAATGAGAAATCTGAGTCATCATAATCAGCTACATTTGAATCCATTACAGTCTTCCCTTTGTTAGGTTTGGCCTTATTCTTCAATTTTGGATAGTCCTTCTTCCAATGCCCTTTTTCTCGACAAAAGGCACATTCATCTTTGCTAGGTCTGGACTTTGACTTAGATCTTTCCTTCTTTGTTCTTATTTGATCTTGAGAACGGCCTCTCATTACTTGTGCTTCTCCTTCTTCGCTCTTCTGTTTCTCTTTCTTTCTTTGTTCATAGCTGTTCTAACTTTGACAAAGGCAAATCGAAGGAGGACTACAAGGATGGAGGTAACAAATCTAAACTTGAAACCCCATATAAAATAAAGTGTTTTAAATGTCAAGGATATGGTTATAAAGCAAATGAGTGTCCTAATAGAAGAACTGTCATTGCATTGAATGATGGTGGTTATCAAACCGAAGATGAATCTAAAGATGGCCACATGGAGGATGATAATAGTGATGAGTTTATGGGAGAAGGTGATGGAGAAGAAATTAATGATTATGGAAAACTTATTCTTGTTGTGAGGAGAAGTATGAGTGCTCTAGCAAGGGAAGATCTTGATCAAAGAGAGAACTTGTTTCATAATTGGTGTAGCGTGCAAGAGCAATTATGTTTCTTTATCATTGATAGTGAAAGTTGTGTCAATGTTGCTAGTGTCTCTATGGTAGAACAATTGAAACTTCCAACAAGAAGGCATCCAACACCTTATAGATTGCAATGGCTCAATGAATGTGGTGAACTCAAGGTGACCAAGAGAGTGTTGACAAAATTAAAGATTGGAAGTTATCATGATGAAGTTCTTTGTAATGTTGTACCGATGCAAGCTTGTCATTTATTGTTGGGAAGGTCATGGGAATATAATGTGGGGGCTAAACATGATGGAAGATCAAATAAATATGCATTGTTTAAGAATGGTAAAAAGCACATTCTTAACTTACTTTCTCCTTTTCAAGTAAGTGAGGAATATAGAAAAATGGGTAAGTTGAAACAAAAACTTGAGAGAGAAAAGAAAGAAAGGAGTAAGGGAGTGAAAAATGATAAATCAAGAGAGGAAAAAGGAGAGGTTGAGAGCTCAAGTGAGAATGAGTTATCACAAAAAAAAAGAGGTGAGCAAGAAAAATAAAAAAAAATCAAAAAAGAGAGAAAATGTGCATGCTTTTGCAAAATCAAGAGAGCATGAAAGAGCTAAACATTGAGGATGCTACTAAAGTCATATTTATTAAACCTAAAGGTTATTCTTTGCTTTCTAACAATGAACTAACCTCTTTATCTTTGCCAAGTGATGTTTCTTCTTTGTTGCAAGATTATAAAGATCTATTTTTGGAAGAAATACCAAGTGGGTTGCCTCCTCTGAGAGGAATAGAGCATGAAATTGACTTTTTACTGGATTCTCAAATACCCAATAAAGCGGCTTATAGGAGCAATCCTCAAGAAACCAAAGAATTGCAAAGACAAGTGAAAAAACTTGTGAATAAAGGTTTGGTGAGAGAAAGTGTAAGTCCATGTGCGGTGCCCGTAATTCTAGTTCTTAAGAAGGATGGGACATGGAGAATGTGTGTAGATTGTCGTGCCATTAATAAAATTATGGTAAAATATCGACATCCCATCCCTAGACTTGATGATATGTTAGATGAATTGTGTGGTTCTACTTTATTCTCTAAAATTGATTTGCGAAGCAGATACCATCAAATTCGAATGAAATCCAGAGATGAATGGAAAACTGCTTTCAAAACCAAGTTTGGATTATATGAGTGGATGGTGGTGCCTTTTGGGCTAACCAATGCACCAAGCACTTTTATGCAATTAATGAACCATGTGCTTAATTCATTTGTTAATAATTTTTTTGTGGTTTATTTTGATGATATTTTGGTTTATAGCAAGTGTTTGGATGATCATGTGCAACATTTGAGAATGATATTTGATGTGTTGAGAAAATAAAAGTTGTATGCCAATTTTAAAAAGTGTTCTTTTTGTGTTGACCGTGTTGTTTTTCTTGGCTTTGTTGTAAGTTCAAGAGGATTTGAGGTGGATGATGAAAAGGTAGAGGCTATTAGAAGTTGGCCAACTCCTACGTCCATTAGTGATGTTAGAAGCTTCCATGGGTTGGCAAGTATCTATAGGAGATTTGTGAAGGTTTTTAGTTATTTAGCCGCTCCTCTAACCGAGGTCATTAAGAAGGATAAGCCTTTCATTTGGGGTAGAAAACAAGAGGAAGCCTTTAGAATCTTGAAAGAGAAACTTAGTTCCACTCCATTACTTCAACTTCCCAACTTTGAGAAGATGTTTGATATTAAGTATGATGCTAGTAGAGTAGGCATTGGTGCGGTCTTGATGCAAGAAGGAAAACCCATAGCTTACTTTAGTGAGAAATTAAGAGGAGCTCCATTGCAATATTCTACCTATGATAAGGAACTCTATGCCTTAGTGAGAGCTTTAGCAAATTGGCAACATTATTTGTGGCATAAAGAGTTTGTGATTAGAACCGATCATGAGGCTTTGAAGCATATTAGGGTCCAAAATAAGCTTAATAAGAGGCATGCCAAGTGGACAGAGTTCATTGAGTCTTTTCCATACGTGATTAATTATAAGCAAGGTAAAGAGAATATTGTGGCGGATGCTTTATCTAGAAGATATGCATTGATGAATACCTTGACGTCTAGGTTGATGGGTTTTGAGAGTTTGAAGGAGTTATTTTCTAACGATGATGATTTTGGAAAAGTATTTGGAGAGTGTCAAGTGAGCTTAAATAGGTGTGTGCAAGTTGTTAAGGAGGGAAATAAAGTTAGAACTCCTAGATTTGAATTGAAGGAGGGCTACTTGTTTAGAAATGGAAAACTTTGTGTGCCTATGTATTCATAGAGAGAGTTGTTAGTGAAAGAGGCACAAAATGGAGGTTTGATGGGTCATTTTGGAGTGTCAAAAACCTTAGCTATTCTTAGTGAACATTTCTTTTGGCCCTAAATGATAAGAAACGTGGAAATAATTTGTGCTAGGTGTTTGGATTGTAAGCAAGCTAAATCTTGTACCCAACCCCATGGCTTGTATACCCCTTTGCCTATTCCTAACAGTCCTTGGTTAGATATTTCCATGGATTTTTTTGTTGGGCTCCCTAAGACTAGAAATGGTACGGATAGCATCTTTGTTGTTGTGGATAGATTTTCAAAAATGGCTCACTTTATTGCTTGTCATAAAAGTGATGATGCATCTCATGTTGCTACTTTATTTGTTCATAATGTGATGAAATTGCATGGTGTTCCCCAAACAATTGTTAGTGATAGAAATTCAAAATTTCTTAGTCATTTTTGGAGGTGTTTGTGGGGGAATTTGGGAACTAAATTGCTATTTTCTACTTCTTGTCATCCTCAAACGGATGGTCAAATCGAGGTGGTTAATAGAACTTTAGGTAACATGCTTAGAGCTATGGTTAAAGGAAAGTTGACTTCTTGGGAGGATCAATTGCCACTAATTGAGTTTGCCTATAATAGAACTATTCATTGATCTATTGGCATGACCCCTTGTGAGTGTGTTTATGGTTTTAATCCCTTGACTCCATTGGATTTAACTCCTTTGCCCAAAGATGATATTGTGAGTGTAGATGCAAAATCTAAGGCAAAATCTATGATAAACATCCATGAGAAAGTAAGATTGCAAATTGAGAAGGCTAACAACGATGCAACTAAAAGAGCCAACAAAGGACGAAAAAAAGTCACTTTTGTACCCGGTGATTAGGTATGGGTTCACTTTAGAAAGGAAAGATTTTCAAGAAAAAGGAAGAACAAACTTATGCCAAGAGGAGATGGACCTTTTCAAGTGCTTGAGAAGATTGGAGATAATGCTTACAAAGTGGACTTACCAAGTGAGTATTTGATTCATAATGTTTTTAATGTTAGTGATTTATCTCTTTTTGATGTAGGATTGTCGAATTCGAGGACGAATTCTTTTAAAGAAGAGGAGAGTAATATACATCAAAGTGACGCTACTTCTGGAGAAGGTAAGGTGTATGTTGTCCAATGAGGGCTTGGGCAAAGAATTTTGGGCTAAGGCAATAACATATGTGTGCCACATTATTAATCGTCTACCATCTGCTGCAATTGGTGGGAAGACACCATTTGAAAAATTGTATGGAAAACCTGCTATGGATTATGATTCTTTACATGTATTTGGCTCAACTGCATACTATCATGTGAAAGAGTCAAAATTGGATCCAAGAGCTAAGAAGGTTATCTTTATGGAAATTACTTCCGGAGTCAAAGGATATCGCCTATGGTGTCCTGAGACAAAAAAAGTAATATTCAGCAGAGACGTTACTTTTGATGAATTCGCGGTGATGAAAAATGCTGCAGATGAATATACAAAAGTAACTGATAGTGCTTCAAAGCAGGTGCAGTTTGAGGAAAAGTTTATTTTTTCTCTACGAAAGGCAGATGAAGAAACAAATGATGATTTGGAAGCAGAGCCAGTTGAGACGCAGGTTCCAACTCAAGAACCTAAATATCAACTTGAGTCAATAGCAACCTAAAAACCCAAAAGAACAATAAAGAAGCCTATGCGTCTCATAGAGATGATGGCATGTGCAACCTCAATCATAATTAACAATACTCCTACCACTTATAAAGAAGATATCCAAAGTTGTGAAGAAAATAAGTGGAAGGTTGCAATGACTGAGGAAATAAAGTCCCTTCATCAAAACAATACATGAATCTGGCTAACCTCCCAGGGGCCAAGAAAGTTATTGGGTGCAAGTGGGTATACGCAAAGAAAGAAGGATTTCCTGACCAAAATGATGTTCGCTACAAAGCAAGATTGGTGGCCAAGGGATATGCTCAGAAGGAAGGAATTGATTACAATGAAGTATTTTCTCCAGTTGTAAAACATTCTTCTATTAGAATTATGTTGTCTTTGGTAGCGCAGTTGGATTTGGAACTAGTTCATATGGATGTAAAAATGATGTTTTTACATGGTGATTTGGAAGAAGAAATCTACATGAATCAGCTTGAAGGATTCAAAGTTGCAGGGAAAGAAAACATGGTGTGCAAACTTGAAAAATCATTGTATGGATTGAAATAGTATCCTAAACAATGGTACAAAAGATTTGACAAGTTTATGTTGCGGCAGGAGTACGTGAGAAGCAAATACGATCATTGTGTGTATTTGCGCAAGCTTAAGGATGGTTCTTTTATATATCTTCTCCTTTACATTGATGATATGTTGATCGCTTCTAAGAATTTGGTAGAAATTGAGAAGCTGAAGGCTCAACTAAGTAAGGAGTTTGAGATGAAGGATTTGGGAGATGCTTAAAAGATTCTTGGCATGGAGATAACAAGGGATAGACATTCAAAGAAACTTTGTTTATCTTAGAAAGAATACTTGAAGAGGGTGCTAGATCGATTTGGTATGGATGAAAAAAGAAAATCAGTTAACACTCCATTGGCTCCTCATTTTAAGCTTAGTGTTGATATGTCGCCGAAGAATGAAGTCGAAAGAGAATATATGTCAAAGGTACCATATGCAAGTGTTGTTGGTAGCTTAATGTATGCAATGGTTTGCACAAGACCTGACATTTCACATGCTGTTGGGATTGTGAGCAGATATATGCATAATCCAGGAAGAGAACATTGGCAAGCTATGAAATGGATTTTGCGGTATATTCGTAATACCGTGGATGTTGGGTTAGTTTTTGAGTAGGAAGAAAATTCAAGTACAGTTGGATATTGTGACTCTGATTATGCAGGTGATCTGGACAAACGAAGGTCAACTACTGGTTATGTGTTTACATTTGCAAAAGCGCCAGTTAGTTGGAAGTCTACTTTACAGTCAACAGTTGCTTTGTCTACAACTGAGGCAGAGTACATGGCTATTACAGAGGTTGTGAAGGATGCAATTTGGCTTCAAGGATTGCTTAAGGAACTTGGTATCAGACAAGAAACTATTACAATATTTTGTGATAGTCGAAGCGCAATTCAATTAGCAAAAAACCAAGTCTATCATGCAAGAACGAAGCATATTGATGTTCGGTATCACTTCATACGAGAAATAATAGAAGAAGGTGGAGTCACAGTGCATAAAATCAAGACTACAGAGAATCCTGCTGATATGCTAACTAAAGTGGTGACTGCGATCAAGTTTGGACATTGTTTGGACTTGATCAACATTGTTGAACATTGAAGTTCAAAAGTTGAAGATACAATTGAAATTTGTCACGAGATAGAATTGAAGATGTGGGATATCCCAAGGTGGAGATTTGTTGAAAGTGGAAAATATCCCACATCGGATGTGAAGGAAAATGAGGGTTCCTTCCTATAAAAGAACCCAAATGTTTTAGTTTTAAGCACACCTCTCACAATTGCCTTCTTATCTTTTTAAGGCATTTTGAGTATTCTCTCTTTTGTAATATTTCACTTGTATCTTTGGAGTGGAATAAAATTTGGTCAGGTAAAACATTTTTACCGAACCTCGTAAATTTAGTGTTCTTTTTATTTTTCCTCTTTTACTATTTTAGCGACTTTTATTTTGGGTAGTAGTTATGCAATAATCGCACTCTACCCGGCTTGCTTCCGCAACCGTCTCAATAGTACTATGTGTGCCAAGCGTAACAATTATACGTTGTGATACATATATACAGATATACACATAAATATACAGGGTTTCAACTGAGAAGTGTGGGTGTCATAGCACCCCAATCTTCTACATAGATCCTCCCCTGTGTACCCGATAGATCCTTCGCTCCAAGCAGATGACAAAACATACAAGTAATTCTAGCCAAGTCCTCTTTTAGCACAAGTTGCATGGTATGAATTTTGCTTCTTAAAGTTATAGAGTTACAGGACACTTTTATATTGGACTTTTTAGTCAAGAAGTATCTTGCCTCAAGGGTCTCTAGTGTGTGCTTTGCTATCAGTAAATTAGATTCAACCATCAATTACAAGTAACTGCCACTTGCAATAAATATGTCAAGAGAACATGTCAAAGCTTTATATCACGAGGGTTTAATATAATATTCAATCATAATTTCAATAATACAACATAAGCATAATCGGTAACCTAAAACTACTCATATTAAAAGACTAAACCTTCGTCAAGACCTTGATCAATGTTGTATAAATAAGTTAAATTTTATTTTGAAAACGTTAGAACTTCTTTCGACATTATTCAAATGACAACAACAACAAAAAAAAGAAATTGATCTGGATTTTTTAATTAACATCTACACTCAAGGGTCAGAACCACATTAATGTTAAATACAGGATCGAACGAATGTATATATAATTCCTACAGACATTTGACACAGGAATGTAGGTACTAACTACAGTGAACATTATAAAACATTTCAAAAAATCATATCTTTTCATGCTAACACAATCTATATATCAAAATGCAGACATTCCAAGTCCATAAAAAAAAGAAGAACAAAAATGAGAGCACCTCTAAAGTAAATGACATTGTATCCTTATTGTACAGCTATTTAACACTGGTGATATATTTTCTTTTCTGAAAAACGCTAGAATTACTTTTGACGTTATTCATAATACCAAAAATACAATTTTCTAATTGTAGATTTTCAGCGTTTGCATTACACTTTGTTTGGATGGTGGTTTGTCATGATTTCATAATGTACTGTGTGGTATGGTATGGTAATGTACTGTACAATATACTATAATACAATATTTGAATGAATTGTATCGTTCACGGTTGTTTAATAATAGTTTTATTGTTTGATTTGACAGTATGCATGATACTGTATTGTAACTGCTAGGTTTACTAAAATGCTCTTTATTATTATAAATGTTAAATTAATTTAATAATTGTTAATAAAATATTTTTTTTAATTAAATTTTTATTAATCACCAAGTGGTCAGAATAATCTCCACAGCTAAGCTACAACCCAGCTAGCTGATCATTTACATAATTCACTTAAACCAAAAACTACTCAGTATGCTATCTAACAATAAAATTCAGTAAGCAAGCATTTGAAACAAAACTTGCATCTGCGACGTTGCTCAGATATTGCATAAACATGCAATCTCTCTGGCTAATGACCCTGTAGATCTCTCAACACTATTAAAAACCCTTGCATTTTTCTCCAACTGAATGTATTTAGTGTAAACCATTTTTAAGATTTGGGCTTGACACGATTTTCCCTTCGCATGTCTCCAGATCCATCTTTGCATCTCACTACCATTTGTTACCCCTGCAGCCTGCCTATCTATCCACTATAGTAGTCTTTCCCATAATCTTTTTGCATAGCAACAATGCTGAAAGAGGTGCTCACTAATTTCTTGATCATTACCACACATCAAGCAGTCGAGATTGACATTCTATCCCCACTTAGACAGTATCAGTTGTGTTTAAGTGACCATGTAGGTAGACCCATAGAGTGAATCTAGCTTTTGGTCTTGCAGGATTAGTGAACATCAAATGCTTCCAAGGAACATGTGGATAAGTGCCCAAAATTTGTAGGTACATAAACTGAGACATGACCCTAGATAGGAAGGTCTGGAGGACGCGAATTAGGGCAGAAGACTAGGGCAAGTTTGGGTTGCTAGTGTAGGGAATGATTCGCTAGGGGTAGTATTCCTATTTTGATTTCGTGTTCCTTGTTTGAGTACGAAGCGGGGCGCTTTACTCTGTTTTCTTTTACTTATGGCTGTAGTATTTATGTTATGTAACCTTGTAATCTTGTTCGGTGCTTCACTCTGTATTATGTACTATGTATTTGCGTGGTGTCTCTTGTTTTGAGCCGGGGGTCTATCGGAAACAGCCTTTCTACTTCTTTGGAGGTAGAGGTATGGACTGCGTACATCTTACCCCCCCAGACCCCACCAGGTGGGAATACACTGGATTTGTTGTTGTTGTTGTTATAAACTGAATTCTACTTTGATTGCTCTTAGGCTCTCCTTGGATATGTTGTAAAGTAACTCTCGCATCGAAGATTTTCTTCACCATCCAACTAACTTGTTCGGGTGTTTGCATATTATCAAATTGCTGGTTCTTTACATAATAAGTGTGAATCCATCATATCCATAATCTATCCCCTTTACTTGCTAGGTCCCAACACAGTTTAGTTACAACTGCCTTATTCCAGAGTTGTATATCAAGGATATGCAGACCTCCTCTAGCTATTGGAAGACACATTTTACTCCATGCTACTAGTGCCCTTTTGGTAATTCCATTTGACCCCGACCATACATAACTTCGACAATATGTATCTATAACTTTGAGCACTTTAGAAGGACGAAGAAATAGTTGAGCCCAATAGGCTTGAATACCAAACACCACTGTTTTAACCAACTGAGTCCTACCTGCTTACGGCCATTTTTTAGCTGTCCATGATGCAATTCTTGCTACTATCCTCTCAATCAACAGTTGCCACTGAAAAATGCTTAGTTTCTTTGATGCTAGTGGAATGCCCAGATATTTAAATGGTAGGTCACCGTATTCCACTCTTAGTCCTTTCCTTAGTAGTTACTCCTCCAAAATAAACACTCCTCTTGGTTAAATTTGCTTGTTGTCCTGAAGCCTTGGAGAAAATAACGAACTTCTCAAATAACAATTGAGTAGATGCTCTATCACCCCTTGCAAACAGTAAAAGATTATCTGCAAACGACAGTGAGTTAAGTTTAACTTCCTGCACTTTGAATGAAAGTTGCATTGTTTATTCGACTTCAAATCATTGAGTAGCCTACTCAGATACTTTATGAAAATAGCAAAGAGGTAAGGAGACATGGGGTCTCCTTGTCTCAGACCCCTGGCAGCACTAAATGGTTTAGTAGTCTCCCCATTAATAATAATAGAGTAGCTCACGGTCTGCACACATTTCACTATCCAACCCCTGAATTTTGGTGAAAAATTTAATTCCACAAGCATTTGTTCCAGAAAACCCATTCAACCGAGTCATACACTTTTTGGAGATCAACCTTTATCACACTTCTTGGAGATATGTTTTTCCTAGTATAACCTTTCACAAGCTCATGTGCCAGGATTATATTATCAGCAATTCTTCTTCCCAGAATAAATCTAGCTTGAGTATCACTAATAATACTAGGCATGAACCCCTTTAGCTTTGCTGTGATGATTTTAGAAATAAGTTTATACATGACTGTACAACAAGCTGTTGTTCTGTATTCCTTTATTGTCTGAGGATTAGACACCTTAGGCAATAAGTAATGATGGTACAGTTGACAGGCTTGTACATAGTAGTAGTATCAAAAAATTCATACACAGCTTTGCATATATCATCTTTTATAAAAGGCCATGCCTTCTTATAAAAGCATACATTGTATCCATCTAGGCCTAGAGCCTTGTCTTCTCCAATAGATTGATGTCCCTCCCATACCTCAAGGTCAGTGACTTCCTTACATAGCCCAAATTGTTGTTGATGATCGAGTCTTGGACCAGTACTCATAGTTTGATCACTAACTGCTGGAAGATGATTATTTGCTACTCCCATGAGGGACTTATAAAATTGAATAACTTCTGCATTTATGTCTTCAGCCTTTGTCAATGTTTGGCCATTTAGTGATGTGAGCTTAACTATCTGCTTCTGTTGCTTTCTTTCTTTGACTACAGCTGAAAAATACTTTGTGTTCGCATCTCCTAACTTCTTGATCTAATTCACTCTGCCTTTCTGTCTCATAATACTTTCTTCAATGAGGGACCATTGCTCAACTTTCAATAGTAAGGCCTCCTCCTTAGTAGCAGGGCATCACTATACTGATGTTTCATTTGTTGCTAAGTCATATTCAGCTGGTCCTTGGTAATATTAATTTTCTCTGTAATTCCTTTAAAATAATGTTCACTATTTAACTTTTCGAAATAAGGCTTGAGATTATTAAATTTTTCCCACGCTGCTTTCAGGTTCTTGTGAGTTCTCTGTCCTTCCAACCCATATCAAGAATTGTATTAAACTGAGAATGATCCACCCAAGCATTATAAAACTTGAAAGGAGCCTTAACAATTTGAGTGTTTTGTCTGAAATCAAAAAGCATAGGGGAGTGATCTGATATGAGGGGTTCTCCATAATCTGTAATAACATATCCATAGAGATAGAACCAATCTGCGTTCCCCAAATGCCTTATCGATTCTACTGATAACTCTATCTGCTCCAAGCTATTTATTAGACCAAGAATAGTATGCACCCTTCCATAGTAGTTCATTGACTGCAATTTTTCAACACAATCTAGAAAATCTCTAGTTTCTGCATAGGTAACTGGAGCGCCATATTTCCTATCCTGTGGACTCATGACTGCAATGAAGTCACCAGTGATGAGCCAAGGTTTAGTGCATGTCATAGCATCTAGCTTATCCTATAAATCTTTTCTCGCTCAATAGTATTATAACCATATATGAATGTGACATAGCAGTCAAGATTTGTAGTTCGAGCCTTGATTACACAATGTATATATTGAGCATGTACTTCAAGAGCATTCACTTCATAGTACTTGTTGTCCCACATCACCCAGATTCGATTCGACTATAATAGCTAAAGATATATATTTATTCAGGAGGTACCTCTTTAGTTCTGCTTGCTTGTACCTCTTATTTATTCCTCTCATGTTCCACACCACCCAATTCATATTAATAACGGTAATCCCCCTCCTTTATCTCTAGAGGGTTCAGTGACATTCTCTTGATTTTTCTCCAGTAGCTTCTCAAATTCATTTGTGGTCTGCAGTATAGAATTTTCCATGGCTACGTGCTTCATGACTGTAGAGCCTTTCTTTGTAGAGCTGATCGTTTTCAACTCATGCTGGGACTTGCTGGCACTACACTCTGCTTGAGGAGTTACTATTGCATTAGTAATACTTGGCTTTGGTAACAAAGGAAATTCCTGCTGTCCCCTTCTACATGATGCTTGTCCAAATCCTCCATTATCCCTTTTCCTTTAGGATCAGGTGCAATCGATTTTGGAAGGTTCTGCCTAAACTTCCATTCTAGCACTAGCTTTTGCACTTCTCTCCCCTTCTCAGTTGGATTTGTTGTTTAGATGTTTCATGTTTCATCCCCTGGATATACATGACCAATCTCCAAGCATTGTGGACAATATTGTGGCTTTCACTCATAGTAAACTGGTTGAACTAATTGTTTCCCCGTTGGATCCACCACAACAATTTCACTAGGGAGAGGCTTGGTAACATTCATTTCAATTAGGATTCGAGCATACGAGATCCTTGTTTGTTTAGCCGTGCAGAAATCTGCAAACAAAGGCTCCCCTGTAGCACTTGCAATGCAACTCAAGGAGTTAACGCCCCAGCAATTGAGAGGCAATCTTGGAAATTTAACCCATAATGGAATGTCAGTCAGAAAATCAGCCCTAATGTAAAACTGTGGTGTCCAATTCTTCAAGATGATAGGTCTGTTATTCACCGTATAAGGACCTGCACACAACATTGCTTGCATATCCTCCTTCGACTGGAACCTCACTATATAATAATCATCCTCATGGTAATAGATATCAGGTTCCGTAGCTTGGGATCAATTTTGTGCAATATACCTAGTCATATAGTTATACTCCCAATTACATAAGCTATAAAGGCACATTTCTATTTTTGCGTTTCAATATCTACTTTCGATTTATCAAGCTGAACAATTACTTTACCTTCTTGCACTTTCAGGGTAATATACGAGAATACTAATCCATTTTCAGCGAATCTATTACCTGTAAAAAGTCCAACCCAATTTTGCTTCGGTGGTTAGGTCCCTGCATCCTCTACTTTCATAGATTCTCTATCATCTGGAGTATATTTTGCCTCAATCGATGCCTTACTGCTTTCTCTAGAGGTCAATTTTAGATTTACTCCTACAGTGGAGTGACTTGACGAACCTTCTGGGTCCTTGAACTTGAGAGAAGATGGTGTAGTAGTTTTGGGGATAGGGATTTTCTGCGTACCACCCCTCCCTCGGGTCTCATTTATGGAATCAAAAAAAATATTTGCTATGAAAATAAAATTGTTTCTTAATTATTTTCTTATGTTAGTAAGCAATTAAATAAAACATTATCTAAAAGTATTTACATATATTTAATGCAAAGTAATGAAAGCAAATATGATAAAGGGGGGTGGGGTGAGAAAAAAATTAATTTCTTTTTTAAAATAATATTTAGGGGCGGGGTGGGGTTAGTGGAGTAAGGGGTCGGGGTAGGAGTAAGGGTAGAGGTGGGGTTAGAAGAAAGTTCTAATTTTTATTTTAAAAAAAATGATTTTAAAAAATATTTTTTTTTTGTGTGTGTGGGAGGGGTGGGCGGGTGGGAAGTTTGGTAGGGGATGGGGGTGTGTGAATTTTTTTTTTCTTGAAAGTTAAAAAAAAAAAAAATTGATGGGGAAGACGGTTAGTAGGTGGTGGGGTGAGGATGGGGTAAGAAAATTTTTTTGAAATTATTTTAAAAAATAAATTTAAAAGGAAATTGGGGTAATGGTTTGGTGGGGGTGGGTCGGGTCGAGGTAGGACGATGGATAAGCAAAAAGTTTGAAATTTTCTTATTTTTTTTTTAAAACAAAAATTGAAGGGGGGGAGGGGGACGATGGGATGGGAGTTGGGGTAGGAGGTAGAGTTAAATAATATAAGGTGAACGGTTATATAATATTAAGGGCATGATTGAAAAAAAAAAGAGCAAATCATGGGATACCGTCAAATTGGTGGTTAAATAAAGTGAGGCATGGTTACCAAATTATGAAATTCAACCATATCATACCATATATTTTAAGAAATAATCAAAACAAACATGATTCTCTTAATAACTATATCATACCATATCATGAGAAACCACCATCCAAACAAAGTGTTAGGGGCATAACTAATGTGAATGTCGAGTTATGTAGTATGCGATATTTTAAAATGATATTAATATCAATTTGAATAATTTAAAATACTATATTAAAATTAAGACCAAAGTCATCGATAGACACTCAAACTTGTTGGTAAAATTCACTTAGACACCTAAATTAGGGTCTGTTCCTATCAGACCTCTAAACCCCCACATTTTGTTCCAATTGGACCTTTTTTGCCCTATCAGCAAAAAACTCAAAGTGTGTGTTGCACACATGCAATGACGTAACAAAATGAGCTAATTGAAAGCTGACACGTGGCATTATGGGTCCAATAATTATTAAAAATTAATTATATTTTTTTTAAAAAAAAGTATATACAAATGGCATTGAGGCAATTATTAAAAAATAATTCTAATTTTTTTTTAAAATAGAAAAAACAAAAAAATTAGAAATTTTTTTAAAAAATGAAACAAATTATTAAAAAATTATTTTAAGAAAAAATAATTACTAAGAAAAATTATAAATTTTATTAAAAAATGAAAATAAAAAATGGCGAGGATATAAATTATGAAAAAATAATTATAAAATTATTTGAAAAATAAAAATAAAAAATTGATTATTTAAAAAAAATTGTAAAATTTTTTAAAAATTGAAATAAATTATTAAAAAATTATTTTAAAAATTAATTATTAAAAAAAATTATAAAACTTTTTAAAAAATGAAAATAAAAAATGGAATTGAGGATATAAATTATGAAAATATAATTATAAAATTATTTGAAAAATAAAAATAAAAAACTGATTATTTAAAAAAAAATATATTTTTTAAAAATGAAATAAATTATTAAAAAATTATTTTAAAAAAAATTATTAAAAAAATTATAAAACTTTTTTAAAAGTGAAAATAAAAAATGGCATTGAGGATCCAAATTATTAAAAAATAATTATAAAATTATTTAAAAAATAAAATAAAAGCCTAATTATAAAAAAGAAATTAAAAAATTATTTAAAAAATAAAAAACTAATTATTAAAAAGAAATTATAAAAACTTTTAAAAAATAAAAATAAAACTCCCCCACCTACCCCCAGCCCCCAGCGTATTGTTTTATTTAAAAAAAAAAATTGGCTAATGCTTTTTTGCCTAACTATAAAAAAGAAATTATAAAATTATTTAAAAAATAAAAAACTAATTATTAAAAAAAAATTATAAAATTTTTTAAAAAATAAAAATAAAACTCCCTCACTTACCCCCAGCCCCCCAACGTATTGTTTTATTAAAAAAAAAAAAATTGGCCCCCCCTAATGCTTTTTGTTTTATTAAAAAGGTCTTTAGTGTTTAAAAAATAAAATTTTTTGTTATTAAAAATTTTTTGGGGCCCTCAATGCCATTTGACATCTTTTTATTTGTAAATTAGTAAAAAAAATGTTCCTCACGCGCCTCCCATGCAGTGCCACATAGGCAAAAAAGGTCCAATTGGAACAAAATGTGGAGGGTTTAGGAGCCTGATAGGAACATGCCTTAGTTTAGGTGTCTAAATGAATTTTGACAACAAGTTTGAGTGTCTATCGATGTCTTTGGCCTAAAAATAATTACATCTTGTGTGAATACAACATGCATGCTTTAAACAAGAACGTTTTCAAGTTGATATGTATATATTTTTTTTAAATAGTTGAGTGTCTCGAAAGTTGAAAGTAGATTCTATCATATCCTTATTGTACTTAGATTTAACACGCACAATGTTTTTCATTTTGAAAAACATTAGCATTACTTTCGACAACTTTCAAAAGACCAAAAAATCCTTCTAAAAAAAAAAAAAAATCTTGTCATGGATTTTTATCATTCACACTTCATGACTGAATTATAGAAACAATTTGTATGAACCTAACATACATATACACTAAGTTTTTTATACATGAGTTGGATACCATTGACAGGACCTCTGTGGCTCCGTCTAGAGAGTTGTGCCATTGAAGCCCGTATTGATGAAAAGAAAGGGCGATTTATTTGCACAATTAGAACTTCTAGACACATGGGTTTACTGATCTCCGACAGGCCCCTTGTCTGGGTGAAAATATTTTACCATACAGTCAGAAATTCTCTAAGTTCTTTTCTATTTCGGTTGGTGCTTCGGTTCGGTTTTCCGACTTAAGCTTATATCCGATATTATTACTTGGTCTGGCGGGCTGAGCGGCTTACCCCAGCCCGAGAGATCCTGTCAATGGTATCAGAGCCTGGGAACTTTCATGGTAAATATACTAGAGATGGTGAACAACGACTAGTATGAACATAAGTCTAAAAACTATGGATATGGGAGAAGTTAGTACGAAAGGTACTAAACTCGAAGAGGTAGATTTACCTCAAGATATGGATCTTCTGAATAAATGGACTATTCCTAAAGTCGATTTAAAAACCATATATGAATATGGATTTTTTGATAAAATCAAACACAAACAGATTATAAAAACAACTGAGCAATCCCTAGCTTTAAACGCTAATGAACAGACTATTCAACTACTGAATAAACGAGATGTTGATATTTTTAAACGTAATTTCAATTACAAGCATATTGGCTTAGTTCAAATTGCTTTCCGGCCTTTAACTTTAAAGGGTCTTCCGGAAACATTTTTAGCAGCTCTACGAGATGCTAGAAATTTAAATTCCCGCAAATCGCTTATGGGATCTATAGAATCAACGCTGGCATATGGCCCTGTATATTTTAACACTCAACCTAATTTGTTATTATCCTTGACTGATGTGAATATTCTACATGCTTTAACACTGAATATTAAAACTCATGGTTACAATTATGCTCCTGGATCTGAGCTTATTGGTTTATCTTACCGCATATATTATCGGTTGTTATCTACCCTAAACCCTCGATGTAAATTGATGGATGACAACTCTGATTATACTATGCTTATTGAAACTAATTTTATTAAATCCAAAATAACCACTCGAAGACCAATTCGATGGGATGAAATAGATTTCCCTCAGACTTGGATCTTAAACTCCGTTACTTCTCCAAGACAATTGGCGGATGAAGTAACAAACTCTGAGTTAACTCATGTAACTCAAAACTCTGATGGACAGATTTGTCTACAGTTTGACAATAGTCTTCCTGTCTATCGAAACTCTTTTTCTATTCCAAGAAAACTCCCTCAAATTCAGCATATTTCTCCAATAGAACCTTCTGCACCAGTTTATGGTCCAGCTAGGAGTCGCGCTGCATCTTTGCATACCATAAACTCTTCTGATCTTCCTACTTCTTCTAGAAATGTTGAAAAAATAAAAATCAATCCTAAAACGAATATTGTTCAAGACTTCAATAATGAAAACCCTACTCCTTCGGAGATGGATTTTGATATAAATTCTGTTTAAATATGCCTAAACAACTTATTGATTTTAGTCCTGGCTCACAAGCCAGAAAATACATTCAAAAAGAATTCTTTGCTGAAAAATGGCAACCGTTTAGAACATGGTTCTTTGAAACCTATTCTAAAGATGAACTTCGGAATATTTCTGAAGAATTTTATGAGATGTGTGCACTGCATAATCAAATTATCTTCTTTGTTCCTTGGTTTATGTCTGCATATTTGCCTTCTTACATCAAACTCATTGAGAGATCCTACCAACACCCTGACGGTACGACTACTCAATCTAAATACCCTCCTCAATCTTCTTTTATTTTACCAAATAATACTGGTATGACTTTTACCGCTTTTCAAAAATTCATTAATGATGATATCGGAAAAATCACAGTTTCTGAAATAAATAATCTTATTTCTCAAAATAATTATTTGAGTCTTTATGTTAAAGTTCTAGGTGAACATATTGGTTCTTTGGATACTAAACTCGATGAACTTATTTTATTAGTTAGTAAACTTAGTACTCAGCTAAACTCTTCTAATATCGCTTCAACTTCCAAATCATCTGAAGATGATAAAGGATTCATATTTTCGGCACCTTGCATTCAACCACCACTCGAGATAGAAGGATTCACTACGACCTCTTCTACCTCTTGGGAACGCTTAGAAACTCTTTTCGATAAAAAATTTAAGGGTCTTAATCTCCAACCTCTTAATATGGATATTGAAAATATTCAAACTATTGAGTCCAATTTCGCTGACAATATTGCTTCTACCAACGACCCGGGTGAAGTTCTTTCGTCAGAATTAAATAAACTTCGAGGAATAATGAAAAATCAACCTGGCAAAAAATATGCCGATATTCCTCGCATGACAACTGCATATTACCCCCGTCCTACTCCTCAAGATGTTCTGATAGAGGAAAGGGATTGGAATATTACAAATACTTCATATAATGGTGATGCTATTTATGAATGGAATATTGACGGATTATCCGACCGCCAAATCTCTATCTTAATCCATCGTATGTCCATGTACGCCACTATTTGTATGGCTACTCGAGCTACGGTTCGAAATGACAGATCTGACCAGACAATCTGCAAAATGATTGTTGCTGGGTTTACCGGCCAGCTTCGTGGCTGGTGGGATAATTTCCTAGATGATGAAAAACGCCAGGCAATCTATAATGCCACAAATCCAAATGAAGGCAGAGACAATCTCGGCCGCACTCTAACGGCAGGACGATCCGATGCCGTATATACTCTTATGCTAACTATTATTGAGCACTTCGGTGGTAGATTTACCAACCATCACGAAAATATTCGAACTCTTTTGAATGGTTTAAAATGCCGCCATTTAGGCGAATTTCGATGGTATAAAGATACCTTTCTCAGTCGGGTTATGGATTTACCCGAAAGCAGATACGAACACTGGAAAGCCAAATTCATTGATGGGCTTCCTCCTCTCTTCGCAGAACGTGTTCGTAAAACTCTTCGTGGATCGTATGGAGCGATCCCTTATTCAGAAAAAACTTATGGTCAATTGATCGTAGCCTGCACTCAAGAAGGCTTAGCCCTTTGTAATGAGTTAAAATTGGCTAGACAAATCAAAATTGATAAACTCCGAGAGAAATCTCAATTAGGTGATTTCTGTGAACAATTTGGCATGGAAAAACCCATGAATCGAAAACCCCACAGGAATTCGAAATATCAATACAAGTCCAAACACCCTAGACGACGGAGTAAGGAACAGCGTGAAGCACGCAAAACCTTTCGAAAGTCTACAAAATTTGCTAAAAACTTTTCCAAACGACCTCTGTCAAAGATTAAATGCTATAAATGTAATCAGTATGGTCATATTGCTCCTAACTGCAAATTGCAAAAACTAAAATCTCTAAATCTTTCTGATGAAGTTCATGATCAAGTTTATAACTTGCTATATACATCTGATTCTGATTCTATGTTGGAGTCTACTTCTGAAAATGAATTTGAATTGCCTGCTTCTGATAATGATTTAAATCAGAATATTGAATGTGTTGATTGTAATTCTGATAATTGTCATTGTAATGAAACAATGTATAAATTACAAGCTCAGTTCGAAGAACTTGATTTAGATGTTAAAACTCTAACTGCTGAAAATGTGCTTGAGTTATTAAAAGATGTCACGGATGAAAAACTTCGTGAAAAAATTCTGCATCTTGCAACTCAAAAGTCCTCTATTCCTTCTACTGCAAAAGATGATTTTGAACAACAGCCTATGGCATATTCTTTGGCCGAAGTTAATCGAAGATTAGCCTTGAGCAAAACTCCAGGTAAAGATACTACCTTTGATGATTTAAAAGTTGAAATTGAAAAGCTAAAAAAGGAAATTGTTTCTTTAAAACAAAACCAGATAATTACTGCTCATCGACTTTCAAAGCTAGAAGAAAAAGAAAGTTTTTCAAATTCAAACTCTTCAACTTCTTTAAAAGGAAAGGAAAAGGATATGACTTCTGAAGAAACAGAAACTCTTCAAATTGAGAAGTTTAATATAGAAAACCTTCAAAATGATTCTTTTCTTGGAATGATGCAAATTGTTACTGCTCATAAGTGGTATATTAATTGCACCATTTTAATAAACAAAGAATTCTTTATTACTAATGTCGCCATGATTGATAGTGGGGCAGACGTTAGTTGTATTCAAGAAGGTTTAATACCTACTAAATATTTTCAAAAAACCACTCATCTTGTAAAATCTGCAACTGGGCATTCTCTTGATATTAATTATAAGCTGCCTAATGCGCATATTTGCCGAGATAAGATTTGCATTCCGCATTTCTTCTTTTTAGTTAAAAACCAGATCTATCCTCCGATTATTTTAGGAACACCTTTTATAAATGCTATTTATCCTTATACGCATATTGATGCTGATGGCTTTAGGGCTACGTATAAAAATCAGCCTATTTCTTATCCTTTTGTTACTCAACCGGTAACAAGAGATATAAATACTCTCATAGAGATGAAGCAAAATCAGTTGAATTTCTTACAATTGGAGATAATGAGTATCAACATCTCTGACACTTTAAAATCTGTCAAAGTACAAGAAAAAATAAAAACTATTTCTTCACAATTAATGACTGATATTTGCGCTGACCATCCAAACGCTTTTTGGAACAGGAAGAAGCATATTGTTTCTCTTCCTTATGAAGATGGCTTCAATGAAGCCAAAATCCCAACAAAATCTCGACCCTGTCAGATGAATGCGGAACTTGTTGAATTCTGCAAAAAGGAAATCGACAGTCTCCTGCAAAAGGGTCTTATTAAACCCTCTAAATCTCCTTGGTCTTGCACTGCTTTTTATGTTAATAACGCTGCAGAAAAAGAAAGAGGAGTACCTCGATTAGTTATCAATTATAAACCCCTGAATAAAGTTCTGAAATGGGTTAGGTATCCAATTCCGAATAAAAAAGATCTTCTTTCTAGATTATATGATGCTAATATATTTTCCAAATTTGATTTAAAATCTGGCTATTGGCAAATTCAGGTTGATAAAACTCATACTTACAAAACTGCTTTTAATGTGCCTTTTGGGCAATATGAATGGAATGTTATGCCATTCGGTTTAAAAAACGCTCCTTCTGAATTTCAGAAGATTATGAATGACATCTTTAATCCTTATATGGATTTCATTATTGTTTATATTGATGACATCCTTGTATTTTCAAAAACTCTTGAAAATCATTTTAAACATCTGCATATTTTTAAGCAGGTCATTATTCAGAATGGTTTAGTTATTTCTAAACCTAAAATGCATTTATTTCAGACTAAGGTTAGATTTCTTGGTCATAATATTTGTCAAGGTTCTATTGAACCTATTCAGCGAGTTCTTGAATTCGCTACCAAATTCCCTGATGAGATTACTGACAAGAAACAGCTTCAGCGATTTCTGGGTAGTCTCAATTATATCTCTCCTTTCTACAAGAATCTATCTAGAGACTTAGCACCTCTGTATGATAGATTAAAGAAAGATCTAAAAACTCCGTGGACTAAAACCCACACTGATTTAGTAAAATTAATTAAAGCTCGGGTTCAATCCCTTCCTTGCACTTCTCTTGCTAATCCTGCTTGGCAGAAAATTATTGAGACAGATGCGTCAAATATAGGGTATGGTGGAATTCTTAAACAAATAAATCCCCATACAAAAACTGAATGTTTAATTCGCTTTTATTCAGGAAAATGGACAGAGAGCCAGAAAAAATACGCTACCGTGGCTCATGAAATGCTTACTATTGTTAAATGTGTGTTGAAATTTCAAGATGATCTGTATAATTAGAAATTTATAATTCGAACAGATGCTCAATCTGTTAAGTTCATGTTTGATAAAGATTTCAAACACGACGCCTCTAAACTAATATTTGCCAGATGGCAGGCGCAATTAGCCCCATTTGATTTCGAAATACAGTATAAAAAGGGTAGTGAAAATTCATTACCTGATTTCTTGTCACGAGAATACTTAACATGACTATCTATACTGATTTTCTCCCCGATAAAATTATTATTACGATTCTTAAATTCTTCCCTTTAAATATAGATTGTAAAAAACAAATTCTAGAAATTCTAGTCTCTGACCTTATGTTAGATGAAACATGGTGGTATAATTACATTCATGAAAAACCCTGGTGGTATGCCGATCCAGAACCATATGATGATTGGTTAGAAGTTGTAAATGAAAATTAACTCTATGTTTGATTTATGCAGTATGGCAGATCCCCCCTGGCAGACAGCCAGAGGACGCGGCCGTGGCCGAAATTAAAATTCTGCATATTTGCAGTATGGGGGAAGGACCAATCCTTCTTACCCTCGAAGCACTGCCATATCAAACACTGCTTATAGCACATCAAGTTCCAATTTTCCGGTACTCAGACACGGAAATAAAACCTTGATAAACTCCAGAATATCTCAAGACGATGCGTCGTCATCCCATCAAGATCAAACTCCAAATATTAATCTTGATGAAATTCCTGAAACACATCCGTTATATCAGCAGATTAAAGAGTATTTGTCGGCACAGAAAAAGACTGCAGATACCTTTGCATCAATTACTGCTGAAAATACTGAAGATAAACCTTCCTATGAGAAACTTGATGCACGAGAACTTATTCTGTATATTGAAACTCAGCATATTCCTTCGAAAGAAAACTCTGAAGAAACCTGGCGGATTCTGCAAAATTATCTAACAGCTCATGTCTATGTAGCTGGGGAATCTTACAAAACGCGGACATATTATGAGCAGATTTTGATTCAAACGGCTAGTGCCACTTTTGAGCACAGCCCTTTGGGAGAGTCTACTCCGGGGGTACATGGTTACTCCAAAATTGTTATTAAAAAACTCATTCCCATTGAAGAATGGGGAATCTCTTCCATGACCCAACGAACTCTACCAATGGGTCCAACAGGACAAACACTTGCCAATTTCACATATTGGGATTACATTAAAGCCTTCTCCCAAGTCTTATATTATAATAATTATAAACACAAACATACCTGGTTTATAAAAATCTGTTCAAAAGTATTTGAAAAACCCATTCCTAACTGGTTCATTCAATGGTGGACAAATCACGGCCCATCTATTAAAATCCTACCATCTGAATATTCATCACTATACCATGATTGGAAAAATTCTTCTCCTTTTTTAACTAACCTTTACTTAGGAGAACATGTCTGCAAATTAGACACTATTGATCAAATGTATTTTTTCATTGAATTTTCTATTCCTTGGATACATCGATGGTCCATAGAATTGGGCTATGATTCTCAACAAATCCCAGCGGTATATCGCACTTTCTACTGTAATTTCTGGGATAAGTTACTCAGAATAGACCCTGCAACTAAGCTCCCTTATGGTCATGACCAGCGGGAAGAAATTAAAAACAAAATTTCGGCGTATCAGCAAGCTCCCAGAAAATCAATTTTAATCGAGGATAAGTCCCTCAATTATGTTTCAAGACGCATCTCCGCACATGACGGAAACAAACTCCAACTAATTGAAGAATATTTGGCAGAAGTGCGAGACAAGCTAATGCTAAATGTGGAACAAGCTTCAGACACTTCTATGAATAGCACTGAGGCAAACACAGATGACATCATCACTGATTCTCAACCTCCGGAAACCCTAAATGATGAAGAGGTTCTCGCCAATGCGGAAGACTTTTTAAAATGGGGACGAAAAAAGCTCTGAAGATTGTAATAATAAAAAATACTGTTGTAATAGTAAAACACTATGCACAGGGACCCACTATTACTGTGCAAGATTCCTTTTATTTTCTATATAAGAAGCCTCATTCTTAATAGAAGAGGCAGAAGAAAATCTTTAATTTTCTCTTACTAGCTCTCTCTCTCTCTGTAATAAAGCCTCCGGCTTCATAATAAAAGTTTGCTTTACTATTTCCGGCCTTCCTCCGGCAAACAAAGGTACATATTTACTTTTTGTTTTGAATTTCTTCTAATCTCTCCCAGATCTACGCCGTGACTATGTCCGGCTAGACTTCTTTTATGTTCATGCTATAGTTCTAACCTCTCGAGGTATGTTAACTATGAAAGATCCAGACTCTACTTAGATAAAAAAGAAATTTTTAGAATTCTCCGACTTGGTTCCGGAATGGTGGTACAGTCGGGTCGGTAAACTTTGCCTCTGTGGCTCCGTCTAGAGAGTTGTGCCATTGAAGCCCGTATTGATGAAAAGAAAGGGCGATTTATTTGCACAATTAGAACTTCTAGACACATGGGTTTACTGATCTCCGACAGGCCCCTTGTCTGGGTGAAAATATTTTACCATACAGTCAGAAATTCTCTAAGTTCTTTTCTATTTCGGTTGGTGCTTCGGTTCGGTTTTCCGACTTAAGCTTATATCCGATATTATTACTTGGTCTGGCGGGCTGAGCGGCTTACCCCAGCCCGAGAGATCCTGTCAATGGTATCAGAGCCTGGGAACTTTCATGGTAAATATACTAGAGATGGTGAACAACGACTAGTATGAACATAAGTCTAAAAACTATGGATATGGGAGAAGTTAGTACGAAAGGTACTAAACTCGAAGAGGTAGATTTACCTCAAGATATGGATCTTCTGAATAAATGGACTATTCCTAAAGTCGATTTAAAAACCATATATGAATATGGATTTTTTGATAAAATCAAACACAAACAGATTATAAAAACAACTGAGCAATCCCTAGCTTTAAACGCTAATGAACAGACTATTCAACTACTGAATAAACGAGATGTTGATATTTTTAAACGTAATTTCAATTACATGCATATTGGCTTAGTTCAAATTGCTTTCCGGCCTTTAACTTTAAAGGGTCTTCCGGAAACATTTTTAGCAGCTCTACGAGATGCTAGAAATTTAAATTTCCGCAAATCGCTTATGGGATCTATAGAATCAACGCTGGCATATGGCCCTGTATATTTTAACACTCAACCTAATTTGTTATTATCCTTGACTGATGTGAATATTCTACATGCTTTAACACTGAATATTAAAACTCATGGTTACAATTATGCTCCTGGATCTGAGCTTATTGGTTTATCTTACCGCATATATTATCGGTTGTTATCTACCCTAAACCCTCGATGTAAATTGATGGATGACAACTCTGATTATACTATGCTTATTGAAACTAATTTTATTAAATCCAAAATAACCACTCGAAGACCAATTCGATGGGATGAAATAGATTTCCCTCAGACTTGGATCTTAAACTCCGTTACTTCTCCAAGACAATTGGCGGATGAAGTAACAAACTCTGAGTTAACTCATGTAACTCAAAACTCTGATGGACAGATTTGTCTACAGTTTGACAATAGTCTTCCTGTCTATCGAAACTCTTTTTCTATTCCAAGAAAACTCCCTCAAATTCAGCATATTTCTCCAATAGAACCTTCTGCACCAGTTTATGGTCCAGCTAGGAGTCGCGCTGCATCTTTGCATACCATAAACTCTTCTGATCTTCCTACTTCTTCTAGAAATGTTGAAAAAATAAAAATCAATCCTAAAACGAATATTGTTCAAGACTTCAATAATGAAAACCCTACTCCTTCGGAGATGGATTTTGATATAAATTCTGTTTAAATATGCCTAAACAACTTATTGATTTTAGTCCTGGCTCACAAGCCAGAAAATACATTCAAAAAGAATTCTTTGCTGAAAAATGGCAACCGTTTAGAACATGGTTCTTTGAAACCTATTCTAAAGATGAACTTCGGAATATTTCTGAAGAATTTTATGAGATGTGTGCACTGCATAATCAAATTATCTTCTTTGTTCCTTGGTTTATGTCTGCATATTTGCCTTCTTACATCAAACTCATTGAGAGATCCTACCAACACCCTGACGGTACGACTACTCAATCTAAATACCCTCCTCAATCTTCTTTTATTTTACCAAATAATACTGGTATGACTTTTACCGCTTTTCAAAAATTCATTAATGATGATATCGGAAAAATCACAGTTTCTGAAATAAATAATCTTATTTCTCAAAATAATTATTTGAGTCTTTATGTTAAAGTTCTAGGTGAACATATTGGTTCTTTGGATACTAAACTCGATGAACTTATTTTATTAGTTAGTAAACTTAGTACTCAGCTAAACTCTTCTAATATCGCTTCAACTTCCAAATCATCTGAAGATGATAAAGGATTCATATTTTCGGCACCTTGCATTCAACCACCACTCGAGATAGAAGGATTCACTACGACCTCTTCTACCTCTTGGGAACGCTTAGAAACTCTTTTCGATAAAAAATTTAAGGGTCTTAATCTCCAACCTCTTAATATGGATATTGAAAATATTCAAACTATTGAGTCCAATTTCGCTGACAATATTGCTTCTACCAACGACCCGGGTGAAGTTCTTTCGTCAGAATTAAATAAACTTCGAGGAATAATGAAAAATCAACCTGGCAAAAAATATGCCGATATTCCTCGCATGACAACTGCATATTACCCCCGTCCTACTCCTCAAGATGTTCTGATAGAGGAAAGGGATTGGAATATTACAAATACTTCATATAATGGTGATGCTATTTATGAATGGAATATTGACGGATTATCCGACCGCCAAATCTCTATCTTAATCCATCGTATGTCCATGTACGCCGCTATTTGTATGGCTACTCGAGCTACGGTTCGAAATGACAGATCTGACCAGACAATCTGCAAAATGATTGTTGCTGGGTTTACCGGCCAGCTTCGTGGCTGGTGGGATAATTTCCTAGATGATGAAAAACGCCAGGCAATCTATAATGCCACAAATCCAAATGAAGGCAGAGACAATCTCGGCCGCACTCTAACGGCAGGACGATCCGATGCCGTATATACTCTTATGCTAACTATTATTGAGCACTTCGGTGGTAGATTTACCAACCATCACGAAAATATTCGAACTCTTTTGAATGGTTTAAAATGCCGCCATTTAGGCGAATTTCGATGGTATAAAGATACCTTTCTCAGTCGGGTTATGGATTTACCCGAAAGCAGATACGAACACTGGAAAGCCAAATTCATTGATGGGCTTCCTCCTCTCTTCGCAGAACGTGTTCGTAAAACTCTTCGTGGATCGTATGGAGCGATCCCTTATTCAGAAAAAACTTATGGTCAATTGATCGTAGCCTGCACTCAAGAAGGCTTAGCCCTTTGTAATGAGTTAAAATTGGCTAGACAAATCAAAATTGATAAACTCCGAGAGAAATCTCAATTAGGTGATTTCTGTGAACAATTTGGCATGGAAAAACCCATGAATCGAAAACCCCACAGGAATTCGAAATATCAATACAAGTCCAAACACCCTAGACGACGGAGTAAGGAACAGCGTGAAGCACGCAAAACCTTCCGAAATCTACAAAATTTGCTAAAAACTTTTCCAAACGACCTCTGTCAAAGATTAAATGCTATAAATGTAATCAGTATGGTCATATTGCTCCTAACTGCAAATTGCAAAAACTAAAATCTCTAAATCTTTCTGATGAAGTTCATGATCAAGTTTATAACTTGCTATATACATCTGATTCTGATTCTATGTTGGAGTCTACTTCTGAAAATGAATTTGAATTGCCTGCTTCTGATAATGATTTAAATCAGAATATTGAATGTGTTGATTGTAATTCTGATAATTGTCATTGTAATGAAACAATGTATAAATTACAAGCTCAGTTCGAAGAACTTGATTTAGATGTTAAAACTCTAACTGCTGAAAATGTGCTTGAGTTATTAAAAGATGTCACGGATGAAAAACTTCGTGAAAAAATTCTGCATCTTGCAACTCAAAAGTCCTCTATTCCTTCTACTGCAAAAGATGATTTTGAACAACAGCCTATGGCATATTCTTTGGCCGAAGTTAATCGAAGATTAGCCTTGAGCAAAACTCCAGGTAGAGATACTACCTTTGATGATTTAAAAGTTGAAATTGAAAAGCTAAAAAAGGAAATTGTTTCTTTAAAACAAAACCAGATAATTACTGCTCATCGACTTTCAAAGCTAGAAGAAAAAGAAAGTTTTTCAAATTCAAACTCTTCAACTTCTTTAAAAGGAAAGGAAAAGGATATGACTTCTGAAGAAACAGAAACTCTTCAAATTGAGAAGTTTAATATAGAAAACCTTCAAAATGATTCTTTTCTTGGAATGATGCAAATTGTTACTGCTCATAAGTGGTATATTAATTGCACCATTTTAATAAACAAAGAATTCTTTATTACTAATGTCGCCATGATTGATAGTGGGGCAGACGTTAGTTGTATTCAAGAAGGTTTAATACCTACTAAATATTTTCAAAAAACCACTCATCTTGTAAAATCTGCAACTGGGCATTCTCTTGATATTAATTATAAGCTGCCTAATGCGCATATTTGCCGTGATAAGATTTGCATTCCGCATTTCTTCTTTTTAGTTAAAAACCAGATCTATCCTCCGATTATTTTAGGAACACCTTTTATAAATGCTATTTATCCTTATACGCATATTGATGCTGATGGCTTTAGGGCTACGTATAAAAATCAGCCTATTTCTTATCCTTTTGTTACTCAACCGGTAACAAGAGATATAAATACTCTCATAGAGATGAAGCAAAATCAGTTGAATTTCTTACAATTGGAGATAATGAGTATCAACATCTCTGACACTTTAAAATCTGTCAAAGTACAAGAAAAAATAAAAACTATTTCTTCACAATTAATGACTGATATTTGCGCTGACCATCCAAACGCTTTTTGGAACAGGAAGAAGCATATTGTTTCTCTTCCTTATGAAGATGGCTTCAATGAAGCCAAAATCCCAACAAAATCTCGACCCTGTCAGATGAATGCGGAACTTGTTGAATTCTGCAAAAAGGAAATCGACAGTCTCCTGCAAAAGGGTCTTATTAAACCCTCTAAATCTCCTTGGTCTTGCACTGCTTTTTATGTTAATAACGCTGCAGAAAAAGAAAGAGGAGTACCTCGATTAGTTATCAATTATAAACCCCTGAATAAAGTTCTGAAATGGGTTAGGTATCCAATTCCGAATAAAAAAGATCTTCTTTCTAGATTATATGATGCTAATATATTTTCCAAATTTGATTTAAAATCTGGCTATTGGCAAATTCAGGTTGATAAAACTCATACTTACAAAACTGCTTTTAATGTGCCTTTTGGGCAATATGAATGGAATGTTATGCCATTCGGTTTAAAAAACGCTCCTTCTGAATTTCAGAAGATTATGAATGACATCTTTAATCCTTATATGGATTTCATTATTGTTTATATTGATGACATCCTTGTATTTTCAAAAACTCTTGAAAATCATTTTAAACATCTGCATATTTTTAAGCAGGTCATTATTCAGAATGGTTTAGTTATTTCTAAACCTAAAATGCATTTATTTCAGACTAAGGTTAGATTTCTTGGTCATAATATTTGTCAAGGTTCTATTGAACCTATTCAGCGAGTTCTTGAATTCGCTACCAAATTCCCTGATGAGATTACTGACAAGAAACAGCTTCAGCGATTTCTGGGTAGTCTCAATTATATCTCTCCTTTCTACAAGAATCTATCTAGAGACTTAGCACCTCTGTATGATAGATTAAAGAAAGATCTAAAAACTCCGTGGACTAAAACCCACACTGATTTAGTAAAATTAATTAAAGCTCGGGTTCAATCCCTTCCTTGCACTTCTCTTGCTAATCCTGCTTGGCAGAAAATTATTGAGACAGATGCGTCAAATATAGGGTATGGTGGAATTCTTAAACAAATAAATCCCCATACAAAAACTGAATGTTTAATTCGCTTTTATTCAGGAAAATGGACAGAGAGCCAGAAAAAATACGCTACCGTGGCTCATGAAATGCTTACTATTGTTAAATGTGTGTTGAAATTTCAAGATGATCTGTATAATCAGAAATTTATAATTCGAACAGATGCTCAATCTGTTAAGTTCATGTTTGATAAAGATTTCAAACACGACGCCTCTAAACTAATATTTGCCAGATGGCAGGCGCAATTAGCCCCATTTGATTTCGAAATACAGTATAAAAAGGGTAGTGAAAATTCATTACCTGATTTCTTGTCACGAGAATACTTAACATGACTATCTATACTGATTTTCTCCCCGATAAAATTATTATTACGATTCTTAAATTCTTCCCTTTAAATATAGATTGTAAAAAACAAATTCTAGAAATTCTAGTCTCTGACCTTATGTTAGATGAAACATGGTGGTATAATTACATTCATGAAAAACCCTGGTGGTATGCCGATCCAGAACCATATGATGATTGGTTAGAAGTTGTAAATGAAAATTAACTCTATGTTTGATTTATGCAGTATGGCAGATCCCCCCTGGCAGACAGCCAGAGGACGCGGCCGTGGCCGAAATTAAAATTCTGCATATTTGCAGTATGGGGGAAGGACCAATCCTTCTTACCCTCGAAGCACTGCCATATCAAACACTGCTTATAGCACATCAAGTTCCAATTTTCCGGTACTCAGACACGGAAATAAAACCTTGATAAACTCCAGAATATCTCAAGACGATGCGTCGTCATCCCATCAAGATCAAACTCCAAATATTAATCTTGATGAAATTCCTGAAACACATCCGTTATATCAGCAGATTAAAGAGTATTTGTCGGCACAGAAAAAGACTGCAGATACCTTTGCATCAATTACTGCTGAAAATACTGAAGATAAACCTTCCTATGAGAAACTTGATGCACGAGAACTTATTCTGTATATTGAAACTCAGCATATTCCTTCGAAAGAAAACTCTGAAGAAACCTGGCGGATTCTGCAAAATTATCTAACAGCTCATGTCTATGTAGCTGGGGAATCTTACAAAACGCGGACATATTATGAGCAGATTTTGATTCAAACGGCTAGTGCCACTTTTGAGCACAGCCCTTTGGGAGAGTCTACTCCGGGGGTACATGGTTACTCCAAAATTGTTATTAAAAAACTCATTCCCATTGAAGAATGGGGAATCTCTTCCATGACCCAACGAACTCTACCAATGGGTCCAACAGGACAAACACTTGCCAATTTCACATATTGGGATTACATTAAAGCCTTCTCCCAAGTCTTATATTATAATAATTATAAACACAAACATACCTGGTTTATAAAAATCTGTTCAAAAGTATTTGAAAAATCCATTCCTAACTGGTTCATTCAATGGTGGACAAATCACGGCCCATCTATTAAAATCCTACCATCTGAATATTCATCACTATACCATGATTGGAAAAATTCTTCTCCTTTTTTAACTAACCTTTACTTAGGAGAACATGTCTGCAAATTAGACACTATTGATCAAATGTATTTTTTCATTGAATTTTCTATTCCTTGGATACATCGATGGTCCATAGAATTGGGCTATGATTCTCAACAAATCCCAGCGGTATATCGCACTTTCTACTGTAATTTCTGGGATAAGTTACTCAGAATAGACCCTGCAACTAAGCTCCCTTATGGTCATGACCAGCGGGAAGAAATTAAAAACAAAATTTCGGCGTATCAGCAAGCTCCCAGAAAATCAATTTTAATCGAGGATAAGTCCCTCAATTATGTTTCAAGACGCATCTCCGCACATGACGGAAACAAACTCCAACTAATTGAAGAATATTTGGCAGAAGTGCGAGACAAGCTAATGCTAAATGTGGAACAAGCTTCAGACACTTCTATGAATAGCACTGAGGCAAACACAGATGACATCATCACTGATTCTCAACCTCCGGAAACCCTAAATGATGAAGAGGTTCTCGCCAATGCGGAAGACTTTTTAAAATGGGGACGAAAAAAGCTCTGAAGATTGTAATAATAAAAAATACTGTTGTAATAGTAAAACACTATGCACAGGGACCCACTATTACTGTGCAAGATTCCTTTTATTTTCTATATAAGAAGCCTCATTCTTAATAGAAGAGGCAGAAGAAAATCTTTAATTTTCTCTTACTAGCTCTCTCTCTCTCTGTAATAAAGCCTCCGGCTTCATAATAAAAGTTTGCTTTACTATTTCCGGCCTTCCTCCGGCAAACAAAGGTACATATTTACTTTTTGTTTTGAATTTCTTCTAATCTCTCCCAGATCTACGCTGTGACTATGTCCGGCTAGACTTCTTTTATGTTCATGCTAT
Source organism: Capsicum baccatum var. pendulum (assembly GCA_030864225.1). Lineage (NCBI taxonomy): Eukaryota > Viridiplantae > Streptophyta > Magnoliopsida > Solanales > Solanaceae > Capsicum > Capsicum baccatum. The sequence continues at coordinate 247,641,060 of CM061556.1, forward strand.
AGTTCTAACCTCTCGAGGTATGTTAACTATGAAAGATCCAGACTCTACTTAGATAAAAAAGAAATTTTTAGAATTCTCCGACTTGGTTCCGGAATGGTGGTACAGTCGGGTCGGTAAACTTTGCCTCTGTGGCTCCGTCTAGAGAGTTGTGCCATTGAAGCCCGTATTGATGAAAAGAAAGGGCGATTTATTTGCACAATTAGAACTTCTAGACACATGGGTTTACTGATCTCCGACAGGCCCCTTGTCTGGGTGAAAATATTTTACCATACAGTCAGAAATTCTCTAAGTTCTTTTCTATTTCGGTTGGTGCTTCGGTTCGGTTTTCCGACTTAAGCTTATATCCGATATTATTACTTGGTCTGGCGGGCTGAGCGGCTTACCCCAGCCCGAGAGATCCTGTCAATGGTATCAGAGACTCGGAACTTTCATGGTAAATATACTAGAGATGGTGAACAACGACTAGTATGAACATAAGTCTAAAAACTATGGATATGGGAGAAGTTAGTACGAAAGGTACTAAACTCGAAGAGGTAGATTTACCTCAAGATATGGATCTTCTGAATAAATGGACTATTCCTAAAGTCGATTTAAAAACCATATATGAATATGGATTTTTTGATAAAATCAAACACAAACAGATTATAAAAACAACTGAGCAATCCCTAGCTTTAAACGCTAATGAACAGACTATTCAACTACTGAATAAACGAGATGTTGATATTTTTAAACGTAATTTCAATTACATGCATATTGGCTTAGTTCAAATTGCTTTCCGGCCTTTAACTTTAAAGGGTCTTCCGGAAACATTTTTAGCAGCTCTACGAGATGCTAGAAATTTAAATTTCCGCAAATCGCTTATGGGATCTATAGAATCAACGCTGGCATATGGCCCTGTATATTTTAACACTCAACCTAATTTGTTATTATCCTTGACTGATGTGAATATTCTACATGCTTTAACACTGAATATTAAAACTCATGGTTACAATTATGCTCCTGGATCTGAGCTTATTGGTTTATCTTACCGCATATATTATCGGTTGTTATCTACCCTAAACCCTCGATGTAAATTGATGGATGACAACTCTGATTATACTATGCTTATTGAAACTAATTTTATTAAATCCAAAATAACCACTCGAAGACCAATTCGATGGGATGAAATAGATTTCCCTCAGACTTGGATCTTAAACTCCGTTACTTCTCCAAGACAATTGGCGGATGAAGTAACAAACTCTGAGTTAACTCATGTAACTCAAAACTCTGATGGACAGATTTGTCTACAGTTTGACAATAGTCTTCCTGTCTATCGAAACTCTTTTTCTATTCCAAGAAAACTCCCTCAAATTCAGCATATTTCTCCAATAGAACCTTCTGCACCAGTTTATGGTCCAGCTAGGAGTCGCGCTGCATCTTTGCATACCATAAACTCTTCTGATCTTCCTACTTCTTCTAGAAATGTTGAAAAAATAAAAATCAATCCTAAAACGAATATTGTTCAAGACTTCAATAATGAAAACCCTACTCCTTCGGAGATGGATTTTGATATAAATTCTGTTTAAATATGCCTAAACAACTTATTGATTTTAGTCCTGGCTCACAAGCCAGAAAATACATTCAAAAAGAATTCTTTGCTGAAAAATGGCAACCGTTTAGAACATGGTTCTTTGAAACCTATTCTAAAGATGAACTTCGGAATATTTCTGAAGAATTTTATGAGATGTGTGCACTGCATAATCAAATTATCTTCTTTGTTCCTTGGTTTATGTCTGCATATTTGCCTTCTTACATCAAACTCATTGAGAGATCCTACCAACACCCTGACGGTACGACTACTCAATCTAAATACCCTCCTCAATCTTCTTTTATTTTACCAAATAATACTGGTATGACTTTTACCGCTTTTCAAAAATTCATTAATGATGATATCGGAAAAATCACAGTTTCTGAAATAAATAATCTTATTTCTCAAAATAATTATTTGAGTCTTTATGTTAAAGTTCTAGGTGAACATATTGGTTCTTTGGATACTAAACTCGATGAACTTATTTTATTAGTTAGTAAACTTAGTACTCAGCTAAACTCTTCTAATATCGCTTCAACTTCCAAATCATCTGAAGATGATAAAGGATTCATATTTTCTGCACCTTGCATTCAACCACCACTCGATATAGAAGGATTCACTACGACCTCTTCTACCTCTTGGGAACGCTTAGAAACTCTTTTCGATAAAAAATTTAAGGGTCTTAATCTCCAACCTCTTAATATGGATATTGAAAATATTCAAACTATTGAGTCCAATTTCGCTGACAATATTGCTTCTACCAACGACCCGGGTGAAGTTCTTTCGTCAGAATTAAATAAACTTCGAGGAATAATGAAAAATCAACCTGGCAAAAAATATGCCGATATTCCTCGCATGACAACTGCATATTACCCCCGTCCTACTCCTCAAGATGTTCTGATAGAGGAAAGGGATTGGAATATTACAAATACTTCATATAATGGTGATGCTATTTATGAATGGAATATTGACGGATTATCCGACCGCCAAATCTCTATCTTAATCCATCGTATGTCCATGTACGCCACTATTTGTATGGCTACTCGAGCTACGGTTCGAAATGACAGATCTGACCAGACAATCTGCAAAATGATTGTTGCTGGGTTTACCGGCCAGCTTCGTGGCTGGTGGGATAATTTCCTAGATGATGAAAAACGCCAGGCAATCTATAATGCCACAAATCCAAATGAAGGCAGAGACAATCTCGGCCGCACTCTAACGGCAGGACGATCCGATGCCGTATATACTCTTATGCTAACTATTATTGAGCACTTCGGTGGTAGATTTACCAACCATCACGAAAATATTCGAACTCTTTTGAATGGTTTAAAATGCCGCCATTTAGGCGAATTTCGATGGTATAAAGATACCTTTCTCAGTCGGGTTATGGATTTACCCGAAAGCAGATACGAACACTGGAAAGCCAAATTCATTGATGGGCTTCCTCCTCTCTTCGCAGAACGTGTTCGTAAAACTCTTCGTGGATCGTATGGAGCGATCCCTTATTCAGAAAAAACTTATGGTCAATTGATCGTAGCCTGCACTCAAGAAGGCTTAGCCCTTTGTAATGAGTTAAAATTGGCTAGACAAATCAAAATTGATAAACTCCGAGAGAAATCTCAATTAGGTGATTTCTGTGAACAATTTGGCATGGAAAAACCCATGAATCGAAAACCCCACAGGAATTCGAAATATCAATACAAGTCCAAACACCCTAGACGACGGAGTAAGGAACAGCGTGAAGCACGCAAAACCTTTCGAAAGTCTACAAAATTTGCTAAAAACTTTTCCAAACGACCTCTGTCAAAGATTAAATGCTATAAATGTAATCAGTATGGTCATATTGCTCCTAACTGCAAATTGCAAAAACTAAAATCTCTAAATCTTTCTGATGAAGTTCATGATCAAGTTTATAACTTGCTATATACATCTGATTCTGATTCTATGTTGGAGTCTACTTCTGAAAATGAATTTGAATTGCCTGCTTCTGATAATGATTTAAATCAGAATATTGAATGTGTTGATTGTAATTCTGATAATTGTCATTGTAATGAAACAATGTATAAATTACAAGCTCAGTTCGAAGAACTTGATTTAGATGTTAAAACTCTAACTGCTGAAAATGTGCTTGAGTTATTAAAAGATGTCACGGATGAAAAACTTCGTGAAAAAATTCTGCATCTTGCAACTCAAAAGTCCTCTATTCCTTCTACTGCAAAAGATGATTTTGAACAACAGCCTATGGCATATTCTTTGGCCGAAGTTAATCGAAGATTAGCCTTGAGCAAAACTCCAGGTAAAGATACTACCTTTGATGATTTAAAAGTTGAAATTGAAAAGCTAAAAAAGGAAATTGTTTCTTTAAAACAAAACCAGATAATTACTGCTCATCGACTTTCAAAGCTAGAAGAAAAAGAAAGTTTTTCAAATTCAAACTCTTCAACTTCTTTAAAAGGAAAGGAAAAGGATATGACTTCTGAAGAAACAGAAACTCTTCAAATTGAGAAGTTTAATATAGAAAACCTTCAAAATGATTCTTTTCTTGGAATGATGCAAATTGTTACTGCTCATAAGTGGTATATTAATTGCACCATTTTAATAAACAAAGAATTCTTTATTACTAATGTCGCCATGATTGATAGTGGGGCAGACGTTAGTTGTATTCAAGAAGGTTTAATACCTACTAAATATTTTCAAAAAACCACTCATCTTGTAAAATCTGCAACTGGGCATTCTCTTGATATTAATTATAAGCTGCCTAATGCGCATATTTGCCGAGATAAGATTTGCATTCCGCATTTCTTCTTTTTAGTTAAAAACCAGATCTATCCTCCGATTATTTTAGGAACACCTTTTATAAATGCTATTTATCCTTATACGCATATTGATGCTGATGGCTTTAGGGCTACGTATAAAAATCAGCCTATTTCTTATCCTTTTGTTACTCAACCGGTAACAAGAGATATAAATACTCTCATAGAGATGAAGCAAAATCAGTTGAATTTCTTACAATTGGAGATAATGAGTATCAACATCTCTGACACTTTAAAATCTGTCAAAGTACAAGAAAAAATAAAAACTATTTCTTCACAATTAATGACTGATATTTGCGCTGACCATCCAAACGCTTTTTGGAACAGGAAGAAGCATATTGTTTCTCTTCCTTATGAAGATGGCTTCAATGAAGCCAAAATCCCAACAAAATCTCGACCCTGTCAGATGAATGCGGAACTTGTTGAATTCTGCAAAAAGGAAATCGACAGTCTCCTGCAAAAGGGTCTTATTAAACCCTCTAAATCTCCTTGGTCTTGCACTGCTTTTTATGTTAATAACGCTGCAGAAAAAGAAAGAGGAGTACCTCGATTAGTTATCAATTATAAACCCCTGAATAAAGTTCTGAAATGGGTTAGGTATCCAATTCCGAATAAAAAAGATCTTCTTTCTAGATTATATGATGCTAATATATTTTCCAAATTTGATTTAAAATCTGGCTATTGGCAAATTCAGGTTGATAAAACTCATACTTACAAAACTGCTTTTAATGTGCCTTTTGGGCAATATGAATGGAATGTTATGCCATTCGGTTTAAAAAACGCTCCTTCTGAATTTCAGAAGATTATGAATGACATCTTTAATCCTTATATGGATTTCATTATTGTTTATATTGATGACATCCTTGTATTTTCAAAAACTCTTGAAAATCATTTTAAACATCTGCATATTTTTAAGCAGGTCATTATTCAGAATGGTTTAGTTATTTCTAAACCTAAAATGCATTTATTTCAGACTAAGGTTAGATTTCTTGGTCATAATATTTGTCAAGGTTCTATTGAACCTATTCAGCGAGTTCTTGAATTCGCTACCAAATTCCCTGATGAGATTACTGACAAGAAACAGCTTCAGCGATTTCTGGGTAGTCTCAATTATATCTCTCCTTTCTACAAGAATCTATCTAGAGACTTAGCACCTCTGTATGATAGATTAAAGAAAGATCTAAAAACTCCGTGGACTAAAACCCACACTGATTTAGTAAAATTAATTAAAGCTCGGGTTCAATCCCTTCCTTGCACTTCTCTTGCTAATCCTGCTTGGCAGAAAATTATTGAGACAGATGCGTCAAATATAGGGTATGGTGGAATTCTTAAACAAATAAATCCCCATACAAAAACTGAATGTTTAATTCGCTTTTATTCAGGAAAATGGACAGAGAGCCAGAAAAAATACGCTACCGTGGCTCATGAAATGCTTACTATTGTTAAATGTGTGTTGAAATTTCAAGATGATCTGTATAATCAGAAATTTATAATTCGAACAGATGCTCAATCTGTTAAGTTCATGTTTGATAAAGATTTCAAACACGACGCCTCTAAACTAATATTTGCCAGATGGCAGGCGCAATTAGCCCCATTTGATTTCGAAATACAGTATAAAAAGGGTAGTGAAAATTCATTACCTGATTTCTTGTCACGAGAATACTTAACATGACTATCTATACTGATTTTCTCCCCGATAAAATTATTATTACGATTCTTAAATTCTTCCCTTTAAATATAGATTGTAAAAAACAAATTCTAGAAATTCTAGTCTCTGACCTTATGTTAGATGAAACATGGTGGTATAATTACATTCATGAAAAACCCTGGTGGTATGCCGATCCAGAACCATATGATGATTGGTTAGAAGTTGTAAATGAAAATTAACTCTATGTTTGATTTATGCAGTATGGCAGATCCCCCCTGGCAGACAGCCAGAGGACGCGGCCGTGGCCGAAATCAAAATTCTGCATATTTGCAGTATGGGGGAAGGACCAATCCTTCTTACCCTCGAAGCACTGCCAGATCAAACACTGCTTATAGCACATCAAGTTCCAATTTTCCGGTACTCAGACACGGAAATAAAACCTTGATAAACTCCAGAATATCTCAAGACGATGCGTCGTCATCCCATCAAGATCAAACTCCAAATATTAATCTTGATGAAATTCCTGAAACACATCCGTTATATCAGCAGATTAAAGAGTATTTGTCGGCACAGAAAAAGACTGCAGATACCTTTGCATCAATTACTGCTGAAAATACTGAAGATAAACCTTCCTATGAGAAACTTGATGCACGAGAACTTATTCTGTATATTGAAACTCAGCATATTCCTTCGAAAGAAAACTCTGAAGAAACCTGGCGGATTCTGCAAAATTATCTAACAGCTCATGTCTATGTAGCTGGGGAATCTTACAAAACGCGGACATATTATGAGCAGATTTTGATTCAAACGGCTAGTGCCACTTTTGAGCACAGCCCTTTGGGAGAGTCTACTCCGGGGGTACATGGTTACTCCAAAATTGTTATTAAAAAACTCATTCCCATTGAAGAATGGGGAATCTCTTCCATGACCCAACGAACTCTACCAATGGGTCCAACAGGACAAACACTTGCCAATTTCACATATTGGGATTACATTAAAGCCTTCTCCCAAGTCTTATATTATAATAATTATAAACACAAACATACCTGGTTTATAAAAATCTGTTCAAAAGTATTTGAAAAACCCATTCCTAACTGGTTCATTCAATGGTGGACAAATCACGGCCCATCTATTAAAATCCTACCATCTGAATATTCATCACTATACCATGATTGGAAAAATTCTTCTCCTTTTTTAACTAACCTTTACTTAGGAGAACATGTCTGCAAATTAGACACTATTGATCAAATGTATTTTTTCATTGAATTTTCTATTCCTTGGATACATCGATGGTCCATAGAATTGGGCTATGATTCTCAACAAATCCCAGCGGTATATCGCACTTTCTACTGTAATTTCTGGGATAAGTTACTCAGAATAGACCCTGCAACTAAGCTTCCTTATGGTCATGACCAGCGGGAAGAAATTAAAAACAAAATTTCGGCGTATCAGCAAGCTCCCAGAAAATCAATTTTAATCGAGGATAAGTCCCTCAATTATGTTTCAAGACGCATCTCCGCACATGACGGAAACAAACTCCAACTAATTGAAGAATATTTGGCAGAAGTGCGAGACAAGCTAATGCTAAATGTGGAACAAGCTTCAGACACTTCTATGAATAGCACTGAGGCAAACACAGATGACATCATCACTGATTCTCAACCTCCGGAAACCCTAAATGATGAAGAGGTTCTCGCCAATGCGGAAGACTTTTTAAAATGGGGACGAAAAAAGCTCTGAAGATTGTAATAATAAAAAATACTGTTGTAATAGTAAAACACTATGCACAGGGACCCACTATTACTGTGCAAGATTCCTTTTATTTTCTATATAAGAAGCCTCATTCTTAATAGAAGAGGCAGAAGAAAATCTTTAATTTTCTCTTACTAGCTCTCTCTCTCTCTGTAATAAAGCCTCCGGCTTCATAATAAAAGTTTGCTTTACTATTTCCGGCCTTCCTCCGGCAAACAAAGGTACATATTTACTTTTTGTTTTGAATTTCTTCTAATCTCTCCCAGATCTACGCCGTGACTATGTCCGGCTAGACTTCTTTTATGTTCATGCTATAGTTCTAACCTCTCGAGGTATGTTAACTATGAAAGATCCAGACTCTACTTAGATAAAAAAGAAATTTTTAGAATTCTCCGACTTGGTTCCGGAATGGTGGTACAGTCGGGTCGGTAAACTTTGCCTCTGTGGCTCCGTCTAGAGAGTTGTGCCATTGAAGCCCGTATTGATGAAAAGAAAGGGCGATTTATTTGCACAATTAGAACTTCTAGACACATGGGTTTACTGATCTCCGACAGGCCCCTTGTCTGGGTGAAAATATTTTACCATACAGTCAGAAATTCTCTAAGTTCTTTTCTATTTCGGTTGGTGCTTCGGTTCGGTTTTCCGACTTAAGCTTATATCCGATATTATTACTTGGTCTGGCGGGCTGAGCGGCTTACCCCAGCCCGAGAGATCCTGTCAATGGTATCATAGCCTGGGAACTTTCATGGTAAATATACTAGAGATGGTGAACAACGACTAGTATGAACATAAGTCTAAAAACTATGGATATGGGAGAAGTTAGTACGAAAGGTACTAAACTCGAAGAGGTAGATTTACCTCAAGATATGGATCTTCTGAATAAATGGACTATTCCTAAAGTCGATTTAAAAACCATATATGAATATGGATTTTTTGATAAAATCAAACACAAACAGATTATAAAAACAACTGAGCAATCCCTAGCTTTAAACGCTAATGAACAGACTATTCAACTACTGAATAAACGAGATGTTGATATTTTTAAACGTAATTTCAATTACATGCATATTGGCTTAGTTCAAATTGCTTTCCGGCCTTTAACTTTAAAGGGTCTTCCGGAAACATTTTTAGCAGCTCTACGAGATGCTAGAAATTTAAATTTCCGCAAATCGCTTATGGGATCTATAGAATCAACGCTGGCATATGGCCCTGTATATTTTAACACTCAACCTAATTTGTTATTATCCTTGACTGATGTGAATATTCTACATGCTTTAACACTGAATATTAAAACTCATGGTTACAATTATGCTCCTGGATCTGAGCTTATTGGTTTATCTTACCGCATATATTATCGGTTGTTATCTACCCTAAACCCTCGATGTAAATTGATGGATGACAACTCTGATTATACTATGCTTATTGAAACTAATTTTATTAAATCCAAAATAACCACTCGAAGACCAATTCGATGGGATGAAATAGATTTCCCTCAGACTTGGATCTTAAACTCCGTTACTTCTCCAAGACAATTGGCGGATGAAGTAACAAACTCTGAGTTAACTCATGTAACTCAAAACTCTGATGGACAGATTTGTCTACAGTTTGACAATAGTCTTCCTGTCTATCGAAACTCTTTTTCTATTCCAAGAAAACTCCCTCAAATTCAGCATATTTCTCCAATAGAACCTTCTGCACCAGTTTATGGTCCAGCTAGGAGTCGCGCTGCATCTTTGCATACCATAAACTCTTCTGATCTTCCTACTTCTTCTAGAAATGTTGAAAAAATAAAAATCAATCCTAAAACGAATATTGTTCAAGACTTCAATAATGAAAACCCTACTCCTTCGGAGATGGATTTTGATATAAATTCTGTTTAAATATGCCTAAACAACTTATTGATTTTAGTCCTGGCTCACAAGCCAGAAAATACATTCAAAAAGAATTCTTTGCTGAAAAATGGCAACCGTTTAGAACATGGTTCTTTGAAACCTATTCTAAAGATGAACTTCGGAATATTTCTGAAGAATTTTATGAGATGTGTGCACTGCATAATCAAATTATCTTCTTTGTTCCTTGGTTTATGTCTGCATATTTGCCTTCTTACATCAAACTCATTGAGAGATCCTACCAACACCCTGACGGTACGACTACTCAATCTAAATACCCTCCTCAATCTTCTTTTATTTTACCAAATAATACTGGTATGACTTTTACCGCTTTTCAAAAATTCATTAATGATGATATCGGAAAAATCACAGTTTCTGAAATAAATAATCTTATTTCTCAAAATAATTATTTGAGTCTTTATGTTAAAGTTCTAGGTGAACATATTGGTTCTTTGGATACTAAACTCGATGAACTTATTTTATTAGTTAGTAAACTTAGTACTCAGCTAAACTCTTCTAATATCGCTTCAACTTCCAAATCATCTGAAGATGATAAAGGATTCATATTTTCTGCACCTTGCATTCAACCACCACTCGAGATAGAAGGATTCACTACGACCTCTTCTACCTCTTGGGAACGCTTAGAAACTCTTTTCGATAAAAAATTTAAGGGTCTTAATCTCCAACCTCTTAATATGGATATTGAAAATATTCAAACTATTGAGTCCAATTTCGCTGACAATATTGCTTCTACCAACGACCCGGGTGAAGTTCTTTCGTCAGAATTAAATAAACTTCGAGGAATAATGAAAAATCAACCTGGCAAAAAATATGCCGATATTCCTCGCATGACAACTGCATATTACCCCCGTCCTACTCCTCAAGATGTTCTGATAGAGGAAAGGGATTGGAATATTACAAATACTTCATATAATGGTGATGCTATTTATGAATGGAATATTGACGGATTATCCGACCGCCAAATCTCTATCTTAATCCATCGTATGTCCATGTACGCCACTATTTGTATGGCTACTCGAGCTACGGTTCGAAATGACAGATCTGACCAGACAATCTGCAAAATGATTGTTGCTGGGTTTACCGGCCAGCTTCGTGGCTGGTGGGATAATTTCCTAGATGATGAAAAACGCCAGGCAATCTATAATGCCACAAATCCAAATGAAGGCAGAGACAATCTCGGCCGCACTCTAACGGCAGGACGATCCGATGCCGTATATACTCTTATGCTAACTATTATTGAGCACTTCGGTGGTAGATTTACCAACCATCACAAAAATATTCGAACTCTTTTGAATGGTTTAAAATGCCGCCATTTAGGCGAATTTCGATGGTATAAAGATACCTTTCTCAGTCGGGTTATGGATTTACCCGAAAGCAGATACGAACACTGGAAAGCCAAATTCATTGATGGGCTTCCTCCTCTCTTCGCAGAACGTGTTCGTAAAACTCTTTGTGGATCGTATGGAGCGATCCCTTATTCAGAAAAAACTTATGGTCAATTGATCGTAGCCTGCACTCAAGAAGGCTTAGCCCTTTGTAATGAGTTAAAATTGGCTAGACAAATCAAAATTGATAAACTCCGAGAGAAATCTCAATTAGGTGATTTCTGTGAACAATTTGGCATGGAAAAACCCATGAATCGAAAACCCCACAGGAATTCGAAATATCAATACAAGTCCAAACACCCTAGACGACGGAGTAAGGAACAGCGTGAAGCACGTAAAACCTTTCGAAAGTCTACAAAATTTGCTAAAAACTTTTCCAAACGACCTCTGTCAAAGATTAAATGCTATAAATGTAATCAGTATGGTCATATTGCTCCTAACTGCAAATTGCAAAAACTAAAATCTCTAAATCTTTCTGATGAAGTTCATGATCAAGTTTATAACTTGCTATATACATCTGATTCTGATTCTATGTTGGAGTCTACTTCTGAAAATGAATTTGAATTGCCTGCTTCTGATAATGATTTAAATCAGAATATTGAATGTGTTGATTGTAATTCTGATAATTGTCATTGTAATGAAACAATGTATAAATTACAAGCTCAGTTCGAAGAACTTGATTTAGATGTTAAAACTCTAACTGCTGAAAATGTGCTTGAGTTATTAAAAGATGTCACGGATGAAAAACTTCGTGAAAAAATTCTGCATCTTGCAACTCAAAAGTCCTCTATTCCTTCTACTGCAAAAGATGATTTTGAACAACAGCCTATGGCATATTCTTTGGCCGAAGTTAATCGAAGATTAGCCTTGAGCAAAACTCCAGGTAGAGATACTACCTTTGATGATTTAAAAGTTGAAATTGAAAAGCTAAAAAAGGAAATTGTTTCTTTAAAACAAAACCAGATAATTACTGCTCATCGACTTTCAAAGCTAGAAGAAAAAGAAAGTTTTTCAAATTCAAACTCTTCAACTTCTTTAAAAGGAAAGGAAAAGGATATGACTTCTGAAGAAACAGAAACTCTTCAAATTGAGAAGTTTAATATAGAAAACCTTCAAAATGATTCTTTTCTTGGAATGATGCAAATTGTTACTGCTCATAAGTGGTATATTAATTGCACCATTTTAATAAACAAAGAATTCTTTATTACTAATGTCGCCATGATTGATAGTGGGGCAGACGTTAGTTGTATTCAAGAAGGTTTAATACCTACTAAATATTTTCAAAAAACCACTCATCTTGTAAAATCTGCAACTGGGCATTCTCTTGATATTAATTATAAGCTGCCTAATGCGCATATTTGCCGTGATAAGATTTGCATTCCGCATTTCTTCTTTTTAGTTAAAAACCAGATCTATCCTCCGATTATTTTAGGAACACCTTTTATAAATGCTATTTATCCTTATACGCATATTGATGCTGATGGCTTTAGGGCTACGTATAAAAATCAGCCTATTTCTTATCCTTTTGTTACTCAACCGGTAACAAGAGATATAAATACTCTCATAGAGATGAAGCAAAATCAGTTGAATTTCTTACAATTGGAGATAATGAGTATCAACATCTCTGACACTTTAAAATCTGTCAAAGTACAAGAAAAAATAAAAACTATTTCTTCACAATTAATGACTGATATTTGCGCTGACCATCCAAACGCTTTTTGGAACAGGAAGAAGCATATTGTTTCTCTTCCTTATGAAGATGGCTTCAATGAAGCCAAAATCCCAACAAAATCTCGACCCTGTCAGATGAATGCGGAACTTGTTGAATTCTGCAAAAAGGAAATCGACAGTCTCCTGCAAAAGGGTCTTATTAAACCCTCTAAATCTCCTTGGTCTTGCACTGCTTTTTATGTTAATAACGCTGCAGAAAAAGAAAGAGGAGTACCTCGATTAGTTATCAATTATAAACCCCTGAATAAAGTTCTGAAATGGGTTAGGTATCCAATTCCGAATAAAAAAGATCTTCTTTCTAGATTATATGATGCTAATATATTTTCCAAATTTGATTTAAAATCTGGCTATTGGCAAATTCAGGTTGATAAAACTCATACTTACAAAACTGCTTTTAATGTGCCTTTTGGGCAATATGAATGGAATGTTATGCCATTCGGTTTAAAAAACGCTCCTTCTGAATTTCAGAAGATTATGAATGACATCTTTAATCCTTATATGGATTTCATTATTGTTTATATTGATGACATCCTTGTATTTTCAAAAACTCTTGAAAATCATTTTAAACATCTGCATATTTTTAAGCAGGTCATTATTCAGAATGGTTTAGTTATTTCTAAACCTAAAATGCATTTATTTCAGACTAAGGTTAGATTTCTTGGTCATAATATTTGTCAAGGTTCTATTGAACCTATTCAGCGAGTTCTTGAATTCGCTACCAAATTCCCTGATGAGATTACTGACAAGAAACAGCTTCAGCGATTTCTGGGTAGTCTCAATTATATCTCTCCTTTCTACAAGAATCTATCTAGAGACTTAGCACCTCTGTATGATAGATTAAAGAAAGATCTAAAAACTCCGTGGACTAAAACCCACACTGATTTAGTAAAATTAATTAAAGCTCGGGTTCAATCCCTTCCTTGCACTTCTCTTGCTAATCCTGCTTGGCAGAAAATTATTGAGACAGATGCGTCAAATATAGGGTATGGTGGAATTCTTAAACAAATAAATCCCCATACAAAAACTGAATGTTTAATTCGCTTTTATTCAGGAAAATGGACAGAGAGCCAGAAAAAATACGCTACCGTGGCTCATGAAATGCTTACTATTGTTAAATGTGTGTTGAAATTTCAAGATGATCTGTATAATCAGAAATTTATAATTCGAACAGATGCTCAATCTGTTAAGTTCATGTTTGATAAAGATTTCAAACACGACGCCTCTAAACTAATATTTGCCAGATGGCAGGCGCAATTAGCCCCATTTGATTTCGAAATACAGTATAAAAAGGGTAGTGAAAATTCATTACCTGATTTCTTGTCACGAGAATACTTAACATGACTATCTATACTGATTTTCTCCCCGATAAAATTATTATTACGATTCTTAAATTCTTCCCTTTAAATATAGATTGTAAAAAACAAATTCTAGAAATTCTAGTCTCTGACCTTATGTTAGATGAAACATGGTGGTATAATTACATTCATGAAAAACCCTGGTGGTATGCCGATCCAGAACCATATGATGATTGGTTAGAAGTTGTAAATGAAAATTAACTCTATGTTTGATTTATGCAGTATGGCAGATCCCCCCTGGCAGACAGCCAGAGGACGCGGCCGTGGCCGAAATCAAAATTCTGCATATTTGCAGTATGGGGGAAGGACCAATCCTTCTTACCCTCGAAGCACTGCCAGATCAAACACTGCTTATAGCACATCAAGTTCCAATTTTCCGGTACTCAGACACGGAAATAAAACCTTGATAAACTCCAGAATATCTCAAGACGATGCGTCGTCATCCCATCAAGATCAAACTCCAAATATTAATCTTGATGAAATTCCTGAAACACATCCGTTATATCAGCAGATTAAAGAGTATTTGTCGGCACAGAAAAAGACTGCAGATACCTTTGCATCAATTACTGCTGAAAATACTGAAGATAAACCTTCCTATGAGAAACTTGATGCACGAGAACTTATTCTGTATATTGAAACTCAGCATATTCCTTCGAAAGAAAACTCTGAAGAAACCTGGCGGATTCTGCAAAATTATCTAACAGCTCATGTCTATGTAGCTGGGGAATCTTACAAAACGCGGACATATTATGAGCAGATTTTGATTCAAACGGCTAGTGCCACTTTTGAGCACAGCCCTTTGGGAGAGTCTACTCCGGGGGTACATGGTTACTCCAAAATTGTTATTAAAAAACTCATTCCCATTGAAGAATGGGGAATCTCTTCCATGACCCAACGAACTCTACCAATGGGTCCAACAGGACAAACACTTGCCAATTTCACATATTGGGATTACATTAAAGCCTTCTCCCAAGTCTTATATTATAATAATTATAAACACAAACATACCTGGTTTATAAAAATCTGTTCAAAAGTATTTGAAAAACCCATTCCTAACTGGTTCATTCAATGGTGGACAAATCACGGCCCATCTATTAAAATCCTACCATCTGAATATTCATCACTATACCATGATTGGAAAAATTCTTCTCCTTTTTTAACTAACCTTTACTTAGGAGAACATGTCTGCAAATTAGACACTATTGATCAAATGTATTTTTTCATTGAATTTTCTATTCCTTGGATACATCGATGGTCCATAGAATTGGGCTATGATTCTCAACAAATCCCAGCGGTATATCGCACTTTCTACTGTAATTTCTGGGATAAGTTACTCAGAATAGACCCTGCAACTAAGCTCCCTTATGGTCATGACCAGCGGGAAGAAATTAAAAACAAAATTTCGGCGTATCAGCAAGCTCCCAGAAAATCAATTTTAATCGAGGATAAGTCCCTCAATTATGTTTCAAGACGCATCTCCGCACATGACGGAAACAAACTCCAACTAATTGAAGAATATTTGGCAGAAGTGCGAGACAAGCTAATGCTAAATGTGGAACAAGCTTCAGACACTTCTATGAATAGCACTGAGGCAAACACAGATGACATCATCACTGATTCTCAACCTCCGGAAACCCTAAATGATGAAGAGGTTCTCGCCAATGCGGAAGACTTTTTAAAATGGGGACGAAAAAAGCTCTGAAGATTGTAATAATAAAAAATACTGTTGTAATAGTAAAACACTATGCACAGGGACCCACTATTACTGTGCAAGATTCCTTTTATTTTCTATATAAGAAGCCTCATTCTTAATAGAAGAGGCAGAAGAAAATCTTTAATTTTCTCTTACTAGCTCTCTCTCTCTCTGTAATAAAGCCTCCGGCTTCATAATAAAAGTTTGCTTTACTATTTCCGGCCTTCCTCCGGCAAACAAAGGTACATATTTACTTTTTGTTTTGAATTTCTTCTAATCTCTCCCAGATCTACGCCGTGACTATGTCCGGCTAGACTTCTTTTATGTTCATGCTATAGTTCTAACCTCTCGAGGTATGTTAACTATGAAAGATCCAGACTCTACTTAGATAAAAAAGAAATTTTTAGAATTCTCCGACTTGGTTCCGGAATGGTGGTACAGTCGGGTCGGTAAACTTTGCCTCTGTGGCTCCGTCTAGAGAGTTGTGCCATTGAAGCCCGTATTGATGAAAAGAAAGGGCGATTTATTTGCACAATTAGAACTTCTAGACACATGGGTTTACTGATCTCCGACAGGCCCCTTGTCTGGGTGAAAATATTTTACCATACAGTCAGAAATTCTCTAAGTTCTTTTCTATTTCGGTTGGTGCTTCGGTTCGGTTTTCCGACTTAAGCTTATATCCGATATTATTACTTGGTCTGGCGGGCTGAGCGGCTTACCCCAGCCCGAGAGATCCTGTCAATGAGCCACAGAGGTAAAGTTTACCGACCCGACTGTACCACCATTCCGGAACCAAGTCGGAGAATTCTAAAAATTTCTTTTTTATCTAAGTAGAGTCTGGATCTTTCATAGTTAACATACCTCGAGAGGTTAGAACTATAGCATGAACATAAAAGAAGTCTAGCCGGACATAGTCACGGCGTAGATCTGGGAGAGATTAGAAGAAATTCAAAACAAAAAGTAAATATGTACCTTTGTTTGCCGGAGGAAGGCCGGAAATAGTAAAGCAAACTTTTATTATGAAGCCGGAGGCTTTATTACAGAGAGAGAGAGAGCTAGTAAGAGAAAATTAAAGATTTTCTTCTGCCTCTTCTATTAAGAATGAGGCTTCTTATATAGAAAATAAAAGGAATCTTGCACAGTAATAGTGGGTCCCTGTGCATAGTGTTTTACTATTACAACAGTATTTTTTATTATTACAATCTTCAGAGCTTTTTTCGTCCCCATTTTAAAAAGTCTTCCGCATTGGCGAGAACCTCTTCATCATTTAGGGTTTCCGGAGGTTGAGAATCAGTGATGATGTCATCTGTGTTTGCCTCAGTGCTATTCATAGAAGTGTCTGAAGCTTGTTCCACATTTAGCATTAGCTTGTCTCGCACTTCTGCCAAATATTCTTCAATTAGTTGGAGTTTGTTTCCGTCATGTGCGGAGATGCGTCTTGAAACATAATTGAGGGACTTATCCTCGATTAAAATTGATTTTCTGGGAGCTTGCTGATACGCCGAAATTTTGTTTTTAATTTCTTCCCGCTGGTCATGACCATAAGGGAGCTTAGTTGCAGGGTCTATTCTGAGTAACTTATCCCAGAAATTACAGTAGAAAGTGCGATATACCGCTGGGATTTGTTGAGAATCATAGCCCAATTCTATGGACCATCGATGTATCCAAGGAATAGAAAATTCAATGAAAAAATACATTTGATCAATAGTGTCTAATTTGCAGACATGTTCTCCTAAGTAAAGGTTAGTTAAAAAAGGAGAAGAATTTTTCCAATCATGGTATAGTGATGAATATTCAGATGGTAGGATTTTAATAGATGGGCCGTGATTTGTCCACCATTGAATGAACCAGTTAGGAATGGGTTTTTCAAATACTTTTGAACAGATTTTTATAAACCAGGTATGTTTGTGTTTATAATTATTATAATATAAGACTTGGGAGAAGGCTTTAATGTAATCCCAATATGTGAAATTGGCAAGTGTTTGTCCTGTTGGACCCATTGGTAGAGTTCGTTGGGTCATGGAAGAGATTCCCCATTCTTCAATGGGAATGAGTTTTTTAATAACAATTTTGGAGTAACCATGTACCCCCGGAGTAGACTCTCCCAAAGGGCTGTGCTCAAAAGTGGCACTAGCCGTTTGAATCAAAATCTGCTCATAATATGTCCGCGTTTTGTAAGATTCCCCAGCTACATAGACATGAGCTGTTAGATAATTTTGCAGAATCCGCCAGGTTTCTTCAGAGTTTTCTTTCGAAGGAATATGCTGAGTTTCAATATACAGAATAAGTTCTCGTGCATCAAGTTTCTCATAGGAAGGTTTATCTTCAGTATTTTCAGCAGTAATTGATGCAAAGGTATCTGCAGTCTTTTTCTGTGCCGACAAATACTCTTTAATCTGCTGATATAACGGATGTGTTTCAGGAATTTCATCAAGATTAATATTTGGAGTTTGATCTTGATGGGATGACGACGCATCGTCTTGAGATATTCTGGAGTTTATCAAGGTTTTATTTCCGTGTCTGAGTACCGGAAAATTGGAACTTGATGTGCTATAAGCAGTGTTTGATCTGGCAGTGCTTCGAGGGTAAGAAGGATTGGTCCTTCCCCCATACTGCAAATATGCAGAATTTTGATTTCGGCCACGGCCGCGTCCTCTGGCTGTCTGCCAGGGGGGATCTGCCATACTGCATAAATCAAACATAGAGTTAATTTTCATTTACAACTTCTAACCAATCATCATATGGTTCTGGATCGGCATACCACCAGGGTTTTTCATGAATGTAATTATACCACCATGTTTCATCTAACATAAGGTCAGAGACTAGAATTTCTAGAATTTGTTTTTTACAATCTATATTTAAAGGGAAGAATTTAAGAATCGTAATAATAATTTTATCGGGGAGAAAATCAGTATAGATAGTCATGTTAAGTATTCTCGTGACAAGAAATCAGGTAATGAATTTTCACTACCCTTTTTATACTGTATTTCGAAATCAAATGGGGCTAATTGCGCCTGCCATCTGGCAAATATTAGTTTAGAGGCGTCGTGTTTGAAATCTTTATCAAACATGAACTTAACAGATTGAGCATCTGTTCGAATTATAAATTTCTGATTATACAGATCATCTTGAAATTTCAACACACATTTAACAATAGTAAGCATTTCATGAGCCACGGTAGCGTATTTTTTCTGGCTCTCTGTCCATTTTCCTGAATAAAAGCGAATTAAACATTCAGTTTTTGTATGGGGATTTATTTGTTTAAGAATTCCACCATACCCTATATTTGACGCATCTGTCTCAATAATTTTCTGCCAAGCAGGATTAGCAAGAGAAGTGCAAGGAAGGGATTGAACCCGAGCTTTAATTAATTTTACTAAATCAGTGTGGGTTTTAGTCCACGGAGTTTTTAGATCTTTCTTTAATCTATCATACAGAGGTGCTAAGTCTCTAGATAGATTCTTGTAGAAAGGAGAGATATAATTGAGACTACCCAGAAATCGCTGAAGCTGTTTCTTGTCAGTAATCTCATCAGGGAATTTGGTAGCGAATTCAAGAACTCGCTGAATAGGTTCAATAGAACCTTGACAAATATTATGACCAAGAAATCTAACCTTAGTCTGAAATAAATGCATTTTAGGTTTAGAAATAACTAAACCATTCTGAATAATGACCTGCTTAAAAATATGCAGATGTTTAAAATGATTTTCAAGAGTTTTTGAAAATACAAGGATGTCATCAATATAAACAATAATGAAATCCATATAAGGATTAAAGATGTCATTCATAATCTTCTGAAATTCAGAAGGAGCGTTTTTTAAACCGAATGGCATAACATTCCATTCATATTGCCCAAAAGGCACATTAAAAGCAGTTTTGTAAGTATGAGTTTTATCAACCTGAATTTGCCAGTAGCCAGATTTTAAATCAAATTTGGAAAATATATTAGCATCATATAATCTAGAAAGAAGATCTTTTTTATTCGGAATTGGATACCTAACCCATTTCAGAACTTTATTCAGGGGTTTATAATTGATAACTAATCGAGGTACTCCTCTTTCTTTTTCTGCAGCGTTATTAACATAAAAAGCAGTG
This sequence comes from Capsicum baccatum var. pendulum, assembly GCA_030864225.1. Classification (NCBI taxonomy): domain Eukaryota; kingdom Viridiplantae; phylum Streptophyta; class Magnoliopsida; order Solanales; family Solanaceae; genus Capsicum; species Capsicum baccatum. The sequence continues at coordinate 247,661,009 of CM061556.1, forward strand.
CAAGACCAAGGAGATTTAGAGGGTTTAATAAGACCCTTTTGCAGGAGACTGTCGATTTCCTTTTTGCAGAATTCAACAAGTTCCGCATTCATCTGACAGGGTCGAGATTTTGTTGGGATTTTGGCTTCATTGAAGCCATCTTCATAAGGAAGAGAAACAATATGCTTCTTCCTGTTCCAAAAAGCGTTTGGATGGTCAGCGCAAATATCAGTCATTAATTGTGAAGAAATAGTTTTTATTTTTTCTTGTACTTTGACAGATTTTAAAGTGTCAGAGATGTTGATACTCATTATCTCCAATTGTAAGAAATTCAACTGATTTTGCTTCATCTCTATGAGAGTATTTATATCTCTTGTTACCGGTTGAGTAACAAAAGGATAAGAAATAGGCTGATTTTTATACGTAGCCCTAAAGCCATCAGCATCAATATGCGTATAAGGATAAATAGCATTTATAAAAGGTGTTCCTAAAATAATCGGAGGATAGATCTGGTTTTTAACTAAAAAGAAGAAATGCGGAATGCAAATCTTATCACGGCAAATATGCGCATTAGGCAGCTTATAATTAATATCAAGAGAATGCCCAGTTGCAGATTTTACAAGATGAGTGGTTTTTTGAAAATATTTAGTAGGTATTAAACCTTCTTGAATACAACTAACGTCTGCCCCACTATCAATCATGGCGACATTAGTAATAAAGAATTCTTTGTTTATTAAAATGGTGCAATTAATATACCACTTATGAGCAGTAACAATTTGCATCATTCCAAGAAAAGAATCATTTTGAAGGTTTTCTATATTAAACTTCTCAATTTGAAGAGTTTCTGTTTCTTCAGAAGTCATATCCTTTTCCTTTCCTTTTAAAGAAGTTGAAGAGTTTGAATTTGAAAAACTTTCTTTTTCTTCTAGCTTTGAAAGTCGATGAGCAGTAATTATCTGGTTTTGTTTTAAAGAAACAATTTCCTTTTTTAGCTTTTCAATTTCAACTTTTAAATCATCAAAGGTAGTATCTCTACCTGGAGTTTTGCTCAAGGCTAATCTTCGATTAACTTCGGCCAAAGAATATGCCATAGGCTGTTGTTCAAAATCATCTTTTGCAGTAGAAGGAATAGAGGACTTTTGAGTTGCAAGATGCAGAATTTTTTCACGAAGTTTTTCATCCGTGACATCTTTTAATAACTCAAGCACATTTTCAGCAGTTAGAGTTTTAACATCTAAATCAAGTTCTTCGAACTGAGCTTGTAATTTATACATTGTTTCATTACAATGACAATTATCAGAATTACAATCAACACATTCAATATTCTGATTTAAATCATTATCAGAAGCAGGCAATTCAAATTCATTTTCAGAAGTAGACTCCAACATAGAATCAGAATCAGATGTATATAGCAAGTTATAAACTTGATCATGAACTTCATCAGAAAGATTTAGAGATTTTAGTTTTTGCAATTTGCAGTTAGGAGCAATATGACCATACTGATTACATTTATAGCATTTAATCTTTGACAGAGGTCGTTTGGAAAAGTTTTTAGCAAATTTTGTAGACTTTCGAAAGGTTTTGCGTGCTTCACGCTGTTCCTTACTCCGTCGTCTAGGGTGTTTGGACTTGTATTGATATTTCGAATTCCTGTGGGGTTTTCGATTCATGGGTTTTTCCATGCCAAATTGTTCACAGAAATCACCTAATTGAGATTTCTCTCGGAGTTTATCAATTTTGATTTGTCTAGCCAATTTTAACTCATTACAAAGGGCTAAGCCTTCTTGAGTGCAGGCTACGATCAATTGACCATAAGTTTTTTCTGAATAAGGGATCGCTCCATACGATCCACAAAGAGTTTTACGAACACGTTCTGCGAAGAGAGGAGGAAGCCCATCAATGAATTTGGCTTTCCAGTGTTCGTATCTGCTTTCGGGTAAATCCATAACCCGACTGAGAAAGGTATCTTTATACCATCGAAATTCGCCTAAATGGCGGCATTTTAAACCATTCAAAAGAGTTCGAATATTTTTGTGATGGTTGGTAAATCTACCACCGAAGTGCTCAATAATAGTTAGCATAAGAGTATATACGGCATCGGATCGTCCTGCCGTTAGAGTGCGGCCGAGATTGTCTCTGCCTTCATTTGGATTTGTGGCATTATAGATTGCCTGGCGTTTTTCATCATCTAGGAAATTATCCCACCAGCCACGAAGCTGGCCGGTAAACCCAGCAACAATCATTTTGCAGATTGTCTGGTCAGATCTGTCATTTCGAACCGTAGCTCGAGTAGCCATACAAATAGTGGCGTACATGGACATACGATGGATTAAGATAGAGATTTGGCGGTCGGATAATCCGTCAATATTCCATTCATAAATAGCATCACCATTATATGAAGTATTTGTAATATTCCAATCCCTTTCCTCTATCAGAACATCTTGAGGAGTAGGACGGGGGTAATATGCAGTTGTCATGCGAGGAATATCGGCATATTTTTTGCCAGGTTGATTTTTCATTATTCCTCGAAGTTTATTTAATTCTGACGAAAGAACTTCACCCGGGTCGTTGGTAGAAGCAATATTGTCAGCGAAATTGGACTCAATAGTTTGAATATTTTCAATATCCATATTAAGAGGTTGGATATTAAGACCCTTAAATTTTTTATCGAAAAGAGTTTCTAAGCGTTCCCAAGAGGTAGAAGAGGTCGTAGTGAATCCTTCTATCTCGAGTGGTGGTTGAATGCAAGGTGCAGAAAATATGAATCCTTTATCATCTTCAGATGATTTGGAAGTTGAAGCGATATTAGAAGAGTTTAGCTGAGTACTAAGTTTACTAACTAATAAAATAAGTTCATCGAGTTTAGTATCCAAAGAACCAATATGTTCACCTAGAACTTTAACATAAAGACTCAAATAATTATTTTGAGAAATAAGATTATTTATTTCAGAAACTGTGATTTTTCCGATATCATCATTAATGAATTTTTGAAAAGCGGTAAAAGTCATACCAGTATTATTTGGTAAAATAAAAGAAGATTGAGGAGGGTATTTAGATTGAGTAGTCGTACCGTCAGGGTGTTGGTAGGATCTCTCAATGAGTTTGATGTAAGAAGGCAAATATGCAGACATAAACCAAGGAACAAAGAAGATAATTTGATTATGCAGTGCACACATCTCATAAAATTCTTCAGAAATATTCCGAAGTTCATCTTTAGAATAGGTTTCAAAGAACCATGTTCTAAACGGTTGCCATTTTTCAGCAAAGAATTCTTTTTGAATGTATTTTCTGGCTTGTGAGCCAGGACTAAAATCAATAAGTTGTTTAGGCATATTTAAACAGAATTTATATCAAAATCCATCTCCGAAGGAGTAGGGTTTTCATTATTGAAGTCTTGAACAATATTCGTTTTAGGATTGATTTTTATTTTTTCAACATTTCTAGAAGAAGTAGGAAGATCAGAAGAGTTTATGGTATGCAAAGATGCAGCGCGACTCCTAGCTGGACCATAAACTGGTGCAGAAGGTTCTATTGGAGAAATATGCTGAATTTGAGGGAGTTTTCTTGGAATAGAAAAAGAGTTTCGATAGACAGGAAGACTATTGTCAAACTGTAGACAAATCTGTCCATCAGAGTTTTGAGTTACATGAGTTAACTCAGAGTTTGTTACATCATCCGCCAATTGTCTTGGAGAAGTAACGGAGTTTAAGATCCAAGTCTGAGGGAAATCTATTTCATCCCATCGAATTGGTCTTCGAGTGGTTATTTTGGATTTAATAAAATTAGTTTCAATAAGCATAGTATAATCAGAGTTGTCATCCATCAATTTACATCGAGGGTTTAGGGTAGATAACAACCGATAATATATGCGGTAAGATAAACCAATAAGCTCAGATCCAGGAGCATAATTGTAACCATGAGTTTTAATATTCAGTGTTAAAGCATGTAGAATATTCACATCAGTCAAGGATAATAACAAATTAGGTTGAGTGTTAAAATATACAGGGCCATATGCCAGCGTTGATTCTATAGATCCCATAAGCGATTTGCGGAAATTTAAATTTCTAGCATCTCGTAGAGCTGCTAAAAATGTTTCCGGAAGACCCTTTAAAGTTAAAGGCCGGAAAGCAATTTGAACTAAGCCAATATGCATGTAATTGAAATTACGTTTAAAAATATCAACATCTCGTTTATTCAGTAGTTGAATAGTCTGTTCATTAGCGTTTAAAGCTAGGGATTGCTCAGTTGTTTTTATAATCTGTTTGTGTTTGATTTTATCAAAAAATCCATATTCATATATGGTTTTTAAATCGACTTTAGGAATAGTCCATTTATTCAGAAGATCCATATCTTGAGGTAAATCTACCTCTTCGAGTTTAGTACCTTTCGTACTAACTTCTCCCATATCCATAGTTTTTAGACTTATGTTCATACTAGTCGTTGTTCACCATCTCTAGTATATTTACCATGAAAGTTCCCAGGCTCTGATACCATTGACAGGATCTCTCGGGCTGGGGTAAGCCGCTCAGCCCGCCAGACCAAGTAATAATATCGGATATAAGCTTAAGTCGGAAAACCGAACCGAAGCACCAACCGAAATAGAAAAGAACTTAGAGAATTTCTGACTGTATGGTAAAATATTTTCACCCAGACAAGGGGCCTGTCGGAGATCAGTAAACCCATGTGTCTAGAAGTTCTAATTGTGCAAATAAATCGCCCTTTCTTTTCATCAATACGGGCTTCAATGGCACTATCTATACTGATTTTCTCCCCGATAAAATTATTATTACGATTCTTAAATTCTTCCCTTTAAATATAGATTGTAAAAAACAAATTCTAGAAATTCTAGTCTCTGACCTTATGTTAGATGAAACATGGTGGTATAATTACATTCATGAAAAACCCTGGTGGTATGCCGATCCAGAACCATATGATGATTGGTTAGAAGTTGTAAATGAAAATTAACTCTATGTTTGATTTATGCAGTATGGCAGATCCCCCCTGGCAGACAGCCAGAGGACGCGGCCGTGGCCGAAATCAAAATTCTGCATATTTGCAGTATGGGGGAAGGACCAATCCTTCTTACCCTCGAAGCACTGCCAGATCAAACACTGCTTATAGCACATCAAGTTCCAATTTTCCGGTACTCAGACACGGAAATAAAACCTTGATAAACTCCAGAATATCTCAAGACGATGCGTCGTCATCCCATCAAGATCAAACTCCAAATATTAATCTTGATGAAATTCCTGAAACACATCCGTTATATCAGCAGATTAAAGAGTATTTGTCGGCACAGAAAAAGACTGCAGATACCTTTGCATCAATTACTGCTGAAAATACTGAAGATAAACCTTCCTATGAGAAACTTGATGCACGAGAACTTATTCTGTATATTGAAACTCAGCATATTCCTTCGAAAGAAAACTCTGAAGAAACCTGGCGGATTCTGCAAAATTATCTAACAGCTCATGTCTATGTAGCTGGGGAATCTTACAAAACGCGGACATATTATGAGCAGATTTTGATTCAAACGGCTAGTGCCACTTTTGAGCACAGCCCTTTGGGAGAGTCTACTCCGGGGGTACATGGTTACTCCAAAATTGTTATTAAAAAACTCATTCCCATTGAAGAATGGGGAATCTCTTCCATGACCCAACGAACTCTACCAATGGGTCCAACAGGACAAACACTTGCCAATTTCACATATTGGGATTACATTAAAGCCTTCTCCCAAGTCTTATATTATAATAATTATAAACACAAACATACCTGGTTTATAAAAATCTGTTCAAAAGTATTTGAAAAACCCATTCCTAACTGGTTCATTCAATGGTGGACAAATCACGGCCCATCTATTAAAATCCTACCATCTGAATATTCATCACTATACCATGATTGGAAAAATTCTTCTCCTTTTTTAACTAACCTTTACTTAGGAGAACATGTCTGCAAATTAGACACTATTGATCAAATGTATTTTTTCATTGAATTTTCTATTCCTTGGATACATCGATGGTCCATAGAATTGGGCTGATCTTTTTTATTCGGAATTGGATACCTAACCCATTTCAGAACTTTATTCAGGGGTTTATAATTGATAACTAATCGAGGTACTCCTCTTTCTTTTTCTGCAGCGTTATTAACATAAAAAGCAGTGCAAGACCAAGGAGATTTAGAGGGTTTAATAAGACCCTTTTGCAGGAGACTGTCGATTTCCTTTTTGCAGAATTCAACAAGTTCCGCATTCATCTGACAGGGTCGAGATTTTGTTGGGATTTTGGCTTCATTGAAGCCATCTTCATAAGGAAGAGAAACAATATGCTTCTTCCTGTTCCAAAAAGCGTTTGGATGGTCAGCGCAAATATCAGTCATTAATTGTGAAGAAATAGTTTTTATTTTTTCTTGTACTTTGACAGATTTTAAAGTGTCAGAGATGTTGATACTCATTATCTCCAATTGTAAGAAATTCAACTGATTTTGCTTCATCTCTATGAGAGTATTTATATCTCTTGTTACCGGTTGAGTAACAAAAGGATAAGAAATAGGCTGATTTTTATACGTAGCCCTAAAGCCATCAGCATCAATATGCGTATAAGGATAAATAGCATTTATAAAAGGTGTTCCTAAAATAATCGGAGGATAGATCTGGTTTTTAACTAAAAAGAAGAAATGCGGAATGCAAATCTTATCACGGCAAATATGCGCATTAGGCAGCTTATAATTAATATCAAGAGAATGCCCAGTTGCAGATTTTACAAGATGAGTGGTTTTTTGAAAATATTTAGTAGGTATTAAACCTTCTTGAATACAACTAACGTCTGCCCCACTATCAATCATGGCGACATTAGTAATAAAGAATTCTTTATTTATTAAAATGGTGCAATTAATATACCACTTATGAGCAGTAACAATTTGCATCATTCCAAGAAAAGAATCATTTTGAAGGTTTTCTATATTAAACTTCTCAATTTGAAGAGTTTCTGTTTCTTCAGAAGTCATATCCTTTTCCTTTCCTTTTAAAGAAGTTGAAGAGTTTGAATTTGAAAAACTTTCTTTTTCTTCTAGCTTTGAAAGTCGATGAGCAGTAATTATCTGGTTTTGTTTTAAAGAAACAATTTCCTTTTTTAGCTTTTCAATTTCAACTTTTAAATCATCAAAGGTAGTATCTCTACCTGGAGTTTTGCTCAAGGCTAATCTTCGATTAACTTCGGCCAAAGAATATGCCATAGGCTGTTGTTCAAAATCATCTTTTGCAGTAGAAGGAATAGAGGACTTTTGAGTTGCAAGATGCAGAATTTTTTCACGAAGTTTTTCATCCGTGACATCTTTTAATAACTCAAGCACATTTTCAGCAGTTAGAGTTTTAACATCTAAATCAAGTTCTTCGAACTGAGCTTGTAATTTATACATTGTTTCATTACAATGACAATTATCAGAATTACAATCAACACATTCAATATTCTGATTTAAATCATTATCAGAAGCAGGCAATTCAAATTCATTTTCAGAAGTAGACTCCAACATAGAATCAGAATCAGATGTATATAGCAAGTTATAAACTTGATCATGAACTTCATCAGAAAGATTTAGAGATTTTAGTTTTTGCAATTTGCAGTTAGGAGCAATATGACCATACTGATTACATTTATAGCATTTAATCTTTGACAGAGGTCGTTTGGAAAAGTTTTTAGCAAATTTTGTAGACTTTCGAAAGGTTTTGCGTGCTTCACGCTGTTCCTTACTCCGTCGTCTAGGGTGTTTGGACTTGTATTGATATTTCGAATTCCTGTGGGGTTTTCGATTCATGGGTTTTTCCATGCCAAATTGTTCACAGAAATCACCTAATTGAGATTTCTCTCGGAGTTTATCAATTTTGATTTGTCTAGCCAATTTTAACTCATTACAAAGGGCTAAGCCTTCTTGAGTGCAGGCTACGATCAATTGACCATAAGTTTTTTCTGAATAAGGGATCGCTCCATACGATCCACGAAGAGTTTTACGAACACGTTCTGCGAAGAGAGGAGGAAGCCCATCAATGAATTTGGCTTTCCAGTGTTCGTATCTGCTTTCGGGTAAATCCATAACCCGACTGAGAAAGGTATCTTTATACCATCGAAATTCGCCTAAATGGCGGCATTTTAAACCATTCAAAAGAGTTCGAATATTTTTGTGATGGTTGGTAAATCTACCACCGAAGTGCTCAATAATAGTTAGCATAAGAGTATATACGGCATCGGATCGTCCTGCCGTTAGAGTGCGGCCGAGATTGTCTCTGCCTTCATTTGGATTTGTGGCATTATAGATTGCCTGGCGTTTTTCATCATCTAGGAAATTATCCCACCAGCCACGAAGCTGGCCGGTAAACCCAGCAACAATCATTTTGCAGATTGTCTGGTCAGATCTGTCATTTCGAACCGTAGCTCGAGTAGCCATACAAATAGTGGCGTACATGGACATACGATGGATTAAGATAGAGATTTGGCGGTCGGATAATCCGTCAATATTCCATTCATAAATAGCATCACCATTATATGAAGTATTTGTAATATTCCAATCCCTTTCCTCTATCAGAACATCTTGAGGAGTAGGACGGGGGTAATATGCAGTTGTCATGCGAGGAATATCGGCATATTTTTTGCCAGGTTGATTTTTCATTATTCCTCGAAGTTTATTTAATTCTGACGAAAGAACTTCACCCGGGTCGTTGGTAGAAGCAATATTGTCAGCGAAATTGGACTCAATAGTTTGAATATTTTCAATATCCATATTAAGAGGTTGGAGATTAAGACCCTTAAATTTTTTATCGAAAAGAGTTTCTAAGCGTTCCCAAGAGGTAGAAGAGGTCGTAGTGAATCCTTCTATCTCGAGTGGTGGTTGAATGCAAGGTGCAGAAAATATGAATCCTTTATCATCTTCAGATGATTTGGAAGTTGAAGCGATATTAGAAGAGTTTAGCTGAGTACTAAGTTTACTAACTAATAAAATAAGTTCATCGAGTTTAGTATCCAAAGAACCAATATGTTCACCTAGAACTTTAACATAAAGACTCAAATAATTATTTTGAGAAATAAGATTATTTATTTCAGAAACTGTGATTTTTCCGATATCATCATTAATGAATTTTTGAAAAGCGGTAAAAGTCATACCAGTATTATTTGGTAAAATAAAAGAAGATTGAGGAGGGTATTTAGATTGAGTAGTCGTACCGTCAGGGTGTTGGTAGGATCTCTCAATGAGTTTGATGTAAGAAGGCAAATATGCAGACATAAACCAAGGAACAAAGAAGATAATTTGATTATGCAGTGCACACATCTCATAAAATTCTTCAGAAATATTCCGAAGTTCATCTTTAGAATAGGTTTCAAAGAACCATGTTCTAAACGGTTGCCATTTTTCAGCAAAGAATTCTTTTTGAATGTATTTTCTGGCTTGTGAGCCAGGACTAAAATCAATAAGTTGTTTAGGCATATTTAAACAGAATTTATATCAAAATCCATCTCCGAAGGAGTAGGGTTTTCATTATTGAAGTCTTGAACAATATTCGTTTTAGGATTGATTTTTATTTTTTCAACATTTCTAGAAGAAGTAGGAAGATCAGAAGAGTTTATGGTATGCAAAGATGCAGCGCGACTCCTAGCTGGACCATAAACTGGTGCAGAAGGTTCTATTGGAGAAATATGCTGAATTTGAGGGAGTTTTCTTGGAATAGAAAAAGAGTTTCGATAGACAGGAAGACTATTGTCAAACTGTAGACAAATCTGTCCATCAGAGTTTTGAGTTACATGAGTTAACTCAGAGTTTGTTACTTCATCCGCCAATTGTCTTGGAGAAGTAACGGAGTTTAAGATCCAAGTCTGAGGGAAATCTATTTCATCCCATCGAATTGGTCTTCGAGTGGTTATTTTGGATTTAATAAAATTAGTTTCAATAAGCATAGTATAATCAGAGTTGTCATCCATCAATTTACATCGAGGGTTTAGGGTAGATAACAACCGATAATATATGCGGTAAGATAAACCAATAAGCTCAGATCCAGGAGCATAATTGTAACCATGAGTTTTAATATTCAGTGTTAAAGCATGTAGAATATTCACATCAGTCAAGGATAATAACAAATTAGGTTGAGTGTTAAAATATACAGGGCCATATGCCAGCGTTGATTCTATAGATCCCATAAGCGATTTGCGGAAATTTAAATTTCTAGCATCTCGTAGAGCTGCTAAAAATGTTTCCGGAAGACCCTTTAAAGTTAAAGGCCGGAAAGCAATTTGAACTAAGCCAATATGCATGTAATTGAAATTACGTTTAAAAATATCAACATCTCGTTTATTCAGTAGTTGAATAGTCTGTTCATTAGCGTTTAAAGCTAGGGATTGCTCAGTTGTTTTTATAATCTGTTTGTGTTTGATTTTATCAAAAAATCCATATTCATATATGGTTTTTAAATCGACTTTAGGAATAGTCCATTTATTCAGAAGATCCATATCTTGAGGTAAATCTACCTCTTCGAGTTTAGTACCTTTCGTACTAACTTCTCCCATATCCATAGTTTTTAGACTTATGTTCATACTAGTCGTTGTTCACCATCTCTAGTATATTTACCATGAAAGTTCCCAGGCTCTGATACCATTGACAGGATCTCTCGGGCTGGGGTAAGCCGCTCAGCCCGCCAGACCAAGTAATAATATCGGATATAAGCTTAAGTCGGAAAACCGAACCGAAGCACCAACCGAAATAGAAAAGAACTTAGAGAATTTCTGACTGTATGGTAAAATATTTTCACCCAGACAAGGGGCCTGTCGGAGATCAGTAAACCCATGTGTCTAGAAGTTCTAATTGTGCAAATAAATCGCCCTTTCTTTTCATCAATACGGGCTTCAATGGCACAACTCTCTAGACGGAGCCACAGAGGCAAAGTTTACCGACCCGACTGTACCACCATTCCGGAACCAAGTCGGAGAATTCTAAAAATTTCTTTTTTATCTAAGTAGAGTCTGGATCTTTCATAGTTAACACACCTCGAGAGGTTAGAACTATAGCATGAACATAAAAGAAGTCTAGCCGGACATAGTCACGGCGTAGATCTGGGAGAGATTAGAAGAAATTCAAAACAAAAAGTAAATATGTACCTTTGTTTGCCGGAGGAAGGCCGGAAATAGTAAAGCAAACTTTTATTATGAAGCCGGAGGCTTTATTACAGAGAGAGAGAGAGCTAGTAAGAGAAAATTAAAGATTTTCTTCTGCCTCTTCTATTAAGAATGAGGCTTCTTATATAGAAAATAAAAGGAATCTTGCACAGTAATAGTGGGTCCCTGTGCATAGTGTTTTACTATTACAACAGTATTTTTTATTATTACAATCTTCAGAGCTTTTTTCGTCCCCATTTTAAAAAGTCTTCCGCATTGGCGAGAACCTCTTCATCATTTAGGGTTTCCGGAGGTTGAGAATCAGTGATGATGTCATCTGTGTTTGCCTCAGTGCTATTCATAGAAGTGTCTGAAGCTTGTTCCACATTTAGCATTAGCTTGTCTCGCACTTCTGCCAAATATTCTTCAATTAGTTGGAGTTTGTTTCCGTCATGTGCGGAGATGCGTCTTGAAACATAATTGAGGGACTTATCCTCGATTAAAATTGATTTTCTGGGAGCTTGCTGATACGCCAAAATTTTGTTTTTAATTTCTTCCCGCTGGTCATGACCATAAGGGAGCTTAGTTGCAGGGTCTATTCTGAGTAACTTATCCCAGAAATTACAGTAGAAAGTGCGATATACCGCTGGGATTTGTTGAGAATCATAGCCCAATTCTATGGACCATCGATGTATCCAAGGAATAGAAAATTCAATGAAAAAATACATTTGATCAATAGTGTCTAATTTGCAGACATGTTCTCCTAAGTAAAGGTTAGTTAAAAAAGGAGAAGAATTTTTCCAATCATGGTATAGTGATGAATATTCAGATGGTAGGATTTTAATAGATGGGCCGTGATTTGTCCACCATTGAATGAACCAGTTAGGAATGGGTTTTTCAAATACTTTTGAACAGATTTTTATAAACCAGGTATGTTTGTGTTTATAATTATTATAATATAAGACTTGGGAGAAGGCTTTAATGTAATCCCAATATGTGAAATTGGCAAGTGTTTGTCCTGTTGGACCCATTGGTAGAGTTCGTTGGGTCATGGAAGAGATTCCCCATTCTTCAATGGGAATGAGTTTTTTAATAACAATTTTGGAGTAACCATGTACCCCCGGAGTAGACTCTCCCAAAGGGCTGTGCTCAAAAGTGGCACTAGCCGTTTGAATCAAAATCTGCTCATAATATGTCCGCGTTTTGTAAGATTCCCCAGCTACATAGACATGAGCTGTTAGATAATTTTGCAGAATCCGCCAGGTTTCTTCAGAGTTTTCTTTCGAAGGAATATGCTGAGTTTCAATATACAGAATAAGTTCTCGTGCATCAAGTTTCTCATAGGAAGGTTTATCTTCAGTATTTTCAGCAGTAATTGATGCAAAGGTATCTGCAGTCTTTTTCTGTGCCGACAAATACTCTTTAATCTGCTGATATAACGGATGTGTTTCAGGAATTTCATCAAGATTAATATTTGGAGTTTGATCTTGATGGGATGACGACGCATCGTCTTGAGATATTCTGGAGTTTATCAAGGTTTTATTTCCGTGTCTGAGTACCGGAAAATTGGAACTTGATGTGCTATAAGCAGTGTTTGATCTGGCAGTGCTTCGAGGGTAAGAAGGATTGGTCCTTCCCCCATACTGCAAATATGCAGAATTTTGATTTCGGCCACGGCCGCGTCCTCTGGCTGTCTGCCAGGGGGGATCTGCCATACTGCATAAATCAAACATAGAGTTAATTTTCATTTACAACTTCTAACCAATCATCATATGGTTCTGGATCGGCATACCACCAGGGTTTTTCATGAATGTAATTATACCACCATGTTTCATCTAACATAAGGTCAGAGACTAGAATTTCTAGAATTTGTTTTTTACAATCTATATTTAAAGGGAAGAATTTAAGAATCGTAATAATAATTTTATCGGGGAGAAAATCAGTATAGATAGTCATGTTAAGTATTCTCGTGACAAGAAATCAGGTAATGAATTTTCACTACCCTTTTTATACTGTATTTCGAAATCAAATGGGGCTAATTGCGCCTGCCATCTGGCAAATATTAGTTTAGAGGCGTCGTGTTTGAAATCTTTATCAAACATGAACTTAACAGATTGAGCATCTGTTCGAATTATAAATTTCTGATTATACAGATCATCTTGAAATTTCAACACACATTTAACAATAGTAAGCATTTCATGAGCCACGGTAGCGTATTTTTTCTGGCTCTCTGTCCATTTTCCTGAATAAAAGCGAATTAAACATTCAGTTTTTGTATGGGGATTTATTTGTTTAAGAATTCCACCATACCCTATATTTGACGCATCTGTCTCAATAATTTTCTGCCAAGCAGGATTAGCAAGAGAAGTGCAAGGAAGGGATTGAACCCGAGCTTTAATTAATTTTACTAAATCAGTGTGGGTTTTAGTCCACGGAGTTTTTAGATCTTTCTTTAATCTATCATACAGAGGTGCTAAGTCTCTAGATAGATTCTTGTAGAAAGGAGAGATATAATTGAGACTACCCAGAAATCGCTGAAGCTGTTTCTTGTCAGTAATCTCATCAGGGAATTTGGTAGCGAATTCAAGAACTCGCTGAATAGGTTCAATAGAACCTTGACAAATATTATGACCAAGAAATCTAACCTTAGTCTGAAATAAATGCATTTTAGGTTTAGAAATAACTAAACCATTCTGAATAATGACCTGCTTAAAAATATGCAGATGTTTAAAATGATTTTCAAGAGTTTTTGAAAATACAAGGATGTCATCAATATAAACAATAATGAAATCCATATAAGGATTAAAGATGTCATTCATAATCTTCTGAAATTCAGAAGGAGCGTTTTTTAAACCGAATGGCATAACATTCCATTCATATTGCCCAAAAGGCACATTAAAAGCAGTTTTGTAAGTATGAGTTTTATCAACCTGAATTTGCCAATAGCCAGATTTTAAATCAAATTTGGAAAATATATTAGCATCATATAATCTAGAAAGAAGATCTTTTTTATTCGGAATTGGATACCTAACCCATTTCAGAACTTTATTCAGGGGTTTATAATTGATAACTAATCGAGGTACTCCTCTTTCTTTTTCTGCAGCGTTATTAACATAAAAAGCAGTGCAAGACCAAGGAGATTTAGAGGGTTTAATAAGACCCTTTTGCAGGAGACTGTCGATTTCCTTTTTGCAGAATTCAACAAGTTCCGCATTCATCTGACAGGGTCGAGATTTTGTTGGGATTTTGGCTTCATTAAAGCCATCTTCATAAGGAAGAGAAACAATATGCTTCTTCCTGTTCCAAAAAGCGTTTGGATGGTCAGCGCAAATATCAGTCATTAATTGTGAAGAAATAGTTTTTATTTTTTCTTGTACTTTGACAGATTTTAAAGTGTCAGAGATGTTGATACTCATTATCTCCAATTGTAAGAAATTCAACTGATTTTGCTTCATCTCTATGAGAGTATTTATATCTCTTGTTACCGGTTGAGTAACAAAAGGATAAGAAATAGGCTGATTTTTATACGTAGCCCTAAAGCCATCAGCATCAATATGCGTATAAGGATAAATAGCATTTATAAAAGGTGTTCCTAAAATAATCGAAGGATAGATCTGGTTTTTAACTAAAAAGAAGAAATGCGGAATGCAAATCTTATCACGGCAAATATGCGCATTAGGCAGCTTATAATTAATATCAAGAGAATGCCCAGTTGCAGATTTTACAAGATGAGTGGTTTTTTGAAAATATTTAGTAGGTATTAAACCTTCTTGAATACAACTAACGTCTGCCCCACTATCAATCATGGCGACATTAGTAATAAAGAATTCTTTGTTTATTAAAATGGTGCAATTAATATACCACTTATGAGCAGTAACAATTTGCATCATTCCAAGAAAAGAATCATTTTGAAGGTTTTCTATATTAAACTTCTCAATTTGAAGAGTTTCTGTTTCTTCAGAAGTCATATCCTTTTCCTTTCCTTTTAAAGAAGTTGAAGAGTTTGAATTTGAAAAACTTTCTTTTTCTTCTAGCTTTGAAAGTCGATGAGCAGTAATTATCTGGTTTTGTTTTAAAGAAACAATTTCCTTTTTTAGCTTTTCAATTTCAACTTTTAAATCATCAAAGGTAGTATCTCTACCTGGAGTTTTGCTCAAGGCTAATCTTCGATTAACTTCGGCCAAAGAATATGCCATAGTTAACATACCTTTGATAGTCTGGATCTAAGTAGAGTCTGGATCTTTCATAGTTAACATACCTCGAGAGGTTAGAACTATAGCATGAACATAAAAGAAGTCTAGCCGGACATAGTCACGGCGTAGATCTGGGAGAGATTAGAAGAAATTCAAAACAAAAAGTAAATATGTACCTTTGTTTGCCGGAGGAAGGCCGGAAATAGTAAAGCAAACTTTTATTATGAAGCCGGAGGCTTTATTACAGAGAGAGAGAGAGCTAGTAAGAGAAAATTAAAGATTTTCTTCTGCCTCTTCTATTAAGAATGAGGCTTCTTATATAGAAAATAAAAGGAATCTTGCACAGTAATAGTGGGTCCCTGTGCATAGTGTTTTACTATTACAACAGTATTTTTTATTATTACAATCTTCAGAGCTTTTTTCGTCCCCATTTTAAAAAGTCTTCCGCATTGGCGAGAACCTCTTCATCATTTAGGGTTTCCGGAGGTTGAGAATCAGTGATGATGTCATCTGTGTTTGCCTCAGTGCTATTCATAGAAGTGTCTGAAGCTTGTTCCACATTTAGCATTAGCTTGTCTCGCACTTCTGCCAAATATTCTTCAATTAGTTGGAGTTTGTTTCCGTCATGTGCGGAGATGCATCTTGAAACATAATTGAGGGACTTATCCTCGATTAAAATTGATTTTCTGGGAGCTTGCTGATACGCCGAAATTTTGTTTTTAATTTCTTCCCGCTGGTCATGACCATAAGGGAGCTTAGTTGCAGGGTCTATTCTGAGTAACTTATCCCAGAAATTACAGTAGAAAGTGCGATATACCGCTGGGATTTGTTGAGAATCATAGCCCAATTCTATGGACCATCGATGTATCCAAGGAATAGAAAATTCAATGAAAAAATACATTTGATCAATAGTGTCTAATTTGCAGACATGTTCTCCTAAGTAAAGGTTAGTTAAAAAAGGAGAAGAATTTTTCTAATCATGGTATAGTGATGAATATTCAGATGGTAGGATTTTAATAGATGGGCCGTGATTTGTCCACCATTGAATGAACCAGTTAGGAATGGGTTTTTCAAATACTTTTGAACAGATTTTTATAAACCAGGTATGTTTGTGTTTATAATTATTATAATATAAGACTTGGGAGAAGGCTTTAATGTAATCCCAATATGTGAAATTGGCAAGTGTTTGTCCTGTTGGACCCATTGGTAGAGTTCGTTGGGTCATGGAAGAGATTCCCCATTCTTCAATGGGAATGAGTTTTTTAATAACAATTTTGGAGTAACCATGTACCCCCGGAGTAGACTCTCCCAAAGGGCTGTGCTCAAAAGTGGCACTAGCCGTTTGAATCAAAATCTGCTCATAATATGTCCGCGTTTTGTAAGATTCCCCAGCTACATAGACATGAGCTGTTAGATAATTTTGCAGAATCCGCCAGGTTTCTTCAGAGTTTTCTTTCGAAGGAATATGCTGAGTTTCAATATACAGAATAAGTTCTCGTGCATCAAGTTTCTCATAGGAAGGTTTATCTTCAGTATTTTCAGCAGTAATTGATGCAAAGGTATCTGCAGTCTTTTTCTGTGCCGACAAATACTCTTTAATCTGCTGATATAACGGATGTGTTTCAGGAATTTCATCAAGATTAATATTTGGAGTTTGATCTTGATGGGATGACGACGCATCGTCTTGAGATATTCTGGAGTTTATCAAGGTTTTATTTCCGTGTCTGAGTACCGGAAAATTGGAACTTGATGTGCTATAAGCAGTGTTTGATCTGGCAGTGCTTCGAGGGTAAGAAGGATTGGTCCTTCCCCCATACTGCAAATATGCAGAATTTTGATTTCGGCCACGGCCGCGTCCTCTGGCTGTCTGCCAGGGGGGATCTGCCATACTGCATAAATCAAACATAGAGTTAATTTTCATTTACAACTTCTAACCAATCATCATATGGTTCTGGATCGGCATACCACCAGGGTTTTTCATGAATGTAATTATACCACCATGTTTCATCTAACATAAGGTCAGAGACTAGAATTTCTAGAATTTGTTTTTTACAATCTATATTTAAAGGGAAGAATTTAAGAATCGTAATAATAATTTTATCGGGGAGAAAATCAGTATAGATAGTCATGTTAAGTATTCTCGTGACAAGAAATCAGGTAATGAATTTTCACTACCCTTTTTATACTGTATTTCGAAATCAAATGGGGCTAATTGCGCCTGCCATCTGGCAAAAATATTAGTTTAGAGGCGTCGTGTTTGAAATCTTTATCAAACATGAACTTAACAGATTGAGCATCTGTTCGAATTATAAATTTCTGATTATACAGATCATCTTGAAATTTCAACACACATTTAACAATAGTAAGCATTTCATGAGCCACGGTAGCGTATTTTTTCTGGCTCTCTGTCCATTTTCCTGAATAAAAGCGAATTAAACATTCAGTTTTTGTATGGGGATTTATTTGTTTAAGAATTCCACCATACCCTATATTTGACGCATCTGTCTCAATAATTTTCTGCCAAGCAGGATTAGCAAGAGAAGTGCAAGGAAGGGATTGAACCCGAGCTTTAATTAATTTTACTAAATCAGTGTGGGTTTTAGTCCACGGAGTTTTTAGATCTTTCTTTAATCTATCATACAGAGGTGCTAAGTCTCTAGATAGATTCTTGTAGAAAGGAGAGATATAATTGAGACTACCCAGAAATCGCTGAAGCTGTTTCTTGTCAGTAATCTCATCAGGGAATTTGGTAGCGAATTCAAGAACTCGCTGAATAGGTTCAATAGAACCTTGACAAATATTATGACCAAGAAATCTAACCTTAGTCTGAAATAAATGCATTTTAGGTTTAGAAATAACTAAACCATTCTGAATAATGACCTGCTTAAAAATATGCAGATGTTTAAAATGATTTTGAAGAGTTTTTGAAAATACAAGGATGTCATCAATATAAACAATAATGAAATCCATATAAGGATTAAAGATGTCATTCATAATCTTCTGAAATTCAGAAGGAGCGTTTTTTAAACCGAATGGCATAACATTCCATTCATATTGCCCAAAAGGCACATTAAAAGCAGTTTTGTAAGTATGAGTTTTATCAACCTGAATTTGCCAGTAGCCAAATTTTAAATCAAATTTGGAAAATATATTAGCATCATATAATCTAGAAAGAAGATCTTTTTTATTCGGAATTGGATACCTAACCCATTTCAGAACTTTATTCAGGGGTTTATAATTGATAACTAATCGAGGTACTCCTCTTTCTTTTTCTGCAGCGTTATTAACATAAAAAGCAGTGCAAGACCAAGGAGATTTAGAGGGTTTAATAAGACCCTTTTGCAGGAGACTGTCGATTTCCTTTTTGCAGAATTCAACAAGTTCCGCATTCATCTGACAGGGTCGAGATTTTGTTGGGATTTTGGCTTCATTGAAGCCATCTTCATAAGGAAGAGAAACAATATGCTTCTTCCTGTTCCAAAAAGCGTTTGGATGGTCAGCGCAAATATCAGTCATTAATTGTGAAGAAATAGTTTTTATTTTTTCTTGTACTTTGACAGATTTTAAAGTGTCAGAGATGTTGATACTCATTATCTCCAATTGTAAGAAATTCAACTGATTTTGCTTCATCTCTATGAGAGTATTTATATCTCTTGTTACCGGTTGAGTAACAAAAGGATAAGAAATAGGCTGATTTTTATACGTAGCCCTAAAGCCATCAGCATCAATATGCGTATAAGGATAAATAGCATTTATAAAAGGTGTTCCTAAAATAATCGGAGGATAGATCTGGTTTTTAACTAAAAAGAAGAAATGCGGAATGCAAATCTTATCACGGCAAATATGCGCATTAGGCAGCTTATAATTAATATCAAGAGAATGCCCAGTTGCAGATTTTACAAGATGAGTGGTTTTTTGAAAATATTTAGTAGGTATTAAACCTTCTTGAATACAACTAACGTCTGCCCCACTATCAATCATGGCGACATTAGTAATAAAGAATTCTTTGTTTATTAAAATGGTGCAATTAATATACCACTTATGAGCAGTAACAATTTGCATCATTCCAAGAAAAGAATCATTTTGAAGGTTTTCTATATTAAACTTCTCAATTTGAAGAGTTTCTGTTTCTTCAGAAGTCATATCCTTTTCCTTTCCTTTTAAAGAAGTTGAAGAGTTTGAATTTGAAAAACTTTCTTTTTCTTCTAGCTTTGAAAGTCGATGAGCAGTAATTATCTGGTTTTGTTTTAAAGAAACAATTTCCTTTTTTAGCTTTTCAATTTCAACTTTTAAATCATCAAAGGTAGTATCTCTACCTGGAGTTTTGCTCAAGGCTAATCTTCGATTAACTTCGGCCAAAGAATATGCCATAGGCTGTTGTTCAAAATCATCTTTTGCAGTAGAAGGAATAGAGGACTTTTGAGTTGCAAGATGCAGAATTTTTTCACGAAGTTTTTCATCCGTGACATCTTTTAATAACTCAAGCACATTTTCAGCAGTTAGAGTTTTAACATCTAAATCAAGTTCTTCGAACTGAGCTTGTAATTTATACATTGTTTCATTACAATGACAATTATCAGAATTACAATCAACACATTCAATATTCTGATTTAAATCATTATCAGAAGCAGGCAATTCAAATTCATTTTCAGAAGTAGACTCCAACATAGAATCAGAATCAGATGTATATAGCAAGTTATAAACTTGATCATGAACTTCATCAGAAAGATTTAGAGATTTTAGTTTTTGCAATTTGCAGTTAGGAGCAATATGACCATACTGATTACATTTATAGCATTTAATCTTTGACAGAGGTCGTTTGGAAAAGTTTTTAGCAAATTTTTTAGACTTTCGGAAGGTTTTGCGTGCTTCACGCTGTTCCTTACTCCGTCGTCTAGGGTGTTTGGACTTGTATTGATATTTCGAATTCCTGTGGGGTTTTCGATTCATGGGTTTTTCCATGCCAAATTGTTCACAGAAATCACCTAATTGAGATTTCTCTCGGAGTTTATCAATTTTGATTTGTCTAGCCAATTTTAACTCATTACAAAGGGCTAAGCCTTCTTGAGTGCAGGCTACGATCAATTGACCATAAGTTTTTTCTGAATAAGGGATCGCTCCATACGATCCACGAAGAGTTTTACGAACACGTTCTGCGAAGAGAGGAGGAAGCCCATCAATGAATTTGGCTTTCCAGTGTTCGTATCTGCTTTCGGGTAAATCCATAACCCGACTGAGAAAGGTATCTTTATACCATCGAAATTCACCTAAATGGCGGCATTTTAAACCATTCAAAAGAGTTCGAATATTTTCGTGATGGTTGGTAAATCTACCACCGAAGTGCTCAATAATAGTTAGCATAAGAGTATATACGGCATCGGATCGTCCTGCCGTTAGAGTGCGGCCGAGATTGTCTCTGCCTTCATTTGGATTTGTGGCATTATAGATTGCCTGGCGTTTTTCATCATCTAGGAAATTATCCCACCAGCCACGAAGCTGGCCGGTAAACCCAGCAACAATCATTTTGCAGATTGTCTGGTCAGATCTGTCATTTCGAACCGTAGCTCGAGTAGCCATACAAATAGTGGCGTACATGGACATACGATGGATTAAGATAGAGATTTGGCGGTCGGATAATCCGTCAATATTCCATTCATAAATAGCATCACCATTATATGAAGTATTTGTAATATTCCAATCCCTTTCCTCTATCAGAACATCTTGAGGAGTAGGACGGGGGTAATATGCAGTTGTCATGCGAGGAATATCGGCATATTTTTTGCCAGGTTGATTTTTCATTATTCCTCGAAGTTTATTTAATTCTGACGAAAGAACTTCACCCGGGTCGTTGGTAGAAGCAATATTGTCAGCGAAATTGGACTCAATAGTTTGAATATTTTCAATATCCATATTAAGAGGTTGGAGATTAAGACCCTTAAATTTTTTATCGAAAAGAGTTTCTAAGCGTTCCCAAGAGGTAGAAGAGGTCGTAGTGAATCCTTCTATCTCGAGTGGTGGTTGAATGCAAGGTGCAGAAAATATGAATCCTTTATCATCTTCAGATGATTTGGAAGTTGAAGCGATATTAGAAGAGTTTAGCTGAGTACTAAGTTTACTAACTAATAAAATAAGTTCATCGAGTTTAGTATCCAAAGAACCAATATGTTCACCTAGAACTTTAACATAAAGACTCAAATAATTATTTTGAGAAATAAGATTATTTATTTCAGAAACTGTGATTTTTCCGATATCATCATTAATGAATTTTTGAAAAGCGGTAAAAGTCATACCAGTATTATTTGGTAAAATAAAAGAAGATTGAGGAGGGTATTTAGATTGAGTAGTCGTACCGTCAGGGTGTTGGTAGGATCTCTCAATGAGTTTGATGTAAGAAGGCAAATATGCAGACATAAACCAAGGAACAAAGAAGATAATTTGATTATGCAGTGCACACATCTCATAAAATTCTTCAGAAATATTCCGAAGTTCATCTTTAGAATAGGTTTCAAAGAACCATGTTCTAAACGGTTGCCATTTTTCAGCAAAGAATTCTTTTTGAATGTATTTTCTGGCTTGTGAGCCAGGACTAAAATCAATAAGTTGTTTAGGCATATTTAAACAGAATTTATATCAAAATCCATCTCCGAAGGAGTAGGGTTTTCATTATTGAAGTCTTGAACAATATTCGTTTTAGGATTGATTTTTATTTTTTCAACATTTCTAGAAGAAGTAGGAAGATCAGAAGAGTTTATGGTATGCAAAGATGCAGCGCGACTCCTAGCTGGACCATAAACTGGTGCAGAAGGTTCTATTGGAGAAATATGCTGAATTTGAGGGAGTTTTCTTGGAATAGAAAAAGAGTTTCGATAGACAGGAAGACTATTGTCAAACTGTAGACAAATCTGTCCATCAGAGTTTTGAGTTACATGAGTTAACTCAGAGTTTGTTACTTCATCCGCCAATTGTCTTGGAGAAGTAACGGAGTTTAAGATCCAAGTCTGAGGGAAATCTATTTCATCCCATCGAATTGGTCTTCGAGTGGTTATTTTGGATTTAATAAAATTAGTTTCAATAAGCATAGTATAATCAGAGTTGTCATCCATCAATTTACATCGAGGGTTTAGGGTAGATAACAACCGATAATATATGCGGTAAGATAAACCAATAAGCTCAGATCCAGGAGCATAATTGTAACCATGAGTTTTAATATTCAGTGTTAAAGCATGTAGAATATTCACATCAGTCAAGGATAATAACAAATTAGGTTGAGTGTTAAAATATACAGGGCCATATGCCAGCGTTGATTCTATAGATCCCATAAGCGATTTGCGGAAATTTAAATTTCTAGCATCTCGTAGAGCTGCTAAAAATGTTTCCGGAAGACCCTTTAAAGTTAAAGGCCGGAAAGCAATTTGAACTAAGCCAATATGCATGTAATTGAAATTACGTTTAAAAATATCAACATCTCGTTTATTCAGTAGTTGAATAGTCTGTTCATTAGCGTTTAAAGCTAGGGATTGCTCAGTTGTTTTTATAATCTGTTTGTGTTTGATTTTATCAAAAAATCCATATTCATATATGGTTTTTAAATCGACTTTAGGAATAGTCCATTTATTCAGAAGATCCATATTTTGAGGTAAATCTACCTCTTCGAGTTTAGTACCTTTCGTACTAACTTCTCCCATATCCATAGTTTTTAGACTTATGTTCATACTAGTCGTTGTTCACCATCTCTAGTATATTTACCATGAAAGTTCCCAGGCTCTGATACCATTGACAGGATCTCTCGGGCTGGGGTAAGCCGCTCAGCATGTGGTATTATAAAACAATATTAGAATTATTCAAATATAATTTCAAGTAAATTAATAGATATTTTTACAATTTTTTTAAAATGTACGTCTTCTCATGTGATCACAATATATTTTAAACGATGATATTTTCAAGTTAATAAAAAAGAACAATTAAAAAAAGAGCACGTCAAGAGTAAATTCCATCTCATCCTCACTATACTATATATTGTTTAACATACACAATATATATTCCCTTTTTGAAAAATATTAGAATTACGTTAAAGATTATTAACTTCCTTCTTAATCATATACATACTAATTTTTCGACATTTGAAAGCAGATTTATGCAGTTAGTGGTATTATAAAGAAAATATTAGTATTATTAAAATATAATTTTGAGTAAATTAAAAGATATTAAAAACAATTACATCTTCTCGTGTGAACACGATATACTCTAAACGATAACGTTTTCAAATTGATTAAAAAGAAACAAAAGAGGAAAGCACCTCAAAAGTAGATTCCATCTTATTCTAAGAAAATATTACAGCTACTTTCGACATTATTAAAAACGCAAAAATAACCTTATGTATAAATATTTAACCGCAAATCCACTAACTAAAACAAAACAATTACACACATATGCACGTGAATGTCGAGTTATGTAGTATATGACAGTATTAAATAAAATTAATATTATTAAAATATAATTTTAAGTAAATTAAAAGGTATTAAAAACAAGTAAATATTTCCTTGTGGACGTAATATACTCATATCTGTACTCCAAGTTTACAGATATGAGTTTGGATGAAACCTAATAATTTTCACATAAACTCTATAGTTGTATGAAGAAATTCTACAAATGTATATAAATATTTAACTATGAACTTAGTAACTAAGAAAAACTAACACAAAGTAGTCAGATGTGAATTGTGATTTATTGTATTTTTTATACATAGTTTACAAATATATAAATTTTATTTTAATAAATTTAAAATTTTTATATTTAAATTCACGAAAAATATAGATGTTACCTCAAAATTTCAAGCATGTCACATAAATTGAGACGAATGAATATTTCTCATCCAAATTCTGTTATCTTCTCTTCTCATTCTTGATCTCTTCGTCTTTACTAACCCCTTTCTCTAGGATATTAAATAGATTCATTACCTACAATAAATCTATTTAATATCCTAGTTATCCACACCCCCCTACAAATGGTATCAGAGCCCAGTAATTTCAAAAATACAGAAGTGAGATACGTGTTAAAATTAGATATATGAGAAGACCATTTAAAAATAGAGAAGCTTTTAGAAAAATTAAAGAATCGTTAGTTAGTAATTAGTCCGAATATATAAGTCTAAATAAAATAAAAGAAAATCCACAAAGATTAGCCTATCTAATTACATTAATATCTAGTATTGAAGCAAAATTAATAATCTATTTAAAATCTAGAAGAATGAGACACATACCACCTAATTATGATAAAATAAGATTTAGATATCAACCAAAATATTATAAATATAATTTAAATGAATAAAGAGCAAAAATATAAAGAACTAAAACAATTTATCTCTGAAAAACGTAAAGAATTAAAAATAAGAAAAGAAAGATTACATTATAATATATTTGCCGGAGTTAGTAAAAATTCAATAAATATACAAAAAGATGAAATATCAAAATTAGAATCACAAATAAATAGTTTAGAATATATATACCAACATGAACTATTCACAATAAAATGAATATAGAAGAATTTATAATAGATGACAAAATATATGAAAATCACGAAGGATCAAAAATAAAAATAGTATTTTCTAATCTAGGAAGAAGATATAAGAAAATAGGAGAACATTTATATCTAATGTTAGAAAAAGAAGAATTAAAATTAGAAGATAAATTAACAGCAATGGTAAGGATAGAAAAAGAAAATGAAGAAATAGATAGAAAAAAGGAAATAGAAAAAATTAAACAACAAACTACGAAAGAAATACGAAAAATAGAAGAAACTAAAAATAGTAGAATTGCTGAATTAGAAAAAGAACTACAAATGTTAAAAGATTTATACGAACAAAGACAAAAAGAAAAAGAAGAAAAAGATAAAGAACAAAAATTAATAAACGAGATAAATCAATTTAAAGAAAAATTAGAAAGAAATAATATAGAGGTCGAAGAGACAGATAATTATGATTCAGAAGATAGTGAAACATATACGGAAATATTAACAAATATAAAAGATTTAGAAATTAACAAAAAACAAGAAAAAATTAATGAAGAAAACTGAGAAAATACCAATACAGAAATAAATACTCTTGATAAAAAAAAAGATGAAAATATAATACCTAAAACAACAGAAATAAGAAAACCTATATATTATAAAAATAAATTTAAAAGATATAATGAATATGACAAATGGACACCAAAACAAATAGTTAATAAGAATTATAACTTTTTAGACCTAGACTGTGTAATAGATACAGAAAAAACAATACAATTATGGATAGGATATATGACAAAACAATTATTAGATAATAATATAAACATAACAGATGCACCAGAATATATAGAATAAACATTAATAGGATCAGTAAAACTATGGTTTTCAAACTTAACCGAAAATAGTTAGAAAGTATTAAGAACTAATAAACCTATGGAAGGAACATCATCAACAACAACTAAACTAACACCTATAGAACTATTGAAAAAATATGAAACAGCTATAAAAGATGAATTTGGTAGTATGACAACATTAGAAGAAGAACAAGATGAAGAAAAAGATACAAACAGGAATTTAATGATAAAATTAACAATATGTAATATGTGTTATATAGACGAATATACTTGCGCATTTAAAGAATATTATTATAAAGGAGCATATAGTATAGAAGAAAGTAAGGAAATAAGGAAATTATATTTCAATAAATTACCCGAACTATTTAGTTCAAAAATAATAAAAAGTTGGGAAGAAGCAAAAATAGTAGATACGTTAGGAGCTAGAATAAAATTTTTACACCAATGGTATAGAAACTTATGTGAAAAATATAGAGAAGAATTAAAAATGGAAAAAACATTAATAAGAAATTTAGCATGTTGCAAAAATAAAATAGCACCCCAATTTGGATGCGAAGAAAGATATTATAAGAAAAGAAAAAGACATAAGAAATATAAGAAATATAAAAAATCAAAATATAAATACAAAAAACCAAGAAAAAGATATTATGTAAAAAATTACAAAAATAAAAGACCATATAGAAAGAAAAAATCTATAAAAGAATGTACATGTTATAATTGTGGAAAGTTAGGACATTTAGCTAGAGATTGCAAACTACCCAAAAATCCAAAAAAAAACAAATATCCGAAATAAAAAATAGAAAATACAGAATATATGCAAATAGATTATATAGATTATGAATTAGAAAGTGAAGATAGTATATACGAAATTTCAGAAAACGAAACAGATACTGAAATAGATAGTGAGATAGATGAATCAAATGACTGAAGAAGATATAAAAATAATAACAAAGGAAGAATATTTAAATGATGAAGGAACAGAACAAAAAATAATATTTGACAGTAATATATTTGATGAAATAAAAGGAAAAGAGTTAGATTTAAGTGTAGAAAAAATATTTAAAATACCAACAATAAAAAATATTTTTAGTAGGAAAAAAGATGAATATTATGTAGTATGTCAAAAAGAACATGTAATAGACTGTAGATATGCAAAAGGAAAAGCTAGTATACCACTTGTAACAAAAAGAATAATTAATAAAGAAATAAATGATATAAAAAGTAAAGGAGATCCAATAAAATATGTACACCTTGGAGGTACAGAAATATTAATAAAAACATGTTTTAGAGAAGGAATAGATACACCGATAGAATTATATTTAGCAGATGATAGAATTATAAAACCTATAGAAAAAAGCATAATAACTGCCGTAAAAGGAAATTTAATATACCAAAAATTTAAATTTATAATAAGTGCAAATTATTCAGTAGCGGTAACAGGTAGAAATATAGATAAATCACTAGTATTATATTGGAAGATATCAGGAATATAATTAACCCCAGGAAGTAAAATATTTACAGCAAGATGTAAAAATCTATATGTGTTAACAACAAAACATAAAATAACAGGAAAAAATAAGATTAACAAGATACAAATAGATAACCCATTTGAACAAATTGTAAAAACAATAGATTATAATGATTATAGCTATAGAGACATAGATATAGAAGAAAATTTAGAAATAGTAAATGATAGAATAAGTACAACAAAAAGAATAGCTAATGAAAAACCGGAATCATCGAGCTCATCAAAAAGAACAAGTTATAAAACAAATTCAATAAGTAACTTAAACCAATATTACATAACAGGAAAAATAAATGAAAAAGAATATTTAATATTATTAAACACAGGACAAGAAGAAAATTATATAGCAAAATGTTTAGTAAAAAATGAAGAAATAAAAACTGATAATGATATATGCCCAGATCTACCGAGAAGTTTAATAAATAGTAAAGATATAGTAGAAAAAGAAATAATAATAGGAGGAATTAGAAAAATAAAAATAGAATTTGAAGTAAAAGAAGAAATGCAAAAAGCAGATATAATATTAGGAATAAAATGGTTAGAACAAGTAAAACCATATAATATAGAACATACACAATTAGCCATAACATATAATAGGGAAAGATTATTCTTAAAAAGAGCCTTAACATAAAATGAAAATATATGTATTAATGAAGATAGTAGTGGAAAGATATTTCAATAGATATTATACGTATATGATAGATACAGGAGCAGAAGCTAATTTATGTAGATATAATTGCTTACCAGAAAGTAAATGGGATAAATTAAAAATACCAATAGTAGTTAAAGGATTTAATATGAAGGAAGCTTAATTACTTATAAAGCTAGGAATGTAAAAGCACAAATATGGGATAAGATATTGACAATAGAAGAAATTTATAATTATGAACTAACATCAAAAGATATACTTTTAGGAATGCCATTTTTAGATAAATTATACCCACATATAATAACTAAAAACGATTGGTGGTTCACAACCCCATGTAAACAAAAAGTAAGGGCAAAAAGAGTTAATAATAAAATAAGAAAGAAAACTGATTGGATAAAAGGAAGTGAAAAAATTACACAAAAGTTAGAAAAAATAAAAAATGCTGAAGATACAATAGAATTAGTAGTATTTTCGATAAATAAAACAGAAATAACTATATTTTCAATAAATAAGATAGAAATAGTTAAGAAAAAATTAGAACAATTATATAGTGAAGATCCATTAAAAGGATGGGAAAAACATAAAACTACCATAAAAATTGAATTAATAGATAAAAATAGTATAATAACCCAAAAACCATTAACATATAATTTTGACGATTTAAAAGAATTTAAAATGCATATAGATGAATTATTAGAAAAACAATATATACAAAAAAGTAATAGTAAATATAATATTCCAGCATTTATAGTAAATAAGCATAGTGAACAATAAAGAGGAAAAAGTAGGATGATTATTGATTATAGAAATTTAAATGCAAAAATTATAACATATAATTATCCGATACCAAATAAGATATTAAAAATAAGACAAATCTAAGGATATAATTATTTTAGCAAATTTGATTGTAAATCGGGATTTTACCATCTAAAGTTAGAAGAAGAGTCTAAAAAATTAACCGTATTTACGGTGCCACAAGGATTTTATGAGTGGAATGTATTACCCTTTGGATATAAAAATGCACCAGGTAGATATCAACATTTTATGGATAATTATTTTAAACAATTACCTAATTGCATAGTATACATAGATGATATATTATTATATACAAAAACTAAAGAAGAACATATAAAATTATTGGAACAATTTACGGATATAATAGAAAAATCAGGAATAAGTCTAAGTGAAAAGAAAGCCGAAATTATGAAAAACCAGATAGAATTTTTAGGAATACAAATAGATAAAAGTGGAGTAAAATGCAACAACATATAGTACAAAAATAATAAACTCGAAAGAAGAATTTGATACAAAAAAGAAATTACAATCATTCTTAGGATTAGTAAATCAAGTAAGAGAATATATTCCAAAATTAGCAGAAAACTTAAAACCACTACAGAAAAAATTCAAAAAGGATATAGAATATAACTATGACGAAGAAGATAAAAAACAAGTTCAAAAAATAAAATTACTTTGCAAGGAATTACCAAAATTACAATTTCCGGATGAAAATAGAAAATTTACATACATAGTAGAAGCAGATGCCAGTGAATATAGTTACGGAGGAGTACTTAAATATAGATATGAGGCAGAAAAAATAGAACACCTACTACTCAGGTACGTTCAACGAGACAGAAATAAAATGGGAAATAAATAGAAAAGAATTATGTTCATTATATAAATGTTTGTTAGCATTTGAGTCATATATTGTATATAACAAATTTATTGTGCGAACAGATAATACACAGGTACGCTGGTGGCTAACAAAGAAAATACAAAATTCAGTTACAACAAAAGAGATTCGGAGACTAGTTTTAAACATATTAAATTTTACATTTATAATAGAAGTAATCAGTACTAACAAAAATGTTATTGCAGATTACATATCAAGACAAAGCTACACAAACTGAAATGATAGAAGAAAATATACATGAAAAGATACTCAACGCCCTGACTACGCTTTCATTGAAAGTGGACAGTATGGGTACTGAGATAGTAAAGATGGGTACTGAGATAGAAACGCTAAAGCTAAAGACTAGTGAAGATAAACTGAAGTCTATAGCTATGAATCAGCTAACTCAGCAATGCGCAGAGCTATGTCGATCGGAAGACAATAAAATTCCAGAGCTAGAAGGAGATGTTGGGATACTCCATAAAACCTATAATGTTTATCAATCTACTTCTGCAGGTACAAGCAAAGGAGTTAGAAAAAATATGAACCTAAACAAGCTATTTAACAAACCATATACACCAAATACATCAAAAGACCCCATGTTTATACCCCCACAAGTTACCACATATCGAGATAGTCTAAATCAAGACAAAAAGACATACAACTACACAGCCCGCACATATATAGAAAATATTTACAATGTACAAACCTTTTTAAATAGCAACCCCAAAGCTACAAATATCCAAGAACCAGATACAAACTATATAACCCAGAAATTTACCGGATACAATAAGCTAATTGCCTTACCTAAAACCAAACCCAGCTTAGTTAAAACTTGCTACGAATATGGATTACTTAGTACCGTATATACCACGGACGGAACTGAGATATCTACTATACCAGAGATATATGAAGCATTTACCACTTTTAAAAGAATAACCAAAGGTACTTTATTTTTTATAAAAATTTACACGGCACCAGCAGAGATATTATTTGATGAAGTTAAAAAGCCTATACAAGTTGTAAAGATAGGAATGACACGGGATGTGATTATACCACAAGATATTGGTTCACAGCCGGAGATACCTAGAATCTAGATACCAAAATTTTATGCGAACAAAAGATTTTTTTTTTTAAATTGATATTTTATAGCTATTTGTTTTAGACTTAGTAGTTTTTGCATATTTTTATTAAGAGATTTTATATATTTTTTATTTTCCATGTATTTGTCTATATTTATTTCTATCTGTTTTTCTAGTAACTGTATTTTTTGCGTATCTTTAAAAATCCTACGTAATTTCAACATAATAAATATTTATAAGAGTAGTTAGGTATGTGTGGTATATAATTTATTCTATCCGTATAATTTTTTCCATATGCTTTTTCTAATATAATTTTTCTTATATCTGCAACATCTATATCTCTAAGTACATACAAAATAAGTATCTTGAATTTATCTACCATGACATCAGATATATTATCATTCATTATCATAAAATTGCTTTCTTTAAAATATTCCCTTCAACCATATTCATAATAAAATATAGTCATCTCAGATTACTATATACTAGATTATTCTTAAATAACATGTTCTTCGGTCACTAATAGCATGGTAATTCGGATACTTTTCCCTTAAACAATGCCTCGACTTTGGTTACTCCCCGCCACGGCTTCTTGCCTCATTGGTTTCACCTTTAGGATGACATAGTTCCTTGGGATTTTTCTCCGTTTCCACTTTGCTAATAAACTTCTTAACATATTATTTTTCGAATAATTCTACTATAAAGTAACTAATATGAATTTATTTTATCATATCATGATTGTCGGGAATTATGAATTTAGCTATTCATAATCGTAAATAGATATACCTGTTCCGGTAGCTTTGATATTTCTGAGGTTTGTTGCTCCATAGCTTTTTCCATTGCAGTATATATTTAATTAACTAGGCAAAAGTATTTTTGGTCAGAGAGAATTTTTGCTTGAAGGTGAGAAGGCTTGCTTTGCAATGCCTTCTTGTCTCTTTATTTATAGATGATTTTTTACAAACACTTTACATTTTTTACGTAAAGTCTAAAAAACAAAAAAAATCAAAAAAAAGACTTAAAAGTCTTAAAGCCTACCTAACCTACAAGGCTAAAATTCAAACTCTATTTAATTTACATTAAATACTACTTGACTTTCTAATACTAACTTACGTGAACAACTTGCAAAATTTTACAATAAGTCTTCCGTCTATTTTGTCGTATCTGTTGTATCTCCATTATTGCTCTGGTCTTATCTTTCCAGCTGTCGTCCTTATCTTCTTTTATTCTAGCTGTACTGTTGGGACGTCATTATCTCCTCCATTACATTTTGAACATCTGTGGTCTGGATATTTGTGTCCAATAGTCTTGCAATATCTGGTTAATAATTCCTCTGAAATAAATTTTTCTTTAATAGCTCTGGCGATAGGTTCTGTCTCTGGTTTAAGCAACGTCATAATCCATTGCCTAATAGTTTCCATATCTGTTTCCCTTAGCTCTTTTGAATTTGAATATATTAATACATGATTTCTTGAATAATAGCTCCATATGGGATTTTGGTTGCAATATGTGTTTGCTAGCTCTTGTAAAATTGTAGATAGTCCGATAACTCTTTTGTTCGCATAAAATTTTGGTATCTCGATTCTGGGTATCTCTGGCTGTGTACCAATATCTTGTGGTATAATCATATCTCTTGTCATTCCTATCTTTACTACTTGTATCGGTTTTTTAACTTCATCAAATAATATCTCTGCTGGTGCCGTGTATATTTTTATAAAAAATAAAGTACCTTTGGTTATTCTTTTAAATGTGGTAAATGCTTCATATATCTCGGGTATAGTGGATATCTCAGTTCCGTCCGTGGTATATACGGTACTAAGTAATCCATATTCGTAGCAAGTTTTAACTAAGTTGGGTTTGGTTTTAGGTAAGACAATTAGCTTATTGTATCCGGTAAATTTCTGGGTTATATAGTTTGTATCTGGTTCTTGGATATTTGTAGCTTTTGGGTTGCTATTTAAGAAAGTTTGTACGTTGTAGATATTTTCTATATATGTGCGGGCTGTGTAGTTGTATGTCTTTTTGTCTTGATTTAGACTATCTCGATATGTGGTAAGTTGTGGGGGTATAAATATGGGGTCTTTTGATGTATTTGGTGTATATGGTTTGTCAAATAGTTTGTTTAGGTTCATATTTTTTCTAACTCCTTTGCTTGTACCTGCAGAAGTAGATTGATAAACGTTATAGGTTTTATGGAGTATCCCAACATCTCCTTCTAGCTCTGGAATTTTATTGTCTTCCGATCGACATAGCTCTGCGCATTGCTGAGTTAGCTGATTCATAGCTATAGACTTCAGTTTATCTTCACTAGTCTTTAGCTTTAGCGTTTCTATCTCAGTACCCATCTTTACTATCTCAGTACCCATATTGTCCACTTTCAATGAAAGCGTAGTCAGGGCGTTGAGTATCTTTTCATGTATATTTTCTTCTATCATTTCAGTTTGTGTAGCTTTGTCTTGATATGTAATCTGCAATAACATTTTTGTTAGTACTGATTACTTCTATTATAAATGTAAAATTTAATATATTTAAAACTAGTCTCCGAATCTCTTTTGTTGTAACTGAATTTTGTATTTTCTTTGTTAGCCACCAGCGTACCTGTGTATTATCTGTTCGCACAATAAATTTGTTATATACAATATATGGCTCAAATGCTAATAAACATTTATATAATGAACATAATTCTTTCCTATTTATTTCCCATTTTATTTCTGTCTCGTTGAACGTACCTGAGTAGTATCTACAATGGTGTTCTATTTTTTCTGCTTCATATCTATATTTAAGTACTCCTCCGTAACTATATTCACTGGCATCTGCTTCTATTATGTATGTAAATTTTCTATTTTCATCCGGAAATTGTAATTTTAGTAAATCCTTGCAAAGTAATTTTATTTTTTGAACTTGTTTTTTATCTTCTTCGTCATAGTTATATTCTATATCCTTTTTTAATTTCTTTTGTAGTGGTTTTAAGTTTTCTGCTAATTTTGGAATATATTCTCTTACTTGGTTTACTAATCCTAAAAACGATTGTAATTTCTTTTTTGTATCTAATTCTTCTTTCGAATTTATTATTTTTTGTACTATATGTTGTTGCATTTTTACTCCACTTTTATCTATTTGTATTCCTAAAAATTCTATCTGATTTTTCATAATTTCGGCTTTCTTTTCACTTAGACTTATTCCTGATTTTTCTATTATATCTGTAAATTGTTCTAATAGTTTTATATGTTCTTCTTTAGTTTTTGTATATAATAATATATCATCTATGTATACTATGCAATTAGGTAATTGTTTAAAATAATTATCCATAAAATGTTGATATCTACCTGGTGCATTTTTATATCCAAATGGTAATACATTCCACTCATAAAATCCTTGTGGTACCGTAAATGCGGTTAATTCTTTAGATTCTTCTTCTAACTTTAGATGGTAAAATCCTGATTTACAATCGAATTTACTAAAATAATTATATCCTTGGATTTGTCTTATTTTTAATATCTTATTTGGTATTGGATAATTATATGTTATAGTTTTTGCATTTAAATTTCTATAATCAATAACCATTCTACTTTTTCCTCTTTTTTGTTCACTATGCTTATTTACTATAAATGCTGGACTATTATGTTTACTATTACTTTTTTGTATTTATTGTTTTTCTAATAATTCATCTATATGCATTTTAAATTCTTTTAAATCGTCAAAATTATATGTTAATGGTTTTTGGGTTATTATGCTGTTTTTGTCTATTAATTCAATTTTTATGGTAGTTTTATGTTTTTTCCATCCTTTTAACGGATCTTCACTATATAATTGTTCTAATTTTTTCTTAACTATTTCTATCTTATTTATTGAAAATATAGTTATTTCTGTTTTATTTATCGAAAATACTACTAATTCTATTGTATCTTCAGTGGTTTTTATATTTTCTAACTTTTGTGTAATTTTTTCACTTCCTTTTATCCAGTCAGTTTTCTTTCTTATTTTATTATTAACTCTTTTTGCTCTTACTTTTTGTTTACATGGTGTTGTAAACCACCAATCGTTTCTAGTTATTATATGTGGGTATAGTTTATCTAAAAATGGCATTCCTAAAAGTATATCTTTTGACGTTAGTTCATAATTATAAATTTCTTCTATTGTCAATATCTTATCCCATATTTGTGCTTTTACATTCCTAGCTTTATAAGTAATTAAGCTTCCTTCATTATTAAATCCTTTAACTATTAGTGGTATTTTTAATTTATCCCATTTACTTTCCGGTAAGCAATTATATCTACATAAATTAGCTTCTGCTCATGTATCTATCATAGGCGTATAATATCTACTGTAATATCCTTCCACTACTATCTTCATTAATACATATATTTTCATTTTATGTTAAGGCTCTTTTTAGAAATAATCTTTCCCTATTATATGTTATGGCTAATTGTGTATGTTCTATATTATATGGTTTTACTTGTTCTAACCATTTTATTCCTAATATTATATCTGCTTTTTGCATTTCTTCTTTTACTTCAAATTCTATTTTTATTTTTCTAATTCCTCCTATTATTATTTCTTTTTCTACTATATCTTTACTATTTATTAAACTTCTCGGTAGATCTGGGCATATATCATTATCAGTTTTTATTTCTTCATTTTTTACTAGATATTTTGCTATATAATTTTCTTCTTGTCCTGTGTTTAATAGTATTAAATGTTCTTTTTCATTTATTTTTCCTGTTATGTAATATTGATTTAAATTACTTATTGAATTTGTTTCATAACTCATTCTTTTCGATGAGCTTGATGATTCTGGTTTTTCATTAGCTATTCTTTTTGTTGTACTTATTCTATCATTTACTATTTCTAAATTTTCTTCTATATCTATGTCTCTATAGCTATAATCATTATAATCTATTGTTTTTACAATTTGTTCAAATGGGCTATCTATTTGTATCTTGTTAATCTTATTTTTCCCTGTTATTTTATGTTTTGTTGTTAATACATATAAATTTTTACATCTCGCTGTAAATATTTTACTTCCTGGGGTTAATTCTATTCCTGATATTTTTCAATATAACACTAATGATTTATCTATATTTCTATCTGTTACTGCTACTGAATAATTTGCACTTATTATAAATTTAAATTTTTGGTATATTAAATTTCCTTTTACGGCAGTTATTATGCTTTTTTCTATAGGTTTTATAATTCTATCATCTGCTAAATATAATTCTATCGGTGTATCTATTCCTTCTCTAAAACATGCTTTTATTAATATTTCTGTACCTCCAAGGTGTACATATTTTATTGGATCTCCTTTACTTTTTATATCATTTATTTC
Source organism: Capsicum baccatum var. pendulum (assembly GCA_030864225.1). Classification (NCBI taxonomy): domain Eukaryota; kingdom Viridiplantae; phylum Streptophyta; class Magnoliopsida; order Solanales; family Solanaceae; genus Capsicum; species Capsicum baccatum. The sequence continues at coordinate 247,696,919 of CM061556.1, forward strand.
TTTATTAATTATTCTTTTTGTTACTAGTGGTATACTAGCTTTTCCTTTTGCATATCTACAGTCTATTACATGTTCTTTTTGACATACTACATAATATTCATCTTTTTTCCTACTAAAAATATTTTTTATTGTTGGTATTTTAAATATTTTTTCTACACTTAAATCTAACTCTTTTCCTTTTATTTCATCAAATATATTACTGTCAAATATTATCTTTTGTTCTGTTCCTTCGTCATTTAAATATTCTTCTTTTGTTATTATTTTTATATCTTCTTCAGTCATTTGATTCATCTATCTCACTATCTATTTCAGTATCTGTTTCGTTTTCTGAAATTTCATATATACTATCTTCACTTTCTAATTCATAATCTATATAATCTATTTGCATATATTCTGTATTTTCTATTTTTATTTCTGATATTTGTTTATTTTTTGGATTTTTAGGTAATTTACAATCTCTAGCTAAATGTCCTAACTTTCCACAATTATAACATGTACATTCTTTTATAGATTTTTTCTTTCTATATGGTCTTTTATTTTTATAATTTCTTACATAATATCTTTTTCTTGGTTTCTTGTATTTATATTTTGATTTTTTATATTTCTTATATTTCTTATGTCTTTTTCTTTTCTTATAATATCTTTCTTCGCATCCAAATTGAGGTCCTATTTTGTTTTTGCAACATGCTAAATTTCTTATTAATGTTTTTTCCATTTTTAATTCTTCTCTATATTTTTCACATAAATTTCTATACCATTGGTGTAAAATTTTTATTCTAGCTCCTAATGTATCTACTATTTTTGTTTCTTCCCAACTTTTTATTATCTTTGAACTAAATGGTTCGGGTAATTTATTAAAATATAATTTTCTTATTTCTTTACTTTCTTCTATACTATATGCTCCTTTATAATAATATTCTTTAAATGCGCAAGTATATTCATCTATATAACACATATTACATATTGTTAATTTTATCATTAAATTCCTATTTGTATCTTTTTCTTCATCTTGTTCTTCTTCTAATGTTGTCATACTACCAAATTCATCTTTTATAGCTGTTTCATATTTTTTCAATAATTCTATAAGTGTTAATTTAGTTGTTGTTGATGCTGCTCCTTCCATAGGTTTATTAGTTCTTAATACTTTTTTACTATTTTCAGTTAAATTTGTAAACCATAATTTTACTGATCCTATTAGTGTTTTTTCTATATATTCTGGTGCATCTGTTATGTTTATATTATTGTCTAATAATTGTTTTGTCATATATCCTATCCATAATTGTATTGTTTTTTCTGTATCTATTACACAGTCTAGATCTAAAAAGTTATAATTTTTATTAACTATTTGTTTTGGTGTCCATTTGTCATATTCATTATATCTTTTAAATTTATTTTTATAATACATAGGTTTTCTTATTTCTGTTGTTTTGGGTATTAGATTTTCATCTTCTTTTTTATCAAGAGTATTTATTTCTGTATTGGTATTTTCGTCATTAATTATTTCTTGTTTTTCGTTAATTTCTAAATCTTTTATATTTGTTAATATTTCCGTATATGTTTCACTATCTTCTGAATCATAATTATCTGTTTCTTCTACCCCTATATTATTTATTTCTAATTTTTCTTTAAATTGATTTATCTCGCTTATTAATTTTTGTTCTTTATCTTTTTCTTCTTTTTCTTTTTGTCTTTGTTCGTATAAATCTTTTAACATTTGTAATTCTTTTTCTAATTCAGCAATTCTACTATTTTTAGTTTCTTCTATTTTTCGTATTTCTTTCGTAGTTTGTTGTTTAATTTTTTCTATTTCCTTTTTTCTATCTATTTCTTCATTTTCTTTTTCTATTCTTACCATTGCTGTTAATTTATCTTCTAATTTTAATTCTTCTTTTTCTAACATTAGATATAAATGTTCTCCTATTTTCTTGTATCTTCTTCCTAGATTAGAAAATACTATTTTTATTTTTGATCCTTTGTGATTTTCGTATATTTTTTCATCTATTATAAATTCTTCTTTATTCATTTTATTGTGAATAGTTCATGTTGGTATATATATTCTAAACTATCTATTTGAGATTCTAATTTTGATATTTCATCTTTTTGTGTATTAATTGAATTTTTACTAACTCCGGCAAATATATTATAATGTAATCTTTCTTTTCTTATTTTTAATTCTTTACGTTTTTCAGAGATAAATTGTTTTAATTCTTTGTATTTTTGTTCTTTATTCATTTAAATTATATTTATAATATTTTGGTGGATATCTAAATCTAATTTTATCATAATTAGGTGGTATATGTCTCATTCTTCTAGATTTTAAATGGATTATTAATTTTGCTTCAATACTAGATATTAATGTAATTAAATAGGCTAATCTTTCTGGATTTTCTTTTGTTTTATTTAGACTCATATATTCTGAATAATTACTAACTAAAGATTCTTTAATTTTTCTAAAAGCTTCTCTATTTTTAAATGGTCTTCTCATAATTAATTTAATAAATAAATAAATCTAACTTTACTAATTTAACTAATTCCAACATAGCTATATGGAGCTACTATTCAAGAAATCATGTATTAATATATTCAAATTCAAAAGAGTTACGAGAAACAGATATGGAGACTATTAGGCAATGGATTATCACGTTGCTTAAACCAGAAACAGAACCTATCGCCAGAGCTATCAGAGAAAAATTTATTTCAGAAGAATTATTGACCAGATATTGCAAGACTATTGGACACAAATATCCAGACCACAAATGTTCAAAATGTAATGGAGGAGATAATGACGTCCCAGCAGTGCAGCTAGAATAAAAGAAGATAAGAACGACAGTTGGAAAGATAAGACCAGAGCAATAATGGAGATACAACAGATACGACAAAATAAACGGAAGACAAGATATTTAATATATTGTATAAAGTCTTTAGTATATTTAATATATTATAAGACTTTAGTCTTTAGGAAACTTACGTAAAAGAAAAAGATAGTAAAAGTAGTTAGCATTTATGTAAAGTTTGAAATTTTTAGGGTAGGTTTTGGTAGGTGAAAGACTTTTAAGTCTTTAGTCTTTTCGTTAATAGTTTTTTGTTTCTTAGCAGACAGTTGTAAAAATATGTAAAGAGAAGTCTTTCTATAAATAAAAGTCAGAAGGCATTGCAGAGGGCAAACCTTCTCACATTAGCCAAAAAACTCTCTCCATTCCGTTCAAAAATATTTAGCCCAGTTAATTAAATATATACACTGCAATGGAAAAAGCTATGGAGCAACAAACCTCAGAAATATCAAAGCTACCGGAACAGGTATATCTATTTATGATTATGAATAACTAAATTCATAATTCCCAACAATCATGATATGATAAAATAAATTCATATTAGTTACTTTATAGTAGAATTATTCGAAAAATAATATGTTAAGAAGTTTATTAGCAAAGTGGAAACGGAGAAAAATCCCAAAGAACTATGCCATCCTAAAGGTGAAACCAATGAGGCAAGAAGCCGTGGCGGGGAGTAACCAGAGTCGAGGCGCTGTTTAAGGGAAAAAGTATCTGAATTACCATGCTAATAGTGACCGAAGAACATGTTATTTAAGAATAATCTAGTATATAGTAATCTGAGATGACTATATTTTATTATGTACATAGTTGGAGGGAATATTTTGAAAAAAGCAATTTTATGATAATGAATGATAATATATCTGATGTCATGGTAGATAAATTCAAGATACTTATTTTGTATGCACTTAGAGATATAAATGTTACAGATATAAGAAAAATTATATTAGAAAAAGCATTTGGAGAAAATTATATAGATAGAATAAGTTATATACCACACATACCTAACTACTCTTATAAATATTTATTATGTTAAGATCACGTAGAAATTTTAAAGATATACGAAATATACAGTTACTAGAAAAACAGATAAAAATAAATATAGACAAATGCATGGAAAATAAAAAATATATAAAATCTCTTAATAAAAATATGCAAAAACTACTAAGTCTAAAACAAATAACTATAAAATATCAATTTTAGAAAATAGCTCATTTAGACTACCTTAGAGTTTTAATCTTATATATACTTAAAGATATAGAAATAATAGATATTAAGAAAATGATATTAGAAGAAGTAATAAACTACGAAATTGAAATGATAAATGCCTTAGAACAAATATACGAAGACATTTACCCAGAAGGATATTATTCAGATCAAGATTGTGGATGTTAGAATATATTAGAAAAACTAGAGAAAACCAAGATAATCTAAATAAAGAAATTAATTATAGAAACCGAATTAGAAAAATAATGGAAGATCTAAAAGAAAAGTTAATATGGATAGAAAAAACCTTAGAAAATTTAGAAAAAAGCACATGTGACAGTCTATATAATATAAAAAACTCACTACGAGAAGAACAACACAAGATAATAAATGACATAGAAAATCTAGAATTAGATATATACTACAGTACAGATAGAATAAATTATTACACAGAAATTTGCAACTCAGCAGTTACTATAGGATAAAATAATAAACTAAATAAATTAATGAATACATCTCACAAAAAGAATAATTTATTAAAACAAAATCTAAAAAATATCCACGCACAAAAAAGAATAGATTCATTACCTACAATAAATCTATTTAATATCCTAGTTATCAATGCAAACATGAAAAATAACTTGTATTTCGTCAAATTGACATAAGTTTCTAACTAGTAAATACATCTCAAATTAAAAATTATTAAAAACAATTATATCTTCTTATGTGAACACAATGTACTTTAAACGATAACTAAAAGAGTTGGTTTGAACTTTTGTGGGGTCTAATCCATGTGGAAGAAATTCATTTGCCAAATTACATTGCTAAAAAGTAAACGTGAAGAGTAATTAAAAATTTGTGGAGGCCAAATTTAGTCCTATTTATTTTTCTTTTTTAATTTTGTGGTTAGAGGCCAAGTTTTGTTGCTTTGATGTCCTAAGTTTTATCATCTATAAAAGAATGAACATTCTTCATTGTAAAATCATCCTAAAAACACACAGTTAAATACATTGCAAAAGTTGAGGATTGAGAATCAATTCTCTTAGATGTATCTGAGATCTCTTTTCATTGTTTGTTAATACTAGTTTAACTGCACGTGTGTCGTACGTGTATCGTTTGATTATTTAAACTTAAATATTTTTATTTATTACAAATTTTTTTAATAAAGTGCAAAAAGGTCAAATCGTTTTTCAAAGATCATTTAAACTTTAATATAATAATGTAAATATAAACATATATTTTAGTGTAAACATATATATATTTTACCGCTCGAAGTTTCAAGTGGTTGATGAATTATCACTTTTGCATTTGTCATACACTACCTCTTTCCCTAACTGCTAGAGACTAAGAGAGCATCAATTTGAACCATACTTATAGTACGATTTTTTTTTATATTTAAAATCTTTTCTTATTTTTAAAGTTAAATCTTTACAAAATCATTGATTTCATTCTTATTACATACTTAACTTTTAAAAAATTGATACTTCTTAAAATTTTCTTATTCTAATACTTTTATTTTTATTTCTAGATTTTTCAAATCCTTTCAAAATCAAATTTAGTTGATGTAGAATTCTTAAGCTAATGGAAAAAGTATTTAGTTGTCATTCGTCCTGACAACTTCTAATAAGAAAATATTTTACCATAAATATATTTAATTAATTTTCAACTCTTAAACATTAGGAAAATTGTGAAAAGACGATTTTGTCTAATGCAAAGACTTTTAATGAAGGACAAAAAGTTCAAACAATATTTCTAAAACCCTTCACACTTTTAATATAGTGTAGATATAAATACAATTGTTCTCTGATGGACGTAGGATCATTCAAATACGAATCACATTAAATTTTGTATCTTTCTTTTATTCTTTATTCCACATTTTAGCTAACGATTGGTAAGAGCCAAGGTTTTTATCTAAATATGCTATGACGTACCATTATTTAACATCATATCATGATTTAACACAGGAAACTATACTTAAACTTGAAATTCTATAACTCCTCGAGACTATCCTTGGACATCACACGGATCTTAGAACCACAAGTGATCATAAGCTAAACCATGATACGGGCATAACTCGTGAGCAACTGAATAAACTACATAAAGTTGAAAGTAATAAACGAAAGAGATGTCTTTAGTTGAACATGTTCAATACAAAATTATTTAAAACATTTACACTCTGATTATACAAATCAAAACTGAAATTAAATACATCAACTTTAACTGACTGTCTATGAAGTCTCTACTAATACTGACGATAGGTAGCTGGGACATGACCCCCAGTTATCCTTAATCAATACGACTAACTAAAAATGATATTGGAACTAAAGTTGACTCGAGTCCTCGAATAAAAAAAACTCATCACCTTCTGGCTAGATACTGCAAACTGTCTAATTATGATGTGTGGCCTACAACTGGTACCTATATTATGAAACAATTTAGCCACACAGACGTTGTAATGCCCTGAGAGTACACCATGGGAGCCATATGGTGCTTACAGTCCCGAGGGACCACAAGCTAATCCATGAGCTGGTACCTGCTGTGAGCACTGAGTAAAACTGATATCAAAAGATCATATGCGGAAATAACTGAGGAATACCATAAGGTTTTAAGTCATAAATCTGATAAGTCTGTAAGACAAAACTGATAATGCTGGTAATGAAAAATGAAATCCGAAAACTGACTAACTGTTTGTACTAGTCTGAAAAGCTTTTACTAACTGAATAAGAGTTGATGGGACATGCCCCAACTAACTCCAACTGACTACTGAACTAAAAGCATAAAAATAAATACAACCTTTCTTCGAAATATAAAGACTCACTACTACTACGACTGATAATCTGGAAAGTCTATGCGCAATTCAGGAACTGAGCATCCGAACCTATGATATGATACATCATAGCGCAAGAAAAGAGTATGCAATCAGTACTTTGAATGTACTAGTATGCTAAATGAGGTAGGTTGATATACATGGTTTCATTTGCATGAATAATAACTGAATGAATAGTAGGAGGTACTGAACAGAAGTACATGGAATATGTAAGTACTGAGTGTGCATGAAATCTGTAAATACTGAGTGTGTATGAAATCTATAAATACTGAGTGTGCATGAAATCTGTAAATACTGAGTGTGCATGACTAAGCATAAAACATGTTCTGAATATAATTTATAAGCTGAGTTACTGAAATCTGATGACCGAATATTTAATATCTGTATGCTATGATCAAAAAATACCGAAGATGAATTACTGAGCTGATTACTGGACTAAGACTGTGGGAGGTACCATCTAACCGACTTGCCCCGCTCTGAACTGATTGGGGTTCAACATATAACTCCAATTAAAAGGGTGTTAATATTGTGCCATAGGTACTAACAATGGCTATGTGGATCCACTAAGCTACTAAAAAACTAGGATGTCAAGCCTAAACTGACGGGTGACACCTGGGTGGAGTCAAGCCTAATTTGAGGGGTGACCCCTGGGAGGTAGTCAAGCCTAATCTGATGGGTGACTCCTCATCTTACGCTGGCTACGCAGTTTTGGAACACAGGGACTGCTACTAACGACTTTGCCTAACTGATGGGGAAGCCATCATCCCTGCATTCGCTCGGTGCTAGATCCTACTCCCAACGGAAGGACGTTGAATTCTGAACTGATCTAAGTTTACCTAATTATGATGACTGACTGAACTAATAATGCTCATAACATAGTCTGAAACTATTTTGAAGATACTTAGACTAATTAAACAGCTAAGTTTTTGGGTATTCATAACCCCCAGGACACGATAGCAATAATAGTAAAATAGTACTAAGCTTTGGGGACATAACATAGAAATATTTATTCAAAATCCATTCTTGTAGTCATTTCGTCAAACTCTTGATATGCATAGTTCAAGCTAAGCATGGAAATAGTTTAAAGCTTGTAGTAGTAGCATGAATTCAACCTTAACAACACTAATTATGATTTAAATCAGTGAATAACAACATTAAAACATGTGGGGTTTGATAACAACAACAATTTCATGTAAACATGACATAGAATTACAATTCATGGGAGTTCATAGTTCAAATCACCATTTAAAATCACAATAACTTGTAAAGATCACAACTTGAATTTAAAATTAGATACTTGGACTCCATGGGTGAAAGGAACCCATGGATGAACACTTAACATACCGGGGTTGATGAATTTGTGAGAGTTGATGGTGAATTCTTGAGATTTGTTCTTGATTTGTGGAGGCTAGGGTTTTCGTTCTTGAAAGAGGGATACTTTAATTTGAGTAATTGGTGAAATAATGAGAAAATAAGGCTCTATTAGGACTTAAATCCCGTGTTTGGACACATTTGGAGCTATGGGAAAAGTTCAAACGGTCCCTGGGCATTAAAAATCTTAATTTTGAGGCTTACCGCTGAACGATATTGGTCCCACCGCTATAGCACCGCTGAGCGGGGTAATAGCGATGACCTACGGCCTTAGGACGACTCTAATTTCCTACGGCCTTAGGACGACTCTAATTTGAAGGTTACCGCTGAACAATATTTTCTTCACCGCTATTGTACCGTCGAGCAGTGTAATCACACTAGCCCACTGCCTTACACAAAAAATGCTATTATTTTTCACTCGGTTATTGGATTTTGGAAAAATCAATATAGTTGGAAAGCTAATTCAATTATCTATCTGTTGGTGGGTCATGAGCTCAAAAATTCTTAGTAGAACAAAAGATATTCTCATTTGAAGTTGACTATAGCCACATCCTTCTCAAGAAATCAATCGGTAAGGGATATTTTAATTTTTCTAATAGCTAGGGCGTATTTGAGGCCTTAATACACATCAAAATCGATCATAAAATTACCAAAGCACAATAATTTATTTTTTATGGGCTTGAAGAATGGTTTTAATATTGGTTGGGATTCTCAGGGTATTACAATATCTCCCCCTTGGGAACATTCTTCCTCGAATGAGGTTGGTTAAGCTGAGAACACTGAGGAATCAAGGTTACCTACTGAATATACATGCTAAAAACATGATTACATGATAGGGTTTGAAATATGACACATGATTGAACTAGTTTTGTGAATACATGAGAATAGTTATAAGGCTGAGATAGAAATGAGAGAGTCAACTTATGTGTACCCATTACTTCAAGCTGGATCTTATTGCATGAAGATAAGATGGAAGGTCTTAGGTCATAAAAGCTCGGGCATTACAATACATCTCCCCCTTGGGATAATTATCCCCCAAACAATATTGACTTAGCCGATATACTAGGGAAAGACTGAGATGATATGCAAAATACTTGCGGATTGAATCATGAATAAACATTTGGAGTACAAAACTGAGGTTTGAGGAAAATAAGGTTAATGACATAAATTCATCAAAGAGGTTTGAACTGAGGACATACATGGCATGAATTTAAATTTCACTGATCATTAAGAGTATAACATTAGTATTGGAATTGAACATACTGTAAAGCATGAATACATTAGTCATGAACTACATGACTTGAGTTTATAGTTTCTAAATTCCTGAAATATGATTCGAACTGTTGGGTGAACTGTAACTGCTTATACTAGGAACCGGATGCGTACATGATTCTTTATGATGTGCATAAGCATGAACTATGATTATGGAATCGACATGTAAGGCATGAGTACATGTCATGATGACAGAAGTATAGAACTTTGAACTGAATTACGAATGGTTGGGGCATCTTCCCCCTACTGATGTTTTACAATACACTGTATCAGTACTAGAATATGAGAGCCTAACTTGGTTACTTGCCCTATCATCCCCCTTTGGCTTAAAGCCATTATTCTAAGTCTGTGAACTACTTAATCAATAACTCTAAACTAAACTACCACCTTACTCTAGAATCTGGGGGATAATAATATACATAATTAGTAAACTCACCCTGAATGACTATGCCCGATAATGCAAAACTTGCTGCTAGTACTTTCTTTTGAGATACAACTCTTAGCCCTCTATAGCCCCAACAATCATCATGTAACAACTTAAGTTGACTAATTTAGAATTTTCAACTCCTCTTTTTATTAGCTCAACCCTCAAAGGTTCAAACTTAGATTCTAACACATAACATAAATATTCTCAAACTCTTAATGAACCATAATAACTTCTTTATAGCCTGCTAACACCATATTTTTAAACTTATATTTCTCCCTAAACCATGAGAATTTCTGTCATACCTAAACATCTGATATCACTAATCTATACCTCATAACTTATCTGGTAAGAACATAACATATTACTAGCCTCATTCACACTTAAATTCTTACATACACTATTTCAAGCCTACAGATTCACCTTTTATATAGCTAGCCCCATGAAATATAATCTGCCCAAATTTAGATAACACTATCCTAACTCTACTATTATTGCTAAACTTCTGGTTTCATACTTCTAATTCTAAGCCATCTACTGTCATAAAATTTCAAGAATGGCTCTAAAAACACATCATAACGCTAAGCACTGAGGTATTACCCCTCTATTAAATGACTAGTTTATTGGGAAACTAAAACTGAATGACTCTATTTCTAAAATCAACTGAAGTGGTTTGCATACTGTAATCGAGCGATTTCTGTATACCTACCTAGAAATGATAGATTTACTCACTGAGGTAGACATTGAGAAGGGCTCTACTAATATTTTGAGTCTGACACTGAAGTTGACAACTACTAGAGGGTTACAAGAGAAAGTGAAGATCTAGGTTTAGTAAATCATACATAAGAATATGAAATGCCTGTAACGTACCCATAACCGCATTAGGAGAACTTTCTTGATCATGTCAGGACTGGAGTTCATAAAGTCTATTATGATGTTGACCATTGGTGTCATTAAAAGTGGCACCCTGCTGAGTTGGGTGACTTACTAAAGCTGATGACTGGTTGGACTGGTCCTGTTGGCGCAAATCCTTTCCCTTATAAGCAATTACTGGACACTCTCTAAACCTATGGCCTGGATTGCCACACCTAAATCACACATCACTACAAGCTCTACACACACCCTTATGATTCCTTCTACATTATCCGTAAAGCGGATTAGTACGAACACCCTTCCTACTACCTTGTGACTTAGAGCCTGGTGCTCTATTTTGACCGCTATTTTTAAACTTAGGAACTGGCTCACTAGCTGAAGGCAGATCTGGGGATGAGAATTACTGAAAAAATTGGGAGTGGTTACTACCCCCTGACCTTGGCTTAAAACTACTTATTCTGACCCTCTTATTCTTTCTCTCCTTATTCCTACACCCCTATAACACCCCGTAAAAATCATCCATGCGTTAACTCGTGGTAATATGCTCTTAGAGTTAAATGACTAGAATTGTGTCAAAAACATTTAGTCTCATTTTTGACTTCCAAAGTGAGTAAAGTTTAAACCATATATAATTTTTCTAATTTCAAATTTTTATCATGTGGGGAATCGAATGATCTTTTCATCGATATAATATTCTCCCAAATCCAATATCCGGGCAAGAAGTAATGGCTAATTTAAGTTCTAGTCGTAAAACACCGTCATTTTGGTGATTGGCGCATCGCGGATAGGGCCTATTTAGAAATTGTCAAATTTCAGTAGCATAACGCAATTGTGGCATGTTGCGCTGAAGTTTCAGGTCCCAACTAGTGGGACAACGCGATGGCTCCGCGTCGCGGTGACCTTAAGAATCCCACTCGTCAATTTTCAGTGAGCCACCGCGATTGTGGCGTGTCGCGGTGGCCCATGAAATCGGGCTCCCAGTTATATTTTTAGTCCATCTCATTAAGGGTTTATTGGATATTTTCCAGCCCCTTATCGTCCTAAACACGGGATTTAATCCCAAATGACCTCATTATTGATACTTTCATAAAAAACCATCAAGAATACTCCTTAGGGTTTCAAACAAGAAAACTCAAATAACTCAAGATTTAATCGTGGGTTTTCAAGATTGATTGAAGATTTGGAATCCCTAAATCGTAGGCTTCAAGAATCATCCATCAAATTTCTAAATTGAGGTACGTGGGGTTTATCCTAAAAACTACATGGGCTTGTAACACTAGAACATGATTTAAAGATTATCAAGCATGAATTTAGAAAGAGGTTTTTGAAATACATAATTTATTATGCATTATGAATGTTTAATTGTATTTTTGATTTGGTCTTTAGGACTTTCCCCCTTAAATTGATTTACATGTATACGTTTATGTATAAAAAATTTAGATTTAAGATTGTTTGAAAGCACAACTTATGAAATCACTCTCTTGTGATAACTTTAAGTTTAAGATCTTAATATGAAGTATTTGAAATGCATGATTTATGGATTGAAATTTGTTTACTCAAATACCATAGTATTTTGAGCATGATTTAGAGATTTAAGAGAGGGAGTTTCTTGATGTAAATGTATTTTTGTTAAAAGAGAAAGATTTGCATGAGATTAAGAGATTTGATATGACCACCTTGCATCATTGAAAGTTTGACAAAGAGAGTTGCATACATGTGTTTACATGAGTTTTAGAGAAAAAGTTCTTTGAAATGATTTACTGATATGGTGGTCCTGAATTTATGTTTTGAAAATAGAGCTTGTACTATGCTAATAATGGCTCAGAGATGTGACTTGCAAGTCAATGGTATGACGATACCATAAGTATGTATGCCATAACAGAGTATGTTTTCAGAGTTTGATTTCAGAGAATGCATGTTTTAAAAAGTTAAAACTGGGCTTAAAGAGGGTTAGGTGGGTACCTGAAGAAGGTTTGAGTTCAAGTAACTCTTATCCTAAAATCGTGATTTGTCGATTCGGGTATATTATTTTTATACTGACGATAGTCGTGTGGCGTAGCAGAGTCAGAGACTCCAACCCTTGTGGCACACTTGGGTTAGAGGCTTTCCCTGCTGAGTTAATGACGGATTCTATATAGCCCGTGAAATTTCAGAGTTGTAGGGTGTACCATCTAGCGCATAAGTAAAACTAAGAGTGTCTCAGAGTTAAGATGATTTTACAGAGTCTTTCAAAAATGCCCATGAGATTTCTTACTATCTGATATGTTTATGAACTGTTTAAAATTGCTCTTATATATGTTGAATGTAAACTAGTATTTTGGATCTGCTCTGCTTACCAGTACATCTATATTGACTCCCTACCTCCCAGGTTCAGAGGCTCAGTCCAAGGCTCTGGCTAATTTGTAGAGTATTCCATAGAGAAGTGATCCATTCAGTGGTGAGCCTTCTTTGTTTCAGAAGGCCTGTTATTTCAGATTATGTTATTCCATTGGTTTGGTATACTGGGGGCCTTGTTCTAGTTTTTAGAACAGTTTTGAGATATAGTAAACATTTTGTAGACTGAGTCAGATCTTATTGAAATGTTTTGAATTGCAGTTTTCTTTCTTATGTCTTGAAACCCAGAGTTAATGATCATGTTTCCGTATCAAATTATATTTTTTCATTTTGTTTTATGATATAAATGTTGTGCATGATTACTAGATCAGATAGAGTAGGACATTCGGACCTTCATGGTTTGGGATGTTCGTCATGGCCAGGCCCTAGTTCGGGTCATGACAAACGTAGTATCAGAGCACAGTTCATGGTATCAAGGTGTCTGCAAAATCACGTCGGGTAGAATCTTGTTTATGGGTGTGTAGTGCAGCACACTTATAAGCAAGAAGCTACTAGGCATTTAGGAATGTTTCTCTTCTTTGTGGTTTAGTTCGTGCTTCAGAGTCTTAGTTGTCCCCTAATCAATGATCTCTTGTATTTCAGAAAAATAATCATGCCTCCCCATCGTACTATCAATCAGAATGCACAGACAGATGAGGTCCATCCCACTCATGGGATGAGGACCTGAAATAGAGCTCAGACTCTAAAAAATGATGTTACTTCGGGAGTCCCACCTACTCAAACCAACCCACTTAGGGCACCCAGAGATCCCTGAACGGGGACTAACCGCACTCATCCTCGCAAGAGAGAGGTATCTAATGCAGAATTTAGATAGTCCATTCATATGCTTTCCTAGTTGGTAGCCATACAGACTCAACGGTCAGAAGATATTGGGTCTATATTTGTTACGTCTGAGGCTAAAAGAGTGGGCCAGTTCATGAGGATGAACCCGCCCAAGTTTACTGGTACCAAGGTAGAAGAGGATCTACAAGAGTTTGTGGATGAGATGGAGAAGATCTTTAAGGTGATACATGTAGATAAAGTAGAGGGGGTTGAGTTAGCGGCTTACCAGCTTAAGGATGTATCGAACCAATGGTATAACGAGTGGGAAGATTCAAAGAGTGAGCATGCTGAGCCCATAGTTTGGGCTGAGTTCATGAAAGCCTTCTTTGATCGATTCTTTCCTCTTGAGCTGAGAGAGGCCAACGTCAAAGAGTTTATGAATCTAAAGCAGGGTAAGATGAGTGTCTAGGAGTACACTCTGAGGTTGAACCAACTAGCACGTTATGCTCCAGAGATGACTAGTAACATGAGATCCCGAATGAGAAAATTTGCATTCGGCCTTTCAGATGACGTAGTGCTTGAATGTCAGGGAGCAATGTTAAACCGGGACATGGATTTTGCCAGACTATCAGTCCACATGCAACAAGTTAAGAAAAAGAAAAAAATCCCTGAATCTAGAGAGAAGGACAGACAGAAAAAGAGAGCTAAAACAGCAGACCAGAGCTACAGTTAGTAGCAGAGTAGGAATTAGGGTAACCAATGGCAGAAGAAGAGGAATTAGGGTAATGCACAGTCTGAAGCCAGTGCCCCAGTGACCATACCCCCAGTCGGACAGTGCACTCAAGATTTTCAGTATAGGAAGAGGCCGAGGATGCAGGGTTCACAGTATCAAGGAAATATAGCTCAGACCTCTCAGACATACCCGCGTTGTGAGAAATATGGGAGAAATCATCCAGGGAGATATCAGTTTGGCGCTATGGTGTGTTATTCGTGCGGCCAGCTAGGCCATATCTAGAGAGAATGCCCAGAATCAAAGGGTAATATTGGTGGATCCAAGTCACAGGCTAATTTATCTGCACCACCATGCCTCAGAAGGGTGCCACTTCAGCCACCAAAAATGGCTGCAACCAGTTATACACCTTGACCAACCGCCAAGAGGCAGAGGCCTCACCGGATATAGTTACTGGTATGTTGCAAATATTTTCCCATGATGTTTATGTGTTACTTGATCCCAGCTCTACCCTGTCTTACGTGACCCCTTATGTGGCTGTTGGTTTTTGGTTTGAGCTGATGTAATTGCCAAACCTTTTTCCATTTCCATTCCGGTGGGAGACTTTGTTGTGGCTAGGAGAGTGTATAGAAATTGTGTGGTGACTGTTTGTGGGGGTGGGATACTAGGGCAGACCTCGTAGACTTAGACATGGTTGATTTTGATGCTATCTTAGGGATAGATTGGCTTCATTCGTGCTATGCCACGCTAAATTGTAGAACCCGAAAGGTTACTTTCTCTTTCTAGAATGAACCAACAATAGAATGGGAGGGACTTTCTTTAGCACCTAGAGGGAAGTTCATATCTTGTCTCGGAGCCCGTAAACTCATTTCTAAGGGTTGTTTGTATCATCTTATTCGGGTTAAAGATTCAAATATCGAAAGCCCTTCTCTTCAGTCCGTCCCTATTGATGATAGGCGAATTTACGCGCCTATATCAATATATTTTGCCCATATTTTAGCCTAGTTTTGAGAACAAATTATATATTTCATGCACTTTTAGTCCTTTTTTCTGTAAATGAGCTAACGAACATGATTAGGAAAGTTTCAGGTATAAATGATGCAAAATACAGCATTTTATGGCTTACTTGACGCAAAAGAAAGCTCACAAACGAAGTAGAAAGGAGCTGGACGCCTAAAGGACCAAATCTGCTGCATGGAAAATCTGTCCCGGGCTAAAACAGCAATTCTGAAGACTTTGGGGACTTACAGACACAAAGCTGGATTTTTGCCATAATACATTAACCTAGTGCAATTAGGTTATGTGTTTTATTATTCTATTTGGATTATAATTTTGTAACCTTACCCTAGTACATTTGGGTCAAGGATTTCATTAGTATATTAGGATTTGGTTATTTATTTCATTAGCTTAGTAGGAGTAGGATAGGAGTATTATAAATACCCTATCATGCTAGAGATTTAGAGACACATTCTTACAATTCATTCATCTCCTTACAATTAAGACATCTTCCCACAATACATTCTTAATTCTTCATTCTTCTACTCTTAAATTCCACAACAAGAGAATTGTTACTTGCTACGGAATCACCAAAACCACACGCCTAACACCTCTTTTACACGCCATCCACCATGCAAAACGTGATATCCTTCGCATTCATGGGTAACTAAATCTCTTAGTTGGGGTTATGGAAGCCGAATGAGTTACTATCTATTGCTATGAGCTTGTGAGTTCAAGACACGTATATTGCTTATATCATTATTCTCTTCATCTTAAATCTACAATCTTTGCGGTTTCAAACACATGAACACGCCATTCTAACATCTAACCTGTTCGAGAGAAAGGTTACTTGTCTAGAAAAGAAGACGCATAGACTAACGCCAGTCTAACATTTAACTTGTTCGAGAGAAAGGTTATTTGTCTGGAAAAGAGATAATGTCAAGGTAGTAGGACACCTTTTCCTATTAAAAAGCTAGTGCCGTAACTGGACTAACCTCTTGGAGAATTCGTACCGTTAGACACGCTTTAAGCTCGAGAGAGTTAAAGTGAAATAGTCCTTGTTTAGGTCGAGAGACGCTTGGATTTACCATCGACTACAATTCTCTATAAGCAATTGCATGTCAAGACTCTACACACTCATAGCCAATAGAGACGTATACCTCAGAAGGTGGACATAACCCCAACGCTTCAATTCTCATTGTTTACAACCAACGTGATAATCTTTCTCTTTTTACTTTATTATTTTCAACTTTTATTTCATTACTTTGGTTACTTATTACAATCCCCTCTTCTTACGAGACTTGCACCAAAAGTCTATTAATTTTGCTTACTTGTTGACCAAGCTATTCCCTGTGGGATCGATACCCAACCCAGGTTGGGTTCTATATTTGCTAACGACCGCTTTACACTCAAACGAGAGCTGTAGATTGAGCGTTATCAAACATTGGCGCCGTTGCCGGGGAGGCAACATTATGGTTGAATGGGCTGACTCCTGATTCTATTACAAATTGGAGGCAATTGAGAGACGCTTTCCTAGAAAGATTCTTTCCGCCATCCAAGAGGGCTCAATTGAGAGATGAAATCAGCAACTTTCGTCAGCTTCCCTCTGAAGCTCTTCACGAAACATGGGAGAGGTTCAAGACAAAGCTAGCGAGATGCCCAAACCATCACATGACTAATGTTCACCTCATGGAGATCTTGTATAGAGCCTTGAATTCAGTAACTAAACCAGTGGTGGACAACGCAGCTGGAGGTTCTTTTATGGACCTCACCTTTGGTCAAGCAAGCAACATGCTAGATCGTATGACGAAACAAAGTAGAGCTTGGCATACCAGGGATTCTGAGGTAGCAAGCCCCACTTTATCTATTGGCATGTCTGCAGACCAAAGAAGAAGAGAAGAAGAACGTGATCAAGATATGGCGCACATGAAAACCCAAATGGATCTTCTTACAAAGCATCTATTAGGGAAGACTGAAAAAGTGAAAGCTATTGCGTCAAAGGGAAGAGACGAATCTGATTCGGAAGAGGAGGCCAACTACTTGAACAATCAGGGGGGTTTCCGTGGGAATGCCCAAGGAAACCAAGGTCGGAACTATTATGATAAATCTGGAGGTAAAGACCAAGGTAGTTGGAAGAAAAATAATGAAAATAGTGGTTTGTACGTTCCCCCTGGTAGACGTGACACCACCACATCTAATTCTATGGAAGACATGATGGCTAAGTTATTGAAAGGAGTGGAAGCGACGAGCGCGGGAGTTAAGGAGGTGATTGATGATTTGGCCTCCATGAAGCAATTAGTTGATTCTCATTCCACTTCTATCAAGCAAATAGAGCAGCAATTAAGCCAACTTTCAGCAGCATTCAATCAAAGAAAGGCTGGCACCTTACCGAGCGATACAGTCCAAAACCCAAGGAATGATGGGTCATGCATGGCCATCACCACGAGGAGTGGTAAGGTGCTGGAAACTTCAGCAACAGGCAAGCAAGTAGTTGACGGAACAGCAGACATGGACGCCACACCTAGTGACGCCACTAGAGAAGACGCCGCAATATCTACTTCCAACGTCAAGGACGTTTTACCTAGTGACGTGCAGCCTGAAAAAAATAAACGGAAGCAAGAGGAGAAGAAAGCCATGGAGAGAACACTTCCATACCCACCACCACCTTTTCCACAAAGATTGAAGAAGGTGGCCGATGACACTAAGTTCAGCAAATTTATGACCATGTTGAAGCAGCTGACTATTAATGTCCCATTGGTAGAGGCACTTGAACAAATGCCTGGGTATGCGAAGTTTATGAAAGATCTTTTGACTAAGAAGAGGGCAGCAAGCTATGAGCTGAAAGATGATGTGCATCATTGTAGTGCAATCGCTACCCAATCCATAGTTCAGAAGAAGGCCGACCCCGGAGCTTTCACTATTCCTTGCACCGTCGGATCTTTGGACTTTGCTAAAGCATTGTGTGACTTAGGAGCCAGCATCAACTTGATGCCATTATCAATCTACAAGAAGTTGGGGTTAGGAGATCTTACACCAACTAATATGAGGCTTGTTATGGCGGATAGGTCGGTAAAACGACCAGTTGGTATTCTATGCGATGTCTTGGTGAAGGTATCTTCATTTATTTTTCCGGCAGACTTTGTCATCTTAGATTGTGAAGCAGATTCAGAGGTTCCCATAATCTTGGGACGCCCCTTCCTTGCTACGGGAAGTGTGCTCATAGATTTGAGAGCTAATGAGCTTTCATTCCGAATAAATGATGAAGTGGTGCGCTTTGATGTTTGCAAATCAATGAAGCAACCTAAAGATCTAAGTGTATTTTCTGTGGCTGATGTTGTCGTTGATGATGAGGATGACTTACTTGCTGAAGAGCAAATTCTTGATGATCCTTTGGAGGTTTTGCTCATGGCAGAAGTGGATGATGATACTGAAATTTCTGAAGATGATATTTGTGCTCTATCGGGATTAGGAGCATATCGCTATACTCCCAAGAAGCTGGATCTTGATCTCAAGAATCGACCCACACCACCAGCTAAGCCATCTATTGAAGAACCACCCACGTTAGAATTGAAGGAGCTGCCAAGCCACTTGAAGTACGCATTCTTAGGATGCGGAAACACTCTTCCAGTCATAGTGGCAGCCGATTTAGGTGAGCAACAAGTTGCAGCTCTTATTGTAATCTTACGCAAGTATATTAGAGCTATTGGATGGACCATTGCGGATATCATTGGTATTCCACCTGGGATTTGCACACATAAAATTCAGCTTCAAGAAAAGTGCACACCCACCATTGAACATCAAAGACGTCTAAACCCACCAATGCAAGAGGTGGTGAAGAAGGAGATTATCAAGTGGTTAGACGCAGGAGTCGTGTATCCTATTTCTGACAGTACATGGGTAAGCCCAGTACAATGTGTCCCCAAGAAAGGAGGTATGACGGTGGTTGCTAATGCAAAGAATGAGCTTATTCCACTCAGGCCCGTTACTGGATGGAGAGTATGCATGGACTACCGCAAGCTGAATTCTTGGACTCTCAAGGATCACTTCCCCATGCCATTTATGGACCAAATGCTAGATCGATTAGCGGGGAAAGGATGGTTTTGCTTTCTTGATGGTTATTCAGGTTATAATCAGATTTGTATTGCACCAGAAGACCAAGAGAAGACAACGTTTACATGCCCATATGGTACGTTTGCCTTCAAACGTATGCCATTCGGGTTATGTAACGCACCAGCCACCTTTCAACGTTGTATGATGTCTATTTTCTCTGATATGGTAGAAGACACTTTGGAGGTATTTATGGACGACTTTTCAGTTGTTGGTGAGTCCTTTGACGCATGTTTGGTGAACTTGAGCATGGCATTACAAAGATGTGTAGAGTTCAACCTTGTGCTGAATTGGGAGAAGTGCCACTTCATGGTAAAAGAAGGAATTATTCTTGGGCACAAGATCTCCGAAAGAGGAATAGAGGTTGATCGCGCCAAAATAGAGGTAATTGAAAAGCTACCACCTCCAATTTCGGTGAAGGGAGTTCGTAGTTTTCTTGGCCATGCTGGGTTTTATCGTAGATTCATCAAAGACTTCTCCAATATTTCAAGTCCATTGTGCAAGCTATTGGAGAAAGATGCGAAGTTTGACTTTAATGATGATTGCTTGAAGGCATTCGAATGCCTTAAAGAAAAACTCATTGAAGCCCCTATCATGGTAGCACCAGATTGGATGCTCCCGTTTGAAATCATGTGTGATGCTAGTGGTGTAGCCGTTGGTGCTGTTCTTGGACAGAGAAAGGAGAAGTTATTTCATCCTATCTACTATGCGAGTAAGGTCCTTAATGAAGCCCAAAGGAACTACACTGTTACTGAACAAGAGCTCCTAGCAGTTGTGTATGCATTCGAGAAGTTTCGTGCCTATCTATTGGGTACTAAGGTGATCATTCATACAGACCATGCAGCTCTTAGATATCTAATGACAAAGAAGGATGCAAAACCAAGGCTGATTAGATGGGTATTGCTGCTACAAGAGTTTGATTTCGAAGTCAAAGATAGAAGAGGTTGCGAGAACCAAGTGGCTGATCACCTATCTAGACTTGAGAATGAGTATATGGTGCAACCAGAAAATCAGATTGACGATGCATTCCCTGACGAGGAGATACTAGCGACAACAATGGAGAACTTACCATGGTATGCCTACTTTGCAAATTTCGTGGTGAGTAATGTGCTACCTTCCAATTTATCTTACCACCAGAGGAGGAAGTTTATGCATAACGTTCAGCACTACTATTGGGATGAGCCTTATTTGTTTCGAAGATGCGCGGATGGTATCATTCGACGATGTATATCCCATGGAGAAGTGCCTACTATATTGGAAGCATGCCACACTTCGCAAGTTGGAGGACATCATGCAGGGAATCGAACGGCAAGGAAAGTCTTGCAAAGTGGTTATTATTGGCCTACAATATTCAGAGATGCACACGACTATGTGAGAAGGTGTGACCAATGCCAACGTCAAGGTGCTATTTCAAAACACCATGAAATGCCCATGTCCAAAAGTCTGGAGGTAGAACTCTTTGATGTATGGGGTATTGATTTCATGGGACCATTCGTGAATTCGTTTGGAATGAAATACATCTTGTTTGCTGTGGATTATGTGTCGAAATGGGTTGAAGCTGTAGCATTGGCCGATAACGAAGGAAAGCGTGTTGTAGCGTTTTTAAAGAAGAATATCTTCTCTCGCTTTGGAGTACCTCGTACTATCATAAGTGATGGAGGATCTCACTTTTGCAACAAGCTATTCAAAACTGTATTGGCCAAGTATGGAGTCAAACAACACAAGGTAGCTACGCCTTATCATCCTCAAACTAGTGGACAAGTAGAGGTTTCTAATCGTGAGATCAAGCAAATCCTTGCCAAGACGGTCAATGCGAATCGGAAGGATTGGTCTCGAAAGCTAGATGATACACTATGGGCGTATAGGACTGCATTCAAGACACCTATTGGCATGTCACCTTATCAGCTAGTTTATGGGAAGGCTTGTCATCTACCCATCGAGCTTGAATACAAGGCATTGTGGGCATTAAAGCACTTGAATCTAAATTGGGATGATGTGAAGAACCTGAGGTTGGAGCAGCTGAACGAACTAGATGAATTCCGTCTCCATGCATATGAAAGATCAGATTTATACAAGGAGCGGATGAAGAAGTATCATGATCAGCGGATTGTTCGACGAAACTTCCAAAAAGGTGACATGGTATTACTCTTTAACTCCAGACTCAAGCTCTTCCCAGGTAAGTTAAAATCAAAGTGGTCTGGTCCATTTAAAGTCACCCAAGTCTACTCGTCTGGAGTAGTCGAATTGGAAAATAATGAGGGTGTTACCTTCAAAGTGAATGGCCAACGTGTTAAACCATATATCGGTCCTCTTGACTCGATAAATGACATGGCCATCACTTATCTCGACGAAGTCTAAGTACTCGAGGTTACTACGTCGAGCCACGACAATAAAAAAGGCGCTAGATGGGAGTCAACCCATCGTTTTATCGTTTTATCGTTTTATTGTTTTATCGTTTTATCGTTTTATCGTTTCGTCGTTTTAGTTTTTTTTCTTTTCCAAAAATAAGAGTCGTGCCACGACCAAAACTAAAGCGCTTGGTGGGAGGCAACCCATCGTACTAATCGTTTTCATTGTGTTTTGAGCAAATATAGGTGCAAGAAGTATGCAACGAGGAGATTGATTTCAATTGACGATTTGGTCGCATTGTATGGTAAAGTCGGTAAGTTAGGAATGGTGATGCATAAGGCTATGAATTGAGCCTTTCTCACGTCATAATAGGCTTCGAGGAAGGCTAGGCCTTGGTATAAATAGGCCACGAACGATGCACAACCTATTCTATAGCCTAAAGACTCGGAATCTAGTGTGCTATACACAATGCGCCGCCTATTCCTAGGTGTGCTTTTGACTATGCGCCGCCTATGCTATGGCATTTGAGATACTGAGATCAAATGCCATAGACTATGCGGCGCATATGTCTAGAAATTCCATAGGATATGCGGCGCATATGTCCCATTATGCCATGGACAATGCGCCGCATATGTAAGTGATATGCCGAGGGATATGCGCCGCATATGTTGTGATTTTGTCCCCAAATCCGATTGTAAATGGGTCATAACCCGACCCATACTCCTCCTATATAAAGGGGACTTGTTTTTATGTCACAAACACATTAGAAGCAACCCTAAAGGCGCCGCATATCATCCCAAATCCTCTCAAATTTTTCTTCCTTTGTTCTTCCAATCCACAACAACTTCTCCACAATCTTCAAAGCAAGTAAGTGCTCTCTTATTCTTCATCTATTTATCGTAAGTACTACGTTGCTATGCTTATTATAATTTGCTAAATCATAAGAAATTGGTGGTGATGTTCATATAATTGGATAATTGTTGCAAAATCGTGTGATTGAATGTATACGTATGGAATTCTTGACTTGTTTCCGACTTGAATTTTGTTTCAATGGAATTGTTATGATACTTGCTGAACATATGTGACTATGAATATTACTTGAGAGTGTGGTTTGAATGCTTGCATGATTAACCATCCCGACCATCGGGATAAGGTTATAGTGACTATCGACTTAGGAGGTGGTGTTTGTTGTTCGAATAACAATTCCATGTGGTAACCCCTATGTTGTAGTGTTGCTATATGCACCATGAAAGTCGTCCAAATGGCTGCACATAAGTGATGTAATGCTGATTTTCTTGTCGGAATACAATCCTAAGACGTATGTCGACGAAGTCTGAGTACTCGACCACTTTCACTTCACTAATTTGTGCTAACAAGATTAAGTGTGGGGTGGTACCCCTAGTCCTTGCATGTAGATTGTATAAAGTGAGATTGTGCTGCAACTAACATTATCTCTAGTCTCAGGTACAATGGCACCCAAAGCAAAGCAAGGCAAGGAGAAGGCTACCACGACCCGAAAGGATAAAAAGAGAAGCCGAAAAGACCAAGGAGAATCATCTTCAGCACACCTACCACGCAGAATGTTCGGAATCAAATGGGTTCTTGAGGAAGAAGCCAAGGCATGGTACAACAGCAATAAAGAAAAGAAATATGTGCACGTCGACTTAATCAACAAGGAGACCTTAGCAAAGAAGGAGCCGCAAATGTTGGCTAAAATTATGGCTTTGAAGCTGGATTTCATCTTCCGTGACATGGGAGAGTGCAATCTTGACTTGACAAGAGAGTTTTATGCCAACTGGTCGCCAAACACAATAGGCAACGAAGTCAAAATTCGGGGCCAAGTGTTACAGCTTACAGCGGATTGGATCAACTCGTTTCTAGGCCTACCTTCGGTCGACACTGCACCATACAAAGAGCTGTACAGCAGGCCTCCTTACAGAGCAATAAGACACATGCTTTGTGGAAGCAGATCAATGGCAAGATGGGGCAGACATAAGGAAACAGGCCGTCACAACACATTCCCCTATGCTCCACTAAATAGGGAAGCAAGAATCTGGATGCGCATTGTCAACTCATGCCTTATTCCTGGGACGCAATACACCAAGATATCGAGAGATAGAGTGTGTTTGGTTTATGCGTTGATGACGAATGTCCCTATCAACTTTGGGGCAATCATTCGATCTACCATGAGAAAAGCCAGACTCCACCGAAGGTCCCATTTCACATTCGGCAATTTGTTGACAGCAATGTTGCGGAAGGAGGATATAGAAGAGGAACCAGCTGACCACAAACTCCCACATAACCCAAAGAAGGTTGACCTCACCAAGGTCAAAGATGCTGAAACAACGCATGGAGTCAACCTTACCACTGCGGAGAGACATGCTCGTGACGAGAGTTTCTTCCGTCATCTCTATGGCATGACGAGATTCACTATGATGAGTGGTGGACGTATTCCAACTTCTGAAGAGCTCCAACAGCTGGACCACGACTACCCAATGAATAGGCATGCCCGGGAGATGTGTGGAGTGGGCGTATATTTTGAGGAACCTCTTGATGATGACGTGCCAACTGATGATGATAGACGATTGCCTGATTCTGATGCTGAGGAGAACTCTGACGATGACTCTTGTGATGATTCTGACGAAGGGGGTATGACCCTCGACATTGAGGAGGAGTCCGATTAATCAGGTTCTTCGACTTTAATTTCCACTGAGGGCAGTGTCTAGTCTAAGTATGGGGTGTTGGCAGAATCTGCATGCTATACTTCTTTGTTTGCACCTATGTTTGTATGTTGTTTGCTTGTTTTACTGTTTTTTTTTTCATTTGACGTTTTTTTTAGTTTTTAGGAGTAAAAATTTTTTCTAGCTACACATGAAATTATTTTGATAGGCAGCATGAAAATAGAACAAGAGTATGTGCTACAATGTGACTATTGAGACATTTAGGCTCTAGTTGTGACTCATTATGTGATATTGTGTGATTCAATTCCTTCACTTGTTGGGTCAAGAGTCTATATTACTTCCAATCAAGTCGACCATGTGCCTTGTGTGTGTGAGATAATAGTATATTCTATGTGTGTGGCTGATGCTAGAACTTGCCTGGTATGTATGCAAAGCGAAAATAAGGAATGTAAGTTTAGGATATGATTTAGGCATTTCTTTGGCAACCTATACAAGTTTACCTTCAGTTTTTCCTACCCATGTAAATCATCCTAGTTAAACCCTTTTGAGCCTTTAGCCTATTTCTTTGACAACCTTGTATGTAAGCCTAATCCATTTTTTTAAGACCATAATTTGATCCAAATTCCTAAGTGCTTTAAAGTGAAAAAGTCATGTGACAACATAAGAGGAAATTGGTTGAGTATGAGGCTTTAAATTGTAATGGTGCTTGAATGTAGTGCTATCATAAGAGGTATGTTGTGAAAAGAAAAAGGAAAAGAAAGCTGAAAAGTGAGTTGTGCTTAAAATTGAAAAACTAAAGATGAGAACAAGGGTGGAAGAATAAAATAAAGAAAGGTTGAAAGAACAAAGTGTCAATGATACAATGTGATGTATTAAAGTGCTTAGGAACTTAGTCACTATTTCTGGCCAAAATAGTCCTACCCGTCCCTTAGCCTACATTACAACCATCTAAAGACCTACTTGATCCTAATCTTAATATTCCGACATTTAGTAGAGTACTACATTAAAGGCAAGCTTATGGTCATTAGTTGCTACATATGAATTCTTTGTGAGAGTGAGTGCAAGGATACTTTGATACCCATGTTTGAAAAAAAATATATGCTATATTTGTGAGTGATTATGGGTACTATGTGAGACACATATGGTTGATGAGTTTTGGATAGTTGTATATGATTCTATGTACCTTAACGTTTGCATGCGAGTTGATCACCATCACGAGTCTATGCTTGAGGTTAAATTGTTTCTACTTATAATCGGAAAGCTACTCTCTGTTGATAGTTGTTGTGCTTGTCTTGAAGAATCTTTTGTGTTGTGGCTGTAAAAACCCTAAGTTGATATTAGAAGGACATGATATGTTGATCGAGGACGAACAAAGCTCTAAGTGTGGGGTGTTGATGATAGGCGAATTTACGCGCCTATATCAATATATTTTGCCCATATTTTAGCCTAGTTTTGAGAACAAATTATATATTTCATGCACTTTTAGTCCTTTTTTCTGTAAATGAGCTAACGAACATGATTAGGAAAGTTTCAGGTATAAATGATGCAAAATACAGCATTTTATGGCTTACTTGACGCAAAAGAAAGCTCACAAACGAAGTAGAAAGGAGCTGGACGCCTAAAGGACCAAATCTGCTGCATGGAAAATCTGTCCCGGGCTAAAACAGCAATTCTGAAGACTTTGGGGACTTACAGACACAAAGCTGGATTTTTGCCATAATACATTAACCTAGTGCAATTAGGTTATGTGTTTTATTATTCTATTTGGATTATAATTTTGTAACCTTACCCTAGTACATTTGGGTCAAGGATTTCATTAGTATATTAGGATTTGGTTATTTATTTCATTAGCTTAGTAGGAGTAGGATAGGAGTATTATAAATACCCTATCATGCTAGAGATTTAGAGACACATTCTTACAATTCATTCATCTCCTTACAATTAAGACATCTTCCCACAATACATTCTTAATTCTTCATTCTTCTACTCTTAAATTCCACAACAAGAGAATTGTTACTTGCTACGGAATCACCAAAACCACACGCCTAACACCTCTTTTACACGCCATCCACCATGCAAAACGTGATATCCTTCGCATTCATGGGTAACTAAATCTCTTAGTTGGGGTTATGGAAGCCGAATGAGTTACTATCTATTGCTATGAGCTTGTGAGTTCAAGACACGTATATTGCTTATATCATTATTCTCTTCATCTTAAATCTACAATCTTTGCGGTTTCAAACACATGAACACGCCATTCTAACATCTAACCTGTTCGAGAGAAAGGTTACTTGTCTAGAAAAGAAGACGCATAGACTAACGCCAGTCTAACATTTAACTTGTTCGAGAGAAAGGTTATTTGTCTGGAAAAGAGATAATGTCAAGGTAGTAGGACACCCTTTCCTATTAAAAAGCTAGTGCCGTAACTGGACTAACCTCTTGGAGAATTCGTACCGTTAGACACGCTTTAAGCTCGAGAGAGTTAAAGTGAAATAGTCCTTGTTTAGGTCGAGAGACGCTTGGATTTACCATCGACTACAATTCTCTATAAGCAATTGCATGTCAAGACTCTACACACTCATAGCCAATAGAGACGTATACCTCAGAAGGTGGACATAACCCCAACGCTTCAATTCTCATTGTTTACAACCAACGTGACAATCTTTCTCTTTTTACTTTATTATTTTCAGCTTTTATTTCATTACTTTGGTTACTTATTACAATCCCCCCTTCTTACGAGACTTGCACCAAAAGTCTATTAATTTTGCTTACTTGTTGACCAAGCTATTCCCTGTGGGATCGATACCCAACCCAGGTTGGGTTCTATATTTGCTAACGACCGCTTTACACTCAAACGAGAGCTGTAGATTGAGCGTTATCACCTATGGTGAATGAGTTCCCAAAAGTTTGCCAGATAATATCTCAGGAATACCACCTGATAGGGAGATAGATTTTGGTATTGATTTATTGCCAGATACCTGTTCCATCTCTATTCCGCCATATAAAATGGCTCTTGCAGAGTTGAAAGATTTGAAAGTGCAGCTAACAAATCTTCAAGATATATATTTTTTCCGTCCTAGTGTTTCTCCCTGGGGTGCACCTGTACTCTTCGTGCGAAAGAAAAATAGTTCCCTGCATATGTGTATAGATTACCGTCAGCTAAATAAGGTCACGATTAAAAATAAATGTCCTCTTCCTAGGATTGATGATCTTTTTTACCAGCTTTAGGGTGCTAAATATTTTTCAAAGATAGACCTTCGTTCGGGATATCATCAGTTGAAGGTTAGGGAGTCAGATATTCCCAAAATAACATTTTGAACCAGATACAATCATTATGAATTCTTAGTTATGTCCTTTAGGTTGACTAACGCCCCTGCGGTTTTCATGGACCTTATAAATAGGGTGTTCCATTAGTTTTTAGATCTGTTTGTTATAGTTTTCATTGATGATGTTTTGATTTATTCCAAAAGTAAGGAGAATCATGCCAATCACCTCTGAATCATCCTTCAGACTCTCAAAGATCATGAGTTGTATGCAAATTTTTTCAAGTGCAAATTCTATCTTAATGCTGTTGCTTTCTTGGGGTATATCATGTTTAGTGACGGGGTTAAGGTTGATCCCCAGAAGTTTGAGGCAGTGAGATAATAGCCCAGACCCATGACCCTAACTGATATTCGAAGCTTCTTGGGTTTGGCAGGGTATTATGTAAGATTTGTAGAGAGTTTTTCTTCCATAGATGCACCACTTACTAAGTTGACTCAAAAAAAGGTAAAGTTTATGTGGTCTGACTCCTGTGAGAAAGTTTTGAGAAGCTAAAAGATAAGTTGACAATTGCTCTTGTTTTGACTCTTCCAGAAGGTACAATAGGGTTTGTTGTGTACTGTGATGCATCCCGTATGAGACTTGGGTGTGTACTTATGTAGCATGGTAAAGTGGTGGCTTATGCATCTAGGCAGTTAAAAGTGCATGAGTCAAATTACCCCACCCATGACTTGGAGTTAGAGGATGTGGTGTTTGCGCTCAAAATCTGGCGACATTATCTCTATGGGGTACATGTTGATATATTTACTGACCATAAGATTTTGCAGTATGTTTTCTCGCAGAAAGAATTGAACCTCAGGCAATAACATTGGTTGGAACTTTTAAAGGATTATGACATGAGCCTACACTACCACCCGGGCAAGGTAAATATGGTATCCGACATCCTCAGTAGGTTATATATGGGCAGTCTTTCACATGTTGAAAAGGGAAAGAGGGAGATGGTGAAGGATATTCACTGACTTGAAAATCTAGAAGTGCGACTTTTGGATTCCGAAGATGGGGGAGTGGTTATTCTTGAGGTAGCTAAATCTTCCCTTTCTGCCGAAGTTAAAGAGAAGTAGGTTGAAGATCCTAGGTGATGTCTTTTAAAATTAGTGGTGATAGAGTTTTGAGATATCAAGGCAGACTATGTGTACTAGATATAGATAGGTTACGAAAGAGGATCCTTGATGAAGCTCACACTTTGAGGTATGTTGTTTACCCAGGCTCTACTAAGATGTATCATGATCTGAAAGCTATTTACTGGTCGAATAATATGAAGCGTGATATGGCTAATTTTGTTGCCAAGTGTTTGAATTGTTAACAAGTGAAAGTAGAGCAAATGAGGCCAGGTGGTACTTCCCAGGAGATAGCCTTGCCTTTGTGGAAATGGGAGATGATCAATATAGACTTCATCAAGGGACTTCCGAGGTCCTGAAACCAGTATGATTTAATTTGGGTGATTGTTGATCGACAAACCAAGTCAGTCCACTTTTTGCCCATCAGAACTAACTATTCGGGAGATGACTATGCTAAGCTGTATATTGAGGAGATAGTCCGTTTGCATGGAGCACCTGTATCCATCATATCTAACTGAGGTACACAATTTTCTTTGCAGTTTTGGAGGTCTTTTCAAAGGGGTTTAGGTACCTAAGTGAACCTAAGTACTACATTCCACCCTCAGACTGATGGGCAAGCTGAGCGCACTATTCTGACTCATGAGGATATGTTAAGGGCTTGCATAATTAACTTCAAGGGGAGTTGGGTGGATCACTTGCCATTGATAGAGTTCGCATATAATAACAGTTACTATGCCAGTATTAAGATGGCTCTATTTGAGGCATTGTATGAAAGAAGATGTAGGTCGCCAATAGGGTGGTATAAGTGGGTGAGACTCAGTTATTTGGGCCCGATCTTATTCATTAGGAAATAAAGGACGTGAAAATTATTAGAGAATGACTTAAGATAGCCCAGAGTCGACAGAAGTCCTTCGCCGATGTTAGGAGAAGAGACTTAGAGTTTGAAGTTAGTGATTGGGTGTTTCTCAAAGTTTTTCCTATGAAGGGAGTCTTGTATTTTGGGAAGATAGGTAAAATGAGTCCTCTCTATATAGGGCCATACCAGATTTTGAGAAGGATAGGGGGAGTTGCTTATGAGTTAGAGTTACCTTCAAGTTTGGGCTCTGTTCATCCGGCATTCCATATATCCATGATGAAGAAATGTATTGGAGACCATTCCCTAGTGTTTCCTGTAGAGGAGATCAAGGTGACAAACTTCTTAGCATATAAAGAGAAACCTATTGCAATCTTAGATCGCCAAGTTCGGAAGTTGAGGAGCAAAAAGATAGTGTAGGTTAAGGTTTTGTAAAGAAATCAAAAAGTTGAGGAAGCAACTTGGGAATCAGAAAATGACATAGAGATAGATACCCAGACATGTTTGATCCGGTGGATGATGAAATGAAAGGTACAATCCTTGTCTTATTCTTCTATGGCCTTAGTATACTTAAAATTATGCTTGTCTGTGTTCTGCGTCATCATTCAGGGACGAATGATCCCAAGGAAGGGATAATGTAACATCCCGCAAAAATTGTCCATGCGTTAACTCGTGGTAATATGCTCTTAGAGTTAAATGACTAGAGTTGTGTCAAAGAAACTTAGTCTTATTGTTGACTTCCAAAGTGAGTAAAGTTTAAACCATATATAATTTCCCTAATTTTGACTTTTTATCATATGGGAAATTAAATGAACTTTCCATCAATATAAGATTCACCCAAATTCGATACTCGGGCAAGAAGTTATGGCTAATTTAAGTTCTAGTCGTAAAACACCATCATTTTGGTGCTTGGCGTGTCGCGGAGGGGGCCTATTTAGAAATTGTCAAATTCCAGTAGCATAGTGCGATTGTGGTGAATTGCACTGAAGTTCCAGGTCCCAACCAGTGGGACAACACGATGGCTCCACGACGCGGTGACCTTAAGAATCCCACTCGTCAATTTTCAGTGAGCCACTGCGATTGTGATGCATCGCGGTGGCCCATGAAATCGGGATATAATCCTAAATGACCTCATTATTGATATTTTCATCAAAAATCATCAAGAACACTTCTTAAGGTTTCAAACAAGAAAACTCAAATAACTCAAGATTTAACCGTGGGTTTTCAAGATTGATTGAAGATTTGGAATCCCCAAATCGTAGGCTTCAAGAATCATCTATCAAATTTCTAAATTAAGGTACGTGGGGTTTATCCTAAAAACTACATGGGCTTGTAAACACTAGAACATGATTTAAAGATTATCAAGCATGAATTTAGAAAGAGGTTTTTGAAATACATAATTTATTATGCATTATGAATGTTTAATTGTATTGTTGATTTGGTCTTTAGGCCTTTCCCCCTTGAATTGATTTACATGTATATGTATATGTATAAAAAAATTAGATTTAAGATTGTTTGAGAGCATAACTTATGAAATCCCTCTCCTGTGATGACTTTAAGTTTATGATCTTAATGTGAAGTATTTGAAATGCACGATTTATGGCTTGAAATTTGTTTACTCAAATACCATGTTATTTTGAGCATGATTTAGAGATTTAAGAGATGGAGTTTCTTGATGTAAATCTATTTTGTTAAAATAGAAAGATTTGCATGAGATTAAGAGATTTGATATGACCACCTTGCATCATTGAAAGTTTGACAAAGAGAGTTGCATACATGTGTTTACATGAGTTTTAGAGAAAGAGTTCTTTGAAATAATTTACTGATGTGGTGATCCTAAATTTATGTTTTGAAAATAGAGATTGTAATATGCTAATAATGGCTCAGAGATGTGACTTGCAAGTCAATGGTATGACGATAACATAAGTATGTATGCCATAACAGAGTATGTTTTCAGAGTTTGATTTCAGAGAATACATGTTTTAAAGAGTTAAAAATGGGCTTAAAGAAGGTTAGGTGGTTACTCGAATAAGGTTTGAGTTTAAGTAACTCTTAGCCTAAAATCGTGATTTCCCCGATCTGGATATATTATTTTTACGCCGGCGACAGCCGTGTGGTGTAGCAGAGTCAGAGACTCCAACCCTTGCGGCACACTTGGGTTGGAGGCTTCCCCGCCGAGTCAATGATGGATTCCATATAGCCCGTGAAATTTTAGAGTTGTAGGGTATACCACCTAGCGCAAAAGTAACACTAAGAGTGTCTCAGAGTTCAGATGATTTTACAGAGTCTTTCAAAAATACCCATGAGATTTCTTACTATCTGATATGTTTATGAACTATTTTAAATCGCTCTCATATATGTTGAATATAAACTAGTATTTTGGATCTGCTCTGCGTACTAGAACATCTGTATTGACCCCCTACTTCCCAGGTTCAGAGGCTCAGTTCAAGGGTTCAACTAATCAGTAGAGTATTCTAGAGTGAAGTGATCCGTTCAACGGTGCGCCTTCTTTGTTCCTGAAGGCCTGTTATTTCAGATTATGTTATTCCATTAGTTTGGTCTACTAGGGGCCTTGTCCTAGTTTTCAGAATAGTTTTGAGATGTAGTAGGGATTTTGCAGACTGAGTCAGATCTTATTCAGATGTTTTGAATTATAGTTTTCTTTCTTATGTCTTGAAACCCAGAGTTAATGACCATGTTTTCGTATCAAATTATATTTTTGAATTTTCTTTTATGATATGAATGTTGTGCATGATTATCAGATCAGATAAAGTAGGACGTCCAGGCCTTCATGGTTTGGGATATCCGTCACGGCCAGGCCCTAGTTCGGGTCATAACAACCCCTCTTCCCACTTAGCTGATCATGAATAAAAAGCCTAGGTAGGAAAATGGCCTGTAGATTATTCTGAGCAACTTCTGAATAAGCTAAGTTATTAGAAGCATCTCTAAATTCAGCGTGGGAGACATGTTCATTCAGGGGATCTTCCTGAACGGGTGAAGGTGCGGGCTGATTCCCATTCCTTCTTCCATTATTATTTTCGGGAGGCATGGTCTGTTATGGAAGGAAAAATGAATTAGAAAGGAGAGTTTAAATAGAGGTCATGCTCTTTTGCACGACATGAATACTAAAAGAAGGGAAACTTTTCCTAAAATGTCTTGTAGCCTCTTGTCCATAAGTGTGGCGCGCTTTATACCCATGCACAAGACTCTACTCAATGCAACTTTTAGACTCCCTAGTACACTTTAAAACCTTAGGCTCTGATACTAAGTTTGTACTGCCCTGAGAGTACACCCTGGTGCCACACAATGCTTACAATTTTGAAGGACCACAAGCTAACCCATGAACTGGTACCTACTGTGACCACTGAGTAAAACTGATATCAAAAGATCATATGCAGAAATAATTGATTAATACATAAGGTCTTAAGTCATAAATCTATTAAGTTTGTAAGATAAAATTGATAATGTTGATTATGGCAACTGAAATCTTAAAACTGGATAACTGTTTATACTAGTCTGAAAACCCTCTACTGACTGAATAAGAGTTGATGGGACAGACCCCACTAACTCCAACTGACTACTGAAAAAAAAGCATAAAAATAAATATAGCCTGTCCTCGAAATATGAGGACTCACCACGCTACGGATGATAATTTGGAAAGTCAATGCGCAATTCGAGAACTAAGCATTCGAACCTATGATATGATACATCATAGCACAAGAAAAAAGTTTGCGATCAGTACCTTGAATGTATTGGTATGCTAAATGAGGTATGTTGATATGCATGGCTTCATGTGCATGAATAGTAACTGAATGAATAGCAAGAAGTACTGAATAGAAATGCATGGAATGTGTAAGTACTAAGTATGCATGAAATCTGTAAAAACCGAGTGTTCATAAAATCTGTAAATACTAAGTATGCATGAAATCTGTAAATACTGAGTGTGCATGACCAAGCATAAAATATGTTCTGAATATAATCTATAAGCTGAGTTACTAAAATCTGATGATTGAATATTTGATATATGTATGCTATGGTCAAACAACATTGAAGCTGAATCACTGAGTTGATTACTGGACTGAGACTGTGGGAGGTACTATCTAACTGACATTCCCCGCTCTGAACTGATTGGAGTTCAACCTGTAACTCCAGTTAAAAGGGTGTTAATACCGTGCCATGGGTACTAACAATGGCTATGTGGATCCACTAAGCTGCTAAAAAATCAGGATGTCAAGCCTAAACTGACAGGTGACATCTGGGTAGAGTCAAGCCTAATCTGACGAGTGACCCCTGAGAGGTAGTCAAGCGTAATCTGATGGGTAACTCCTTATCCTATGCTAGATATGTAGTTTTGGAACACAGAGACTGCTACTAATGACTCTGCCTATCTGACGGGGAAGCCGTCATCCCTGCATTCAGTCGGTGCTAAATCCTACTCCCAACTGAAGGACGTTGAATTCTGAACTGATCTAAGTTTACCTGATTATAATGACTGACTGAACTGATAATGCTCATAACATAGTCTGAAACTATTATGAAGATACTGAGACTAATTAAACAACTAAGTTTTTGGGTATTCATAACCCCCAGGACTCGATAGTAATAATAGTAAAATAGTACTAAGCTTTGGGGGCATAACATGGAAACATTTATTCAAAATCCATTCTTGTAGGCATTTCATCAAACACTTGATATGCATAGTTCAAGCTAAGTATGGGAATAGTTTAAAGCTTGTAGTAATAGCATGAATTCAACCTCAACAACACTAATTATGATTTAAATCAGTGAATAACAACATTAAAATATGTGGGGTTTGATAATAACAACAATTTCATGTAAACATGGCATATAATTACAATTCATGGGAGTTCATGGTTAAAATCACCATTTAAAATCACAATAACTTGTAAAGATCACAACTTGAATTTAAAATTGAATACTTGGATAGTTGGAATCCATGGGTGAAAGGAACCCATGGATGAACACTTAACATACCTGGGTTGATGAATTTGTGAGAGTTGAGCGGTCTAATAGCGGTGACCTACTGCCTTAGGAAAACTCCAATTTCATGGTTTACTGCTGAGCGGTATTCGCTTCACCGCTATTGCATCGCCGAGCGGTGTAATCACGGTAGCCCACTTCCTCACACGAAAAATGCTATTACTTTTCATTCGATTATTGTATTTTGGCAAAATATATATTGTTGGAAAGCTAATTCAATTATCTATTTGTTGGTGGGTCATGAGCTTTAAAATTCTTAGTAAAGCAAAATGTATTCTCGTTTGAAGTTGACTATAGCCTCATCCCTCTCAAGAACTCAATTGGTAAGGGATATTTTGATTCGTCTAATAGATAGGATGTATTTGAGGCCTTACTACACATCAAACTCGATCATAAAACTACCAAATCAAAATAATTTATTTCTCATGGGCTTGAAGAATGGTTCTGGTTGGGATTATAGATGTATATGTGGTCAGTACTTCTGGAGTGTACTGAGCATGTGGGGGTGAATCCAATAAGTAAAACTGAAGCTGAACATGCTTTCAAATCATGCATGCTAAGTGTAAAGGAACTCATCTTTATCATGTATAAAACTAAAAGTTTAAATATCATAAAACATAAATAATAAAGCATAATCTGATAAGCTTAGTGAGTCATTACACTTAGTTTCTAAAATCTTTACTTTTATGGGAGATTCTTATTAATGACATAAACCATGTGAGCTATCATGGAGTCCAACGTCTTACCCACATTGATACAAGCACAAGGAGCATCAAAAGTACAAGGAATTATCTAAGGGTCAAGGCTTCGGAATTAGAAAGCAATTGAAGACTTTTCAGAGTATTTTGAAGCCTTGGTCAAGAGAAGGAAGGAGGGGGAACTTATGCACTCAATAGGCACCTCAAGTTAAGGGTAGTTTTGTAATTTGGCATGTAATAGTATAAATAGACCATTTTGATTCTCTTTTCATTAGACTTTGATGAAATTATTGAGAGATACTCTTTAGTTGTAGTTTTCTTCCTCTTTTAGGGAGAGAATATGTAATTAGGGTTTACACTAAGTGATGGATTTCACTTGTGTTGACAAACTGGCAAGAAAGGTTGGTGCTTGGGGAAGGTGACTCCGTTTGTGTCTACCTAAGAGAGTGGTTTGAACTTTCATTTGTGAGGTGTGATTGGAGATTTGATACATCTCCTTTTGTTAATCATCTAGTGGAAGTAAGGGTACTCTACTATCTTTACATTTATGCAATCTTTCTTCTTTATCTCCTTTCTAAGTGTTGTTTTCTCTCTGTGTGCTTGCTGATTTTTGCATATCTAGTGTCAATTTAGTGTTTTAGCCTTTCTTTAGGCTATCATTTGGTATCAAAGCCTTGGTTAGGGTTGTTCCAACATCCCTAAATCTTGGTTTTAGTATTCTTATTTAGAAAATCTCAACAAAAAAGAGTTAAAAATCAGAAAATACAAAAAATAAATTGTGTCTAGTGTTGTCTTGTGTTAGATCCGAATTTAGAGTCTTATATCTACAAGATTTTACTTTGTTTTGAAGGTTTCTTGTGTTAGATTCTTGTTCTCTAACACCTAGGGAGTCTAGATCTACCTTTAGAGTGAAGTTTGGTTGGTTTTGAGCTAGATTTACCACTATTGTAGCTTGTTTGAAGCTTTTTGGGAGAGGGTGACATTTTTGGTTGGTGTTGGTGACTTGATTTATGTATGATTTTTGGTTGGTTAAAGTTGTTTTGGGCTAAGGAACCTAGATCTTCAAAAAAAAAATCAGATTTGGAGTTCATTTGCTAGGTGGTCAAACTTGGTCAACGCTTGAATATTCATCTTGTTCATCCATGATCTTCATAACTTAGTGAAGAAGGATATTGAAAGTTCTTGTTTGATCCAAAAAAATAAAGAAAGAGAGTGAAAAAGTTGTTTGTCCAAAAGCATATTCAAAGAATATTCCATTCTTCCAAAATGAGGAGGGGACAAGGGGACAACAAAGTACAATTGCAAGTACAAAGGGGGGACCAATTCATTTCTCATCCATTTTTAATCTTGAAAAGGCTTCAAACTTGAAATTTTTCCCTCCCTAAGAGGTGTTGGCCGAAACAAGTTGGGAATTTTTTTTTTGAAATTTCGAAAAGTGACAACCAACCACGTAGTGCCATGTCATCACTTGTGCTCAACCAAAATTCAACTCTAGAGTTAGATTTTATGGAGTTATGGAGTTAGATTTTGTTAGAGTTATGGAAACTATAAGCCAACAAATGAGAACTAGAGGATATGGAGTTGTAGTTACGGGTACTAGATTGGACGCTAACTATGGACTTGCCCAATGCTATGGTGATCTTTCCTTACTCGACTGTTTCTTGTGCTGCACTGAAGCGTGAACGATTCTGCCCCAGTGCTTCCCTTATAATGTAGGGCGAATTTATCTTGATGGGTGCTTTATACGAAAGGAGAATTACACTTTCTATGACCAGTATTTAGGTCCAGAGGACAGGCATGTATGCGGAAATAGGACCACAAAGAGTACATTGTTCTCACAGAATGCTAGGCGAGCTGTTCAGTAAGCAGTTGAAAATGCACTGAGTAATAAGGGATCCGCGTATGCTCAAGTGTCAGTGCCTAGTTCTTCCAATGATACAGCTTACGTCCTCGCTGATTGCTCGAAGATGTTGAGCGCAAACTCCTGTACAGTATGTTTGCAAAATGCATCTGCCTCTATGTTGGGATGCTTACCTTGGTCAAAAGGTAGATCTTTATACATTGGATGTTTCATGAGGTATTCTGATACAAATTTTCTCAATGCTATTTTGACCAGTGGAGGCTCATCATCAAGAGGTACTTCCTGCCTTTTTTAGTCCTTGTTTGCCTGTGATTTATTGACTAAATGCGTAATTTCAAATCACCATATTGCAGAAAAAGTTATAGTCATTGTCATTGTTGTTAGTTCCATTATTGTTTTGGGAGTATGTGCTTTTATTGGTATTGTTGTCTGGAAGAACAAACAAATCCAGAAGAAGAGGAAAGGTAAATACTTTTGTGCCAAAATTAGTTAGAGAAGTCATTAGGATATCGACGATGAACAGATATACCTTACGATATGCACACACAATTGTACCGAAGGCAATTTTAGAGTATTAACTGGAGTTATGGCTTACTCGTATGTTTTTTCCTGGGAAATTCAATCTTGTTAGGTCCAAATGATGCTGAGAAACTTGTGGAGATCCTTCATGACATCAGCTTGAACTTCAAGTATTCGACACTTGACAAAGCGACGGGGTCATTTGATGAGGCCAACAAGCTCGAATTTGATATATCAAAGTTATTTGTGGCATCTCGAAGATCATATAAGACAAATATTTGATAAGGAGAGACCCCGAGCAGTCTCAACTTCCTTATTTCAGAAAGATACCCTGTCAAGAATCAAAGATTATTGGGCAATTCATCTCCCAACAACACATTATTGGATAATTTTTTGAAGCAAATTGATATGTTCAAATTATATACAAAGAAACTCCTTTTGGGAATAATGTATGAACTCAAATGTTTATATAGACTTTGCAAGTACAATGACAGAACCCTAGATATACAATTTTCAGGATCTAAAAACTTTCACAAGTTGAAATCATTAACATAAGAGAGCTTACTTGCATCATTAAGCAACTTAAGAGAACTCAGTTCTTTTGGTGCCCCTAAACTGAACTTGTTCTTCCTAATTCCTACATTGAAGTTGACAATAAGATAGACATGCGTGTATGCTTTTATATTAACAGATTACATGAAGAAGTTGCAACTTGCACATCCTGTTGGTTGGTTGCCTGTTGTAAGGTTTTTTTTTCTTCCCATTTCCACCAATAAAGTTACTAGTTAGATTTTATCGATTTGTCAAACCTTTTAGGTCTATTCACCTAAGTTGCGCGAACTCCTTCTCCAAAATTATACTAGTTTTAGCGAATCCAACACGCTCTTGTTGACATTTTTGAAGAGTTTAAGTAATAGAGCTATTCACTAGGTCTTGAAGAAATGGACATCCAAACCTTGAGTTGCTATAGTCCAAATTGCACCAAATACCAAAACCAAGTTGAACTATAGCTCTTAGGAACCTGAAGAAGAATATATAAAATGACTGTCATTGTAGTCATGCTATGATGAACAACAATAGGAGAAACGCTTTCTCCCTGGACACATACATATCACCTGTATATGATGTCATTTAACTAGTACTTATATATTATACAGATGACGCTCAACAGTATGTATTGAATGAAACTCGTGTATAGACATATATATACACACACATCATAATACTAAATAAATTCATCAAAAAGATATCATAAAGACAATGAAAAGTAGAAGTTGAAATCCATATAATGTCAAAACATTTCATTAGCAATCAAACTAGGAAGTATAAAATATAAAATCTTAGGCATTGTCTATTACATTTCATGTAAAAGTAGACAACTTTTCATATTTCAACTTAAAATGTGAAATCAATTCCCGTAATATGTTTTGCAATCTAGAATGTACTGGTCTATTTGAAAAAAGAAAAGAGGAACTATAAGAATGTCTTGTTAAATTCTTATTGGGGCATTTGTGCAGGTTCTTTGATTGTGTCCAACCTTTCCACACCATCCACATGATACTTTCTGGGCAGACATGTAGTCCATAATGCCTTTGCCTCGATTGCTATTCTTTGGTCTACCTGGTCTCAACTTCCAGATTGGTGGTAGTACTATGATATCCAATACTTTTGTTGGAATGTGACACATTGATTCATCAGGAAGTGGAATAACTGAAAATTCATTGGCTTTCAAATAGTTTTTCTTTGTGTAATAAGATGCACAGTAGGATTGTACATTCATATGAGTGTAACTCAATACAACCATAGCAGGAGGACATGTGATTCTATCAACCTGAAATTGTAGGCAGCTACATCTTTTTTCATGCAAACACAATGCTTCTCTTTAGAATTTCATCAATCACAACATACACATGACTGGTAGAGACCATTACATGTAATATAAAACAAAACATTAAGCAACTGTACCATACCCCAATAATTATTAGTCAGTATGAAATACAAATAACAATACAGTTTCTTTACCTTTATTTTATCTGATAAAAAGAGATTTTCCCTTATTATTGTGTTGTACTTGTTTTTCAATTCAGTAAATGTTGTCTGTGCATTCATTCTGTTTCCATTATTCCATTTCATTTCCAAATCCATCATGAATTGTAGCAGCTTCTTTACTGGTAGTTCTCTTGTCACTCTATTTGCTGAATTCAGCGACTCTGCAATATCCGAAGTCATCACCATTGATCTATTGACATTTGAATATGCTATGGACCATTTTTCATAGCCAATTTCAAACAGGTAAGGCCATATCCTCTCATCGATTTTGTCTGCATTTTCCATTAGTCAATCAAAATCTGCCTTTATGTAAGTATGAGGCATTGCAAAAAAGATTCCTTTTAGCTGCTTCTTATTCCTTTTGAATTTTGCTTTGATGTTGTTCCATAGATGATAGATACTATGGACATATTTTATTTTTCACCATATGCTATTTTAAACATACTAAAAAACTATTCCCATGAAGCATCATTTTCAGATTCCACAATAGAATATGCTAATGATAGAATTTTCCCTGATTATGCAAGTGAAAAAATTCAAATATCTTAGAATAGTATGAATAACGCATATTAAGATTTTTGGAATTTGTAATTGTGTTAAAAAGCTGAATTTCTACTTCTTTTATGGAAGTACTATTGTATCTGAAAAAATAACATTAAACTGACCTGCTGCATCAAGCACGCTAGCACACAACATGGTCCCCCGGTACGCTGATTTAAGGAAAGTACCATCAACAACTATTGCTGGCATGTAATATTGCCATCCTTTAATGGATGCATTCAATGCGACAAAAGCATACAAAAAGTGATTGTCCTCTGTCTTATGTAGCCTTGTATACGAACCTGGATTGATTGTATTTACCATATACAAGTAAGCTGGCAGATTAGCATATGATTCACGCAGGGAACCTCTGACTAGTTCAATTGTCTTTTTGTTTGCTTTGTATGCCTTTTTATAGTTCATTATAATCCCATGATTGTTTCTCATTTAATCCATGATCTCCGCGGGAGTGAATGATGATTTCAGATTTAGATACTTATTTTTTACCATTTCAGCAATGGTCAATAAAGTAGCATGACGTTGTGAAAGTATCCTATATGCAATTGCACAATTATTAACATCAAAGAATCTTATCACCATGAAGACCTCTGACTCTTTTTGACTTGAAGATCGAAAAGTCCACTGACATTTTTCATTCGCACATTGCATATAGTTCTTGTATTAATACATTTATACAAAATAATGTTAGTTCTATTTGAATATTTTACTTATAGTAACTCAGTCAGTTCTACTACTTGTAAATTTTAGGTGCAGAAATCTCATCTGAGGTTGAAATATGCTATAGACAACTTGGGAACAACTTCACTATACCAACAAAATCAGTTGACTTAATCAAAGGTTTCAAAGGCAAAAGATTCATAATTTATGATGCAAATCCGGAACTCTTTAAAGCTTTTAAAGGAACCAACCTTCAAGTTTCAGTCATGGTCCCAAATGAACTCACTGACAATATTGCTACCAATCAAACCTTAGCCGACCAATGGGCAAAAACCAATGTTGTACCTTTTTATCCACACACGATGATCCGTTACGTCCTTGTTGGAAACGAAATCCTCAGTAACCCACCCAACATCTATCATTTTAATCCCTCGGTAGATAAAACAATACAAAGGTGTCAAAAGCAGTAAGCAGGGAAAATCCATTTTTGACCTTCTTGATTCAAAGTTGTTGATGCATTCTATTATCTTACTAGAAAAGAAGTCTTTTATAAAGAGATAATATAGGTTTCTTACTTGCAAATAAGATTAAAAAATGTCATTTATTTGATGATAAATAAAAATAATTATTGAGTTTTAGTCGATTACATAATAGACAGCTCACATCCTTGCATATGCAGCATCTACAACCAAATGATATTATTTTATACCAGATTTATACACTTTTATACTATATTGATACACTTTTTTCAAAAATAGAGAAGGGGACATATACCTGCATATACAGTATATATACCACATAAAAAGCTTATTGATACTATTTTATACTAGTTTGATACAGTTTAATACCATATTCAGAAAGTACATAGACCTCCTAAAAACTACATTGATACTCAATTGATACTATTTTATACTAGTTTGATACAGTTTAATACCACATTTTGAAAGTACATATACCACATAAAAACCACATTGATACTCAATTGATACTATTATATACTAGTTTGATACAGTTTCACACCACATTCAGACAATACATATACCACATAAAAACCACATTGATACTCAATTGATACTATTATATACTAGTTTGATACAGTTTAACACCACATTCAGAAAGTACATATACCACATAAAAACCACATTGATACTCAATTGATACTATTTTATATTTATTTGATACAGTTTAATACCACATTCAGAAAGTACATATACTACACAAAAACCACATTGATACTCATTGATACTATTATATACTAGTTTGATACAGTTTAACACCATATTCAGAAAATACATATACCACATAAAAACTTCATTAATACTTAGTTGATACTATTATATACTAGGTTGATACAGTTTAATACCATATTCAGACAACACATATACCACATAATACTATATATGTTAAATCGATACTGTTTTTGTGTAGACTCATACCTTGATGTTGATGATCTTTTGACCTTAAATTGAAATCTATGTC
The DNA here is from genome assembly GCA_030864225.1 of Capsicum baccatum var. pendulum. NCBI lineage: Eukaryota > Viridiplantae > Streptophyta > Magnoliopsida > Solanales > Solanaceae > Capsicum > Capsicum baccatum. The sequence continues at coordinate 247,739,799 of CM061556.1, forward strand.
GGATTGCATGATGCTTCATAACACTATTTATTTTATTTTTATCCCAATACAGTTGTCATTCTTCAACATCCCTATAAAGAGGATCAATTATGATAGGCTTTGGCTCATCTTCCAAGTGTTCCTCAGAGAAATCATCTTCAATGGCAGGAAAGTGATTTGCTTCTACAGTCTGTATAGGATTTGATAATTCACCAGCTGAAAATTTGACAGGGATGAGTGTTATACACAATGAATACTCATTGATATCGAGACTTTTTTTCCTTATCTACATATACAATTTGACACTCATGTCATTGTATATAGGCATAGATCCAACCGTGACAGTGTATTTGATATCCAATAAACCTTTAATTGGATCTATATTCAACTGTTTATACAATTCAACAACAAATACATCGTAAGTAAAGGCAGAATCGAATAAAACTCCATTGATGATGAAATTCTAAAATTCAACATTAGATATCCATTCACCTCCATATTTGATCATTATTAGTACTAAAATAGAAGTTGTAGCCATTTTTTATATCAATTTTGAGCAAATTTTTAGAGATTTATACAGAAGGTTATGGAATGTAAAAGGTAAAGATGAGTATCGGAAGAGGTAATGAACGGAGAATTAGGTGTTTGAAGGGAAATGAATTTGTGACTGAAAAGGAAAGAAGGTAAAGTTGTAATTTTTTTTTTGTATTTTTCCGTTATATGTAGTTAATCATATGCGAGTGAGGAAAGGATATTTAGCGGGTTTATAACGTGACTCACAAGTGGCTATTTACGGGTATTACAAATTTGGATGCTAATTTTGTAGAATTATTTTATTTTAAGTGTTATTTTTGTCCTTTCCCCCTTTTTAAAGCATCAGAATTACTTTTGAAGTAGTTTTAAAATCAAAAGACTCCCTCTTATTTTATGTTTTTAGAATCTACACTTCAGGTGAAACTATCTGTAATACCCCAGAAAATTTTTTGTTGAAATTTTGTGGATAAACATGTTGGGTTCTATCTTCTAGAATGATTTATAAATTTTCCGTGTGAAATGTCTTAGATTATGACCCACCATTGCGTAGAGTATTGAATAAGATTTCCAATGATATGTGGATCATCCAAAACGGACACCCGAGCGACGAGTTATGAACATTCCGATCGAACCGTGAATAGTAGTGAACAGTAAAACGTGTAGGAAAAAAGTATTGAGGCCTGGTGTATTTTTTCTTCCACTTTAAACGATCATAACTCCTTGTACATAAAGATCTGGGTGATATACTATATATCAACGGAAAGCTCTGCGAGTCCTCTTTCCAATGAAATTGATTTCATCTAATTTTTCTATCAGAGAAAAAAGTTATGACCGATCTACTTCAGCCTATCAAAAGTGAATTTTTGGGTCAACTTCAAATGATCGTAACTCCTCGTACACAATGATCTGGGTGAGATACTATATATAAATGGAAATATATGAGAGTCCGCTTTCTAATGAAATTGGTTTCATCTAATTTGAATATCGGAGTAAAACGTTATGGTTGATCTACTTCAGACTATCAAAATAGTCCACCAAAGGACAGATTCGAGATTTTTTTTGATTTTTAAGGGTGTTTTGGTCATTTCCCCTCACCCAAAATCCATCCAAACCCTATATTAAAGCCTATTAGAAGCATTATATTTTATATTTCATCAAACTCCCTCAAAAAGAAAACCCTAAGCTCCTACATCCAACTTCAAGAACCTCCAAAGTTCACCATTAATTCTACAAATTTATTCAAGATTCCAAGTTTCTAGTTCAAGAACTCCAAGAACCATCATTCAAAGGCACGATTAACATCTCAAAAATGAGTATCGATCTAAAGTTCATCATTTAAGGTATGTGGGGTTTTTCAATAAGAAATCTTTCTCGTTCTTGTGCCCAAAAGTAATTTTCTTTACAAAGACATGATTTTTATTTGATTTTTATGAATTTTAAGCATGAACCCATATCTTATGATGATTATTATGAAATCTTGATGTTTATGATTTTGAAAGATGAATTTGCATGTGTGGTGATATAAAGCATGAATCTTGAATGATATTTATCATGATTTTGATATTTGGATTGTGAATCCCAATTGGAAATTGTATTTTTTTTTGAAAAAGTGTGTGTTATAAGCACGTTGATGTTGAATATTTGAGATATTTTGAATGATTTGACCTTTTGGTCTTAATGGAGTTGTTTTGAACTCGAGTGTGAAAGAAATCCACAACGTGGTTGATTTTGATAGATGAGAAGAATGATGGCTCCCGATGTATATTTATATATTACTGAAATTGTTTTGTTGTGAATTGTCTTTGAAATGATCTGAGCTATGTTCGGGAGAAATCTTTAGCACCGAGTAGGAGGTATAAAGCGACCTTACTTCCCTAGAACTACATGCCCCCATAGGAATGAGCCTGAGGCTGATTTATATAGTGATCACTAGTTTGTGTGGATTTGATATCGATAGTCCTACTCCGATGGCAAGGATAGGACGACTCTCCCCAACGTGGGTTGTACGTTGGAAACCATGTAGCTCACATGGTTTATGTCGGTTATAGGATCTCCCAATGTGTGTGTGTTTCCTTGTGTCTATGGTGAATGGTGAAGTGATTTGAAAGTGGAATTGTGAAAGTTATTCTTTCGAAAGATTTAAATGATATTTACATTATGAGAATTGATATTCTTGATGAACTGAAAGTGATTGACAAATTATATGATGACTCACATATGTTATTGTACTTATTTCATCCTCTTATGATTATGATGATTTTCTTCGGGCTATGTGAGTCTTTCATACATCTTGCATATTTCTTATAAATATTTATGATAATGATATTTATACAACTACATACACCCCCATATACTGGGTTTCTTTCCATGGTACTGACCCACATCTTCGGATGTGGGCTGCATTTTCTCGGAATGTAGGTTCAGGTGCTCAGTTTCAGGTTCAACAGTGATTCTTCGGGCACGCTATTCTACATCCTCTGTTGTGGTGAGTCCTCATGTTCCGAGGACGTGATGTCTGATGTTGGTTTCACGGAATTGTTTACATTTGATAACTGAGTATGAGTCAGTTAGGGCATGTCTCAATGGCTCGCTGGTTTTATTGATTTTCTTAGAGGCTTGTCAGACTAGTATAGATGTTGGGAGTTGACTAATAAGTTGTATTTTGTTATCTTTCTGAAATTCTTTTATTCTTGGATGATGATTACTCTGTTGATATTTGAGGGTTATTTATGGAAACCCCGTTGATTTGTGTTGAACTGAATGAAAATGGCTCAAAGGGTTAGCTTGGGGCTACTCGTAGCCTCAAGCATCGTGTGACACTTCGAGACCCGTTTTCTAGGGTGTTACAAAGTTAGTATTAGAGCCTAAGGTTTTAAGGTATCCTAAGGAGTCAGGCAAGCCGCGTTAAGTAGAGTCTTGATCACCGGTGTGTAGCGCGCCATATCTATGAGCAAGAGGCTACAAGGCGTTTTAGGAAAAAGTGTGATTCTTTCTTTCAGAAGTCTATCATGCTTAAAGTCTCTCTCTCTGCTATTGATTCGTGCTCTCCTCTTTCAGAAATATGTCTCCACATCGAGCGAGAAGAAATAATGATGGTCAGTAACCTCAACCCGCTGACCCATTGAATAAAAACGTGTCTCATGCTGAATTTTGGGCAGCCTTTCAGGCGCTGGCCCAAGCTGTTACTGCAAATGTTCAGGCCGGCCCAGCCTCAGCTCCACAGCAGTAGGGAGGTGATTCAGCTGCTGCCAGGATCCGTGATTTCATGAGGATGAATTCGCCAGAATTGTATGGGCCTAAGTCTGATGAGGATCCACGGTTATTTTTAGAGGAGGTGCGGAAGATTACTCAGGTGATGCATGTATCTGAGGAACATAGTGTGGAGTTGGCTGCGTATAGGTTGAAAGACCTTGCTTATGATTGAGTTGTTGCTTGGAGGAAAGGTAGAGGTGAGGAAGCTGTCCCTATAACTTGCCAAGAGTTCCAAGATGCATTCCTGGATAAGTTTTTCCCTTTGGAGATGAGGGAGGTGAAGGTGGAAGATTTTATGAACCTGCGACAGGGCTCTATGACTGTTAGGGAGTACTGTCTAAAGTTCAATCAGTTGGCCAAGTATGCTCCTAACTTAGTGGCAGATAATCGGGCTAGTATGAGTAAGTTTGTGACTAGAGTGTCAGTGTCTAGTTATGTGGTTAAGGAGTGTAGGTCTGCTATGCTGAATAGTGAGATGAATCTTTCTAGGCTGATGACTCATGCATAACAGATTGAGGCAGACAAGATTAAGGAGAGAGATAGAATAAAAGGGAATAAGAGAGCTAGGTCTGAGCAGCACGGACAGGGTCAGACTAGATCGCAGGGAGGGAGTCTCCCTCAGTATCAGGATCGTTCGTCTATGCCAGCACCGTTATCTTCTAGTGCTCCCATGCCTAGAGGTAGGAAGGAGCAAGGTACCAGGTCATATGCATCCAGGTCCCAGTACAGTGCTGGAAGTAATCCAAATCATCCCCTGTGTCCTAATTGTGGTAGGGTTCATTCGGGTGAGTGTTGGGGTGAGAAGAGGGGTTATTTTTGGTGTGGTGACATGGATCACAGATTTAGAGATTGTCCACGGGATGGACAAAGGAATCGTAACTATCGCCCTCAGACCCAGACTCAGACTGTTAGTGCTCCAGTTCCAGCGACTCGCCCAGCCCCAGCTCAGGGCGCCTCTTCCAGCAATGCTGGTGGGCAGCGCCAGAATAGATTCTATGCTTTACCGTCCCACTAGGAACAGGAGGACTTTCCCAATATTGTTACTGGTATGCTTCGAATATTTCAGTTTGATGTGTATGCTTTGTTGGATCCTAGATCTAGTTTCTCATATGTTACACCTTTGATTGCTGTGAATTTTGAACTGAGTCCTTAGATTATTCCTGAGCCTATCCTAGTTTCTACCCCAGTGGGTGATTTGATTGTTGCCCAAAAAGTGTATAAAAAGAGTCCTGTTACCGTTCTTCATAGAGTCTTGTTGGCTGATCTGATTGAGTTAGACATGGTAGATTTTGATGTGATTCTGGGTATGGACTGGTTGTATTCTTCTTATGCCTCTATTGATTGTCGGACCCGAGTGGTCAAGTTTCAGTTTTTGGGTGCATCTGTGTTTGAGTGGTTTGGGAATTCTGTGTCACCCAAGAGTCATTTTATCTCTTACCTCAAAACTAGAAAGCTTATTTTCAAGGGGTGTATTTACCATTTGGTTAGAGTCAAAGACACTAAGTCTGAGACTCCAACTCTCCAGTCTGTTAACGTCGTTAGTGAGTTTTCTGATGTCTTTTTTGATGATCTTCCAGGGATACCTCCTGATAGAGAGATAGAGTTCGGGATTGATCTTTTTCCCGATACTCAGCCCATTTCTATTTCTCCTTACCGTATGGCCCCTGCAGAACTTAAAGAGTTGAAAAAGCAACTCAAAGATCTACTAGATAAGGGTTTCATAAGGCTCAGTATTTCTCCTTGGGGTGCTCCTGTGTTGTTTGTGAGAAAGAAAGATGGCTCTTTACGTATGTGCATTGATTACCGCCAACTGAATAAAGTCACCATAAAAAATAAGTACCTCCTTCCGAGAATAGATGATTTGTTTGACCAATTGCAAGGTGCAAATTATTTCTCAAAGATAGACCTTCATTCCGGCTATCATCAACTCAAAGTTAGGGAATGCGACATCCTAAAAACCACTTTTTGAACTCGTTATGGCCATTTTGATTTTCTTGTTATGTCTTTAGGGTTAACTAATGCCCCAGCAACTTTCATGGACCTCATGAATCGAGTGTTCAGATCATATCTGGATATGTTTGTCATAGTGTTCATCGATGATATACTGGTATACTCCCGTAGTGAGGATGAACATTCTGATCATCTCCAAACTGTCTTGCAAACCCTTAGAGATCACAAGTTGTTTGCCAAGTTTAGTAAGTGTGAGTTTTGGCTAAGGTCAGTTGCTTTTCTGGGTCATACCATTTCTTTCGAGGGTATTAGAGTTGATCCCCAAAAGACTGAATCTGTTAGAAATTAGCCTAGACCTATTTCTTCGATCGATATCCAAAGTTTGTTGGGTTTAGCTGACTATTACCGCCGTTTTGTTAAGGGTTTCTTCTCTATAGCGTCTCCTATGACTCGATTGACCCAAAAGAAAGTGAAGTTCTTGTGGTCCGAATCTTGTGAGAAGAGTTTTTAGGAGTTGAAGACTCGACTCACTTCAGCCCCTATTTTGACTTTGCCTGATGGTTTTATGGTGTACTGTGATGCTTCGAGAGTTGGGTTGGGTTGTATATTGATGCAGAAGGGTAAGGTGATAGCTTATGATTCTAGACAGTTGAAACCCCATGAGAAAAATTACCCCACCCATGACCTTGAGTTGGCTGCTGTTGTGTTTGCTTTGAAAATCTGGAGACACTATTTGTATGGTGTCCGTGTTGATGTTTTCACTGATCATAAGAGTCTGCAGTATGTGTTTACACAAAGAGAATTGAATCTTAGGCAGAGACGATGGTTAGAATTGTTAAAGGACTATGATATGAGTGTGCTGTACCATCCGGGCAAGGCCAATATTGTGGAGGATGCCCTAAGTAGAGTGTCCATGGGTAGTGTTTTGCATGTGGCAGAAGGTAAGAAAGAGTTGGCTTATGATGTACATCGTTTGGATAGATTGGAGGTTAGGTTGTTTGACTCTGCTGAAGGTAGTATAGGGGTTTAGAGTAGTTCCGAATCCTCCTTGGTTTCGGAAGTGAAGGAAAAACAATACTTAGATGCTAGTTTGGTCAGACTGAAAGAGTCAGTCAAGGACCAAAAAGTAGAGGTTTTCTCCCAAGGGGGAGATGGTGTGTTGAGATTGTAGGGTAGATTGTGTGTCCCGAATGTTGATGATCTGAGACAGAGGATTATGGCTGAAACGCACGGGGCACGATATTCTATTCATCCTGGTGCCACCAAGATGTATAGAGACTTGCGAGAAATCTATTGGTGGAGTGGTATGAAGAAAGATATAGCAACGTTTGTAGCTAAGTGTGCAACATGCCAATAGGTTAAGGTTAAACACCAAAGACCTAGTGGTATGATGCAAGAGTTTAGTATTCCTACCTGAAAGTGGGAAGAGATAAATATGGACTTCGTGATTGGCCTACCTCCTTCCCCACGTCATCAGATTCCATTTGGGTTGTGGTTTATAGGTTGACTAAGTCTGCTCATTTCTTGCCTGTTCATACTTCATATACTGCTGAGGATTATGCTAGATTGTATATCCGAGAGCTAGTCAGACTGCATGGTGTTCCCTTGTCTATCATTTTGGATAGGGGTACTCAGTTCACTTCGCAATTTTGGAAAGCTTTTTAGAAGGGTCTTGGTACCCAAGTGCTTTTGAGTTTTGCTTTTCATCCGCAGACCGATGGTTAGGCTGAGCGGACCATCCAGACCTTAGAGGATATATTGAGAGCTTGTGCACTTGACTTTAAGGGAAGTTGGGATGATCACTTACCATTGATAGAGTTTGCTCCCAATAACAGTTTCCACTCTAGTATTGGCATGGCTCCGTTTGAAGCCTTATATGGGGGGAAGTGTAGATCACCCATAGGTTGGTTCGAGATGTGTGAAGCGACTGTGAGTGGTCCTGATTCGGTATTTGAGGCTATGGAAAAAGTTAAGTTGATTAGGGAAAGGTTGAAAACTACTTAGAGTTTTCAGAAGTCATATGCGGATGTTACAAGGAGAGACCTTGAGTTTGAAGTTGGTGACCTAGTGTATCTGAAAATTTCACCCATGAAGGGGGTGAAGAGATTCGGAAAGAAGGGGAAGCTTAGTCCCCGTTATGTTGGTCCTTACAAAATTCTTATCCATGTTGGTAAGGTAGCTTATGAAGTCGAGTTGCCTTCCGAGTTGTCCTCTGTTCATCCAATATTCCATATCTCCATGCTTAGAAAGCATATTAGCGATGCTGTGGTAGTGGATTCCTCTGTGAGTGCTGATATTCAAGAAAATCTTTCTTTTGATGAGATTCCTGTTGAGATTCTTGATTTTAGTGTCCTAAGACTAAGGAACAAAGAAGTTCCCTTGGTCAAGGTGTTGTGGCGAAACCAATCTGTTGAGGGTGCAACTTGGGAAACTGAGGTGGATATGCGATCCAAGTACCCGCACCTATTTTCTGCGAACTCCGAGCAAGCTGAAGGTACCGTTCTTTTCTAAATCATGCACTTTTGATAAAAGTTGCAGCAGTTCAGCTGTCATTTATTATGTGTTCAGCTGTAGTTTCTTGAATTTATGCATTCTATGTTGCATTCGGAGTTAGAAACGATGTGGTGATGAGTCTAACAAATGGTTTCAGCTGTATGCTCTATTCCCTATCTAATATTGTCATGTCTAGCGTCATTCGAGGATGAATGTTTCCAAGGGGGGGATGATGTAATACCCCAGGAAATTTTTCGTTGAAATTTTATGCGTAAACGTGTTGGGTTCTATCTTCTAGAATGAATTATAAATTTTTCGTTCAAAATGTCTTAGATTATGACCCACCATTGCGTAGAGTATCGAATAATATTTCCAACGATATGTGGATCATCCAAAACGGACACCCGAGCGACGAGTTATGAACATTTCGATCGAACTGTGAATAGTAGTGAACAGTAAAACGTGCAGGAAAAAAGTACTGAGGCCTGGCGTATTTTTTCTCCAACTTTAAACGATCATAAATCCTTGTACATAATAATTTAGGTGATCTACTATATATCAACGGAAAGCTCTGCGAGTCCTCTTTCCAATGAAATTGGTTTCATCAGATTTGTCTATCGGAGAAAAAAGTTATGACTGATCTACTTCTGCCTATCAAAAATGAATTTTTTGGTCAACTTCAAATGATCATAACTACTCGTACACAATGATCTGGGTGAGATACTATATATCAACGGAAAGATATGAGAGTCCTCTTTCTAATGAAATTAGTTTCATCCAATTTGAATATCGGAGAAAAACGTTATGATTGATCTACTTTAGACTATCAAAACAGTCCACCAAAGGACAGATTCAAGAATTATTTTGATAGTTAGGGGCGTTTTGGTCATTCCCCCTCACCCAAAATCCGTCCAAACCCTATATTAAAGCCTATTAGAAGCATTATATGTTATATTTCATCAAACTCCCTCAAAAAGAAAATCCTAAGCTCCTACATCCAACTTCAAGAACCTCCAAACATCACCATTAATTCTACAAAGTTATTCAAGATTCCAAGTTCCTAGTTCAAGAACTCCAAGAACCATCATTCAAAGGCACGATTAACATCTCAAAAATGAATATCGATCTAAAGTTCATCATTCAAGGTATGTGAAATTTTTCAACAAGAACTCTTTTCGTTCTTGTGCCCAAAAGTAATTTTCTTTACAAAGGCATGATTTTTATTTGATTTTTATGAATTTGAAGCATGAACCCATATCTTATGATGATTATTATGAAATCTTGATGTTTATAATTTTGAAAGATGAATTTACATATGTGGTGATATAAAGCATGAATCTTGAACGATATTTATCATGATTTTGATATTTGGGTCGTGAATCCCCATTAAAAATTGCATTTTTTTGAGAAAGTGTGTGTTATAAGCACGTTGATTTTGAATATTTGAGATATTTTGAATGATTTGACCTTTTGGTCTTAATGGAGTTGTTATGAACTCAAGTGTAAAAGAAATCCACAACGTGGTTGATTTTGATAGATGGGAAGAATGATGGCTCCCGGTGTATATTTATATATTACTGAAATTGTTTTATTGCGGATTGTCTTTGAAATGATCTGAGCTAAGTCCGGGAGATATCTTTAGCACCGAGTGAGAGATATAAAGCGACCTTACTTCCCTAGAACTACGTTCCCCCGTAGGAGTGAGCCTGAAGCTGATTTATATAGTGATCACTAGTTTGTGTGAATTTGATATCGATAGTCCTACTCCGATGGCAAGGATAGGACGACTCTCCCCAACGTGGGTTGTACGTTGGACTCCATGTAGCTCACATGGTTTATGTCGGTTATAGGATCTCCCAATGTGTGTGTGTTTCCTTGTGTCTATGGTGAATGGTGAAGTGATTTGAAAGTGGAATTGTGAAAGTTATTCTTTCGAAAGATTTAAATGATATTTACATTATGAGAATTGATATTCTTGATGAACTGAAAGTGATTGACAAATTATATGATGACTCACATGTGTTATTGTACTTATTTCATCCTCTTATGATTATGATGATTTTCTTCGGGTTATGTGAGTCTTTCATACATCTTGCATATTTCTTATAAATATTTATGATGATGATGTTTATACAACTGCATACACCCCCATATACTGGGTTCCTTTCCATGGTACTGACCCACATCTTCGGATGTGGGCTGCATTTTTTCGAAATGTAGGTTCAGGTGCTCAGTTTCAGGTTCGACAGCGATTCTTTGGGCACGCTGTTCTACATCCTCTGTTGTGGTGAGTCCTCATGTTCCGAGGACGTGATGTCTGATGTTGGTTTCACGGAATTGTTTACATTTGATAACTGAGTATGAGTCAGTTGGGGCATGTCTCAATGGCTCGCTGGTTTTATTGATTTTCTTAGAGGCTTGCCAGACTAGTATAGATGTTGGGAGTTGACTAATAAGTTGTATTTTGTTATCTTTCTGAAATTCTTTTATTCTTGGATGATGATTACTCTGTTGATATTTGAGGGTTATTTATGAAAACCCCGTTGATTTGTGTTGAACTGAATGAAAATGGCTCAAAGGGTTAGCTTGGGGATACTCGTAGCCTCAAGCACCGTGTGACGCTCCGGGACCCATTTTTCGGGGCGTTACACTATCTATGCGGATCAAATAAATTCAAGGAAAAAGGCTCAAATATGCCACAGAACTATCAAAAATAACTCATTTATGCCATCCGTTAAAAGTTGAGCTCATTCATGCCATCGTTGTTACAAAATTGGCTCATCTATGCCATTACTTTTTAACAGTCGATTTTTAAAAATCGCTTTGCCAAGTGCCATCTTATTAGAGTGCCTCGTCATTTTTACTTTTTTTAAATTTTTTTTCTAATTTTTTTTGATCCATTAAAAAAATTTAATTTCTTTTTTGCACAATTATGACAAAGTGATATTTTTAATGATAGAGATAATATTTGAGGAAAATAATAAAATTATTTTAATTTCATAAAAGGACAACTAAATTGGAACAAAAATTAAAAAACAACTCAAATTATATTTATGGACAAACACAATTCCAACTTTAAAATTTTAGTTTTCATGATCAAATGCTCATTCAGTTATTTAATGATAGACGTAGTATTTTGCTGATAAAAATGACACATACAAAAGAGAAAGATTAAACATAGTGTTATTATAATTTGAGACTGAAATAATTGTTGATAAGTGTTATTCAAGTTATGACTCTTAACTATTACCATATCCTAAAAATATTATATTTATAGAATAAAATAAAAGGAGGTGAAGTTTATGATCCCCAAAGATCATTTTTTAAAATAAAATTAGAAAGACGTTTTATATACTGTTCTGAATTTTGGAAGGCAACAAGTCTTTAGTCTTCATTTTCTTGATTATTAACTCCTCTTTTTGGTTTAAACAAATAAAATTATACAGAGCCTTTTTGGTAAAACAACTTTTACGGAAGAGAAAGAAACATAATACTCTATAATATTATTTGTAATTTTCTCCTAAAATAACTAATAATACGTGTCGTTTAAGTTATGGTTCTCTAGCTCTTGACAAGTAAATCATATCATGAAAATATTATAAATACATTATCTCTTTGTTATTTTAATGTAGTTGTGTTTTTATGAAATTAAGATAATTTTATTATGTTCTTTCAATACTACGCCTATCATTAAATAACTTAATGAGCATTTGACCATGAAAACTAAAATTTTAAAGTTGGAATTGTGTTAGTCCATAAATATAATTTTAGTTGTTTTTTTAATTTTTGTTCCAATTTAATTGTCCTTTTATGAAATTAAGATAATTTTATTATTTTCTTCAAATATTATCTCTATCATTAAAAATATCACTTTGTCGTAATTGTGCAAAAAAAAAAAAAAATAGAAAAAAATGATGTGGCACTCTAATAAGATGCCACGTGGCAAAACGATTTTTAAAAATTGGCTGTTACAAAGTTATGGCATGGATGAGCCAGTTTTGTAACGGCGATAGCATGAATGAATCCAACTTTAAACGGATGGCATAAATGAGTCATTTCTGATAGTGCAATGACATATTTGAGTCTTTTCCCTAAATTCAATAAACTTTGACTTAAACTTATATTTCTATCCAAAACTCTATCAAATATACATAACTATTTAACTACAAACTTTATAATTTAGCATAAACTATATTCATAAACTTTAAATTCTAAATCCATCACCTACCCACAATAGAAAAAGAAAAAAAGGTAGCTCAATATTTCTCATCATCATAAGAATACAACTCTGCTCTACTCATTTTCTCCTCTTCTTTACTAGCCTTTTTTTATTTCTCTATTTTCTTTTTGGGGTGCAAAATGAAAAAAATATAACTTGTGCTTTAATGTAGTTGACATAAACTTCCAATTAGCAAATATATTTATCACTAGAATATATTAAAAATTATCACATTTTCTTGTGTGAACACAACATATGTTAAACAGTGCATTTTCTAATTGGCAAAAAAGAACAAAAAGACAGATCACTTTTACAGTATATTTCATTTAATCCTCGCCATTCCATTATTTAACACACACATATACATTACTTTTTCAAAAAAAATATGAAAATTACTTTTGAAATTGTTCAAAAGAAAAAAAGACCCTCTCTTGCCGTGTGTTTTCAACATCTACACTTCGGGGAGAAACAATCGACATTGATCATTTAAGTCCAACAAATCTTGACTTAAACTTATGTTTGTGTCCCAAACTCTATCACAGATATATAACTATTTAATTATAAACTTGATAACTAACACAAACCATGCTTATAAACTTTAAATTCGAACTACCTTCAATAGAAAAAGAAAAAAAAGATAGCTTAACATTTCTCATCATCCTAAGGACACTGCTCTTCTCTACTCCTTTCCTCTTCGTTGTTAACATTTTTCTCTCTCTTTCTCTACCTATTTTATTGGTGGAAGGTGAAAAAATATAACTTATTCATTCATTTAGTTGACATAAATTCTAATTAATAAATACATTTATCATAAGAAATCATTAAAAACGATCATATTTTTTTGTGTGAACACAATATATTTTAAACGACGAGTATTTTATTTGGTAAAAAAGTACAAAAAAGAAGAGCGCCTTCACCGTAGATTTCATCTGATCCTCACCGTGTCACTATTTAACAGTTGCAATACAATTTTCTTAAAACATCAGAATTATTTTTGAAATAGTTTTAAAGATAAAAGACTCCCTCCTATCATATGTTTTCAGCATCTACACTTCAGGCGAAACTATTTATGCGGATCAGATGAATCCAATAAACTTTAGTTTGACTTAAACTTATGTGTCTATCCAAAACTCTATCAAATATGTATACTATTCAACTACAAACTTTGTAATTTAACATAAACTATACTCATAAACTTCAAATTCTAACTTCGCCATCTACCCACAATTTTTTTTTAAAAAATTAAGGTATCTCAGTATTTCTCATCATCCTAAGGATACAACTCATCTCTATTCATTCTCTCCTCTTCTTTCCTAACCTTTTCCGTTTTCTCTATCTTTAATTGGGTGCAAAGTGAAAAACTATAACTTGTGTTTTCATCAAATTGACACAAAATTATATTAAGTAAATACATTATAACTAAAATTTATTAAAAATGATCACATTTTTTTTTGTGTGAACACAAGTTATTTTAAACCTTGACTTAAACTTATGTTTGTATCCAAAACTCAATCATAAATATATAAAAGTCCATTAAACCTTGACTTAAACTTAAATTTGTATCAGAAATTCAATCATAAATATATACCTATTTGACTGCAAACTTGGTAACTAGCATACATCATACTCATAAATTTTAAATTCTAACTCCCTTACTGTTGCGGTCTAACGCACATGCAAATGTACTTGATGGTACAAGTAATATAGTGACTTAGACAGTCGGATATCGTACCCACGAGGACTTTGCAACTAGCAATTCAACCAGCTTTGGTTTTAGACAAAGAGGTATTAAGTGTTGTAAAGTATCAAGATGATTTTGAATTTTTGAATAAAAACGTAAATAAATAAAAAATAACAATTTGTGACAATAACAAAGCAAGCAAAGGTTGTAAACAGTAATAATAAGAATTCCAGGGTTGAGGTACTTCTAACAATATTACAAATCTTTATTCTTATCACAGTCTAGTTGGTTATCATGTTGTTAATTTGCAGGGCTTATAATACGATCATAGGCTCCCGACCTCTAATCTTCTACCTATATGAACTTTGATACTACATCGTTGAGTAGGAATACAATAGTCCATTTAGATGTATATTGATATCTTCCTGCAATTGAACCTAACAAGGCTTCTAGGTATATCCCTATCCTAGATGCTAATTCAAATCCTCTATTTTATAAAAGGATGAGACCCTTGCTCCTTAATTTATCCATTCTATCCTATGATTCTCCTCCGGGATTCACATAGAAATATAAATTTATTCTAATGGTGGCCAATCATCAAAATAGTAAGCACAAGAAATTATGAACAACCCAGATGATAATCCAACAAGAAACTACGATAAAGAATATCAAAGAGTAATCATGTTCCTAGCCTCAATCCCAGAACAAGGGTGTTTAGCCACTCATGTATAAATTCAACATAAAAAATAATTAATTAATCATACCAAAAATTAATCTTGAAGTAGAGAAGTTCAAAAGAAATTTTGAGAACCCTAAAAGAGAGATTTTGTTGTTTTTCCGATGCTGTTGTGATTTCCAATATAGTTTCAATTAATAGCTAGGTCAATTAATCCCATTTTTTCCTCTCACTGCATCCCGGTATCATCATCATCGCTATTCTTACCGCGACTCGATGCAATCACGCTGAGATTTTGGATCTTGACAAATGCGGATTGGACCCTCACCGCGATGTAGTGCAATTGTGGTGAGTTACTGAATTTTGATAATTGTAATTTTTTCCTTAACCGCGATGCGATGGGTCACTAGAACTCGATCAATGGAGATTAATCGTTCACCGCAATGCAGTGCAATACTTAATGGGCTTCTAGAATTTTGATTTCTTGTTTTCTTCTTCCTTAAATATTTCTCAAGCCATGTTCCCATGCCTTCATTGTTTTCTTCATTTTTAACATCTCATTAACATGTCCAATCCCATCACCATGTAGTCATGCATACACTAATCATATTCATTAGATAAGGAACACAATTATAGCTAAATTACAATCAGAATAACACATTTTATCTCTCAGAACAAGTACAAATATGGATGATTATTGGTGATTGGATATATAAATACGCTCAAGATCACCACCCAACACTTAAAACCTTGTTCGTCCTTGAACAATCTCAATCAACACCATAATCAATCAAGCTTCACATCACAACTTTAGGCATTATGCTTGCATTGGTCACTTAAAATTCTAACAATGACGTTTTACCTCAAAACATGTCAAAATACTTTTAAGCACATGGGACAATTTTTTTCAAACCTCATTATCTCAACAGTGAACATTCAACTTGTTGGCAACTTAATCAAATCACTCAATCTAACAACACCATAAGTAACCGGACTGTCATCCATATGCACCCTTACAACAAAAAAAAATTTCCCCATATTCACTCACAATTATTCAATGTATACGTAAGGGAAATTATAAGACTCCACATATTCCTAGTCATTTCAGTCCTATATAGTATTCCAAAAGAGGTCTCAGACCTAGAAAATTTCAGCGAAGTGTTGAGACTTAGTCTCATTTTTGGCCTTGATATTTCAATGACATCATTTATAATTTTTTTGGCCTTAGATTATCGATTTTTAAATTGATTCATGACCAGGGATATCAATAGGTCATATTGGGTGAGTTTTGAAATTTTTGAACTTCATTTAGGTTGTGTTTGGATGGTCAAAATAGCAAGCCAATGCGACCTTGACGCGTCGCGTTGGCTATCGTGTTGGCACCATCGATGCAACGCGTCAGTGATCGCGTTGACCTCATCGACGCGGCGCATCACCTATCACATCACTAGGTAGTTTTTGTGTATTAAATTCTAACTTTTCATTGGCATTTAGGTCCTTTTTCCCTCACCCAATTTAGCTAAAAACACAAAATTTAGGATTCAAAGGAGCAAAATACATTCATTATTCTTAAAATTCTCTCAAGAAATAAACCCTAGTTTATCAAGTTCAAGTCCAAGTTCCAAGAAATCCCCAATAATATTTGCGAAATCTACAATCAAGGTATGTTAGGTGTTCATCCTTGGGTTTCCTTCCACCCTTGGAGTTCAAGAACCCTTTTTAAAAACTTGAAGTATGATTTTCATGTTATGAATTGAATTGTATTCATGTTTGTGTTGTTGTATGGGTTTCAAGTTAAGATCTTTTATAAGTTCCATGAAATTATTTTAGCATGTGTGTTGAATTATGAATTTTCCATGTCAAAACCCTTGAATTTGCAAGTTTAAGTTATAGTCATGATTCTTATATGTTGTTTATTATCATGTGCATTAATTTTGCTCCCCAAGTGTTTAATAGAATGTCCATGTTAATTAAATAGTGAAATCATAATATGTTTCCATGCGTTCTCATTCAACTACAAGTTAATGACTTCCAAGTGTTTGACAAAATGTCTCGGTGAATGAATTGTGAACAATTGACTATTGTTATGTTTTCAAGATTGTTATGTTTTACTATTGATGCTATTGAGTCCTGGGGGTATTTATTACCCAAGATCTAGCTGTTTACTTAGTTGTAGTAGTTATAGAACTGTCCTAGTAAAGGTCAAGAACCGTAGTACTCATTCAGTTAACAGAACTCAGTGAACTTAGTCCAGTTCAGTCAGTCGACACGATTAGTGTCAGTTCAGTCAAGACTAATACAGTCTAGTGATAAGTTTAGTATCGATTTAGTTGGGAGTAGGACTCAGCAGCGAGCGAACCTAGGGATAGGGGCATTCTTGCAAGTAGAAGGTTTGACCCTTAGTAGTAGTCCCTGCGTTAGAGAACTACATAGCCAACGTAGGGTAAGTCGTCCTCCTGCCAGACTAGAGTTGATGCAATTATATATATATTTCATGAGTCTTCCTACCAGATTAATGTTGACCCAGCATTGTTAGTATCCCATGACAATATGCTAACACTCTTTCAACTGGGGTCACAGGTTGGACCCCAACTCAGTTTATAACAGGTGTATGTTGATTAGATGAAAACTCCCACAGTTATAATTTTAGTCTCAGTATTCAGTAAAGAACTCAGATAGTTCTATAGAACCATGGCTATCAGTTATCAGTTACATAGCCATCAGAATTTAGTACTTTAGTTCTCGTCTAAACTGTCAGTTATTAGAACTTAGTACTTTAGTTTCAGTATAATTCAGACAGATGTTATATATGCAGTATTGCATATTTAGCATGTTCAGTAGTTATAGTTTTGCATTTACTCTCATCCAGTTACTTCACGATGTATATTTAGTCAATTATTATCTCATGCATATGAACCCATGTATATCATCCTACCTCACTTAGCATACCAGTACATTCCATGTACTGACACATACTCTTTCTTTGCACTATGATATCTCATATCATAGGTTCGAACGCTTAGGTTCTTGACCGTACTTAGTAGCTCAGGCTATCAACAACAGTTATAGTAGTGAATCCTCATCCATCGAGGATATTATTTTATTTTAGCATTTCAATTTTATAGTTAGTTCAGTAGTTATTTCAATCGGAGTTAGTTGGGGTCTTGTCCCATCAACTCCATATTCAGTCAGTTAGAGGTTTTCAGATTAGCATAGTCAGTTTTCAGATGTTATTATCAGTTACACTCAGTTATTATTCTAGTATTTTGAGAACCTTATCGAATTTCAGTGTTACTTCAGTATATGTTTTTTTAGTATTATTATTCAGTGCTTATAGCAGGTACCAGTCATGGGTTAACCTATGAACCTTCGGGGTCATAAGCACCGTGTGATGTCCACGGTATAGACTCGAGATGTTACAAGCTTGGTATCAGAGCCTAAGGTTCTAAAGAGTCCTAGAGATTCAAAAAGCCACGCCAAGTAGAGTCTTATGCATGGATGTGTAGTGCGCCACATTTATGGACAAGAGGCTATGAGATATTTTTGGAAAAGGTTCCCTTCTTTCAGTGTGTATGTCATGCGAAAGACCATGAACTCTATTTAAAAATATCTTCCTAACTCATCCATTCTTCCTTGTATAAACAATACCTCCCAGAAATAACAACGGAAGAAGAAACGGGAATCAACCTGCACCTCCGCTTGTTCAGGAAGATTCCCTGAATGAGCATGTCTCTCACGCCAAATTCAGAGCTACTTTTACTAACTTAGCTTATTCATTAGTTGCATAGAGCAATCTGCAGGATGTTATCCTATCTAGGCTTTTGATTCATGCTTAACAGAGTAAGGACAGAAAGCATAAAAAGAAAGAAAGAAAGAATAAGAGGCCCAGAATAGGTAGTTTTAAGCCAAAGTCAAGGGGTAGTAGTCGCTCCTAATTCTGTCAGAAATTCTCAGCCCTAGCTTCGCATTCAGTTTGGGTGCCAGTGCCTACGTTTAAGAATGACGGTCGAAATAGAGCACCAGGCTCTAAGTCACAGGGTATTGGGAAGAATATTTGTACTTATCAGCTTTATAAAGAGTATGGCAGGAATCATAAAGGTGTGTGTAGAGTCGGTAGTATTGTATATTTCGGGTGTGGCAAACCAGGTCATAGAATTAGAGAGTGCCTTCAGGTGGATTTATAGAGTCAGCATAATCGTCTTCCATTTTTATCTAATCACTTAACTCAGAAGGGTGTTGCCGCTTTCAATTCTAATAGTGGTCAACGTCAGAACAGGTTATATGCAATTCAATCCCGATAGGATTAGGAAAGTTCTTTTGATGTGTTTACGGGTACATTATCACCCATTCATTTACCTATTTATGCCTTGTTAGATCCTAGAGCTTCTCTTTATTTTGTACCCCCGATGTAGTTGTCAAGTTCAGTGTCAGTCCCAAAACCTTAGCAGAGCCTTTCTTAGTGTCTACCCAGTGGGTATATCTATCCTAGCCGGACGGATACATAGAAATTACTCAGTTACAGTATCTCGGCAACCCACTTCAGTTGATTTCAGAGATAGATTCATTTAGTTTTAGTATCCTGATGAACTAGTTATTGAATGAAGAGATAGTACCCCCTCGGTACTTAGGATTCATACATGTTTTCAGCTTTCTTTTCAGAATCCTATGATAGAATATGTTCTAAAATTTGAAGCATAAAACCAAGAGTTTAGCAACAGTAGTAAAGTTGGGATGGTGTTATCTGAAGTTTAGCAGATTATATATCTCATGGGACTAGTCGTGTGAAAGGTGAATCAATAGACTTGAAGAAGTGTATACAAAAATATAAGTGTGTTGATTCGACACATGTGTTGTGGATATGATATTTGTGGGCTATGATGAAAGTAGTATAGTTTATTAAAGAATTAAGGATATCCATGAGATGTGTTAGGACCTAAGTTTGAATCTTTGAATGTTTTTTATAACAAAAAGAGGAGTTGAAAATTTTAAGTTAATCAGTTCTTAAGTTGTTACATGATGTATTTGGGCTATAGAAAGTTAAGAGCTCTATCTAATAAGGAAGTATCAGCAGTAGGGCCTTACACTTTCAGGTACAGTCTTGTAAGGTGAGTTTAGTGTTTATGGGTATGGTTATATCTCGGACTCTAGAGTAAAGTGGTTTCATGTTAGTTTTGAATTTATTAAATGGCCCACATACTTAGAATGATGGCTTTAAGCTAAGGGGGAGATGGTAGAGCAAGTGACCAAGTTAGGCTCTCAGATTCTAATAGTGATGCAGTGTGTTGTAGAACAACACTAGGGAAGGAGATGTCCGACCCATGCTTATTTCAATATTTTTACTTCAGTTACTATGATATCTAATCATGCCTTACATATCAACTCTATGCTCATAGTTCACATTCATGCACTTTTCATAGAATCATGTATGATTCCAGTCCCTCGTATGAGGAGTTCCAGTTTGCTCAGCAGTGCGAATCATGTTCCATGAATTCAAAAAAAAATTCAAACTCAGGTCATGTAGCTCATGACTCATGTACTCATGCTTTATAGTATGTTCAGTTTCAGTATTCATGTAACACTCCTAATGATCAACGAAATTTAGATTTTGTCATGTATACCCTCGGTTTAGGTCTTTTGATGAACCCATGATGTTGATATTCTATTCCTTAGGCCCTTTTAAGTGTCAAGTTCTGTATAGTGTTCATTCATGCTGCAGGTACTCATGTTTTAGCCTTTCAGTATTCTCTCCTTATGAAATGATAGTAGTGATGAGCAATTGCTTAATTAGGAGAGAGTAAATGTTTTATGTTAAGGAAAGATTATTGTATGCTTGTTTTACTCGAGGCTATAGTTATGAAGATAGGCTTAAATATCATGTTGGTGTGTAAGTGGATAAATACATTCCACATTGGTGAATGGCTAGTAGGAGGTTATATTTAGTCATTGAAGAGAAAATCAGAATTATTCATGAGAAGAGAAGTTATGAAAATACAGGGTGTGTAGAAATTCATGATTCAGACTAGTATTATAGTATTATGTGTGCATTTCGTAGATCCGAGTAGGCTTGTACATAGTGGGAGAATTCAATCCAGCTCAGACTTCAGTAGGTAGAGTTAACAGTTCCCATGTGAATATTTTCAGTAGTCTCAGTTGAATTGCAGTATTAAGGTGGAAGGCATAGTTGAGGGAATATTTGAGGAGTACGTCTAAGCTTGAAAGATAGTAGTTGCAGTGCATAAGTCCTAGTTGCTCTATCCTAGATGATGTTTTGTAGGCCTATGTTTCATATTACCGTATTTCAGCTTTGGTGGGATTTCTTATCTAGATGTCAGATTCAGACCATGCCCAAGATTCCTTACTCCCGAAAAGTCATTAGAACTTCTCATAAAGAGTGTCAAAGAAATACTCCAGTTAAGTATAAGCTTTCAGTATGAGTTAGTCTGTATAACCAGTAATTCAGATTCGCAGTCAGACAGATAGGTTCCTATGGTGTTTCATCTTCCGATCTAGTCTTACTACCTGAAGTTCCATGAATATATCCTTTCCTAGAAATAGTCTGCTCGCATCCATGTAAATTGTGAATCCAGTTCAGTTTATGTATCATATTTCAGATCCCAAATAGCCAGTCATGATTTAGTTTGTAAGCATCCCGAGCATCATCTTGGTTTTCCTAGTATTTTAGTTAAGTCAATATCATTCGGGGGACGAACTATACTAAGGGTGAGATGTAATACCCTGAGCTTTTCATGTACTAAATCTCTCATCTTTTCTTCCCGAAATCAGGTCCAGCTTGAAGTAATAGGTACTCATAAATTGACTCTCTTGTTTATATCTCAGTTGTGTATTCTCATATCAGTGCATGTATTTATGAAAATCAGTTCAATTTTAGGTTTGCTTGACCATAGCATACAATTATCAGTTATTCAGTTACCAGTATTTCAGTTTACAGACTATTTGTAAATCATGTTATACACTTGGTCTTGCACTCTCAGATATTACAGTTTTCATGAATTCATGCTTAGTTATCTCATGTTGTTTAGATAGTCCTCAACTCATATGCATAGTACTCTACAGTTTCAGTCAAGTTATTCAGACTAAGTACAGTTTAGTCTCACATGACCAGTATTCAGCTAGCAACCATTCAGCTAATCAGATAAGTTTAGTATATGACTATGTTTGGTTTTGTATGTTTATGCATTCGTGCTCAGTATAATTGTACACTCAAATCCTCGAGTTATGTCAGTCTCTATCATGTAGTTTCAGACTCAGTGTTCATACAGTAGTCATGTTTTACCATATCCCAGCTTCAGTTCTACTTATATCCTTAAAGTATAGTTTTATAGAAACTAGGTGTAGAGATTGACCATCTTATCAGAATATGTTTGTCATTCATGCTTTAGGATATTTTAGTTTTCAGTTTATAGACTATCAGTGAGTCTACTTACACTTAACATGCATGTTTTAAGATTATGTGTGAAATGAATTTTACTTATTGCATGCACCCCTGCATTACTATATTCCATGCTAAGTTACTGCTGTATAACATTCTCATATCATTCATGCATTCATAAGATAGTTCAATCACATGTCATGTCTCTAGAATTCATTCATGCTTCAGTTATGCATGTCAGTGTAAGTACAGTCCCTCTCAGTTTAATCAGTCTCATTTGAGGATGAATGTTCCCAAGGAGGAGATATTGTAAGACCCCAAAAAGTCCTAGTCACTTCAGTCCTACATAGCATGGCAAAAAAGGTCCTAGACTTAAAAAATTCCTGCCAAGTGTTGACACTTAGTAACATTTTTGGCCTCGATATTTCAATGGCATCATTTACAATCTTTCCAGCCTTAGATTATTGATTTTTAAATTGTTTCATGATGAGGGATGTCAATAGGTCATATTGGGTGAGTTTCAAATATTTTGGACTTCATTTGGGTCATGTTTGAATGGACAAAATAGCAAGCCAACGTGATCTTGATGCGGCGAGTTGGCTATCATGTTGACACCATCAACGCGATGCGTCAGTGATCGTGTCGACCCTATCAATGCGGCATATCGCCTATCGCATCACAAGTCAGTTTTTATGTATTAAATTCTGACTTTTCATGGGCATTTAGGTCCTTTTCCCCTCACATAATTTAGCTAAACACACGAAATTATGGATCTAAAGGGGCAAAATACATTCATTATTCTCAAAATCCTCTCAAGAAATAAACCCTAGTTCATCAAGTTCAAGTCTAAGTTCCAAGAAATCCCCAACAATATTTTCAAAATCAACAATCAAGGTATGTTAGGTGTTCATCCTTAGGTTTCCTTCCACCCTTAGAGTTCAAGAACCTTTTTTTAAAATTTGAAGTATGATTTCCATGTTATAAATTGAATTGTATTCATGTTTGTATTGCTGTATGGGTTTCAAGTTAAGATCTTTTATGAGTTCCATGAAATTATGTTAGCATGTGTGTTGAATTATGAATCTCCCATGTCAAAACCCTTGAATTTGCAAGTTTAAGTTATAGTTATGATTCTTATGTGTTGTTCATTATCATGTGCATTAATTATGATCCCCAAGTGTTTGATAGAATGTCCATGTGAATTGAATAGTAAAATCATGATATGTTACCATGTGTTCTCATTCAACTGCAAGTTAATGACTTCCAAGTGTTTGATGGAATGTCTCAGTGAATGAATTGTAAACAATTGACTATTGCTATGTTTTCAAGATTGTTATGTTTTAATTGATTCTATAAAGTCCTGAGGGAATTTATTACCTGAAATCTAGTTGTTTACTTAGTTGCAGTAGTTATAGAACTATCCTAGTAAAGGTCAAGAACCGTAGTACTCATTCAGTTAAAAGAACTCAGTGAACTTAGTCCAGTTCAGTCAGTCAAAATGATCAGTGTAAGTTCAGTCAAGCCTAATACAGTCTAGTGATCAGTTTAGTATCGATTCAGTTGGGAGTAGGATTCAACACCGAGCGAACCCAGGGATGGAGGCATTCCTGTAAACAAAAGGCTTGATTCTTAGTAGTAGTCCCTACGTAATAGAAATACGTAGCAAGCATAGGGTAAGTCATCCTTCTGCCAGACGAGGGTTGACGCAATCATATATATATTTCATGAGTCTTCCTACCAGATTAGGGTTGACCCAACATTGTTAGTATCCTATGGCAATGTGCTAACACACTTCCAACTGGGTCACAGGTTGGACCCCAACTCAGTCTATAACCGGGGTATGTCAGTTAGATGAACACACCCACAGTTAGAGTTTTAGTCTCAGTATTCAGTAAAGAACTCAGACAGTTCTACAGAACCATAGCTATCAGTTACCAATTACTTAGCCATCAGAATTCAGTACTCCAATTCCTATCTAAACTGTCAGTTATCAGTATTTAGTTATCAGAACTTAGTAATTCAGTTTAATCTAATTCAAACAGACGTTATATGTACAATATTGCATATTCAACTTGTACAGTAGTTACAATTTTGCATGTACTCTCATCCAGTTACTTCACGATATATATTCATTCAATTATCATCTCATGCATATGAACCCATGTATATCATCCTACCTCACTTAGCATACCAGTACATTCCACGTACCGACGTATACTCTTTCTTTGCTCTATGATGTCTTATATCATAGGTTTGAACGCTCAGGTTCCTTATCGTACTTAGCAGCTTAGGCTATTAGCAGCAGTTATAGTAGTGAGTCCTCATCTATCGAGGATATTATTTTATTTTAGCATTTCAGCATTACAGTTAGTTCAGTAGTTATTTCAGTCAGAGTTAGTTGAGGACTTATCCCATCAACTCTATATTCAGACTATTAGAGGATTTCAGACTAGCATAGTCAGTTTTCAGTTTTCAAATGTTATTATCAGTTACAATAGTTATTATTCCAGTATTTTGGGAATCTTATGGCATTTCAATTTTACTTCAGCATATGTTTTATTATTATTATTATTATTATTATTATTTAGTGCTCATAGCAGGTATCAGTCATGGGTTAGTTTGTAATCCTTCGGAGTCGTAAGCACCATATGACGTCCATAGTGTAGACTCGAGTTGTTATAGGAATATCAAAATCAAATCACTCGCTCTCAACAAAGAACTCATACATGATAGATAATGAACCATAATCTTGCCCTTAGTGTACTACTCCACTAATAGTCAGGTGTTGGAATGAAGGATCAACTAGGTCTTTCATGGTTGCAATGTAGGCTAAGGGATGGATTGGAACTATTTAGGAAATAGTGGTGAATCTCCCTAAGCACTTTAATACTGGCATTATACGATTAAGATCATTCTATATCAACCCAATTTCACTTCTTACTACCTTCACATACATTTGTTTCATCGCAATCTCATTAAGCATAATAACATACACTATGGTGGGAGTATTTTTCTTTTACATCATGATTCAATTTTCAGCCCTTCTCTACACCCATTTAATGTAATGCATCCCTATGACAGCCACTCCCAACCAAAGCTATTTTCCTTGGTTGAGGTGCACAATGTCCAAGGTGGAGCAGGGCCAAAACATGTTCATTGTAACACAACTGAGCTAAAAAAACTGGAAATGTCTTTAAAACAAAATTCTCTAACTCCCAACCACAACAATTGTACACCACTAACTTATTACTTTGGGGCTTTTCTTACACCTTTTTCCTACTTCAACTTCACTCTCCCTACTCAATTAATCTTTTTTACTAAAGCACTTAGAAGCTTTGAATTAAATAAAGGTCTATCAAAGAAGGGATTAGGCTACAAATGAGGCCACTAAAGAAATTAAGCTATAGGCTCAACGGGGATAACTAGGGATATGCACAAGCGTAGGTATATGAAGTCTAAAAATTCGGCTATTAATGAAATGCCTGCATCATTTTCTACACCCAACACCCTTTATTTTGCTTTGTAAACACACCGGTCAAGTTCTAGGCATTTTTATACATGTAGAATACAAACAAACACTCATCTCTCGATGCATGCTAGGAATTAAGTCGGATCCTTACGGTTCCCGGTCTTTTTCTTTGTCAAATTAAAATTTAAGCTAACAAACTGTATTTAACTTATTGAGAATTAGCATCTAAAATTCACTCATTTTTAGTCGAAGACATACTTTTGTTTTAAATCCAATTCGTTCAAAGCCACTGTAAAAATAGCCTAACACAAAGCACTTCTCTAAAAGTTGGGATTGGATTCTCATTAAATCTCAGCTTCTAAAGACTAACTCCCCTTAAGATGGTCGTCATCCATCTATCATAAGGAGGGCAACTAACTACGATGATTTATTTTGCATTACCTTGAGGGAAAACACGCATATTTCCTTGAAGGCAACAACAAACACTTTTAACTAAAAGCAAACCATTACTAAATCATTACTAACTATTACAGACTATTATGTTTCGGATAGCTAGAAATGGCTAAGTTAAACATTCAAACAAAAAAATAAAAATTAAACATCCCAAAAATAGAAATAAAAATAAAAATTGTCCAACCAACATAACCAGGATAAAGAGAATGAGATAGGATATACAACCACCCCACACTTAAATGAAGCACTGTCCCAGTGCTGTTAAATAAGTGCAAATAGTGAGGTGGCGTAATACCTCCTTCTTAGGCCACATCCATGTCATCATTTACGTCATCAACATCATTATCGTCATCATCTTTCTCGTCGTTGTCATCTGCATCGCCTTCATCAACCTGCCCATTATTAACTTACTCAATATCCAAGTCACTGTAACACCCCAAGTCTAAATCCTAGATATCATATGGTGCTTATGACCCTAAAGGATCACAAGCTAACCCATGACTGGTACCTACTGTGAGCACGGAATAATAATACTAAAAAACATATGTGGAAGTAAAATTAAAATGCCATAAGGTTCTCAAAATACTAAAATAATAACTGAGTGTAACTGATGATAACATCTGAAAACTAAAAACTGGTTGTGCTAGTCTGAAAGCCTCTAACTGTCTGAGTATGGAGTTGACGGGACAAATCCCCAACTAACTCCAACTGAAATAACTACTGAAGTAACTGAAATACTGAACTAAAATGATATCCTCTATAGATGAGAACTCACTACTGAATCTGCTAATATCCTGAGCTGCTAAGTATAATCAAGAACCCGTGCGTCTGAACCTACGATATGAGATATCATAGTGCAAAGAAAGAGTATGCGTTAGTACTTTGAATGTACTAGTATGCTAAGTGAGGTAGGCTGATACACATAAGTTCATATGCATAAGATAATAACTGACTGAATGATCATCAAAAAGTAACTGGATGAGAGTACATGCAAAACTTTAACTACTAAACATGTTGAATATGCAATACTGCGCATATAACGTCTATCTAATTTAGACTAAAACTGAAGTACTGAGTTTTGATAATTGAACGTTTATATTAGAAATGAAGTACTGAATTTTGATAGCTAAGTAACTAATGACTGATGGCCATGGTTCTGTAGAACTGTCTGAGTTCTTTATTAAATACTAAGACTGAAACTGTAATTGTGAGAGTGTTCATCTAACCAACATACCCCGATTATAAATTAAGTTGGGGTTCAACCCGTGACCCTAGTTGGAAGGGTATTAGCAGCTTGCCAAGGGATACTAACAATGTTGTGTCAACACTAATCTGGCAGGAAGACTCATAAAATGATTATGTCAACCCTAATCTGACAGGAGGATAACTTACCCGATGCTGGCTACGTAGTTCTGTAATGCAGGGACTACTACTAGTGGTCAAACCCTCTACTAGAAGGAATGTCCCCATCCTTGGGTTCGCTTGGTGCTAAATCCTACTCCCAACTGAACCGACACTAAACTGATCACTAAATTGTACTAATATTGACTGAACTAATACTGATATATTGACTGACTGAACTGGACTGAGTTCTATTTACTAACTGAGTACTACAGTTCTTGACATTTACTGAGACAATTCTATAAATACTGAAACTTAGTGAACAACTAGATTTTGGGTAATAAATACCCCCAGGACTCGACAACATCTATAATAGAACATAGCAAATCTTGAAAACATAACAATAGTCAATTATTCACATTTCATTCACTGAAACATTTCGTCAAACACTTGGAGGTTATGAAATTGTACATGGATGAGAACACATGATAGCATGTCATGATTACACTATTAAATTCACATGGATATTCTATTAAACAATCGGGGAGCATAATTAATGCACATGGTAAATAAAAACACATAAGCATCATGACTACAACTTAAACTTTCAATTTCAAGGGTTTTGACATGAGAGACTTATAATTCAACACACATGCTAATATAATTTCAAGGAACTCATAAAAGATCTTAACTTGAGACCCATACAACAAAACAAACATGAATACAATTAAATTCATAACATGAAAATCACACTTCAAATTTTGAAAAGGGTTCTTGAACTCCAAGGGTGGAAGAAAACCCAAGGATGAACAGCTAACATACCTTGCTTGTTGATTTTGTGGAAATTTTGGAGGATTTCTTGCAACTTGGACTTGAGCTTGATGAAACTAGGGCTTGTTCTTGAGAGTATTTTGTGAGATAGTGAGTATATTTTGCCCCTTTGGATCCTTAATTTCGTGTTTTAGCTGAATTGGGTGAGGAAAAAAGGACCTAAATGCCTTTGGAAACCCGTAACTTAACACACAAAACTGGCCCAGTGATGGGATACCCGACGCGTCGTGTCAATGGTGTGGATGCAATTGGTGACGCATCGTTTTGATGCTGTCGATGCGATTATTGATGCATTGCGGCCTGATAGCATCGATGCACTATTTTGGGCATCCAAACTTGACTCTAATGATGTTCAAAAATTTTGAAAATCACCCAATATGACCTATTGACATCCTTGATCATGAATCAACATAAAAATTGACATTTTAAGGTTAGAAAGATTGAAAATAAGATCATCCAATTGCGAAGGCTAAAAATGATTCTAAGTCTTAACACTTGACTGAAATTTTCTAAGTCTAGGACCTCTTTTGGCATGCTATATAAGACTGAAATTACTAGGACTTTGTGGGATCTTACAATATCTCCCTCTTAGGAACATTCATCCTTGAATGAGACTGATTGAACTGAGAGGAACTGAGGAACTGTACTTGCGCTGACATGAATAACTGAAGCATAATTGAATTCTGGAGACATGACACATGACTGAACTATTTCATGAATACATAAATGATATGAGAATTTTATGCAGCTGTAACTGAACATGGAATAGATTAAATCTATGAAAGACTGTTACCTTAGGTTGAGCCTGAGTTTGCGGAGAAGAGGTGAGGATACTTGGTTTGCATGTCTGCTTCTGCTTCCCAAGTGGTTCCCCCAATGGACTGATTCCGATAAAGAACTTTGACCAAAGGAACTTCTTTGTTCCTTAGTCTGTGAATGTTCCGAACAAGGATTTCGACTGGGATTTTCTCATATGAGATACCGTTCTGAACATCTACACTCTCTTTAGGGAATACAACTGATGGGTCACCAATGCACTTATTTAGCAAGGAGACGTGAAACACTAGGTGCACTGATGCTAGGTCTGCAGGCATCTCAATCTCATAAGCTACCTTATTGAAATGACTGAGAATCCTATAAGGACCAACGTATCGGGGACTAAGCTCCTCCTTCTTGCCTAACCTCTTCACTCTTTTTATAGGAGATATTTTCAAATACCTTTAATCTCAACTCGAGATCATTTCTTCTAACATCTGCATACAATTTTTGTCGGCTCTGAGCTGTATTAAGCCTTTCTCTAATCAACTGCATTTTCTCTAAAGCATCATACACCAAGTCAGGACCCACTACTGTAGCCTCACCTACTTTAAACTAACCAATAGGAGATCTACATCTCCTTCCATAAAGAGCCTTAAACAGATCCATCTAAATACTGGAATTATAGCTATTATTATATGCGAACTCTATCAAAGGTAAGTGGTCATCCCAACTACCCTTAAAGTCAACAACACACACTCTTAATATATCTTCTAAAATCTGAATAATTCTTTCTGCTTGACCATCTGTCTGAGGGTGAAGGGTTGTACTGAGATGAACTTGGGTACCAATACCCTTATGAAAAGCTTTCCAAAAATGAGAGGTAAACTGCGTACCTCTATCTGAAATGATGGACAAAGGGACACCGTGCAACCTAAACAACTCTCTGATATAGAGCCTGGCATAGTCCTCGATTGAATAAGAGTATGAACTGGCAAGAAATTGGTTGATTTGGTCATCCTGTCCACAATGACCCAAATCAAATCATGTTGATGACAAGCACAAGCAAACCCATCACAAAGTCCATGTTCACTTCCTCGCACTTCCATGTAGGAATACTGAACTCCTATATAGACCAACTAGGCTTCTGATGCTCAAACTTAACCTGCTGACATATAAAGCACTTATCCACAAACTCTGTAATGTATCTCTTCGTCCCACTCCACCAATAGACTTCCTGCAATTCATGGTACATCTTAGTGTCCCCTTGATGAATTGAGTATGCGCATGATGATAGGCGAATTTACACGCCTATATCAATATATTTTGCCCATATTTTAGCCTAGTTTTGAGAACAAATTATATATTTCATGCACTTTTAATCCTTTTTCCTGTAAGTGAGCTAACAAACATGATTAGCAAAGTTTCAGGCATAAATGATGCAGAAATAAGCATTTTATGGCTTACTTGACGCTAAAGAAAGCTCACGAAGGAAGGAAAGGGAGTTTGGACGCCTAAAGGACCAAAAGTGATGCATGGGAAATCTGTCCCGGGCTAAAACAGCATTTCTGAAGACTTTGGGGACTTGCAGTAACTTATTTGGATTAGGATAATGATACATTAACCTAGTACAATTGGGTTAAGTATTTCATTAGTTTATTTGGATTTGGATAATGATACATTAACCTAGTACAATTGGGTTAAGTATTTCCCTAGTTTAGTAGGATTTGGTCAAATATTTCATTAGCTTAGTAGGATTAGGATATGGGTATTATAAATACCCTATCATGCTAGAGATTTTTATTCATTCACCATTCACCATTCCCCCATTCCATTAATTTCCATCCATCCACCATCCATCCATCCATCAAAACAATTCTTTTTATTAATTCTTATTACTTTCTCTTCATCTATTCTTAATTTCCGCAACAAGAGAAACGTTACTTTGGCAAGAAATCACGCCTAACGCCTACCACAGTTGTGCTACACGAAACTCATCTTTATTGTGGTATATTAACAATGTCAATTGTGATTATCTTCGCATTCATGGGTAACTAAACTTCTCTGTTGGGGTTATGGAAGCCGTATGAGATACTATCTATTGCTGTGAGTTTATGAGTTCGTGACACGTATACTGCTTATATCATTATTCTCTTCATCTTAATGCAAATTCTTGTGGCTGCAGACGCATAGAATAACGCCAGTATAACATTTAACTTGTTCGAAAGAAAGGTTATCTGTCTGGAAAAGAGATAGTGTCAAGGTAGTAGGACACCCTTTCCTATTAAAAAGCTAGTGCCGTAACTGGACTAACCTCTTGGAGAATTTGTACCGTTAGATACGCTTTAAGCTCGAAAGAGTTAAAGTGAAATAGTCCTTGTTGAGGTCGAAAGACGCTTGGATTTACCATCGAATACAATTCTCTATAAGCACATGCATGTCAGAATTCTACATACTCATAGCCAATAGAGACGTATAACTCAGAAGGTGGACATAACCCCAACGCCTCAATTCTCATTGTTTACAACTTACGTAACATTCTTCCTCTTTTTACTTTGCTATTTTCAGCTTTTACTTTATTGTTTTGGTTACACATTACAATCCCCCCCTTCTTACGAGACTTGCACTAAAAGTCTAGTAATTGTTGCCTACTTGTTGACCAAGCTATTCTCTGTGGGATCGATACCCAACCCAAGTTGGGTTCTATATTTGCTAACGACCGCTTTACACTCCCACGATAGCTGTAGATTGAGCGTTATCAAAAATTGGCGCCGTTGCCGGGGAATACGAGTGTCAATCAAGTTTGTGATAATTACTAGACCCTTTGGTCAAAGATTCTCGTACTTTTACTTTCAGTTTTTGTTTTTGTTTACTGCAGGTTTTTATTCAGTGCATGCTCCATACTAGAAGTTCTGGTCAACCGTTATTACCCATCAATCCTGAACCACAATGTATTGGAAGAATGGAAGCACAAGCAGAAATCAAAAGGATGGCTGCTCAACAGGAACAAGCAAGATTGGCTGCCCTTGCCGCTGCCCAAGTACACCAACAAAACATTGATAACCCTGGGCGAGCAACAAATCCTGACGATGAGGATTTAGGTGATGACGAGTTACTAAACCCTAGGCGTGATGCTGAAATTATAACACCTGCCAACCGAAGAGGTCGACAAGCTCGGTTTAGGTATGATCGCCAACCTATGCAGCCAGCTTTCGACGATGATGATGATGATCTTGATGGTGCCAGAGCCACTGGAGCTATAATTCCACCACCATTAGCGCCCGGAGCCAAGTTCAACATCACTAGCACCATGATTCAGTTATTGCAACTCAAGGGATTATTTGGTGGACTAGCAGGCGATGATCCGAATATGCATCTCATCAACTTTATCTCTACATGCAAGTCCTTTGACAATCCTGGTGTTGGTCAGAATGCTATTGGATTACGTCTATTTCCATTGTCTCTGTCTGGGGAGGCAACACTATGGTTGAATGGGCTGACTCCTGATTCAATTACAAATTGGAGGCAATTGAGAGACGCTTTCCTAGAAAGATTCTTTCCGCCATCCAAAAGGGCTCAATTAAGAGATGAAATCAGCAACTTTCGTCAGCCTCCCTCTGAAGCTCTTCATGAAACATGGGAGAGGTTCAAGACAAAGCTAGCGAGATGCCCAAACCATCATATGACTAATGTTCACCTCATGGAGATCTTGTATAGAGCCTTGAATTCAATAACTAAACCAGTGGTGGACAACGCAGCTGGAGGATCTTTCATGGACCTCACCTTTGGTCAAGCAAGCAATATGCTAGATCGTATGACGAAACAAAGTAGAGCTTGGCATACCAGGGATTCTGAGGTAGCAAGCCCCACTTTATCTATTGGCATGACTGTAGACCAAAGAAGAAGAGAAGAAGAACGTGATCAAGATATGGTGCATTTGAAAACACAAATGGATCTTCTTACAAAGCATTTATTATCAGGGAAGACCGAAAAAGTGAAAGCTATTGCGTCAAAAGGAAGAGACGAATCTGATTTGGAAGATGAGGCCAACTACTTGAACAATCAGGGGGGTTTCCGCGGGAATGCCCAAGGAAACTAAGGTCGGAACTATTATGATAAATCTGGAAACAAGGACCAAGGTAGTTGGAAGAACAAGAATGAAAAGAGTGGTTTGTACGTACCCCCTGGTAGACGTGACACCACCACATCTAATTCTGGAAGTATGGAAGACATGATGGCTAAATTATTGAAAGGAGTGGAAGCAACGAGCGCGGGAGTAACAGAGGTAATCAATGATTTGTCCTCCATGAAACAATTAGTTGATTCACATTCCACTTCTATCAAGAAAATAGAGCATCAATTGAGCCAACTTTCGGCAGCACTCAATCAAAGAAAGGCCGGCACTTTACCTAGCGATACTGTGCCAAACCCAAGGAATGATGGGTCATGCATGGCCATCACTACCAGAAGTGGTAAGGTGCTGGAAACTTCAGCAAAAGGCAAGCAAGTGGTTGACGAAGTTGCGGACATGGATGACAACACAAAAGGATAAGATGCCGCAGCACCCACTCCTGACGTCAAGGACGCCACATCCAGCACTGTGCAACCTGAAAAAGTGGAAAAATGGAAGCAAGAGGAGAAGAAAACCGTGGAGAGAACACTTCCATACCCACCACCACCTTTTCCCCAAAGATTAAAGAAGGTGGCGGATGATACAAAGTTCAGCAAATTCATGAATATGTTAAAGCAGCTGACCATTAATGTTCCATTGGTGGAGGCACTTGAACAAATGCCTGGATATGCAAAATTTATGAAGGACCTATTGACAAAGAAGCGGGCATCAAGTTATGAGTTAGCGGATAATGTTCATCATTGTAGTGCAGTTGCTACCCGATCGATAGTTCAGAAGAAGGCCGACCCCGGAGCTTTCACTATTCCTTGCACTATTGGATCGTTGGATTTTGCCAAAGCATTGTGCGATCTAGGTGCTAGCATAAATTTGATGCCACTATCCATCTACAAGAAGTTGGGGCTAGGCGATCCGACACCAACCAATATGAGGCTCGTGATGGCTGATAGGTCGGTAAAAAGACCTGTGGGTATCTTGAATGATGTGTTGGTGAAGGTTTCTTCATTCATATTTCCTGCAGACTTCGTTATTCTGGATTGTAAGGAGGATTCTGAAGTTTCCATAATCCTGGGACGTCCTTTCCTTGCAATCGGAAGTGTGCTTATTGATATGAAAGATAATGAGCTTTTGTTTAGAATTAATGACAAAGTAGTACGGTTTGATATATGCAAAGCCATGAAGCAGCCCAGCGATATGAATGAGTTATCTGTAGCTGATGTTCATCAAGAGGATATGAAAGCATTATCTATAGAGAAACAGCCTACTGTTGAGCCATTGTCTGCTGCGCCACTGAATGTTGAGCATGAGGATAATGAAGATTATGAAGAACTTATGGGTGATCTAACAGAAATAGAGTCTTATACTCCTAAGCAACCGGATTGTGATCTCAAGAATCAACCAACAGTGAAGACTCCCATTGACGAGCCACCAATGCTAGAATCGCAAGAGCTCCCCGATTATCTAAGGTATGTGTTCTTGGAAAGTAGAAATATACTTCCAGAGAGTGCAGATGATTTAAGTGAACAGCACGTAGAGGCTCTCATCTCTGCTCTGAAGAGATACAAGAGAGCTATGGGTTGGACTATTGATGATATAATTGGTGACTCTCCGGAGAAACGTATGAGCCATCTCGAAAAAGATCGTATGACCACAGGTAAGCCTCATTGTCGTCTAAATCCTTTCAGAAAATGATCCACCATTTACCTCGACGAAGTCTGAGTACTCGAGGTAACTATGTCGTGCCACGACAATAAATAAGGCGCTAGATGGGAGGCAACCCATCGTTTATCATTTTTCATTTATTGTTTATTGTTTTGTCTTTCTTTCGTTCTAGTACTTGTTTTGTTTTTGATAAATGAAAATCCAAAAATAAGAGTCGTGCCACGACCAAAACTAAGGCGCTTGGTGGGAGGCAACCCATCATACTAATTGTTTTCATTGGTTTTGAGCAAATATAGGTGCGAGAAGTATTCAACGAGGAGATTGGTTTCACATGACGATTTGTACGTATTGTATGGAAAAGGTGGTAAGTTAGGTATAAGGATGCATAAGGTTATGGATTGAGCATTGCTCATGCCAAAATAGGCATCGAGGAAGGCTAGGCCTAGGTAAAACTAGGCCACGAACAATGCACAACCTATACTATAGCCTAAGGCCTCGGAATTTAGTGTGCTATACACTATGCGCCGCCCATTCGCAAGTGTGCTATACACTATGCGCCGCCTATGGTATAGCATTAAGTCTCAGTATCTCATATGCTGTACACTATGTGGCGCATATGTCCCTAAATGCCATAGACTATGCGCCGCATATGCCCCTAAATTCCATACACTATGCGCCACCTATACCATGACTATGCCAAGCATTATGCGCCGCATATAGGGCATTTTTGTCTCCAAAACCGTTTGTAAATGGGTCAAAACCCGACCCATTCTCTTCCTATATAAAGGAGACTTAGTCTTGAAACATAACCACATTAGAAATTGACCCAAAGGCGCCGCACATCCATCCAAATCATCTCAAAATTTCTCTTTTTGCTCTTCCAATTCACAAGAACATCTCCAAAGGCTTCAATCACGTAAGTACTCTTTTGTTCTTCATCCATTTTTCATAAGTACTACGTTGCTATGCCTATTATGAATTGATAAATCTTGAAGAAGCATTGGTGATATTCATGTGTTTGAATTGCTGATACACAACCAAGTGTGTGAACATATACGTTAGGATGCTCTTAACTTGTTTCCAACTTGAATTTGATTTTGATGTATTGTCATACTCTTGCGGAATTGCTATAGTCATTAACATTGCATAATCTTGTCACTTGAATACTTACATGTTGGAATGAATTGTTCATCGGAATAAGACTTATAGTGGCCTACCGACATAGGCGGTTGTGATTATTGATAGATACTATTCCTTGATGTAATCCCTATGTAGTAGTCTTGATATTATCTTACATACAAGTATTGCCAAGAGTACAAGAAGTATGACTCACTGATTTTATTGTTGGAATAGAGCACCTAAAACGTATGTCGATGAAGTTTGAGTAATCGACCACTTTCACTTCACTAGTTGGTGCCAACAACCTAAGTGTGGGGTGGTACCTCCACTGCTTGCTCATAGATTGTATCCATTGAGATGATGCTAACATGACTCTATTGAGATCTCAGGTACAATGGCACCAAAAGGCAAGGCAAAGATAAGGCTACCACTTCACAAAAAGAGCAAAGAGAACCCTCCTCGATGCAAACACCTCGACTCACTCTTGGAATTAAGTGGGATACTTATGAGGAACTTCTAAGGATGACGACTCTGATGATGATTCCGACGCAAGGGGTATGACTCCAGACATAGAGGATGAGTCCGACTAACCAGGTTCTTCTTATTTATTTTCCACTGAGGACAGTGTGTCCCGTTTAAGTGTGGGGTGGCGGTATTGCATGCTATAATTCTCTATTTGCATCTATGTTTGTTTACTTTGTTTTTGTTTGTGTTTCGTTTTTAAGTTTTTTTGAGTAGTTAAGTTTTTTTAGTAGTAAAATTTTTTTTAGCTTCGTATGAAATTATTCTAATAGGCAGCATGAGATTATAACAAGAGTTTGTGCTAGCATCATGACTATTGAGACGTTTAGGCTCTAGTTGTGACTCATTCTGTGATATTGTGTGGTTCAATTCCTTCACTTGTTGGGTCGAGAGTCTATATTACTTCCAATCAAGTCGACCATGTGCCTTGTGTGTGTGAGATAATAGTATATTCTATGTTTGTGGCTGATGCTAGAACTTGCCTGGTATGTATGCAAAGTGAAAATAAGGAGTGTAAGTTTAGGAGATGATTTAGGCATTTATTTGGCAACCTACATATGTTTACCTTCGTTTTACCTACCCTTGGACATCATCCTAGTTAAACCCTTTTGAGCCTTTAGCCTATTTCTTTGACAACCTCGTGTGTATGCCTAATCCATTTTTTTTCAAGACCGTAATTTGATCCAAATTCCTAAGTACTTTAAAGTGAAAAAGTCATGTGACAACATAAGAGGAAATTGGGTGAGTATGATGCTTTAAATTATAATGGTGCTTGAATGTGTTATGAAAAAAAAGAAAAGTGCTAGTATAAGAGGTATGTTGTGAAAAGAAAAAGGAAAAGAAAGCTGAAAAGTGAGTTATGCTTAAAATTGAAAAACAAAAGAGGAGAACAAGGGTGGTAGAATAAAAGAAAGAAGAAAGGTTGAAAGAAAAAAGTGTCAATGATACAATGTGATGTATTAAAGTGCTTAGGAACTTAGTCACTATTTCTGGCCAAAATAGTTGATCCTACCCGTCCCTTAGCCTACATTACAACCATCAAAAGACCTACTTGATCCTAATCTTAACATTCTGACATTTAGTGGAGTAGTACACTAAGGGCAAGCCTATGGTCATCAGTTGCTGCATACGAATTCTTTGTGAGAGCGAGAGCAAGGATATTTTGATACCCATGTTTGAAAAATATGCTATACTTGTGAGTGACTATGGGTAATATATTGTGAGACACACATGGTTGATGAGTTTTGGATAGTTGTGTATGATTCTTTGTGCCTTGACTTTTGAATATGAGTTAGCCACCATCACGAGTCTATGCTAGAGGTTAAATGGTTTCTACTAATGATCGGAAAACTACTCTTTGTTGATAATTGTTGTGCTTGTCTTGACGAATGTTTTGTGTTGTTTCTGTGAAACCCTAAGTTGATGTATAGAGGGACATGATATTTTGTTCGAGGACGAACAAAGCTGCAAGTGTGGGGTGTTGATGATAGGCGAATTTACACGCCTATATCAATATATTTTGCCCATATTTTAGCCTAGTTTTGAGAACAAATTATATATTTCATGCACTTTTAGTCCTTTTTCCTGTAAGTGAGCTAACAAACATGATTAGCAAAGTTTCAGGTATAAATGATGCAGAAATCAGCATTTTATGGCTTACTTGACGCTAAAGAAAGCTCACGAAGGAAGGAAAGGGAGTTTGGACGCCTAAAGGACCAAAAGTGATGCATGGGAAATCTGTCCCGGGCTAAAACAGCATTTCTGAAGACTTTGGGGACTTGCAGTAACTTATTTGGATTAGGATAATGATACATTAACCTAGTACAATTGGGTTAAGTGTTTCATTAGTTTATTTGGATTTGGATAATGATACATTAACCTAGTACAATTGGGTTAAGTATTTCCCTAGTTTAGTAGGATTTGGTCAAATATTTCATTAGCTTAGTAGGATTAGGATATGGGTATTATAAATACCCTATCATGCTAGAGATTTTTATTCATTCACCATTCACCATTCCCCCATTCCATTAATTTCCATCCATCCACCATCCATCCATCCATCAAAACAATTCTTTTTATTAATTCTTATTACTTTCTCTTCATCTATTCTTAATTTCCGCAACAAGAGAAACGTTACTTTGGCAAGAAATCACGCCTAACGCCTACCACAGTTGTGCTACACGAAACTCATCTTTATTGTGGTATATTAACAATGTCAATTGTGATTATCTTCGCATTCATGGGTAACTAAACTTCTCTGTTGGGGTTATGGAAGCCGTATGAGATACTATCTATTGCTGTGAGTTTATGAGTTCGTGACACGTATACTGCTTATATCATTATTCTCTTCATCTTAATGCAAATTCTTGTGGCTGCAGACACATAGAACAACGCCAGTATAACATTTAACTTGTTCGAAAGAAAGGTTATCTGTCTGGAAAAGAGATAGTGTCAAGGTAGTAGGACACCCTTTCCTATTAAAAAGCTAGTGCCGTAAGTGGACTAACCTCTTAGAGAATTTGTACCGTTAGATACGCTTTAAGCTCGAAAGAGTTAAAGTGAAATAGTCCTTGTTGAGGTCGAAAGACGCTTGGATTTACCATCGAATACAATTCTCTATAAGAACATGCATGTCAGAATTCTACATACTCATAGCCAATAGAGACGTATAACTCAGAAGGTGGACATAACCCCAACGCCTCAATTCTCATTGTTTACAACTTACGTAACATTCTTCCTCTTTTTACTTTGCTATTTTCAGCTTTTACTTTATTGTTTTGGTCACACATTACAATCCCCCCCTTCTTACGAGACTTGCACTAAAAGTCTAGTAATCGTTGCCTACTTGTTGACCAAGCTATTCTCTGTGGGATCGATACCCAACCCAGCTTGGGTTCTATATTTGCTAACGACCGCTTTACACTCCCACGATAACTGTAGATTGAGCGTTATCAGCGCACCATGCACTTTTGCAAGAATCCGTTGTCTCACGCCATGCACACATGGAACACATAACCTACCCTGACA
Organism: Capsicum baccatum var. pendulum; assembly: GCA_030864225.1. Lineage (NCBI taxonomy): Eukaryota > Viridiplantae > Streptophyta > Magnoliopsida > Solanales > Solanaceae > Capsicum > Capsicum baccatum. The sequence goes on from CM061556.1 coordinate 247,779,282, forward strand.
ATGCAATAGACCATCTCCCCTTGGGAGAAAACCTCTATGTTTTTATCACCGGCTAACTCTTTCAGCTTAACTAAACTAGGATGTCTGTCCTTCTTTTATTTTACCTCAGAAGCTAAAGATAATTCCGAACTATACTACACCCAAACCCTACCCTTATCTGAATCAACCAAACGGACACCTAGTCTGACAAGCTGATGAACTTCCTGAACTAACTTCTTCTTACCATCCTCATCGTGAGCAACACTATCCATGGACAACCTACTGAGAGCATCTGCCACTACATTGGTATTGCTTGGATGATACAAAGCACTCATGTCATAATCTTTCAACAACTCTAACTACCTTCTCTGATGCAGGTTCAAGTCTTTCTGAGAAAATACATACTGCAGGCTTTTGTGGTATGTGCATACATCAACATGCACCCCATACAAATAGTTTCTCTAAATCTTTAAGGTGAACACAACAACTGCTAACTCAAGATCATGGGTGGGGTAATTCTTTTCATGGGACTTAAGTTGTCTTGAGGCATAGGCCACAACCTTACCTTTCTTCATCAAAACACACCCAAGCCAAAGCTGGAAGTATCATAATATACAATAAATCCATCTGAATCATCGGGCAAAGTTAAAACTTAGGTTGTAGTGAGTCGAGTCTTCAACACCTGAAAACTCTTTTCACAAGAATCTGACCACTGGAACTTGACTTTCTTCTGAGTCAATCTAGACATGAGGGATGCGATAGACAAAAATCCTTCAACATACCATTGGTAATATCCAGCCAAATCCAAAAAACTCCTAATATCTAGCGGAGAGATGGGTCTAGTCTAATTTCTTACTGATTCGGTCTTTTGAGAATCAACTCTAATGTCATCACCAAAAATGATATGACCAAGTAAAGCTACTAATATTTTCCAAAATTTTCACTTATTAAATTTAGCGAACAACTAATGGTCTCTGAGAGTTTGTAATACTGCTCTGAGATAGTCTGTGTGATCATGTTCACTGCAGAAGTAGACAAGAATATAATCAATGAAGACTATGACGAACATGTCCAAGTACTGCTTGAACACACAGTTCATTAAGTTCATGAAAGTTGTTGGGGCATTTGTAAGACCAAATGAAATGACAAGAAATTTAAAGTGACCATACCGAGTTCTAAAAGCTATTTTTAAAATGTCACATTCTCTGACTCAGAGCTAATGATAGCCTAATCTGAGGTCTATCTTAGAAAAGTAACTGATACCCTGAAATTGGTCAAACAAGTCATCTATTCGAGGAAACAGATACTTGTTCTTGAGTGTGCCCTTGTTCAACTAATGGTAGTTAATACACATTCTTAGAGAACCATCTTTCTTACGCACGAACAAAACTGGTGCACCCCACGGAGAGATGTTGGGCCTAATGAATCCCTTATCTAGGAGATTCTTCAACTGTTCTTTTAACTCTTTAAGTTCAGCTGGATCCATTATGAATGTCGGAATCGAGATGGGCTGAGTATCTGGAAGAATATCTATTCCAAAGTCAATTTCCCTTTCGGGAGGAACTCCGGGAAGATCTTCAGGAAATACATATGGAAATTTACTTGCTACTGGAACTGACTCAAGATTAGGAGTCTCAAAACTAGAATCTTTAAATCTAATGAAATGATAGACACACCCCTTGGATATCATCTTTCTCGCTCTAAGGTATGAAACAAGTTGACCCCTAAGTGCTAAAGTACTGCCCCTCTATTCTAGGACAGGTTCATTCAGAAACTGAAAATAGACAACTTTGTTTCTATAGTCAACTGAAGCATAGCATGAATGAAGACAATCCATGTTGAGAAAACTCTTTTCACAAGAATCTGACCACTGGAAATTGACTTTCTTCTGAGTCAATCTAGACATGAGGGATGCGATAGACAAAAATCCTTCAACATACCATTGGTAATATCCAGCCAAATCCAAAAAACTCCTAATATCTAGCGGAGAGATGGGTCTAGTCTAGTTTCTTACTGATTCGGTCTTTTGAGAATCAACTCTAATGTCATCACCAAAAATGATATGACCAAGTAAAGCTACTAATCTTTTCCAAAATTTTCAATTATTAAATTTAGCGAACAACTAATGGTCTCTGAGAGTTTGTAATACTGCTCTGAGATAGTCTGTGTGATCATGTTCACTGCAGAAGTAGACAAGAATATAATCAATGAAGACTATGACGAACATGTCCAAGTACTGCTTGAACACACAGTTCATTAAGTTCATGAAAGTTGTTGGGGCATTTGTAAGACCAAATGAAATGACAAGAAATTTAAAGTGACCATACCGAGTTCTAAAAGCTATTTTTAAAATGTCACATTCTCTGACTCAGAGCTAATGATAGCCTAATCTGAGGTCTATCTTAGAAAAGTAACTGATACCCTGAAATTGGTCAAACAAGTCATCTATTCGAGGAAACAGATACTTGTTCTTGAGTGTGCCCTTGTTCAACTAATGGTAGTTAATACACATTCTTAGAGAACCATCTTTCTTACGCACGAACAAAACTGGTGCACCCCACGGAGAGATGTTGGGCCTAATGAATCCCTTATCTAGGAGATTCTTCAACTGTTCTTTTAACTCTTTAAGTTCAGCTGGATCCATTATGAATGTCGGAATCGAGATGGGCTGAGTATCTGGAAGAATATCTATTCCAAAGTCAATTTCCCTTTCGGGAGGAACTCCGGGAAGATCTTCAGGAAATACATATGGAAATTTACTTGCTACTGGAACTGACTCAAGATTAGGAGTCTCAAAACTAGAATCTTTAAATCTAATGAAATGATAGACACACCCCTTGGATATCATCTTTCTCGCTCTAAGGTATGAAACAAGTTGACCCCTAAGTGCTAAAGTACTGCCCCTCTATTCTAGGACAGGTTCATTCAGAAACTGAAAATAGACAACTTTGTTTCTATAGTCAACTGAAGCATAGCATGAATGAAGACAATCCATGTTGAGAAAACTCTTTTCACAAGAATCTGACCACTGGAAATTGACTTTCTTCTGAGTCAATCTAGACATGAGGGATGCGATAGACAAAAATCCTTCAACATACCATTGGTAATATCCAGCCAAATCCAAAAAACTCCTAATATCTAGCGGAGAGATGGGTCTAGTCTAGTTTCTTACTGATTCGGTCTTTTGAGAATCAACTCTAATGTCATCACCAAAAATGATATGACCAAGTAAAGCTACTAATCTTTTCCAAAATTTTCAATTATTAAATTTAGCGAACAACTAATGGTCTCTGAGAGTTTGTAATACTGCTCTGAGATAGTCTGTGTGATCATGTTCACTGCAGAAGTAGACAAGAATATAATCAATGAAGACTATGACGAACATGTCCAAGTACTGCTTGAACACACAGTTCATTAAGTTCATGAAAGTTGTTGGGGCATTTGTAAGACCAAATGAAATGACAAGAAATTTAAAGTGACCATACCGAGTTCTAACAGCTATTTTTAAAATGTCACATTCTCTGACTCAGAGCTAATGATAGCCTAATCTGAGGTCTATCTTAGAAAAGTAACTGATACCCTGAAATTGGTCAAACAAGTCATCTATTCGAGGAAACGGATACTTGTTCTTGAGTGTGCCCTTGTTCAACTAATGGTAGTTAATACACATTCTTAGAGAACCATCTTTCTTACGCACGAATAAAACTGGTGCACCCCACGGAGAGATGTTGGGCCTAATGAATCCCTTATCTAGGAGATTCTTCAACTGTTCTTTTAACTCTTTAAGTTCAGCTGGATCCATTATGAATGTCAGAATCGAGATGGGCTGAGTATCTGGAAGAATATCTATTCCAAAGTCAATTTCCCTTTCGGGAGGAACTCCGGGAAGATCTTCAGGAAATACATATGGAAATTTACTTGCTACTGGAACTGACTCAAGATTAGGAGTCTCAAAACTAGAATCTTTAAATCTAATGAAATGATAGACACACCCCTTGGATATCATCTTTCTCGCTCTAAGGTATGAAACAAGTTGACCCCTAAGTGCTAAAGTACTGCCCCTCTATTCTAGGACAGGTTCATTCAGAAACTGAAAATAGACAACTTTGTTTCTATAGTCAACTGAAGCATAGCATGAATGAAGACAATCCATGTTGAGAATGACGTCAAAATCCATCATCTCTAACTCTACTAAGTCTATTGAAGTACTTTTCTAAGATACCACAATTGGATAGTTCCTGTATACCTATCGAGATATGATAGATTTACCCACTAGGGTAGAGACTGAGAAAGGCTCTGCTAAGATTTCAGGACTAACTTCAAAGTTGACAGCTATATGAGAAGTTACAAAAGACACATAAGCTCCTGGATCTAGGAAAGCATAAATATGTAAATGGTAAATTTCAACACACCAGTGACCATATCAGGAGAAATTTCCTGATCCTGTCCGGACTGAAGTGCATAGAGCCTATTTGGGCGTTGCCCACTGGTGGTATTAGAAGCGGAACTCTGCTGAGACGGGTGACCTGACTGAGCTGGGGAAAGATTATGCTAACTCTGTGAACCTACCTGAGGACACTCTCTAATTCTATAACCTGGTTTACTACACCCGAAATATACATCGCTGCCAGCTCTACATACACCCTGATGGTTTCTACCATATTTTTTTATAAAGAGGATTTATTTAGGCACTAATAGCGCTACCCTAATATTTAGAGCCTGGCACCCTATCCTAATTACCATTTTTGAATTTAGGCACCGGAGCACTGGCTGAGGACAAAGTTGGATTAGAAGATTTCAGGTGGAACTTAAGATGATTACCACCCTCTGACTTAGGCTGAGTGAAGTTAAAGCTACCTGTTCTAGCTCTTTTATTCTACCTCTCTTTCTCCTTAGTATTCTGCTCCTCTATCTATTGAGCATGAACCATCAACCTAGCCAAGTCTATCTCCTTAATCAGAATTACGGTCCTACACTCCTTGACCATACTGTCGGATATACCAAACACAAACTTACTCATCTTAAAGCTACTATCAGCTGCCACATGAGAAGTGTACCTGGCCAACTGAGTAAACTTGAGGGGATACTTCTTCACACTCATGTTGCCCTGCTTCAAGTTAGTGAAATCTAACACCTTAACTTTCCTCAACTCCAACAGGAAGAACCTGTCTAAAAAGGCAGTAGCAAACTCCTCTCATTCTATAGGCCCTGCATCTGCAGCCCGAACTACCTTTCACTGCTTAAACCATGTATGAGCCACATCCTGCAACTGATAGGCAACTAACTCAGCACTCTCATTTGGGGTTACCCCCATAATGTTTGTTACCTTCTGCATCATGTTAGGGAATTCCCGTGTGTCCTTTTAAGACTTAGACCCTAAAAATGAAGGAGGATTCATACGGGTGAGCTAGAGTGGTGAAAGTTGCTCTAAATTCTACGTGAGAAACAAGCTCATTCAGGGAATCTTCTTGAACGGGCGGAGGTGCTGGCTGGTTTCCAATTCTTCTTTCGTTGGTCTTTTTGGGAGGTATGTTCTGTAAATAGAAGGGAAAAATTAGATTAGACAAAGAGTTTAACTTGAGATAATACTCACTTGCACGATATGACCACTGAAAGAAGGGAAACTTTGTCCTAAAAATGCCTCATAGCCTCTTGTCTATAAGTGTGGCATGCTTCACACCTATGCCCAAGACTCTACTTGACGCGACTTTCAGACTCCCTAGGACTCTTTAGAACCTTAGGCTCTGATACCAAATTTGTAATGCCCCAAGTCTATACCCTGGATGTCACACGGTGCTTACAACCCAGAAGGATCACAAGCTAACCTATGACTGGTACCTGCTGTGAGCACTGAATAATAATACTGAAAAACATATGTAAAGGTAAAATTGAAATGCCATAAGGTTCTCAAAATACTGAAATAATAACTGAGTGTAACTAATAATAACATCTGAAAACTAAAAATTGACTGTGCTAGTCTGAAAGCCTCTAACTATCTAAGTATGAAGTTGATGGGACAAACCCCCAACTAACCCCGACTGAAAAAACTACATAACTAACTGAAATACTAAAATGTTGAACTAAAATGATATCCTCGATGGCTGAGGACTCACTACTAAATCTGTTGTTGATATACTAAGCTGCTAAGTATGATCAGGAACCTGTGCGTCTGAACCTATGATATGAGACAACATAGCGCAAAGAAAGAGTATGCGTCAGTACTTTAAATGTACTGGTATTCTAAGTGAGGTAGGATAATATACATAGATTCATATGCATGAGATAATAACTAACTAAATAATCATTATAAAGTAACTAGACGAGAGTACATAAAAAACTGTAACTACTAAACATGCTGAATATGCAATACTGCACATATAAAGTATGTCTGATTTAGACTAAAACTAAAGTAATGGGTTCTTATAACTGAATACTGATCACTGAAAGTTTATACTGGAACTGAAGTAGTAAATTTTGATAGCTAAGTAACTGATAACTGATAGCCATAGTTCTGTAGAATTGTCTGAGTTCTTTACTTAATACTAAGACTAAAACTGTAACTGTGGAAGTGTTCATCTAACCGATATACCCTGGTTATAGACTAAGTTGGGGTCCAACCTCTGACCCCAGTTGGAAGGGTATTAGAACCTTACCAAGGGATACTAACAATGTTGTGCCAATCCTAATATGGCAGAAAGACTCATAAAATGATTATGTCAACCTTAATCTGACAGGAGGACAACTTACCCTATGCTGGCTACGTAGTTCTATAAAGGGACTATTACTAGGGGCCAAATCCTTTTCTGGCAGGAATGCCCCTATCCCTGGGTTCGCTTGTTGATGAATTCTACTCTCAACTGAACCGATACTGAACTGATCACTAAATTGTACTAGGCTTGACTAAACTGATACTAATCGCGTTGATTGACTAAACTGGACTGAGTTCACTAAGTTCTGTTAACTGACTGAGTACTATGGTTCTTGACCGTTACTGGGATGATTCTATAAATACTGCAACTAAGTAAACAGCTAGATTTTGGGTAATACATACCCCAGGACTCGATAGCATTAACAATAGAACATAAAAAATCTTGAAAACATAACAATAGTCAATTGTTCACAATTCATTCACTGAGACATTTCATCAAACACTTGGAGGTTATAAAATTGTACATAGATGAGAACACGTGATAATATGTCATGATTACACTATTCAATTCACATGGATATTCTATCAAATAGTCAGGGAGCATAATTAATGCACATGGTAATGAACAACACATAAGGATCATGACTACAACTTAAACTTGCAATTTCAAGGGTTTTGACATGGGAGATTCATAATTCAACACACATGCTAATATAATTTCAAGGAAATCATAAAAGATCTTAACCTGAAACCCATACAACAACACAAATATGAATACAATTCAATTCATAACATAGAAATTATACTTCAAATTTTGAAAAGGGTTCTTGAACTCCAAGGGTGGAAGAAAACCCAAGGATGAACACCTAACATACTTTGGTTGTTTATTTCTTGGAAATTTTGGAGGATTTCTTGGATCTTGGACTTGAACTTGATGAAACTAGGGCTTGTTCTTGAGAGTATTTTGTGAGATAATGAGTATATTTTACCCCTTTGGATCCTTAATTTCGTATTTTAGCTGAATTGGGTGAGGGAAAAAGGACCTAAGTGCCCTTGGAAACCCGTAACTTAACACAAAAAACTGGCCCAATAATGCGATACTCGATGCACTGCGTTGATGGTGTTGGCACAATTGTCAATGCATTGCATCAATGCTGTCGACGTGATTACTGATGCATCGCGGCCTGATCGCATCGATGCATTATTTTGGGCATCCAAATATGACTCTAACGATGTTCGAAAAATTTAAAACTCACCCAATATGACCTATTGACATCCCTGATCATGAATCAACTTAAAAATCAACATTCTAAGATTGGAAAGACAAAAAATAAGATCATCCAATTACGAAGGCTAAAAATAATTTTAAGTCTTAACACTTGACTGAAATTTTCTAAGTCTGGAACCTCTTTTGGCATGCTATATAGGACTGAAATGATTAGGACTTTTCAGGGTATTACAGTCACGCCACTGCCGCTCCTCATCGGTAGGCACATCATCATCAACGAGCTCAACGAAATTTGGCCCTATCCTCAACGACGTCCTAGCGTAATGACCGAGGGGGTAATCCAACTCCACCGCACAAATATCTTCGTTGGTGGCTGGTCTTCCCCCAACCCGCAGCTGTAACATTTGTAATTTATAAATTCTGGCAGTAATCTCACCAATCTGATCTTAACAATCGAACATAGTCAGAATCGGGGCATGATCTCCAGCTGTTCTCCTAGCTGTAGTCACATCAATTGGACAAACATCCACCACTGGCTTATAATCTGACTCTTTTTTTTATACCCTGTGGCTTCTCAAAAACCTGGTCAATAAACCTCCAAAATAGTATTGACGCCCCTCATGGTACCACACTTTCTTCATAGCATAGAAGATAACCGCACCTATATTTATGTCAATATCATTGCACATGAGAGCATATATTAAGCATACCCGATCACGTGTGACTTCTGTGATGTATTTCCCTACATGCTTGCCTGTTTGTTCATTTATGCATATGGGAAGGAGGAATGAAGTCCAGTACCTCGTTGCCTAGTCCACCTAGCAGCCAATCTAGTATCATACAATAAGTGTCGGATATGGACATAATTAGGAGTGATGATCAGCCGCCTCAGCTGGTCTGCATGATCTTCAGGAACTCCCAACAAATCATTTATGTCCTTAGAAGTAAATTTGACTACTTTCCCAGGAACTTTTACCTCATGGTCTAGGTCCCTAGGGTCACAGTTGTTGACACCTAATTTTTGTCCTCCACGACTAAATTTAATCCTGGGTTACTTTGATTTTTAATAAAATTAAAATATTTATTTCATCCGAATAAAAATTTATTAAATATATTTGTATGTAATTTTGTCATTTTAAGTAGTGATTATAATTTATCGTATTCAATTATACGAGATTTTATAATTTTGTTACTTAAATATTTATTTTTTAAAATATCGGATTTTAATCAAGGATTATAGATTCAAATGATTAAAGTTTTGATTTAAATATAATTTACTCACAAAAAATAATTTATACGAATAAATATGTGTTTGATTTTATAAAATCAAGAAGCCCGGGATTAAAGGAAGTATTAATTCGCATCGAATTTCATTTTAATTTAGCCAATATATTAGATTTGGTCATAATTGAAATCAAATTGGCCATAATTGTAATGCAATCCTTCAATTGATTTGTAATTTGGTCGAAATTAAATAAATATGGCTAAATTTTAAATCCCAATTGGGTTATATTTTAAATAACCCTAAAATTTCCCAAAACTCTCATAACTTCTACCTAATTCCACAAAAAAAATAATTTCAAATTATACTACATTGTACTATTTCCCCCCAACTTTGTCTTTTCCTAATTTTGAAATTCAAAAGTTGTACTACATTATACAATTTCCCCCCACATTATCTTCCACCTCACCTTATCTTCAATTTTAAAATTCCAAAAACACCCTTATTTGCTTTTTCTCCCACATTGGTGGAGGACAAGAAATAAATCTTCATCCTTTCCTATAAATACTTTTCTCCCACGTTGGTGGAAGAGAACAAAAAAATCTCATTCTCTCCTATAAATACTACCACTACTTTGGTAAAAAAGCAAGGAAAAAAAAGGCTAGAAAGGTGAAAAATCTTTTTTGAGCAAAATAGTTATTTTTATTTAGTAAAAATTTTTGTTTCATAGAGTTGGTCGGCTAGTAAAAAATTTCAAGTAGCCGGCAACGTTTTTTGGTGGTGGTTGATTCCAACGAAGCTCGTATTCTTGTTTTGTTGCCCCCAAAAAGGTAAACACATCTTTTTTTTTTAGATTTTATTATCGTTTTCTTTTTCATCTTTTTTCTTCTTCATAGTTCGTAGATATAGTTTTGTTTGCTGGGATTGTATACTTTACATGGCCTTAAAGGCCCTAAGACGTTGTGGTATCGCTATTTTAATTATTTTCATGTTCATGATATAAAAATGAGATAAGAATAGTTGTATGTGTCTTTTTTTTCACTTTATTCTTTGATTATTTTGGATAAAGTTTCAATTTTTGCTTAAAATATATATTTATGCTTTGTTTAAACTCATTGTTGTTGGATATATTTATTTTTAGCATGTAAAGTTATTTTCTTTATGTTGAAAAGAATAGTTAATGTTGAATGTTTCGCCTTTTCACCTTATTCTTTGATTATTTTGGATAAAGTTTAGATCTTTGCTTAAAAAACATAATCATGTCTTGTTTAAACTCATTATTGTTGAGTATGTTTATTTTTAGCATGTAAAGTTATTTTCTTTATGTTGAAAAGAATAGTTAATACTGATAGTTTTGCCTTTTGACCTTATTCTTTGATTATTTCGGATAAAGTGTAGATCTTCACTTGAAAAGTCATACCCATGTCTTGTTTAAACTCATTATTGGTAGATATGTTTGTTTTTAGCATGTAAAGTTATTTTCTTTATGTTGAAAAGAATGGTTAATATTGATTGTTTTGCCTTTTTGACTTTATTCTTTGATTGTCATGTATAAAGTTTTGATCTTTGCTCAAAAGACAAACTCATGTCTTGTTTAAATCTATTGTTGGCGGATATATTTGTTTTAGTTGTAAAGTTGTTTCTTTTATGTTGAAAAAATAGTTACTATTGTTTGTTTCGCCTTAATAAAAATATTAATTGATTAAATCAAGAATTTTTCATTTACTTGTTAATTATTTTAAGGGATCTCCAAAATCTTCATATAAGAGATGAAGTGCTAGCTTTATTTTTCATCCATGATATTTATTCCTTTTTTTTGCATGTTTTCAAAATTGTCAAAATGATGAAAAAGTTTGAATTTTTGTGGCTAAATAGAATTATTTAGATATTTTTGAGTCATGCATAGTATGATTGTGAAACAATATTTCACTTTTAGAAATGCTAAACTTTATTCTAATTTTCTTGCGCCCTTTGGATTGTTATATGTGCTCTTTGTGAGTGTAAAGACTTGATTTGTGTCTCTCATTGATTCATAATTAAGTGGCGACTCTTCTCAAAAAGTCAAAATTTTTCCGCAAAACAGAAATGGTGACTCTGCTAGGAAGTTTTGAACTAAGTTCTAACCAATTGTTTGATTTCTTCTTTTGATTAACTGTTTATGTGTTTATATGCTTCGATTTTGTAAATTTTAACTATTGCATATCATGGCATATTCCTACATTATTTAAACTGTTTTGGGGTTTCGTGGGTATTCCAACCCCTATTGATCAATTCCAAAAATGTATTGGAAATACAAATAGTTTATTAGCACGTGAGTCGTCTGATGGTTTTTTGTATTTTCAAACTCAAGTTGTCCGCTTGAGAACCGGTGTTCAAACCCACTCTAGACACCGAGGATAAAACAAAACCAAAACCCTATTTTGGCATGAGCCTAGGACAACCCAATACCCGAGTAGGGTATTCAACCCATTATAAAACCTGCCCTGCGTCTATTGACCTCGAGTTAATTACAGGCGAATCATATTTATGTGTTGAAAAAAATACATTCTTGTCTAAATTCAATCCATTATCCTATGGGTGTCGGGAAAAAGCTTGATTTGTTTACTTTTGTAAGAAGAATTGAAGCAAGATAAGCAAGAAATTGATCGATTTGGGAGGTTGCATCTAAGGCACAGTTTGAACGTCAACGGATGTCACCAATAAAAGTAGTGGACGAGGCAAAGAAGGAAAAGGCAGATGAAGGAGCCTCCAGTATCTAGTTTTTCTATTTCTCCTATGTGGGAACGTATCTTATTTCATGTCATTTCCCTTTCCCTAAATATTGTATCCCTCTTTCGTTATCTTTTGTAGGCATTTATGCCCTTTTAGTGTCTATAAAAGTTGGGGGATAATGGATTGACCTTAAGCAAGCATATATTTTTTCTTCAAAAATCGTTAGGCCCAAACCCTTGGCTCAAAAGGGTCACCTAATTAGGATGCACGTTTATTACAATATGCTTGTGTAATATAACTATTTATGTGCTTATACGTGTTATATTGATTTGAATCAAAGGCGAACTAATCCAATCCCATTTTCCATAGAACATCTCTAGGCAGAAATATACCCCACTATACAAAAGTCCGACTAAAAGTACTCCAAGTCTCCTAAGTTTCTCAGAAAAGTCCGTAGTCATTCTTAAAACTTCCAAAATGATCGCTACCATTTTAGGAAAGTTGACTTTAGAATCAGAAAAAGTTGTTATACTTTCGAACTCGTAGGGCCTGATTTCTCCTCCGTGAGATACGTAGGCAATCTTTCGGCCCAGCCCATATCTCAAAAAGCTCTGTTGTCCTCCACTTTCTTGAAAGAAGAAGAAGAGTTGAACCTTCCCGACAAATTCCACCTATCCATATCATTGAGAAAAATCTTGTTCATTGAAATCCTCGAGTCATCATTATTTCATGGATCAATTCGCATGAGATGAGAAACAACTCTATATGTTTACTTCCTACCTTATCATCTTGCTTTACTTATTACTAACAGAATCTAACACGTCAGTATTTGAGTTATTTTAACTTTGCAGGTAATAGAAACTACTCTGTGTCGGCACAAAATGACCCTACTTCACCAGATCAAAATGAATAAGAGATCCGCTTCTTGACTATAGCTTTGTTACAGGAAAAGAAAAATGACTAGTAGTAAAACTGGACTCTACCAATCATTTTTCAACCCTGTAAGCGATAGTCTCGAGGATGGAATAAGGGAAAATATGAAGGAAGACAATCGGAATCATGGAAGATTAATTGGAGGAAACATTATTAAATTGGACCTCCACTCCACTCATGACTCATCGCTCGTCGTATAACAGTAACTTAAAACCTGCCATTGTCATGTCATGTCAAGAAGAAAAATAATGGTAGCCCTAGAACAGTCAACAGAAGAGTCAAAGAGTTCGAGAATCAAAGAAGCCTAATCTAAAGGAAACCGAGGTGGTTAACTAGGAAGGCGATGACTTCATTGGACATTTGATCCTTTGCTCTAACAAGACAAACACAATGCAAACGTCATGTCATCCATAGAAGTACTTATTTATATCCTAGTAAGATGGATAAGAGTATTTTTAGGGCCATTATGAGTTTATGTACGAACTACGTTTGACCTAAATTCCCAAAAAGGGATATGTAGGCGGCCTATGTCGGCTTCAGTCAACCCCTTAGGAAAATTTATCATTTTCTTTTATGTACGAACTATGTTTGACCTAAATTCCCAAAAAGGAATACGTAGGCGGCCTTTGTCGGCTTCGGTCAACCCCTTAGAAAAAATTATCATTTCCTTTTATGTACGAACTACGTTTAACCTGAATTCTCAAGAATGAGATACGTAGGCGGACTATGTCGGCTTCGGTGAACCCCTTAGGAAAATTTATATTTTCCTTTTATGTATGAACTACGCAATGACCTGAATTCTCAAGAATGAGATACGTATGCGGCCTATGTCGGCTTCGGTCAACCTATTAGATTTTTCTATATATCCTTAGCGTAATGTCGGCTTCGGTCAACCTATTAGATTTTTCTATATATCCTTAGCGTAGTTTTGAACTACGTTTGACCTGATTCCTGCTTTAACGGGATACGTAGGCGCCCCAATGGCTTGGGTAATATAACCCCAGGAAATAGAAACTGGGGTAGAATTTTTGAAAAGGAATCTCAAAAATTCACAAGAGAAGATCGACGTCTAACAAAGAGAATGAAGATCAGCAAAGAATTCAGATCCACTCGAGTTGGTATCATCTCAAACAACTCTAAACTGGGTAGAAATTTTGCGGGAAGACCTCAAAATTTCCACCAGATGCTGAAACATATTTCAAATTCCCCTAGCACCAGAGATTAAGTCCAAGCTTTTAAAGTAGTCAGCTGCGACAAAGTTTAGGCAAGCTCAATTTCTTGCTATGATAGAACTACTTGAAGAAAACCTCCAACAATGATCATGAGCTTTGGAAATCATCCGTCGGATATAGTCAAAACTACGAGGAAGACGTTCGTTGAGCTAGTACATGACATGACTGGCAGAGATTTTCTAAAGTTTTACAGAAGCTTTCGAAATTATTTTGCAAAAATTAAGACTATTTTCAAAAAAATCTTTCAACTCACTTATTTAGCACTTGACTAGACATCACTTGGGATGGAGTGTCAGGATGGAAGTTCCGACATGGCGGAATGCCCAAGAGATGGCATGCAACAAATCAAGGATCGAAGAAGGTCAACACGGAGTAATTTCATTCAAACTAATCATCTTTTTGTGGATGCAGGGATCAATACACGAAAGTGAGGGTCTCTTTCAAAAATCTTCGAGCAAATTGGGAGCCACAACAGAGCATTAATGCCCAAGAACGGTATTTTAGGGTAGCCCTAAAAATAGGTTTAATACCCATTTATTGAGGACCTTCTGATTTGTTGGGTGCCTGAGTTTGTTCTCTGGGACTCACACGACAGCCTAAACTCAGGTTACGAAGTAATAAATCAGCCATTGAATAGAACTATGATCGGAGAATAGCACTGATCGGACCCAGTTCACAACCGCTAGCTAACATAGAAAGAGATTCCCGGATAGCAGCGACAAACAAAAGCGCTTTGTCTTCTTCACAAAAATTTTATTTAGAAGTTTCCTAAAAATAATCGCTAGTAAAAGCGACTTTGTGTCTACTAATCGTCTACCTTGAGTATAGGTACATGTAGAAAGCAAGGCGCTGACAAATGAAGTCAGGTAAAATTACTTTAAAATTTGCCAATAGGGCCATTGCATATCATTGTCGCAAGGGCTATTGCATATCATTGCCGCAAGGGCCATTACATATCATTGCCACAAGGGCCATTGCATATCATTGCCACAAGAGCCATTGCATATCATTGCCGAAAGGGCCATTGCATATCATTGTCGCAAGGGCTATTGCATATCATTGCCGCAAGGTTCATTGCATATCATTGCCGCAAGGGCCATTGCATATCATTGCCAAGAGGGTCATCTCATACCATCGCCCAAGAAGGCTATTCATATATCTGTTGACATGTGAGACATAATGCTGGCGTCAAGGATATCATCAAAATTCATGTATCTGTTGACACATGAGACACAATACTGGCATCGAGTATATCATCAACATTCATATATTTGTTGACACGTGAGACACAACGCTGGCGTTGAGGATATCATCAGCAATATATCTGTTGATACGCAAGACACAATACTGACATTGAGGATATCATCATCATTCAATATTTTTTTATGCGCTAGACACAACGCTGGCGTCGAGTATATTATCAGCATTCAATATATCTATTGACACGCAAGACACAACGCTGGTGTCGAGGATATCATTATCATTTTATATCTGTTAACACGCAAGACACAAATGCTGGCATCGAGGATATCTCATCATTTTATGAATCAGCATCTGAATACATCGAGAGCATACGATTTGAAGGGACAACTTTAAGTCGCTATCTAAGGATGAGTGATATATAAGATTTCCTAGAAATTGACAATTTGAGGGTCATCTATAAGTCATATTATTTGAAATAGGATAGTGTGCAAGATCACCTATGAGTTGATATCCTGTAGGTCATCCGTAAGCCACAACAACATCCTAATCGGATAGTGTGCAAGATCACCCAAAAATCGATAGTTCAAAGGTTATCCATAAGTCTCAACTAAATCCTTATAGGAGAATATGCAAGATTATCAAATTGATACGTCCAAGGGTTCACTATAAGCCGCGTCATATCCAAGATCGATTATGTGCAGGATTACCCAAAGACTAACAATTTGAGAGATTATCTATAAGTCATATTGTATCCAAGGTCAGATGATGTGCAAGAACACCTGAAAGCTAGTGATTGGAGGGATATAGATAAGCCATCTCTTATCCAAAGTCGGATAATGTGCAGGATTACCTAAAAGCCAGAATTTCAAAGGATATCTGTAAGTCGCCTCGTATCCAACATCAAATAATACGCAAGATTATCCAAAGATTGGTAATTTAAGAAAAATTTATAAATCGATCATTGGCTATAATCGGAGAGGTTATCTTTCCACATACAACAAGTGATATAGGTAACCAAAAGGGTTGCCACACCAGCACAAGATTACACAGTTGTAGGGACCGTTCTGCATAAAGTATCGCCGGTGTCCAAAAGGGCCACCCCACTTTAAAGACATATTCAACCGATAAATGTCATAATTATATAACAACCAAGAGGGTTGTTGTGTTTGTTGTTGCCAGTTATTTCATTCCAAATAGGTACATGAATATATGACTCTGCTTTTTAGACCACAACTCACGTGGAGATATGGTAAAAGACTACATACCTCTTTCGTGAATTATGTTTAGCACTAACACTTTTTGCTTGAGATATTGTCGAGAGCATCTAAGTAGATGAAAATCTCAAATCAAAACCACAGGTGCGGACGACTCCAAAAAGGACGTAGGACAACGTGGAATTCTTTCTTAGCAGCAAAATGGGACATAGTCTAAAGAGGGACGTCAAACTCTTTACACGCGAGCTAAAGGATGATCACCACCACCATCCAACCACACCCCTATTAGAAGGAATGTGGGAATTCTGGGATATTCTGATTTCAGCTTCACCTTCGGGATATTCCTAAACTCATACCGAGGGTAAATTGCACTTTCTTTCAAACCCGAGTGACAACACACCTAGAGTTTTGGAAATTATGTCTAGGTAAATTCTTACCTCTGGATGTGAAGAGCTCCACGTTCATGGTTAAGAGGTTACAATCCTTTTTTCCACAACTCAATCAACTTGTCACTCAGATCGAGCCAAAGATCGTCTGAAATAAAAGACTATTTTTTCTACCAATTGAGTCAAACTACAAGCAATCTGATTCCCTGAGTCTTCGGGATATGTAGGCTGGTCTCTATGTCGAAAAATCGACTGTATTCCAACCTTCCCCAAATCTCTTTATTCCCCAGCTTCTCGGTTTAACCAAAAACTCTAAAATTGTGATAGTGGGTGAGTCTTTTTGAAAACAGTGCCTTTAATCAATAATTATGAACTACAAATGGCCTGAATTCTCATATTAACTTGAGATATGTAGGAAACCTGATACCGAGGTCCGGTCGTAACTCTATAAACTCATGCGAAAGCCAACCTCATTCAGGTATGAATTTGTGGTCGGACAAAAATTAGGAACGTCAACCTCCTTTTGCCCAGGGTTACTTGCATCTACCCTACCCAAAGGGAAGGGGCAGTTGTTGACACCTAATTTTTGCCCTCCACGACTAAATTTAATTCTGAGTTTCTTTGATTTTTAATAAAATTAAAATATTTATTTCATCCGAAAAAAAATTTATTAAATATATTTATACGTAATTTTATCATTTTAAGTAGTGATTATAATTTATCGTATTCAATTATACGAGATTTATAATTTTGTTACTTAAATATTTATTTTTTAAAATATCGGATTTTAATCAAGGCTTATAGATTCAAATGATTAAAGTTTTGATTTAAATATAATTTACTCTCAAAAAAAATTTATTCGGATAAATATGTGTTTGATTTTATAAAATCAAGAAGCCCGGGATTAAAGGAAGTATTAATTCACATCGAATTTCATTTTAATTTAGCCAATCTATTAGATTTGGACATAATTGAAATCAAATTGGCCATAATTGTAATGCAATTCGTCAATTGATTTGTAATTTAGTCAAAATTAAATAAATATGGCTAAATTTTAAATCTCAATTGGGTTATATTTTAAATAACTCCAAAATTTCCAAAAACTCTCATGACTTCTACCTAATTCCACAAAAAAAAAATTCAAATTGTATTATTCCCCCCCAACTTTGTCTTTTCCCAATTTTGAAATTCAAAAGTTGTACTACATTATACAATTTCCCCCCACATTATCTTCCACCTCACCTTATCTTCAATTTTAAAATTTCAAAAACACCCTTATTTGCTTTTTCTCCCACATTGGTGGAGGACATAAAATAAATCCTCATCCTTTCCTATAAATACTTTTCTCCCACATTGGTGGAAGAGAACAAAAAAAATCTCATTCTCTCCTATAAATACTACCACTACTTTGGTAAAAAAGCAAGGAAAAAAAATGTTAGAAAGGTGAAAAAAATTCTTTTTGAGCAAAATAGTTATTTTTATTTAGTAAAAATTTTTGTTTCATAGAGTTGGTCAGCTAATAAAAAAATTCAAGTTGCCGGCGACGTTTTTTTGGTGGTGGTTGATGCCGACGAAGCTTATAGTCACGTTTTGTTGCCCCCAAAAAGGTAAACACATCATTTTTTTTAGTTTTTATTATTGTGTTCTGCATCTTTTTTCTTCTTCATAGTTCGTAGATATAATTTTGTTTGCTAGGATTGTATATTGTACATGGCCTTAAAGGCCCTAAGACGTTGTGGTATCGATATTCTAATTATTTTCATGTTCATAATATAAAAATGAGCTAACAATAGTTGTATGTGTCTTTTTTTTATTTTATTCTTTGATTATTTTGGATAAAGTTTCAATCTTTGCTTAAAATATGTATTTATGCTTGGTTTAAACTCATTGTTGTTGGATATATTTATTTTTAGCATGTAAAGTTATTTTCTTTATGTTGAAAAGAATAGTTAATGTTGAATGTTTCACCTTTTCCCCTTATTCTTTGATTATTTTGGATAAAGTTTAGATCTTTGCTTGAAAAACATAATCATGTCTTATTTAAACTCATTATTGTTGAATATGTTTATTTTTAGCATGTAAAGTTATTTTCTTTATATTGAAAAGAATAGTTAATATTGATTGTTTTGCCTTTTAACCTTATTCTTTGATTATTTTGGATAAAGTTTAGATCTTTACTTGAAAAGTCATACTCATGTCTTTATTAAACTCATTGTTGGTAGATATGTTTGTTTTTAGCATGTAAAGTTATTTTCTTTATGTTGAAAAGAATGGTTAATATTGATTGTTTTGCCTTTTTGACTTTATTCTTTGATTGTCATGTGTAAAGTTTTGATCTTTGCTCAAAAGACAAACTCATGTCTTGTTTAAATTTATTGTTGGCGGATATGTTTGTTTTAGTTGTAAAGTTGTTTCTTTTATGTTGAAAAAATAGTTACTATTGTTTGTTTCGCCTTAATAAAAATAGCAATTTATTAAATCAAGAATTTTTCATTTACTTGTTAATTATTTTAAGGGATCTCCAAAATCTTCATATAAGGGATGAAGTGCTAGCTTTATTTTTCATCCACGGTGTTTATTCCTCTTTTTCGCACATTTTCAAATTTGTCAAAATGATAAAAAAGTTTGAATTTTGTGGCTAAATAGAATTATTTAGATATTTTTGAGTCATGCATAGTATGATTGTGAAACAATATTTCACTTTTAGAAATGCTAAACTTTATTCTAATTTTCTTGCGCCCTTTGGATTGTTATATGTGCTCTTTGTGAGTGTAAAGACCTGATTTGTGTCTCTCATTGATTCATAATATCAAAGGTAAATCAACGATATCTTAAAAATATAAACCATAGGTCATTACACGTATTTTTCATAAAATTTTGGTTGTAATTTAGATGTATGAATTTTCGTTAATGTCGCCTTAATTGAAATTTAAAGATTCTCTTACTTGAAAAGTTAACCTTTATTTTCTTTGGTTATATGAATTAGTATCTATGTTTGTTCAATTTTAGAAGTCATGAGTATTTTCCTTGTTGCCTCATCCCTTTACTTTCACAAGCTTATTGTAGACACTTAATTTTATCCCTCCCGCAGACCCAAGCTACACATTTTTATCACCGTCTTACCACGTGCCCTACCCCGTGTAATTATCCCTCCACAAAATACAAAAAAAAATAATAACAAAACTCCCTAACAAAATAACAACCCTTACCCTAACAAACTTAATCCTAACCAACTCACCTACCCCTAACCCACATAATTACCCATCCCCCACATTTCTTTTCCACAAAGAAAAGAGCATATACACTACACTACAAATAAAAAGGAAGGGGCCCATTTTGAAGGATTCCTTTTTGGATCTTTTCTTTCCAATTTCAAAAGATATACAGAAAAGCCATCAGCACATTTTTTTTCTTTCTTTTTCTGATCGGGGGCTCACGTATAAACAAAAAAGGGGGAAGAAACGAAAAGCAGGAGGCCATTTTTTGGAGCATTGCCTTTGGCTTGTTCTTCATCCATCATCACTGCCATAAAAGCTCACAGCAAAGAGCTTCATTTTTCCTTTTACTCACTAGCACCTTCACTCACCAATGAGACACACGCATAAACCTCACCATAAAACACACACTCATACACCCAATCACACACCCACTGAAAAGAGAGAGAGATCGAAGAGAGCGAGAAACAGAGTTGACAAAATGGAGGGAGATTTAGGAGAAGATCGAAAGTGAGAGCAAAATCGTGAGTGAATTATCCAAATTAGAGACAGGAGAGATGAGAGAACCAGAAAAGGGAGTATAGTTCCAGCAATTTTGCCCAAGTGTGGTCGGAATCCGGTCTGTTTTTCTTGGTTTTCATCGTTGTCTGAGTTCTTCAAAGCTCCGGCGACATGAAACAACGATCCCAACCTCAAGTAGAATTTATCTAAGCCGATAATCACTTCTTCTCCCCGATTTTCCATTATAACTGGCCGGAATCCATTTGTTGTTCGAGGATTCGAACATCACTGACTCGAGTTTCGGTCTGTGCTGCCAAAATTTTCTGTTCCGATTGGCTGTTCGTTCTTCATCTTCGGGTTTCAAATTTCTTGATACGAGTTGGATCCGTTGCTGAGGTTTCTATTCGGGAGTTCTAAATCCGAGTTTTCTTAAATATTATTATCAACGAAATCGATTCTTCAAAGGTCCAATTCAATATTTTCTCTCTTTTAATTTATGTAATGTGAATGATTTATTGTTTGGTATGTTTGAATCCTTGTTGTGTGTTGGTTGACGCTGCTTTTGGATTTTGAAAAGTGAATTGATAATCGAAGCATGGGTGCAATTGATAAAAATAAAGTTGGGGTGAGAATTGAAAATTGACAAAAAGGATAGATTCAGTTTAATTTTGATTTATTGTTGATATGAATCATGATAGATTTATGATGTGTTGAAACGAATAGGCAATATAGGTTCGGGTAGGCAAATTTTAGGACTTGTTGTTTTGGTTGAATGTTGGAATGTGCGTGTGATTTTTTTCTTTCTAGTTTATCGTATCTAATTCAAAGGTATTCATTTAGCCGGGGAATGCCCCAAAACACATTGTATTTATTCACCGGGGAATGCCCCGACGTACTATGTTGGGAGGAAGATGTTCATGATGAAGGCCCGAGGCATCGGGTAAAGCATGGGAGCGTAGTTAGGATTAACGTAGGTTAGATAGGATTTATTTTGTGCATTTTTCTATTTTGGACTGTATAATTGGACTGGACACTATATTTTGGATTTGTTTTGTTTGGTGTGTTTGATTGATTATTTTATGCTTTTTGTGTGGTTTATACATTCGTAATGACAAAATAGCCGATACACTCCACCAAGCAACCGTAGTCGAACCACAGGATCGAGGGGTGCCTAACACCTTCCCCTCGAGCAACAGAATTCCTTAGTCGGAATCTCTATTCGTGGATCAGTTTAAAAGAGTCAAAAACAGTTTTGAAAAGGATTTTTCAAAGGTGACTTGGCACACCGGATTACGCCAAGTGGCGACTCTGAATAAAAAATTGTAAATAATCCTTTTTCTAAATAACCTTCATTTTGTCACTTTAATAATGAGAACCCTTTCGAAACTTAAGATTATATCTTTTTGGAGTATGAAAAAGGGGTGTGACACTTACGTTGTTTGTTTCTTGCATTAATTCATTGAATATGGCCTTCTTCCTTTTACCTTTATTCATTCTTGTATGAACATAAATCATGAGGCATGTAAGTGGGTGTCTTTGCTTTGCATTTTATTTGTTGACTCTCATTCTTGTGCAAGTGTGATTATCATTGTCATTCAAAATTGGTTCTTGATATTTTCTTTTGCTTTGAAATATGTTACTTTTATGCCTTGAACGTATATTAATTTCTTTATCGTTTCTTTGCATGCAAAAAAAATGTCTCGAGTCCAAATGGATTCCTCTCCTCTTGCATTTCGTAATGGGACAATGAGGTCTACCCCTTCGAGTCAAGTTCGAAGTTTAAACCCGAGGTCCACTACATGGCATGCGGGTAATATAAGATAGACGAAGAAGGAAAATGGGTCAAAACTCATTGATGAGGTCATTAAGAGACTTGAAAAGTCTCAATTTTTATTATTGTCTTCTTTTATTTATTCATTTAGTCATTAATTTATTCATTCATTTCCGCCTCGAAGCCAAAGTTGTATTTAATATAGGTGGAGCAAGACTCGAGACAAAGGCTCGAAAAATAGTTTAGGACAGGTGAAATGGGTCGGAATCTCAACTAGACTAGGACAGGTCTTGTTGATTTGGGCTCAATGGCCTAAATCCTTTACTTTCTCCTCCCTTTTCCTTTTATGTGTTTATTTGTTTATTAGTTTTGTTTAGACTTAGTTAAAATCCCTACTAAGTTGCCTAAATCTATTTTACACAAGTCTTTTTTAAAAGAAGAAAAAATCAAATCACTATTTCAACAAATTAATCTTTTTAGAAGTTAATCAAAAGATGTTTTCAAACAGTCTGGATAACCGTAAGTTAGCAGACGTTTTAGGTGCCTAAAACCTTCCTAAATCTAGAATCTCTAACTTAAAATGATTTTTATGTTTTGAATCGTTTGAAGTAACTCTCTAAAGGTTTCTTAATTCCTTTTCAAAATTAAGTGGCGACTCTTCTCAAAGTCAAAATTTCTCCGCAAAACAACAGTTAGCATAAAACTCATGTACGGGGTGCAGATTTCACTCTGTAGGATGCTCAAACACAAAGGTCATGTTCAGCTACTCCAATCGGTGAACAATGCTAGGGTATTCACGTTGTAAGCTTGACCGATCAATAAACACCTCTGGAATGTATTTTGTGTCCAAATGTTTTGTATACCACTTTTTCCAGCTATGCAAACCACCTTATATCCAAACCTCCTTGCCTGGCCATGAGGGACTGGTGGAGCTCGCGATACCCTATCAATTTTTCTGTCTGGTTGTCTGCTTTATTTCCTAGCTGGATCAGAAGTACCAGCCTTGCCTTTTAGTTGTCTACGATCCATAGTACCTGTCAAGCAGATCATGCAACACATAACTTAGACGGGAATCCTTTGATGAGCAAGCCTAAACTAAATGTGGACAAGTGAGAAGGTCACCCCGCACTTAGTTTCTAGCTAAGGTGCTAACATATAAGAATGGGGTACTTAGACTTCCCCTAATTTCAGTCAAACCAAACTAACATTAACTCATAATTATGCCCAACTTGACATCTTTACCCATGTTCAAGCACAGTGACACTCATGGAATCAATTCAATGGTCAACATACCACATTTTGCAGCAACTACTTAATGCAAGTACAACCAACAACTATCCACAATTATGTCCCCAGTTACGCTTGTTTTGCCCCTTTTTAACTCAAAGAGTTGGAAAATATTAATTTCGACTTTTTAAACTATTTCGAAACTCTGAAGAAAATTTCAAAAACAATCTAAAAAGTACAGAGTTGCCACTTAATTTGTTTGAAAAGAAATTAAGAAAAATTTTTAAGGAGAATCCTAAGTCGTAAAACAAAAAAAAACTTAGTCTTTTAAGAAAATCCCGAGTAAGAGGTTCTTATTAACATTTTAGGAAGGTTTTTAAGGCACCTAAAATGTACGCTAACTTGAGGTTATCCAGACTATTTGAAATCTACCATTGACTAACTTCGAAAAAGAGAAGTTGGTTTTTTGAAAAGAAAATAATTTTAGGAAAAGCCTTGTGTAAAATATATTTTAACGACTTAGTAGGGAATTTAACTAAGTTTAAGCAAATTAATAACAACTAGCACGTAAAATGGGGAGGAAAAAATAAAAGACTTAGGCCGTTAGGCCCAAATCAATAAACTTGTCCTAAACTAATTTGGGCTTTCGGCCCATCATCACTAGTCCTAATCTAAATATTGGACATTTGACCCATAACCTGTCCTAAATTATACTTTTGGACCTTTGAGGCCCAAAATCTGCTTCACCTGTATTAAAATACAAATCTGGCTTCGAGGCCGAAATGAATGAATGAATGAATGAATGAATGAATGAATGAATAAATAAATAAATAAATAAATAAATAAATAAATAAATAAATAAATAAATAAACAAAAATAAGTAGAGCAATAATAAAATTGAGATTTTTCAAGTCTTTTAGCAACTCCATCAAATGGGTTTTCGACCCATTCCCTTTGCTTCCACCTTGCACGCCATCGAGAATTTCATTTCGAGATCGATTTGACATGACTTTATTGAGATGAATCTCACTAAAAATGCAGAGATAGGCTTGGAGGGTCTGAATGGACCCTAATACACATGCAACATAGCAAAAAGAAAAAGAGAAAGGAATTAATACACTCATAAAATAGAGAAAACAAGGAAAGAGGACTTTGATAAATAAATAAATTATGACAGATAAATGGGAAAGGAAATTCATGACATCAAATGAAGTCAACAATGATTTTTTAGGCAGAGCAACATGCAACACGATTAACAGATATAAAAAGATGTCCTAGTTGAGAACTTTAGCTGGAGGCATCGAAATGTTCTTACTTTAAACCTTAAAATATCTATGAACTTTAACAACTTCAAATTCAAACCCAATACTTCATAGCAAAGAAAAAAAATGAACCAAATAAAAAAAAACAGGGAGCAGGATCTAGGCTTTTACACTAGAGCATTACGGGAGTTTGGGAGCGTATAACAAATTTGAGTGAAACACATAAATAATACACTGTTTCTATTTCTTGCACTCATCCTTCCCTCTCTTTGACCCGTCCTAGGGACGATAAATGTCAAAATATCGTACAGGGATCCCGGAACTTCAAAATGTTAATATATCATACCTCTTATTTTTTTTTATTTTAATTTATTTATTTTTTGACATGATAAGTGAAGAGAAAAATTTTAGGAGTAATCCTATTCAGCAAAGGAAAAACAACGACACTTAATTATTGAAACAATAGACAAGATATCAAACTGAAATCAAGGAGAAGCAACGATAAATCAAGATGAAGCTAAAATAGTAGGTCTGAGGCTGAAACTAGAAACAATCAAGCCGAAAGAACAAGATTCTAGCATTTTGATGAAACAAAATATCAAAGTCATCTCGAACTAAAGCGAATAAATTTCCTTTCTAATAGAAAACAATGAATCAGGGTATTATTTACTAGACATTTACTAAACATTGGAGGCCCGTGCTAGGGACTATTTACTAGACATTGGAGGCCCGTGCTAGCACAGACCCGATATATGTTATTTTTTGTCTTAATTTATGTGACATAAATATAATTTAGATAATCAATCATTAAAATAATTTAAATTTTTAATTATTGTGACTATAATACTTTTTCTTTTATTTCAATTTAAGTGGCACTGATATAATTTTGAGAGTCAACTGAATATTTTATACTTTTAAGTTGTTAATTATGTAATTTATAATGCTTTTAGCATAATTTTTAATAATTAAGATATTAATATTCTCTCCATCCCAGTTTACGTGCTTTCTCATTTTTAAATAATATATGTTACTTTATGTCTTCCTCTGTCCCATCGTAATTTTGGTGGCACTAATATAATTTCGATAGTCAATCAAATATTTTATGTTGACATATCATTTTGTGTGTATTTTATCTTTTTTATGAAATATTATTTATTTTTTAATGTTTAAATGACCATAAAAATTAGTTAGGGGGTGGTATAGTAAAATCACGATTGAAACAACGAAGAAGACATGTCTTAAACGATTTATAACAATTAGAAGTGATATAATAAAAAAATTATAAAAATACTTGTGAAAAAAAATTTAAATGGACCTTATATAAGACATCAAGTTAATTTAAAACATCAAAAGTTAATTTATCATTCTATGTCCAATTTATTTTTTTATTAAATAGTTTTAATTTTTTAATGCTTATATGACTTATAATAATGAATTAGGGGTGATAAAGTAAAATTATGATTGAAGCAGTTGAAGCAGGTAGCACAAGAAGACATGTCGAAAACGTGCCTGCTTATTGCCCTTTATTATTAGTTAGAATATATAAAATGAGAAAATACTCTATTACCACCTTAAACTATACGCGAAAAAATTGAGACACACCTGGACTTTAGGAGGGTCCTATTACCCCCTGGACAAATTAAAACTGTATTTTTGACAACCTTAGTGCCTACGTGGCACATACGTGGCACAACACACTGAAGGATCCACGTAGGCACACGTATATGCCACGTATGTGCCACGTAGGCACTAAGGTTGTCAAAAATACGATTTTAATTAGTCTAGGGGTAATAGGACCCTCCTAAAGTTCGAAAGTGTTTCAGCCTTTTCGCGTATAGTTCAAAATGATAATAGAGCATTTTCCCTATAGAAAACACTATTTAACCACAAACTTGATAATTAGCATAAGCTCATAAACTTTAAATTCTAATTTCGTTATCTACCCTCACTAGAAAAGGAAAAAAAAGTAGCTCAATGTTTTTCATCCTCTCAAGGACATTACTATTCTCTACTTATTCTCTTCTCGTCGTTATTAATCTTTTTCTCTTTCTCTATCTATTTTCTTAGTGCAAAGTGAATAACTATAACTTGTTCTTTCATCTAATTGACATAAGATTCTAATTAGTAAATACATTTATCACCAAAAAATATTAAAAACGATCATATTTCTTCATGTGAACACAATATATTTTAAACAGACGTGTTTTTTAATTTGTAAAAAAAGAATCAAAAGAGAGATACCTTGATCGTAGGTTCCATCTAATCCTCACTGTATCACTTTTTAACACACGCAATACATTCTCTGTTTTGCAAAACATTAAAATTGCTTTGGAAATAGTTCAAAAGATCAAAAGGCCACACTAACCATATATTTTTAATATTTTCACTTCGAGGAGAGACTACCTATGCCGATCAGATGAATCTAATAAACTTTGACTTAATGTTTTTTTTTTGGGTGAAAATTTTGACTTAAACTTATGTTTATATCCAAAACTCTATGAAGTATATATAACTATTTAACTACGAACTTTGTAATTTAACATAAATTATAATCATAAACTTTAAATTCGAACTCCATCACCTATCCTCAATAGGAAAAACAACAACTTAATATTTCTCATCATTCCAAGAATACAACTCTTCTCTACTCATTCTTTTCTTTAATTTCCTTTACTAACTTTTCTATTTCTCCATCTTTTCTGGGTGCAAAGTAAAAAGATATTACTTGTGCTTTCATCACACTGACGTAAGATTATAATTAGTAAATACATTCATCACCTGAATTTATTAAAAGTGATCACATTTTCTCGTGTGAACACAACAGTAAAAAGATCTAAAAAAGAAAGTGCCTTGACAGTATATTTCATCTAACGCTCACCATATCATTATTTCACACATACAATATATTTGTCTTTTTTTAAAAAAAACATTAGAATTACTTTTGAAATTGTTCAAAAGACAAAAAAGCCCCTCTTGTTGTATGTTTTTAACATCTATGCTTCTAGGCGAAATTATCGTTATAAGCCATATGAGTTCAATAATCCTTGACTTAAACTTATGTTTGTATCCAAAACTCAATCGTGTATATATATATATACACACACGATTAGTGTACGTGCTCTGCACGTGTTTTTCACGTCAATCAATAAAATATACATAAAAATTAAGAACAATATTATTAGAAAGTAGCAATATATTGACGTTAAAACATGATGTATCTATTTAAATGATATAAATAAATATTATATCTCAAATATATTATTGTATGATATGTCTCAGTTAAACGTTTATTATAAACGAAAAGAAGAAAGTTAATTTGAATTTCATGCAAGCAAACTCTTCTTTTCATGCAATATAATTTTCTACTTTAGTTATTTTATATCTAGTTGATTAATTAAGTCATTCTTTTTTACATTATATGATATATCAAATTTTAAATCTTAAAATCCTTCTACTCCTATATGATTTGTATTACATCTCTATTACTTGTATTATATTAGAATACTACCGAATTTTACACAAAATAAGAAAAGAAGTTTGCCAAAAATAGATTTGTATTGTAGATATATTATTTGTATTGTAGTATTATCATACCTCTGAATTTTGCCAAAACAAGAAAGTTTGCAAAAATGAGGAAACAACAACTTTAACAACCAACATGAAAATATTAATCAATTTTCCTCTTATATATTTTAGGAGTGTATCTAATATTATAAATATAATAATATAATAATTTAAAGAAAATAAATAAAAAGATAATTTTATTTATTGTAGAGAGATATAGAAAATTTACCTCAACTCACAAGAAATAATTCTTGAAATATGGACTTTTATTCCCAAAGTAAACACCAACGATTAATGACAAACATGACCAACATGGGTTGTGGTGCAGCGAATGGGGCTGCTCCACCCTTAACCAGAGGTCGAGGGTTCAATCCTGGGCATGGAGAAAACTCTGTTGGGAGCGCTACCCCTGAATGGGCCCTACCCGGCGCGAATCCAGATTAGTCAGGCTCCGATGCGGGTACCAGACATCGGATGTGAAACCGAAAAAAAAAATGACAAACATGAATAAGAATGACAATATGATTAAGAGAGTGACACTACTCAGAATTCGAAGCAAATCTTTTGAAGAAAGATTCTTTGTTAAGTGAATCTTATGTTTAATTAGTTTATAAATTCACAATATATGATCTCCCTTATTTACTTAATAATCCATGAATTAAGAGCTAATAAACCACGTTGGTATAATATTGAATATAAGAAATCAAAATTAAAGAAGAAAAGTAGAAGAATGATTGTAGAAAAAGGAGTGTAGGTAAAGTCTTGATCAAGATTTTATTCAAATAGAATTATAGAATTTTTTTAAATAGGGTAAAACTAATTAATTTAGAAGTGTTCCATAAACTTAAAAATTTCAGTATTAGTAGAAGTCTTTTTTCCTTTTTTTTGGGTCGTATTTTGTCTATTTTGGGACCTTTTTTGTCATATTTTTTGTTCAAGCCTACTTTAATGGAAAAAAGATTTTTGGTGTAGGAATTTAACCGTAATAACAAAACCTTCTCCATTTAGTTTTTAATATATTTATTATAGTCAATATTTAATATTATTAAAATAATGATATAATAGTTGGAGAAAAATTATGAAAAGACGACTTTGTCTAAAGCGGGGTCTTTTAATGAAGGACAAAAATTTTGAATCACTTTTCTAAGGTTTTCATACTTTTAATATTATATATATATATATAAACTATTTAACTACAAACTTAGTGATTAACATAACTCGTAAATTTTAAAATAACTATTTAACTACAAACTTAGTGATTAACATAACTCATAAATTTTAAATTTTAAGTTGTTTATCTACCCTTAGTAGAAAAATAAAAGTAGCTTAATATTTCTCATCATCTCAAGGACACTACTCTTACTCATTCTCTTCTCTTCGTTACTAATCTTTTTCTCTTTCATCTAATTGACATAAGATTCTAATTAGTAAATACATTTATCACCAAAAGTTATTTAAAATGATTATATTTTTTTGTGTGAACACAACATGTTTTAAATGATGCGTTTTCTAATTAGTAAAAAAGATCAAAAAAAGAACGTCTTGATCGTAGATTCTGTCAGATCCTCACTGTATCACTTTTAACACGCGCAATACATTCTCTATTTTGCAAAACATTAAAATTGCTTTTGAAATTATTCAAATGATCGAAAACCCCCGGCTCATCATATATTTTTAAAATAGTTCTAAAGACAAAAGACTCCCTCTTTTATTGTATGTTTTCAGAATCTACACTTAGACAAAACTACCTATGCGGATTAGATAAATTCAATAAACTTTGACTTAAACTTATATTTCTATTCAAAACTCTATCAAATATACTTAACTATTTAACTACAAACTTTATAATTTAACATAAACTATACTCATAAACTGTAAATTCTAACTCTTTCACCTAGCACCAATAGAAAAAAAAAGGTAATCCAATATGTCTCCTCATTCCAAGAATACAACTCTTCTCTCCTCATTCTCTCATTTACTTTACTAACCTTTTTCTATTCCTCTATCTTTTTCTGGGCTTAAAGTGAAAAATATAACTTATGTTTTCATCAAATTAACATAAAATTCCAATTAGTAAGCATATTTATCACCAATTTATTAAAAATGGTCACATTTTCGAGTGTGAGTATAACATAATTTAGACGATGCATTTTTCAATTGGTAAAAAGAACATCTTGACAGTATATTTCATTTAGTCCTCACCATATCATTATTTTACACACACAATACATTTTTAAAAAAAAAACATTAGAGTTACTTTTGAAATTATTCAAATGATAAAAGTGCCCCTCTTATCGTATGTTTTCAATATCTACATTTCGAAATAAAACTATCGATGTCGATCAGATGAATTCAATAAACCTTGACTTAAATTTATGTTTGCATCTAAAATTTTATATAGATGTATGACTATTTAACTACAAACTTGATAATTAACATAAACTATACTCATAAACTTTAAATTTTAACTCCGACATCTATCCTCAATAGAAAAAAAAAAGGCTCAATATTTCTCATCATCCCAAGATAGTACTACACTTCTCTACTCATTCTCGTTTTTTTTGTTAATTTCTCCACTCATTCTCACCTCTCCGTTACTTACATTTTTTGGTGCAAGGTAAAATAATATAACTTATTGTCACGATCCGAGCCAGGGCCCTGGCCGCGACGAGAATCCCGAATCATGAAGGCCTGGGTGCCCCTTTCTATATGGCAATCATGAACACCATTCATATACAATAAGAAAAAATGCGGAACATAATACAAAGGGAATCATGGTCACTTTAATATCTCAACTGAGTAATGCAGACATAAGTTTAATAAAACTCAAACTATCTGATACACGTCTGCAAAATCTCTACTATAACTGAAAACAACAATTTATCTGGAAAAAAAACTGGGACAAGGCCCCTAGTCAGACCCTGAATCAGACAAATAACAATGTTTAAATAAACCCGGCCTTCCGGAATAGAGAAGGCTCACCAACTATACACTTCTATATGAAAATTCTACGGCTTATCGGGACCCCTGGACTGAGCCTCAGATGCTGAAATATAGGGGGTCAATACAAAGTACTGATACATAGAGAAATCCCAAAATAATAATTTTTTTTCAACATAGGTGAGAGCAATTTAGAAACAGTTTTATAAATATAACATATGAAAAGAAAACACACGGGCATATTTAAAAGACTCTGAACAATCATCTGAAATCCATGACTCACTCCTTATCTTACTTCTGAGTTAGGTGGTATACCCTACAACTCTGAAAATTCCATGGGCTATATGGAATCTGCCCTTGACTTGGCAGCCAAACCCCCAATCCAAGTTTGCCGCAAGGGTTGGAGTCTCTGTCTCTGATACGCCACAGGGCACTAGGCCAGCGTATGGTCCCTCTTGGGGACATAATAAACCCGTATCGGCAAAACATGGTTTTGGGCCAGGAGTTATTTGAACTCAGGCCTTCTTCGGGCAACCACCTAACTCTCTTTAAGCCTAGCTTTTAACTCTTTAAAACATCCATTCTCTAAAGTCAAGTCTGAAACTTACTCTGTTATGGCATTCATTTATATGGTATCGTCATGCCATTGACTTGCAAGTCGAATCTCTAAGCCATAAAATAGCATATTATAATCTCTTCTTCCAAAATATAAAATTCAAACCACCATACTTCAAACCATTCAAGAAGACTCAGACTTCAAAACATATGTCAAATTATTCAAAGAATTTCTCTTTTCAACATTTCCACAAACATATGGTGGTCATGTATTTTTAACAAACCATGCAATTCTTTCATTATATATCTTCAGCATTTTTCAACATGTAAAACCCCCTCTCATAAATTTAAAATCAATCTTAAATCATTCAACAATAGTCAAGAACATTGATAGCATGCTTCTAAATATAACATTCTTCAATTCATAACATGCGAAAATCTAAAGGTGTTGCAACATGAGAGGGAGTGTAATTAGTCATGCTCTCAATGCAGTTATCAACTATAAATGCATACATATGTGTATGTATAAACGAAATCAATTTTCTTTAAGGGAAGACCTCGAGACCAAAACAATAGATCAAAAAGGATTCACAATGTACAATGGTAAATTTAATTCAAAACCCATTGCAAATTCATGATTTTTCAACATTCAAAACATCATTAAAAATGTTTTCACCATGCTCATATAGTTTAGGAAAACCCCACGAAGAATTCATGAAAAGATCAAACCTTTAAGTTTTAATGTGCAAAGCCTAGTTGGTTTTTCTCCTCTTGTGTTTTTGAAAGATGATTTAGGAATTTTTGAGGAGTAAAAACGTTACTAATGACCTTAATTTCGTTAAAGGATGATTAGGGACAGTTTTGGAGTTTAAAAAGACTTGGTTGCCCTTAAAATGAATTAAAAACGAAGTTTTTACGCCCTTGGGCCATAGGGCATGCGACGCATTGCCTATGGCCTAAGTTAGGCAGTGGCACGCATTTTCCATCGCCCAAAATGGGTTGGGCGACACACTGCCCATGGCACAACACTTCCAGTAGTTTTAGGTGATTTTCCAGGCGACGCACTCCACTTTGAAAAGTCATAACTTTTTGGTCGGGTATCGGATTTAGGCGAAATTGGTATCGTTGGAAAGTTACTTCGAAGACCTTTCATTTGATATATAGTAGGCCTTCTAATTTGTTATATACAAGAAATTATGGTCAATAGAATTTGACCCAAGTTGAAATGTCCACTAAAACTTAATCGATAAAAATGTTTTCAACTCGTCCTAGAGTTAGGGGATTTTTGTGACCTTAATTCATATTAAAAGGTATTCCTACACTACAGGATTGATCACCACACATATATTAACAAGAAACCATTTATTTCAGATCTATACACGTAGGAACGACGGTCTAAATCCTAGCCCGAAAGTACGGGGTGTTACACTTATTCTTTCATCTAATTGACAAGATTTTAATTAGTAAATACATTTATTATCAAAAGTTATTAAAAACGATAATCTTTTTACGTGTGAACACAATATATTTTAAACGACACGTTTTCTAACGAACAAAAAGGAGAGCGTCTTGCTAGTAGATTCCATCTAATCCTCACCACACCACTCTTTAAAACACACAATACATTTTTTCTTAAAACATCAGAATTAATTTTTGAAATTACTCAAAAGATAAAAGAGCCCCTCTTGTCGTATGTGTTCAACTTTTACGCTTCAGACGAAATTAACGATGTGAATCAGATGAATTCAATAAAACTTTGACTTAAATTTATGATTGTTTCCTAAACTCTATCAAATATATTATATAACTATTTAACTACAAACTTTGTAATTTAATATAAACTATAATTATAAACTTCAAATTTTAACTCCATCACTTATCCTCACTAGAAAAAAAAAGGATAGCTTTATATTTTTCATCATTTCAAGGGTACAACTTTTCTTTACTCTTTCTCTCTTTTTTTTTTACCAACCTTTTTCTATTTCTCTATCTTTTTTTTTGGGTGCAAAGTGAAAAGGTATAAACTGTGCTTTCATCAAACCGACTTAAGATTTTAATTAGCAAATACATTGATTACTAAAATTCATTAAAAGTGATCATATTTTCTCGTGTGAACACAACATATTTTAAATGGACCACTTTTAAATTGATAAGAAGATCAAATAAAGGAAATGACTGGACAATATATTTCATCTAATGCTCACTCACCATATGTTATTTCACACACACTACTTGCTCTGATACCATTTGGAGGGGGGTGCGGATAACTAAGCTGATAAAGAGATTTATAAATAGATTTATTATAACTGATGAATCTATTCTTTTTTGTGCGTGGTTATTTTTTAGATTTTGTTTTAATAAGTTATTCTTTTTGTTAGATGTATTCATTAATTTTAGTTTATTATTTTATCCTGTAGTAACTACTGAGTTACAAATTTCTGTGTAATAACTTATTCTTTCTGTACTGTAGTGTATATCTAATTCTAGATTTTCTATGTCATTTATTATTTTGTGTTGTTCTTCTCGTAATGAGTTTTTTATACTATATAAACTGTTACATGTACTTTTTTCTAAATTTTCTAAAGTTTTTTCTATCCATTCTAACTTTTCTTTTAGATCTTCCATTATTTTTCTAATTCGGTTTCTGTAATTAATTTCGTTATTTAGATTATCTTGGTTTTCTCTAGTTTTTCTAATATATTCTAACATCCACAATCTTGGTCTGAATAATATCCTTCTGGGTAAATGTCTTCGTATATTTGTGCTGTGGCATTTATCATTTCTATTTCATAGTTTATTACTTCTTCTAATATCATTTTCTTAATATCTATTATTTCTATATCCTTAAGTATATATAAGACTAAAATTCTAAGGTAGTCTAAATGGGCTATTTTTTAAGATTGATATTTTATAGCTATTTGTTTTAGACTTAGTAGTTTTTGCATATTTTTAGTAAGAGATTTTATATATTTTTTTATTTTCCATGTATTTGTCTATTTTTATTTTTATCTGTTTTTCTAGTAACTGTATTTTTTGTGTATCTTTAAAAATCCTACGTAATCTTAACATAATAAATATTTATAAGAGTAGTTAGGTATGTGTGGTATATAATTTATTCTATCCGTATAATTTTTACCATTTGGGGGGGGGGGGGGGTGCGGATAAGGATAACTAAGCTGATAAAGAGATTTATAAATAGATTTATTATAACTGATGAATCTATTTATAAATTATTCTTTTTATGAGATGTATTCATTAATTTTTAGTTTATTATTTTATCCTGTAGTAACTGCTGAGTTACAAATTTCTGTGTAATAACTTATTCTTTCTGTACTGTAGTGTATATCTAATTCTAGATTTTCTATGTCATTTATTATTTTGTGTTGTTCTTCTCGTAATGAGTTTTTTATACTATATAAACTGTTACATGTACTTTTTTCTAAATTTTCTAAAGTTTTTTCTATCCATTCTAACTTTTCTTTTAGATATTCCATTATTTTTCTAATTCGGTTTCTGTAATTAATTTCGTCATTTAGATTATCTTGGTTTTCTCTAGTTTTTCTAATATATTCTAACATCCACAATCTTGGTCTGAATAATATCCTTCTGGGTAAATGTCTTCGTATATTTGTGCTGTGGCATTTATCATTTCTATTTCATAGTTTATTACTTCTTCTAATATCATTTTCTTAATATCTATTATTTCTATATCCTTAAGTATATATAAGACTAAAATTCTAAGGTAGTCTAAATGGGCTATTTTTTAAGATTGATATTTTATAGCTATTTGTTTTAGACTTAGTAGTTTTTGCATATTTTTATTAAGAGATTTTATATATTTTTTATTTTCCATGTATTTGTCTATATTTATTTTTATCTGTTTTTCTAGTAACTGTAATTTTTGCGTATCTTTAAAAATCCTACGTAATCTTAACATAATAAATATTTATAAGAGTAGTTAGGTATGTGTGGTATATAATTTATTCTATCCGTATAATTTTTTCCATATGCCTTTTCTAATATGATTTTTCTTATATCTGCAACATCTATATCTCTAAGTGAATACAAAATAAGTATCTTAAATTTATCTACCATGACATCAGATATATTATCATTCATTATCATAAAATTGCTTTTTCAAAATATTCCCTGCAATCATATACATAATAAAATATAGTCATCTCAGATTACTATATACTAGATTATTCTTAAATAACATGTTCTTCAGTCACTACTAGCATGGTAACTCGGATACTTTCCCCTTAAACAGCGCCTCGACTTTGGTTACTCCCCGCCACGGCTTCTTGCCTCATTGGTTTCACCTTTAGGATGGCATAGTTCCTTGGGATTTTTCTCCGTTTCCACTTTGCTAATAAACTTCTTAACATATTATTTTTTGAATAATTCTACTATAAAGTAACTAATATGAATTTATTTTATCATATCATGATTGTCGGGAATTATGAATTTAGCTATTCATAATAGTAAATAGATATACCTGTTCCGGTAGCTTTGATATTTCTGAGGTTTGTTGTTCCATAGCTTTTTCCATTGCGGTGTATATATTTAATTAACTGGGCTAAATATTTTTGAATTGGAGTGGAGAGAGTATTTTTGCTGAATGTAGGAAAGCTTGCCTCTGCAATGCTTCCTGAGTTCTTATTTATAGAATGAGAAATGTACATAAAGTCTTTACATCCGTAAAACTTAAAACTAAAGAAAAGAAACTAAAAGACTTGAAAAAGTCTTTCTTTACCTAACCTACTTTGAAAATTATTATACAATAAATAACCTACTTTGAAATTTTTTCTCTACAATAAATGCTACAAAGCTAATGGTATCTTTTACGTAACAAATTTTGTAAATAAGTCTTCCGTCTATCTGTCATATCTGCAAATAAGTCTTCCGTCTATTTTGTCATATCTGCTATATCTCCATTATTGTTCTGATCTTATCTTTCCAGCTGTCGTCTTTATCTTCTTTTATTCTAACTGCACTGCTGGGACGTCATTATCTCCTCCATTACATTTTGAACATCTGTGGTCTGGGTATTTGTGTCCAATAGTTTTGCAATATCTGGTCAATAATTCTTCTGAAATAAATTTTTCTTTAATAGCTCTGGCGATAGGTTCTGTCTCTGGTTTAAGCAACGTCATAATCCATTGCCTAATTGTTTCCATATCTGTTTCTCGTAGCTCTTTTGAATTTGAATATATCAATACATGATTTCTTGAATAATAACTCCATATAGGATTTTGATTACAATATGTATTTGCTAATTCTTGTAAAATCGTAGATAGTCCGATAACTCTTTTATTCGCATAAAATTTTGGTATCTCGATTCTGGGTATCTCTGGCTGTGTACCAATATCTTGCGGTATAATCATATCTCTCGTCATTCCTATTTTTACAACTTGTATAGGTTTTTTAACTTCGTCAAATAATATCTCTGCTGGTGCCGTGTAGATCTTTATAAAAAATAAAGTACCTTTGGTTATTCTTTTAAATATGGTAAATGCTTCATATATCTCGGGTATAGTAGATATCTCAGTTCCGTCTGTGGTATATACGGTACTAAGTAATCCATATTCGTAGCAAGTTTTTACTAAGCTGGGTCTAGTTTTTGGTAAGGCAATTAGCTTGTTGTATCCGGTTAATTTCTGGGTTATATAGTTCGTATCTGGTTCTTGGATATTTGTAGCTTTTGGGTTGCTATTTAAGAAAGTTTGTACGTTGTAAATATTTTCTATATATGTGCGGGCTGTGTAGTTGTATGTCTTTTTGTCTTGGTTTAGGCTTTCTCGATATGTGGTAACTTGTGGTGGTGTAAACATAGGGTCTTTTGGTATATTTGGTGTATATGGTTTGTCAAATAGCTTATTTAAGTTCATATTTTTTCTAACTCCTTTGCTTGTACCTGCAGAAGTAGATTGATAAGCGTTATGGGTTTTATGGAGTATCCCAACATCTCCTTCTAGCTCTGGAATTTTATTGTCTTCCGATCGACATAGCTCTGCACATTGCTGAGTTAGCTGATTCATAGCTATAGACTTCAGATTATCTTCACTAGTCTTTAGCTTTAGCTTTTCTATCTCAGTACCCATACTGTCTACTTTCAATGAAAGCATAGTCAGGGCGTTGAGTATCTTTTCATGTATATTTTCTTCTATCATTTCAGTTTGCGTAGCTTTGTCTTGATATGTAATCTGCAATAACATTTTTGTTAGTACTGATTACTTCTATTACAAATGTAAAATTTAATATGTTTAAAACTAGTCTCCGAATCTCTTTTGTTGTAACTGAATTTTGTATTTTCTTTGTTAGCCACCAGCGTACCTGTGTATTATCTGTTCGCACAATAAATTTGTTATATACAATATATGGATCAAATGCTAATAAACATTTATATAATGAACATAATTTTTTCCTATTTATTTCCCATTTTATTTTTGTTTCGTTGAACGTACCTGAGTAGTATCTACAATGGTGTTCTATTTTTTCTGCTTCATACCTATATTTAAGTACTCCTCCGTAACTATATTCACTGGCATCTGCTTCTACTATATATGTAAATTTTCTATTTTCATCCGGAAATTGTAATTTTGGTAAATCCTTGCAAAGTAATTTTATTTTTTGAACTTGTTTTTTATCTTCTTCATTATAATTATATTCTATATCCTTTTTTAATTTTTTCTGTAGTGGTTTTAGGTTTTCTGCTAATTTTGGAATATATTCTCTTACTTGGTTTACTAATCCTAAAAATGATTGTAATTTCTTTTTTGTATCTAATTCTTCTTTCGAATTTATTATTTTTTGTACTATATGTTGTTGCATTTTTACTCCACTTTTATCTATTTGTATTCCTAAAAATTCTATCTGGTTTTTCATAATTTCGGCTTTCTTTTCACTTAGACTTATTCCTGAATTTTCTATTATATCTGTAAATTGTTCTAATAATTTTATATGTTCTTCTTTAGTCTTTGTATATAATAATATATCATCTATGTATACTATGCAATTAGGTAATTGTTTAAAATAGTTATCCATAAAATGTTGATATCTACCTGGTGCATTTTTATATCCAAAGGGTAATACATTCCATTCGTAAAATCCTTGTGGTACCGTAAATGCGGTTAATTCCTTAGATTCTTCTTCTAACTTTAGATGGTAAAATCCTGATTTACAATCGAATTTACTAAAATAATTATATCCTTGGATTTGTCTTATTTTTAATATCTTATTTGGTATTGGATAATTATATGTTATAGTTTTTGCATTTAAATTTCTATAATCAATAACCATTCTACTTTTTTCTCTTTTTTGTTCACTATGTTTATTTACTATAAATGCTGGACTATTATGTTTACTATTACTTTTTTGTATATATTGTTTTTCTAATAATTCATCTATATGCATTTTAAATTCTTTTAAATCATCAAAATTATATGTTAATGGTTTTTGGGTTATTATACTGTTTTTATCTATTAATTCAATTTTTATGGTAGTTTTATGTTTTTCCCATCCTTTTAATGGATCTTCGCTATATAATTGTTCTAATTTTTTCTTAACTATTTCTATCTTATTTATTGAAAATATAGTTATTTCTGTTTTATTTATTGAAAATACTACTAATTCTATTGTATCTTCAGCAGTTTTTATATTTTCTAACTTTTGTGTAATTTTTTCACTTCCTTTTATCCAGTCAGTTTTCTTTCTGATTTTATTACTAACTCTTTTTGCTCTTACTTTTTGTTTACATGGTGTTGTGAACCACCAATCGTTTCTAGTTATTATATGTGGGTAAAGTTTATCTAAAAATGGCATTCCTAAAAGCATATCTTTTGATGTTAGTTCATAATTATAAATTTCTTCTATTGTCAATATCTTATCCCATATTTGTGCTTTTACATTCCTAGCTTTGTAAGTAATTAAGCTTCCTTCATTATTAAATCCTTTAACTATTATTGGTATTTTTAATTTATCCCATTTACTTTCTGGTAAACAATTATATCTACATAAATTAGCTTCTGCTCCTGTATCTATCATAGGCGTATAATATCTACTATAATATCCTTCCACTACTATCTTCATTAATACATATATTTTCATTTTATGTTAAGGCTCTTCTTAAGAATAATCTTTCCCTATTATATGTTATGGCTAATTGTGTATGTTCTATATTATATGGTTTTACTTGTTCTAACCATTTTATTCCTAATATTATATCTGCTTTTTGCATTTCTTCTTTTACCTCAAATTCTATTTTTATTTTTCTAATTCCTCCTATTATTATTTCTTTTTCTGCTATATCTTTATTATTTATTAAACTTCTCGGTAGATCTGGGCATATATCATTATCAGTTTTTATTTCTTCATTTTTTACTAAATATTTTGCTATATAATTTTCTTCTTGTCCTGTGTTTAATAGTATTAAATGTTCTTTTTCATTTATTTTTCCTGTTATGTAATATTGGTTTAAATTACTCATTGAATTTGTTTCATAACTCATTCTTTTTTATGAGCTCGATGACTCTGGTTTTTCATTAGCTATTCTTTTCGTTGTACTTATTCTATCATTTACTATTTCTAAATTTTCTTCTATATCTATGTCTCTATAGCTATAGTCATTATAATCTATTGTTTCTACAATTTGCTCAAATGGGCTATCTATTTGTATTTTATTAATCTTATTTTTCCCTGTTATTTTATGTTTTGTTGTTAATACATATAAATTTTTACATCTCGCTGTAAATATTTTACTTCCTGGGGTTAATCCTATTCCTGATATCTTCCAATATAATACTAATGATTTATCTATATTCCTATCTGTTACTGCTACTGAATAATTTGCACTTCTTATAAATTTAAATTTTTGGTATATCAAATTTCCTTTTACGGCAGTTATTATACTTTTTTCTATAGGTTTTATAATTCTATCATCTGCTAAATATAATTCTATCGGGGTATCTATTCCTTCTCTAAAACATGCTTTTATTAATATTTCTGTACCTCCGAGGTGTACGTATTTTATTGGATCTCCTTTACTTTTTATATCATTTATTTCTTTATTAATTATTCTTTTTGTTACTAGTGGTATACTAGCTTTTCCTTTTGCATATCTACAGTCTATTACATGTTCTTTTTGGCATACTACATAATATTCATCTTTTTTCCTACTAAAAATATTTTTTATTGTTGGTATTTTAAATATTTTTTCTACACTTAAATCTAACTCTTTTCCTTTTATTTCATCAAATATATTACTGTCAAATATTATCTTTTGTTCTGTTCCTTCGTCATTTAAATATTCTTCCTTTGTTATTATTTTTATATCTTCTTCAGTCATTTGATTCATCTATCTCACTATCTATTTCAGTATCTGTGTCGTTTTCTGAAATTTCATATATACTATCTTCACTTTCTAGTTCATAATCTATATAATCTATTTGCATATATTCTGTATTCTCTATTTTTATTTCGGATATTTGTTTATTTTTTGGATTTTTAGGTAATTTACAATCTCTAGTTAAATGTCCTAACTTTCTACAATTATAACATGTACATTCTTTTATAGATTTTTTCCTTCTATATGGTCTTTTATTTTTGTAATTTTTAACATAATATCTTTTTCTTGGTTTCTTATATTTATATTTTGATTTTTTATATTTCTTATATTTCTTATGTCTTTTTCTTTTCTTATAATATCTTTCTTCGCATCCAAATTGAGGTGCTATTTTATTTTTGCAACATGCTAAATTTCTTATTAATGTTTTTTCCATTTTTAATTCTTCTCTATATTTTTCACATAACTTTCTATACCATTGTTGTAAAAATTTTATTCTAGCTCCTAATGTATCTACTATTTTTGCTTCTTCCCAACTTTTTATTATTTTTAAACTAAATGGTTCGGGTAATTTATTAAAATATAATTTTCTTATTTCCTTACTTTCTTCTAT
Source organism: Capsicum baccatum var. pendulum (assembly GCA_030864225.1). Classification (NCBI taxonomy): domain Eukaryota; kingdom Viridiplantae; phylum Streptophyta; class Magnoliopsida; order Solanales; family Solanaceae; genus Capsicum; species Capsicum baccatum. The sequence goes on from CM061556.1 coordinate 247,821,031, forward strand.
ACTATATGCTCCTTTATAATAATATTCTTTAAATGCGCAAGTATATTCATTTATATAACACATATTACATATTATTAATTTTATCATTAAATTCCTATTTGTATCTTTTTCTTCATCTTGTTCTTCTTCTAATGTTGTCATACTACCAAATTCATCTTTTATAGCTGTTTCATATTTTTTCAATAATTCTATAGGTGTTAATTTTGTTGTTGTTGATGCTACTCCTTCCATAGGTTTATTAGCTCTTAATACTTTCTTACTATTTTCTGTTAAATTTGTAAACCATAATTTTACTGATCCTATTAGTGTTTTTTCTATGTATTCTGGTGCATCTGTTATGTTTATATTATTGTCTAATAATTGTTTTGTCATATATCCTACCCATAATTGTATTGTTTTTTCTGTATCTATTACACAGTCTAGATCTAAAAAGTTATAATTTTTATTAACTATTTGTTTTGGTGTCCATTTGTCATATTCATTATATTTTTTAAATTTACTTTTGTAATATATAGGTTTTCTTATTTCTGTTGTTTTGGGTATTAGATTTTCATCTTCTTTTTTGTCAAGAGTATTTATTTCTGTATTATTATTTTCTAAGTTTTCTTGATTAATTCTTTCTTGTTTTACGTTAATTTCTAAATCTTTTATATTTGTTAATATTTCCGTATATGTTTCACTATCTTCTGAATCATAATTATCCGTTTCTTCTACTTCTATATTATTTATTTCTAATTTTTCCTTAAATTGATTTATCTCGTTTATTAATTTTTGTTCTTTATCTATTTCTTCTTTTTCTTTTTGTCTTTGTTCGTATAAATCTTTTAACATTTGTAATTCTTTTTCTAATTCAGCAATTCTACTATTTTTAGTTTCTTCTATTTTTCGTATTTCTTCCGTAGATTGTTGTTTAATTTTTTCTATTTCTTTTTTCTATCTATCTCTTCATTTTCTTTTTCTATTCTTACCATTGCTGTTAATTTATCTTCTAATTTTAATTCTTCTTTTTCTAACATTAAATATAAGTGTTCTCCTATTTTCTTATACCTTCTTCCTAGATTAGAAAATACTATTTTTATTTTTGTACCTTCGTGATTTTCATATATTTTTTCATCTATTATAAATTCTTCTTTATTCATTTTATTGTAAATAGTTCGTGTTGACATATATATTCTAAACTATCTATTTGAGATTCTAATTTTGATATTTCATCTTTTTGTATATTTATTGAATTTTTACTAACTCCGGCAAATATATTATAATGTAATCTTTCTTTTCTTATTTTTAATTCTTTACGTTTTTCAGAGGTAAATGGTTTTAATTCTTTGTATTTTTGCTCTTTATTCATTTAGATTGTGTTTATAATATTTTGGTGGATATCTAAATCTAATTTTATCATAATTAGGTGGTATATGTCTCATTCTTCTAGAAGCAAAATTAATAATCCATTTAAAATCTAGAAGAATGAGACATATACCACCTAATTATGATAAAATTAGATTTAGATATCCACCAAAATATTATAAACACAATCTAAATGAATAAAGAGCAAAAATACAAAGAATTAAAACAATTTACCTCTGAAAAACGTAAAGAATTAAAAATAAGAAAAGAAAGATTACATTATAATATATTTGCCGGAGTTAGTAAAAATTCAATAAATATACAAAAAGATGAAATATCAAAATTAGAATCTCAAATAGATAGTTTAGAATATATATGTCAACACGAACTATTTACAATAAAATGAATAAAGAAGAATTTATAATAGATGAAAAAATATATGAAAATCACGAAGGTACAAAAATAAAAATAGTATTTTCTAATCTAGGAAGAAGGTATAAGAAAATAGGAGAACACTTATATTTAATGTTAGAAAAAGAAGAATTAAAATTAGAAGATAAATTAACAGCAATGGTAAGAATAGAAAAAGAAAATGAAGAGATAGATAGAAAAAAGGAAATAGAAAAAATTAAACAACAATCTACGGAAGAAATACGAAAAATAGAAGAAACTAAAAATAGTAGAATTGCTGAATTAGAAAAAGAATTACAAATGTTAAAAGATTTATACGAACAAAGACAAAAAGAAAAAGAAGAAATAGATAAAGAACAAAAATTAATAAACGAGATAAATCAATTTAAGGAAAAATTAGAAATAAATAATATAGAAGTAGAAGAAACGGATAATTATGATTCAGAAGATAGTGAAACATATACGGAAATATTAACAAATATAAAAGATTTAGAAATTAACGTAAAACAAGAAAGAATTAATCAAGAAAACTTAGAAAATAATAATACAGAAATAAATACTCTTGACAAAAAAGAAGATGAAAATCTAATACCCAAAACAACAGAAATAAGAAAACCTATATATTACAAAAGTAAATTTAAAAAATATAATGAATATGACAAATGGACACCAAAACAAATAGTTAATAAAAATTATAACTTTTTAGATCTAGACTGTGTAATAGATACAGAAAAAACAATACAATTATGGGTAGGATATATGACAAAACAATTATTAGACAATAATATAAACATAACAGATGCACCAGAATACATAGAAAAAACACTAATAGGATCAGTAAAATTATGGTTTACAAATTTAACAGAAAATAGTAAGAAAGTATTAAGAGCTAATAAACCTATGGAAGGAGCAGCATCAACAACAACAAAATTAACACCTATAGAATTATTGAAAAAATATGAAACAGCTATAAAAGATGAATTTGGTAGTATGACAACATTAGAAGAAGAACAAGATGAAGAAAAAGATACAAATAGGAATTTAATGATAAAATTAATAATATGTAATATGTGTTATATAGATGAATATACTTGCGCATTTAAAGAATATTATTATAAAGGAGCATATAGTATAGAAGAAAGTAAGGAAATAAGAAAATTATATTTAAATAAATTACCCGAACCATTTAGTTCAAAAATAATAAAAAGTTGGGAAGAAGCAAAAATAGTAGATACATTAGGAGCTAGAATAAAATTTTTACAACAATGGTATAGAAAGTTATGTGAAAAATATAGAGAAGAATTAAAAATGGAAAAAACATTAATAAGAAATTTAGCATGTTGCAAAAATAAAATAGCACCCCAATTTGGATGCGAAGAAAGATATTATAAGAAAAGAAAAAGACATAAGAAATATAAGAAATATAAAAAATCAAAATATAAATATAAGAAACCAAGAAAAAGATATTATGTTAAAAATTACAAAAATAAAAGACCATATAGAAAGAAAAAATCTATAAAAGAATGTACATGTTATAATTGTGGAAAGTTAGGACATTTAGCTAGAGATTGTAAATTACCTAAAAATCCAAAAAATAAACAAATATCCGAAATAAAAATAGAGAATACAGAATATATGCAAATAGATTATATAGATAATGAACTAGAAAGTGAAGATATTATATATGAAATTTCAGAAAACGACACAGATATTGAAATAGATAGTGAGATAGATGAATCAAATGACTGAAGAAGATATAAAAATAATAACAAAGGAAGAATATTTAAATGATGAAGGAACAGAACAAAAGATAATATTTGACAGTAATATATTTGATGAAATAAAAGGAAAAGAGTTAGATTTAAGTGTAGAAAAAATATTTAAAATACCAACAATAAAAAATATTTTTAGTAGGAAAAAAGATGAATATTATGTAGTATGCCAAAAAGAACATGTAATAAACTGTAGATATGCAAAAGGAAAAGCTAGTATACCACTAGTAACAAAAAGGATAATTAATAAAGAAATAAATGATATAAAGAGTAAAGGAGATCCAATAAAATATGTACACCTCGGAGGTACAGAAATATTAATAAAAGCATGTTTTAGAGAAGGAATAGATACCCCGATAGAATTATATTTAGCAGATGATAGAATTATAAAACCTATAGAAAAAAGTATAATAACTGCCGTAAAAGGAAATTTGATATACCAAAAATTTAAATTTATAATAAGTGCAAATTATTCAGTAGCAGTAACAGATAGGAATATAGATAAATCATTAGTATTATATTGGAAGATATCAGGAATAGAATTAACCCCAGGAAGTAAAATATTTACAGCGAGATGTAAAAATTTATATGTGTTAACAACAAAACATAAAATAACAGGGAAAAATAAGATTAATAAAATACAAATAGATAGCCCATTTGAGCAAATTGTAAAAACAATAGATTATAATGACTATAGCTATAGAGACATAGATATAGAAGAAAATTTAGAAATAGTAAATGATAGAATAAGTACAACGAAAAGAATAGCTAATGAAAAACCAGAGTCATCGAGCTCATCAAAAAGAATGAGTTATGAAACAAATTCAATGAGTAATTTAAACCAATATTACATAACAAGAAAAATAAATGAAAAAGAACATTTAATACTATTAAACACAGGACAAGAAGAAAATTATATAGCAAAATATTTAGTAAAAAATGAAGAAATAAAAACTGATAATGATATATGCCCAGATTTACCGAGAAGTTTAATAAATAATAAAGATATAGCAGAAAAAGAAATAATAATAGGAGGAATTAGAAAAATAAAAATAGAATTTGAGGTAAAAGAAGAAATGCAAAAGGCAGATATAATATTAGGAATAAAATGGTTAGAACAAGTAAAACCATATAATATAGAACATACACAATTAGCCATAACATATAATAGGGAAAGGTTATTTCTAAGAAGAGCCTTAACATAAAATGAAAATATATGTATTAATGAAGATAGTAGTGGAAGGATATTATAGTAGATAATATACACCTATGATAGATACAGGAGCAGAAGCTAATTTATGTAGATATAATTGTTTACCAGAAAGTAAATGGGATAAATTAAAAATACCAATAATAGTTAAAGGATTTAATAATGAAGGAAGCTTAATTACTTACAAAGCTAGGAATGTAAAAGCACAAATATGGGATAAGATATTGACAATAGAAGAAATTTATAATTATGAACTAACATCAAAAGATATGCTTTTAGGAATGACATTTTTAGATAAATTATACCCACATATAATAACTAGAAACGATTGGTGGTTCACAACACCATGTAAACAAAAAGTAAGAGCAAAAAGAGTTAGTAATAAAATCAGAAAGAAAACTGACTGGATAAAAGGAAGTGAAAAAATTACACAAAAGTTAGAAAATATAAAAACTGCTGAAGATACAATAGAATTAGTAGTATTTTCAATAAATAAAACAGAAATAACTATATTTTCAATAAATAAGATAGAAATAGTTAAGAAAAAATTAGAACAATTATATAGCGAAGATCCATTAAAAGGATGGGAAAAACATAAAACTACCATAAAAATTGAATTAATAGATAAAAACAGTATAATAACCCAAAAACCATTAACATATAATTTTGACGATTTAAAAGAATTTAAAATGCATATAGATGAATTATTAGAAAAACAATATATACAAAAAAGTAATAGTAAACATAATAGTCCAGCATTTATAGTAAATAAACATAGTGAACAAAAAAAGAGAAAAAAGTAGAATGGTCATTGATTATAGAAATTTAAATGCAAAAACTATAACATATAATTATCCAATACCAAATAAGATATTAAAAATAAGACAAATCCAAGGATATAATTATTTTAGTAAATTCGATTGTAAATCAGGATTTTACCATCTAAAGTTAGAAGAAGAATCTAAGGAATTAACCGCATTTACGGTACCACAAGGATTTTACGAATGGAATGTATTACCCTTTGGATATAAAAATGCACCAGGTAGCTATCAACATTTTATGGATAATTATTTTAAACAATTACCTAATTGCATAGTATACATAGATGATATATTATTATATACAAAAACTAAAGAAGAACATATAAAATTATTAGAACAATTTACAGATATAATAGAAAATTCAGGAATAAGTCTAAGTGAAAAGAAAGCCGAAATTATGAAAAACCAGATAGAATTTTTAGGAATACAAATAGATAAAAGTGGAGTAAAAATGCAACAACATATAGTACAAAAAATAATAAATTCGAAAGAAGAATTAGATACAAAAAAGAAATTACAATCATTTTTAGGATTAGTAAACCAAGTAAGAGAATATATTCCAAAATTAGCAGAAAACCTAAACCCCTACAGAAAAAATTAAAAAAGGATATAGAATATAATTATAATGAAGAAGATAAAAAACAAGTTCAAAAAATAAAATTACTTTGCAAGGATTTACCAAAATTACAATTTCCGGATGAAAATAGAAAATTTACATATATAGTAGAAGCAGATGCCAGTGAATATAGTTACGGCGGAGTACTTAAATATAGGTATGAAGCAGAAAAAATAGAACACCATTGTAGATACTACTCAGGTACGTTCAACGAAACAGAAATAAAATGGGAAATAAATAGGAAAAAATTATGTTCATTATATAAATGTTTATTAGCATTTGAGCCATATATTGTATATAACAAATTTATTGTGCGAACAGATAATACACAGGTACGCTGGTGGCTAACAAAGAAAATACAAAATTCAGTTACAACAAAAGAGATTCGGAGACTAGTTTTAAACATATTAAATTTTACATTTGTAATAGAAGTAATCAGTACTAACAAAAATGTTATTGCAGATTACATATCAAGACAAAGCTACGCAAACTAAAATGATAGAAGAAAATATACATGAAAAGATACTCAACGCCCTGACTATGCTTTCATTGAAAGTAGACAGTATGGGTACTGAGATAGAAAAGCTAAAGCTAAAGACTAGTGAAGATAATCTGAAGTCTATAGCTATGAATCAGCTAACTCAGCAATGTGCAGAGCTATGTCGATCGGAAGACAATAAAATTCCAGAGCTAGAAGGAGATGTTGGGATACTCCATAAAACCCATAACGCTTATCAATCTAACTCTTTTCCTTTTATTTCATCAAATATATTACTGTCAAATATTATCTTTTGTTCTGTTCCTTCGTCATTTAAATATTCTTCCTTTGTTATTATTTTTATATCTTCTTCAGTCATTTGATTCATCTATCTCACTATCTATTTCAGTATCTGTGTCGTTTTCTGAAATTTCATATATACTATCTTCACTTTCTAGTTCATAATCTATATAATCTATTTGCATATATTCTGTATTCTCTATTTTTATTTCGGATATTTGTTTATTTTTTGGATTTTTAGGTAATTTACAATCTCTAGCTAAATGTCCTAACTTTCCACAATTATAACATGTACATTCTTTTATAGATTTTTTCCTTCTATATGGTCTTTTATTTTTGTAATTTTTAACATAATATCTTTTTCTTGGTTTCTTATATTTATATTTTGATTTTTTATATTTCTTATATTTCTTATGTCTTTTTCTTTTCTTATAATATCTTTCTTCGCATCCAAATTGAGGTGCTATTTTATTTTTGCAACATGCTAAATTTCTTATTAATGTTTTTTTCATTTTTAATTCTTCTCTATATTTTTCACATAACTTTCTATACCATTGTTGTAAAAATTTTATTCTAGCTCCTAATGTATCTACTATTTTTGCTTCTTCCCAACTTTTTATTATTTTTGAACTAAATGGTTCGGGTAATTTATTAAAATATAATTTTCTTATTTCCTTACTTTCTTCTATACTATATGCTCCTTTATAATAATATTCTTTAAATGCGCAAGTATATTCATTTATATAACACATATTACATATTATTAATTTTATCATTAAATTCCTATTTGTATCTTTTTCTTCATCTTGTTCTTCTTCTAATGTTGTCATACTACCAAATTCATCTTTTATAGCTGTTTCATATTTTTTCAATAATTCTATAGGTGTTAATTTTGTTGTTGTTGATGCTGCTCCTTCCATAGGTTTATTAGCTCTTAATACTTTCTTACTATTTTCTGTTAAATTTGTAAACCATAATTTTACTGATCCTATTAGTGTTTTTTCTATGTATTCTGGTGCATCTGTTATGTTTATATTATTGTCTAATAATTGTTTTGTCATATATCTTACCCATAATTGTATTGTTTTTTCTGTATCTATTACACAGTCTAGATCTAAAAAGTTATAATTTTTATTAACTATTTGTTTTGGTGTCCATTTGTCATATTCATTATATTTTTTAAATTTACTTTTGTAATATATAGGTTTTCTTATTTCTGTTGTTTTGGGTATTAGATTTTCATCTTCTTTTTTGTCAAGAGTATTTATTTCTGTATTATTATTTTCTAAGTTTTCTTGATTAATTCTTTCTTGTTTTACGTTAATTTCTAAATCTTTTATATTTGTTAATATTTCCGTATATGTTTCACTATCTTCTGAATCATAATTATCCGTTTCTTCTACTTCTATATTATTTATTTCTAATTTTTCCTTAAATTGATTTATCTCGTTTATTAATTTTTGTTCTTTATCTATTTCTTCTTTTTCTTTTTGTCTTTGTTCGTATAAATCTTTTAACATTTGTAATTCTTTTTCTAATTCAGCAATTCTACTATTTTTAGTTTCTTCTATTTTTCGTATTTCTTCCGTAGATTGTTGTTTAATTTTTTCTATTTCCTTTTTTCTATCTATCTCTTCATTTTCTTTTTCTATTCTTACCATTGCTGTTAATTTATCTTCTAATTTTAATTCTTCTTTTTCTAACATTAAATATAAGTGTTCTCCTATTTTCTTATACCTTCTTCCTAGATTAGAAAATACTATTTTTATTTTTGTACCTTCGTGATTTTCATATATTTTTTCATCTATTATAAATTCTTCTTTATTCATTTTATTGTAAATAGTTCGTGTTGACATATATATTCTAAACTATCTATTTGAGATTCTAATTTTGATATTTCATCTTTTTGTATATTTATTGAATTTTTACTAACTCCGGCAAATATATTATAATGTAATCTTTCTTTTCTTATTTTTAATTCTTTACGTTTTTCAGAGGTAAATTGTTTTAATTCTTTGTATTTTTGCTCTTTATTCATTTAGATTGTGTTTATAATATTTTGGTGGATATCTAAATCTAATTTTATCATAATTAGGTGGTATATGTCTCATTCTTCTAGATTTTAAATGGATTATTAATTTTGCTTCAATACTAGATATTAATGTAATTAAATAGGATAATCTTTGAGGGTTTTCTTTTGTTTTATTTAAACTTATATATTCTGAATAATTGCTAACTAACGATTCTTTTATTTTTCTAAAAGCTTCTCTATTTTTAAATGGTCTTCTCATAATTTATTTAATAAATAACTAAATCTAACTTAACTAAATTTAAATCTAACTTAACTAATTTAACTAATTCCAACATAGCTATTTTAAATCTTCTAACACGTATATCACTTCCGTATCTTTTAAATTACTGTGCTTTGATACCATTTGGAGGGGGGTGCGGATAACTAAGCTGATAAAGAGATTTATAAATAGATTTATTATAACTTTTAATGAAAATTACTACTTTTGAAATTGTTCGATAGACAAAAGAGCACCTCTTGCTATATGTTTTCAACATCTATACTTCAGAGCAAAATTATCGGTACCAATCAGATTAGTCAAATAAAGCTTGACTTTAAATTCTGACTCTGCTATCTACCTTCACTAGAAAAGGAAAAAAGAAGTAGCTCAATATTTCTCATCATCTCAAGGACACTAATCTTCTCTACTTATTCTCTTCTCTTCGTTACAAATCCTTTTCTCTTTATCTATTTTCTTAGTGCAAAGTGAAAAACTATAACTTGTTCTTTCATCTAATTGACATAAGACTCTAATTAGTAAATATATTTATTATAAAAAATTATTAAAAACAATCATATTTTTCATATGGACACAACATATTTTAAACGACACGTTATTTAATTGGTAAAAAGAAATTAAAAAAGAGAGACGCCTTGACCGTAGACGACTTCATCTGATCCTTACTGTATCACTTTTTACACACGCAATACATTCTCTATTTTGCAAAACGTTAAAATTGCTTTCGAAATTGTTCAAAAGACCAAAAGCGCCACTAATCATATATTTTTAATATCTTCACTTTGGGGCAAAATTACCTATACGGATAAGATGAATTCAATAAACTTTAACTTAATCTTATGTTTGTATCCAAAACTCTATAAAGTATATATAACTATTTAACTACAAACTTTGTAATTTAACATAAGCTATAATCACAGACTTCAAATTCTAATTCCACCACCTATCCTCAATAGAAAAGAAAAAACAGCTTAATATTTCTCATCATTCCAAGAATAACTTGAGCTTTCAGCAAATTGACATATAATTCTAATTAGTAAATACATTAATCACTAGAATTGATTAAAAGTGATCACATTTTCTAGCGTGAACACAACAGTAAAAAAAATTAAAAAGAGAGTGCCTTGATAGTATAATTCATCTAATGCTCACCATATCATTATTTCACACAAAATACATTCTTTGTTTTTTTTTTTTTAATAAAACATTAGAATTACTTTTGAAATTGTTCGAAGACAAAGGAGCCCCTCTTGCAGTACGTTTTCAACATCAATGCTTGCTCTGATACCATTTGTAGGGGGTGCGGATAACTAGATTATGAAATAGATTTATTATATAGGGGGTATAAACATGGAATCTTTCGATGTATTTGGTGTATATGGTTTATCAAATAGCTTGTTTAGGTTCATATTTGTATTTTTTCTAACTCCTTTGCTTGTACATGCAGAAGTAGATTGGTAAACGTTATGGGTTTTATGGAGTGTCCCAACATCTCCTTCTAGCTCTGGAATTTTATTGTCTTCCGATCGACATAACTCTGCACACTGCTGAGTTAGCTGATTTGTAGCTATAGGCTTCAGTTTATCTTCACTAGTCTTTAGCTTTAGTTTTTCTATCTCAGTACTCATACTGTCTACTTTCAATGAAAGCGTAGTTAGAGCGTTGAGTATTTTTTCATGTATATTTTCAGCTTTGTCTTGATATGTAATCTGCAATAACATTTTTGTTAGTACTGATCACTTCTATTATAAATGTGAAATTTAATATGTTTAAAACTAGTCTCCGAATTTCTTTCGTTGTAACTGAATTTTGTATTTTCTTTGTTAGCCACCAGCGTACCTGTGTATTATCTGTTCGCACAATAAATTTGTTATATACAATATATGGCTCAAACGCTAACAAACATTTATATAATGAACATAATTCTTTCCTATTTATTTCCCATTTTATTTCTGTCTCATTGAACGTACCTGAGTAGTATCTACAATGGTGTTCTATTTTTTCTGCTTCATATCTATATTTAAGTACTCCTCCGTAACTATATTCACTAGCATCTGTTTCTACTATGTATATAAATTTTCTATTTTCATCTGGAAATTGTAGTTTTGGTAATTCTTTACAAAGTAATTTTATTTTTTGAACTTGTTTTTTATCTTCTTCATTATAGTTATACTCTATATCCTTTTTTAATTTTTTCTGCAGTGGTTTTAAGTTTTCTGCTAATTTTGGGATATATTCTCTTACTTGATTTACTAATCCTAAAAATGATTGTAATTTCTTTTTTGTATCTAATTCTTCTTTTGAATTTATTATTTTTTGTACTATATGTTGTTGCATTTTTACTCCACTTTTATCTATTTGTATTCCTAAAAATTCTATCTGATTTTTCATAATTTCAGCTTTCTTTTCTCTCAAACTTATTCCTGATTTTTCTATTATATCTGTAAATTGTTCCAATAATTTTATATGTTCTTCTTTAGTTTTTGTATATAATAATATATCATCTATGTATACTATGCAATTAGGTAATTGTTTAAAATAATTGTCCATAAAATGTTGATATCTACCTGGTGCATTTTTATATCCAAATGGTAATACATTCCACTCATAAAATCCTTGTGGTACCGTAAATGCGGTTAATTCTTTAGATTCTTCTTCTAACTTTAGATGGTAAAATCCTGATTTACAATCAAATTTGCTAAAATAATTATATCCTTGGATTTGTCTTATTTTTAATATCTTATTTGGTATTGGATAATTATATGTTATAGTTTTTGCATTTAAATTTCTATAATCAATAATCATCCTACTTTTTCCTCTTTTTTGTTCACTATGTTTATTTTCTATCTTATTTATTGAAAATATAGTTATTTCTGTTTTATTTATCGAAAATACTACTAGTTCTATTGTATCTTCAGTGGTTTTTATATTTTCTAACTTTTGTGTAATTTTTTCACTTTCTTTTATCCAATCAGTTTTCTTTCTTATTTTATTATTAACTCTTTTTACTCTTACTTTTTGTTTACATGGTGTTGTAAATCACCAGTCGTTTCTAGTTATTATATGTGGGTATAGTTTATCTAAAAATGGCATTCCTAAAAGTATATCTTTTGATGTTAGTTCATATTTATAAATTTCTTCTATTATTAATATCTTATCCCATATTTGTGCTTTTACATTCCTAGCTTTAGAAGTAATTAAGCTTCCTTTATTATTAAATCCTTTAACTACTATTGGTGTTTTTAATTTATCCCATTTACTTTCTGGTAAGCAATTATATCTACATAAATTAGCTTCTAGTCCTGTATCTATCATAGGCGTATAATATCTACTGTAATATCCTTCCACTATTATCTTCATTAATACATATATCTTCATTTTATGTTAAGGCTATTTTTAAGAATAATTTTTCCCTATTATATGTTATGGTTAATTGTGTATGTTCTATATTATATGGTTTTACTTGTTCTAACCATTTTATTCCTAATATTATATCTGCTTTTTGCATTTCTTCCTTTACTTCAAATTCTATTTTTATTTTTCTAACTCCTATTATTATTTCTTTTTCTGCTATATTTTTACTATTTAGTAAACTTCTTGGTAGATCTGGGCACATATCATTATCAATTTTTATTTCTTCATCTTTTACTAAATATTTTGCTATATAATTTTCTTCTTGTCCTGTATTTAAGAGTATTAAATATTCTTTTTTATTTATTTTTCCTGTTATATAATATTGGTTTAAATTACTTATTGAATTTTTTTCATAACTTGTTTTTTTTTATGAGCTTGATGATTCTGGTTTTTCATTAGCTATTCTTTTTGTTGTACTTATTCTATCATTTACTATTTCTAAATTTTCTTCTATATCTATGTCTCTATAGCTATAATCATTATAATCTATTGTTTTTACAATTTGTTCGAATGGGCTATCTATTTGTATCTTGTTAATTTTATTTTTTCCTGTTATTTTATGTTTTGTTGTTAATACATATAAATTTTTGCATCTTGCTGTAAATATTTTACTTCCTGGGGTTAATTCTATTCCTGATATCTTCCAATATAACACTAGTGATTTATCTATATTTCTATTTGTTACTGCTACTGAATAATTTGCACTTATTATAAATTTGAATTTTTGGTATATTAAATTTCCTTTTACGGCAGTTATTATGCTTTTTTCTATAGGTTTTATTATTCTATCATCTGCTAAATATAATTCTATCGGTGTATCTATTCCTTCTCTAAAACATGTTTTTATTAATATTTCTGTACCTCCAAGGTGTACATATTTTATTGGATCTCCTTTACTTTTTATATCATTTATCTCTTTATTAATTATTCTTTTTGTTACTAGTGGTATACTAGCTTTACCTTTTGCATATCTGCAGTCTATTACATGTTCTTTTTGGCATACTACATAATATTCATCTTTTTTCCTAGTAAAAATATTTTTTATTGTTGGTATTTTAAATATTTTTTCTACACTTAAATCTAACTCTTTTCCTTTTATTTCATCAAATATATGACTGTCAAATATTATTTTTTGTTTCGTTCCTTCGTCATTTAAATATTCTTCCTTTGTTATTATTTTTATATCTTCTTCAGTCATTTGATTCATCTATTTCACTATCTATTTCAGTATTTGTTTCGTTTTCTGAAATTTCATATATACTATCTTCACTTTCTAATTCATAATCTATATAATCTATTTGCTTATATTCTGTATTATCTATTTTAATTTCTGATATTTGTTTATTTTTTGGATTTTTAGGTAATTTACAATCTCTAGCTAAATGCCCTAACTTTCCACAATTATAACATGTACATTCTTTTATAGACTTTTTCTTTCTATATGGTCTTTTATTTTTATAATTTTTTACATAATATCTTTTTCTTGGTTTCTTATATTTATATTTTTGATTTTTTATATTTCTTGTATTTCTTATGTGTCTTTCTTTTCTTATAATATCTTTCTTCACATCCAAATTGGGGTGCTATTTTACTTTTGCAACATGCTAAATTTCTTATTAATGTTTTTTCCATTTTTAATTCTTCTCTATATTTTTCACATAAATTTCTATACCATTGGTGTAAAAATTTTATTTTAACTCCTAACGTATCTACTATTTTTGCTTCTTCCCAACTTTTTATCATTTTTGAACTAAATGGTTCGGGTAATTTATTAAAATATAATTTTCTTATTTCCTTACTTTCTTCTATACTATATGCTCCTTTATAATAATATTCTTTAAATGCGCAAGTATATTCGTCTATATAACACATATTACATATTGTTAATTTTAACATTAAATTCCTATTTGTATCTTTTTCTTCATCTTGTTCTTCTTCTATTGTTGTCATACTACCAAATTCATCTTTTATAGCTGTTTCATATTTTTTCAATAATGCTATAGGTGTTAGTTTAGTTGTTGTTGATGATGTTCCTTCTATAGTTTATTAGCTCTTAATACTTTCTTGTTATTTTCAGTTAAGTTTGAAAACCATAATTTTACTAATTCTATTAATGTTCTTTCTATATATTCTGGTGCATCTATTATGTTTATATTATTATCTAATAATTATTTTGTCATATATCCTATCCATAATTGTATTGTTTTTTCTGTATCTATTACACAGTCTAGGTCTAAAAAATTATATTTTTTATTAACTATTTGTTTTAGTGTCCATTTGTCATATCCATTATATCTTTTAAATTTACTTTTATAATATATGGATTTTCTTATTTCTGTTGTTTTAGGTATTATATTATCATCTTCTTTTTCATCAAGAGTATTTGTTTCTGTGTTGGTATTTTCTAGGTTTTCTTCATTAATTATTTCTTGTTTTTCGTTAATTTCTAAATTTTTTATATTTGTTAATATTTCTGTATATATTTCACTATCTTCTGAGTCATAATTATCTGTCTCTTCAATATCTATATTATTTATTTCTAATTATTCTTTAAATTGATTTATCTCGTTTAGTAATTTTTGTTCTCTATCTTTTTCTTCTTTTTCTTTTTGTCTTTGTTCGTACAAATCTTTTAACATTTGTAGTTCTTTTTCTAATTCAGCAATTCTACTATTTTTAGTTTCTTCTATTTTTCGTATTTCTTCCGTAGTTTGTTGTTTAATTTTTTCTATTTCCTTTTTTCTATCTATTTCTTCATTTTTTTTTCTATTCTTACCATTGCTATTAATTTATCTTCTAATTTTAATTCTTCTTTTTCTAACATTAGATATAAATGTTCTCCTATTTTCTTATATCTTCTTCCTAGATTAGAAAATACTATTTTTATTTTTGATCCTTCGTGATTTTCGTATATTTTTTCATCTATTATAAATTCCTCTTTGTTCATTTTATTGTGAATAGTTCATGTTGGTTTATATATTCTAAACTATCTATTTGTGATTCCAATTTTGATACTTCATCTTTTTGTGTATTTATTGAATTTTTACTAACTCCGGCAAATATATTATAATGTAGTCTTTCTTTTCTTATTTTTAATTCTTTACGTCTTTCAGAGATAAATTGTTTTAATTCTTTGTATTTTTTCTCTTTATTCATTTAAATTATATTTATAATATCTTGGCGGATATCTAAATCTAATTTTATCATAATTAGGTGGTATATGTCTCATTCTTCTAGATTTTAAATGGATTATTAATTTTGCTTCAATACTAGATATTAATGTAATTAGATAGGCTAATCTTTGCGGATTTTCTTTTGTTTTATTTAGACTTATATATTCTGAATAATTACTAATTAAAAATTCTTTAACTTTTCTAAAAGCTTCTCTATTTTTAAATGGTCTTCTCATAATTAATTTAATAAATAACCAGTTCAAATTTAACTAGTTCTATAACTAACTCTAACTTATATCTCACTTCCGTACTTTTTAAATTACTGAGATCTGATACCATTTGTAGGGGGGTTCGGATAACTAGATTATGAAATAGATTCATTATATCAAGGTGAAATTATCAATATCGACCAGATGAGTTCAATGAACCTTGAATCAAACTTATGTTTGTATTCAAAACTCTATCTTATATATATATATATATATATATATATATATATATACTAGATATCCGTGTCCATGCAAGGCACGGGCATTTTGGCAACACTAATGTGCAAAAGAGATTCAATTTTGAGGAAGATTATTTCTTACTTGTTATTATTTCTTACTTGCTATTATTTAGTATAAATCCAAATATATACTACTTCTATAACTTTAAACAACATAGGCTTTGATACCAATTGTAAGGGGTGCGGATAACTTGTATATTTGAATAGATCCAATTGAATAGCAATTGTAGGGGGTGCGGATAACTTATATATTTGAATAGATCCAACTGAATAGATCTATTATAACTCTAATGGATCTATTCTTATTTGTGCGTGGATATTTCTTAACTTCTCTAAATATTTTTATTTTTTTCTTATTTATTTTAATTTTATTAGTGTTCATATATTGGGGGTGATTAAATGGTATTTGATTAAATGTTTTGCCATAGTATTCTTTAGTTTTTTCTCTTAGTCTTTTTAATTCTTTGATATTATTTTTGAGGTATTTTAAACGTTCTATATCTTTTGTTCTAAAATATTCAATTAAATTTTCTTTCATAAGTATCTCCGTTGCTCTTATTTCTTCCATATCTTGTCTCCAATATTTTAATATTTATAGTTTATCATTTTATCATGTAGTAATTATAGATTTACAAATTTATGTATAATAATTAATCCTAATTGTACTGTAATGTATATCTAATTCTAGATTTTCAATGTTGTTTATCATCTCGTGTTGTTCTTCTCGTAGTGAGTTTTTAAAATTATATAAACTATCACATGTACTTTTTTCTAAATTTTCTTCTATCCACATTAATTTTTCTTTTAGATTTTCCATTATTTCTCTAATTCGGTTTCTATAATAAATTTCTTCATTTAGGTTATTTTGATTTTCTCTAGTTTTTCTAATATACTCTAACATTTCTTAATCTGAATAATATCCATCTGGATAATTATCTAGGTATAGTTGTTCTATCCAATTTATAATTTCAATTTCATAGTCTAATATTTTTTCTAATAGCATTCTCTTAATATATATAATTTCTATATCTCTAAGTATATATAAGATTAATATTTTAAGATTATCTGTCGTTTAAAATTGGTTAAATATTTTATTATAATATTTTTTAGTTTTTTGTTTTAATTTCATTAATACTTCTATATTTTCACTGAGAAATTGTATATATTTTATATCTTTAGTCCTCATATATTCATTTAAATTTATTTTCATTTGTTTTTCTGTTGATTGTATATTTTTCATATCCATTTTCCAATATTCTAAATATATGTAATTTATCATAGTTGATATGTGGGTTTGTTGTGTAAGTATTTATAAGAGTAGTTAGGTAGGTGTGGTATATAATTAATTCTAGTCATAAAATATCTATCAAATATTTTTTTCAATATGATTTTTCTTATATCTACTATTTCTATATCCTTAAGTACATATAAAACAAGTATTTTAAATTTATCTACCATTGCATCAGATAAATAATTATCCATTTTTCATAAAATTGTTATTTTCAAAATATTCCTTTCAATCATACACATAACAAAATATGATCATTTTAGATTACTATATACTAGATTATTCTTAAATGGCATGTTCTTCGGTCACTATTAGCATGGTAATCTGAATACTTTTCCATTAAACAGAGCCTCTACTCGGGCTACTCCCCTATCACGGCTTTCTTGCCTCACCGATTTCACCTTTAGGATGGCATAGTTCTTAGGGATTTTTCTCCTTTTCCACTTTGCTAATAAACTTCTTAACATGCTATTTTTCGAACAATTCTACTATAAAATAACTAACATGAACTTATTTTATCATATCATGATTGTTAGGAATTTATGAATTTAGTTATTCATAATAGTAAATGAATATACCTGTTCTGGTAGATTTGATAATTCTAAGCTTTGTTCCCCCATGGCTTGTTCTATTGAAATATACATGTTTTTAATAAATGTTTAAAAGTTTGCTGTGAAAGAAGAGTGTTTGCTTCAACGCATGAACGCTTCTCATTTTTTCTGCCTTCGGTGCCTTTTATTTATAATGAATCCTTTACATGCTTTACATGGTTCCTGATGTTACAAAAGTCAAAAAAGGAGGTTATCCTAATTACACCTGTCCTAATATATCTTTACACGTTTCCTCTATACATTTGTCCTAAAAAAAACAATAATGGCAAGTGCTAAAAGCTAATAAATGAATAAAAAAAGAGTCAAAAAGTCTATAGTAAAGCTATTAAAGTTATTCACATGATTTACGTATTTCATATTTCAAAGTTAGCTTCTTCTTTTTTCATATGTCGCTTTCTTCCTTTAATGCTTTGTCTTCTTCTATTATCGCTCCGTTGATTTTTATCTTCTTGTCGTATTTGCTGCTTTTCTATCTTCTTTCCATCTGGCATGCTCATCTTCATTCTAGATGTAAGTCTGGTATAACGTTATCTTCTCCTTTACATCTCGAACATTGATGGTCTGGATATTTGTGTCCAATTATCTTGCAATATCTTATTAATAATCCGTCTAAAATAAATCTTTTCTTAATTGCTCTTGCAGTAGATTGTTTTTCTGGATTAAGTAATGTCGTTACCCATTGTATGACATCTTCCATATCTGTTTGTCGTATTCTCTTGAATTTGAATAAATCATTTTATGGTCTCTTGAATAATAACTCCATATTGGGTTTCCATTGATATAATTATTTGCTAATTCTTGAATAATTGTAGCTACTCCAATAAGTCGTTTATTTGCGTAGAAATCAGGTATCTCAATTTTGGGTATCTCTGGCTGTTGTACAATATCTTCCGGTATAATCCTATATCTGGTTAATCCTATTTTTACAACTTGTATAATTGGTTTGATCTCGTAGTATAATATCTCTGCTGGTGCAGTATAAAACTTTATATAAAATAGATTTCTTTGGTTACTCTTTTATAAGTGGTGAATATTTTATGTAATTCTTCCATAGCTGATAGTTCTTCTCCATCTTGGGTATATATGGTATTTAATAATCCATAGTCAAAATAAATTTTTATTAAGCTTGGGTTAGTTTTGGGTAGTGCGATTAGCTTGTTATGACCTTGCAATCTTTGGGTTATATAGTTTGTGTTTGGTTCTCAGATATCTATAACTCTGGGGTTAAGGTTTAGAAAAGTTTGTACTTTGAAGATATTTTCTATGTATCCTCGGGTTAGATGGTTATAAGTTTTTTTATCTTGATTCAAACTATCTCGATATGTGGTAATTTATGGGGGTATGTACAAGGTTTTTTTTTGTATTTTTGGTATAAATGGTTTCTCAAATATCATGTTCATGTTCTGGTATCTTTGTCCACTAACTCCTTTGCTTGTACCTGCAATTGTAGATTGATAAACGTTATGGGTTTTATGGAGTGTCTCAACGTCTCCTTTTAGCTCTGGAATTTTAATGTCTTCCGATCGACATAGCTCTGCACACTGCTGAGTTAGCTGATTTGTAGCTTCAGACTTCAGTTTAACTTCATTAGTCTTTAGCTTTTCTATTTCATTACCCATACTGTCCACTTTCATTAAAAGCGTAGTTAGGGTTTTGAGTATCTTTTCTAAAGCATCATCTTCTATTATATCAGTCTGTGTAGCTTTGTCTTGATATGCAATCCGCAATAACATTTTTGTTAGTACTAATAACTTCAATTGTAAATGTAAAATTTAATATATTCAATACTAGTCTCCGAATCTCTTTTGTTGTAACTGAATTTTATATTTTCTTTGTTAGCCACCACCGAACCTGGGTATTATCTGTTCTCACAATAAATTTGTTATATACAATATATGGTTCAAATGCTAATAAACATTTATATAACGAACATAATTCTTTTCTATTTATTTTCCATTTTATTTCTATTTGATTAAACGTACCTGAGTAGTATTTGCAATGATGTTCTAATTTTTCATTTTCGTATTTATATTTAAGTACTCCTCCATAACTATATTCGCTTGCATCTTCTTCTACTATAGAGTATTTTTATTTTCTGGACTTATTTTTTATCTTCTTCGTTGTAATTATATTCTACGTCCTTTTTTAATCTTTCTGTAAAGACTTTAGGTTTTCTGCTAATTTTGGTATATATTCTCTTACTTGGTTTACTAATCCTAAAAATGATTGTAATCTCTTTTTTGTATCTAATTCTTCTTTTGAATTTATTATTTTTTGTACTATATGTTGTTGCATTTTTACTCCACTTTTATCTATTTGTATTCCTAAAAATTCTATCTGATTTTTCATAATTTCGAATTTCTTTTCTCTTAAACTTATTCCCGAATTTTCTATTATATCTATAAATTATTCTAATAATTTTAAATGTTCCTCTTTAGTTTTTGTATATAGTAGTATATCATCTATGTATACTATACAATTAGATAATTGTTTAAAATAACTATCCATAAAATGTTGATCTCTATTTGGTGCATTTTTATATCCAAATGGTAATACTTTCCATTCATAAAATCCTTGTGGTACCGTAAATGCGGTTAATTTCTTAGATTCTTCTTCTAACTTTAAGTGATAAAATCCTGATTTACAGTCAAATTTACTAAAATAGTTATATCCTTGTATTTGTCTTATTTTTAATATCTTATTTGGTATTGGATAATTATATGTCATAGTTTTTGCATTTAAATTTCTATAATCAATGACCATTCTACTTTTACCTCTTTTTTGTTCACTATGTTTATTTACTATAAATGTTGGACTATTGTGTTTACTATTACTTTTTTGTATATGCTGTTTTTCTAATAATTCATCTATGTGCATTTTAAATTCTTTTAAATCATTAAAATTATATGTAATGGCTTTTGAGTTATTATGCTATTTTTATCTATTAATTCAATTTTTATAGTAGTTTTATGTTTTTCCCATCCTTTTAATGGATCTTCACTATATAATTGTCTTGATTTTTTTTTTATTATTTCTACTTTATCTATTGAAAATATAGTTGTTTATTTTTTATTTATCGAAAATACAACTAGTTCTACAGTGTCTTCTGTATTTTTATATTTTCTAACTTTTGTGTAATTTTTTCACTTCCTTCTATCCGTTCAGTTTTCTTTCTTTTTTTATTAATAACTCCTTTTGCTCTTACTTTTTGTTTACATGGTATTGTAAACCACCAATCTGTTTTAGTTATTATATGTGAGTATAATTTATCTAAAAAAATGCATTTCTAAAAGCATATCTTTTGATGTTAGTTCATAATTATAGATTTCTTCTATTGTTATTATTTTATCTCATATTTGTATTTTTACATTTTAGCTTTATATGTAATTAAGCTTCCTTCATTATTAAATCCTTTGACTACTATTGGTGTTTTTACTTTATCTCATTTACTTTCTGGTAAACAGTTGTATCTTCATAAGTTTGCTTCTGCTCCTGTATCTATCATAGGTGTATAATACCTATTATAATATCCTTCTACTATTATTTTTACAAGTACATATATTTTCATATTATTTTAAAGTTCTTTTTATGAATAATCTTTCTTTATTATATATTATAGATAATTGTGTATGTTCTATATTGTATGGTTTTACTTGTTCTAACCATTTTATTCCTAATATTATGTCTGTTTTTTGCATTTCTTCCTTTATTTCAAATTCTATTTTTATTTTTGACTCCTATTATTATTTCTTTTTCTGCCATATCTTTAATGTTTATTAGATTCCTTGGTAGATCTGGGCATATATCACTATTAGATTTTATTTCTTCACTTTTTACTAGATATTTTGCTATATAATTTTCTTCTTGTCCTGTGTTTAGGAGTATTAAATATTTTATTTCATTTATTGTTCCTGTTATATAATATTGATTTAAATTAAATGTTGAAGTTGTTTCATAACTTGTTCTTTTTTATGAGCTTGATGATTCTGGTTTTTCATGAGCTATTCTTTTTGTTGTATTTATTCTGTCATTTATTATTTCTGAATCTTCTTCTATATTTGTGTCTTTGTAACTATAATCATTATTATCAATTGTTTTATAAATTGTTCAAAAGGACATTCTATTTATATTTTATTAATTTTATTTTTTCCTGTTATTTTATGTTTTGTTGTTAGTACATATAGATTTTTACATCTTGCTGTAAATATTTTACTTCCTGGGGTTAGTTCTATTCCTGATATTTTCCAATATAATACTAATGATTTATCTATATTTTTATCTGTTACTGCTACTGAATAATTCGCACTAATTATAAATTTAAATTTTGGTATATTAAATTTCCTTTTATAGTGGTTATTATACTTTTTTCTATAGGTTTTATAATTCTATCATCTGCTAAATATAATAATTCTATTGGTGTATCTATTCCTTCTCTAAAACATGTTTTTATCAATATCTCTGTTCCTCCAAGGTGTACATATTTTATTGGGTCTTTACTTTTTATATCGTTTATTTCTTTATTAACTATTCTTTTTGTTACTAGTGGTATACTAGCTCTTCCTTTTGCATATCTACAGTCTATTACATGTTCTTTTTGACTTACTACGTAGTATTCTTCCTTTTTTCTACTAAATATATTTTTTATTGTTGGTATTTTAAATATTTTTTCTACACTTAAGTCTAACTCTTTTCCTTTTATTTCGTCAAATATATTACTGTCAAATATTATTTTTTGATCTGTTCCTTCTTCATTTAAATATTCTTCCTTTGTTATTATTTTTATATCTTCTTCAGTTATTTGGTTCATTTTTATATCTTCTTCAGTCATTTGATTCATCTAATTTACTATCTATTTCATTATTTGTTTCATTCTCCGAAATTTCATATATACTATCTTCACTTTGTAATTCATAATCTATATAATTTATCTGCATATATTCTGTATTTTCTATTTTTATTTCTGATATTTGTTTATTTTTAGGGTTTTTTGGTAATTTACAATCTCTAGCTAAATGTCCTAGTTTTCCACAATTATAACAAGTACATTCTTTTATAGATTTCTTTTTTCTATATGGTCTTTTATGTTTATAATTTTTTACATAATATCTTTTTTTTGGTTTCTTATATTTATATTTTATTTTTATATTTCTTATATTTCTTATGTCTTTTTCTTTTCTTATAATATCTTTCTTCACATTCAAATTGAGGTGCTATTTTATCTTTGTAACATGCTAAATTTCTTATTAATGTTTTTTCCATTTTTATTTCTTCTCTATATTTTTAACATAGATTTCTATACCATTGTTGTAAAAATTTTATTCTTGCTGCTAGGGTATCTACTATTTTTGTTTCATCCCAACTCTTTATTATTTTTGAACTAAATGGTTCAGGTAATTTACTAAAATATAATTTTCTTATTTCTTTACTTTCTTCTATATTATATGTTCCTTTATAATAATATTCTTTAAATGCGCATGTATACTCATCTATATAGCACATATTACATATTGCTAATTTTAACATTAAATTCCTATTCATATCTTTCTCTTTATTTTTCTCTTCTTCTTCTATTGTTATACTACTAAATTCTTCTCTTATAGCTATTTCATATTTTTTCAATATTTCTGTTGGTAGTATTTTAGTAGGTATTGATGTTCCTTCTGTTTTATTATCAGATCTTAATACTTTTTTACTTGCTTCGGCTAGGTTTAAAAATTATAATTTTACTGTTCCTATTAATATCTTTTCTATATATTCTGGTGTATTTGTTGTATCTATTTTATTAGCTAATAATTGTTTTGACATGTATCCTACTCATAGTTGTATTGTTTTATTTGTGTCTATTACACAATCTAAATCTAAAAAGTTGTAATTAATTATTTGTTTTGGTGTCCATTTATTATATTCATCCATTGGATTATATCTTTTAAATTTATTTTTGTAATTATAGGTTGATTTTCTTATTTCTGATGTACTAGGTATTATATTTTTATCTAAAGTATTTACTTCTGTATTTATTATTCTAGATTTTCTTTATTAATTACTTCTTGTTTTTCATTAATTTCTAGTTTTCCTATGTTTTCTAGAATTCCTATATATGTTTCACTATCTTCCGAATCATAATTATCTGTTTCTTCAGCATCTATTGTATTTATTTCTAATTCATTGGTTTCTGGTTCTTTATTTTTTATTTCTAATTTTCCTTTAAATTGATTTATCCCAATTAATAATTTTTGTTCTTTATCTTTTTCTTTTTTTTTTCTTTCTGTCTCTTTTCGTATAAATCTTTTAGTATTTGTAGTTCTTTTTCTAATTCAACAATCCTGTTATTTTTAGTTTCTTCTATTTTTCGTATTTCTTTTGTGGTTTGTTATTTTATTTTATCTATTTCCTTTTTTCTGTCTATCTCTTCGTTTTCTCTTTCTATTCTTACCATGACTGTCAACTTATCTTCTAATTTTAATTCTTTTTTTTCTAACATTAAATATAAATGTTCACCTATTTTCTTATATCTCCTTCCTAAATTAGAGAATACTATTTTTATTTTTAATCCTTCGTGATTTTCATATGTTTTTTCATCTATTATAAATTCTTCTTTGTTCATTTTATTTAAATGTATATAGGTTATGTTGATATACATATTCTAGACTATCTATTCTTGATTCTAAATTTGATATTTCTTCTTTTTGTGCATTTACTGAGTTTTTGCTAACTCCAGCAGTTATGTTATACTGTAGTCTTTCTATCCTTATTTTTAATTCTTTACGTTTTTCAGATATTATTTGTTTTAATTCCTTATATTGTTGTGATTTTTGTACATTATTCATCTAAATAAATATTATAAATATTGTTTTAGGCGGATATCTAAATCTAATTTTTATCATAAATTAATCAAATAAATCCAAATATATACTACTTTCGTAACTTTAAACAACATAGGCTCTGATACCAATTGTAGGGGATGCAGATAACTTGTATATTTGAATAGATCCAATTGAATATATCTAAACAACATAGGCTTTGATACCAATTGTACGGGGTTGAGGATAACTTGTATATTTGAATAGATCTAATTGAATAGATCTATTATAACTCTAATGGATCTATTCTTAATAGTAAATGGATCCAATTTAAACTTGTTCTTGTATATAACTCTAATGGATCTATCCTATTTTACACTTGTCCTAATATATCTTTACATGTTTCCTCTATACATTTGTCCTAAAAAAACCAATAATGGCAAGTGCTAAAAGCTAATAAATGAATAAAAGAAAAGTCAAAAAGTCTATAGTAAAGCTATTAAAGTTATTCACATGATTTACGTATTTCATATTTCAAAGTTAGCTTTTTTTCTCCATATGTTGCTTTCTTCCTTTAATGTTTTGTCTTCTTCTATTATTGCTCCGTTGATTTTTATCTTCTTGTCGTATTTGCTGCTTTTCTATCTTCTTTCCATCTGGCATACTTATCTTCATTCTAGTTGTAGGTCTGGTATAACGTTATCTTCTCCTTTGCATCTCGAACATTGATGGTCTGGATATTTGTGTCCAATTATCTTGCACTATATTGTTAATAATCCGTCTGAAATAAATCCCTTTTTAATTGCTCTTGCAGTAGATTATTTTTCTGGGTTAAGTAATGTCATTACCCATTGTCTGACATCTTCCATATCTGTTTGTCGTAGTTCTCTTGAATTTGAATAAATCATTTTATGGTCTCTTGAATAATAGCTCCATATTGGTATCAGAGCCTATGTTGTTATTATTATGTTAACATTTGTTCATTGTAAAAATAAATCTTGTTATTATTTAGTATAGGAGTAAAAATAAAGAAATGTAGTACAATGAACAAATGTTAACATAATATATACATTCAATGTAGAACAAAATTGAGTTTGCTAGACTGGTCCAACCAATACAAAAGTGATTATATAAGTGGATAAAAATCTATCTAAATTGTTGCAACTACAGTTGGCGGCACGTCTTTCGTTTGGACATTCTTTGAAAAGTACATGATGCACGTCTCATTTGAAAGTTTCAAATATATAAGTTGAGGAGACATACATCGATTCTAAAATATATATTGCACCATAAATTACCGAAATACCCTTATTAGTTGTTTAATAAGGAACAAAAAGATATTTATAAAAAATTATTATCATGTATAATTCAATTACAAAGGTCTAAATAAAAATGTTATTACAATAATATATGAGTACAAAACTAATATATATATATATATATATATATATATATATATATATATATATATATATATATATATATATATATATATATATATATATATATATATATATATAAAAGCAATATGCATGTGTAACCATTTTATTGCACCATAACATTATCGGAATACCCATAAAAAAATATTACCATGTATAATTCAATTACAAAGGCCTAAATAAAAATATTATTAAAATAATACATAAATTACCGAAATACCCTGGTAGTTACCCCAACCTTTACTTATTACACCATAAAATTAACGAAATATCCTTGGTAGTCATTTAATAAGGAACAAAAAGATATTTATAAAAAAATACTACCATGTATAATTCAATTACAAAGGTCTAAATAAAAATATTATTACAATAATACATGAGGACGAAACTAATAAATATAAGAAAAAAGCAATATGCATGTTTAACCATTTTATTGCGTCATAAAAATAAGGACAAAATAAATAAATATAATAAGGAAAAAGCACTATGCATGTGTAACCATTTTATTGCACCATAAAAATGAGGACAAAACTAATAAATATAAGGAAAAAAAAACATATGCATGTGTAACCATTTTATTTGCTACTATATATAATTGAAGATTGGGGTGACTAAAATTATTGAAATTCCCTTGATGGTCACTCAACCTTCACTTATATATACTAGTAATAGTAATAATAATATAATATAATATAATATATATATACACACACACATCAGGATCCGAGGGGCTGACGGTAATCCGCGCGGCCACAGATGTACAGGAAAATTGAAATATACAAGAATTTCAAATGGCTTAATGAATGTATGGAAGAACTAATCTTTTACCCAAGCAAGGGGCCTGTCTGAATTCAATACATACTTGTGTTGAGTCCATGTGTCTAGCGGTTCTAACCGTGAAAGAAGACGCCTTTTTTTAAACTTTAACGGATTAAAGAGTCACGGCTTGCTAGACGGAGCCACTAAGACAAAGCTAAAAAAAGTAGTACTGACTTTGACTGTACCACATTCTAGGAATCAAGCCAAGAAGCTATAGAAAAATTTCTTTATATTTTGATAGAGTCTAGATCTTTCATAATTATTATGTAAGAGAAGTTAGATATTCAACATAGATATAGATCTTTTTAGCCGGACATAGTCACGGCCGGAGAGAGGGAGAGAGAGCTAATCAAGGAACTCAAAATAAAATTACTAAAAAGTAATAGTAATACCTTATGAAGTTGGAGGTCGGAACTGTAGCGAACGTTGATCGTTTATTCACAACTTGAGAGAAATTTACAAAAGAGAAAATTATACCAAAAGTGCCTTGCCTCTCTTTACAAACTAACGTCTCTATATATAAACTAAAAATAATGAAATCTATGCATAGTAATACGGATCCCACATCCGGATCCCTTATATAGTGTTTCTACTGTGTGTACAGTGTATCTACTATTTAGTGAGTTTCAAGGCATTCTTCATGCTTTATCAAGCCCTTTCATCTTCTGAATGAATCTTTCTGCCTTTTCAATAGCAGTAATCGATAATGTCGTATCGGATGGTATAGGATGAGAGTCTTTTTGTGCTATATCATCATTGCTCGTGGCACTTTTTATCGAAGTGTCCGATGTATCATATTGGTCAATAAATTGAAGTAAATTTCTTTTTTACTTCTTCTAAATATCTGGCTATCATTTCATCTTTATCTCCTTCTTGAACGGAGATTCTCCTAGCAATGTGTTTCACAGAACTATCCTCGATTATATTTTTCTGAGGAGTTGTTGAATATTCTTGAATTTTTTATTTAATGGTATCCAAGAGTTCTTGTTCATATAATGCTTTGATTTTGAGATCTTTCTCATCAATTTGTCCCAAAAATTAATATAGAATATTCAGTATAAACAAGAAATTTGTTCATCTGTAAATTTCAATTCTGGAGCCCATTTATGTATCCATGGGATTGAGAATTCAATAAAAAAATAAATTTGATTGTTTTTTTTCTTAATAGCAGATACGATCTGCGTGGTATAACACATTTAGATTTGACGGAACTTTAGCCCATTCTTTGTATAATTTCTGAAATGGATCAGGTAATATTTTGACAGTTGGACCGTGATATGACCACTAGTTCAAAAAACAGTTAGGAATAGGTTCTGCAAATATTTTTGCACAAACTTTCATAAATCAAGTATGTTTATGTTTGTCATTGTTGTAGTATAGCACTTTATCAAAGACTTGAATATAATCTCAATATGTGAAATTTATACAGAATTTATTAAGACTTATTTGTCTTTCAGTCATTGTAGACATTTCCCATTCTTCAATGGATATAATCCGTTTAATAATAAATTTTGAAAAGTTATAAACATTTTCATCCGTGTTATACCCAGAGAAGTGCTAAAATTCTGCACTTCCTGTGGAAGTGAGAATAGTTTCATAATAGGAACGAATTTTGTATGACTCGCCCGGATAATATAATCAATTAATCAAATACCTTTGAAAGATATTTCATGGCTCATTTTTTTTTTCTGAATCTCAGAGTTTTCTACAAGAAATATCATTTTTTTATTTACTACCTTTTCATAGGACTTGATATCATCACGGTCCTCTTCTTTGGTAATTGAAGCAAACATATTATTTTGCTTTTGAGAGGCTAAATAGGCTTGCAAATATCCATATAACGGAATGTCTTCTGGAATATCTTCCAGATGAATAGAAGGAGATGACAAAGCTTCTCCCCTGAAAGATTCTTTTGAGTTTATCAAATTCTTTTTTTTTCATTTATATAATTGGAGAATTAGATGAGGATCCGTATGACGATCCCTGAAAGTATGAGTTTCTAGAGGATGATCTTCCTCCCACTTTACCCTTTTCTCTTTCTCTGGACCATGAAGGGTTCATTCTGCATGTAGAATAATTAGTTTATTCAGATAAAGAGTATTCAAACAAAGTAAACATTTCTCTAACTTCGTCATAATCATAAATATGAAAATCTGCTTCAACCATATCATGAATAATCTTTTCAATTATAAGATTCTGTAAATCTCGTATAATAGAAGAACCTTTTAAATGGTGATGAAAGTCTTTTCACTAAGAAAGTATAAAAAATCATTTTTAACTTAAATATTCTCGGGATAAGAAATCAGGGAGAGAGTTATCAATTTTCTCTTTATATTGGATTTCAAAATCAAAAGGGGCTAACTGCGCTTGCCATCTTGCAAATATCAATTTTGAAGCGTCATGTTTAAAATCTTTATCAAAATGTATTTAACAGATTGAGCATCAGTTTTTATCAAAAAAATTTATTGTATAAATCATTCTGAAATTTTAAAACACATTTAATAATTATTAACATTTCATGACACTAGAATATTTTTTCTGGGCTTCAGTCCATTTTTCTGAGTGAAATCTTATCAAGTATTCACATTTATCATGGGGATTGACTTATTTTAAAATTCCATTATAATTGATATTAGACATATCTGTCTCAATAATTTTTTGCCATGTTGGGTTGTCCAGGGTCAAACAAGATAAAGTTTTAACACCCTGTTTAATATGTTTAACTAGATCCGTATGACTATCCGTTCAGGGACCTTTAGAGTTCTATTTTAGCCTTTCATATAATGGGGCTAAATCACGAGATAAATTTTTATAGGAAAGGGATATATAATTCAAACTCCCCAAGAATCACTGTAGCTGAGTCCTGTCAATAATAACATTTGAAAATTTAGATGCGAAATCAATAGATCTTTGTATGGGAATAATCTTTCCTTGACAAATATTAATGGCCTAAGAATCTAACTTTTGTTTGAAACAAACTCATTTTTTGTTTAGATATCACCAAATCATTTTGTATCACAATTTTCTTTAAAATATCAAGATCCTTTAATATGCAATTCAAATATTTTGAAAAACACTAATACATCATCAATATAAACAGTGATAAAATTCATATAAGGATTGAAAATGTCATTCATAATTTTCTGAAATTCAGAAAGGACACTTTTTAAATCAGATGGCATGACATTCAATTTATATTGCCCAAATGAAACATTAAAAACAGTTTTATAAGTATGTTCTTTAAATATTTGAATATGCCAATATTCAGATTTTTTAAAAATATATTAGCTTCATATAATCTCATAAGAAATCTTTTTTGTTCGGAATAGAATACCTAATTCATTTCAAATATTTATTCAAAGGTTTGTAGTTTATTACTAACATGGGAACACCATGTTCTTTTTCTGCTGCGTTATTAACATAAGAAGCAGTACAAGATTAAGGCGATTTAGAAGGCTTTATCAAATCTCTTTGTAACAAATTATAATTTTTTTTTGTAGAATTCAACTAATTCAACATTCATTTGACAAAATCATGATTTGATTGGAATATCATTCTCAAAAAAATTATCTTCATATGCAAGAGTGACAATATGCTTTTTTCGATTTTAAAAAGCACTGGGGTGATCGGCACAAATATCAATAGCCATTTGTTCGAAAAATAATTTAATTTTTTCATGTATCTTAGTAGATTTTATAGTATCACAAATATTTATGCTAAGTAATTCAAGTTGTAATGAGTCAACATGCTTTTGTTTCATATCAATCACTAATATCTCTGGATACTGGATCTATAATAAAAGAATAAGATATATCTTTATTCTTATAATTAGTAGTAAATCCTTTTGAATCAAGATGAGTAAAAGGATAAATAGCATTAATAAAAGAAGTTTCAAGTATAATTGGAGGATATAACTGATTTTTTACTAAAAAGAAGAAATGAGGAATGCAAATTTTATTTTGGCAGATGTAAGCATTTGGTAATTTGTACTCTATAACAAGAGCATGCCCAGATTTAGATTTAACCACATGAGCAGTTTTTTAAAAATATTTTGTAGGGACTAATCCTTCTTGAACGCAACTAACATCTGCTTCACTATCAATCATAGCAATATCAGTTATAGGAAACTCATTATTAATAAAAATAATATATTTGATATACCATTTATGAGCAGTAATAATTTGCATCATTTCTAGAAAAGAATCATTTTTTAAATCAGGTGATTTTTGAAGAATATCATCTTCTTCCCAACTGATACCTTTTACTTTTGAAGGACGAGAATTATTTTTCTTTATTTGCGTAATCCTGTGATCACAAATCATCTGATTTTGCTTAAGAGATTTAATCTTTTTTTTTTTAAGTTTTCAACTTCAATTTTTAAATCACCAAAAGAAGTATCTCTACTAGGAGCAGAGTTTCGAGCAAGACGTTTATTAACTTCCGATAAAGAATAAGGCGCAATATCAAAATTTTCTTGAAGACTAACAGGATTGCTATCAATAATTTTTGAAGTAGTCGGTCTTGAACTCGTAGATAGATTTATTATCTTTTCACGAAGTTTCTCATCATAAACTTCTTTTAAGAGTTCTAGCACATTATCAGATGTAATAGTTCTCATATTTAAATCTTCAAATTGAGACTGCAATTTATAAAAGTCATCATTATATGTGCAGGTATCACCTTTGCAATTAGAACAGATAACATCAATATAAGTCAAGTAGATCAACTTCAGCTTTGGATTTTGACTTGAAAACTACGATCTAATTCTAATCCAGAGGTGTATAACATCCATAAACTTTATCATGCAATTCATTATCAAGTCCTAAATACTTCAGCTTTTGAAGCTTATAGTTCGGAGCAATATGACCAAACTTACCACATTTGTAGCACTTAATATTAACAAGGTCTCGCTTGAACTTATTTTTTGCAAATTTAGTGTACTTACGATGAATTTTTCTAGCTTCATGTTCTTTTTTGGATCTATATCTAGATGTCTTTTTCCTATAAGGTTTGTCACTGTTAGAATATCTGTGACTTTTTTTCCTAGAAGAAAAACCTGATCGAAAATCCCAAACTAGGTGCAAAAATCTCCTAATTGAGATCTTTCTTTAAGCTTATCCATCTTAAACTGTATAGTCAATTTTAATTCATTCCACAAATTTAATCATTCTTGTGTACAAAGCTATCAACTTGCCATCCATAGGTATAATTTTTTCATGTAACTTCACCGAAAGGTCCTCTAAGGGCTTTTATTATTCTTTCCGCAAATAAAAGGGGAAGACCGTCTATAAATTTAGTCTTTCAGTAGGAAAACGTATTTTCGGGTAATTCCATAACCCTTCTCATAAAGGTATTCTTGTACCATCTAAATTCACCGCGAGTCTTACATCGAAGACCATTTAGGAGAGTGCCGATAATTTCGTGTAGGCTGGTAAATCTACCATTAAAATATTCTAAGATTGTAAGAACAAGGGTATAAACAACATTTTTTCTGTTTTCAACTAGGGCCATACCTAGGTTATCAACTTCTGCATTAGTAGCTCTAGCGTTAACAATAGCAACTTTCTGCTCAAGAGTTAAAAAATTATCCCACCAGCCCTGAAGCTGGCCAGTAAAAGATGCAATTATCATTCTACAAATATTTCTATCAGTGTTCTTATCACTAACACTTTTACTAGAGCTGTCAATACGGGTCGGCCCAACCCATCTGGACTTAGCCCACACGGGCTTTAAGTTTGACGGATCAGGTCGGGCTGGCCCATCAAAGTGATGGGCCACAAAAAACCAAGCCCACACCATTACTCTGTGGGCTACGGGCCTCACGGGCTAACCCACTTTTTAAAAAATAATATTTTATAATTTAATTTTAAAAAATTAATAAACATAAATATTATCAGAAAATATTACATAGTGTTAATACTTATTAATCAAGTCTCCAACACCCCAAAAAATACTCCTAACAGTGAAATTAAATAAATTTTGACATGATATCCTTCAAACCAAATAAAAATACTAAGAAACATTCTAAATAGTTGCATGTATTTGACTTACGGGCCAGACCACGGGCTAACCCAACCCACATTGCTCAAGCCTAACGGGCCACGGACATATACGGGTAGATCTAAAAAGCCCTGTTCTTAAATAGGCTGCAAAAACTGAAGCCCAACTCCATTAAATTACAGGCCAGGTCGGGCCGACCCAAAGGGCCTGACCCATATTGACGGCTCTAACTTTTACACACAATTGCATATATCATCATATGATGCACAAGAATAGTTGATTCTCTATTAGTCACGCTATCGAGATTTCATTCATAAATGTCGGAACCACTATAGGACGTATTAGTCTGATTTTAATCTCGTTCCTTTATCAAACATCTTGAGGAGTAGGTCGGAGATAGTAATAAGTTTTCATACGTTGTAAACCAACATATGTGAAATTTTTACCCACTTGCTTTCTAACCATACTTCTAAGCTTATTAAGCTCTAACTTAGTCTGAGTTTAAAATTAGAAGTCGTTTCTATTTGATCAGCAAAATCATTTGACAAATCAATGGTTTAGCACTTAAATCGGAAAGCTTTTTATCAATAAGCTCTTCTAAATCCTTTAAAGGTGAATTAAATTGAAATCCCCGAATCTCAGGAGGCCGTTGAATACTAGCACAAATAGTTTGAATTTCTGTATTACTTCCTGAATAGGAGGTATCATCAGTAGATTTTTGGCTAGTACTTAATTTTTTTTATCAAATCTGTTAACTTATCGAGTTTTTTTATCAAGAGAACTGATATGTTCGCCCAAAACTTTATCATATAAGCTCAAATAATTGGAAATCAAATTGTTAATTTTTGCAATGCTTGCTTTTTCAACTTCGTTATCAATAAATTTCTGAAATGCAGAAAAAGTAATACGCGTATTATTGGGTAGAACAAAAGGTGCTTGAGGAAGGTAAATAGCTTTAACAATATTACCCACTGTCATCTTTATAAGATTTCTGTAAAACCTTTATGTATAAAGGTAAATAAGTGGTTATAAATCAGGGAATAAAATACATAAATTAATTATACAGTGCACACATTTCATAAAATTCTTGAGAAATATTGTTTAACTCTTCTGGACTATAAGTCTCAAAAAAACAAGTTCTAAATTGATTTCATTTATCATGAATTTTTTTTAATATAATTTCTTGCCAGGGATCCTGGACTAAAATTGATTTGGTGAGGAATCATTAAGTATCGTTAGGATCGAAGTTCATTTCAGAAGCAGTTGAGATATCTCTATCAGATATATTATCATTATCTTAAACAACATTCATTTGAGGATCGATTTTTACCTTTTCAACAAATCTTGAAGAAGTAGTATCAATAAAATGTAAAGAAGCTGCACGATTTCTAGCTGGACCATATAATGGCTATATAGGAGAAATATGATGTACAACGGGTAATAATTTAGGCTGAGAAGAAAAAGAATGTCGCAGACTGATCATCAAATTGAATACAAATTCTACCATTCGAATTTTGAGTAATATGCGAAAAGTCGCTATAAGTCAGATTATTAGTAATCCGACTCAGAGAAATAACCGAATTTAGGGTCCAAGTAGCTGGAAAATTAATTTCATCCAACCTGATAAATCTTCTAATGGTGACTTTAGACTTTGCGAATTTGATTTCTACCAAAATAGACTGATTCGATATATCATATAATTTACATCTTGGATTCAATATGGACAGTAATTTATAATAAATTCTATATGATAAACATATAAGTTCAGAACTGGGTGCATAATTATAACCATGCGTTTTAACATTTAAGGTTAAAGCATCAAGTATATTAACATCAGACAGTGATAACTGCAAATTTAATTGAGTATTAAAATACATCGGACCATGGCCACAGTAGATTCAATCGAACCCATCAGAGATTGTCGAAAATTTAAATTTCTAGCATCTCTAAGAGCCACCAAAAATGTTTTCGGTAACCCTTTAAGGGTTAAAGGTTTAAAAGCAATCTGAACCATACCAACATGTAAGTAATTATAATGATTTTTTATTACTATTACTATTACTATTATTATTATTATTATTATTACTATTACTATTATTATATTACTACAATATATAAGTGAAGGTTGGGGTGACTACCAAGGACATTTCGGTAATTTTAGTCACCCCAACCTTCACTTATATATAGTACTCCCTCTGTTTCATATTAGTTGACTCCTATAGACTTGACACGCCCATTAAGAAAAATATTTATTAGGAGTCTATTTTACTAAATTAGTCTTATTAATTATGCTTTGAAAATATAAATTTGAATATATACAACTTGTTTAGTCATTTAATGATAAGGGTATTATTGAAAGAACATATTAAAATTCTCTTGACTTTATCAATGGAATAACTAAATTGAAACAAATATTTTTAGAAAGAGGGCCAACTAAAATGAAACGAAGGAAGTAGTAAATAAAATGGTTACACATGCATATGATTTTTTCTTATATTTATTAGTTTTGTCATGATTTTTGTGGTACAATAAAATGGTTACACATGCATATTGCTTTTTCCTTATATTTATTAGTTTTGTCCTCATGTATTATTGTAATTAATATTTTTATTTAGACCTTTGTAATTAAATTATACATGGTAGTATTTTTTTATAAATATCTTTTTGTTCCTTATTAAATGACTACCAAGGGTATTTCGATAATTTTATGGTGCAATAATACATGTATATTGCTTTTTTCTTATATTTATTAGTTTTGTCCTCATTTTTATGGTGCAATAAAATAGTTACACATGCATATTATTTTTTTCTTATATTTATTCATTTTTTCCTCATGTATTATTTAAATAATATTTTTATTTAGACCTTTGTAATTTAATTATACATGGTAGTATTTTTTTATAAATATTTTTTTGTTCCTTATTAAATTACTTGATTTTTATACTTCAAGGGTATTTCGGTAATTTTATGGTGCAATAAAATGGTTACATATGCATATTGCTTTTTTCTTATATTTATTAGTTTTTTCCTCATTTTTATGGTGCAATAAAGTGATTACACATGCATATTTTTTTTCCTTATATTTATTAGTTTTGTCTTCATGTATTATTTTAATAATATTTTTATTTAGACCTTTGTAATTGAATTATCATGGTAGTAATTTTTTATAAATATCTTTTTGTTCCTTATTAAATGACTATCAAGGATATTTCGATAATTTTATAGTGCAATAAATATTTTGAAATCAGCGTATGTCTCCTCAACTTATATATTTAAAACCTTCAAATGAGACGTGCATCATGTGCTTTTTCAAGAATGTCCAAACGAAAGATGTGCCACCAACTGTAGTTGCAACAATCTAGCTACATTTTTATCCACTTATATAATCACTTTTGTATTGGTTGGACCAATTTAACAAGCTCAATTTTGTTCCACACTGAATGTATATATTATGTTAACATTGATTCATTGTACTATATTTGTTTTTTTTAACTCCTATACTAAACAATTAAACAAGTAGGAAATAATCTTCCCCAAAAGTTGAATCTCTTTTGCACATTAGTGTTGCAAAATGTCCGTGCCTTGCACAAGCATATATATCTTGTGTATATATATAATGAAAATAGAAATAATAGTAATAATAAATAAAAATGAAAGTAGGAGAATAATATCCACAAAAGACAAATTAATAGTACTATCAGTAGTAATAGCAATAGTAAAAAAATGAAAAAAAGAAAATAGTACCTACAAAAGATAAATTAGTAGTAGTATTAAACTTTTACTTCTTTATTGGTAGAATATATATATTTAACTACAAATTTTGTGATTAACATAACTCATAAATTTTAAATTTTAACTTCTCTACTACCCTCATTAGAAATAAAAAAGTAGCTTAATATTTCTCATCATCTCAAGGACACTACTCTTATTCATTCTCTTCTCTTCATCACTGACCTTTTCCTTTATCATCTACATTGGCATAAGATTCAAATTAGCAAATAAATTTATCACCAAAAATTATTAAAAACGATCATATTTTTTTGTGTGAAAATAATATATTTTAAACGATGTATTTTCTAATTAGTAAAAAAAAAAAGGAATGTCTAGATCGTAGATTTCATTTGATCCTCACTGTATCACGTTTTAACACACGCAATATATTCTCAATTTTGCAAAATATTAAAATTGCTTTCGAAATTGTTTAAAAGACCAAAAAACCCCGACTCACCATATATTTTTAATACCTTCATCTTGGAGCAAAATGATATATATGGATCAAACAAATCTAATAACTTTAATTTAAACTCTATGTTTGTATCCAAAAACCAATCAAATATACATGACTCTTTAACTACAAACTTGGCAATTAACATAAACTATCCTTGACAATCAACTTAAAATATATTGATAAGCTTCAAATTCTGACTCCGCTCATACTACCCTTTTGTTAGAAAAAGGCAAAAAAAAAGTCTACTTCTCTTGCCTTCTCTTTCTCTCCTTCTCTTCACTCTACCCCTTTAGCTTATGCTTTCATCAAATTTACAACTCTCTCACTTCCAAACACCAAAATAAAGCCAACAAATTTTTCGTAAAAAAGTAAAAAACTTCACCTTTTTCTGCAAAAACAAGCGGTGCTTAGCCAAAAATGCCAGCACAGAAACGCTTGCTATCGAATTACCAAGATGATGATGATAACAACAACAACGGAGAGGATGATAACTCCCCGGAGCAGGAGCAGGAGCAGCAGCAACACCACCGTCGCCGGAAACAATCACGGCGAGCTGTGGAAGAACAAGAACAAGAAGTTGAAGAGGAGGAAGAAGAGGAAGAAGAAGATGAAGAGGATGTTGATGGTGATGATGATGATCAAGAAGTGGAGAATAATCAATCTTCTGATAATGGTTAGCTTTTTAGCACTTTATATTAATACCCAAATTGTAAATCTGTGTTTACATCTGCATTTTCTTTTTTTTACTTTTAGTGTTGTTATGAATGTTTGTGTGCTTGTATCGTGCATTGATTTTCTTGGGTTTGTTTGTTTGATTGTTTGCAGATTCTGAAGGAAGTGGCACTGACCCAGAAGCCTTTGATGAGTAATAATTCTCTTTATTCTTCAAGATCTTTTTTTTTGTTAATCTGCATGGTTAATTTAGTGTTTTTTTACTGCTGTTTTCGATGTTTTTATCTCGTGGGGTTAGTTCAGATGTTGTTTTTATGCTAGTTGGGTAGCTAAATCTGTGACCCTTTTGTTCGTTTTGTTGAATTTGATGGTTCTTGTTTTGAGCAACGGAAGATTGATGGATGCTGAGTTTCTACTTTTAAACTTACTTTGGGCGTGTTTTTGATGCACTCATGTTGCTTGATTTAATGCGTAAATGATCATTTCCGCATGCGATTGTTAGTTTTAATAGCTGGACTTTCCGGAGGAGTTTTTTCTATAAGTAGATTAATTGATTGTGAATTTGGAAATGCTATAGGGGGTATTGCTTTTTGAGTTATGAAGCATCCATTGTTATGACTTACTGTCTTACCCTTTTTTGATATGCATTGCATCGCATGGTGCTCTAGTTTTACATTTACATGTATTCTCAATTTATATATATGGAACTTGCCCAAAGAGGGAGGCAGTGGTGTAAACCAGAAATTTTCTTCTAGCCATACTTCTTTGAAATATACAACCTTAAAGATTGTAAGGATGTAACTACATTGTGTCACTCATGCATGTATGCAAGCTCATGCATGTTTTTTTTTTTTAATCAAGCTTCTATACTTCTGCCAGACCCAACTTTGTGGGAATTCACCGGGTATGTTGTTGTTGTAAGCTTCTGTACTTCTTGAATGGTGTCTAATCCTATGGCAGTATGAGCTTAACAGTATAAGCTATATAATCTCGGCTGTCCCTTTTATCTTCTTTTAGAGATGGAGCGAAGATTAAAACTAGGATGGGTTCAACCTTCAAGATTCTTAGCATTATAATCATTATACTTTTCAAAATATGGGTTCAAATTCCTTATTTGTTGAAAATATAGTGATTTTTCACATATATATCGATACTCTGTGTCAAAAAAACTGGGTTCTGTTGACCCAGTTGCACAAACACTCTATCCGCTCACTGTTTCATTTGGCAGTTTTGTAAACACTTCCATTTTGTGGATATGGTAATATTTTTGGTTGTGTCATTTGAATATGAGATACATCACAACGTGATATTTCGGTTTCTGATGTATGAAATTAGGTTCTTGACTTCAGCGTAAAATAACTCCTGGGGGCATCCTGAGTGTAGAGAATTTTATTTTGAAAATTTGGACTTTTCTGTTGTTCTAGAAGGTCGTTGATGCTCATAATTTTGTGTTTATCCTCAAATATTCAGCTTGAACTTACCTAGAACTTCATGTATATATAATCATAGACACTAGAATAGTCAACCTTTTCCTGACTTAGTTTGCCAGATTTTGTTGTGTGAAGGGCTGAAAGCCATTTAGGATGGGATGTTCTATTTTTTATATTTGTGCTTAAAGTTATGTAGTGCTTCAGATTTGTCCTCTTTTGGGACATATGTCACTGTTGACCGTTATCTATTTAAAATGGTAGTCACTCAATTTGCCAGAGGTCAGTGTAGTTATCCTATTATGTGTCTCTGGATCTGGCCAACAACAACATACCCAGTGTATTCCCACATAGTGGGGTCTGAGGAGGGTAAAA
The DNA here is from genome assembly GCA_030864225.1 of Capsicum baccatum var. pendulum. NCBI lineage: Eukaryota > Viridiplantae > Streptophyta > Magnoliopsida > Solanales > Solanaceae > Capsicum > Capsicum baccatum. The sequence goes on from CM061556.1 coordinate 247,861,046, forward strand.
TGTACGCAGCCCGTACCACTATCTCCGAAGAAGTAGAGAGGTTGTTTCTGATATACCCACCCCCGGCTCAAGATCTGGCCATGCAGGATAAAACTTTCACCCATATAAAGCCATTACTTATATTGAACATGCATGGAATACTTTTGCCTTACTGTAAGATTTGTGAATATGAATTACATAGTGCTCAACAGTTGTTCATGAAATATATGGTTAGGTTTGTGCAATCATGATGTCAGCATGACCAAATAAGTAATATGAGTATATGTGTAAGATATCTTATTGATAAGTCTATATGTCTTTTAGTGACAGGAATTGGTGTCTCAACATCCTTGATAACTGCAATTGGACTTCACAGAAGTCTTACACTTTTTCAGTGAAATAACTTGTTAAACTTTAGTCATATTTACTTAGTAATGAAAAACCAGTTATGTTAGATGGTTACGAGTATGAGGTGGCACACTATTTTCTTTTTAACATTTCCTGGGAGTGTGTCTATTTGGTTCATGGTTAGCATCATCACATTATTGTCCCTTGACACTGGAAGGTCCATTTAAGAAGTTGTTACTGCAAAGGAATAAAAGAAGTAGCTTTTTGCATTCTTTAGCTCAATGGAACCCTTTTCTACAGTTTTTAAGAAGTGTAGAACATCCCATTGTCCCGAAGAAAGTGAGGGTGAATTACATAAAGCTCAGTCAGGTTGTCATCTTGCATGCTGAACTGAAAGTTAAAATGTACAAATTTCTAGAAGTTATTCTCCAGAATGTAGAACCTTTTGATCTTACTCTTTATCAATTTTCTACATTATCATCATCTCATATTTCTGGGTATTTGATTCAGTTTTTTAACTTTATAGTGTTTGCCTGCCTGCAGGTTGATCGCTGTATCACGATCTGAGATTCGTACCAATGTACAATGTCCTATATGCTTAGGTATTCTTTATTATTTTATTTTATTATTTTGAATATTTACAGCTTTGAGTTTTTTGCTAGGATTTCGATGAGAGAAGTTTTTTCACGCAATTATTTCAAGCTCGTAAAGAGCTAGAATGTCCTGTATGTCTAGGTATATTTGCTTTCACATCATTATGTTGTCTAATGCTTTATATTTTGTTATTTATCCAAAATTGTTGTGATATTTGTGGATTAAACCATTTAACTTCGCTCTTTCGTTTTACTGTGAGTTTGTTTTTCAAGTTTTTTCTCCTCAAAATATCCCCTTTTATTTTTATTCGTTTTCCCGCTCCTTAAGAGAGAGTTTAGCAGATGATTCAGGATTATGTAAAAAAACTGGTATTCCTCTGAAGTTAAAAGTTGAAGAGACATATCAGTTGTTATTTTCCATATCTGGTGCAAACCTTTTCTTTGAAACTCTGCTGTCACCATGACAAGTCTTTGATAGCTCGTCTACATCACAGCACATAATTTTTTTTTCACTTTTTACTGTTCAAGCGAAGGAATATTAGTTATTGATAAAAATGTGTACTGGAACTACTTGGATTGTGTAATCAATAGTGTACGGATGAACTTCCGCAAACCAATTATACTGTTTTATAGCCATTCAAATCAGTTTCTTACAAGCAACAATAACTTGTGACTGAACTTCATGCTGTAAAATTAGTAACTCTGCTATTAGATAAGGAAAAGAACCTCAATGAAAACCTGAAAAGAAAACAGAGCTGCAATAGGGAGGTGAACTAGTTGCCTGATGTTCTACGTCCTTTTGGCATGTGCTAATTGTTGTTCGGTTGAACTTTTTTCAATCGCTTGTATGCAACAAGAAACTTTAGATCCTTAATCACTTAGATGTTATATAGTGATCATGCAACTCATAGTGTGGTTGGTTTTCTTTTCTTCTCCTCTTAAGATGTCGTATACATGATTTGATCCAAATTTGATCCTCAGTTATGCTTATCACAATATTTTCGAATTTTGATCTTTGAATACCAGAATTGTTAGGTGTCGTCTGGTTCACGGGCTAGTTATAATACCAGAATTATGATGAGTTTTATACCTCAAACTTTGTCAATTATGAAATGATACATTAGTAATCTATTGCTTTATGCTGCAAACATAACAATTTATTGGTTTTATAAAATCTTATGCTTGGTTAAATTTTCCTTATGGGGCTAAGTGGCTAACTATAAACCCTTAGATTATCCCGAGAGTGACATTAAAAAGAGTTATCATATGCTACAGGAACCTCTGAGAATTGTTTGTCCTTAAAGTATAGTGCAAAATGATCTAATAGACCCCTGTACTTGTATGATTTTGTATTCTGGACCCTCCTACTCACCCCTTTGTGAACCAAACCCTTAAACCCAAAGAATCACCACATTTGAAACCTCTATGACCGTTGACCAAGCGTAGGTGACAACTTAGTGGGTGTGGAACAAATGTGTGATTTCACGGATATAGGGCGTGTACACATAATTTTTTTAATTAAAAATGTAACTCCTTTCTTCTTGGTCCCACGCCCTCATTTCTTTACCCCAACCACACCCCTCCATTTTCCCACCTTCAAAACTTCAATTAATGTCTGGGCAAAAAATTAGAAAATCTCCTCAAATCAAAGAAGAAACTACAAAAAGTAATAACCCTAATTAAATTCATTTCATATCCAAACATAAAATGCTGAGCTTTCAATTCTCCAAAAAACAGATGCAAATCTCTGAAACATTGAGTTATAGTGCACCATTTTCATTGAATTTGCTTGAAGTTTTGAATGAAGTAGAAAAAATAGACGAGAAAACGTACCAAAGAAAGGTGTCTAAAGAAAAGAAATGGGGAGGGGGGGAGGGGATCTAAAAAAGAAGATTGAAAGAAGGGTGGTGGTGGATTTTGATGAAGAAGAGAGAAAGGAGTGGGAGGGAGAACGAGGTATGTTGTTGTTGTGATGAGAAACGGAGGGTGGAGGACTGTTTGGTTGTGTTTATCGGAGCTTGAAACTTTTCCGGTGGTGGGCGGACTGTGGTTGTTGGATAGCTTCGTCTGTGATGGAGCTCGCCGTTAATGGACGAAAATATAGCAGTGGGTGTCGTGACTGGTTCGGGGTTAGTTTTGGTTGAGCAGTGGATGAGTTGTCGTTGTTGGAGCTGTTCGTTCCTCCACCAAAAATGGTGTTTCGGTGGGTTCTGGTCGGAATTCAGAGAACAAGGAAAAGGTCGGTTTGGTTTTGGGTGTTAGATGGCTTCTGGTGGTGTTCCGGCTTTGGTGAGACCGGAGATAAAGAAGAAATGGAGGTGGGAGGAACGAAAAGGGAGAGAGAGGAAGGGGGTGGGGGAGGTATTTGATTTAGTTTTTATAAAAAAAAAGTTAATTTCATGTGTCATTAAAAAATGGTGTGGAATTCCACGTGTACACGTTTGTATTACACACACATCAATCGGATGAGAAAAAGGTTTAAAATTGTGTTGCATTGGATTTAATGGTTCAGTTGGAAAAGGAGTGTGTAGGAGGATTTAAAATACAAACACATACTAGTACGGGGGTCTACTAGACTATTCTGCCTAAAGTATATACGAAGACAATTCTCAGAGTTCTGAGTGATAGAATGTTGTAGGTGGTTGACCATACTTGACAGGGATTGTGCTATTTTAGTTATATAGTGTTGCAACAAATGACATCTAAGCAGCTGGGAAAAAACAGGGATCAAAAGAAGACGCCTAACTGGAATTGTTTCAGCTATAATATTTACCAGACCAGTATTATCAGTCTAGAATTATTCCAATCCCTGACTTGTGTATTCAATTATTCTCGTTCTAGACGTTCCCAAATATCCAGTAACAATTGACTCGTACTGTCACTATGATACGAAGCGTGAACTTTCTTGGATGAATTGTGTGTTCAATTACGCTTAGTTGAAAAGTCTTCAAGATGCTTTAGTTATGGGAAATTATATATATAGCACCTGATTGAATTATGGTTTAGGGATGATGAGAATCCTATATGGGCTTACATTAATAATATCAGAATTTTCTTTCTACTGATTATCCATCTATAAATAAAGTATCAACAGCAATCCTGTACAATTTGGTGCAGTGCTCACTTAAGCTTGTACTCATGGCTCCTAAAGACCCTTCTGCAACTGTGCAGGCTGCCAAGGCAAAGCTAAGGATGACAAATAAAAGCCATTATAGTGATGATACCCTTATTAGGTGAATTTATATACCAGACGGAGCGACTTGAAAGCTGTACCTTCTATTTCTTTGTGATGAAAGAAGCTTTAATACCTGGATGCTATTCAAATAACCTGATATTTAGTTGAAATCCTATTATCTCTACTGGGTTTCATTTCCCATTTCCTATCATCGGACCTGGCAATGGTACCTAGGCATTGAGTGCTATTGCTGAGACGGGTGGAATACGTCATTTTGAAAAACTGCCGCAAATCTACAATCCCTTTCCTTTAGGAAGTGTCTCAAGGTGTGACGGACTATAAACTTACAGATGTCAGAGTTCAATTGTTTGGTCTTTTGTGAAAAAAGGTAATACTTGTAAACAAAAGTCTACTCCTCTGAAACACGTGTAAAATGTGAGCAAGTTCTGTATTGCAAAAGAATTCAGATTCTTCTTCCATAAAATAAATTACGTTTAGAGCTTTGACGAGAGAACTTCTCAATGTGATGCTGCTATCCCTCCTCCCTTGAGTTTTATCTTGGTGACTTCCACCTTGGTTCTAAATCAGAGGGATAAATTCCTACGTATATTTTTTTGCACCTGCGATTATCCTAAAGTTGAATACTACTTGACTATTCAGCAAGTTCAGCTGAGAACTCTCATTTTCTTATCCTTTCCATGTCTTCCAGCTAGAGTATCATATGAACTTTTCTTATCAGCAGTATCTTCAAAACTGACTTCTCTTTTTTCTCTTCAAACAGCAAGTGGTAGTATTTCATGATTTCTGCTAGGAATGGGATAGCAAAACTACTAAATACCTTTATAGAAAAAGGAAAAGTACCAAACACTGGCTTCAATTGTCTTTTTTGTTTTGTCAGTATTTGCTGGTTACACTTAGGACTTGGTTGACTTCACGAACAACTCAAATGACCATAATCTTCTCGATAACCAAGTTGTATTCCTGGTTTTACCTTCTCCTATACACTATGAGGAGCTAATTGTTTTCGCTTCAGTTCTTGCTTATTCTCCGTGGCAGTCTACATCCATCAATCACAGCTTCACTGAAGGTGTTTTTTTGGGACAATGGTAACAAGTATTATATAAAAACGGCACAAAGATTGCGCTGAAAACCAAATGTAAAGAAGAAAGCAAAACTCATATCCTTGTTCTTCTCACAAGGATTCTATGATATCTATCAGCGTATCTACATCTTTTACCAGTTCTTTGTTACACCAAAAATGAAATAAAAATAAACAGTACGTCTTGATTTTCTGCACATTACTAGACTTATTTAAAACATCTTGTATTTCTTTCCAATTGGTTCACCATATGCAAGCTTGGGATAACTTGCCACTATTTTTTCTGTCTGTCAGAATCCCCTGTGTTGTTCCATCAAGCTTATGGCTTCACAACAGACCTTGGCATGGCCTATTTAATGCCTTCCATGTTGGAGGATAAATCTCAGCTGCACCTGAAGTTCCACTGCTTAATAATAGATTTGATTACTAATTTGCTATGTGTTGGTTGGAGATACAGAGTCCAACAGTTTTTTTTTACCATTGGGTGCCTGCATTGCATACACAGGTATTATCAAGAGAACTCGGGTTGTGATGGGATGTCAACACCGTTTTTGCAGGGAATGCATAGATAAATCAATGAGACTTGGGTATGTAATGCATTAAATCAACTTTGTGATTTAACTAGTCTTTAGATCTCAAGAATTACCTGAAGACGACCATGAATTTGCTTGTAATCTCCCTTTTACAGGAATAATGAATGCCCTGCTTGTCGCATACATTGTGCTAGTCGACGGTCATTGCGAGATGATCCTGGATTTGATTCCTTAATTGAGGCAATATATCCAGATGTTGAGGAGTATGAAGAGGAGGTATTTCTTCAATTCGTGTATTGTGCAGCTTAATAACCCCCCCCTCCCCTGTATAATGAGAAAAAGAAGAGGAACTAAGGGAACAAAGAAGAAATACAAAACCACTAGAGGCATATATTCCTATCCTCTTCCCTTTTGATGAAACTTGTCTCCTGCTAATTTGTGGAATATCTTTGTTTCAGGAATTTGTCTTACTTGAAGAGGAAAGGGCACGCAATGAGCAGGTCAGTTAAAGAAGCACCTGAAATCCTCATTCTTGAGTCGACATGTGTGCATTTGTTTGCACGTTTGTACTTCTTGCTTGCATGAGTTGTCTTTTTCTTACCGCAAGTGTGTGTGTGTATCAAGTTGTTACTGGAAGAGAAAGCAGATGTGGAGGTGATCTATTTATTAGTCAGTACAGGTCCATGCATGTTCAAGATGGATGTTATGAATTAATAGAACTTAATCTGTTGATGGTATTATCTTTGTAATGTAATAGGTTTTCGCCCCTTTATCACTAAGACCTAAAAGAAGCCATTTTATTAAAAAACTCTTATTTGTAAAATACGACGCCTATTATGGCCAAAATCACATCCTGCATTCTCAGAAAATGAAGATCTCCATGTGTCCGTCTAAGTTTGCTGGTAACTGACCCCACGTGCTCTACTAACACGTGTTAAACCAACTTTTAAAGAGGGTTTTGTATTTACAGAATCTGAGAGTGAATTGGCGGATTTTTTTAACCATTGTTTGTGAAACATGTGTTTCCAGGTTCCTTCTAAAAGAGAAACACGTGTTTTCAGGTGTTACAATATGACTATCCGATAGTTCAATTTACTTTTATGGGTTCACCCAGTAGAATATAGTTTATTTTTGTGCAAATTAACTGTTGATTAAAATGGACATAGATATAAATATTTTTCTTTCTGATTGACACTTCATTATATGTTGGGGGCAAGCCATACACCTGATACATGCCTTATATTATTTTTGTTTTGCTGGACAGTTTCAAGCATCCATTGCCAAAATATCTCAACGCCAATCTGAAGCATTAATTAAGAGGCGCAGAGGTGGTAAAGACGTAGCTACTCCCTCTACACAAAGAACATCTCGCAACTTTCACAATGCTTATTCAAGAAGAAAAAGAAACATTCATGGCACAGAACCTGAGCGGTCTGATCCAAATGAGAGTGAAAATGATGACCATGATGAGAACAAAGATTCACCCCTTAAGGATGAGCGTGGAACACAAACCAAGTTCAGGAAACGCAGGAGGCGTAAAGGAGCTTCGACCACCCAGAATTCTCCTTCAGCTGCGAGTCCAGATGGTGGTCACACTGAAACTGCAGTACAACTACCCAGAGACAACCCAAGTAATTCTCCTGGACCTACACTGAAGCCTGATAACTTTACTTGGGGAAGAGGCGGTGCGCGAAGCCACAATCGACATGGCAGTGGCGGTGGTAGCAGAAATGCTCGCAATTCTCGAATATCCAAGTTAGTTGATTATCTTGAAAGTGCAAAAGCAAATGATGTTGAGGTAATAGATTCTCTAAACATGCTTATTCATCTTATTCAAGAATGATATTGTCCTAGCTTCTTTATACACAATTCATGAACTGTCTGGTTCTTTCAATGGTCGTGTATCCGTAATTCACTTTTCTTTTTTTGCAGTTAAATATCCATCTTGAGCTTGTTCCATTTGACAAACAAACGACACCAAGTCTGAAAAAGCCCCATTTCTGCTGCACGCCAAGCACATCAGTTGGGCACCTCTGTGAAGTAAGATTTCCTTCTCGTCATACTTCATTAAGAACAAAAAAAACACACTTTCCACTATCCTCTTCAAAAATCGATATGAAACATAGTCATATCGTCTTAGCGACCTAATTAACAGAAGTGATTAGAAGCTGTTCTGCTGATGTAAAACAAATTTCAAACTTTTTGGTGCTGCACAATCTTATTTCTGATCACATGGACATGCATTTCTATTTCAACTTTGATATCTCAATAATGATGATACATGTTTGTTGTTCTATGGTTATGCCTCTAAATATTGTCAATCAGGAATTGCTTCCATAAAATCTGCAATTTGTTCTTTTTTTCGTCCCTCGACAACTTTTGTAATAATATTTTGAGTGCAGCTTGTTGCTCAGGAGACAAAATCACAAGCCAAGGATGTTGAATTAATGGTAGCAAAGGTCAATAGTGCTGCTATTGTTGCGTCCACCATTAACCATTCAATCTCAATGGATGCATCAAACGTGGTACCTCGAGCTATCAATGGTTCCAATGTTACTCTGGAACGCTTGGAAAGGCAAGACACTGTGGGAGGAATCAGTTCCAGTTGCGCTTTAGACAAGAATCTGGTGAGTTGGAGCTACAAATGGGGAATCAAGTTCAACTGAATGACTTCTCAAAATTATGTCGGTTGATCTTTCCATTAGTGTCCCACCTGAACGATTTTTTCATGTTCTTTCAGGTCCTTGTGTATGTGCAAAAGAATTCTGCGGTATGATGATCATTCAGCTGACATGTGACTTCCTCAAGGTCGGCATTGTAGAAGATGAAAAGAGTGCGGGAATGTATGGAAGCCAACATATAGGAGCTTTTTTAAGTTTTCCCTAAATATAGCAATATAGTACCTTCTTTCTTGTTTCCTTTTACCCAAAGTTTTGGTTTGTTTACAAATATGTTTATCTCATCAATTCACAGAAACTTAAATGTTTTGTTCTTTTTCCAACCCTTGTTTTTCCTCTCCGTGGCGGAGTCATATTATAAGGGTGTTTAGTGTAATTAACTCTTTATTTTTAATAATATGAACATTGCTACTGAGATTGGTTACACACCACACGCCCATTTCTTCCCCCAATTTTCTCTTCACTGTACCAAACAAAAAGAAGAAAGTGGGGCATGGCCATTCTGTCTTACTTGTTAAGAGAGTAAAAAAAGAAGAAAGAGATGTATGTACCAAATTCTTTAATGTTGTGTTTCTAAAGATATGTAGAAACGTTAAGGAGCTTTTAAGAAAGGAAAGAGATATGAAACAAACTAAAACGGAAAGTAAGATGAACAAATTGAATAATGTTTAACGCATATCAATTCTTTGTTGTAACAGAATGTACTTTTTTTACAGATAATTTTTAACGGATACAATGTGCACATTTTGATGGATAAACACATAACTCCCAACTATTTTGATTACATTGTCCCTAATCTTGGATTCAAGGATTCTTGAACACATTCCCGTCAGATTTTTGGATATGTTCATATCACCTCATCTGGGAGGCAGCACTAGAAACTGCAGCATAGGGACACGCCATTTTTCTCCTTTCTTGCCTTTTAAGAATCAACAGCTTGGGGGATCTTGGTTTTGTCACCTTTTTGGAAGACCTGCGGAGTTGTGTAAAAAAAAGGTTCAGTAGTTGTTCCAAAATGCACAACAATAAGAACATAAAGACCCTCGACTCAATATGTAAAAGGAAGAAAACAACTAGTAGCATGGATGTCGCATACTTTTGTGGCTGGAAAGGATGATCAAATTTAGGCACAGGTCTTGCATGAGGCACCAAAGTTTTTCGCAGTTGTTTCAGGGCCATCTCTTCCTCCATCTAAACCATCACAATCCACACATTAAGAATTTAGTCTTAACCACCATCATTAGGATTGCTCGAAATAGCACAGTTAAATATGCATACCATTCTTGCAGCCTCTGCCTCCTCCCTGTATCTTTGATACATCATTTCTTTCTCCTTCATCTGCACAATATAATATGAGTGTGGCCATAGGCTTTAAAAGCTCTCAGAGAAAGTTGTCTGCGAATGGCAAAAGCTTTACCTTCTTATCAAACTCAGCTCTATCTGTCGCCCGGTGATCTACTTTTAGATTAAATTCGTGAACTTGAGTGAGGGGCTTACGTACTTTCTCAGGAACTGGAATTGGATCCCTACACATTTAAGGGTGGGAAAACATTATTCATCTTTCAGATTCATTAGGAGAAAAGATGGTACATAAAATGGTCGTTCTTTGAGGCCATACTCGATCAAGACTGGTTGCGCTTTAAAAGTCCTCATCATTGCTTCTTCCTTCTCCAATCTTAACTGTTCTTCCAGTTCCTTCTGCATCTCTCTTTCATGCCTAACCAGACTCTCCAGTTGGAAAGGTTCGGGTTTTGTACAATGCTTTGGTTCTGGTTTTGGTGGAATCTGGCAATGAAAACATAAGAAATGAATTCACATGAAAAGGGGGTTTGCAGAAAAAGATACAATAGTTAGTGTGTGTTACATACCACAGGGTAATCAGTTGTGTAAGGATATGGAGTTGCTTTGGGAACTCTTGACCTCTCTTCTTCAATCTGTTTCTGTAGAAGTTCAGTGAACAGTTTCCTCTCTTTCTCCGCTCCTCTTTCCTGAGTTCAAGAAAAAGCTAATCCATGAGGAGCTACATTATTTCGATAAGAAGTAACAACAACAGGAACAACACAGAAAATATACACACCTCCGTGTAGAGATGAAAAGGATTTGGTCTGGTGTTTCTCGGTATAGTCTTTTCATTTCTAGGTTCGGATATCAGGGAAAGCTGAAAATTGGGGAAAGTACAGTGAGGAAAATGTTTAAGTATAAGGTTCTGAGGTAGGAGAAATTCTGATGTAACCTTGTCAAAGAGATCCGTAACGTTAGCAGGAGGTGGAATCCTTTCATCTGTCGCAAAATGAAATTCTTCAGGCACCGTCACCTGCTTCTTTGTGTTGCAGAACATTCCCAGATCTCCTTTACTTTCAAAGATCTACAATTCGAAAAAGTCAGCAACACACAGAACCAGTTTTGATAATTGATTTATAGTAGTCTAGAAGGTGTTCGGGGGTGTGTTACCCTCTTATTGAGAGGCCTAGCCTTGAACTTTGGAACTTTCTCAAGTTCTTCCTTTTCGAGTTCTTCAGAGCTTTTAATCTGTGGAGGTCGTGCTCTAAGTGACGTTTGCAGAACAGGTGATTTAGGAGCTGTAAGATGTGGCTTCCATTGATTACTCTGTGGTGAAAAAGTTTAAATTAGTTGGCACGAAAGCAAGTTAATAGTTTTTTTATTCAAAGTATTTACAGGAACCACTTTTTGCAGTTAGTAACCTGAGTAGATTCTATGGATGATAAGACTGAAGATGTTTCTGCATTCTGATTGGCTCTGGTCATTGTCGATAAATGAAATTCCTGCAGAAGAGTAGCATATCTCAGTTGAATTTTCTTGAATTATTCTTAGCTCTTCATAGTCCGAGTAACCATACCTTAAATTCTGGAAGCTGTGGTGTACTTTTAGGTAATGCTGGTAGATTTGGAGCTTCCAAGATCTGTTCACAAATGTGCAAAACAAAATTGGTATGATGAGATTAGTAGAAAATATTTAAAATCGGAATGTAAAGGACGCAAAACTATCTATAAATTGAGACCTTTTTGTTCAATGGGCGAGCCTTAAACCTAGGAATTTTAGCCATCATTTCCTCCTCAAGTTCAGCTGAACTCTTCACTGTAGTTGGACGCACACGTTGTACAGTCTCAAATTCAGGTTCTTTAGGCGCAGTTAATGTTAGTTTATTAGGCTTCCTCTGCATCAATCAAATATAAAGCTTTAAAAGATGTTTAAAGGTTTTGAAAAATAGAACTAGTGGATAGTTTCAGTTGTTACATGTGAAGTGCTCATGCAAGACAGAGACATCTCCCTTGTGCTAGATTGGAACTTCTTCATCATTTCTGCTGTTGAAATAAACTGTGGAACTGGTTCTCGGACATACATCTTTAAACAGTATAATCTCCAAGTTAGATTCTGAATATTCAAATAACATGCAAAATAAGGAAGATTAATCAATGGAAAAGCTACCTTCCTGTCCTCTTTACGAGGTTTGGCAACCGAAGAGAAGGTGGAGCCATTAACTCCAGGTTTTGTTTTGTGTGGCAAATTTTGTGGTTTGACATCCAGAATCTAGATATAGCAAAATCCCGTGAGGTCAGATTCAGATAAAACAACTTGAAATATTCTGCATTTTATGGAGAATATAAATTACCTGCTTGGCTTTTCCACTTTCTAATTTTTGTCTCTTTATAGCTTGGTTTTCTTGACCAAAATTGGGCCTTCCAGCAGCATTTCTCATGATTGCTTGCCTGTGTGCAAGCAAATGAAGTTCATCAACTCTATCAGGCCAAAATAACATAGAGGAGATAGAACAAGAAGCAAAAGGGAATAATGAGGGAGTGAAAAAATTGAAGGCGCCAAGAAGCTACAGCAGCAGATCACTTACTTTCTCACGCTGGCAGGATTAGAACTCTTAACAGGCAATGTTTTTGACTTCAACGCTGAAGGATTTCTAAGCATGCTTGAAATTTTCTTCGCTGTCTTCTGATTGTTGGAATCAGTCTTCCTAGGGTCTATCTTCTTAGACGTTGTTGTTGGTGGTGGTCTTGGGGTGCAAATTTCTGTACAAGAAGGTTACGATCAGATGCCTTGACAGTGGACATTGTCCGCAAATTGGATTACCCAGTGTAGTCCACAATGTACAATGTGGACAAACCTTACCGCTACCTCATGCAGATAAAGAGGCTGTTTTGGTAAGACCCTCGGCTCGGAAAAAAACACTAAAGCAACAAATCAAAATGACAAGCTCAGGTAACTAACCTTGACTAGTTGGCTGTTTCTCAACAGATTCCTGTAAAATTTAATAAGTATAATGAGATACAAAGCTCAAAATAGGAAATGGTACTTCGGTTACACAGGATATGCAGAAGTACCGGATTGGGAAGACTGCTATCAAGTTCTCCTCTAATAGCATCATTTGGTGTCACCTCTTCCTTAACCTCAGAAGACAAAACATTAGCTGCAGGTTTGTTCTCATTTGGTGTCACCTCTTCCTTAACCTCCGAAGACAAAACTTTATCTGTAGGTTTGTTCTCATTTGGTGTCACCTCGTCCTTAACATCGGAAGACAAAATTTTAGCTGCAGATTTTTCTTCATTTGGTGTAACATCTTCCCTAACCTCAGTAGACAAAACCTTAGCTGCACGTCTGTTCTCATCTGGTGTCACATCTTCCACAACTTCAGCTGCAGGCCTGTTTTTAGAAAGAACCCAGTGCATTGAAAAGAGTAAGAACATGATGGTTAAATGACACTAAAATGAATTGGCATCGTATCATTTGAATCTTGAGACCTTGTAGTACTCTGCAAATTCTCGCCTTCAGTTAAATCACATGGGATCTCAACTTGTACTGATCTACTGGTCTTGATTCTTGGCATACAAGCTGCAAAATTTGACGATGACATAATCAAACATCAACTTTTCATTTCAAATTGGTATTCCATAGCGAAAATAGCAATCAAACCCAGCTAGAAAGACCACAATTTGGTCAGCAATCAACCCAGCTGATCTATTTCCGATAACTTTATAATTTGCAATCAACAGAAGCTACAAAACCTCATAATAAATAAAAAATTAAAAATTCACGAAGAATTAATCTAAATAGCCGGACTGATTAAACTAAAAACAGCCGGCAAATGTATAATATATGTATATTATCTAAAAAATCTATATATAGGCCTCCTACAGTACACAGTAAATCTGCCCGGCTATTTGTGTGAAGACGCCTACACATTCATTAACAATCTACATCCGACCGATAAATATTCAATGCTACACCACATTTAGTAGTACAACAGGATCTAGAAAGCGAACCAGGGTGACTTGAACTGCAAAAGGAAACCAGCTTTAGAGGTTAAGCATTCCTAAAAAAGTTAACCTTGAAATAACTTAAGCCTTCAAGCCCTAATTTTTCAATAATTTCAAGGCTGATCCCTACTAGTTCGGGATTAAGGGTTAACTGTATTCACTGATAAAGCTAATAATATCTCAAAATTCAACTCAGATGTCTCTCCACTGAATTGATATGGTATGAAATGGAAGTCCAACAACAACAACATACCCCAGTCTACTCCCACAAAGTGGGGTCTGCCGGGGGGAGGGGGCTTGTAAAGTGTACGCAGTCCATACCACTACTCAGATGAGATAGAGAGGCTATTTCCGATAAACCTCCGACTCACAGATAACAGTATAACCAACAAAAACCATGAAAGCAAACATCAAAAAGGGATATCACACCGCTAGATAATAAAGGAAACAAGATATCCACAAGGTAATAATACTGGAAAACGAAATGGAAATCGCAAAAAACAACTATCTCGACTTGGCGGTAGGCAGTGACGTAGCCAGAATTTTCACTAAGTGGGTTCAAAATATAAAAAGTAAGCACACGAAGAGGCACTTCTACTATACATACGTAAACAATAATTTTAATTAGTGTAATTTTCTGCTGAAGGGATCCACTCTGGTGGTTAGGGGAAGGAGAAATGGAGAAGGGGATTACAAGGTGACCGAGAAATCGAATCCTCAACAGAAAGTTCAGACAGCCAACCAACTTAATTACTAAGATTCTCTGACTAACTAACAATTAAAATTCAGACTAAGTAAATGGAAAGAGTAAAAAAGAAAACATACGAGAAGGGGCATAGCTACTGTTAATTTCAAACCAAAGCTCAGCCTTGCGCATATCCTCCTCCGTCTCTCCAATCATGAAATCGTAAAATCGCGGCGCTGAAAACTCGTAAATTTCATCGATTACAAATACATTCGGATCATCTTTTCCGTCCGCCATTTCTTCTTCTGTGCCTATCAAAGAATGGAAAAAGAAAAAAAAAATAATTTATGTTGTGGTGCTTGCTGGGAGCGGGAGAGTATAAGAAACGGTCGAATTTCTGATTTGGGAATTAACGGTCGACTTTTGCTATTTAAATATATGATCTTGTTGACCGTTGTGTATTCTATATAACGGCTATATAAGCAAAAGATCAATTCCATGGAGGAAACGATGTCGTTTGGGTTTATACATGAATAAATGCTAAACTTTTTATGCCTTTTCCTTTTATATATAGATGCTAACCAAAATTAAAAGGGAAAATACATCATTTCACCCTTTAACTTATCGCCACAATTTACTTTAATATTTAAACTAAGTTTTTATTTATTTACCCACTTAATATCTTTAAAGTGAATTAATGTTACCCCTAATGCTGACGTGAATTTAAATATAAAAAATAAAAAAATGAGTATTTTATTTAAAAATAGACATGATCCTACTTTTATTTCTCACATATTTTTTTTTAAAAAATAAAAAACTCAGCTTTCATCTTCTTCGTAACACCCCCACCCCCAACACCCCATTTCTTCACCTTCTTTGTAACCCTCACCCCGTTTGTTCGTCTTCTTCGTAATCCCACCCGTCTTCTTTATTCCAAATCCTTTACTAAACTTATTTTGTTGTTCTTCTTCACAATTTCAAATCCTTTACTTGATTTTCATTACTTCAATGTTTCTTAACTCCGTATCACCGTTCTTGATTCTCCTATCAGAACCTCCACAAATTGCAGCAATGTTAATTTTCATTAACTGAAAACTTGATTGGTATAATTTTTGATCGAACAAGGTCATCATCAACTTCTTGTTGATTTTCCTCTGTTTTTGTGTCTTGTGCTTATCGAAAATTCAACAAATTTGATGAATTCAATTTCGTATAATCGGGTGAATGGGTTGGTGGATTCGTTTGTTGTTAAAGATAAATTGATGGCAGTGTTGATTGAATTGATGCCTATTGAAGTATTTTACTAATTTTAAAAATCAATGGTAGGTGATGAACTGTACAGATATGGACACCATCTTCAACTTTGTTTTTATGTTGAAAATAATCACATTTAAATTTTTGAGGAGATAAATTGATCTATTATTTTCTTCTTTATATCAATTATCGTTCAAGAGAAAGAAAATTGAAATGAATTTGTAAATGTGTAGGTGTGATTGTTGTTTTTGTGGAGTGGGTGAAGACTGAAATTTTTTTGTGTAAATGGTGAATATTTTTGTGTTGTTGCAATGGTGGACTAGTGTGGTATGGGTGGCAATAGAGGTGGTGGAGGATGTGAAGAAGAAAGTGAATTTCTTTTTTTGTTTTTATTATTTTTATTTTATATATATATATATATATATATATATATATATATATATGTGTGTGTGTGGCATCATTTTTAAAATAAATATTTACGTGACAGTGACATGACAGTACTGACGTGGGCGCATGTGTAGTGCATCTCCCTTTGTGAGAGTGATAATATATCTTTAGGGATGTATTTAATTCACGCAAAAGTTATTTAGGAGGTAAATAAATGAAAGTTTAGTTTAAGTGTTAAAGTAAATTGTAGTGAGAAGTTCAGGGGTGAAATGATGTATTTTCTCAAATTAAGAAGAAATTTAAGTTTATGTGATTGTGTGGACAGCTATTCAGATTAATTCTTTTAGAAAATGAGATTTTATTAAATAGTCAATTGAATTTACTGTTTATTTTTCTTAATTGGATACTACGTACTTATAACAATCATCCTTTATAATAATATATTACTATCCAAATTTTCTTTCGGAGTGATTCAATGTTATATTATTATAAAAGAATTTCATATATAGTTATCATCAGATTAGCCGAATATCTATTTGAAATGTTATAATCATCAGGAACGATTGTAAATTCATTTGGGCTGTGATACTAAGGTTTGTGGGGGAAAGAAAATCACTCGATGATTCTAAATGATCGATAACAGTAAGACGATTAATGTACAATAAGAATAACATAAAATAATTTGCTATGAGTTCTTTTTTAATTACATATTGACGAAAAAAAAAAACTCGACTATGCATTAGTTTAAGGCTTTAAGGCTTAAGCTACGTACAACTCCTCATAAGCTTAAATCCGGCCCACCCCGTCCCGCCCCGTTGACATCCCTTTTGACACTAATCTACGACAATAATTAAACGTTTCAATGTGACACTAGATAAAGTTATTCCAATTTAAGCTCATTTGAGAATAATATTTTGCAAATATAATAGTGAATGTACTTAAAATTCTTTATAATTTTTACTGGCATAACTCCTAAAAATACAACTAATATTTTGCATTGATTAGACCCCAGAGAACAGCTCCTCTTCCTCAAATATTTTTCTCACTAAAGCCTGTAAGCACAAAATTTTAAAATAAAAATATAAAGAGTTAGTTATACTGATACATAAAGAATCACCCATAATCTCTAGAAAAAATAAAATAAAAGATGGACAAAAGAATTAATTAAGAGACAAGTGAGAGTTTGTGAAAGTACTTTGAGCAATTCATGCGCTCAGAGATGGGGAAGCTAAGATGAACATCACATAATGTATATAGTTGTTCGATCCGGTCCTGCAGATAGGGAGGATGATCATGACTATTACTGAAGTTTACGATGCATGAACAATACTTACGAACTCCATCGTTCTCCTTTTTTACGCTGTCATTCAATATAATTAAGTTGTTACAACACTTGTAAGTTGGACATGAAGTAATCCCATCTACAAATTTTTCACAAGGTTCAAAATGAGCATTCACGTATTCACAAACTTCATCTTTACATGCACTGCATGGACTTATTAGAACTACCAACACAAGTGCAACATAAACTAGTAGATATTTTGTTGTCATTATTTTTGTGCTAATTAATTGGATTAGTAAAGTAATTATTGGCGAAGTTTTATAAATTTTGTATATATATAGGAGATTGATTGTTCATTAATTGGATCTAGATGTCCCTGAATTGTGATTGCAGTTGTGATCATTCAATTTGGATGAGATTATTATAGTTGATGCGTAACGTTTAGTTAACGTAATTAATTGTGATTCACAATTGTGACCATTCGATGTAATAACTTGACCGATTTGCCTTTCCTAAAATATAATTGACATATCGAAGAGCAAAATTTTAGGAAGGATAAATCAGTCAAGGTACGATACTAAAAAATAACTATTTTTCCATAAAAAATTTTCATTGACCACTGTTTAGTGACTATTTTCACGAATATTTTGATCGGCAAATGAAAAAATATTAGCGTAAAAATTAGAAAGCTTCTCAATGTTTCAGTGACAATATTAGTTTTTCATGCATTTTTTTGTCAATACCTTCCAACTATTTGTAGTATTCTTTCTTATATTTTATAATTTCATTTTCTTAAATTATCATCTATCAATAATATGGTTTTATTAAATTTAGGTGCTACTATTTTTCTCGTTTCAGTTTCCGGCTAGATAATTCTAGCTATCAACTTATTCCATTTAATTAGCTAATTTGAGGTGTATTAAAAGGACAACTTGGTACACTAACGCTTTCATTATAACTTATGAGCGGATCCGGCCAAATTAGGTTAAAACCACAAGGGTTTGTCATACTAAATAAAGTAGAAATCAATTTTATGTCACGCATCAACTGTAATAAGCTCATCCAAATTGAATGATCATAACTGCAAATCACAATTCGTAGACGTTTAATTAATGAATAAAAAAATTAATCTCCTATATAAATCTATAGAACTCTGCTAACTAATTACGTAATTACTATTACCAATGTTAATAAGCAGAAAAATGACATCCAAAAATCTACGAGTACTAGTTGTTGTTACACTTCTTGTTCTAAGTCCATGCAATGCATTCACAGTCCATAAAAATGATCCAATTTGTAAAAATGTGAATGCTTGTTTTGAATATTGTGAAAATTTTGTTGCTGGATTTTTAAGTCAGGAGTGTTGTGACAACTTAATGATATTGAATGGCAGCGTAAAGTACACGGATGACGGGGTTCGCAGGTATTGTTCATGTATCGTAGACTTCAGCAATAGTCATTATGATTATATATCATCCTCTTTATCTTCAGTCCAGAATCGAAATGCTTTATAAATATTGCGATATTCATCTTAGCTTCCCGATCTCTGAGCGCATGGATTGCTCAAAGTACTTTCACAAACTCTCATTTCTCTCTTAATTTCTTTTGGCCACCTTTTATTTTATTTTTCTTGAGTTCCTTTAATACTTAATTAGTAACTAACATATTTAAAAAAAACAAACAATGTGATTGCAGGCTTTAGTAAGAACTTATAAACTTTGTAATCTATTGAAGCTATAAGCTATCTGTGATTATAAAACAATGGAGAAATCTGTTTCATTCAGTAACTGCCATGGGCAAAGTGCCTGTTTTATTGGAAATGTTTATAATCTCTATTGAAGAGAAATCCACATATACAATGATATAGTGTGTATATATAATGACAAATCACACTACTAACCGACTCTAACAACTCCATGTGCTAATCACGTGAACTATTCTTTTCTAACTAACTCAGTGTAACTACACTTCTTCACTGTATTCACAACACACTTAATACTCCCCCTCAACCTGGAGGTTGGAAAATGTCCAACACTCTAAGTTTGGTAAGTAGAAACTGATGCTATCCTGCTCCTAATCCTTTTGTCAAAATGTCTGCTACCTGCAGATTAGTGCTTAAGTATTGAGTGTCAATGAAGCCCGATTTCACTCTCTTCCTGATGAAGTGACAATCTAGCTCTATATGCTTTGTTCTCTCGTGAAATACAGGTTTCTGCTATTTGAATAGTTGTATTACTGTCACTAAATACCTTGATTGGTAATGTGACTGTAAAATTAAGTTCCTTAAGCAAACCAGCCAGCCAGATCAACTCTGCTACCAGTGCAACCATGCTCCTATACTCTGCCTCTGCTAAGCTTCTGCTCACAGTTAGCTGTTTCTTTGATTTCCAAGAGATCAAGGAATCTTCTAATTTTACTGCATACTATGTCATTGATCTTCTGGTATTAGGACAAGATACCCAGTCTGAGTCACAATAGCCTGTGAGAACTGTTCCCTTATCCCTTTTCATCAACACACCTAGACCAGGTGAGCCTTTTATATATCTTATCAGTCTGATTGCAACACCCCAGTGTGAAACTTTTGGACATTGTATGAACTGACTTAGCACTTGTACTCTAAAACAAATGTCTAGCCTAGTTATAGTAAGGTACAATAGTTTTCCCACTAATCCTTGATAAGCTGTCACATTTTCAAGGATTTGATCACTAGTATTTCCTGCATGTTCATCATGCTCCAAGCTGGTGAGTTTATGGTTAAATGCTAGAGGATTTGATACAGTTTTAGTACCACTCAATCCTACTTATGAGATAAGCTGCAAAGCATATTTTTTTTTATTCAACAGTATACCTTCTCTTGACTTTAATACTTCTATCCCCAGAAAATACCTTAGTGCACCCAAATCCTTCATCTTAAAGTTTTGATTCAAGGTGTCTTTAGCATCTTGTATCATTTTTGAGCTCGAACCTGTGATAAGTAAATCATCAACATAAATCAATATCAACAATATATCAGTTCCTGACTTCTTGGTAAATATTGAGTGATCATGCATGCTTTGACAATATCCTGCCTGTAATAATGCATCTGTTAACTTGATATTCCACTGTCTTGAGGCTTGCTTCAAACCATACAAAGACTTCTTCAGTTTGTATACCTTGTCCTTCCCCTGTCTGTGAAATACCTGAGGCAATTCCATGCAGACATCTTCTTCTAAATCGCATTGAAGAAAAATATTATTGACATCCATTTGACATAGATCCCAATCATTTGAGGCAGCTAGACTGATGACTTTCCTTACGATTACCATTTTAGCTACTGGTGAGAATGTTTCATGGTAGTCTAGACCCTCTTATTATTTGTAGCCTTTGGATACTAACCTGGCCTTGAACCTTTCTACATCAATGTTGGCTTTGTATTTTACTTTGTAGACCCATTTTAACCCAATAGACTTGACACCAATTGGAAGATCAACAATAGACCAGGTTTGATTGTTCTCCAGGGCAGTGATTTCATATTGCATTGTATCAATCCATCTGCTATCTTGAGAAGCTTCTTTATAAGAGCTTGGTTCAATGATGGCAGAGAATACACTGAGATATCCTTGGTAGGAATGAGATAAATGATCATATTGAACATAATTTATGATGGAATGAGGTATTTTATTCTTATTGGGAACAATGTAATCCTTAATCCAGATAGGAGGCTTAGATGACCTCACTGGCCTCTGTTGAACTGCAACATCAGGTGGTGGTACTGAGATATGATCATTTGTTAACACCTCAGTTTCATCAATTGAATCAGTAGTTATAGGTGATTCTGTTGGCATTACTGTATCTGCACTACCAGTGTGATCTTGATATATGCCTGAGTTATGTACTGGTTAATCAGTTGAGAGAACTAAACCTGAACCTTCAGAATTAGGCAACATGGTATGAATAGTATCAGCTTCATGTTCAGCATCTTGCACAAAAGGTGATAGTACAGGTAGAGCCACTTCAGGTCCTGCGGTATCCTTGAATGGAAACACATGATCCTTAAATACTACAGCTTCAGTGAAGCGAGTATGTGTGTCGAGGTCATATAGCTTGTATCCCTTTTGTGTATTTGAAAAACCAATCAGCACAACTTTTCTTGCCCTTGGTTCAAACTTATCCCCTCTTGGCAACACACTTGCAAAATACAAGCATCCAAAAGTCCTCAAGTGCTCAAGTTGTGTCGGTTTACCATACAACAACTCATAAGGTGCCTTCCCTTTCAACACACTAGTTGGCCACCGATTTATCAAATACACAGATGTTTGCACACACTCACCCCAAAATCTTGCAAAAATATGAAACTAAAATTTCAATGCCCTTCCTACTTCAAGAATGTGTCTATGTTTCCTTTCTACCACTCTATTTTGTTGTGGAGTATATGGGCAACTACTTTGATGGATTATACCATTATCAATCAACAATTCATTCATTTGACTATTGAAAAATTCTGCACCATTATCAGACCTCAACACTTTTATTTTTGCATCAAATTATGTACAGATCATAGCGATAAAACTTTTCAAAACAACAATCACTTCCTTCTTAGATTGTAAAAGAGATATCCAAGTAAATCTACTAAAATCATCAACTATGGTAACAAAGTAATGCTTTCTATCATTTGTTAGATGCTTATGATGTCCACAAACATCTAAGTGAACCAGATCAAACAAACAACTAGAGATACTACTACTGGAACTAGGAAAATGTAACCTGCATTGTTTAGCCAAAGGGCATACTAGACAATCCTATTGTGATGCATCAATTATTGTAATCTCTAACATTGTTATGTGCTTCATAATCTCTTGTGAAGGATGCCCAAGCCTGAAATTCCATAATGATTGACTCACTTGAATCCTTATTATTGTGTTAGCAATTGAAGATATTTGATTCCTCAAGATATACAATTCTGTTGATTCCTTACCAATCCTAATCACTTTGCCAGTGAAGAGAGCCTGCACCACACATAAATCAGGATAAAAGGATACAGAACACCTTAGTTCCTTAGTAATCTTTGACACTGAGAGTAAATTGAATTTAAAATCTGGGACATGCAAAACATCTTTTAATATGTAACATCCCAGAATCTCTGTGTTTCCTATGTGTTGTATTTGTATCTTGCTTCCCGTTGGTACTTGTACTTGACTTTTTTTTTAGCAGTAACATCTCTAACATTATTTAACACCTTATCTGATGGTGTTATATGATGTGTGGCACCGGAGTCAATAATTTACTCCGTGAAATCTACATACCTGCTTTACTGAATAACGAGATCATACCTGATTCCTCAGATTTGCAAGCTCCTTTTGAGTTAGATCGATCCATCATGTTCAACAACTCCTTATATTGTTCTTTAGTGAAACAACTTCCTTTGTATTGATCAGCACTCCTTGAGCCACTTCTTGCTTCCACAAATGTGCTATTGACATGAGGTCTGAAAGTTTTACCTTGAGGTTTCCTCTGGCTCTTGAAACCTGGTGGAAATCCAACAATTCTGTAACAATTTTCTTTATTATGACCTTTGTATCCATAATTCTCACATGTTAGTCCTGGTTTTCTTTTTTGAAAACTCTGATTCTGATAGTTATGGTCTCTTCTAAAGGGCTGAGCTTGGTTCTTCAAAAATGCAAATCCTTGCTGCTTGTCTACTAGCATAATCATAGGATCTTTCCCCCATATGTGTTTACGAGCTTTCTTTGGCTTTCCTCTTGGATTGTTATCGCATATGCTTGGTTCACACTAGGAATTGTAGCATTAAGCAAAATATTACTTCACACCTGTGTGAAACTTTCATTTAACCCAACCAAAAATCATAACAATCGTTGCTGCTTTATGTGTTCTACATGATGCCTCGATTCAGCACAATCACACGCAGGTGATGGCACTATAACATCAAGCTCATCCCATAAATCTCTCAATTTGGAGTAATATGTAGTAACAGAGTCAGTACCTTGTGTTAACATGTTGATTTCCTTTCAAAGTTAATAAATTCTAGTTAGGTTAGATTTATCGAACCTTCCCTTCAAATCTCCCCAAATCTTTTTCGAACTAGATGCATAGACGATGTTAGTCATCAATTTTTGTGCTACCATTGCACTGATCCACGACATCACCACTGCGTCACATCTCTCCCACTTTGCCGCCAAAGCACCTTTGTATGAGCCTTTTGCACAAGTTCCGTCAACAAAACCTAGTTTATTTTTTACTAGAAGTGCTAATCTCATTGACCTGCTCCATACACCATAGTTTTCTAGCCCAGTGTGCTTCATAGGAATCAATGCTACGCCTGGTATATTCGACGCTTGCAAGTGCAGGGGATGATTGCGATCCATCTGTGGATCTTCAACACTTTCTGCTGTTTGTGGTTCCGCCATTATTAAGCTTTCAAATTCAGCAAATCAAGTCAAAAATGAAGATTAACGGCCTCTGATCGTAACCTGTTGCTCTAATACCATATAAACTTTGTAATCTATTGAAGCTATAAGCTATCTGCGATTATGAAACAATGGAGAAATCTGTTTCATTCAGTAACTGCCATGGGCAAAGTGTCTGTTTTATTGGAAATGTTTATAATCTCTATTGAAGAGAAATCTACATATACAATGATATTGTGTATATATAATAACAACTCACACTACTAACCGACTCTAACAACTCCATGTGCTAATCACATGCACTATTCTTTTCTAACTAATTCAGTGTAGCTACACTTCTTCACTGTATTCACAACACACTTAATAGAACTTGTATTGGAGGAAGAAGAGTTGTTGATCATTGGGGAATGAGTGTATATATATATATATATATATTCTATGTTGTATAATGAACTTTGAATTGGAAGAATAATGATGTGTTCTATATATTATAGTAATACATACTTTATGTTGTATTTATTAATAAGGTTAAAATGGAATTTATATATGGAGTTCAAGTTTATGTTTCAGTTAATTAGTTGTTGTTCAATAATTTAGATTATGAATATTGAATTATGTGAATGAATGAAATCCAAAATGATATACTTCCATATGCATGTTTTTTGGACACTTATATAGAATTCTACTTGTTGGATATTGGGTCACCCGTTTGTGAGTATTGAAATTTTATTAAATTTAAATTCATATATTTGTTTGGACTATATTAAATTCAAGAAAATAGTTCAAATAATGTGACTAATATAATTGAGTTAATCAGCTAATCTCAAATTTCTTGGGCTAATTCAATTGAAATGATGAGCCCATAATTATCAACTCAAAGCCCAAATAGGTGCTAGCCCAGGTTAAAAGTCCAAACTCATGCATCTTGTCACATGAGGTGACAATCCATGTTAAATGAAATGAGTCACTAAAAATATGTCATATGTTAATATGATATGGCAATCCAAGTTAAATAAAATGAGCCACTAAAATCATGCCATGTGTATAGATGACATGTTCTAACCAATCAAATTACAGCTTGTCACCAAAAGAATGTGATTGGTCAATTTTGAATCAACCAATTAAATCATACTATGGTCTTACCCCCTCCAACTATAAATAGGGGTCCTTATAATTCACAAAAGGAGGATTTTTAAAAAATAAGAAGCAAGAAGAGAGCTCGTGGATCAAAGATCATAATTTCTCTACAAGTTATAAGTTTCAAGCAATCACGCTCAAGATCAAGTTCAAGATCAAGAACGAAGGAAATTTTGTTCGAGATCAAGTTACTTATTCATATTCACCATTCGTGGCAATCATTGAAGTGTTTGTATTGAATTAATATCCAAATTCAAATCCGAAGACAAAGATTCAAGATCAATCTACTCAAGCCCTTGAATTCAAATGAAGTTCAATTCCAAGTTCATATTACTTTGAAGAATCAGAGGATTATCATAGAGATTGTAACACTTACTACCTTTGAAATCAAATATTACATTTTGTTACTTCAATTTTTCTGTCTCGATTATTGTTTTCTTGAATCGAAGAATTTATCGTCTACAAATTATGGCATGCCCAGTGGGACACTTTCTACCTCTCATCTCTTCGCACTAATCATCCTATTTAAGAATACCGAAATGGCATCCAAGAAATTTTACTCCAAATTTGTTATTGCTAAGACTACTCACTTCAAGTTTTTCTCTGAGGTGGATAACATACTTGATGCTACCATGGAAAGTGTGGGGCATATTACTAGGAATAAAACAAATTTACTAGGACAACAAACTCTTGAAGTGTCATCCATATCAACTCCTGCATTTGATATGCAACCTTCTAATGGGGTAAGATTTTTTCCCAATGAGTTGGAAGAAGAGGAGAATATCGCTAAGATCATTGAGAAGACTTTAGCTCTACTTAGCCTATTTAAGGCTACAGACCACACCATGCATGAAGATGATCATGCCTTGATCACTAAGTCTGCTCTAATTACTCCGTTGAACTATTTTACTCAAATTTTAGTTTGAGGGAAATCCATGTTTTGATCCTTCATCTTTGGTGGATATCCAAGCAATGGTGACTAACACCTCAACTGTTGAAGAACAACTTGCAAGTTAGACTAAGGTGATTGAAGGCCTAACAAAATATGCGCAAGATCAGGATAATCGAATTGCCAAGTTAACATACAGGGTTGAAAGTGGTTTGGAGGGGGGATCAAGTCATGCATCTAGGAAGCATCCGATAGAACAAGACAAAGGAGACTCATATACGAAGCAAAGACATGTTGCTGATGAACTACAAGTATCTGCTGATGGGTTAATACTAATTCACCAACTGAAGGACTTTATTATGAGAGCCATTAAAGATAAGTCCAATGTTGCTTCCAAACCCTATCTCACATATGCTAAGCCATATACTTTAAGAATTTAGAGTTTGAAGATGCCTGCAGGTTATCAACCTCCAAAATTTCAACAATTTGATGGTAAAGAAACCCAAAGAAACATGTTGCACACTTTATTGAAACATGCAATATTGCTAAAGCTTAGGAAGATTATCTTGTTAAACAGTTCTTGCGCTCTTTACAAGAAAATGTATTTGATTGGTATATTGACCTTGAGTTTGGTTTTATTGATAATTTGAACAACTCGAACAAGAATTTCCCAATCATTTCTATATCACGGGACACATTGTAAGTATGGTTGAACTTACAAATATATGCCAATGAGAAGATGAACGAGTCATTGATTTCATCAATCTATGAAGGAATACGAGTCTTAATTGTAAAGACGGACTTAGGGAGGTTTTTGGAATAAAAATGTGTATTTAAGGAATGCATTGGGGACTTTGTTACATCCTACAGGGTATCAAACCCAAGTCATTTGAAGAACTTACCACACATTATCATGATATAGTATTAAGCATGTCCTCAAGTGGAAATTAAGGACCACCTATTTATAAGCCCCAAAAAGGAAAAGGCAAACTAAAAGTGAAGAAAAGGGGCAAGTTTGTGCCAAAGTTCGAAATTAAAGAGGCGATGAATGTTAATGCCGCACCATTGAGGGTCACCACAAAGCTAAGTAAAAAGAAAAGTGTGAAAACCACATCTTTCCAGAATAATACCAATAAAAAGTTGACTTTAAAAGAGATACAAGCAAAAGAGTATCCGTTTCCGTTTTTGGACTCAGATGTCGTAATAATTTTTAAAAAGATCCTTTCATCAAAACTCTTTGAGTTACCTGAAATGAAGCATCCAGATAAAGATGGAAGTAATAGTGATCCAAACTACTACAAATATCATCGGTTGTTGGGTCATCTCATAAAAAAGTGTTTTATCTTCAAGGAAAAGGTCATGGACTTGGCCCTCGAAGGAAAGATACTGCTCGAAGATGAGAAAGAAAGTTCAAATCAAGTATCTGTAACTTTTGGTTCACTTGATTCCATATTTCCTTGCAACTTTGTTAAAGTGTATAAATATGATGATGTCCTAATCCTGATCCTGCAAAAGATGATTAAATTTGGCGACTTTGAACCCACCGATGTTAGTAAGCCATTGCCTCTTTCTATGATGAATGAAGTAATAGTGAACGAGGAATTATTAGGAGAAAGTCAACCCCTTATTGAGAATATTGATGATGAAGGATGGATCCTGATGACTCAGTGAAGACGTAGTAAAATGAGCTCATGAAAAAAGCCGAGCACACAAGAAATAAGAGGAAAGATCGTCAAAAGACCCCAAAAGAAAATGATGGAGAAAATGTGAGAAAGATGAAAATTGAGAAGAATTATTGTCTAAAGCCCTGTTACCCAGTGACATTAGAGAAATTCTTGTAGAGTTGGTTTCATGTGGAAATGTCTTATATTGGCGTCAAGGACTCATGTTATAATATCAATAAAGAATACGCAAAAATGAGAGACTCATCTCCATCAATCCTATCACATAAAGATCCCATTAAGTCTCTTTCTAATGAAGCGAACACTTGTGATGCAAAGATCACATTCACTGATAATGACCTCTTGTTTGGCAAGACATCACATAATCGTCCCTTGTATATGGTTGGCAATGTGCGCAAGCATAAAGTGAAAAGAATTATGATTGATAGTGGTTCTGGAGTTAATATTCTTCAAAGTCACATGGTGAAAAATCTTGGAATCTCGATGGATAAGTTGTCTGAATGTTATCTTATGATTCAGGGATTCAATCAAGAGGGGCGAAGAGCCATAGTTTTATAAAGCTGGAAATCAACATGGGAGATGTGATTTCAAGCGTATTAATGTATGTGATTGATGAAAAGACCTCATATAACATCTTATTAGGAAGGTCATAGATACATGATAACAAAGTGATCATGTCCACCTTCCATCAATGCTTTAGGTACTTTGAAAATGGAGTCCAAAAGAAGGTAGTTGTTGACAATGAGCCTTTTACTGATATGAATAAAGTATCTGAGATCGCTATGGCATTGTCAAGTAAGAAGGTGACTACAATTATTCATTTTGTCCCAAAGAAAAAGAAGGTTGAAGTCCAATCATCTGGGTTGCAGCAAAATATGTTAGGAAGGTTGGCTTTTCCTATTAAGAAAATCGATGTGATCAAGACACCTTCAAGGTCGGTGGAAGGATTTGTTAAGTCATCTAATCTTTATTCGTATAAAATATTTCCTAATAAATATATGAATGAGGGTTTTGACCCACACTCCTATAAGTTATTGGCAAAAGCTGGATATAATCCCGATGAATCTTTTAAACTAGGGAAGCTCCCACTTGAAGCATAAGGAGGGTCAAACCATGGTCTAAATCCTACTCAGAGGATGATGATAGAGAAAAGGTATGCCGTTAAACAATTGTATGAAGTTTTGGGTTATAAACAACCATCACTGATACATATATCTATAAATAGGGTATGTATTAACTGCATTACCCCTAAAGACGATTCTATGGCATCTAACAAAAAGGTTTCTGTGTTTGATCTGTCACTAACCCAAGTCCATAAACTTTGGTGTTTGATAGGTTGGGGACAATGAAGAATAAATACAAATGCCAAGAAAATGATAGAAGGATGAAAGACCATGTTTATGCTAAAGAGCTTAATTTTCACAAAATTTTCTCCAGTTGATTCCTTCTAGAATGAGGAGAGAAACGAAAGTCTTAGTTTCATGCGGAGATGTCTTAAAAGCAAGAACTCATACTATAGTTTAAACTAAAAAGCATTAAAAAGATGTAGAAAGTATAGGATCATCATATCACATCATAATGTCCGACAAGAAATGTACTCTCCCACATGTGAAGATCGAAGATGAGTTCGTTAATATCAACACATGTTATCACATATCTTTCAATGAGGATGATCCTCAAAAAGATGATGACACTAAAAATGCACCACCTGAACTTGACGAAGGGGTGAAGAACACTGTTGATGCATTAAAGGAAGTCAATCTTAGGACTCAGGAAGATCGAAGGCCTATATATGTAAGCGCCTTACTGGATGAAGATGAAGAAAACAAGTATGTTGAGTTGCTTATGGAGTATAGAGATATATTTGCTTTGAGCTATAAGGAAATGCCAGGATTAGATCCTAAAATTGTAATTCATCATCTTGTTGTGAAAAGAGGTGCTCGCCCCATTAAGCAGGCTGAATGTCGATTTAGACCTGAATTAGTACCTTTGATTGAAACTAAAGTTAACAAGCTCATTGAAGCAGGTTTCATCCGTGAAGTTAAGTATCCCACATGGATTTAAAGCACAGTACCTGTAAGAATGAAGAATGGTCAAATTCAAGTTTGTATTGACTTTAGGGATCTTAATAATGCGTGTCCTAAAGATGAATTTCCTCTTTCGATACCCGAGCGTATGATTGATTCCATAACAGTATATGAGATAATGTATTTCATGGATGGTTCATCTGGTTATAATCATATTTGTATGGCACCAAGAGATGAAGAACTCACGGCGTTCTGTACTCTTAAAGGAACATATTGCTACAAAGTAATGCCTTTTGGTTTAAAGAATACTGATGGTACTTACCAACGAGCTATGTGAATTATTTTTGATGATATGCTTCACAAGAATGTTGAGTGCTACATTGATGACTTAGTGGTGAAATCAAGAAAGAGAGATGACTACCTACATGATCTGAGAATGGTATTCGAATGACTCCAAAGATGCCAACTCAAAATGAACCCTTTGAAGTATGCTTTTATAGTTGCTTGTGGAAAGTTCCTTGGATTTATTGTTCAACATCGTGGGATTAAAATTAATCAATATAAGGTAGATGCTATTTTGAAGATGCCTGAGCCTAAAGATATTCACGAGATGAAAAGTTTGCAAAGAAAGTTGGCGTATCTTAGGAGGTTCATTCAAACCTAGCTGGGAGATGTTAACCATTCAGTCGTTTTATAAAGAAAGATGTACCCTTTGAAAGGGACCAGGCCTACACCAATGCTTTTGAGAGTATCACGTCTTATATAATGAAGCCTCCAGTATTTATAGCTCCCATACCTAGAAAGCCATTGATATTGTATATTACGGCATAAGAAAATCAGTAGGAGAACTTCTAGCACAAGAAAGCCATGAAGGAAAATAAAATACCCTTTATTACTTGAGTAGAATAATGACACCAAATGAGATAAAGTATTCGCCTATAGAGAAGTTGTGTTTGGCACTTGTATTCTCAATTCAGAAAATGAAGCATTACTTTCAAGCTCATGTTGTGCGACTCATCTCAAAAGCAAATCCTATCAAGTTTGTCATGTCCAAGCCTGTCTTAAGCGCTGAAAGGACAAGTGCTGGCAGATTTCTTGGACGACCATCCGATTCCACATGATTGGAATTTATCTGATGAACTACTTGATGAGGATGTTATGTTTGTAGAAATCCAATCTCCTTGGAAGATATACTTTGATAGTGCTGCACATCGTGAGAGAGCTGGTGATGGAGTAGTGTTTATCACTCCTAATGGGGAAGTTTTGTCATATTCCTTCACTTTAACACAGTGTTGCTCTAATAATGTTGCTGAATATCAAATGCTCATTCGTGGACTCAAAATGGCTGTTGATATGAAACATTACAATTGCAATTCTTTGGAGATTCCAAGTTAGTGATCAACCAAGTTTTGGGTAGTTATGAGGTCAAGAAGCCTGAGTTGTTTCCTTATCGCAATTACGCTCAGGAGTTGATAAGTTGGCTTAGAGAGGTTACCATTCAACATGTCCCTAGGACGAAAAACAAAAGGGTTGATGCATTGGCAACCTTAGCTTCTGCATTGGTATCTTCTGATCAAATGTAAGTTATCATTTGCCAAAGATGGGTAGTACCACCAAATGAAAATGTAGAGAAAGTTGAACAAGTTATCACTGCTTTTGAGGCCGAGATTAAAGACTGATACAACCAATAATTGATTACTTGTGTTATGAAATTTTACCAGAAATCCCTAGAAAGAGGACAAAAATTCAATGACGAGCCCCTCGCTTTCTTTACGATAAAGGGTATACTCTATAGATGATCATTTGATGAAGTACTTTTATGTTGTTTAGAAACAGATGAGTCTATTCAAGCTATTCAGAAAGTTTATTCTAGAGTGTGTGGGGCGCATCAGTCTTGGATAAAGCTTCATTTTCATATAAAAAGGATGGTTATTATTGGAAGAATATGGTGAAATATTGCTTAGATTACACTCGAAGGTGTAAAGTTTGTCAATTTTATGCAAATTTCATACATCAACCCCAAGAGGTATTACACCCGACTATTGCTTCATGGCCATTCGTGGCATAGGCATTGTATATTGTTGGACCATTACCAAAGTCTTCGGGTGGATATTTGTACATCCTAGCTGCAATTGATTATTTTTCAAAATGGGCTGATTCTCTGAAAAAAGTAAAGAAAGAGAATGTGGCAAACTTTATTCGAGTCAATATTATCTATCGCTTTGGCATTCCTAGATATATACTGAATGATAATGGTAAGCTATTTGATAATAAGTTGATGACCAAGATATGTGATCTTTTTTGCTTTAAGCAACGAAACTCCTCTATGTATTATACTGCTACCAATGGGCTTGTTGAAGCATTAAATAAGACACTCTGTAACTTATTGAAGTAGGTCGCTTCAAAATCTAAGAGGGATTGGCACGATAGAATGAAAGAAGCTCTTTAGGCATATAGAACAACGTATCACACACCAATATAGGCAACTCCTTATTCACTTGTTTATGGAGTTGAAGAAATTTTTCCACTTGAGTGTCAAATTCCATCATTACGGCTTGCTATTAAAAAAAGGCTTATTGATGAAGAAAATACTTGGTTACACCTTGAAGAATTAGAGGCTTTTGATGAAAAGAGGTTAGATGCTCAACAAAGCCTTGCATGTTATCAAGCCCGCCTATCTCAATCTTTTAATAAAAAGGTCCGTCTTAGATGCTTTCAAGTGGGTGACCAAGTTTTTGTTGTAAAAAGACACATTATCACCTCTCGTCGATCGTGAAACAAGTTCTCAGCTAAGTGGGATAGGCCATATGTTGTACAAGAGGTACACTCAAGTGGTGCTTACAAGCTTGTTGACTCGAAAGGTTTGTATATTGTCCCCATCAGTGGAAAGTTAATAAAGAGATACTATCCTTAAAGAGAAGAAGAATGCTCGTTAAGACACTCACCTAAATTGCATGTCACTCCTGGCCCTCAAGAGTATAAACTGTGTACGACCCAAAAAGAAAGAAAAAAAAAGTCCGCTAGGTTGAAAATCTCGAAAACGGCGACCTAGGCAAAAGTTAGGACACAAAAAAAAAATTAATAAAAAACAAATAAATAAGCAAATTTATTGCTCCTTCAGAACTATGTTATGACTTGATCCTCTTCACCGAGTTACATAGGCACTTAGAGTTTCATTATAAGTTCAGTCTCATTAATTGTCACACCCCTTTTTAACCAAAAATATTAATTTTAAGGTTCAAAGAATTTTTATTATTAAGTGATAAAAGATGAAAATTTGTTTCGAAAAGGATTATTTATATTCAAAACTCAAAGCCGCCACTTGGCATAAATAGAGTGTGCCAAGTTACCTTTGGAAATCCTTTTTCAAAAATGATTTGACTCTAAAATTGATTCGCGAACAGAGATTTCGATTAAGAAATTCTATTGACCGAGGAGAAGGTGTTAGGCACCCCTCGATCTCGTGGTTCGACCACGATCGCTTGATGGAGTATATCGGCTAATTTGAACAATATGAATGTATAAAACACATAAAACCCACAAAACACATAGAACAATCAAACCAAATGACAATTCAAAAGTTAATGTCCAGTCCAATTATTACAAACCCAAAATAAAAAGATACTGAAATGTAAACCTACACTAATCTTAAACTACGCTCCACTCGGAGCCTCGGGTCTTGATCAAAAACATATTTCATCAACATAATATGTCGGGGCATTCCCCGGTGAATAAGTACATAAGGCGTCGGGGCATTCACCAACGAATAAATACATTTGATAAAATACGATATAAATAGAAAACCATTTCAAACAAACATGCACTCATTCGTGAATATAGAATCCTAAGGCTTGCCTACCCCAAAAACCTATAATTTGCCTATCGACTTCAAACTATCATGATGCTATCATGTTCCAACAACTTTTATGCTTATTTAGAATTAAACCGCTAACAATGAATCAAAATAAATAGAATTCACTTTTATCAATTTCAATTCCGCCCCCAAACAACCAATTTTTATTCTCAAACGAGATACCATTTCACCATGCAAATCATAATCAAGGGAACCAAATACAAATCAAAACAAATACTCATTCATCACCAACAAGGATCAAACAGAATACACGATATTCAATCCAATACACCTAATATAGTAAATAATGAAATAAAAAAGAGAGAGAATAGAATTGAACCTCATTCGTAGCTTTCAAACTCAAATATTAATCGAGTAAAAAGACAAAGACCGCGTCCAAATATCCCGAGTAGAACCTTAATCAACGAACCCATAACTCGAATAAAAAATACCAAATAAAAGAAAACCGTACCCAAACCCACGCATGACATCACTGTATCATTCGTTTTCCGGTGGTTCTCCGGCAGGGTCAGCGGAGAACGGATCTATTTCGGGTGTTGGTCGCCGATTTTTGATGATTTAGACGGCCGGTGAGCTCGGAACCAATGTTTTCGCAACCTCGAAACTCCGGCGACCTCCGATCGCCGGAATGAATGTCTTAACTGTTTCTCTTCCTCTCCGTTCAACTTTTCCCCCTCCCCGTGAATATGTTTGGTGTGTGTTTATGTGTTGCTTTGTAAAATCGATATCAATAGTGAGTGTATTCTTTCATGGAAATTGAGAGTGTATGGAATTTAAGCATACGTTAATGGAGTCCGTGTAAGGTGTGTGAATGGAGAATATATTTTTTGTGTATGTTGTGTGCGGCGAAGAAGAAAAGAAAAAGGACCCTGGAGTCCTCTCTGGTACGCGTGATCTATTGGTGTGTTTTTTGATGTGATCCCCCCCCCCCCCCCCCCAAAAAAAAAAATGGAAAGAAAATGGGGAACCCCCCTTTGTGAATGACATATTGCCCTCTCTATCCGTGGGGCCCCCTCCTTTTTGTTGTATTGGTCCCCATGAATTGTGTGAAAAATTCTCCTTATATTCTGTGAGTGTAGTATATGTTGTGTGTTGTGCGTATATGATGTGAGAAAAAAAATGTATAAAAGGGTAGGAGGTAGGGGTGTGGGGTGTGAGGTGGGGTAGGGGTGGTTAGGATGGGATAGAATTTGTTAGGATAAGAGAATATTAGGGATTTAATTTGGTAGGAATTTATTAAAATTTTATTATTTTATGTATTTTTGTAGGGTACAGTCACATGGGTGAGGGTGTATGATAACGTGAAGTAAAAATGGATGAATTGAGTTTTTTGGAGGGACAAAATTAGGTGTCTACATTAATGAAAAAACATTGTAGTTCGAGCATTCACATTCCGAGTTATAAGTTTTGTATTACAAAACGTGCAAAGCTAAAAAGTCAAGAAAAGCAGAACCTGAGCCGACTTCAAAATATTATTAAGAACGATCCAAATGCTCTAAAATTCTAAATTTTGGATATGTTTTAGATTTCGGAGTATAGTTTATGGTGAATCAAACGGATTTCAATTTCGGTACTTCTACATCAAGATCTAATTTTTTTGGTGTAGTCGCGAAAACCTGAAAATATTTGTCTGACAACATTTAAACTTGACTTCAAAATATTATTTAGAACGATCCAAATGCTCTAAAATTTTAAATTTTGGGTATGTTTTAGATTTGGGAGTCTAGTTTATGGTGAATTAAACGGATTTTAATTTCGGTACTTCTACATCAAGATGCAATTTTTTTTGTGTAGTCGCACAAACCTGAAAATGTTTGTCTGACGACATTTAAATTTGACTTGAAAATATTAATTAAAAAATCCCAAATACTTTAAAATTCTAAATTTGGGGTATATTTTAATTTGATAAGTCTGATTTTTGAAAAAAAAAATGAAGTAGATCATAATTTTTTGTATTCTCACCTCTGAATATGAATTTTCAATCGTAAAGGCACAAACTGTTGTACAACGAAGCTTAGCAGAAGTTGAGGCTTAATACAATATCACCAATGCATTATAAGTAAATAATTTTGAGAGATAAAAAGCAAAAGAAGTTTTGAAAAGAATGCACAATATAAAGCCAAATAGAAGGGGTTTATTAATGTTACTGAATTCAACTGATCAGATAAAACAGAAGGAAAGAAAACAAAAAGGTTTGAAAACAAGGAAAGACATATACTAAAGCTAATCTAAACAGTTTATAATTAACTAAATCCTAGAGAGAATCCTCTAACTCTTTCTTCTTCTTTTCAACATCATTCAAAGCATTTTTAGTTGCCAAGGAAACGTCAGCACACTTGGCAAACTCCTCTTCAGAAATGGAGACTTTGAATTCAATTTCCTTAGCTTCTTCCTTGGCAGTATCTTGGAGAGCTTTCAACTTCTTTTCCTCCTTTATTTCCTCCTCAAGAGATTGACAAGCAACAAATAGTTTTTTAGATTTCTCATTTCTTTCCTTCATCACAAGTTCAAGATGCTCCTTGACTTTTCGATATGACTTTGATTTTTCAATTTCTGCATCCTTATTAATAAGGGTCTACCATGTTTGGTCATAAGAAATAACGAGCTCAAAAAAAGACTCCAATAAATGATGCAAAGGAGAAATGTCTACACCCATTCCGCTCATGTCTTTAAGTACTACTTGGATCTCCTCAGCAAGAGAAGAACCACGGTCCGCAGTAAGGCCTTCTAACTTGGTGCGGATGCTAGCCCAAGCTTTCATAACGAATTCTTTTCTAAGCTTGAAAACAACCTTCTTTCCATAAAAAAAATAGACATGATCATTGTTGGTTGTTTGTGGAAATCTGATTCTACACTTTTTTTAGCTTTCACACCGGGGGTAGAAGTGACCTCTTTCTCTAATTTTAACGCGAAACATGCTTTTATGGAGTTTGGTCCAACGACAAATTCACCACTGGCTTGTGGCCTACCGTAATTTTGATTATCCAGTATATTGATATTTTTTGGCCATAAAAAGGGGGGAATAATTAGTGAAATAGTTGAATAACCATAGAATAAGTGAGAAAGCTTGAATCATTACCTCTTTGATAGCTGTCAGTGTCCTTGAAGAACTAATATTATCGCCAAAAATCTCCACCACGTGCAAATTATCATTTGACGGCTCTTCTAAGGATGATCTTACTTTTTTCCAACAATAATCTCCATGACTACTAGCACTCTCGTCTTCAGATAGCCACTTGTTGGGAACTTGATGAGGCAGGATTGACATCTTTTCTTCTTGAATTTCTTCGGGCAAATGTTCTTTAATCTCTTCTATGAATTCTTTGAACTTTAAAATGAGAGGCCCGTTCACAACTAATGCCTTTTTCTCACATTCTTGAGGGGCGTTAGTGTTGGGACCCACGACACTCACTAGAAATCCTATGTGATCTTTTAGAACACTCCCGTGCACCTTTTTTCACCAAGACATATAATTTTAATGAAGATAATCTCTTCAGTTTGGATTCACTAGGGGGAAACATCGCCTTGGCCATGGATTTAGTAAACACACAAATGCGTGCAAGTCTCAATACATCTTCAAACAAAGCTTCTAAAAATATTGGTCTATTAAGCTATGAGATGTTAGAAGAAGCCAAATTGATGGCTAAATTTGTGGGGACTATAAGGCTGAATAATGAAGGCATTTCTATTTCTTAAAGCAAGATAGTTCGAGTTAATGCTCATGAATAAATTTGACTGGAATTCCTTGGCATTTCCGTCATCACGGTAGTGATAGGCTTGAGGCCTCTTGAGCAATGTGCCCTCCCAAGTAATAGTTCCTCATCCATGTATAATTTTTCTTGATTCTTGCTTACCATAATACCTAGAAGCACCTTCACCAGAATATCCGACCATGAAAGGAATGGTTGGTCCATTTGTCAATAAAAAATTAGTATTAAAGTAGCGGGCCAACCAATCATATATGTAGTGAACTGGGAAGCATGCCCGAACAAGATTAAGTCGAGGGCATTTTGATATTGTGTTTAGTCCCCTATAGATACTATCTACGACCGGAACTGCAACACTAACTCTTCATCCGCTTGCTAAGTGACAGACAACTCTAAGGACTCCTGGATAGATAACATCTCCGTCCTTCGTAGGAAACACAAATACACACTGCTAACAAGACAAAAAAGCATTCAAGTATGTATCATCCTTCTTGTGACTCTTAACTCCCAGCTTATCAAATAAGCCTTCCTCTTTAGATGACCATTTAACAACCTTATTGAGTTTTCTAGTTGGGTTATGTGATGATTTTAGATGGATGGATTTTTTCTCTCTTCTTGGCGGAGGTGGTTCGCATATAGAAGCTTACTTACACTAAAAATTTATCCATTTGCTCACAGAAATGCTTGAATTATCACCAGTCCCTTGGGGAGGAATCTTTAAGTGCCTGTAAGTTCTGTAACATCCGACACGACTTCCTCATAAAAACTTTCGGTTATCGAAAGACCTCCAATTGTGTGTAAATCCCAAAGAGATAAGGATATTTCTCCAACCGCGGTAAGCAACGTATTCGTAATAGGACACCAAGCTTCACAAAAGGCTTGTAAGATGTTTGTATTATGGTTATAAGTAAAGAGTGAACCATATACGGCATAGTAAATCTTTGCATCCTTTAAAGTTTGGCAGATCCTACTAAGAACATCTTTAGCCCGTTCCTAATATCCAGGAATATAGTGAAACTCGCCACTAAGCTGAAAAGTTTCACCCCACCTATTCTCTTCATTTATGATTCGCCGTCCCAAGCATGGCAAAGTACTAGCAATATTTTTGGTATGATGATTGGAAAACGAAGTACCCATGTCTTAGGAGGATGACTATGGAATTCAAGAGTCTATTAGTCTAAACCAAGTATATTTTTCAAAAATGGCCATAGAGCAATATATTGTCCAGCCAATAGCATACCAATGAGTAGCTTTGTCTTCAGCTCGCTATTCTTTTGATTTGATATTATAATATATTGCGTATCGGAGGAAGAAGATGTTAAATCTCTAAAGTAAACCATGATTCAAACTACAAAAGAAGAAGAGTATTTCATTAGCAATTACTCGATAGTTCAATAATCATGAATTTATGAACTCTAAATTCAAATTTGATCAACTTCAGTTAAGTATTGATCATATGAAGTCGTCGACTTGGACAAAGTGATGCCTTCAGTGCAGACAATGTAAAGTGGTTGCCTCAAATAATGTAAGGTCTTTGGATTAAGCAGTGTACAAGTTTTAGTGGTGGATCATTTAAAGACTCTGTCTTAGATGGTGTGAAGTCTTTAGCTCAGATAAGGCAATATTTTGGCTCGAACTGTGTAAAATCTTTGCCTCGGGCAACATAAAGTCTTTGGCTCAGACGGTGTAAAAGTCCTATACCGTGGACCATGTAAAGTTTTTTGCATTAGACGGTGTACAATCTTTGACTCGAATAAGGCAACACTTACGACGCCTTATGCTCAAATAGGTAATGTTTCATAAGGCCTCAAATTTATGATGTTGAAGAAAGGACATTAAACACAATACTTTGTGTCATATTAGAATATTATGTTATGGTAAAGTTGTCCATTTTATGGTATCCACGATATGCACATTGTTTATCTTGTCCTATGAAAAAAGAGGAGGCAACGGAATAATAGACACAAAAATGAGAAAGAGAGAGAGAAATGATTTACCTTAGTGTTGGTATCTCTTGATTTTCAAAGATAGTAAAGCTTGTTAGTGCACTGGAGAAAGAAAATCATGATGTCAAATTATAAATTTATTTTAAAAAAAGGAGATAATACATCAAACCCCCCCAAAATTGTCTCCCCAACTTACTTTAGCACTTAAACTAATCTTCTATTTATTTACCCCCTTAACATCTTTATAGTGAATTTATTTCCCCCTTATGCTGATGTGACATTTTTTTTTAAAAAGCGTGAACAGTAAAAGAAAAAAAATCCTCCTCTTCTTCACCTAATCCCGCCAACAGCCCCCCACTTCTCCTTAGCCAACACCCCTACCCCACTTCTCCTCCAATTATGAAAGTTCATGGGTGGAGCCAACTTAAAGGAAGGGTGGTCAGATGAACCCTCTTCGTCGAGTAATTATGTGGTCTACAAAGGTTAAATGTTAGATATTATGAGTAAATATTTAATTTTGTACACCCTTAATATAACTGGGAAGAAAATTTGCAAACCTTTTACTAAATTCTTGGCCCCACCACTGTGAAAGTTGTCACCCCCACTTTTAATTTATCCTCCTTTGACCTCTTAGATCAATAAAAAAATTAAATTTGAAAATTAAAAAATCTACATGGTTTGGATGTTTGGTTGTTGATATCTCCATTCTCTACCATTCGGGCAAGGTGAATGTGGTAGCGGATACCTTGAGTCGGAAGTCAGTAAGTATGGGTAGCTTAGCTTTCATTTCAGCTTCTCAGCGGCTGTTGGCCTTAGACATTCAATCCTTAGCTAACATGATGTTTCATTTGGATATTTCTGACCCTCAGAGAATCATTGCTAGTGTTGAGGCCAGATCCACCTTGTTGGAGTAGATTCGGAGTCGTCATTTTGAGGATGACAAGCTTTACAGTCTTCGAGAGTAGGTGTTGAGGGGTGAGTCTCAGCGGGATACCCTAGATTCTGAGGGTGTCTTGAGGTATGACGGTCGTATTTTTGTTCCAAGGGGTGGAGATTTGATCCAATTGATCTTCGTGAGGCTCATAGCTCCAGATACTCTATTCATCCTGGGACAACTAAGATGTACAGAGATTTAAGGCAGCATTACTGGTGGAGTGGTATGCGAAGAGATATAGCAGGGTTTATGGCTCGATGTCTTTGTTGTCAATAGGTAAAGGTCGAGCATCAGAGGCCTAGTGGATTGTTGCAGCAGCTATCCATTCTCGAGTGGAAATGGGAGTGAGTTACTATAGATTTTGTAGGTGGATTGCCTCGTACATCGCGTGGTTTTGATAGCATTTGGGTCATCGTGGATCGATTGACCAAGTCTGCATATTTTATCCCTGTTTAAGTTTCCTACAGTGCCGAGAGGTTAGCTCGTGTTTACATTCAGGAGGTGG
The DNA here is from genome assembly GCA_030864225.1 of Capsicum baccatum var. pendulum. NCBI lineage: Eukaryota > Viridiplantae > Streptophyta > Magnoliopsida > Solanales > Solanaceae > Capsicum > Capsicum baccatum. Next base: position 247,901,449 of record CM061556.1, read on the forward strand.
TTCACCTACATGGGGTCCCTGTGTCCATTATTTCCTACCAAGGCTCTCAGTTCACTTCTAGCTTTTGGAGGGCATTTCAGGAGGAGTTGGGGACCCGGGTTGACCTTAGCACAACTTTTCATCCCCAGACTGATGGGCAATCAGAGCGAACTATCCAGGTTCTAGAGGATATGTTCCGTACTTATATGTTAGATTTTGGAGGTCAGTGGGACCAGTTTCTACCTTTGGCAGAGTTTGCTTATAATAACAGCTTTCACTCGAGTATTCAGATGGCCCCATTTAAGGCATTATATGGTAGGAGATGTCGATCTCCTATTGGTTGGTTTGAGACTTCTGAGGCTAGACCTCGTGGCACAGATTTGCTTCATGATTCATTGGACCAGGTTCGAGTGATTCAGGATAGGCTACGAGCAGCTCAGAGCAGACAGAGGAATTATGCTGATCGCAGACGTCATCCATTGAGTTTCAGAGTTGGTGATAGGGTCTTCCTGCGAGTATCACCCATGAAGGGCGTGATGAGGTTCGAGAGGAGGGGAAAATTTAGCCCTAGATATATTGGACCTTTTGAGATCCTACAGAGAGTTGGGGAGGTAGCTTATGTGTTGGCATTGCCACCTGCCTTCTCAGCCATGCACCCGATGCTTCACGTATCTATGTTGCGGCAGTATATCCCAGATGAGTCATACGTACTTCGGTGGGACTCGATTCAGTTGGATGAGGGATTGGCGTTTGTAGAAGAGCCAACATCTATTTTGGTGAAGGATGTCAGGCAGTTGCGCTCCAGGGATATTCTGGTAGTTAAGGTTCAGTGGCGTCACTGTCCAGTTGAGGAGGCTACCTGGGAGATCGAGCGTGATATGCGCACCCAATATCCCTACCTGTTTGAGCCTTCAGGTATGACCTTATCTTTTACTTTCGCGGACGAAAGTCCTTTTAGTAGTGGATGTTGTAATGACCCTTACGGTCATTTTGCGGTATTTTTCATATAATTCTAGTACTATCTAAATATATCATGGATTATTTAATTTAATTTGGCATTTGGTAGAAATATAATTTAGTACCCTTATAAAATATATTCGATATTGATAAAATTATTTAAGTGACGATATATTTATATCACTTTATAATGGATTTTTATGATTTATTAATATTTTAAGTGGAGATAGTAATTTTAGAAATATTAAAATATTATTATTATATAATAAAGGTTTTGTTAGAAATATTTTTCTATTAATTATGGTATATTCAAATTATTAAAATTATTTTACCACGAATTTATGCAATGCTCGAATATATATATGCTGTGCAGAAAATTAATTAGTGTGTCCACCACCACCGCACACTTGGAAATGGATGGATGGACACACGTTGCTGCTACTTTCTAGGAAAGGTAGATTTTGCTTTTAAAAAGGAAGTAAAAACAATCAAGAGGAGTGAACTTTCATTCACTACTTCTGCACACATATACACGTCCATATCTATATTTCTCTTATATTGACATTCTCTGTTCTCTTCTTTATTTTTTTACTCTCTTTAGAAAATCAATTAAAGTTCTTGATTAGTCTTATAAAATTTGATATAAATTAATTGTTCGAATCAATTATTCAAGATCGGGTTCTACTTGTATTATTCGGAGGCTTCGCGGACAGATATTATAGCTTTGGCGTCCAAGTAGGTTAGGTTTACCCCTATTTTAGATTGAGCTTACTTACCGAAAATGTTAACTATTATGTTAGCTTTGGATAAGTGCTTGTAGATACGTATTATTTGATATGTATAAACTGTCATATTTATTCGGATTGGGACCCCGTTGTAGTAGATTTTGATATTTTACCTTTCGATATAATATAACATCTTTCACTTTGGGACATAAAATTTAATTGCAAAATCTTTAATTTAGCCCTTTTTAATTAAAATTGGTGGATGATTATTTAAACGTTGACATTGTTATAATATGAAATGGATTTTAATATTATCGGTGGGTTATGATTACTATAAGTTTCGGTTCAAGTCCGACATTTGACTATTATGGTTACTATGAGTTTCTGTTTGAGTCCGATATTTGACTATTATGGTTACTATGAGTTCCGGTTCGAGTCCGACATTTGACTATTATTGTTACTATGAGTTCCGGTTCGAGTCCGACATCTGATTATGGTTGTGATTCCTCTGAGTTCTGGTTCGAGTCCTGCATTTGATTATGAGTTATGTATATGTAGCCTATCGTTATTACGCACTATGTTCGGTTCGAATCCGACATGTGTCCTCTCGTTACTACCTATTGGTATCGGTTTGAGTCCGGTGCACATCTGGATGACTATCATGATTGCTTGAGATCAGTTCGGTTACAGATTATTTATGTTTATTTTCATTACTTGTGTGTCCCACTAGCTTATGGGGGTACGGTTGGGTTAATTGTCTTCTTCAGTGAGCCTAGTGGGCTTATGGGGGCCCAACTAGGTTATATTTGACTTGTATGTCATTACTGCATTATTTATTTTCTATACCACTTGCATTTATTCCTTTATCTCATTGGCGTAACTTGGCAGTTGTTTGCCATTTCTGTCCCTTTACTGTTGACTCAGATTACATCCTTGCATTGTAGTTACACCTTTTCTGTATTAAGCTCAATCGGCCGATGATGCCTACTGAGTACCCGTGGTTTTTGGTACTCATACTACACTTCTGCATCTTTTTTTGATGCAGATCAGGGTAATAGTAGTCGATGTTAACGTGGTTCCTACCTTTCATCATTAATTCAGAGCAGGGTGAGCTTGCTGTCGTCCGAGGTTGATCCTCTTCTATCTATTCCAGTTAGTCTTTTGTTCTCGAGACTGCTTGTGTATATTATGTACATTTTATATTTTTGTCTAGTACTCAAGGTACCTTTTAGTAATGGCTCTAGTACTGACGTTATCAGGTCTTGGGAGGGATTCATTGTAAGTTTGTCCTTTTTCGTCATCTCGTTTTGATATAATATATATGCTTCTTTCTTAGTTTTTACTTATTATTATTATTATACATAATCCTTTATTTGGTCTCTGCCTGTTAGCCCGTTACTTATCATTCCGGACTATGGCTTAGCTTGCCTACTGGTGGGTTAAAGTAGGTGCCATCATAACTTGAGAAATCAGGTCGTGAAAATAATTCTGTAGGAAAATATTTATTTCAAAATGTATAATTACTTGGAAAGCTTGTGTTAGAAAGAAGTGTATTTAACAAGTTTTACACTTGTCAAGTAGATAGCATTTGCATGAAGTCTTGAAGTTTTACACTTGTCAAGTAGATAGCATTTGCATGAAGTCTCGAAGACAAGTGTCCTTACACTTGTCAAAATTTTACTTGTTCATCCCCACTATAAATACCCCCTCAATTCTTACTACAAAACACAACAAACAATTCTAATTTACTCTTTATCATCTCCTCACAAGCTTCTATTCCTTTTCCATTTTTTTGGCTTCTTTTATTAAATAATTTTTTTGTTAACTTGTTGGTATTTGTATTAATAATTTTGTTGATTCTTGTATTCTCTAATTAATTAGAAAAGTGTTTGTTTAATCCTGGAGAAATATTTCACGCAACTGAAATAATTTCTTAGGACAGTGCCTAGCACGACTCAAGTATAATTAATATATTACTTAAGATAATATTGCAACAATATTTATTTAATATTCAGTATCATTAATTTGACAATAAGAAATTATATTACTGTTATAATTATTATATCGGTTATAATATTATTATTTTAGTAGTAGTAGTATACAATGTTATGTTATTGTACTGCTAATATTATTATTATATTATTATTTTGTTAACAGTTAAATAATATTTTTATTATTATTTTACCACTGTTTTCCAACAATCTAAGAAACTACGAAAAATAATTCTACTCCTGGTACTTCTACTACTGACACAACTCCTAATACTCCTGTTCTGGTTGTTCTACCATATGCGAAGTTGTTTCCTGATGTTTCAAATATTGAAATATTTACTAATGAAAACTTTAAAAGGTGGCAAGAACGAATTTTTTACTACTTGATGTTCATGGTGTTACATATGCTTTGTCACAAACATAGCTTGATGCAAACATTGACAGTCAAATTTTGGAATCATGGCAATACGCCAATAAAGTATGTCGCCATACTATTTTACAAACAATTTCTAATGAACTATTTGATGTGTATTGCAGTTGTAAAGAAACAAGAGTCATTTGGGAAGCTTTAATTAAGAAATTCATTATTGAAGATGTAACCAAACACTTGTGGTTGAAAATTTTTATAATTGACAAATGAGTGATGTGAAAGAAATGAATATAAAAAATTGCTAAAATATTTGAAGACAGAGGAGATCTCATTACCAGAAAAATTTGTTGCTGGAGTGTTGATTGAAAAATTTCCCGAATCATGGAATGACTATAAAAATAACTTGAAACATAAGCAGACAAACTTTACTATCGAGGAAATAATAACTCATATTCTAATTGAAGATACCAACAGAAAGGAGTCATTCAAAGCTAAGCAAGCTGCGCTCAAATAAAATTTACTATAAGGTCAATACAACAATAATAGAACGTATGGTAATAAGTCCCAATATGATAATAAGTCTCAAGGTTACAAGCCTACTAATTCAAATTTTAAGAAAAAAAAAAGGCACTTATTTTACTTATTAAAATTAGGTCATTATGCCGCCCAATGTAGGCACATAATAAGAAATAACAAAGAAATGAGAAATCCTCCCAAAGCTAATTTAACTGAAGGGGATTAAATAATTGCACCTGTTATTTATCAAGTGAATATGGCGGCACATATAAAAGAATGTGCGGTAGACTCTAGGGCCACTCAACACATTTGTAGGAGTGTCCATCGGTCGGTTCGGTTTGATTTTATATATTATTGGTTCGATTTATCGGTTTTTAATTTTTAAATATACTAAACCAATAACCAAACCAATAAGATATTTTTTATCGATTTTCGGTTTATCGGTTTCTAGTCCTTAACAGTTCGATTTTCGGTTTAACCGATAAGAAAATACTCATAAAATAGAAATAGTAGTAACTAACATGAAAAAAATTGAATCTTAGTTGCAACCAAAAATCCTACATGATGTGTTTTAATTTACAAGAATCGTCAATTTTTGACTAAATGTTGTTAGGAGAATTAAGAGTTTGTATTATTGAAATAATAAATTTGTTAATTTGTAAAAATTAAAGAAAAAAAATATATATATATATATATATATATATATATATATATATGTTTTCTTATTGGGTTATCGGTTTAACCAATAACACAATAAGAAAAAATCGAACCAAACCAATAACCCAATAATTTTTTTTATAAAACCATTAATAAATCGTTAATCCAATAATAATAAATCAATAACATTTTTATCGGTTTGATTTATCGGTCGTTTCGATTTTTGCACACCCCTACACATTTGTGCAAATCGAGAAGCATTTGCCTCCTATACATCAATAGGAGATGACAATGAAGTGGTCTACCTTGGCGACTCAAGAACTGCTTAAGTCTTGGGCAAGGGTAAAGTACTCCTAAAACTCACTTCGGAAAAAACTTTAGCCTTCACGGATGTGCTACATGTTCATACAATGCGAGCAAACCTGATTTCTGTGACTTTGCTGGATGAAGCTGGAATGAAAGTGTCTATTAAATCCAATAATAGTATTTTGACAAAAAATATTGTATTTGTGGAAAAAAGCTATTATAACCATGAACTTTATGTACTTATTATTATCAATTATAATGCATCAGCATCTGCTTATATGATTGAGTCTATTTCTTTATGACATGCTAGATTAGGACATATTAATATTAAATATATAAAGAATATGCTATCACTTGGTTTAATATCTGGTTTAGATTCAAGTAATTTTGATAAATGTGAAATATGTGCTGAAGCTAAAATTACTAAAAAAAGTCATGTTTTTCAGTTAATAGAGAAACTGAAATGTTATCTTTGATTCACTCTGACTTGGATGATTTCAAACAAACTATAACTAGAGGCGGAAAAAGATATTATGTAACTTTTATTAATGAATTTTCTAGACTCACTAAGTTATATTTACTTAGAAATAAAAATGATGCATTTGATGCTTTTATTTCTTATAAACCTGAAGTTGAAAATCAGCTTAGTAAAAAAATCAAGAGAATTAAATCTGATAGAGGTGAAGAATATATATTTTTAAATGCTTTTTGTGAAAAAGAAGAAATTGTTCAAGAAGTAACTCCGCCTTATTCACCTGTGTCTAATGGTGTAGCTGAAAGGAAAAATAGGACATTGAAATAAATGATGAACTCTATGTTAATTAGCTCTAATGGACCTGATAATTTATCGGGTGAAGCTATTTTATCTGGATTGTTATTTACAAAATAGAATTCCTCATAAAAGAACTGGCAAAACTCCTTATGAATTGTGGAAAGGTTATAAACCTAATTTAAAATATTTAAAAGTGTGGGATTGCCTTGCTAAAGTTCTTCTTCCTGAACCTAAAAAGAGAAATATAGATTCTAAAACTGTTGATTGCATGCTTAATGGATATGCTGAACATAGCATTGCATATAGATTTCTTGTATTGAAAAGTGATGTACTTGATAGTAATACTATAATTGAGACAAAGAATGCTGAATTTTTTTAATCATATTTTTCACTGTGTGATAAAATCTCCGATGCACCTATTAAAAGAGAAAATGAAACTACCTCTAATATTGAGGAATTGAGAAGGAGTAAAAGGCCTAGAAAAGAATATTTTTCTTTTGAAAATGATTTTCGGACTTTTCTTATTGATAATTAACCATCAAATTATTTTGAAGCTATATCTTTTTCTGATGCTAAATTTGGAAAGAGGCAATAAAAATTGAACTTGATTCAATTATGAAAAATAATACATGGATTTTAATTGTTTTACCTCTTAGTGCAAAACCGATTGGTTGTAAATGAATTTTCAAAAAGAAACTTAATCCGGATGGATCTATAGATAAATATAAAGCTCGGTTAGTAGTTAAAGGATTTTTTCAAAAGCAAAATATTGATTATTTTGATACATTTGCACCAGTAACAAGAATTTCTTCTATTCAAATATTAATTGTTTTGGCATCAATTCATATGCTTTTTATCCATCAAATGAATGTAAAAATAGTTTTCTTAAATGACGATTTAGAAGAAGAAATTTATATGGTTCAACCTGTGGGATGTGTAATTTCTGGACAAGAAAATAAAATTTGTAAATTAATTAAATCTCTTTATGGCCTTAAACAATCTCCTAAACAGTGGCATGAGAAATTTGATCAAGTCTTTAATGAAAAACAGATTTTCTTCTTTTGAGGTGGATAAATGTGTTATGCAAAAGTAGTAGACGCTGACTATGTGACAATTTGCTTATATGTTGATGATATGCTTATATTTGGTACTTGTTTAAATATTATAGAACGTACCAAATTATTTTTGTCTACTAACTTTGATATGAAAGACCTGGGTAAAGTAAATATGATATTGAGAATTAATGTTATAAGGAGTGAAGATGGTATAATGTTGTCTCAAGAACATTGTGTGGAAAGACTTCTTAAGAAGTTTGAATGTTGGAAGGTAACTCCTGTAACCACTCCTTATAATGCTAATTCTAAATTAAAAAGGAATAATGGTGACCCAGTTGCTCAGTCTAAGTATGCATAGATCATTGAGAGTCTAATGCATTTTATGAATTTTACTAGGCCTGGTATAGTTTGTGTTGTGTGTAGACTGAGTAGATATACTCACAATCTCAATAATGAGCATTGGTCTGCATTAATGCGACTGATGAAATATTTCAGAGGAATCGTGAATTATGGTATCTCGTATAGTGGATTTTCTTCTACTTTAAAAGGGTATTGTGATACAAATTGGATCTCTAATTCAGATGAGACAAAACCACTAGTGGTTATGTGTTCACCCTTGGTGGTGGTGCGGTATCACGGAGATCAGCTAAGCAGAAGATCATTGCTAGATCAACTATGAAATCAGAATTTGTGGCTCTGGAGTTAGCTGGTTCTTAGTCTGAATGGCTAAGAAATTTCTTAGCGAATATCTCTTTTAAAAAGAATGATCTGTTGTCTAATATCTCTTTAAAAAGGACGATCTGGTGTTTCCTGTGAAAATACGCTGTTATTGTCAAGTCGCATTTGCTATTGTGAAGAATAAATCTTACAATTACAAAAGAAGACATATGAAATTGAGGCATGATGTTATTAAGAAATTATTGAAAGATGAAATAATTTCTATTAATTACGTGAAGTCAGAATTGAATTTGCCCGATTCACTGACTAAATCTGTGGGAAGAAAATTAATTCTTCAAACCTCAAAAGAGATGAGGTTAAGGCCAATATGATTGTCAATAGAGATAGTAACCCAACCTATGTGATTGGAGATCCCATGAAGTAGGTTCATATGGGTAATAACAAGTCGATATTGATACTGCGCACTTATTGAGAGTGCTTGAACTGCTACTAAAATTGAGGGACGAGTTATTAACTCTTAATGAATTCATAGTCCTTGCGGATGGTGTATTTAAAGCAGTGTACACTTGATGAATTCACCTATATGAGAAGTGGAACAAGGTCGTTCCTATGAGACTATTGGCCGTAGTTTCTAGAGCTCTCATGAATACCAGGCACGCGCATGGCCTGTTGACGCAAAACCGCGTTGAACAATAAAATTACGGTCAAAATATGATTAATAAAGTCTCTGACTTACAACAAGAATTATTTAGTTCATAGAAATATTATATTTCACCGATAATTCTGTAAGTAAAATTTTATTGATCTAAATTTAGTTCATAGTCCAGAAGACACCAAACCTACTACATTTTATCCAACAAATCCAGCAAGTTAAAACTCTTTTTCCTATAAATTATTTTAAAATAATGTGGGGATTGTAGAAAAATATTTATTTCAAAAATAATTTATGTGTATATTTACTTGGAAAGCAAGTGTTAGAAAGAAGTGTACTAAACAAGTTTTACACTTGTCAAGTAGATAGCATTGGCATGAAGTCTTGAAGACAAGTGTCCTTACACTTGTCAAAATTTTACTTGTTCATCTCCACTATAAATACCCCTCAATTCTTACTACAAAATACAACAAAAATTTTTAATTTACTCTTTATCATCTCCTCACAAGTTTCTCCGCCTTTTCCTTTTATTTTATTTTTTTGACTTCTTTTATTAAATAATTTTCTAGTTAACTTGCTGGTATTTGTATTAATAATTTTGTTGATTCTTGTCTCCTCTAATTAATTAGGGAAGTGCTTGTTTAATTCTGAGAAAATATTTCACGCTATTTAAATAGTTTATTAGGACAGTGCCTAACACGAATCAAGTATAATTAATATATCACTTAAGATAATATTGCAGTAATATTTATTTAATATTCAGTATCATTAATTTGTCAATAAGAAATTATATTACTGTTATAATTATTATATCGATTATAATATTATTATTTTAGTAGTAGTAGTATTATACACTGTTATGTTAGTGTACTGTTAATATTATTATTATATTATTATTTTGTTAACAGTTAGATAATATTGTTATTATTATTTTACCACTGTTTTCCAACAAATTCTAAATTTCTGATATCAAAAGAGTAAATGTTAGGAAGGATAAATCTCTCAAGCTATATTAATTTTTTTAATTAATAAAAATACATTTAAATAATTATTATAGAGAAATTAACAATGAACTGATGAAAGAAATTTTAAAGTGTTATAATTTACAGGTGAAGCGTATTTATCTGACTATCTTGAGACATTGTAGCTAGATCTATCAGTGTCTTTTAGGTCCTTTTTTCAGTGCAACACAGAAAATTATCATCATTGTCATTCATGCTGCTTTTCAGATTTTGTATTGAACACAATGTAGTATGCACCTTATAAACTGGGATACCCTCACTCACCCAAGAGACAGGACGGTTTAGGTATGCAAAGAGCTGACTTCAAGAATAAGCCTTTACTCTGTAGCTTGGCCTGGAGATTCATAAAAAATCCCCATAGTCTCTAGGCTAAGTTGCTCAGCTCCAAATACCAAAATGAGACTAACCATTGTAGACCCAACTCCTCAAGAATTTAGAAGAACCTCTACAAGGGTTATCTCCTCCGTAAGGAAGCCACTCGATGGGTTGCCCATGATAGTAGTCAAATTAGTTTCTGGTTTGACAAGTGGATTCCCCCCCCCCCCCTTAGGCAGCTCATCTATGGGCCTTTCACTGAATTTGAGAGCACCCACAGACTCTCAGATATCTGGTGAAAGTTTGAGAACCTTTTCTTTGAAATCCCCCCTTCCATAAAAGAATCCATCATAAGCACCTTCTTCCCTAATACTAGGATGGATAAAGACTTACCTACCTGGGGTCTCACTGGAAATCGTATGTTTACCAGTGCTAGTGCTTATTCCTTCATTACCAATAAAAGGAGCCATGACTCTACCATTTTCACTTAAACGGAAGACTTCCATTGGCTATGGAAACTTCCTGCTCCCAACAAAATAATTTTCTTTCTCTAGATGATGCAGCATAACAGTCTTCCAACCAACTCCACTTTACACAGAAGAGGCATAGACATAAACCCACTGTGTCACTTCTGTAGCCATCCTTTTGAAGACATTAACCATATCCTCTTTGATTGCAATGCCACCCATGATTTCTGGACATTTACCCTCAACAAATCTACCTAGGGTCACACCCTTTCTTCCTCCGGCTTCCACTTCTCCAACTGGAGCTCTTCTTGGAATCGCATTAAGAACCATAGGTATGACCACATTCTCTACTGGAAAGAGATCATACCTTTTTGTCTTTGGACTATTTGAAAAGCTAAAAACAACGTCTTTAACATTAAAAAGGACAAACCTTCCCAGTATGATGCTTATCTGTCGAATTCAAGTTCTTAAGACAGAACTCAAAGTATTTTAAACCAAAGATCACCATTCAGGTTAGCTGGACTCTCCCCAAGACAGGTGCTTATAAGCTTAACACAGACGGTTCTTGTCTTGGAAACTCAGGAAGAGGAGGGGGGGGGGGGGGAGAATTGGGGTTGTCATTAGAGATGCTAATGGTCAGTGGATTGTTGGTTTTACCAAAAGCTTTGATATGGCCACTAATAATAAAATGGAACTCTTAGCTTTAAGTAAAGGTCTGAACCTTGTTGAATCCCAAAACTTGATGCCTATTGAAATTGACATTGATTCTATGGAGGTAATCGAGTTGCTAACCAACGGGAACCTTCTATATAATGCTACTCTGGATGATTGCAGGTCAAAACTGATTAGGCTTGGAAATTCACTAGTGCAACATGTATTCAGGGAGCAAAATAGTGTTGCAGATGCAATGGCCAAGCTAGTATCAGAATCAATTTTTTTTTGCTAAACCAAAACCTTTTGAAGTTTCCCCAATGTGTGCTTGAAAACCTTTATGTGCAGACATGAAGGGAACTACCTTTGAAAGGGAGGTCAAACTATGTAATAGCTTAGATCAGGGATCCAATCCCTCAACTATGGTCTATAATCCAGGCTGAACTTCTATTTATATTTATATATGCTATCTCCGCTTAATCAAAAAAAAAAAAAAAAAAAAGAGTTCCAAGTGGCCCAGTTTATGTTAGTTCAGTTTATTTTTATCCGCTCAAATTCAGCTCAATTCATTCATTTGACACTTATAGTTAGGATTCTTCAAATTTTACACAAATCTATGTTCAAGCCAAACCCGCTTCGAGAATGGAAAAATTATTCAATGAAGCAACAACTGATACATAAAAATGCAACCATGAAATCAATGATGAACAATCGTCAAACCATAAAAATTAAAGGGTATAAGCCAATGTGTGAAGTTATGTCATAACAGAAATTTTAATATTCGCAAAAATTATTAAATTTTTTATTTCACGGGAAGTAGAAATATTATTGGAAGCTAATCTTACTAAAGTATTTGGCCTCTATATATTGGACCTAAAACCTTTAAATTTGAACCTTAAATCAGTCTCTTTCACATAGGATTTTCTCTTAAATAAGTTTTCTCATGATACTGATGGGGAACTTATCCACGATAAGAAAAGACGAGGTTTTTGTTGAAAGGTTTCTGACGCCCAACTCAAATGAAGTTGAAAGTACTTTTTTCTTATATGTATAAACAAAATAACTCTTTGAAAGTGCGGCTAATTGATTTAGTCATCCAACTAGGGTGTTCATTAGTCGATTCAGTTCGATTTTATGTATTATCGATTTAGTATTAATTTTTGATTTATAATCACCCTACACCGATAACCAAACCAAAAGTTTGAGAATAAATTTTTCCAACGTTACCTGCCATTCAATGAAAACTTACGCATTGATTTGAACTTCTTTACTGGTGTTTGTTACCAGCCAGCAGTCAAACTTTTATTCTTTTTTCAATTTTGTCTTTCTATTTTCCTAATACAAGTTAATTAAACAATAGAAATCAATTTAGTTACGCATTTAACTATAATAATCTCATCCAAATTAAATTATCCCAACTGCAAACCATAATTCATTGACATCTAATTAAATGAATTATAACTCCCATACTAAATATTCTATATAATCTGCTCTAATTCCTTACTAATCCAATTAATTAGCATAAAAATGACAACCAAAAATCTACTACTAGTTTGTGTTGCACTTGTTGTTCTAAGTCCATGCAATGCATTCACACTTGTCAAAGAAGATCCAATTTGTGAAAATGTGAATGCTTGTTTTGAATATTGTGAAAAATTTGTAGATGGAATTACTGGATCTCCATCTCAGGAGTGTTGTGACAACTTAATGATATTGAATGGCAATGTAAATGACGAGGATGATGGAGTCCGTAGATATTGTTCATGCATCGAAGATTTCAGCAATAACCACGATCATCCTCCTTATCTCCAGTCACGAATCGAACTACTTAATCAAATATGTAGTGTTCATCTTAAGTTCCCCATCTCTGAACATATGGACTGCTCTAAGTATTTTCACTTACCCTCCTTTAATTTCTCTCTTCCTTTAATCCATCTTTTTTATGTTTTATTTCTTTTTTCTTGGGGTTAAGTGAGTTCTTTTTAATTTTGTGCTTGCAGGCTTTAGTAAGAGACTTGTGTTTGAGGGAAGCTATAGTATGTATGTTCGTTCACCTAATCGATTAAATTAAAATGGCCTGCGAAATTAATGTATACGTACGGCTGAAAATATAATAAATTTATCTAGCTATTGTATACGATCTCAAATTACACCATATATAAAATTTAATTGGTAAGCTATTTGTATCATATTCTGGTCACTTCGTTTTAATTAATTTCACTCTTACCATGGATCATTATTTGAGATAATTGCAATGCCATATTTGATTTATAAAGTTCAAAAGTATTACTGCTAACAAATATTTAGCTAAAATAACCTCATTTGTTTGCACTTATAATCTGTTTAGTCAAGCTTTTGAGGAGTTAAAATAATTTTTTTGAGAAACACTTTTTTAACTTCTGAAAAGCTATAAGAGGTGTTTGATCAAATAAAAAGCGCTTCAATTTTGAGTATAAGCTATAATTTTCTGCTTCTTTTCAAAACAAAAGCAAAATATAAATTTATTCAAGATAATATTCTTTCCAAAATTTATATTTATCAAACTATCTCTCGTTAATTTAATCAATATATCTCCTGAATATATAAATGTAACCCTTTCTCTTCTTTTCTTTTCCTGTTTAACATACATATATTGATTAAAAACCTTAATGGAGTATATAATATACCTATTATAAATAATACTAGATACAACATAAATTTTATATTGATATTTTAAGTTATTATTATTTTTTTAAAAGATTAGCCAAACAAAATTTGCTAATCAAATAATAAAGAAGCACTTTTCAAATAAAACTGCAAAATACAAATTGTTTCCCTTCAATAGTACTCTTCTAAAAACTATTTTATTAAAAATTCTTCTCAAATATGTATTTTTCGTAAAATTTGGCCAATCAAAAGAATAATAATAACTGGGTCTCAAATATCTAATGAATATTATACCCACAATATTCAATCATACTATTGTTATCCACGATGGAACAATAATACGATTTGATAAAACTAATGTTTTACGTCGTAAGAAGATGACGACCTATTATTATAAAAAATTATGAATAAGTTGTTACAATATTTATTTATTTATTTTTCTTAAAAAAGCACAACCCAATCTAAACTCTCAGACCATAGCAATAAAATTCACACAATAGAGAAATCTATTTTTATCACGTATCAACTATAATAATCTCATACAAGTTGAATGATTACAACTGCTAACCACGTACAATTCATGCACACACACTTAATTAATAAATCTCCTCAACAACTACGTATATAAAACTATGCTACCAATATTGTGTCTTTCCAATTAATTAAATCTAACAACAAATTAAATTAATATGGCAGCCAAGAAGATTGATCTGCTAATTTTTGTTGCAATTGTATTAATAATATTAAGTCCATGCTACATATCCAGAGACGCTCAAGTCTGCGAATATGTCGCTTATTGCTTCGCGTATTGCGAAGATTATGTAGATGGAACCGTTGAGAAACTCACACGCGAATGTTGTAACATGTTAGTTGCATTGAATAAATCGGTAAAATATCATGCTGATGGCCCCCGTAGGTATTGCTATTGTATCGAAGAGTTCAGTAATAGCCACTATCATCCTCATTATCGCCAGTCTCGTATTGTAAATATGACTACAATATGCGGTGTTCATCTTAACTTTCCCATCTCTGAACGCATGGACTGCTCTAAGTACGTATATTGGTTACACTGAATTATTCTTTTTTTTTTTTCTTTTTCCTTTTGTAGTTGGTTTTAGGTATATTTTATTTTTAGAATTAACTAACGCTTGTTTCTCTCTCTTCGTAATTTAATTTGGTGCTTTGCAGGGTAAAGTAATAAGAGTTTGAGGAAGAATAACTGTTCTCTCAAATTTGATGCTGTAATAAGTTAAAATATATTTCTTATTCTCTCTTATCATGAGCCTTGTATTGGGAAGTATAACTTTATTGGAGGTATATATTAATGAATAAATGTAACTTTGTGTTTAAATTAATGACAAATTCAAATTTTAGATACTGTAGATTTTGAGAAGAGTTAATGGATTCCAAAATGTATATACTAGTTTAACTGCACCTGCCTCACATGTGTAACGTTTGATTATTTAAAATTAAATAATTTTATCTACTGCAGAAATTTTTAATGAAGTGCAAAAAGTTCAAATCACTTTTCAAAATTCCTTCACACTTTAATATAATAATGTAAACATAAACATATATTTTAGTGTAAGCACATATATATTTTACCACCAGAAGTTTCAAGTGATTGATGGATTATCATTTTTGCATTTTCCATGCAGTACCTCTTTCCTGGCTGGCTAAAAGAAACACATCAATTTAGTATTTGTGGCGCGATATTCTTTTTATATTTAAAATATTTTCTTACTTTTAAAGTCAAATCTTTACAAAATCATTGATTACATCACTTAAAACTTTTAAAAAATTGGTACTTCTTAAATCTTTTTTATTCTAACACTTTAATGTTTATTTCTAGATTTTTCAAATCTTCTGAAAATCAAATTTAGTTGATTTAGAATTCTTAAACTAATTAAAAAGTATTAGTTGTCATTAATTCTATTGACTTCTAATAAGAAAAGATTTTACCATAAATATATTTAATTAATTTCAACTCTTAAATATTAGAAAAATAGTGAAAAGATGATTTGTCTGAAACAAAAACTTTTAATGAAGGGCAAAAAGTCCAAATAACATTTTTAAGGCCCTTCACACTTTTAATATAACTAGTCTAAGAATACGTGCCACGCGCGTGTATCTCACTTCAATGAGTTCACTTTGATATTATTTTTAAAAAATACTAAATTAATAAATAAATTAATAATTTAAACGCATGCATGCGTCTCGCACGTGGAGCCTTTGCTTATTTAAAATTAAAATTTAATTATTTCAATTAATTTCAAAATGTTAAATACTAAGAAAACAATAGATTAAAAATTTAGACTCTACAAAATTAAAATTACTTAATACACAAAGATTATTTGATATTGAATGAAATTATCATAAGCTAAGTTGATAAGTAGTATGATTGTACTTAAACTTGGTTTCTGACAAAAGTACTATCTTTCAAATCTATTATTTATTAAGTCTTTAAAACCAAACATCTTGTTCCTTACATTTTATTTTAAAATTTTAACAAAAGTTTAACGTAAATATGATTCATAAGTAAAAAATATCAAGTTCATATAAATCTTTGTTGAAAACATACATAATAACCTGAAACAATAGTAATCACTATCTCTTATTTTGAAAAGAAATTGAATTGGATGGTCATTACAAAATTCTTTCAAAATCATATTAAAAAAAATTAAAATAAAAGAAACGATGAACTAAACAAAGTAAAGAAAATATTATATATCACATGCTACAGAATAATAGCTTGAAGAACTCACATTGTTAAGGAGCAATCAACCTCTATTGAGGATAAAAAAAGTAGGATATTAATAAAGTTTTAAAGTTTATTAATATTATATATCACTAGCTTTTTTAAAAAAAAGTTTTAAAGACGCACGGCTTCCTGACTGCACTTAGTAGCCCAAACTATCAGTAGCAGATTTACTGGTGAGTCCTCATAGTTCGAGGACAGAGTTGTTATTTCAGCATTTTTAGTATATTTTCAGTAGTTGGAGTTAGTTGAGGACTTGTCCCATCAACTCCACCTTCAACGGTTAGGGGCTTTCGGACTAGAGTATTTACAGAGAGATGTTCAGTTTTCAGTGTTTTGATTTCAGTTTAAACCTTGTGGCAATTTTCGCCTAATTTTTGCATTATACAGTATTATTATTATTCAGTGATTGCAGCAGGTACCAGTCATGGGTTAGCTTGTGGTCCTTCGGGATTATGAGCACCGTGTAGTATCCGGAGTACAGACTCAGGACGTTATGGGTAGCCGGATCCGTCGGAGCTCTGGTAGCAGTGAACTGATCGAAGAGAGAGATTGTAGAGAGAGGTGGGGTGCTACTATTTTAGTGAGATGTGTGTGTGGTGTGTGGTGTGTGGTGTGTGTTTTTTAAAGAAAAGAAATGTCAGTGTATTTGTGGCTTTTCTTTTCTCAAGTTGTAATTTGTGGCTCCCCTTTTTTCAAGTTGAGAGGGTTTCAAATATACTGTAAAAATAATTGATCCGATTTAGTGTTTGTGGATCGTAAAAATACAAAAAATAATTTGTAATTATGAAAAAATAAAAAAACATGTTGAAAATATTAAAAATAAAATGTAATTAATTTTAAAATGTTATAAAAATATGATGTAAGGTTGTTTAGGTATGTATTTGTGTATTTATTGTGTGTATGTATGTTGAGTATTTAAAAAGAAAAAATAACAATAAAAAATAAATATCAAATCTACTTTCTTCCCAACTTATCCCTTAAATTATGGATAGTAAGTGAAGGAAAAGTCAAGTGTCATAATAATGACGAGACCTTGATTTGACTGATTTATTGTTCTATGTATTAAAATAATTGACTCGACTCAACTTTTGTGGATTGTAATAAATATACAAAAATGCAGGTATTGATATGTAATTACAGAAAAAATATAAATAATATTTAAATTATTGAAATGTAATTAATTTAAAAATACTGTAAAAATGTGACGTTATGTCGTGCACGTGTGCAGGTGATTGGAAAATGTTAAGAACGATAATGAGTTGATAAAAATCCAAAAATAAGAAAAAATATTAATAAATCATAAAAATAATAATATGACAACAAATTGACTAAAATCTTAAAGTAAAGATGATTATCAATAAGTTGTCAAACAATTAAAAAAAAATGTGAAAAATTGTATTTTGTGCCTTTTAACGATTAGAAAGACTGAAGACGTTAATTTTAGGAGCAAAAATTGGGTGTCAAAACTCTCAATACAGTCCTTAAACAAATTTAGAAAACTTTGGCCAATTTCTTATGGAGCATGAAAGGTAACATGAACAAAAAGCATTGGATGACTTAGAGTGATCTATGTTATCCAGTGTGTGATGGAGGGGTTGGATTTAGGTTTGTGGGTTATATTTGCATTACATTCGCAACAAAGTTATGATGGAAGTTGCAGACTGAAAATTCTCTCTTTAAAACTCTTTTAGAAGCTAAATATCGCAAGAGATATCATCTCATGACTAAGAAATAGTCTTCCAAACAAGCTCATACTTGGAAGAGATTAATAGATAGTAAAAGAACTATTGAAACTTACATATTCTGGAAGTTGGGTAGAAGGGATATCTCTTTCTGGTGGAATGATTGGACAGGTATTGGTCCATTAGCCAATCTGGTACAGGGTCAAATAACTCCCAACAGTACTCTTGTTAAAACCTTCTTTGCCAACGATAACCGAAAACAGGTAAAGCTAAGGAGACTTCGGCCCCCCAATATCATTCATACTATTTTAATTATCAAGATTGATACTAGTAAGATAGATAACCCAATATGAACTTTTGAGAGATCGGATATTTTAACTGCAAATCTGCGTGGCATGTGGTGAGATACAAAAATGGTACAACTCTTAACGATAATAAAATCTGACATAAGAAGGTACCTTTTAAGATAACATTCTTTATGTACAGAGCACTTCATAATCGAGTGCCTACCGATGTTTATGTCAAGAAAAAAAACACCACACATCTACTCGGCGAGGGTCAAAATTGCTACTCAGGTTTGAAACTTCTTTTGTAAAGCATATGGTATTAAATTTGCACACGATCAATTGAGACAATCTACTATGAAGTACTGAATTGCAAAAGGAAAAAAATAATGTTCATAGTTATATTTTACAGCGTGTACCAACAGTTATGTGTTGAAAAATCTGAAAAAATAGATGCAGAGCCATATTTGAGGCTAAGAAAATGCCTTCTTGGTTCATTGTCCAACAAGTGAACAAACTAATATCTATGATTTTGAGTATGCAATTCCCTAATCTGAAGTTTCTTACGAACTGGAATGAGAAAATTAAGATAATAGAAAATTTGTCCTCAGTGACTACCTTTATAATTGTATTCGGGTGGAAACTCGAGATTAATTGGCTTAAATTGAATGTGGATGATTTTAGTAAATGCAATTCAGGGTCAGCACGAGGGGGATTATCAAGGACCACTCTGGCCATATGGTCTATGCTTTTGCAGAATTCTATGGGCATTAATGCAGTAATAATTTGGCTGAATCCAAAGCAATCTTGAAGGGAATTAATATTTGCAATGATGTGTATCTTTACAATGTAATGGTGGAATCTGATTCATTGTTGATGATTAATTAGATCAATGGTAAAATAAAATCACCTTGGCAAATTGATCATATGATTGAGCAAATAAGGATGAGCATCATAAGGTTCAATTTTATTTTTAAACACATTCTCAGAGAAGGCAACTCAACTTCTGAGCTTCTAGATATTCTAGGAGAAGAGTCCAAGACAGTGCTGACCTTCAATCAAGCTCTTTCTCTTCCGCCAAGAGTTAAAGCTTTGTCATTGATGGCTACCAAACAAGAGTGTATGTTAATGATGAGTTCTGTTTACATAATAGTCTTTATTATTAATCATTTAAGGGCTACTCATGCTTACTCTTTTGTACAATCTCATTATAAGATGTATCTTTCCAACCTTCACTCTGTAACCGAGGTCAAGTTCTATGTCTCATCCGTGTAATTATTATTTTTGATATAGTCGAGTGCCGTTTTTTCTCATTTGAGAATCTTCATCTGCTTTAAGTGGGAACGAGTTAGAATCCTTATGTCAGCTTGGTTGTTCAAAAGACCATCTCTTTATCCCTTGCGTCTTCATCTTTTCGAAAGCCTGGGCCTTCGGGATAATTTTTCTCTTAACTGTGCAGGAATATGAACAAAACACATGCATCCAAACACTCGCAAACGCCTGTTATAGTACTGCCCTAGTAAGAAGTTCGTGAGGTGCCGCTGCAGCTTGGATTATCATAGAGTAAGAGGAGTCGTCTTAGGAAATGACTTAACTTAAAAGACAGATGTCGCCGCTGCGAGGCGAGGGAACAACTTGTCTGGTTTTGCGGTGCACTTATTCCCGTTACGAGAATGAAATGACGCCCTAGCTTGACTTGAAATCAAAACTCCTTACAACTCACACCAATAGCGGTACTAAGAGGCCGGAGATTGATTAACAAGTTGAAATCATGCCTAAAGCCTCCATCATAAGGATGGACTATTAATTTTTTTAAAAAAACTATCGAATTCATAAAATTATAGCTGGATCATGAATGATTGAATTTGCTTGTGATAAAAACTTACACATCACCAGTTACTTGAACGTTGAGACATCACATAGTTAGATTTCATTCGTATTGGCCAAATATATTAACAGATCCTTAAACTTCATCTTTATTTTCATTTTGGCACTTTAACTCAAGCTTGTTTCACTTAAGACTCTTTTTTTTTTGTTAAAAGGAGGGCAATTCATTAACAGATTAGCCATGGTAAACATGAGTATTAGTGGGTAGAACTACTGCTCCACTCAAAGGATTGGAGGATGGGGGTTTAGATAAGTTAGCATGAGCCACATCCCGGCCATGTAGGTCCAAAATAGAAGGATTAATTAGCCTAGCAAATACTTTTCCTTCCTTGTCCGCTTCTACGAAAGGTACTGCAGAAGCCGGTGGGCTTGACAAAATAATTGGCGTGCCAAGTTGCATGAGTTTGCTGCCTTCCTTAGCCAAGCTATCTGCGACTCTATTTTGTTCCCTGAAGGTATGGTTGATTCTTGTTGCCTCGACCACCTGTAGGAAGGACCTGCACTCAAAAATCAGGTTAGCATAAAGTTCGTGGCCACGGGTAATAGCGCTGACAAGATCCTTTGAGTTAGTACAAATGATGAGAGGTTTGATACACATTGTACTAGCAATCCTCAGGCCTCTCAACAGTGCCTTGAACTCAGTATGCAAGGGGGTCAAAGGAGGGATGCATTTCATGTATCCAACAACCCATTCCCCCTTGTAGTCTCTAATAACACCTTCTGACGCTCCTTTGTCCAGATTGGATGGGTTAGCCCTATCAGTATTAAGCATGAATAAACCCCCCCTCCCGCTGGAGGGCTCCCATTTAAGGTAAATGGTTTTGGTTGCCTTAGTGGTTGTTTCCTTTTGGAGAGCAATCATGCAGAATTCCTGAGCCATACTGATAGCATGCTTCCAGTTAACAGGATTCATTTTCTTGTTAAAGAGGTTGTCATTTCTACTAAGCCAAATGGTCCATAAGAGTTAGGGTAGCAGATAGTCCTAAGTAATATGCACATTGTATTGGACATTATGTAAGTGTTTTCAGGCCTTAAGAGCCTGGTTGACAGTAGAGTAGTTTCCTATGGAGATGTGATGTATTTGCCTGTGATTGATTATGTTGTTCCAGACAGTGGAGGCATTGGTGCAAGTCAAGAAGATATGGTCAATATTCTCACATGGATGTCTGCACAAAGAGCATGAGGAGTTATTGGTTATGCCAAGTCTGTGCAAGTAGGATTTGGTTTGTATCCTGCCATGGGCAAGTAGCCAATTGAAAGTCTTGATCTTATTGGGAGCTGGCAGCTTCCAGATCCAAGGGAAATCAAAGGGAGGCTGGGCATTCCCTTTTTCAGCAATGGAGGTGTAGACATTATTAGTAGTGAATCTTCCACTAGGGGTTGTACTCCAGTACATAGTGTCCTCTTTGGTGGGGTTGGAGTGAGCTAGAGTGTCCTCCATGTGTTAAAGGATAGCCGGAGGGAGTTTGAAGGGTATGCTGGAGAGATTCCAGCCTCCATCAGTTAGCAATGTGCTAACAGTGATGTTATCCCTATTATGAGGAAGAGGGCTTTCTATGAGTTCTCTTAAGGGTGGTTTATGAGGGATCCATCTATCTAAGAAGAGCTTGGCCTTATCACCTTTGTTCACATGCCATCTAAGACTTTTGGTGCATTGGTTCCATCCCTGTTGAATGCTTTTCCAGGTGCTAGACACCACTCTATTAGCCGAGTAACCCCTGGGGGGTCCCTGATATTTAGAGGTAAGGATTTTCCCCCATAGGGAGGCAGGATTCTTGACTAACCTCCAATCCAAACTTCCATGGAGTGCCCTGTTTCTGATGTCAGTTTTGTGAAGACCAAGCCCCCCTTTAGTATTAGGCTTGGTGATAGTATCCCAATTGAGCAAGTGTAATTTCTTCTTCCCATCCTTAGTTTCCCAGATAAAGTTTCTTTGTATTTTATCCATGGAGCTAGTGACTTTCCAAGGGATTTTTATGTATTGCATGAGGTGGGTGGGCATGCTGCTAAGGGTAGCCTTAGCCAGAACAATCCTACTAGTCATATTGAGCAGCTTGGTTTTTGATGTTAGGCGTATTTACACGCCTAAAGCACCTTAATTTACCCATATTTTAGCTAAGTTTTGAGGACAAAATATATAATTCCTGGACTTTTAGTCCTTTTTCCTGTAAGTGAGCTAACCAACGTGATTAGCAAGTTTTCAAGTATAAATGATGAAGATTTCAGCATTTTATGGAAATTGGACGCCAAAGGAAATTGCACGTAAGAAGGAAGGCAGCTTCTGGAAGCTTGTGGACTGAAAGTGATGCATGGAAAACTTGTCCTGGGCAAAAACAGCATTTCCAAAGACTTGGAGATCAGCAGTAACTTAGTAGGATTAGGATAAGGATGCAGTAACCTAGTAGGATTAGGATAAGTATGCAGTAGCTTAGTAGGAATAGGATATGGGTATTATAAAAACCCTATTTTGCTGAACTTTTCAGCAGCCATCCATCCATTCATCTAACCAATTTCCACCACCCTCATCCTTATTCCTCTCTATTCGATCCTTTCCCCTTTTCTTCATTAAATTGTTGTTGACATTATTTTCATCTATTCGACTTTTAAATTTCACGACAAGAGAAACGTTATTTGCAAGGAATTCACACCACAAGCACTACCAAAGCATACTTCACGTTAGATTTTTATTTTGGTATGATGATAATGTCTATTGTGATTTCCGTTGCACTCATGAATAGCTAAACTTCTCTGTTAGGGTTATGGAAGCCTTATGAGATACTATCTATTGCTATGAGTGTGTGAATTCTTGATACGTATGCTGCTTATATCATTACTCTCTTCATCTTAATTTAAATTCTTGTGGTTGCAAGCATATAAAATACGCCAGTATAGCATTAACTTGTTCGAAAGAAAAGTTACATGTCTGGAAAAGAGAGAATATCAAGGAAATAGGGCACCAACCCCTGTTTAAAAGTTAGTGCCATAACTGGATTAACCTCTTGGAGAATTCGTACCATTAGATACACTTTAAGCTCGAAAGAGTTAAAGTAAGATAATCTGTGATGGTCGAAAGACGCTAGGATTTACCATAGAATACGAATCTCTATAAGCGCATGCATGTCGTAATTCCGCATAACTCATAGCCAATAGATACGTAGAACTCATAAGGTGAACATAACCCTAACTTAAAATTCTCATTGATTAAAACCAACTAAACATTCCGTTTTTACTTTGCTATTTTGATAATTTTACTTCACACATAAAATCCCCCCTTTTTTCCGCAGAACTTTCACCAAAAGTATACTAATCGTTGCATACTTAGTGACCAAGTATTCCCTGTGGGATTCGACACCCAACCCAGTTGGGTTCTATATTTGACAACGACCGCTTACACTCTTACGTGAGCTGTAGTTTGAGCGTTATCAAATTTTGGCACCGTTGCCGGGGAATACGGTTGTCAACTAAGTTTGTGATAATTACTAGACCCTTTGGTCAAAGATTCTCGTACTTTACTTTTAGTTGTTGTTTTTGTTTTCTGCAGGTTTTTGTTCAGTGCATGCCAAATACTCGAAGTTCGGGACAACCATTATTACCCATAAACCCTGAACCGCAACTTATTGGAAGGATGGATGCACAACGTGACATTGAGAGAAGGGTTGCTCAACAAGAGGAGGCTAGACTAGCTGCGTTGGCTGCAGCTCAAGTGCATCAATAGAATATTGATAACCCAGGGCGAGCAGCAGATCCTGATGATGAGGACTTAGGTGATGATGAGCTACTAAACCCTAGGCGTGATGCTGAGGTGGCGACACCGGCAAATAGAAGAGATCGTCAAGCAAGATTTCGGCCTGAACGTCGAGCTATGCAGATTCCCTTTTATGATGATGATGACGATCTGGATGGAGCTGGCGCCACAGGAGGTATTATTCCTCCGCCATTGGCACCCGGAGCCAAGTTCAACATCACTAGCACCATGATTCAGTTATTGCAACTCAAGGGATTATTCGGTGGACTTGAAGGTGATGATTCGAATATGCATCTGGTCAACTTTATCTCTACATGCAAGTCATTCGACAATCCAGGCGTTGGACAGAATGCAATTCGGTTGCGCTTATTCCCATTGTCTTTATCTGGGGAGGCAACTCTATGGTTGAATGGGCTGACTCCTGATTCTATTACAAATTGGAGGCAATTGAAAGACGCTTTCCTAGAAAGATTCTTTCCGCCATCCAAAAGAGCACAATTGAGAGATGAAATTAGCAACATTCGTCAGCTTCCAACTGAAGCCCTCCACGAAACATGGGAGAGATTCAAGAAGAAGCTTATGAGGTGCCCAAACCATCACATGACCAATGTCCACTTGATAGAGATACTATACAGATTCTTGAATTCAGTAACTAAACCAGTGGTGGATAATGCGACCGGAGGATCATTTATGGACCTCACTTTTGTGCAGGCAAGCGATATGCTAGACCAGATGACAAAGCAAAGTAGGGCTTGGCATACCAGAGATTCTGAGGTGACAAGCCCCACTATATCTATTGGCATGACTGCAGAACAAAGGCGAAGAGAGGAGGAACGCGACTATGATATGGCGCACATGAAAACACAGATGGATCTTCTTACAAAGCATCTATTATCAGGGAAGACCAAAAAAGTCAAAGCAGTTGAGTCAAAAGGAAGAGAGGAATCCAATTCTGAAGAAGAAGCCAACTACTTGAACAATCAGGAGGGTTTCCGAGGCACTGCCCAAGGAAACCAAGGTCGGAACTATTATGATAAGTCTGGAAACAAGGACCGTGATCAAGGTAGTTGGAAGAACAAGACTCACAGGAGTGGTTTGTATGTTTCTCCTGGAAGTCGTGACACCGCTGCATCTGGGGCTGGTAAGATGTCAATGGAAGATATGATGGCGAAGCTGTTGAAAGGAGTGGAGGCAACCGGCACGGGAGTAACTGAGGTAATAAATTATTTGTCCTCAATGAAGCAATTGGTTGACTCGTATTCCACTGCAATAAAATAGCTGGAATAACAATTGAGTCAACTATCAGCGACATTCAACCAAAGAAAGGCTGGCACGCTACCTAGCAACACAGTACCAAATCTGAGGAATGATGGATCGTGTATGACTATTACTACCCGAAGTGGTAAAGTGTTAGACAATCCGTCTAAAGGCAAGCAGGTAGTTGATGATGTAGCAAATAATGTTATTGATGCAGAATATGAAGAGGCTGAAGAAGATGAAGAGTGTGTTCATGACGTCATCCCTAGACGTCTGCGGCCTGAAAAGGTTGATAATCGGAAGCAAGATAAAAAGGAAGTAGTGGAGAAAACGATTCCCCTTCCACCACCACCTTTTCCGCAGAGACTGAAGAAGCAGGCGGATGATACAAGGTTCAGTAAATTCATGACGATGTTGAAGCAGCTGACTATTAATGTTCCTTTGGTGGAGGCGCTGGAACAGATGCCAGGGTACGCTAAATTCATGAAGGACCTTTTAACAAAGAAGCGGGCAGTAAGCTATGAGCCGGCAGATAATATTCATCATTGCAGTGCAATTGCCACAAGGTCCTTAGTACAGAAGAAGGCAGACCCTAGTGCTTTCACTATTCCTTGCACGGTTGGATCTATGAATTTTGCTAGGGCATTATGCGATTTGGGAGCAAGCATCAAGTTGATGCCACTATCCGTCTACAGAAAGTTGGGGTTGGGCGACCCTACACCAACCAATATGCGGATCATGGTGGCAGATAGGTCGGTAAAATGACCTGTTGGTATCTTAAATGATGTGTTGGTGAAGGTTTCCACCTTCATATTTCCTGCAGACTTTGTTATTTTGGATTGCGAGGTGGATTCTGAAGTTCCCATAATCTTGGGACGCCCTTTCCTCGCAACTGGAAGTGTGCTTATTGACATGAGAGCTAATGAGCTTGTATTTCGGTTGAATGACGAAGTGGTCCGTTTTGATGTATGCAAAGCAATAAAGTAGCCCAGCGATATGAATGTGTTCTCTGTAGATGATGTTTATTATAAGGATAAGAAAGAATTATCGGTAGAGAAACAGCTTATTGTTGAGCCACTATCTGATGTGCTTTTTAATTTCAAGAGTGAAGATGTTGAGGATCATGAAGAAACTATTTTTGCTCTAACAGAAATAGGGTCATATTCTTATACTTCTAAGAATCTGGACCTTGACCTTAAGAATCAACCGTCACTAACAGCAAAGACGTCCATTGAAGAGCCCCCAGTGCTAGAATCGAAAGAGCTCCCCAATTATCTAAGGTATGCATTCTTGGGAAGTGGAAATACACTTCCGGTGAGTGTGACAGATGATTTAAGTGAACAACACGTAGAGACTCTCATCTCTGCTCTGAAGAGATACAAGAGAGCTATGGGTTGGACTATTGATGATATAATTGGTATCCCGCCTGGGATATGTATGCACAAGGGTCATCTCGAAGAAGATTGCATGCCTACAAGTAAGCCTCATTGTTGTCTGAATCCATTTAGAAAACGATCCACTATCTATCTCGATGAAGTCTAAGTAATCGAGATAGCTATGTCATGCCGTGACAATAAATCAAGCGCTTGATGGGAGGCAACCCATCGTTTTTAATTATTTTTGTTGTTTTTGTTTTCCTAGGATTTTGTCGAGCCACGACCAAAACTAAGGCGCTTGATGGGAGGCAACCCATCGTTCTAATCGTTTTTGTTGTTTTCGAGTAAGTGTAGGTACAAGAGGTGTAAAGGAGGAGATTGGTTTCAAATTTTGATTTGGAAGCGGTTCATGTTGAAGGTGGTAAGTTAGGAATGAAGAAGAAAAGGCTATGGGTTAGGAATTGCCTATGAAAATCTAGGCAACGAACAAGGCATGGCCTATGCTATGGCCTAAGCTCTCAGAATCTAGAATGCTATAGCATAGGCGCCGCCTATGCCCAATAATGCTATAGCATAGGCGCCGCCTATGCAAAAGCCTTTGGTCTTGGATTCTACAATGCCATGGCATAGACGCCGCCTATGCCCAACAATGCCATAGCATAGGCGCCTCCTATACTCAACTAGGCTTTGCAAAAAGCGCCGCCTATGCCAAGCATAGGCAAAGCATTAGGCGCCGCCTATGCTCACTTTTGGTCTTCAAATCCGATTCCAAATGGGTAAAAACCCGACCCAAGCTTGTCCTATAAATAGAACCTTAGTCTTAAAACAAAATTGCATTGCAACTTCAACCTAGGCGCTGCCTACCTCTCCAAATTCTCTCAAAAATTTTTCTTTTGCTCTTTTACTTTGCAAGAACATCTTCCGAGGCCATTAACCAAGTAAGTACTTCGGCTATCTTCTCTTATATTCCGTAAGTATTACAATACTATGCCTATACTAAGTTGTTAAATCTTGAAGTAGTGTTGGTGATTTGAATATGATTGATTTGTTGTGATACAACTAAGTGAGTGAAAGGATACGTAAGGATGGTCTTGACTTGTTTCCAACTTGTATTTGATTTTGATACACTGTCATACTTTTGCGGAATTGACATGGTCAAGAAAATTGCATAATCTTGTATCTTGAAAGCTTTCATGATCGAATGACTTGTTCATTGAGATGAAAAATCATGGTTAACTACAAACATGAGATGTTGATTATTTCTATGCCATAACTTGATACAATCTCTATGTAGTAGTCTTGTTCAAAAGGGTACATCAATCCAAACATGAAAGTATTGTCAAGATTACTTGAGATAGAATCGAAAAGGATAGTTAAGATGACTAGAAAAGTATGACTGCACTGATTATATTGTTGGAATGTACCACCTAAATGTATATCGATGAAGTCTGAGTAATCGACAATGTTCACTTAACTAGTTTGTGCCAACAAACTAAGTGTGGGATGGTGCCACTACTGATTGTTTATCGATTGTATCTACCGAGATGAAGCTAACATGACTCTATTAGGATATCAGGTATAATGGCCTCAAAAGGACGACAAGGAAACCAAAAAGCGCCCACCTTACAGAAAGGTAAGAAAAGAGGAAGAAAAGAGCAAGCTGAATCCTCCTCGCTACAAATACCTCAACGCACTTTTGGCATCAAGTGGGGTACAATTTGAGGAAACTCTGAGGATGACGACTCTGATGATAATTCCGATGCAGGGGGTATGACCCCAGACATAGAGGATGAGTTCGACTAACCAGGTTCTTCTTATTTATTTTCCACTGAGGGCAGTGTGTCTCGTCTAAGTGTGGGGTGCTGGTATTTGTATGCTATACTTCTTTATCTGCATTTGCATTTATTTATGTTTGTTTGCTTTGTTGGTTAGTAGTTAATTGTTTGTTAGTAGTTAAATTTTAGAAATTTTTTTAGTTAACTTTGCATGAAAATTTTTTTAGTTAACTTTGCATGAAAATTGTTCTGATAGGCAGCATGGTATTATGACAAGAGTCTGTGATAAAATTATTACTGTTGAGACGTTTAGGCTCCAAGTGTGACTCACTGTGTGATAGTTGTGTGGTTTAATTCCTTCATCTGTTGGGTCAAGAGTCTATACTGCTCCCAATAAAGTCGACCATGTGCCTTGTGTGTGTGAGGCAATAGTATATTCTGTGTTTGTGGCTGATGCTAGAACTTGCCTGGTGTGTGTGTAAAGCAAAATAAAGAGTGTGAGTTTAGGAGAAGATTTAGATATTTCTTTGGCAACTTGTGATTGTGTACCTTCGTTTTACCTACCCATGGACAGTATCCTAGTCAACCCCTTTTGAGCTTATAAGCCATTTTCTTTGACAGCCTCATATGTAAGCCTAATACATTTTTTTTCAAGACCATAATTTGATCCAAATTCCTAAGTGCTTTAAATTGTAAAGTCATGTGACAAAATAAGAGGAAATTGGGTGAGAGTGATGCCTTAGAGTGTATTGGTACTTGAATTTGTTATGAAAAAGAGTGGCTATTAGAGAGGTGTATTATAAAAAAAAAAGAATGAAAAATGAAATGACAAAGAAAAATACAAAGTTACTTCTGTTTAAAATTGAATAAAAAAAGAGGTGAGAAGGGGTGGTAGATTAAAAGAAAGTAGAAAGGTTGTTTGAAAGAAAGTGTAAATGGCATAATGTGATGTATTGAAGCGCTTAGGGAACTTAGTCACTATTTCTGGCCAAAATAGTCCTACCCGTCCCTTAGCCTACATTACATCTGTAAAGACCTATTTGATCCTAAGCTTAGCATTCTGATATTAGTATAGCATTACACTAAGGGCAAGCCTATGGTCATCAGTTGCAATATATGAATTCTTTGTGAGAGTGAGAGCAAGGATAATCCTATACCCATGTTTCGAAAAAATACAATACTTGTGAGTGATTATGGGTAACATCTTATGTGAGACACACATGGTTGATGAGTTTTGGGTAGCTCTATATGATTCTTTGTGCCTTAACTTGTGGATACGAATTAACCATCATCACGAGTCTATGTTAGAGGTTAAATTGTTTCTAGTAGTGATTAGAAAACTACTCTTTGTTAATAATTGTCATGCCTGTCTTGATGAATATTTTGTGCTGTTACTGTGAAACCCTAAGTAGATGTTTATATGGACATTATATTTTGTTCGAGGACGAACAAAGCTTTAAGTGTGGGGTGTTGATGTTAGGCGAATTTACACGCCTAAAACACCTTAATTTACCCATATTTTAGCTAAGTTTTGAGGACAAAATATATATTTCCTGGACTTTTAGTCCTTTTTCCTGTAAGTGAGCTAACCAACGTGATTAGCAAGTTTTCAAGTATAAATGATGAAGATTTCAGCATTTTATGGAAATTGGACGCCAAAGGAAATTGCACGTAAGAAGGAAGGCAGCTTCTGGAAGCTTGTGGACTGAAAGTGATGCATGGAAAACTTGTTCTGGGTAAAAACAACATTTCCAAAGACTTGGGGATCAGTAGTAACTTAGTAGGATTAGGATAAGGATGCAGTAACCTAGTAGGATTAGGATAAGTATGCAGTAGCTTAGTAGGAATAGGATATGGGTATTATAAAAACCCTATTTTGCTGAACTTTTCAGCAGCCATCCATCCATTCATCTAACCAATTTCCATCACCCTCATCCTTATTCCTCTCTATTCGATCCTTTCCCCTTTTCTTCATTAAATTGTTGTTGACATTATTGTCATCTATTCGACTTTTAAATTTCACGACAAGAGAAACGCTATTTGCAAGGAATTCACGCCACAAGCACTACCAAAGCATACTTTACGTTAGATTTTTATTTTGGTATGATGATAATGTCTATTGTGATTTCCGTTGCACTCATGAATAGCTAAACTTCTCTGTTAAGGTTATGGAAGCCTTATGAGATACTATTTATTGCTATGAGTGTGTGAATTCTTGATACGTATACTGCTTATATCATTACTCTCTTCATCTTAATTTAAATTCTTGTGGTTGCAAACATATAGAATATGCTAGTATAGCATTAACTTATTCGAAAGAAAAGTTACATGTCTGAAAAAGAGAGAATGTCAAGGAAATAGGGAACCAACCCCTGTTTAAAAGTTAGTGTCGTAACTGGATTAACCTCTTGGAGAATTCGTACCATTAGATACGCTTTAAGCTCGAAAGAGTTAAAGTGAGATAATCTGTGATGGTCGAAAGACGCTAGGATTTACCATAGAATACGAATCTCTATAAGCACATGCATGTCGGAATTCCGCATAACTCATAGCCAATAGATACGTAGAACTCATAAGGTGGACATAACCCTAACTTAAAATTCTCATTGATTAAAACCTACTAAACATTCCGTTTTTACTTTGCTATTTTGATAATTTTACTTCACACATAAAATCCCCCCTTTTTTCCGCAGAACTTTCACCAAAAGTATACTAATCGTTGCATACTTAGTGACCAAGTATTCCCTGTGGGATTCGACACCCAACCCAGTTGGGTTCTATATTTGACAACGACCGCTTACACTCTTACGAGAGCTGTAGTTTGAGCGTTATCAGTTTTCCAACCAGAAAGTTTGTTAGCCATGTTGTCAATAATAGATTGGAAATCAGCATTAGTGGGGGCTTTGTGAAAGATAGGGAATCCCAAGTATTTGTCAAACTCAGATTTCCTACCTATGCCTAGGATGGTAAAGCAAGTGGTAGCATTGTGGTTGGTGGTGTTGGAAGAGAAGAGGACTCTAGACTTAGCTTTATTTATTTTCTGTCTAGAGAGAGAGAGCTGAATTGGTCTAGGGTAGACATGAGGTTTATGCAGTTGGCTGTATCAGCTCTATCAAATAGGGTGAGGTCATCTGCAAAAAATATATGGGAGATTTTTGGACCACCTATAGTGATGGAGATAGGGGTCCAATCCTTTTTGGAGACATAAAGGTCTATGGCTCTAGTTAGTCTCTCCATGTAAATGATAAAGAGGTAGAGGAAATAGGGTCGCCTTGTCTGATCCCCCTGGCAGGGAAGAAGTGGGTAGAAGGGCTCCCATTGATAAGGATGGAGAGAGAGCTAGTGGTGACACAGGACATAATGAGTCTAGTAATCTTGTTAGGGAAATTAAAGAAGTGGAGAGAGTCATAAATGAACGACCACTCTAGCCTATCAAAGGCTTTTTCAAGATCAATTTTGAGGATCATATTATGGTGTTTGCCACACATTTTTGAAAGTGTGAGATGTATTCCAGGACAATGATGGCATTGTCTACAACTCTTCTATTGGCTAGGAAACTGGCTTGAGAGGGGCCAATGATGGTCCACAGGATAGGCTTGATTTTATTGACAATAATCTTAGTGATGAGCTTATAGGAAGTGTTGCAAAGGCTAATGGGCCTGAAGTTCTTCATTGAAGATGCATTGAGGAATTTAGGGATAAGGCAAATGAGGGTTTTGATTATATCTTTCAGGATAGTGTAGTCCTGGAAGACCTTGTGAAAAAAGGTTGTTGTTTTATCACCAATAATGTCCCAATATTTCTGATAGAAGAGAAGTTGGAGGCCATCAAGCCCAGGATCTTTAAGAGGTTTAAAGCTCTTGAGAGCAATGGTGATCTCAGAGTCTCTAAAAAGGTGTTCAAGGTTCTCCCTTTGAGCTGAGGGAAGGATGTGGGTAATCTCTCCAGCGTGGTTTCTGTAGAGGCTACTGGAGGTGTGGTCAGAGGTATAAAGCTTTTGGTAGAAGGTGGATATGTGGTTTGTAATACCATCTTTATCAGAGATGATTTTACCTGCCTCATCCTTAAGAAAATAGATCTTTTTCCTCCTTCTTCTTACTAAGATTGAAGTGTGGAAGAATTTGGCGTTAGCATCACCACATGTGAGCCAGTTAATACGGGATCTGACCATCCAAAAGTCCTCATCTGACTGTAAGAGCCTGTTGTAATCGGAGAGGAGCTCATTTTCCAGGTCATGGGAGAATAGGCTGGTATGGTAATGAGCAGACTTTTGGATGCCACCTAGCCTAGCTAAAATCCTTTTAATTTTGTGAAAGATATTTCCAAATGTGTCTCTTCTCCAGATGGAGGCCTTATGTTGAAAAAGTTGGATAAAATGGTCAAGGGAGGTGTATTCATGAAAGAATTGTCTAATGATGTTTTGAAGTATAGGGTGTGAGCACCACATGGGCTCAAATCTAAAAGACTTATTAGGGTAGGTGGGAGAGGGATTGGTAAGAGTAAGGATCATAGAGCAGTGGTCTAACTTTGTTCAAGGCAGGTGTATGACAGATGCCTCCGGGAATTGATTTATCCACAAGGTATTAGCAACACACCTGTCAAGTCTCTCAAGGATAAGATTCCTCCTATCCTTATACCTCTTATGGGTCCAGGTGTATTTGCAACCTTTAAACCCTAGATCTATCATCCCACAGTTATCAAGACACTCTTTAAAAAGAGAGGATCTATTATTGTTAATTCTTAGGCCACCAAGTTTTTCTTTTTCCAAGAGAACTTCATTGAAGTCTCCTCCCATTAGCCGTGGGCCTGAATAGGTCTGGGCCATGAGCTTAAGTTCCTCCCAGAGGCCTTGCCTAATAAAAAATTAGACTAACGTAGATGGTAGAGAAAATCCAAGGGGAGGGGTTTGGGAGATGGGTTACCTTGAGAATAACGTGAATGCCCTGGGCTGTGACCGTAAAGTTGTCAAGATAGATGTGATCTAGGTGCCACATGAGGACGATGCCTCCTGTAAAACCAACAGCAGAAGATTAAACATGGGCTTCAAAGCCTATAGCAGTAGTGAGGTGCTTGTGCTCTGACATCTTAGTCTCGAGAAGGACAAACATGGCAGGGCGGTGGAGCTTGAGCATTGTGTCATATTGATGCCTGAAGTTGGAACTGTGTTTCAAATCATCGTATTTATTGGGGTGGTGAGTGGGGGGATATGTATGACTGGATCTTTTCCCTTGTCCAGTTGGAGGTGGTCCAGAACCATGATAATTGGTTTTAGTAGCATTGCTGGGGGGGCTAAGGGGCTCATTGTCCTCAGAGACAGCGAGAATAGCTTCTTCTCCAGAGGGAGATACACCATAATAGCTGAGCTGAATGGCTCGTTGGATTCTTTCTTTAGTGGCTTGTCTAAGGCTAAGATGTCGAGAGTTGGCTCCCCGAACATTGCCAGAAAGTTTTCTAGCTCCTCGTTGCTCTGTCTAAGAGAGTCCAGGAAAGTTGAGCTTGTGCTTTCTGGGCCTTCTGCCCCTATTGTTGGAGGCACTGGGGCAGCTGTCTCTAGAGGCATGGGGATGAAAGTAAGTGCCTGGGAGGTCGACATGTAAGTTTTTATGTAGTAGAATGACATGTTCGCAAAATCTTGGTTCATGAGGTTGTTGAGCTCTTCTGGTGGAGTCAGGTTCCCGGCTTTGGAAAAAAGAGTTTTGAGCATTATTTACTGCCATAGTTGGTTCCCCATTCCCATCACCGCTTGGTCTAGGGCTTCCTTGGTTATTTGGGCTAGGTATGCCGGGTCCTGGAGTATTAGAGTGATGATCTTCTCTCCCACCTTTGCCTGAAACTGCAGATGGACTCCTTGAAGTGGAAGTTCTATCCAAGAGGGCGGAGTTCTGTTTGGTGCAGGTGGTGTTGAGATGAAGATTGAGGGCGTCGTGCTGCTTTCCAAGTTCGGGTCCATTGGGAGAGGTTTGGAAAAAGCCAGTAGTAGATTTGGAAAAAGGTGTGAGTAGCTTCCTCTGGCCATTCTTTCAAGGTGACATTAGTAGTAGTAATATCAGGGCAGTTAATTGAAGTGACCTCATCAGTCACTTCAAATGTTTTGCTCTCATTATTGCTTAGGGCAATGGCAGAGGGATTGCTTAGGGGTTTTTCAGTAACCGTGGAGACGGATGGAGTCTCCGATGTGAAGGTAGGGGTAGTTCTATGAGGAGGAGTGGCCTAGGCCATAGTATTGTTGACCCGTTATGGGCTTCTCTTCGAGGGCGTCCTGCTTTTTGGGAAAGAGACGACCCGTCATTGGCCATCCGTAGGAAGTTGTATAGTTTCACTGGTGGATGGGGTGCCGACGCAGATTGGTGTCGTGGTGGTAGGGCATTCCCCGTAAGTATGTCCCAACATGCCGAAGTTGGTACACAGGATCTTCTCCCCTTCGTAAATCACCATTTGTCTATGAGCACCAATGGTAACATGGGATTTAAGTGAGTGCTCCAGTGGTACTTGTACACAAATATGTGCATAGAGTCCGCGCAGCGCAGTAGAGGTGCAGGTGTTGATCTTGAGTAAGGTACCATGTTTTCTTCTGATCTTCTCGAGAATCAGCTAGTCGTAGAACTCGGTTGGTAGTTTTGGTAGACGTGCCCAAATTGCAGTGTGGGTGAGGCTCGCTTCCTGGGAGACGAAATTGGGCGCCCATTTCTGAATGGTAAGGAAGTTTCCTATGATGAACCATGGCCCTTCATTCAGGACTTGTTCCATGCTTTCAATTAGGGAGAATTTGGCAATGAAGTAGTCACTCCCCAAATCAATGAGGATTAGGTTCTCACCCAGTTTCCACAGGTCAGTGAGTTTGTTTCTAAAGTAGGCATGTGGCATTCGTTTCTTGTAGAGTTTAATGATTACTGATAGACTCCATGGTTGATAGATCCTTTGTTTTTCTTGGTCGGTTAGTTCAATTGCATCTTCATCGTTCTCATCCTTTTCCAATGGGAGCCCGTCATAGATGTTGTAGGAACGGTTGATTCCCGTCATAGATGTTGTAGGAACGGTTGATTTCTTTTTCCTTATTGAGAAGGACATCCTTGAAGGAGGAATAGGCTGGGCTTTCAATTTCCATGCTGGATTCTCGAGGATCGGGAGGTTCTGGTGGGATTGTGATAGTTATCGGCGGCATGTTAGGTATAGTCATGGGGGTTAAAAATTCACTTAAGACTCTTTAATCCACATAAAAAATGTATTATTTGAATCAATCTAGACTAACTAATAAATAAAATATATGGAGTGTGTGGACCTTCACTCACACTAATTTGGACAGAATATCCAATAAAAGAGTGACACTTAACCTTGACTAATTAACAAATAGAAAACATGAATAAAATTTATCCCCTTTCGTCATTTTTCTTCGACTAAAATGGTGACAGATTGTTATTTTAATTACCTTTTCTTTTTTTCCTATATTTTATTTATATCTGCAGCATTGATCGTTTCGACGTATATTTATTCCATCGTTAATTTGATCTCTTACATATGAATGAGAGAATCGAAATTGAGCTAAAATTATTTTGATTCGATTTTCAATTTGAACTTACTTATTAGGAAAAATATATATCTATTGTATTTTCTGAAAAGGAATTAACTCAACAGTTTTTCTTTTGACAAATTCAAAAGTAATTTGTACATGTAAAAGGACAGTTGCACGGAAGCTTGAAAGAACTAAGAAGCATCTTCTTATTATTTCACAAAAACTAATCATTGAACAAATTACATAACTGATAATTTTAAAATATATTCGATACTTGTAACAAGAAAAATAATAATACAGAAAATCAATTTTAGAAAACGACAATCATCTTCAAAAAGTAATTTGTGTACATGTAAAGGGACAGTTGCACGGAAGCTTGAAAGAAGCATTTTCTTATTAGTATTTCACAAAAACTAATCATTGAACAAATTACATAATTGATAATTTTAAAATATATTCGATTCTGGTATCAAGAAAAATAATAATACAGACAATCAATTTTAGAAAACGACAATCATTTTTTTTAAAATAAATTAATATAATAAGAGGGACTAGCACATAGTTGAGGATCAACATGTCTGTGTACTTCTGTCACAAAAGTATCACTTGACTTGATGGATAAAGTGTAACATTTCATGCAGTGCATCGCAGGTTTGAGCCTCTGTGGCTACCAAATTTTTTTGATGAGCCACAACTGCTGTTTATTTAATTAAAAATTACACAAATACACAATTTATATTTTCTATATTATAAAAAATCTCAACTCTCTAAATATACTATTTCCTCCGTTTCATAATAAACGAATTGTTGAATTTTGACACAAAGATTAAGAAAAAAATATTAAAAACATAAATTTAACACAATTTTTCATTTTTATCCCCCAAAAAAAGTTGACCTTGTAATACCTTTTCAAAAGTTAATTGTTTGTCAAATCGTAAGGATAAATTTGAAAAAAAAATTCAATGATTCACTTATTTTGAAACACCAATAAATACCCTAACAATTCATTTATTCTGAAAAGGAGGGAGTACAAAAATTCCAACATATACACAGAATGTTATG
Source organism: Capsicum baccatum var. pendulum (assembly GCA_030864225.1). NCBI lineage: Eukaryota > Viridiplantae > Streptophyta > Magnoliopsida > Solanales > Solanaceae > Capsicum > Capsicum baccatum. The sequence goes on from CM061556.1 coordinate 247,938,547, forward strand.
CATATGTCGGCTATGTTATGTATATATTAAGAAAGAGAGAGAGTAAAGTAGTTAAAAAAATGAGAGAGAGTGTAATTACTTTCAAAAGAATTGATATTTATGTTATTTATATTTTATTCAAAGCAAAGCACAAGTATTGGCCCACATTAGTTTCACTCATTCAATGCAATAGGGCCTTGTTGTACTAACATCACTTTTTATTTTTTATAATTGTGTATTTTTATTTGCAAAAAAATATTTTCAATAATTAAAAGGTCTTTTTCAAATATTTTATATATTTAAAAATTATTATAAATCACAATAATGAATAATTTAAAATATAAATTAGAAAATTACAATTCAAAAAATTATTTGATTCTCAAGATTCATCCGTCTCACATAAATTAATGTAAAAAAAAGGTAACATAATCACAATAACTAATAATTTAAAAAAAATTAGAAAATTACTATCAAAAAAGTTGTTTGACTCTCAAGATTTCATCCGTCTCAAATAAATTAATGTAAAAAAAAATAAGTAACATAATCACAATAATTAATAATTTTAAAAAATCATATTAGAAAATTACTGTTAAAAAAGTTGTTTGACTCGCAAGATTTCATCGTCTCATATAAATTAATGGAAAAAAAATAGTAACATACTTTATTTGTTCTAATTTATGTGGCAGATATCAAAAATTAAACAATTTAATTTTCACTTGAAATTCGGACATAAAATCATCTTCAATTTTTTTCAAATAGCATCTACATATTTGAAAGCTAAGAAAAAATACAACAAGTCACAATAATTAATAATTCAAAATACTTAAAAGGTGTATAAAAAAAATTATGATAAAAAAAACTTGATTGAATTATAAAATTTCAAAGGTGCCACATAAATTAGACTATGAAAATATTATTTTCATTTACAGATACTATTAATAATAAAATTGAGGTTATGCTTACAAAAATTAATTCTAATACTTGATTTTATATTAGTTGGCTCATGCCATGCACGGATGCTTCTTGACCAGTTTAGTAAGAGAAATCTAAAAGTAAAAAAAGAAAAGAATACATTTCACCTTTCACTTGCTCTACGTGGAGTAGAGTCACTCTCTATGCCATGTATGCAGTGTTCAAATGATACATTTTAATGTTAGTTGGAAAATTTAACCGGAGCAAATTTGAGTTAAAGTGTCAAAATAAAGTTATGAAAATTGACCCCAATTTTAAGGGTTTGTTTATGTATTTGGCCTTATTTATCCATAACATCCATCATTATTCTAGCGTTTGGGCATGAAAATAAAAAAATCATTTAATTATTTGACAATTTTAAAATAAATTTAGTGTTGAAGTCATGCTTGATTGTAGTTTTGCAATAAATATTTAAAATTTACCATGTTGGCAGACAGTTTTATCAAAGCACACACACAAAGCATAAAAGGTGCAGCCCCGTATGGGAGACATATTCAAGATAGAACAAGGGAACATTGAGGGTGTGTTCGGTTCCGATAAATGGTTTCTTATTTAATTTTTCATGTTTGTTTGGTTAGAATTTTTGAAGAATATTTTTTTAATAAAAGTAGAAAAAAATAAGTGACATTGTCTCCTCCTATTCTCGTAATTGTCCACCCCACCACCAAATGCCACCTTGCACCCAACCCATCCCCAACCTAGCTCAATCCACCCTTACCAACCACCCATCTCACCCACCCACCTCCACCACCCCACCATGCCCGCCCCCTTCCGCGCCACAACATGCACTCATATCCTACCTCTACCCATTTTTATTGTTTGTCTCATACATATGATTTTAAGATAGTTTTTCTACTTACTTATCGAACACGAGAATAAGTAAAAAACTTCTTGTTTTCTTAATAATTTTTTTTATAAAATATTTTTCATGAAGAACATTTTCCTCCCTATCTAAAGGCATAATCTTATTTAAACTCTCAACCCATATCTAACAATAAAAATTTTCACATTATAAAAATCATATTTATCACGCATCAACTATAATAATCTCATCCAAATTGAATGATCACAACTGCAAACAACAATTCACGGACACACATCTAATTAATTAATAAATCTCCTCAACAATATTCTATATACATAAAACTATATATGCTACCAATATTATATCTTCCTAATTAAATGTAACAACAATTAATTAATATGGCAGCCAAGACTAATCTACTATTTTTTGTTATAATTGTGTTAATTATACATCCATGCTTCACATCCAAAATACACTATGAAGATGAAGTCTGTTATGAAGTCGCAGATTGCTTCGCATATTGCGAAGATTATGTAGACGGGATTGCTCCTAACCCGGCCAGCGATTGTTGTGGCGCGTTATTATCTTTGAATGGTAGGGTAAAATATGTGAAGCATGGGGTTCGTAGGTATTGTCATCTTAGCTTCCCAATCTCTGAACGTATGGACTGCTCTAACTACGTATTAATTTCACTTCTTATTTAATTATTCATTTTTTTTATCCTTTTTGTAGGTGGTTTTAGGTATTATTTTAGTATTATTATAACTAACAATTGTGGTTTTTTTTTTTCTTCTTAATTTTTAATTTGGTGCTTGCAGGCTAAACTAAGAGGACTTGTGTTTGAGGATCTCTGACTCGATTCTACGTATAAGTAAAGATATATATTGGGAAGTATAATTAGTACTATATTGGAAGTATATTAATGAATATTATGTAACTTTATTTTTAAATTAATGAAAGATTCAAATTTTAGATATAGTAGATTTTGAATTGAGTTAATAGATTCCAAAATGTATATATAATTTGATATAAGATTAATCTTTGACTTCTATTTTCATTTTGAACTTTAACTCAAGTTTGTTCCACTAGCCTTTAATCAACATCAAATATATCATTTGAGTCACTCGTGACTAACTAGTAAATAAAATGGAGTATTGTGCACCTCACTCATATTAATTTGGTCAAAATATCAAAAAAAAAAAAAAAAAAGACGTATAACTATAACTAATTTATCCTAGATTAAAAAAATATAGAAAAGGAAAATAAAATTTAGCTCCTTCCATCATTTTCCTCTTTGATTAAAAGGTGACACATAGTTATTTCGTTTACCTTTTTCTTTTCTCATTGTTATTAGGGATGTGCATGATCGTTTCAATTTTCATTTATTCGGTATAATTAATTTGATTTTCAATTTGTGAATAAGAGAATGAAAATAATACTAAAATTATTCCGGTTCGATATATCAATTGAACCTACTTATTAAAAAAAAAAGTGTATATCTATTCCCCCATTAGCTTTTACTTGACATATTTTGACTAGCACATCCATTAAGAAAAATAATTAATGATATAGTTATTTTACTATAATATTTTATTTCTTGAAAAGGGATTGGCTTAAAAGGAAAAGAAAATTGACAAAGTCAAAAATAATTTCTAGAAATATATAATTTTAAAATAACGATCATCTTCAAAAAAATACTCACTTGCTCAACATGAAGTGAGCGCACCTCCTTTGCCATGTATGCGTAAAAGTGTTCAAATGGTATGTTTTGACGTGGGTTGGAGACTATAACCGAAACAAACTTGAGAGAGTTTTAAAATGAAAATTGAACCCAAATAAGGATCTTCTACATAATTAACCTTGTTTAGTGATATTCATCAGTTTTGCAGAATAATAAAGTGATGAATTATGAGTCCACCACATACAGCAACAAGGAATTGATCGATTCGATATCTGTTCTTTGTAAGGGAAACGAAAAATAACAAGAATATAAAAATACAAGTCAGCAGTAAAGTAAGATACAAGATATTTCTAAGAAAACTTCCTTGCGGCTCAAGAGAATAAAATCTCGACCTACTATACAGTAGTATTTCACAAGCAATGATTGGATTACACACACACTCTCTCTTCCGTAATCCTATGGTTAACCTCATAACCCCACCCCCCTGAGCTAATGACAACACGAGCCACACTGCAGTATACCAACTATGGACTATAGTCAACTAACTCTAGTCGATACACCTTGGCTAAACACTCGCGTAGTGCTATCAGCATCAGTTGACCGCATACTCATGCATTTCAAACATCAATTCCTTTCATGCGATTTGTTAATCATCAAAACTATGAGTAGAATAGAAAGTTTTCTCTATCGAGAATATTCGTGACTTTCATTTTCATTTTAATCTTTTTGTTGACAATGGATATCATTACCAAAGAAAATATGGACAAAAGCAAAACAATAGTCAATTGTTCTCACCCAAATTTAAATAAATATAATCACAACTGCTAACCATAATTCACGGACGTACATCTAATTAATAAATCTCCTCAACAACAATCTATAAAACTATGCTAGCTACCAATATTTGTGTCTTTCCAATTAAATGTAACTACAAATAATATGGCAGCCAAAAAACATCTAATACTTTTTATTGCAATTGTTCAAATAATAAATCCATGCTATTATGCATCCAAAATATTCAGTAAAGATGCAATCTGCAATGAAGTCGATGCTTGCTTCGCGTATTGCGAAGCTTATATCGAAGGGATTGGTGCAAACCCAACCCACGAATGTTGTGACAACTTACTTATATTGAATGGCAGGGTAAAATATATAGATAATGGAGTTCGTAGGTATTGTTATTGCATCGAGGGATTCAGTAACAGTCATTATCATCCTCATTATCTGCAGTCTCGAATCCAAAGTATGACTAGCATATGTGGTATTCATCTGAGCTTCCCCATCTCTGAACATATGGACTGCTCTAAGTACGTATACCTTCACTTATTCCACTAATTTCCAAATCTTTTTATTGAAAAATGTACATGATTGCATACACTCTGATGTATGAATTAAATGAACTATTAATAAGATTAGAAGGTAAGAAATATTTTTATCATATTCATTAATGATTCTGCAATGTGAGCTTTGTTTTTTCTTTGGTTCACACTTAGCAAAAGTCACCAAAGACTTTTTGAAGATTATTTGTTGGTTTTGTCAAATAAAGTTGCTACAAAAAATTTTATTGTAAATTTTCCTCATTCACATGCAAATGTTGAAATTTACATCTTCTGTTAACATCATGGATGACATCAACAAGTCCATTTTCATCTTTATAAATAGGGACCTTATTTCTCATTCATGACAAATTGGTATCAGAGCCGGATCTGACCAGGTTATTTTCAATAACCAAAATGACTATAACAAAGACTTGTGTTGAGAAATTTGATCAAAGTGCAAACTTTGAAATATGACAATTAAAGATGGAGGCTATCCTAGTTCAGGTCACACTAACCGAAGCACGTTAAATTTGTGTCTTCTTTATTTTCTTTAATTACCGTTATTATCAACTTCTTGTTGTCTTTGTTATTGTCATTATAATATTGTTTGGCTAAATTTTACAATAATCGGGATCTCGATCGTAACAGATTCTTTCTAGATATATAGTCGTATCTATTTAATCAAAATGAAAGATGAAGGGTTCTAGAAATTAATTTAAGGATTATCTATTTTTTGCTTTATTTTACTTCATTTTTCTTTTCTTCTCCTTTTTCATAAACTTTGTTCTTGCAGGCTTTAGTAAGAGACTTGTGTTTGTGGAATATTGGCTGTTCTCTCAATATTTTCTTTGACACTATGTTATCTAGGTTAATAAGTTTGAACATATGTAGTTTTGTATTTAAACTAATGGCAGATTCAAGATTTAGATACAAGTGGATCTTGGTCATTGAGAAAATAGATTCAAATATATGTAAATAACTCTATATATGAATGTTTTCGTGCAAAACATAATATATGATCAGACCTCGAAATACTGAATTTTATCGAATTTTTAAATTCTGAATCCGCCACTGATTACCACGTATGATTTCCATCACCGACTTCACTCGTATAATTATGGCCACTACCAGTACTTACAACTATGACGACCATCATGTTAGTCTTCGCTGCTAGCTTTCAATATTGAATTGTGGTTCACAAAGAAACAATTTGTGAAATACCATCTAATTTGATTTTTTAATATTTTGTCAATAATAAATCAATTAAATGGTTATTAATATTCGAATAAAAATATATTATGCAAATTCCAATGCCGAGAAAATAAATAATATTAAAAGTATTCAATGTTCGAATCTAGATGTAACATATAAATATTCATACATGTTTTCTAATTCAAGCGTGAAAAATTATAATTCATAATAAAAACAAATGAAACTTAAATTAGAGCCAAAATCATATTTTCAATTGTTACTATCTATATTCATATTAAGTATCAATGGCATTACAAATAATTCAGTTATAACACTGTGTTATAATTTGTGCATAACTTGTCTGCTAACCAGAAAATACCTGAAAATCAACCTTTTGATTGATAGATGCAAATTCCTCGATACGAGTGTAATTTTAGAGATACTATGAAAATTAAAAGAAGAAAGGTAAACAAGTGCAATGCCATTCAGACTTTAATACAACTAGAAAAAATTACTGTAATGTCATTTAGACTTTAATAGAACTAGAAAAAATTATTGTAATGACCTTGGTAGATATATGTAAAATAGCGCCATCCAGCAAAAAAATTAATTCAGTGCCAACATAAGGAAAAGTTGAAGTTGTCAGAATTGTTCTGGAAAAAAAGAAGTGGTCAGTGTAGACATACAAAATTCAACGGGTTAAATTCATATAAAATTTGAGTTTAATTAATGATCATTTGGGTTGATTATTAATTTGAGCCCTACAAATTAATTAGTCCACTTTGTAAAATTCAAGCCCAAGGTCCATTACACTTTGAAGCCCAAGCTTATCAAGTGATATGGCATCCCAATCAAATCCAAGACCAATGGAACGCTACCATATGTGCACATGATGTGAAAATCTCATTCAAATTTAAGAACCAGTCAAAAGGCGTCAAGTGGCAAAGTGACATGTTTCGGTCAATCACAAGCAACTAGGCCTGCCCCTACAACTATAAATAGGGGAGTAACATAACATTCTAAGGAGGAAAAAAGAGGACATTCTGCAAGCATTGGAGGAAGTTTCTGCATTGATTACACAGCTCTTCAACGAATTGACTAACAGAGTTCTATCCGGAGATCAACTCAACAAGACAAAGTGCTGTTAGAGAATTCCTGGAGGTCCAAACACATTTTTAAGAGAAAAACTGAGAGAAGAATTGAGAGAATAACGAAATTGTACCCGTAAAATTCATTTATATAAAATTATTCTTTTTGTTTATTTTATTTTTACTTGCAGTTAATTTTCAGCTTTACGAAAATTTATTACGAACAAATTTTGTCACGCCCAGTGGGACCAGTTCTGTTCTTCATCTCTTCCTCCTACAAGTCAAAAAATCACAAATTCAACTACTACAATGGACTTCAGAAAAATCAATGAAGTTTCGTGCAAGAAGTCTACGACTGTTGCGTCTACTGAGATCAAACTTGTTGGCCCCATCAGTCGACGCAATATCAATGCTTGTGCTTTGGATGGATCCCAATACTTCACCTCTTTGGAGATGACAAAAGTGAGAAAATCTCAAATTTTGGCAGTAACTACAACCCCTGAGGGCAACTTTGCATCTATGTTATCAGAAGGACCGTCTGAAACTGGCTGCAACTTTGGAGAATCTAAAAACTTAATGAATTCTTCAACTTTAACGAAAGTCAACACATTCATGGTTGATGCAATTGACTTGGACGAAAAGTTTGCAATGATAGAGCAAATCATTGAAGCCTTGAAGAAGTCCGTTGATGAGAAAGATCATCAAATCGCTCGACTTATGAGCAAGTTAGATCTCTACAATCCTGGAGAGTCAAAATATAATCTAACACCGGGAGAAAAAGTTTATGGTAAATCTCTCATCAAGACAAGTAACAATTACTGCGATGATCGATTCGCTTCAGTGGCTACTCTAACAGTTCAACAACTGGAAGATATGATTGCAAACATCATTAAGGCACAATATGGTGGTCCGACGCAAAGTTTCATAGGATATTCAAAGCCGTATTCTAAGTGAATCGAGGGCTTACCGATGCCAATTGGATATCAACCGTCAAAGTTTCAACAATTTGATGGAAAGGAAAATCCAAGGCAATACATCGCTCATTTAGTTGAGACTTGTAGCAGTGCTGGTACACATGGTGATCTTCTTGTCAAGCAGTTTGTTTGCTCTTTGAAAGACAACGTTTTTTATTGGTACACAGACTTGGAATCTGAATCAATTAATTGTTGGAAGCAACTAGAAAGTTAGTTCCTAAATCATTTCTACACCACCCATCATACGGTCAGCATAATGGAGTTGACAAACACAAAAAAAGTAAAGATGGGCCTATAGTGGACTACATAAATCGTTGGCGAACATTGAGCTTCAACAGGATCAACTTTCTGAAACTTCCGCAATTGAAGTTTACATTCAAGGGATGCATTGGGGCCTTGAGTATATCCTCTAAGGAATTAAACCTCAAACTTTTAAAGAATTAGCTACGCGAGCTCATGACATAGAGCTAAGCATTGCAAATCATAGAATGACGTCACCTGCTTTTGATCCTAGGAAAGAAGCCACGAAATTCAAAGTCTCGTCAGAATATCAAATTGAAAAATCTATGACGACAACAGTGAATTTTATGAAGGCCTCCACAAGACAAAAGTTAAAAGAGGAAGCTCCAAAGCAACAAATGCAAGAGGTAAAAATTCAATCAACCTTAAAGGAGTTACAATGTGCAAGGGTATATCCTTTCCCCGACTATGATGTTCCTGGGATTCTTGAAAAGTTACTAGCCAAAGAAGTCATTGAACTTCCAAAGTCAAAGCGATCTGAAGAATCAAACAAAGTCGACGATCCTAAATATTATAAATTTCACCGCATTATTGGCCATCATACCACAAAATGCTTCATCTTGAAGGAAAAGATCATGATATTAATGCAAGAAGAAAAACTCATCATCGATGATGGCGATACAGTTGATGCAAATCATGTTCGCATCGAACTGGACCATAAAAAGGATCAATTTCAAAAGTTCTACAACCAATGTACTCTGTGGCATCACCAAAAGGTGAGGGAATCATCATGCTGCAATTTGGGAGCTTTGACCCAATTGAGGTTCCTACCACGAAGAAAATAACAAGCAAATCCATGCAAAAAGACTTCTCCAATAGCAAGAAGGGTGATACTTGGACATTGATAGCTCGCAAAAGAAAAAAATGTCAAAGAGCTTCTAAACTCCAACTTTCAAAAGTCAACACAAGATCAATTGCAAATCTGCTTCAACCAATGGAGGCAATAATTATCAAACTGAAGTGCAACAGTACTCCATTACAAAGGGTTGGAAGGCAAGTCAAGCTGATCCTTAATGCACAAGCCTAAACTGCAAGTCAAAAATGCTCCTCGATGTACAAGCCTAAATTGCAAGTCAAAAATACTCCTCGATGAATGAGCTTAAATTGCAAATAAAAAATATTTATCGATGCATAAGCCTAAACTGCAAGTTAAGATGTCCCTCGATACACGGGCCTAAACTGCAAGTCAAAATGCTCCTCGATGCATAAGCCTAAACTTCAAGTCAAAACGCTCCTTGATGCATGAGACTAAACTGGAAGTCAAAAACGCTCCTTGATGCACGAGCCTAAACTGTAAATCAAAAATGCTCCTCGACACACGAGCCTAAACTGCAAGTCAAAAATATTTCTCGACGCACGAGCCTAAACTGCAAGTCAAAACACTCCTTAAGGTACGAGCTTAAACTGCATGTAACTCCTGACTCGCATGAATCTAACTGTGAACGACGTCCTCTAAAAAACAAGAAAAAAAATGAATGAAAAAAGATTTTTTTAAAAAAAAAAGTAAATTAACTCATTATGCCCGAACTACGCTATGACTTGATCCTCCTAGGTACGTAGGCATCTTAGAGTATTTTTACTCTAAGTTCATTCGTATGAGTTTAAAAAAAAAAAAGGAAAAGCATGTGTCATTATTTGAGCACGGCAATAACAATTTGAATTGACATGGATATCACATGAGGATAGACGTTCCTTCGCTAAGTTTACCACAGACGCGCAAAAGTGAAGAGACCAGCAAGGCAAAGCAAATTTTAACAACATATTTGTATAACTCCGTATAGATGTTCACATCATTTTGAAATATGTGGTAGATCTTAGAGACTTCTCCGCAACAAAAAAAAAAAGATGACTCATGATTCAAAGGTTCTTATGCCAAGTTATGAATTTTTCATCATAGCCATTCAAAGTTGCAAAATAGGCCATCAAATTCCAAACTAAGCTAATTTTGATGACGTATCTGTATAAATTCATAAGGGCATTGAGTGTGGCTTATTATGTATGTCGTAGCTCTGCGAATCTACTTTCTAATGCAAAAAATGACACCTGATTCCATACTCCCACGTTGAGATATGAAATTTATGGTGACGTAGCGCAAAGCTGAAATAACTAGCAAATCAAGATTAGGAGGCCATTTTGGGAGCAATATCTGGGATGATTTGGGTGCAATCTGATTGTGATTTTCTCGTGAGACGTATCTCAACGAGTCTAGTTTCCAACGCAAAAAATGGATCCTGATTTCGATACTCCTACATCAAAATATAAAATTTATCGTGACGTTGCGCAAAACTGATAAAATAGATGCATCAGGACATTGAATTCCATTTGTATGAATAAAACAACTCATATTTTTGTTCTCCCATCAGAGAATAAATATTTTTGTGGACGTGTGCCTAGTACTTGCTCACCAAAGTCAGAAAAGGCTACTCGGCTACTCCCTGTGTCAATATTATCAATCTGGATGATACTACGTACATGCTCCTTGAAAAGAATGAGATGCTCTCACTCAAGTCTCTTTATCACCGAGCCCCACGAATGAGATGCACCATATGCTTGCTTTGCAACAATGGACTGCAGACACTCAAAAATTCATCATCATAAGGTCTCAAGAATGATACTAAGTACATGCTCACTGAAGCTAAAATGGAAAACTTTCAGCGTCGTCAAGGATGAAATCAGATCATTCCAAGTCACTTTATTATCAAGCAGTAAGGAAGTAGTGCACTCAATGGTTCAACATCAATCATGTCGACCTTTTTGGTCTAACATCAAGACCATTTGCATAAACTTACAAAAAAAATGAAGATGGAACACATCTATGGTGTTGACCGGATGAAGCTTCTCGATTATACGCGGATTGATGCCAATTACGTGAAACTTCAATCTGGCGATAAGTGTCGGCGCCAAATGCATGATGCTTCGGTTTGGCATGATCAACATTGGGAGAAACACATCAATTTAGTTCAACATAGCTGGTATCAATGTCAATTAGCATGAAATTTGGTTTTCAACCATTGATCTTCTATGCCGAGATGCAAGGAGTTTTCTATTCCAAAGTTTAAGAAAATAGGCATAAATTTTCTTGCCAAGAATAGAAAAGAGTTTTTCTAAGTGTCCGTTTTCAAGCCGTGACAAGAAATATTGCTCACCAAATCCTCGAGAAAATGGGTGAAGCACTTAGTTGTTGCTCATTAAAAACTGCAACTTAGAAAATGATGCCTCAAGTGGTTCCTGACCAATCATCCGAACAATGTTTGGATATTCTTGGTGTGATATCAACACCATTTGTATTTTTTCGTGAACCTACAAAAAAAAAAGCAAAGAGGAGTGATCGTGAACATGCAATCTGGAGTCACGACATGACAACTTATAGCGTCAACTTCAAAAATTAATTCTCGTCAATACAGAAGGAGTTTGACATTGATTTTTAGATATGACGCATCAATACAAGTCTAGCCTCTCTAGAACTAAATCATTCAACATTTGGACATTCCTACAGTCGATGTGATTTTTACTCTCTGAGCGTTTGAAGCTAAAAATTAGGAAAGACACTCCATGTACTTCTTTGATCGGTGTTACGAGGAGCTTTTATACTTTGCACGACGTCCACCAATGCTTCCAAAAAGGTTGAGGTGCACTAGTAGTGCTCTCCAAATACATAGTTACAAAGAAGCTAAGGGATGTCTTTGCAAAGGTTACGGATTTCAAAAGATTGTGGTTGATGTGATTTCATAACATCCCCTTATATAGAGGCTCCTATGAAGAATTTTCAGTTTGTGTACAAGGAATATTGTGGTGAAATTAGAAGATGAGAAACTCTGAAAATTTCAAATTTTCAACCAGTTGAAAAATTACCATATTAAGGAGATTTCTTTGGAAGTGATTTTAATTCTTTCTTGAAGTCAAAAGGAAAGTTAATATTTTCTTGGTTAAAAAGTTCAATGCAAGAATCTTTACTAACATGCAAGGGGCAGTAAGTTAAGGATTTACTCAATATGGTCGCCTCAATATTGTCTAGTGTGTAATAGCTTGGACAAATATTAGGGGTCAATGATTTCACGCTTAACCAAGAGAAGAATTTTCGCTATGCAAAAATATGTGGCGGAAATTTTAGACCGCTCACAAGTGACGGTCTATCTAGAAGGCACCGACAAGAAACAACTACCTTTAAAGAAAAAAAATGAAAACACATTCATAGGTACTTCAAGTCTCGTCGCCAAGTTTCGGTAAGCCTACAACGTCGACAAGTATCGAAGTAAGGGGCATTTGTAGACATACAAAATTCAATGGGTTAAATTCATACAAAATTTGAGTTTAATTCTTGATCATTTGGGTTGATTAACTAATTTGGGCCTTAAAATTAATTAGTCCATTTTTTTAAATTCAAGCCCAAGGTCCATTACACTTTGAAGCCCAAGCTTATCAAGTGATGTGGCATCCTAGTCAAATCTAAGACCAATGAGACATCACCATATGTACAAATGATGTGGAAATCTCATTCAAATTCAAGAACTAGTCAAAAGGCGTCAAGTGGCAAAGTTACATGTTTCGGTCAATCACAAGCAACTAGGCCTACCCCTAACTATAAATAGGGGTGTAACATAACATTCTAGAGAGGAAAAAAGAGGACATTCTGCAAGTATTGGAGGAAGCTTCTGCATTAACTATACAACTCTTCAACGAATTGACTAACGGAGTTCTATCCGGAGATCAACTCGACAAGACGAAGTGCTGTCAGACAATTCCTGGAGATCCAAACACATTTCTAGGAGGCTCAAATCATCCTACATTCGAGAATCACGCTACAAAGGCCCTCGAATTACGGAAAAACTTAGGAGAGAAGAATAGAGAGAATAACGAAATTATACTCGCAAAATTCATTTATATATTATTCTTTTTATTTATTTTATTTTTTGCTTGCAGTTAATTTTCAGTTTTACAAAAATTTATTGCGAACAGTCAGAAATGTATCTTATGTTGATTTTAGAAAACGTTCACCACTTGCAAGAAAAAGAGACCACTTGGTACACAAAATATTTTTCTATGCTA